>CM038472.1:7384715-8726303 GCA_021464305.1 Kandelia obovata | reverse complement strand
CTGCGTAATTATATCGTTGGGGAGTAGCATATTCTTCTTCAATTCTGGCCGAGTTGAAATTTTTTTATGTAAAATGTGTTATTACTCCATAGACATAAATGTACCCCAAAAATAAGAAAAGAAAATCTACTACCCTACCCTGCTTATCAATAAAAGAAGATTCTTTTTCCTCTATATATCGAGTTGGCTCGCATTTAATAACCCCTCAGTCTCCGGCTGCAAGTCAAATCCATAAATAAATAAATAAATAAAATAAAATCAATCTCTGTCGAATCTGAGATCCAATAAATCCAAGAATCTCTCTTTGTCAATGATTTTATTTTCCTCTAGATGAATTAACAAACAGATCAATTCATTAGTCAGAACTTTGATTACCTTATAAAAATTTTAAATTTCAGCATATTTAACTTACTTTCATCCTAGCCAAACGAGAAAAAATGAATTTAGTGCTGTACATGCTAGAAAATATGCGATATGACATTGGTAACGTAACACTAGAAAAAAATACAACTGACTTGTCTAGCGGTGAAAAACCTTGTTTCTGATTTTTAATGAAAAGGATTGTTTGAACCCAATAAAGATAGCAGTGACTGGGTCATGATCAAATTTCAACGTACTTAAAATAATAATAATAATAATAAAAACATTGCTTGCACCAATGTTAGAAGTTGTTCAGCATTCTGTTTTCGATTTACCAATTAAAAAAAAAATGATGTGAGATTTTTTTTTTAATTAAAAGAGCAATAATGCGTATTCTTTGTTTGGATTCGCAGGCATAATTTAATTAAAAATTCTAGATTATCAAAATTTATATATATTTTTTTTAAATTCCAAACCTATCGTTGCAGCAAATAAGTGGGTTAAGTTCAAACACTGCAGAGCCCCCCCCCCCAATGAAGAAGTCAAAATAATGATCTAATGAAGAAAATGAACGTGGCTTGTGGATGGCTCATCCACGATCCATCTACTTAACCACAAAAGCGTAATTTTAGAAAATTATGATGAGCTTTTCATTTCTATAACATGGAAACTCTTACCTTTTTCCATTAAGAACACGAAGGAAAGCAAATTTGTATTTCTGTTCAAAGAATATAATTTTTATTTTTTTGGTTCATTAAAAACAGAGTATCATGAGAAGTTCCCTTGCTTAAGTACATGAAAAGCGTGTCTTTTAAATAAACCAGTAAGTGCGGGCCGAAATATGTGGCCTGCTATTGGGTCAGTAAACGTGAGCCTTTGGGCTAATTTGGTTATGTAGGATAAAGAACTTTTATGAGTTTCCCGCCCTTCTGTAGAGCGGTACCTATTGGGTCCCACCCTCCTGATTATCTGCTCGCATGAATAACAGATCGTTCCATCTGCCCACAAGCTTGCCAATGTTGCGAGCTTTCTTCTTAACGTGGGTGGAATCTATACTCCTGATAACCCTGATACGCCTCCAACCGCATTGGACTACACCAATGTTGATAGCAATAACAATTTTTCCTTACTGTTTCCGCCAAAATCAACGAGTGTAAAAGTTTTGAAGTACAATGTGACGGTGGAGATGGTGTTGCAGAACACGGCCCTGATAGTGGCAGAGAATCATCCCATGCATTTTCATGGCTTGAAGTTTCATAAGTGTTGGCTCAAGGGTTTGGAAGTTATGATCCTGTTAACGATCCTAGCAGGTTTAATCTTGTCAATCCTCGAGTCCGCAATACAATTGGGGTTCATGTAGCAGGCTGGTCAGTCATTAGATTCACAGCCAACAATCGAGGTACCAATATTTGAGTAACAGAGTCATCTTTCGGGCATTAAACGAAGGACAGAAAATAATTGGCCAATGTTGTTTTTTTTTTTATTGTTATTTATTCTAAATCTTTGCTGCAGGTGTGTGGTTCATTCACTGCCATCCGGACGTTTCGTGGTTCAATATATATTTTTTTTTTTGGTAAGGGTACAAGACTTTACAATAGAACCTTCCACTTGTATTGAATTAAATCCAACGGAATTGGAGAACGAACAAAAAAAAAAAAAAGTGATGTGCATATCAGGACTGAATGGGCGCTTATAATTTCCAATGAAACACACAAATTGGGCTTTATCAGAATGACCAAGAACCATGAAGGTTGACATTGACACTAAGCATGTTCTTACGTTCTTACGTGTTCTCCCCGCCTTCCCCCCCCCCCAAAAAAAGAAAAGTCTTTAATAAGATCGGTCCCAGTCACGTGTGAATATCAATGATGAAACACTAGTGGGCCTCCCGCCAATGGGTTCCTTCTTTATATTTATTAATTACTCATTTAAGTCATCATTCATGAAGAGTCAGACTTTATTTAATAGCCCCGTCTACCCACTTTGCCTTAAAATACTCAAGAATGGGTCACGCATCATGCATATGATCGGTTAACGACCAATTCTACTTCCATAAAATTGTCTTCAAAGCAAAGATAAAGTTTTAGAATGGGGGCGATGTGATACATAAACTTGTTTACAAGCCTAATTGTTGTCACCGTTAGACCTGCTGACCATGTATATTGGGCCATTTCAATCTTTTAAAGGTGTTTCTGTTAAATTCAAATCCACGTAAATGACACGGCATTGATCACTAAAGAAATTATCAACGAAAGAAACTCCTGATTTTTCATGTTTGATAGACATAAAATATGCCTAGTGAAAATGTACAACTGTTTATATATATATATATATATATATATATAAAAGAACTCCTTTTGGGCAATATACTTTGATAAAAAACAGAGAAATAAAACGTCAAGGAACCCAAAACAAACAAGCAACCCGAAACTCACTGTCTGGCTCTCCAATTTATTAAGTACGAACAATCATTACTCATTTAATTGACACCAAATCCAACTACAAATCATAATAAGGGCCGCCGAGAAGGGCGATTACATGGGTGCGGGAGCATGAGCTCCAGTGAAAGATGATGACAAATCCCCGTTGGCAGCAGGGCCGGAGGCTGCACCAGAGCTCATCAGCTGAATCATGGATCGGTGTGGGTTGGTGCGTGCTGCGTAGCAGATGTCAGGCAAAAATGCACCTGCATGTATTTACATGCGTTATATAGACGAATTACATTATATGTGGGAACATTAACTGATCAATAGCACAATCATGGATTTTAAATGCGGCTGTGTCAGTTTTGTGCCAGTAAGGGATAATTCGTTGATTAAAGGTGAAGCGTTTAAAATTACACCATTGTAGCAAAGGCACTAATCACAACATGCTTTCATAGGTTAAATGACAAAAGCGAAAATTATGCCATGGTTTGATTTGTGTAATGGGATGCCTATCTTGGACAAGTTGTATCACAAAAAAGAAGGGGAAAAGTTGGAGTGTCTTTCTCACAAACGAGCAAAGAGATAGTTGGTCTTGGCGTTAAAATCCCGTTGCTGAGCATGACATGCACAAATGCCAGAATAATTACACATTTTTCAGATTCTACGCATTTGCCAACTTATTAATTGGTTGCCGTTAAATCTTACCTATCAAGTCTTATTTGTTAGGCCAAGAAACATAGAAATGAAGTTTACCTAACTAAAAAACATAAAAGAATAAAAGAAAGAAGATGTCCACTGACATAATTGGAAAGGACCGCAGTCAAATATCGTGTCCATATTATTCAAATTAGAACATGTTCATGCAAGAAATCTAAAATTGTTACCTTCACCAGCAGCCAAATTGAAGTAAAGGTCAACAATGTTGGGGCATCCCCGGTAACAAGCAGGGGAGCAAAGCTTGGCGGTGAATTGAGGCTCCAGGAGTGCATCAGAGGAAATGCCAACAGAATTCCTGTCAACCCCACAAGCCTTGATACACGCATCGGTCTCCATGTAATTTGCCATTCTTTCAACGACAACCTCGGATGTCCGGCACTGGCACTCCACCTTACCATCTCCCTTTACATATGTCTCCAACAAGCACCTCTTGCCGGACGATGCAATAGAAAATGCACAAACATCATTTTGCAATTCCTCGCACTCAATCTCAGCTGAAAAAAAAAAATAGAAAACAACTTCGTTAATTAAAACTAAAGAAATTAAGAAGAAACAATTGTTTTTCTTCTTGTTTTTTTTTTAAAAAAAAGAGTGCATGTTTCTTTCTTAATTCATTACCTAGAGCTGCATGGAGAAAAAGGGAGGAGAGCAAGAGGGCCAATGACAATCTGAATGAGGCCATTGATGAAGGAATTTTGGTTGTTCTGCACAGAAAAGCGTTGGTTTCTTGGTGAGGTGGTCTTGGTGAAGAAATTGACAGAACAACCAGAAAGTCCTTTGTGAGAAGGAGTAAATTGTGGAGTTCGTATATATGCGCCATTGAGGTGCTCTCTATATATAGGACGAAACAATGTCATACAGTTTTTTTTCTTTCCAGTTTGTTACAACTTGTATAATTATATGTCCCTAAACATACGACGCGTAGAGTTTTTCTTTTTTTTTTTTCTTTTTTAGGAATTCGTTAATCTGGCAGCTTATTGGTCTCTTGATTTCACTCCTCGGAGCCACTAGCCCAATTTGGCTTATTTTTATTTTATTTTATTTTATTTTTAATTACTTGATTCCCCCTTCTTTCCCTCATTATTTTATTTGACAATTCTTGGGTGCAATTACTTTGAAATTTATTATTTTCTGTTACATTTCCTTGAAATTTATTCACAACGTGTTTAAATGCTTGCCTCTTCTGACATCTCAACCATGAAGGAGTTTTTTTTTTATTATTTTATTTACTATCACATTGTTTGGTGCTCGAAAAATTAAAAATATATATATGGCATACTTTGACGATTTCTTTGTTTTGGGTTTTGGAAATTAAGCTCAGGTTTCGTAATTAAACCCAATTGAATATTTCGTTTTTGATTCTTTCTGGTGGCCATCCACGTCTTATTCATCGTGGTCGAGGTTCAAAGTCATGCAGACAAGGTATTGTGCTTAACAATTAATTTGAAATCCTTAAACATGTTTTAAGTGCAAAATAGTCTCTTAATTAGGACTAAAGTAATTAACTGGGGATCGTATCCACAGTCAGCTCGTAACAGGACATTAATAATGAGTTGATTTTAGTATTTTACCACAGGAACCGTTAATTTTTCGACGCCCCGCAATGCAATCTAGGTCAGGAAGTCAATTCTTCTGAGTGCCTAATAACGCGACCTGTAAAATAAAATAAGATAGGAATAGATTGCATGCAATGCTGTTGGTCCCCACCTTTGAATCAACCATTGGCGATAGCCACGCGTAAACGAAAAGTCTTGTCTCCAGAGTCCTTTTCCGGATTTATCTGGAAGCTCGGGAGACTGGGGGACCGGTAAAATTAAGGCGGTATTGAAAGCAAGAATTTTCTATTGAGAGTCTCTGCCACGCCAATCACAATATATGGCCAACTCAAAGTTTCGGAAGTCTTTACCTTTTCTTTTTTTTTTTTAAAAAAATAATAATAATAATAATTTTCTCCACCGCGAAGTTGTCCTTTTATGTGAGATAATTATTACTGAGATATTAAATGCCTGAAAAATGTGGTAGAGGAACGCTGTTTTGGAGTTTCCCCGAGCTTTGAAGCACCGTTCCAAATTTCTTTTATACCGTTGTCACGATGTGAATTCATGGAAGAACGTTGCTTTCTTCAACAAATTTATTGGAAAATCAAATAAATGACAAGCGGGTGGAAAAAGAAAACTTGTATCACGTCGGTTAGTGCAGCTTGCGTTCAATTCTGAGCAACATTTTGTCGTCATCCTTCAGTCGCCTCGCCAATATTCTTAAGTTAAATTGCCAAAATAATAAAAATAGATAAATGAATATAATAATAAAAGGAAATCCTAGTTTTAGAAGCCGCTAGGGGGGGGGGGGGGGGGTTTTCCTGGGCCTTGGCCACCCGATTGGAATATTACAAAATTATCTCATATATGTGGACCCTGAAGATTATATATTAATTTGGGCCGTGATATAGGCCCATGAGTCGGTTGCTTGAGAATTGAGAAATTGGGCCGAAAATAATGTACCATCCTCATTCTATTTGGACCTTTGAACGAACCAAGATCACAGAAAGAATCGGTGCAGATACAGAAAGGAATGATAAGTGGGACCCAGAGTTAACAGAAATCGTTGCCAACCTCACAATCGTAGCTCCATTGCCCAACACAATCCAAAATGGAGACGTGAAAGAAAGCCAAGAAATATCCAAAGGCAGCCAAAGCTAGGAGAAGAAAAAGAAGGTAATAGAAAGCAGAGAAAGCCATGGTCGCCGCAGCAACCCCAACTACATGGTCATCTCATCAATTCCTCTTCTCTGGCTCGCGTTCTCTGTCTTGCCTCTCTCCTTTGCAACTACGTGTCTTTGACGCCAAAACACTTGTCTCATCCCAAAACAACGTAAGCAACATCAAGAAAAAACATGTTGTTGCTGCTGGTGGGTTCAAGTGCACGGCCGTGACTACTGGGTCAGAGGCCGTGACGACGAAGAAGAGGAGTACTTTCCAGATTGAAACTCTCACAGGTTGGCTTTTAATGCAGGAACAAGAGGGTGTCATTGACGCTGAGCTTACTATTGTGATTTCTAGCATTTCAATGGCGTGTAAGCAGATTGCCTCTTTGGTCCAGAGAGCTGGCATTTCTAATTTGACTGGTGTTCAGGGTGCTCTTAATGTTCAAGGAGAGGACCAGAAGAAACTCGATGTGGTCTCAAATGAGGTGTGTTAGCCGCTTTCCATTCATACGTCATTGTTCCACAGTCTACTGGACTCATTTTATTTATAAAAATAACAGTTTCATGAAGTTCAAATGCGAGAAACATGCTGTTATTATAGCGAGAAATACTTGAAATTAAAATAAATAAAAAAGTGCAATATCGTGGGTCTGACATAGTGCCATAATGATCATTAGTTGATACTTATGTATTGCTTTAAAGGGGTTCCTTTTTCTGAATTAGAGGCATATTACTATGAACTATTAGGCAGGATTAGTGAATTGGTTGTATCTCACTAACAGGTGTTCTCCAACTGCTTGAGATCGAGTGGGAGGACAGGGATCATAGCGTCAGAAGAAGAGGATGTGCCAGTGGCGGTGGAAGAAAGTTACTCCGGGAACTATATTGTGGTTTTTGACCCCCTCGATGGATCATCCAATATCGATGCCGCAGTGTCCACTGGTTCCATATTTGGAATATACAGCCCAAATGACGAGTGCCTGGCTGATATTGGTGACGATCTCGCTGTAAGCCAATTCAATTCCGAGTCATAATTTTATCATTTTAGTTTTATCAAACAAAGTTCAAGAATAAAACCTACAAAATGTGCTTTTGTTTGATGATTGAGTGAAATATTGCAGCTTGACAAAACAGAACAAAGATGTGTCGTGAATGTGTGCCAGCCGGGAAACAACCTGCTAGCTGCTGGCTACTGCATGTATTCAAGCTCGGTGATTTTTGTACTCACGCTAGGAAGAGGGGTGTTTGCCTTCACATTGGATCCAATGTATGGGGAATTTGTTCTAACCCAGGAAAGCATCCAGATACCAAAAGCCGGTAAAATTTATGCCTTCAATGAAGGGAACTATCAACTGTGGGATGATAAGTTGAAAAAGTACATTGACGACCTCAAAGACCCTGGTCCCAGTGGCAAGCCCTACTCTGCTCGGTACATTGGTAGCTTGGTGGGTGACTTCCATCGTACACTACTATATGGTGGCATTTACGGATACCCAAGAGACAAGAAGAGCAAAAATGGGAAGCTGAGGCTTTTGTATGAGTGTGCTCCTATGAGCTTCATAGTGGAACAAGCTGGCGGGAAAGGCTCAAATGGGCACCAGAGAATACTTGATATCGAACCAGTTGAGGTGAGTATAGATAGCTTTCTTTTGCTTTACCCATTCAATTGTTCATCTTTCATATAATAACTAAAATTTTATTTTTCATCAGATACATCAACGTGTCCCTCTTTACATTGGGAGCCTGGAGGAAGTGGAGAAATTGGAGAAGTACTTGTTGGCTTGATTAAATCTAAAGGCAATGAGGGTAATCTTGTTTGTGATACAGTATTGGAATTAAGAAAGAAGTCATGTCATCAACAACTGACAAATCCCAGTCGTTCTACTCTTTTTGCCCACCAAAAAATAACCTGTGAATCATTGAATGGATAAGTAAAACTTTCGTACTAGATTTTAATCTCATGGGACTGGAACCTAACTTGCACAAACAGAACAAATAGCAAGCTTCAGCTTTTTGTATTCCCGTCTTTGACACAGCACCTGATAGAGGGAATGACTTTGACCAAACAATACTCATCATACGGACGGAAATCAAACTCTAAAGCATGAAAGAAATCACGCAAAAACCTTTAGATTGACAAACTCAAAATTAGAAAAGAGAGTGACACAAATGACTTCTGCCCCAAATTTTTGAAAACCAGCATCACTAGGCGAAAAATAGCATAGCATGCTTTATGTAGTACCTTGCGGTCCTTGGCAAGGTTTCAAATCAAAAGAAGTGATCCTCGAATGGTTAAGACAGTAATTTGAACTTATATAGATTCTATGAAAACAAATGAATGATCAAATTCTCGACAAGAAACCATAGGATTTCAAGATATTATTTACAAAAGACAGTCAAGAGTTCTCTGCAGTAAGAGCTGTAATGGTACTGGACCAACTCAGTGTTCATCCGAATCTTCGGATAATTCAGCTTCTTACCAAAAAATCCTCCTCTTGAAAAGAATTCCTATATACTTCTAATACTTGCCCATATTTACTCAATGGCTGCACAATGGTAAGAAGATTTGGATTAATTGTGTGCTGATGAGATTCGTTTATCACCTTGCTTACACATATCCTTTTCAGGGATCACCTCTGCGACAGAGGATGAAAACTCAACCACGACCTGATCACCACACGCATTACCCTCTATGGGTTCAGGCGCTGACCTGTACATTTTACTGGTAACATATCATATTAGTGGCGGAATTGATAATAGTAGAAGTTAAGTGCATGAAGGCAATATGACTAACCCTGAAACAGCATCAGTAAAAGTATGTAATGTTGTCTGGCTTGACGCGAATCAGAGACGGATTCAGGGCCCAATGAATCTAAATTAGACCCAAAAGTATCGAAGTGAACCCTGAAACAGCATCAGTAAAAGTATGTAATGTTATCCATGGTTGCTGTCATGTTAGAACCACTAAAATCTAGCCGTCGTTTGACATGATCCCTCTTGCCTAGGCTTTTTAAGGCTGTCTTAATTGGAGGGGAAGAAGAAATGCAATGGTTTCTCTCCAAGGTATATGAAAGGCGTTCGCATGGGCTCGCTATTAAAACTCTCTGTGATGCAATTACGGTACCCTTCGTTGGGGCCGACCTCTTGAGGCGTATTGTGTTCTTGCTCCTACAAGCAATGCCAAGTTTTCAGGGTCTCCGTTTTATTCCATCGGGCTTGCTTCCCCCATGGCCTCAAATTGAATCGTTTTCTTTCGTTAAAGGGACAGATTTGAGATCTGGACAACAAGATTTGTGCCTTCTGATTTTATGTGCGTTCAGGTTGAGAAAGAGAGAGAGAGAGATTGCGGGAAAAGAAAGGAAGGAGGTTGAAGAGTGAAAAATGCGATGCGACGCACTGCACTGACCATTTTAGAACCTTGGTTTCTTGGAGCCCACAAAATTGGATCGAGTCTGTCCGTCATCAAACGTACGGGCATGCCTATTGTAGCCCACATGCCCCTTAGTGGCCCCTTTTTGATTGCTAATCACTCTCAATTGGATTTGATTCCACGCGCGAGCTCCTAGTGTAGGGCTCCTTCCCCATCTCTCTCGCAAAATGTGCCCCACATCTGCCAACGCACATGAAGAAATCTGCTGATTTCTTTATACTCTACTAACCCAATAAATGTCCTCTTCTAGTTCACTACTTGATCGTTGGCCGTGAGGTTGAAAGTTAAGACGTTGCCCAGAAACTTTTCTTGACGTTTTAGTAGAAGAAATGTTACAGTCTAAATGGGCCCAAAAAAAGAAAGTACACTGAAAAGGCCCACTTAGCGCCATGTATCACGTATATCGCAAAGGATGGAGACACGATAAAGTAAAAGACTTGGGGCAACTACTTCGCTGCTTTTAATTTGAACGGAGTCTCATCGACGGTTGTTCCAACATCCCTTGGTGGTCCTTCCCGGCTCTGTGGGCGAACATATTCCTAGCTCCGTGATCCGATAAAGCCTTTTATCCAATTTGTCTTAACCTTCTGGCTGTCACATTGCAATATCAATATCAGAACCACGGCTCCGTGGTCTCTATCTCGACATTTAGTTTTCTTGCGCGGGTCATTACTCACTAGTTGGTCGTCAGAAGTCCCACATGCTTATTATATAAGGGTTACTCGACCCAACAACTGAATTAAGAAAAAAAAAAAAAACTCTCTCCCCCTCTTAATATGTTAATTAAGAGAAAATTAATTCAAAACTACAGTAATTTTAGTCATCAACTGCTTGATTAAAAAAAAATATTTGAACCGTACATTATATAATTAAGGTTATTATTTCATTTTCATAAATTTCAAAGTAACTCTTTTTATTATTATAAATCTCATACTCTATTCCTAAAATTAAAATTCAAGAATTTGATGGTCTTTACAGTGTCTTAGGGACAAGTGACAATGTCTTTTTTTTTTTTTTTTTAGCACACTATTGACGAAGTTGTAAGTTGGACTTGGGGGGCCCATATCACGCAGCCCAAGCCTGTCGGCTATCAGGGGCAAGGGCAGTAAGGACTTAATCCAGCTTACCTGCCGGATGGGTCTCAAATAAAAAACACAAAAAAAAAAAAAAAAGGGCATGGTCACAAGAAGGGCAAATTCGCTGGTCCCCTTTTTTTTCTAACTTAAGGTCATGGCTCATTCAAAGTACCCAGCTTTGTCTAAATGTCTGCTTTTCGAAACGAATCTTCGTTCTGAATCTGATTCATTTTACGGTAGCCAATTAGACTTGTTGTGTGCGGGCTCGAGCCGGCCTAAGCTAAGCTGCCTTATTTCTCAAAGCTGATTCCAGCCACGAAATATTTTGCCCGCAATTTCCTTCTTTTTTTTTTTTTTTTTTTGGTCCCACCCCTATAATTCCTCTGTAAAAATAAAATAAAATAAATAAATAAGGGGAAATTGCATATTAATTTACAGACGTGGGCAAACAAGAATTTCCTGCCGAGAGTTCTGACCGTGGAGCAGGTTTCTCCCACCGACACATTACTCCCTTGATCAAGATTCTCCCAGAAATCTGTTATGGCCCACCATTGTCACGATAATAAACGACATGCAATAAATTTTGGGAGGATTTTTTATATGAATTTATTTCATCAATATCGTAGATCTACCAAACAGAACCAAGTAATTTTATTTTCTTTTTTGGGGATCAAAAAAACTGAAAATGATAAAACTATCATAAAACTCAGTGGTCCCCAACATAAAAGCTGGAAGTGAGACACCAACTTATATACCTAAGTTGCTTATCATACAATGATATATACCGTCCACAGAGTTGCTGAACTGCATTCGTAAATCGTAAGGCACAACAGATTGCCACCAGCCCATGTCTTCCCTGCTTTGAATGCTGTGTCCTACTCAATAGGATACATAAATGCAAATAAGAGCTCAGATTTAATACACCCATGCCCACCGCGTGAAAATGCATCCACAACCACGATCCAACCATTATATCTAATACTGCCATTGTGTGGTGTCTTTATCCCGTTGCCTGAAGTAATAATTTAATAATAATTTGATGTATTTGTTTTATAATTATTTAAATTTATTTATTTTTATTGTAGTTCATATCATGAATATAAAAAAATTTATGTAAGATATGTAATACTATATTTTAAACTTGGATATTAATAGCATTTATTTGAGGTTAATAGTATTTTAAGTAGATTGAATATAAATGTTAATGAGTAATTCTTAATTTAATTTATAAAAATCATGATTAAAAAATAATTTTTTTATTTATTAAAAAAAACACAGTACACCCGTTTACACTGAATATTTTCAGAATAAATAGCAAACTATTGTTAAGAAGTGAATGAAAACAAAACGCTCCCTTGTATTAGAAAGAAGAGCCAAAGTCGAAGATTCTTAAAACAGGCCACTTGTCTTCTTACTATACCAGCCGACTCTTTTGTCACGGAGGGCATAGAAGGCAAAGTCATGGGTCCTTTATCTTACCAAGGTGGCAAAAGCACGCGCACATTTTCTTTTTATTTTTTCGGTTCACTAAGATACTAAAGTAGGCACGGTTTTCATTTTAATTTTTTTAAAAAAATAAATAAATACCGACACTTATAAAATAATATAATTATTAAATAAATAAATATTAATTAAATATTATTAGTCTGAAAATTAAATAAAAATTTAAAATTAATATATAATTTTTATTATTATTTTCATGTAAGATTTCTTATCAACAATTGAGAATTTAATATTTTATTGTTGTCGGTTTCAGCGGACGAGGTAGACGTATCGAATTCCCACTGCGCAAGTTGGAGGACGGTGGTCCTCATCTCTTCCTAAATTTGCCTTTTTCCTTCCACTTATGACTCAACTTTAACTGAAATATATATATTTTATTTTATTTTTCTAAATAAGAGGAAAAGTTAATTTCTTGCTTTTGAGAGGAAATATCAAGTAACTCGCTGTATGATTGGTCCACGTGTTCTTTCTGGTCAGTTCCTATAAAATCACAGCGCGTGGATGAAGTCGAGAGTACAAGTGGGGGAGTTTTTTCTTTTTTTTATCTAGCTACGTTGAGCTTTATGACAACTGCAGATCTAGGCCTGATGATTTTTTATTTTATTTTTATATTCTAAAGATAAAAAGAGACATGGTTGAAATGCACGCTTCTATGAAAATGGGTCTGATAAATTTAAAAACACCGACCTATTACTTTGTGTAACATCAATGTTGTCACTATAATTTCGCAAAATACTCAGAAAATACATTAATTTTTTAAAATCCTTTTGAAAGAAGAGTTATGCAACATCTAAAAGAATTTTTTCTTTTTCTTTTTTGTTTATAGTAAAAGTGGCTTACCCACATAAAAAGAAGAACATGAGATACTAAGAAAATTTTAATTTTTTGTTAATAAATAAAAGATGATGTATCTTTTGTTACTTAACAGAATCTAAGTTCTAAAAAAAAATTATATATATATATTTTAAAACTACCATAATCCCATAAAAATTGCATACCATCAATCACTTTACGTAATCAAGTCACAAAATGAGCAATATTTCATTGTGTACCCATAAAAAGAAAAAATCTCCAAATTTAAGATGGTAATTTCTTTTTTTTTTTAAAAAAAAAAATCTCAAAATTGGAATGATAAGGTGATTCTTAAATTTTGATCAAGTGAACAAATCTATGATATTTTTTTGTTCACCCCATTAGCTTTCGAGGTATACAAATGTGTAGTGAAATTTTGTACTGTCAACGAAAGATAATTAACTTAATTATTCCAAACAATTATAACAAGTGACATTCTAAAAAGAAAAAAAATAAACGTGAAAATGCATGTATTGAATTTCAATTGCCCAACACTTTCGCGGCGGCATTTGTTGCCATTGTACACTGTCCAAAATGCAAAAGCAGAGGAAGGCACCGAGATAAGGGCATGTTTAGAAAAGATCAAATTAAATATTCCCTCGGTCAGCAACCACTCGAGAGAAGGTGACTCAGAGAGTTGCAGGACGCAAGGGAGTAAACGTATTTAATTTTCACAACCTCCAAGCCAACCTCCCCCACCCCCGATTGATTCTTTTACTTTGCTCCTCTGTTTTATACAAATCCCACGCAAACCCTAGAAAGACAGCTTACTGGCTTGTAAATGGGTTCACTTCACCACCCCTAGAAATATATCAGAAACTCCAGATTCTGGGAGCCCCAGATTCAGTCGAAACCCACCTTAGCCATGGCCAAGTTTCCCCCTTTAACCTACTTAACAACAGTAAATTTCTTAATTTTCCACTTCATTTTGCTTGCTGCAAGCCCCTATTACTCGTTTTCCCTTGAAAGCTACGGGAAAGATCCAAACTTTGAGTCAAGCATTGCTCTATATGGTGATGCCAAGTTTGTTGATAATGGGTCTTCGCTTCAGCTGACTCATTCAGTGAGTTCCAGTGGAGGACGAGTCATGTACAACAAACCCATCAAGCTTGTTCAAGGTAGCCCTGGTAGGTTGATCTCTTTTTCCAATTACTTCTCGTTTTCGATGTCCCCTGACAATGGAGCTGGTCTAGCTTTTGTTATGGTTCCTAGTGCTTTTAATGCTAGTTCTTTTGTTAATAGCCCGTTTGGGCTTTCTTTGGAATCAAAGAACGTTACTTTTAAGATCGTTGCTGTTGAATTCGATACACTAAAAGATGTCAAGTATAGTGATTTAAACGAAAACCATGTGGGAATTGACGTGGGCGGTTTTGTGTCAGTCAAGGCAAGAAACGTTTCATCTGTTAATATTGTATTGAATGGTGGCAAGAAATTGCATTCCTGGATTGATTATGTAGCCAGTTCGAAGAGATTAGAGGTTAGATTGAGTCAGTCCAGGGGTGAAAAGCCAATCGATCCGCTGCTCTCCTACCCAGTTGACCTGTCGAAAATGTGGAGTGATAAGGAAGTTTTTGTAGGCTTGAGCTCATCAAATGGGAACTCTTCTCAGACATGTTTTATCTACTCATGGAGCTTTAAGGTGAGGCGTGTGCCGCACTGGATGCATTCCCAACCACTGGACCCTCACACTGTCGCTAATAATGAGAAATCTGTAGTGCTTCACAAAAAACATGATTGTGTTTTGAAAGTGCTTGCTGCGATGATTTTTGGTACGGCTTGTGGAGCGCTCGGGGCATTCACTGTGTTGTATCTATGGACAATCTTTGGCAGTAGGCGTCCAGTGGTGCCAGAGGAGTGTTCTGTACAACCAGAGGATTTTGAATACAAGAAAGTCAAAGTAGTTGTTGACAAGGCAGTGGAAGATGGCAAGCAATAGATGCTTGACTCTGCTTTTGTTGGATGTTTAATGTTGTAAATTCATTTTCTTTTTGCACTTGTCTTAGCAGACTTCGTTGTCTTGAAACTAGCGATCAATTGTCCAAATGTAGTTTTTTGTCATATATTTTCTAAAGATGACAGCATTGATATTTAACTTCTAATTCAGGAAATGGGATGCTGCAGGTTAAACCATCCTTGTGAATGGGTGCTTTAATTAAGTTCTGCTTCTATGGGCTTTTCCACCAGATTTAAATTGTGATGCATAAAGCTTGCCATCGTTTGCTTTTGTTCTGTTATCTGGCAATGGAACCAGTTTTCCTCCATGTGTTCACGTTTGCATGCTGTTAGTAGGTGAATCATTCGAGTTCAAATATAATCTATTCCATCCCATATTTCTATGGACATTCTCATGGCAGCCTAGAAAATCTAAATGCCTGTTAGTTGAATGGAAGGTTTCGTTTATACTACATGCTATTGTATCCATTTTTCTTGTTCAGTGGCAACAACGAACCATTACCATTTTCTATATGGTTTGTTGTGTTCTTTGTATTTTTTTTTTTCGTGTCTTGTTTTGCCCGGTAGATATTAAAAGACTAAAGCTTTATTGAGACAACATGCAACGGAGACATTATTTTCTCCAATGGAATAATAGGACAGGTATGCTGGGTTGTGTTGCATTGCTAGCCAATAACTAAGAAGAAATCTGCAAGGCTATGGGTAATTTAGGAAAACAAAACCGACAGTAATTGGGCAAATTAGGAGAACCATGCAAAACTGATATTTCTATGTTTGTATGCGCATATGATGGTACTCCTTTGGAAATCCTTCTTCCATTTTCTGTGAAAGTCCACGAAAGAAAGGACCAATGTTAGAGACATTACTGTGTAAATGGCAGTATCTTTGATAAGCAGCCACTAGAAAATACAGGGGCATATCCATTGGATACGATAAGAAAAGATGATAAATTATGAGTCATGAACTTCCTCCTCCTCTTGCTCATAGCCCTCATCAGCCCTAGCATCCTGATACTGTTGGTACTCGGAGACTAAATCATTCATGTTGCTCTCCGCCTCTGTGAACTCCATCTCATCCATACCTTCTGCAGTATACCAGTGCAAGAAAGCCTTTCTCCTGAACATGGCTGTGAACTGCTCGCTCACACGGCGGAACATCTCCTGAATTGAAGTTGAGTTGCCAATGAATGTGGACGCCATCTTCAGACCTTTTGGAGGGATATCACAAACAGTTGATTTCACATTGTTTGGAATCCATTCCACGAAGTAGGAGGAATTCTTATTCTGGACATTGATCATTTGCTCGTCAACTTCCTTGGTGCTCATTTTACCTCTGAACATAGCTGATGCTGTCAGGTAACGCCCATGGCTTGGATCAGCTGCACACATCATGTTCTTTGCGTCCCACATTTGTTGTGTGAGCTCGGGCACGGTTAAGGCTCTGTACTGCTGTGAACCACGAGCGGTAAGGGGAGCAAAACCCACCATGAAGAAATGAAGCCGAGGGAAAGGGATTAGATTCACGGCAAGTTTTCTCAGGTCTGAGTTAAGCTGGCCTGGAAACCTCAAGCCGCATGTGACCCCAGACATGGTGGCAGAAATCAAATGGTTCAAGTCACCAACTACACCAACGGAAAAAATCAGTTCAGAATCAAGACCAAACACAAGCAAATTCCACTATAAGAAAACTGAAATTAAAAAGGCTTACAGCTTGGAGTAGCGAGCTTCATGGTACGGAAGCAGATGTCATAAAGAGCTTCATTGTCAAGGACCATACATTCATCTGCATTTTCAACAAGCTGATGGACAGAGAAAGTTGCATTGTAAGGCTCAACAACGGTATCTGAGACCTTGGGAGATGGGAAGACAGAGAAAGTAAGCATCATTCTATCTGGGTATTCCTCTCTGATCTTTGAGATCAAAAGTGTGCCCATGCCGGACCCGGTTCCTCCCCCCAGGGAATGGCAGAGCTGAAACCCTGCAGGTTCAAGAATCACACAATTGAGCAACAGAACAACAAATAAACCTCGGGTATGACTAACGAGGAACAAAAACTGACCCTGTAAGCAATCACAATTCTCAGCTTCTTTGCGAACAACATAGAGAACGTAATCAATCAACTCCGCACCCTCGGTGTAATGTCCTTTAGCCCAGTTGTTTCCAGCACCAGAATGTCCGACAACAAAATTGTCAGGCCTAAAAATCTGGCCGTAAGGTCCTGACCTGACAGCATCCATGGTGCCGTGCTCAAGGTCCATAAGGACAGCCCTGGGGACATACCTGCCACTGCTTGCCTCATTATAATAAACGTTGACTCTCTCCAGCTGGATATCAGAATCACCCTGGTACCTTCCGGTGGCATCAACGCCATGCTCTGCGCAGACCACCTCCCAGAACTTGGACCCAATTTGGTTGCCACATTGGCCTGCTTGGATATGAAGAATTTCACGCATTATGTGATCAAAGGTTATAGCTTTTTGTGGTTAATTCAGGGATAGAAAGGTGATTACTTTTGGGTTTAGAGATCAGAAAAGGAAGGGATTGGTGGGGACTGGAGGGGGGCATTTTTCACAGAAAGATTGTTTGAAAGGATGGATTCGGAACTTATTTGAATGGTGAAGCGGGGATATGTGTGGTGAGTTCACATTTAGCTGTTCGTTTTTAATTTTCAGAAGTCCTGAAATTGGAATTAGAACCCCCCCCCCCAGCTGGACACGGCTATTTATGGTGCATGTTTTGTGCAATAATCTTTGACTTAGTTGTAGCCTCACACCTGCACATTTGGCTACAAACAGGAACAGATAATAGTTGCTCTCCATTGAGGTTTGCTGAGGTTTTGGTCTTAAAAACTTTGAAGTTTCTACGCAATTTTAACAGATTTCTCAGTAAGGCGGATCAATGGGGCCTTTTCGGCCCATTTAGAAGGCCCCCATTTGTGCCAGACTAGAACCGTCTGGGTCACCTGTGTTCTTAAATCCAACGGGTCTAGGTCCGTAGGGCCAACCCACCTGTTACCTGTACTGTGCAATTGGGCTTCCTTGTCTTTTGAGATCAAGCGTAATTAGGGTTTCTGATGTCGGGACCTTTTTTGTTCCTCGGAGAACAAAAGGCTTAGGTTTTCTTACATTATATATAACGTTATGTAATGCAAAATATGGGATGGTTTAAACAACAACAGTGGTTCTTGTCCCTTTTGCTTTTATTTATTTTGCGTAAAATTTAGGATTTTTTTTTGGTGGGTTTTCGGTGGTTGGATCTATGATGTTACCAATTGAAAACTGCGTTATCTTTCTGAAATTCCTATTTGGAGTTGAAGATGACCTTTACTATTCTGAGATCCAGTCACCTTCTAAGTTGCACTCTGAGAGCCAGTTACCTCTGCGATTACTGATGGGTGGCATATTTGCGGATTTCGTATTCTTCAGTTGATAGGATTACTTATTACTTCGGAGTTTCAACAGTGATACTTCCAAGAACAAATCCCATCTGAAAGACATAAGTTGAATATATGTGGATTAGGCATAGGGAAATAGCTCCATATACCTTTCTATCAATGAATCGTAGAACATACAAACTGCTGAAAATGTCTAGAGATTTGAGGCTCCTCGTTTTGAAGGAGTGGTGGCAATTGAAGATACATTCGAGTTTTTTTTGGACCAAAGATACAATTGAGTTGTGTTCTTGCGGTACAGTGTAAAATGAATGAATTCCTGGTAACACGTTGAAATGTTAAAATACTGCACCTTTAACTCGCTAGCCAGTTTTAGGTCATTGTTACTATAAATCCTGTGTCCTGATGTGATATGGTGACTTCTGCAGGAGTCATTAAACGCTTTCCAGCCATTTTGAGCTTAAGGTCAGTTTGAAGTATCTTCTTTTAGCTTTAAGGGCTAAAGGCATTCAAAGATACTCACAAAATCAATTTGAGCTTCATAGCTATGCATGCAAAGAAGTGACAGAAACATACGCCATCTGGCATCCTCCTGGGCCTCAGCCCCTGAGGTAATTATAAACAAAGCTTTCCGGCAACCCAGTAACTATTGTGCAAAAAATTCAGTGGACACAGATTGATACAAGACTCGTGTTCCTAAGCCTCATCCAGTAACCAGCATCACTCCGATGGAGATGATATTTAGGATTATAAGAGGAAGTCTCATGAATTGGCAAGCATGAATGAGACCAACGACTTGGCCTTTGAGGGAATTTCTTCTTCCTCCACGGATTTCCGCCAGGGTCCAACCCCATCGAGCAAGGAACCTGTCCTCATTCAGTATTGCTAATGCATTTGCAAAAAGCAGAAGTCCTTCCAGCAGAGTCCAAAACCCCATTTCTGCAAACACGGAAAGGTTGGTCATCTCAATTCCAGAACAAACGCACAAGAACATGAATCTGATTCAAAGTAATAGCTCAAACAATACACAACAAACATATCGATCGAATTAGTACTTTTGAACTTTACCCAAAAAGTTTTAGTCGATCCAGGATCAATAATAAACTTATACTAGTATCCAATTTAAGAAGCAGACCATCTGTTTTTGTTTTTATTTATTTATTTACTACACACACAACGACCATCCAACATAGAAGATAACGGACAAGAACTCTTCTTGAATATGTCTGTTTCTCGGGTAGATTGAAATTATATAGAAACTCTTACCAGAGAGAAGAAGCAACCAACTTAGGATTAAACCGTTTGCAAATAGTTGCTCCGCCGAACTTTTGCCGACCCCTTTATGTACTTCTGTGAGATTGGACCATGTCATAGCAAAATAAAACAAAAACTTTTCTAATCAAACGGTTGCACTTATCCTTGCTTACGTGTTTGTGACCGAAGATGACCGTTGGATCTAGTTACAATTACTCAAGAATCAAGATATCGATTCTCCATTAAACAAAAAAAAAAAAAGGAAGGATAATAGAAAACCCAACTCAAGATCCGACCCGGTATTAAAACGCCCCGATATTATATTATATTGGGCACAAACATTTGATAGGCCCCTCGCTTCGGCGTTTGGACGGCAAAGCCATGGCTGCATTTCTTCTACTTCCAAATGCCCACTACGCTTCTTGCTGCCTTTGGATAAACCCTATTAATCGTACCACTAAGTCCAGAAAACCTATAAATTTTCAGACACTTGAAAAAGTTCCCAGACAGCTACATTATTCTCTGGACCCGCCGAAAGCTTCCATCAATGGCGACGCGGACACCGGAGCCGTTGAATCCCCAAAACCCTCTCGCCGAGTCCGCAAAAAGAAACCAACTTCGAACTCTTCCTCTTCGGCTACCACTTCAACAAAGAGAACTAGACGCTCTACGAAAACAGTTGATACAAATCCCTCAAAGGAAGTGGCAGTTGCCCAGTTAGATGATGATGTGGAAGATTACGATGATGGCATAGACTTCCCGTACGATTATCCGCCATTGATTTGCTGCTTCGGCGCCGTACAGAAAGAGTTTTTGCCCACGGTGAGGGTGCACTGGAACCAGATGCACCCGGACATTTACTCGGAATGGAAGATGCTGCAGTGGGACCCGCCGGAGTTCTCGAGGGCCCCCGGTGGGCCACCCTCCAATGTTGCGATATCGCACGTGAGGCTCGGGGGCAGGGCGGCGTTCATGGGTAAGGTTGGGGACGATGAGTTTGGAGCGGAGCTGGTCCTGATGATGAACAAGGAGAAGGTGCAGACCCGGGCAGTGAAGTTCGGCGAGAATTCGAAGACGGCGTGTAGTTTTATGAAGGTTAAGTTTGAATACGGTAAGATGAGAATGGAAATGGTTAAAGAGTCGGCTGAGGACTCACTTCTTGGCTCTGAATTGAACCTCGCTGTGCTCAAAGAGGTCAGGCATAATCTTGTTTGGTCACTTACTTTCCGTGGTTCGGTTGCACGCGTGCTTATGGATTCTGAATTGAACCTTGTTGTGCTCAAATTTTGTCATGTTAATAGTCACAAAGTCACTCCATTTACAAATTGATGAATTTACGAATGAATGATGAGACTTTGTATTGTATCATATTCCCTTTTTGGTTGGTTCTTTCTTATGCCTTTTGTGTTGTACGAGCAAAGATGTGAATTTGATTTTGCAAACGGAGTTGGTTGACTGAATGTAGATTAATTTCTGTCGTATCTGATGCAGGCAAGGATCTTCCACTTCAATACACAAGTTCTAATGTCACCTTCGATGGAATCCACACTTTTTAGAGCAATCAAGTGGTCTAAAAAATTTGGAGGGCTTGTATTTTTTGACTTGAATTTGCCATTGCCTCTGTGGAGATCACATGATGAAACAAGAGACTTTATCAAGAATGCATGGAGCGAAGCAGATATCATCGAGGTTTCAAAACAAGAGTTAGAATTTCTCTTAGATGAAGATTACTATGAGAGGAAAAGGAATTATAGGCCTCAATACTATGCTGAAAATTTTGAGCAAACCAAGAACCGGCGGGATTACTATCATTATACTCGCGAGGAAATCTCTCCACTATGGCATGACAGACTTAAGTTTTTGTTTGTGACAGATGGAACACTTCGCATTCATTATTACTCCCCTTTGTTCGATGGAGCTGTGGTTGGAACTGAAGATGTGCTAATAACCCCATTCACTTGTGATAGGACAGGGTCTGGAGATGCTGTTGTGGCTGCTATTATGAGGAAGCTCACTACTTGCCCTGAAATGTTTGAAAATCAAGATGTTTTGGAGAGGCAGCTCCGCTTTGCAGTTGCAGCAGGAATCATATCACAATGGACAATTGGTGCAGTGAGAGGTTTTCCTACAGAAAGTGCAACCCAGAACCTGAAAGAACAAGTCTATGTACCATCAATGTGGTAGTTTGTAGTCAAGATTCAAAGCATTCGCAGTTTTTGTTTCCATCACTGGCTCATCCCAAGGATATAACAACAACAGAGCCTTAACCCCTAATTTAAATGGAGACAGCTACATATATCCACCAAGAATACAAATTTTTCCTTTAACGAGAGCAAGAACTGCAATCAAAGGTAGATTTCGTGAAACATGAGCTGAAGGACATTAGTGATTGAGGCCTGTTGGATCTTGAGGCACTTTGAATTAACAGATATTTTACTGTAAGCAAATAGCAAGGCAGGATGTAATGCTGCAATATTTTTATTCTTCTGGCAATCAAAATGCACTGTTTGAGGTCCTTTTTGTCTTAAGATGTGGTTTTATTATGCTGGAGATCATGAAGCGCTCAACATACAGAGTTCTGCCCATGAGGAAAATGGATTCCTTCACTTCTGTCATTATTGATGGCCATTCTGTAGCCTGCTGTTAATGTTATTAAGTCCATTTGACAGTTACCATTCCCTTGTTTTTGGTACATACAGTTACTTCCTCTCAAGTGGATCTTCTGAAGAATGAACAAAAGTTACCTAGATCAGGTCTTGCTGCAGAACATGCTCTATACCGGTATGGTGCCTCTGTTTCCTTATAATTTAATAAATGGGCAAAAAGCGAAGCAAAATGGTTGAGCGGTGAACATGTCAAAACGTTTCCTTTCATTAACAAAGCCTACATATTACATCCAATTTGTGCCGAGCCACAATTTGGCCATAATATTTGGCGACCAAATGAAGGAGGAAAACAATGATTATCTTCTTTTGTTGTCTGAAAAATTGAATAAATCGAATAACATTTACTCCATATTTGACATGATGTAAATCTCTATTCAAATGTTAGACTAACCTGATTTGCTTTAAGAATTTGACCTCCTCTGCTTCCCTGAGGTTTCAGGGTTAGGTCCTCGATCTAAAGAACAAAATTGAAATCTATTTTCACTTCACTAGAGAGACCTCAGGATTTTTATCTGCTCTCCGCTCCCACATCCCCTTCGATAAATGCCGTTGAATGTGGACACCCCAAACAGCAACCATGCTGGGGGATGGGAATCTATAATATACATCATCATCCACGTATTCAATAGTCAAACTAAATCCTAGTGCTGCAATGTTTCTCCAGTACTCAGCTTTACTCTCTGCATAAGCTTCGGGCTACTTAGATGCTCCTGGGACCTGTTACATATACAACCAGGAAGAGGATTTGCATAAAAGTTTTCTTCAAGCCTTGGTGACTCCCCTGCCTTCCTATGATACGGTGCTCCAAGCCTGTCTGAATGTAAACTGTTAACCTTTAAAGAGAATTCTTCCCAAGATATTGTACCATCATCCAACCGATCAATCAGCCTGACAAAATTTTGCCTGCAAAAACAAAAGGTATATTAAAATAAGAACGAAAGACCAACTACCATGAGGGGCTTAACTGAGCTAGGAGTGACATATTTTGTCCTACCTATCTGGATTAATAGTCTTTCGAAATCCTTCAAACCTTCTGTGGCCCTGTACTGCTTTGGCCATATTTCCATCATAAGTATAAATAAAGACATCACTTTCAAGTGCCACAATGTAATCCAAGGCAGCAAGGCGATTCTGGTACTGCCTGAAAGGTTCCAACTCTTCTGGTGTTGCCAAAGTAGAATGAGAAAAGACATTAGGGAACTCTTTTTGGAAGGTAGCCATGCTATTGCTGCCATATATCTTTCCCGCAACTATGTAGATGGTTGTGGTAGAAGGATAGCCCATGGCCTTGAGAAACAAGGCTGCTTCTCTGGGAGACATTGGGCAGCCTCCTTCCAGTCTCCGTTCTTTGCTATTTATCTCTTTCTCTTTCCAATGATGGACTTTGTATCTCATGTGCCTAAGCTCCTTGGCCTCTTCCGCAGTAAGATTGTTACTGCAGCCAGTGAATGCTAGCATGTCTTTCTCATATCTGGATTCACCATTTGCTCAGGTCAATGTACTTAATTTACTTTCAGGCAAATAAACTTGGAGAAGTATTGCCATCAAGGAAGGCTGATATGCATCCACAGTATCGTACCTTAAATGCAGAGCAATGTATGGTTCGCTATTAATCCTTAGTCTGTCGACCAATGCCTTTGCAAGATCTTCAATATCCTTTGTGTAGCGGAGGGCCTCATAATTGGCACGACATCTTAGCTTCTGAATCGAGGATGCAAGGCCATTGTTAGCTAGCCGTGAATCGGTATGAGTAAATTTTATCACCTTATGCTTCTTCAATAAAGAGGCCATCTCGCCTCTGTAGTAACTGGCCTGAAGGTGAAGCATCAAACGATTAATTCCAAAGATAGAAAAAAAAAAAAAAAAAACATTTTCTAGTCTCCAAAAATTGGCAATAGCATTTTCAGACCTTAGACCAGGAGATAGGAGCCTTTAAAAGGGGCTTCCTTGCTGCATATGCGGGTGGCAAATATTCAACAATCTGAACATCATCTTTCAACACTTCCATAAAGTGCCTCCAGTCAAAAATGTCTTTAAAGGTGCTGCAAAGAAATTGCAAAATCTATGTCTTTAAACTCGTCGGAAGTAGAAATGAGTTCTGGCAACTGGGAAAAAAAAAAAAAACTATCTAAAATGAGACCTTGGATCCGTCCAGAACGAATCGTGATCAAGAGCAGGAAGAACAAGAGTCGCATTCATTATCTTTGCAACAGCAACCATATCACATATCTGCATACAAATTTAAACAGCGGAACCATTATAAAAATATCGTCATTTTGTGACAAACAAAATGGATTGTCAAAGTTCCAGTAGTTCAACTTACCCCTGTTCTCATTTGATTCAATCCACCGTTGGCATGAACAAGAAGGTACCCATTTGTATTCTTCGCCCCTAAAGCACAGATGAAGAATTAGAATCTATACCAGAAATGTGACAGGTCGGGAGGTGAAATGAGTCCAAATCTCAGAACATACTTATTCGGTTGCTGGGTCGAGATATGCATCGGTAAAAATTGTTACTGTTTGGCTTCATCCAAATTTCTGGAGTCTGGAAAATTGCAAAGAAAAAATAAAAATTAATTACCAGATAAAATGCCTAATTACTTACAAAAATTTGTATCCACAATTAATCAAATTCCCGTGTACGATTTAACTACCCAAACAAGACCAAGTCAAAGGCAACAATGTCACCCTAGAAACACGTACGCGTACGGTGGAATTCTTTTCCGGGATAGATAGACAGCTAACGAAATAGTCAGAGCCACCCTTCGTCCATTTGCCCCCACTGAAAATTCAACCTCTGCTTGCCACCCACTACTCTATTTCAAGTTAAAATACATATCCCAAAATTCAAAAATCCGGATAAATATTTTCTTTGGTACGTCGGGAATCATACCGTATAAACATACTAAAATGCTAATATCCATTTTCTCTGAAATTTATAATTTTTTTTTAAAAAAAAAGAAGAAGAAAAAAGAACGTAAATCAAGGACGGAGAACATGAAATATTCTTTCTTTGTTTTCGTTCTCGGTCTCGGAAACCAGACAGAAAATAGAAAGGAAAATTCGCCGCTAGATTTTCACTTACGGGGAACTTCTCTAAAACGCGCTTGGGCATGGAAGCCGCGTGCTCGGTGACGACACGCTGAGCCATGGCCCATTCTTCTTTGAACGACTGTAAGATGACAAGCCCGTTTTCTTTCTTCTTCTCCAAATGGTAATCCAAAAACGAAACCTTAACGAACACCGACAAAACAGCCATCAACATCAAAATACCGATAATCCTGCGGACCATGTTCCTGCGGGAACTCAAACTCTGCGCCGTCGTGGTTGCCCAATGGCACCACTCTTCGAGTCCAAGCAGCCAAGCCTCGGGAACAAAAAAGAACAACTTCCTGCGAAGTGGCAGATACCTGATCACCGGGTGGTGGTTGTAGTTATGGTTGTGGTAATAAAGATGATGGTTGTGGTGGCCGTGTGAAAAGCCGTTTACTAGGACGTTCTCTTCGTCTAATGCGTCGTGATGATCGGACAAGTTTGAGGCTTTGTCTACGGTAGCATCAACGCGTCTCCTGGTGGTAGTGGGGCCAGGGAGGGCGGCGTTAATACTAGGATTGGCGCTGTTAGTGGCGGTGAAGGCCACGGAGGAAGCGGTGGTGGAACCACCGGGTGACATTGTCATCCAGAGAAACACCAATGGAAAGCGAATCCGTCCGGAGAGGCAACGGAGAAGGAAAGAAAAGAGGATTGCGCCGTGACAGGTAAAAGAGTTTGTGGTGTCTTGTTTTTGTGTAACGTCGCGAGGGGGGATGAGGAGGAGGAGGAGGGAAGGCCTCCGCAATCCAGGGGGCAGCAAAGGCGTGAATTTTCCTTCCTGATTTGGCCTCTCTCTGTTGTTTGGCGGAGGGGCGTCTTCGCTCTAAATTTAAGCTTTTTATTCCCAAAAACTTAGAGGGATATAGGATAAATAGAATACAGATATAGATATATATATATATATATATATATATATATATACTTTGAATTTAATTATATTTATTAATAAATATATTTTTATTTTAAAAAGACAAAAACTAAAAATGAAAATGTTAAATAAATTTTTTATTAAAAAATTAAAAATATTTAATTAAAGTAATTTGATTTTAAGAGATTTAAAAAAATAAAATGAAACTTTTTTATTTTCTTTTTAAGAAAATAAAAAAATTAAGATTAATTCTATTTTTTATTTTTTAAAAACAGAGATCAAGGTTTTTTTTTTAAAAAAAATTGTTATAATTATAAAAAATTAATTATAATTAAATTAAAGTAATTAAATTTTATTAATTTTAAGATATTTCAAATTTTTTAATTTATAAATTTATAATAAACTATCACATAATTACGAGTTAAGAATTTTTATATATAAATAATAATAATTAATTATAGTTAATATAATTATATATATAATAATTAATAATTACAATTAAATAATATATTTTTTGTGTTTATATATATTTTTATTTATTCTTTTTGAAATTGTTTTCACATTTTTGTATATTCTTGGTTTCTGGGAATAGTGGAGTTCTAATCGTTGTAACAATTGACCGTTAGAATGACCCATTTGCCCCCGTGCTGTAACTTCTAGATGAGTGCAAATGTGCCATGCTGGATTGCGGTGCATGCCTATAAAAATAAAAGAACACAGTCGCTAATTAATTCGGCGTGTTTTAATACGCTAAAGTCCCAGTCCTTACGTTCTACTCTCCCTTATAAAAAGAGGTAAACGAGAGTTGAAATATTTGTTAGATCCTAGATTCAAGATATTGTAAAAAAATTACATTTTAAATTATTCTTATTTAAATAATCTTTTTTATATAAAAAAAAAGTTGAATAAAAAATTAATAGGTAATTAACAGGAACTTTTTTTTATTTGAATTTTCAAAAATAATTACAGCTGTTAATATTTTGAATGATGAAATTAATTAAGTAAGAGTTAGAAAGTTAGATTTTTCTGTATTGATCCAACAAAGTATGAATGGTTATAAATCAGTTTTCTTGTTAGAGGGATCTTTACTCCAATAAATAAATAAATAAATAAAAAGGGTTCAATTCAACGGAATTTAATGGATTCACCTTTTAATCATGCAAGTTGGTCATAGAAGATAAATATGGGAACTTGAAATTCCATATCATTAAATATTGTTGATAATATTTAGAAACTAACAAGAAATCCGAGACCCTACCGAAATGTGCAATGGACTTATTTAATGCTCGAAGTATATAAATGCACTTTACTAATTTTCCTTAATGACTAGCATACTTCTAAATTGGAAGATCCATTGTAGCCTTTAAAATAATAAAAAAAAGGGTTGAGTTAACTTGCCCTGGAAAACATACTAACCGCATTTGCCTCTCCTGGACATCTTTCCTACGTCATTTTTTTTAACATGAATGGTCGCATACGCATTTATGCTTTGGCGACCATTACGGGAAGAAGGTGAAAATGACTGGCAACTGAACGGAGACCAAAATGGTTTAGAAGCTATCTCAGGTTCGTGCACTATTTGTTCCATAACACATGTACAATGTTCATCACACTCCCTTCTCTGCTGCGATGAGCAAGAGAGGAATGTTGTAGTAAGCTACTCTACAAAGAAATCGTGGATGATTTTGACACATGGATAATGCTATCAAGATCTTAAAATCCATCAAACATCTTTAGATGATTAGTTTTTTTTTTTTAATAAAAAATAAAATCAATGTGTAATTAATTCATTTGATAAGAATAATATCACATTTGATTGAAAAATAAAATTTTATGTATAATTTAATTTTATAAATATAAGTAATAATTTTTATTAAAAATAAACTTTCATTTTATAATTTATTTTGCAACAATAAATTTTACGAATAAATTTAATATATAAAGTTTTGAGTAATTATGTATGTATTATTTATATAATTTAAATACAAAATTTATTGGTGAGATCATTATTTTCTAAACCAAAAAAGAAAACCCAAATTCTTTTTTACGACATTTATCCCATCACCAAATGTCCAATTGCTCCAACATGAGATTTGAGATCAATGTCCATCAACAAATTTTACAATTTCAAACAATTTAAAAGATAAGATAGATTTTACAATTTCAAACAATTTAAAAAGATAAGATAGACTTGAAAGTCGGGTTGAGTTTAAGGGGCTGCAAAGAATCCAAGGATGGTTTAAATTTATATTTTCCCTTAAATTTAATAGACGAGTCAATCTAAAAAGGTATGTTGACATTTGACTTCTCGATGCCTGACAGTCCATGGTTTGGGCCCTTCATGGCCCTTATATACAATCATTGACTCGCACGTTCACCACGGCCAATCTAGGCCCATTGAAAGAGACCCACAGGGCCCAAGTAATACTGTCCGTACTGTATACTTTGTCGCACCTTACTATAAACACAAATCGGCTATTAGGGTTTCGGTTCGTTGCCGCGGCGCAGAAGAGACAGAGAGCTCCAATCGAGAGGCAATAATGGTGAAGGGTCGCCAAGGAGAGCGTGTCAGGTCTAAAATGCATCCACCATTAGATCTCACACTTCTTTGTAATATTAAATGGTTCGAAATCTCCATTCATTTGATGCTTTTCTCGTTTTTGGTAGGCTCTACGTGCGAGGAACCATTCTCGGATACAAGAGGTAAGAAGTATCGCACGCCTCATTTTTCCTTCGTTTTCGGGAGGTTTTTTTTTTTTGCTTAATTGGTTGTTTTGTGTGTGTGTGTGTGTGTGTGTGTGTGTTTGGAGATCAGGTCGAAGTCGAACCAGTATCCAAACACGTCGTTGATACAGATCGAGGGAGTGAACACCAAAGAGGATGTGGCATGGTACGCAGGCAAGCGGATGGCGTACATCTACAAGGCGAAGGTGAAGAAGAATGGTACTCATTATCGCTGCATTTGGGGCAAGGTCACTCGTCCTCACGGTAACAGTGCCGTTGTTCGTGCCAAGTTCAAGTCTAATCTCCCTCCAAAATCAATGGTAAGTGCTTCAAGTTCTAATAAATTTTCTGTGCCTCTGTTTTTATGTTACTTTTTGTTTGGTTTTTTCTTTTGATGAATTTGATTCTTTATTTTTTTTGGTCATTTTTTCCTTGAATAGGGAGCTAGGGTAAGGGTCTTCATGTACCCCAGTAATATATAAGGTAATTCTACAACTTCTCTCTGTGTTAATTGTTAAGTTGCTTTTCCTCGGTGGAATGTTCCGTCAATGAGGACTGTTTTTATGGTGATTTTTGGGTGACATGGCATGTTCTTAGTGGATCGAGACACTAGTTTCTCTATTGATTTGTCATTTTATGTAGCACCACACTTCTTGGTTGTTCTTAGTTGCAACTTGCATTTTGGTCATAATATCTGTTTTGACAATTGTTGGTGAATCTTTACTTAGGTTAAATGTCCCATTTGTGATATAAGCAAGATGAATTCATCCTTGCACTGACCCTGTGAGGAGTTATTTTAGTTAGGTTGAATGTTTCACATGTTCTTCTATAGTCTGAACAAGAGTTGTTCATCCTTGTAATTATAATTTGGGTTGGATTTCTTCTTCTTCTTCTTCTTTTTCTTTTATTATCATTTCTGATTATGAATGTCAAGCTTTCTAATATGCTCTGTTTTAAAGGAAAAGATGGATGTAAGTATATTAGATTAATGGTATCTTTAGTTTGCATTTATGGTCGCGAAGAAACTATCAAGAGGGATTAATGAAACCTGATGCTCTTTCTGGATATGCATTTTAAATATGGAGGTTTTGTTAATAAGATCTGTCAGCAATAAAATTTGAAAACATACATAGAAGAGTTGCATCTTGTTAGATGCTTGGAGCTTTCTCTAATAATCTCTAGGATGTTGGTTTCAGATCATTTTTTGCTCATCTACTTCATTTTTGCAGAGCACCAAATTTCAATGAATCTAACTTTATCTCATATTTTTCTATTTTGTTCTTTTGCAGTGGCGACAATGTTATTCAGATGATTTTGGGGTTATCATTTGCCCCTAACTGTGGTAGCTTAGTTCTAAATTTTGTGCTCGTTAGTGGTACTAGCTAGTCTTAATCTATGATTTATATGTGATTAAAGTGGTCGTGATATACCCTTAAATTATGATCTTTAATATTTGTTTTCGGCTGCTCTTGTGCCTTTTTTCATTGTATTGAATTTGAAACCTTCCGATTTCTCTTCCCTGTCATCTTTCCCTTAATTTTTTCTTGCATTTTTAGGTTTTTCAATGCTTTGATACTATTAAGGGTGTGTTTGACATTGCGGTTTAAGTTTAAAAATTTTTATTCAAGTCAAATGTAGTTTTGGTAGTGTTAGGTAAATTATAAAATTTGTACTCAATGAAAATATATTATAGATTAAAATTATATTTTAAATATATGACATTTTGGTTCCCTTTATGATTTAATAATTTTTTAAGATAATAATTTTTATTGTTACATAAAAATAATTATAATTTAATTATTTGAACAAATTTTCTCTTATGATTATATATTATTGTGTTAGATTTTCTTTAGAAAAAAAATTAACGAATAGTTATTAAATAATTAATTATGTTTGTTAACAGTAATTTGCTAATAAATCAAATATCTTCAGATTGAAACAACTGGTCGGCTTTCAATCTACCGGTTTGGTGGTGACTGGTAATGATTTAGCATTTGCTTTAAAAATTGTGACTCGTTATGAAGTAGAGATAATCTATAAAATTCATGGATCAAATATTATTCTTGCTAGAAGAATTATCTAATTTTACCTGTAAGGGTCAAGGTGGAGTTGGCAGATCGAGTTGTCATCTCTCGTACCTCACCATTCATTTCAAATTCTAAACAAGCTAATTGAAGAATGCCTAGGAATGCCATCATTCTCACTTGAGTTGATCCTCATCCATGGCCGTTTATTAACCCCATGCAATTGTAAAATTTCGTTCAAATCGGACTAACCATATGATGATGGCTTTGTTTGTAAGGCCAAACCGTGAACCAAATGTAGAGTCCATCCTTAAAGGTCACTGCCGAGTATTTACTAAATCAAAAAAAATCTTTTTTTTTTTTTTGGGGGGGGGGGGGGGGGGGGGGGGGGGGGTGTGTGAGGGTTTCAAATTGGAAGGCAATGCCAGGGAAAGAAAGAAGCCTAGTATAGTTCGAAGTAACATGACGAAGCAATGCCGATAAGGTTTTGAGGAAGCCCAAACTCATTATTCCGAGCGTATACTTGGACAACCCAGCCCTATTGTTCGCTCCGAGTGAAAGTTGAGATTCCCAATGCCCACAATTGGGCTGGTGGCTGCGTTTTGGAAATTGAATATTGGAGTAAATTTTGGGACCTCGATGGTCTATGATCTCGTGGGACTTGTCTCGTCTTTGATAGCAGCGGAATTAAAGATTTTTATTGTAATTTTTAATTTAAGATAAATACAAAATTAATATTTATGTTTTTTCTTTTCAATTATAATTTAATATCTTTCTCAAATTATTAAATTATAATTTTATTTTCAATTATTTAATATTTTTTATAAATAAATAGTTAAATATATTAATTATATTTCCACTCATATACTGGATTTAATTTTTAATTATATATAAAAAAAGTTTCCTTTCCATACTTATTACTTCCTGTTTAAAGAATAAATAAATTTAAAGATGTTGGTTAAGTTTTTTATACTTCAATTAGTAATTAATTTAATTTAAAATTTATTATTTTTAGTTGAAAAAGGGAGACAGAGTGAGAACGGGTGTTTCGGATCCTGGACACTCCCTGTTACCATCTCGGACAGTTGCCTTTCCTAAGTGGAATCACAATAATAAATGCGGGATGACGAAGAACTGCAGATGAGAAAAAGGAAAGTTAGAGAGAAAAAGGAAAGAAAGTAGAGTGGAAAGAAAAAGAAGAAAGATTTGATGATGGGGCAAGCAGGGATTGGAAGTGGGCACGTTGGTCACGTTTGCCGTGATTGTCTTGGCAATTTTGCCCCAATATCAGTTTCTCCTAATTATCAGAGGCCCTGTCTTGTTGCTCCTTGCCTGTGTCTCCCGCTTGTCCCTTCTCTAACAAAATATTCAATCTCTCTGTGCATTTATCCTAATAGCCCCTTTCTTTCTTCGTCACTTCGTCAGAGATGGTGACCGATAGCAAGACCAAGAGCGACATCTCCTTTGCCGGAACTCTCGCCAGCGGCGCCTTCGCTGCTTGTTTCGCTGAGGTTTCTAACCTTAAACCCTCTCTTTTTTTTTTTGTCTCTCTTCTTTTGATTCACTAGATCAACTTTTTCTGTTTGTTTGTTGTGGATGCAAGCGGGCATTTCAAGAATTTGATTTTGTTGATAAATCACAATATTTAGTGAAGATAACTGCTGCTGCTCTTTTCTGGGATTTGCTCAATTATCCCATTAATAACGTTAACTTAGTAAATAGTATGCAATAAAACAAGCATATACCATTGTCGGGATCGCCTGTTTATGTACGAACGTCTTCCTCTCTCCTTCAAAGCTTGAAACTTTTTTTTTTCCTTTAGTTTTTGATAGAAAAGCTTGTAACTTTAACACTGCAGCTAATTCTTTTGACCGTGAGATGATAGATGAATTGAATCAATAACTAGGTCGGGATACGTTGTGATCATTCAGTTATTCCTCTACCGTATCGGACATCATGTTTTCAACCAATTATACGCATGTGAGAGAGATTCCATAGTCCTACCATGAGCTAAAGTATCTGTGAATTTTGAGTTCAGTTACCTTGTATTTTTGTGAAGGTTCAAATATTAAGCTTGGGTGATCAATGTCGGTGTATTTCAAACAAACCTTTATCTGCTGATTTCTTTGGTTTTATTGTGAGTTAAGTTTGTTGGATGTTGAAATCTTTTTTGATCAGTCAACTATTGCTTATATCAATTGCAGGTATGCACAATCCCATTGGATACTGCTAAAGTTAGGCTTCAGCTCCAAAAGAAATCTATTTCCGGGAATGATGCAGCCTTGGCAAAATACAGGGGCATGTTAGGTACAGTGGGTACTATTGCTAGGGAAGAAGGTCTATCAGCACTCTGGAAAGGCATTGTGCCTGGACTTCATCGTCAATGCCTATATGGAGGATTGAGAATTGGGTTATATGAGCCTGTGGGTTGAAAACTTCCACCTGCATTAAAAATTACAATTTATCCCACATTGTTTGATTGCTGAATTGTGATTTACTAGTGTAAGATTAAATGTTTGACAGGTTAAGAACTTTTATGTGGGCAGCGACTTTGTGGGAGATGTTCCCTTAAGCAAGAAGATTCTTGCAGCACTTACAACAGGTGAGATTAATGCCAAACAACTGAGAAATAAAGCCTGTTGTCTTTTGTCAAAAAGAAGAAAAAAACTTTTCCAGCTTGTGTTTTCATTTGTCTCTCTGATACCAGATAATTTTGCAGTGCCTCTCAGATATTAATATTAGTTCCTTAGATACCCAAACCATAAATCATGGATCCACTGATGTGTCAATCCTTTGCATTTTAAAGTTCTGAAGGATATTTATTTAATCAAACAGGTGCTGTAGGAATCACTATAGCAAATCCAACTGACCTTGTGAAGGTTAGACTTCAGGCTGAAGGAAAATTACCATCTGGTGTGCCTAGGCGCTATTCTGGAGCATTGAATGCTTATTCCACAATTATAAGACAGGTAGCTTATCAAATTCATGGAGAAAAAGATGGAAAAAACTGCTTTTGCCTAGCTAAGTGGTAACTTTGGTTTTCTAACAATTAGGAAGGAATTGGGGCACTTTGGACTGGGATTGGGCCCAATATAGCACGGAATGCTATTATAAATGCTGCCGAACTAGCCAGCTATGATCAAGTGAAGGAGGTGAATGAAATACAAATCAATTTTTTCACACATTGTATCCTGTGTTACTCTTTTTTTTTTCCTGATTCTAATTCAACTTTTGAATGCAGACAATTTTGAAGATTCCTGGATTCAAAGACAATGTTGTCACTCATCTCTTGGCAGGTCTGGGGGCAGGTTTTTTTGCTGTTTGTATTGGTTCCCCAGTGGATGTGGTAAACTCTCTATATTCACTCTTGCTCTGTTGTGATCAATTTATTTATAGTTAGAAATTATTTGTTTCTCATTTGTATGTAAGTAGCTAGCAAACATGATTTCGCAAAGCCAAACTTTATATACACCATAGGCTTTGATTCGCAGTTGGTTTCAAATGTGATGTACATTGTTGTTAGCATTTTCCATTGATTAAGTAGTCACTTAGATCTGTTTCCAGCTGTCAAGGGGAAGTGATTATCACCTTTATGTCATAGCCTTTCAATGTTCAGTTGCATTGCCACTTTCTGTTAATGTCTTTACCAAAGGCTAATCTGTTGGTTTTGTTTCCCTTTCCTTTGGCAGGTTAAGTCAAGGATGATGGGGGATGCTGGGTACAAAAGCACACTTGACTGCTTTATTAAGACTTTAAAGAATGATGTATGACCAGCTCTCTCACTCTTATATACCATGTTAAAGAGTTATCATAATTGACTATTAAGATAGAATTTCTTGGCTACTCATGGTCCTTGGATTCAATGTTTTGTTTTCTTTGTCAACTTTTTCCTTGCATTTGGGCGACTCCTTCCATCATTGCATCGTTTCCTGGATGAACATCAGCAATTGAATTTCTGTATTTCCATGTCATAGTCATTTTCTACAGCAATTATTTTCTTAGAAGTAGAAACAAAAGTTGAAATAAAAACATGCTTTTTTATTTCACTTCATTAAAATATTTGAAATTTAGAAGATAAAACATGTGGAAAGGGAGAATTAGCATACATTGTGTCGCAATCATGTGCCCTATTCAGTTATTTTGAGAAATAAAAATTCATGTATTGTATGTATCCTTGTCTCTTAAGTCATGCTTTACAAATCCATTAATACATCAAATGTTTTGTGTATATGGAGAGCACCATAAAGAATGATTAGTGATTGGTATACATGCATCCAATGTTATTTGCAGGGGCCTCTTGCTTTCTACAAGGGCTTTATCCCAAATTTTGGGCGGCTGGGATCTTGGAATGTCATCATGTTTCTAACATTAGAGCAGGTACCAATCACAAATGTCTTCTTCCATTTGGTTTTGCCATTTCATCTTCCTCTTTCCTAATAGTGGGAGAGTGCAAATAGAGCTGTTCCTATTTTGAGTTCTTTTAACTGCTTGTTCTTTTTTGCTTCTCCAATTGTTCCAATTCCAGGCTAAGAAATTGGTTAAAAGTATGGAGTCATCTTGAGCTTGAAGGTGACCGTGAGCATGGGGTGCAAGTAATTTACAGGGATTGAGAATCGTCCCCAGGACAATAGGACCTCTCTTTTTGCAAACTCAGATGAGGCACTGGCACTCCATCGGGAAATTTTAGAATATTGAAGACTCTGATTGAAATAACTGTCATTTTTTTTAATAGAAAAATCGATAGTACTTGTTGATTCCCCCCCCCCCCCGGGCGGGGGGATGCCATTGTTTTTTCCTGCGGATTCTTAGACCATTAGCACAACTATGATCACTGCTGAATGAGAGCCTTATACGAGAAATTGTTTCAGTTAAGTATCAAACTGGCATTGAACCGCATTATTTCATTACCTTTATCTTGTAGAGGAATCAACGCAGCAATAGGCCTGTAGATTGTTTGGTATGGTCTAATCTTAGAATTTTGGGCAACAGATATTGGACAATTTACTAGTTGATTTGATATTAACTTCTTGTTCACTATGGCATATTAGAAAGAAATTGGTATCAACCGAATCTTGAAGTTTTCCAAACAAGAAACAAAATTTTAATTCAAATAAAAATTTGAATTGGGAATTGCGAGTAGAATTCAGGTGCCTGTCGTTTGGTAAAAGTAGTTGACGAAACATCAATTTTATAGAGGCAAACCCTTTTGTTTCTTCTGTTTTTGTTGATACACAATTTCAAAGACCTATTTAACGGTGCACATTTGTTTGTTTGTAGCATCGATCTTTAATAAAATGTGCATAAGAAAAACAAGTATGGGTTTACATAATTTACGATTTAAGGTTTTTATAATAAAAAATTAAAAATTTATAAAATATTTCAAGATGCGTGCACAAAATTATCAATTCACCAAAATTCAATTATTATTACATAATTCACTTACTATTATATCATACGGTTAAAATTAAAATATATTGCATGCGCTTGTGGATCGTCGGTTTCACCGAACTAATGTTGGATATAAACTCCAACCCAGGAGAGCATTCGCTTTGTTGTACCCCTACAACCACTAGATTTCAATCCAACTTTGTACGCCTGCCAGCCGCTCTTAAAACGCTGTCGTTTTTCCTTCGTCTCTCTCAGTTTTCTGTCAAATAAAACTCCAGAAAACACACGTACAGATAAGAGTTCCAGAACGCCATCGCCGCCGCCCGCTTATCGGCATCGCTGGTAAGCCTTTAATCTTTATTTCCCTTTTTTATTTCTATAATTCCGGCGACTGCGAATCGGTAACTCTTGCCTAGGGATTTTTTTGTTTTTTGATTTTTTTTATTATTTAAATTCAGAATTTGGTGGGGTTCACTTCACTCACTCTGCTTTGAGGAGTTTCAAGACCTTTATTACCGTACCTAGAACTACGCGGGGTTGAAAAATGTTCCATTTTCGAGTTTTGTGATGAATCTTTTTCTGGTTTCTTCGGAGAAATTGATGAACATTTGTTTTTGCAGGTTGATTTTAGCACGATAATTGTCGGTTCTTGTTTTCTTGGCTTCTTGATCAATATAGTCTCTTTGGATTTTCACATCCAGATCGCGTTTAGATTCAATTGGTTAATGCTGTAGAGATTGTGCATGTGAATCAATGTGATCAACTTATTGGCAAATTGGTGCTAAAGATTTGTTACGTTGGGCAGCAGGAGGTGAAGGGAAGGGGGGAAATACTAATGTCGAAGATGCTTCAAATTCGGCTTAGCAAGCCTGCCTTGGAGAGCGGTGGTGGGATGAAGCCCTCACCTGCCGAGACTGTGACAGTGGCATGTTCAGACCACCTTGTTCTCTCTGATCTTCCTGTAGCAAAGGGTATTGGGGCAGCAACCGCTGCTATTAATGTTAAGACTGTGGGACGAAGGTCCCGTCGTCAGCTAGGAGAGCGTGTCCATTTCTGTGTCCGTTGTGATTTCCCAATAGCTATCTATGGGCGTCTGGTATGTTGCAAGTGTTAACTGTTATCTTTTCTTGGTTGCTTTACGTCCTGACATTCTTTGGTTGTGTGTGGAAAATTGACTTGTTACTTAGACAAACTCCATACACTAAGATGAATTGCAATTTAGCTATGAAAAGGAAATGTAAGAACTTGTTTGTTGGTGTGATTTCTTGTCAAATAACTGAATATATCTCTTGCTGGAAACTAATGAATCCCAGTATTCATCTTGACCTTGGCTTCCTAAATTTAGTTTTGTGTCAAATTTCCATATATTCTGTATGTCTGCCCTGTCCGTGGCTGAATTTGCTTTTGCATGTTGCTGAAATAATTTTTTAATTCTAGTAACCTAAGATTTATTTTTTTGCCAACTAACATAATATCTGGTTCAGAGCCCTTGTGAGCATGCCTTCTGTCTTGATTGTGCAAGGAGTGATTCAATCTGCTATCTGTAAGCATCTGCCCCTGTAATATCTTATAAGCTTCAAAGTCATGTAGATTGTAGTTTGCAATATTTGTTGTGGAAGTTTCTTCTGTATTTGAGTATCTTGGTATTTATGAGTTGATAGAGGAATGAACCAAAAAGTAATTCTACCTTGTATTTCATTGAATACAGTTGTGATGAGCGCATTCAAAAGATTCAAACAATAAAGATGATGGAGGGGATTTTCATCTGTGCAGCCCCTCATTGTCTCAAGTCCTTCCTGAAGAGGAGTGAGTTTGAAACTCATATTCATGGGGGCCACGCTGATCTTTTACATTCAAATCCAGATAAAGAGGATGGCGATGAATCAGAGGTCCAAAATGCTAAACAACCAACTGCTTCAGATTCCACAGCTCGAGCTCCTTCAAGGCCAATCATTTCACCTGGTCCAAATTCTCAGCTTTTTGATTCTGAAGACAATGCTCAGTGGCAGCAGCCTAGAGAACAATCACTTGCAAGGCCAATGGTGCCACCCAAGCCACCATTTTTGGGGCAAGCCCAAAATTATCCATCAGATACCCATCCTGACAACAACCGTCCAGGCCTCCCAAGTCATTTTCAGCAAAGCATGCAGATTGCGCCGCAAGCAGAATCTGCTCAGTTTTCAGACAAGCAGCAAGGGATCGTATCCGATGCCTCAATACCTGAATACCCACCTATGCATCCTGTTCAACCATCTAACTTTGTTATGCCAATGAATTCCAATCCTCTGATGACCCATCAGTTTTCTCTTCCTCCATTTCAACCTGAAGGAGCTCAGCCATTCTATGGTGCTCCATATGAGATGGGACAAATGGCTAGGTCAGATTCTGCACAAGAAAATGGACCAGAGCAAGGTTCTTTGTTGGGATTCCCCCCAGGCCCAGCAGCAAGCGTAAATTTCATGGCAAATTATCCCCAGGCCTGGAATACGGGACCAGCATCAGGAAGTCAGGCAAGTGCAGATGGTTTTGGAAACCCTTCAGATTCTCAGGGAAATGTTACATTTTATCAAGGTGATTATGGGCGAAATCCAGGAATTCTACCTATGGTTCCTCCACCTCCTCCTCCTCCCTCAGGGAACAAGGGTATGGATGTTATGCAAGGCATCAATGCCATGGATCTCAGGGATGGCAAAGGCATATTAGCGCTGCAGCCCTTTCTTCATCCACCACCACCACCTCCACCCCCCTTGCCTCACTCTTTACAGTCAAAACGGGGTAAATACTATTCGGGTGATATGGACCATGATGGACAGGGTTTTGTATGGCAGCATGAAAATCACGATGGCTTTGGAAGTGGCCAGGAATAGAGAACCTGCCAACTTGCATTCCTGTTACGTCCTGGACCTGTAAATTGTAACGATCTCTTTGTTGGGTTTTCTTTTTTCTTTAATCTTTGCCCTTTTTACATGTTGGGATTGCGGGTTTGAGTATGACTCATTGCATAGATCAGCCGGCCTCCATAGACGTTTGTTCTTTTACCTCTGCACGACAAAAATAAATTCTCGGCTAATTAGCCCCGGCGGGGATTGAATTCTTAGGTCGGTCGACACAAACGAAAATGGAAATGAGAAGGATTAACTGATAAGATGAGGACCATGCAGCTGCTTGATTTGGTAATCTTACACATGCCAAGAGTATATTTTTTCAGCTTATATGGTTTATCTGTAATTTTATTATATATAAAGATCAAGACGTGCAAAATTTTTGTTAGACAAATGAAAATGAATTTTAAGAATACTCTTATTAGTAATAATAAGTACACTAATTTTACTTATTGTTGCAGCTCAATTATAAGGATGCCTTCGTCAAATTTTAATTGATAAAACGGCCTCGTTTAATCCCTCGCCTTAATAAAAGGCAAACTAACTAGGTGTTACTTGCAGACTGATTAACCCTCTACAAACAACTCAGGAACAGTTCTTTGTCTATTAAACAAAAGACCTGACAAATCCATTTAGGCATAGTTCAGAAGACGGAATCTAAGAAGTCCTCTTCAGATCACTTGCAACGCAAGATCAAGATGCTTTGAGCCGATCTTCAAGAAAAACAAAACAAAGGAAACCCTTACCCTTTTATCTGCGTATCTTTCTCTATTTTTTAATGGTAAAGGTGCCAAAAAGAAAAGAAAGTGATAGAGAAATGTACGTGGACCTTTCCAGCGTATGAGAGTAGGCGAGTTGTGGAAAAGAGAGAAAAAGCAAGTTATTTGCTTTCCCCTCTCACTGATTTACGGTTCGCAACTGTATTCTAAGAGTTGAAATTGAAAGAGCTTTCTTGCCATCAAAGTTTCTGGCAGTTGGAATGGTGACAGACGAGGTTAATACTTAAATAGTTGCCAGACTCCAAGATGACGATCAATAACTCTATTGCCAAACACGGACTAAACACCTCTACTCATAAGCAACCACAAACACCTGTAAGTCTCGGATTCAAGAGGTGGCCACGACCAACCCAAAAAAAAAGAAAGAGGTAATATCAACAGAAAATGAATTGACAAAGCCATTCAGTTAAAAAAAAAAAGGAGGGGCTGTTTCTCTATCGGATTTTTCATTATTTTGGTCCCAAAATGCAATAAGAATTATAAGGAATGTACATAATGAACTTTTTTCCGAAATATATTATTGTCCCCCTACAAGCTGTGGTTTTGAAATGTATAAATATCGACTCTTCGTTAGGCAATTTTTTCTTAGCTGCCTTCTTTATTCCGAGGCTTATCATCTTCAACACTAGCTGCGATGGGCTGGGGAGCCTCTTCATTTGGAGGTTTATCATCTTCAATTCCAGGTTTGTCATCTTGAACTCTAGCTTTACCATCTTCAACTCTACTTGCTACAGCCTGGGGAAGATCCAAGCTGGCAGCTATTGCAGCATTCAAGTCCTGATCTTCCTTTTCTGAAAGATACTCTTGATATGAGATTGCATGATTCCCAGTAGTATTGACAGCACGAAGGGCTTCTATTGAGTTGCAGGCTTTTGTAATCCTCTCAGCATCTTCAGAAGACAGCCACTGCCCATAACCATTAGTAGCCCCAGTGGACAGGATGGGGAATTCTTTTGGAAAGTTTCCTCTCACCAGGAACATGCTCCAACCAGAGCTTCTTAGAGTATCCAGATAGGCCACCAGGTAGAACTTCGATAAATGCTGTGGAGCCACATAAAAGCTATCGAAGTTGTACCACTCACCATTTACTTTCCTGATACAGAACCAATGATCATGCAAGTGACAAATGAAAGCATTTTCCAGATCAGGGTCAGAATGTGCAGGCTGAGCGAGAGGACTGTCGAAAGGGATAACTTGCAAATCCCATACCTCTAGAGCCTTTTGTAAGACCTGGAAAAGGCCATTTTCATATGCATTAGCCCTAATAAAATTCATAGAGTTACCAAAAAGCTAGTTACCCATTGAAGTAACAAATATTAAATGCATTTTGACTAAGCAATCACAAATCCATTCCCCAGTGATTAGTTGCAATCCAAACTCAAGCTTTTTCATTTTTCATCAATATTCATGAATAATTTGGAAAGTAAATGGTTGATAGAGAGAACAAGCATCAACATGGACACTAAGACTTTCATGCAAATTTGTTTCACAAGTAATATGCCTACCATAGTTGACACAAATAATTCCACATGTATTTAGTGACTATTAGAACAATACAAGGCTTCTTTATTACACCACATCATCATTACATTGTTAAGTATAGAGCCATATTACACAATTTTTGATCCAAAATGGAAAAAACAGAAGAAGAAGAAGAAGCTACATGTTGCTGCTCAACTCTACAAACCAGGGAGATTGAAGTTAACACATTAGATCCATTGAAATCCTAAAAGAGACGAGCTACATCTATAATGACTGTTATACCATTCACAGTCATCAGCAATTAATTACTCAGAGTGAGGTCACATGTGGTTCCACGAGCATCCATGCAATTTGGTAGCTGTTATTAGTTACCTTGTGCAACCCTCCCTGTCAGACTTAGTTTTCATGTAAGTGTCCCACATTGATGAGTAACCAAATGCATCAATCGTACATCAAGCCCATCTTCCCCCAAAAGTTGGATATTTTGGACAGATTTTATGAAGTTACCTCATGCAACCTCCCCTTTAGACACATGTCCATAACTATCTGGCCTAATAATGACTTAACAATGACTAGTTCCCATGTTAACATATGGGGATGAGTAGTTATACAGATTTTATGAGTTAGGGTTTAAGTTACTGAGCTCTTCTTTTTTGCGGGTAGACACAGAAATGGAAAAACTACCCCCTAACAGAGAGCCAAAAACTACTGACAAATATGTTAAGCCCTAAATAAAGAAAGAAATAATTTCAGAAGTTCTAACCAAGTACCAGGGCATAGCTTTAACCAAGTACATGGGCATAAATTTATGAATAAAGAATAATTGTGGGAAGAACAGAAAAGAGACTTGTTTGACATAGAACTGGGGCACCGATTTAACTTATGAAACCCAGAAAAAGAAACTTCATCTCCACTCTAAATTGAATCCCAACATCTCCAATGTCATTGTGGGGACTTTAGCCATTATCTCTCTCTCCCTCTCCCCCCACCACATCCCAAAAGAAAAACCTCTAACTGTCATAAATTCATAACATTATGGAAGGCTACCTTTTTCCTCAATCCTGACCCTCTTGTTTTGATGAAGTATAAGCTGCCCACTATCAACTTGCACTTTAAAGTTGTCACAAAGTTGCCAACTTTTCCCTCAAATTTAGCAGGTGGAAAAGATGACATCTTTCCTGTAAAAACAGTGACAAAAATGATACCATTTTCTCTACAAACTTCCAAATTCTTCCTTTTTGGTAAAAGGAAAGAAATATATTCATTCTTACTCCTGCTTATCCATCTACTTTCATCCCTACCTTCCTCTTTGGTTTTCTTCCTCCTCCCCATGGTCGGGATTGCCTCTAGATTGCAAAAAAGCCCCAAAATCTTCAATATCCTCACGGCAACACACAAAGGTGCCAGGTCTAAACCAATGAGACAGGATAAACAAACAAAGAATTATTGTGTCAGGATCCTTCAATTACCTATATTCAATACAACCAAAATTGTAAGATTTGGATTGCTTATGCCTTCACACCATGACAACCAGAAAAAAAAAGAAACTGGAGAACAAAAATAGAACTAAAGATTAAAGTTCCTTTCCTTGTCCAAGACATGCATCAACAATAAGAAAAGTGAAAATCCACCCCCACAGATCATAGAAACTTCAATGATCGGTTCCAGAAATAGTAGAATAAACCGCCCTTCCATGACTAATCCCACTGACCCAGTGACCCTAATTTCCAATTCAGTTCGTTTTTCCAATACGGGCTTGATCTTTTTGTATCAATAACAAAAACCGATCGCAATTCCCTTTCTTTCTCATCAATTCATCCACTATCTCGGCAAGCAAACAACAGCCAAATCACAAGAACATTATAGCGATCAAAAACATTACAAAAAAAAATCATTTTATTGAGGGGGAAAACCTGGATGCTGAAGTCACCGCCCAAGGAGACATTGTGAGACTCGGCGGATAGGAAATCGCCAGTGGGGGCGGCGGCGGCGCCACCCTGAAGCATCATCTGGCGCTCGGTGCAGTCGAGATCGGACGCCAGCGCCGCCAAATCAACTTCCGAGAAGAACGGGCCCTGCAAAACGCTGTTCACGCAATGCAAAGCGCATAGCTTCCCTTCCTGCACCTCGTGGTACAGTATACCTCCGTTGCTCGCCCCTTCCATTTGTATTATTCTTTTCTCCCTATATATATATATATATTATTCCTTTTCTCTCTATAATTTTCTTATTTTCTTTGCTTGTTTATATAGATACACATAATGGACTAGACGACCCAGAATGGCTATGAAGAAGACGAAGACAAAGAAGATGAAATCTACGGAAAATTGGAACCGCTTGTAAGCTTTCTTGGCTATCGACGAACTGACGTGTCCTGCCACGTGTATACGGACATGGAGAGGAAACTTAAACCTAATTTAAGTCTCTCTTTCTTATTTATTTATTTTTTTGAAAAAATAACAAGCAAATAAACCGAATATAGTATAATTTTAGAAAAATAGAAGGATTAAAATTTTGTTAACTTTATTTCAACACGTGTCATTGGTTCTCGAAAAAAGAAAACACGCGCCTGTTATGTAAAACAAGTCGGTAAACAACTATTCTGTCATAATATCGAGCAAGTATTTTACATGTAAATATAAAACCGACTTTTTAAGTAATTTTGTAATACACTAATAGCATACTCTACTTTCGTTTTTTTTTTTTTTTTTTTAAGGTGTGATGTTATATTTCAGCAAGAGGAGGTTCTTTAGAGTCCAGACGATATATACATGCGCATCCACTGCCGTGCAATAGAGAGAACCCAGTGCTTGTTTTAGCTCTTGGCCTTCATGGACTATATAAATTTTAATTCAAATGCATTTAATTTGTAATCACACATGTTATATTTTATAATTTTCTTTTTTTTTTTCCTTTCTATCACTCATATTAATACAATGATTATTGAACATTTATTATATTATTATATCACTAGCATCTTTGAAGTGTCAAGGGAAAAAAAAAATTGTTTACACGAAACATTTAAAAGATAATTAAGATTTTCCTAACCACTAGAATTTAAATGTAATTCCTTAGCCATTTATTCATCAATGTCTCCCTTATCACACGAACAGGTAAAAGCTACGCGGGGAAGAAAGTAGACCGACATCATAGGTTAAATAAATATAAAATGATTGAAACTATGCTTTAAAATTCGATGCCTATCAGTGTCAGATAATAAATAATATTAAGCAAAACCCTACACACTCCTTCAGTGCAAAATTGCAAATACAAAATGCCGTAAGTTGTGTTTTTTTTTGAGGTCTCTTGGGCAAGCCCCAGGTATTGATGTTCAATCCTTCGTTGCCCTTGGTGAGGCCTCAGACAAGCAGATCGTAATGGTTCTTACCACTGTACAGTAACCTCACAACTTTCCTTGGCTTTGGCCTTTTTGAGCCCTTCCGAAACTCGGCTCCATACTCTGCAATGGGAATAAAGCCAGAGCTCCATCGACCTCTTGTATGCTTCCATTCAAATTTAGCACACAAAAGAAAGTAACAACATCAGAAGATGGATCCCACAAACAATCAGATCAGAACGACTTGGATAAAGAGAGAGCAAAACAATTCTAAAGACTAATTGACAAAATGATGATGGGTAAACATGCTCAAAGTTTCGGGATCAAACACAAGGTCGATAGGAAATGAAATGCTCGTAATGATCTGGCACTGATTTGGCAGTTCGCTCCTGATAAGTAAAACCGGCTTGTTCATGGGCATACCTCATGTTCTGGAATATACACAATCACGGGCTGATTACACAGCTTTGACAGTACCTGATTCAGCACAGCATAATGGCCATTGATCAAGATACAGTGCTCATAACACAAAAACCTGCAGATAATTCACAGGAAAAATACACAGACAGAGATAAATTATTTCATAAGAAGGATGATAATATTAGGGACACCAAGAGAAGTTTCATGTGGCAGGTGTTTTTTTTTTTTTGGTGCCTCTTCCCAAATTTAGCAGTAAACAAATTTTAGTTCAGTGTGCAATTCATATTTCATGTCCATTTGAAAGGAGACTGGAACAAGGAACCCACGTAAATTTAATTTATTGATAGTTTGGTAACAACCACTATCAAAACATTATCTTTGCAGCTTTATGCATGCCAACATAGAGAACACTTCTTGCAATAGTTAATGCCGCAGCCAAAAGAACAAGAAGCATCACTAAAAAGAAAAATATAAGCATACTGGGTTTCAAGCGATTACTGATTAAGCACAAAAAGATAGTACTAACCAGTAGCTCTGATTCTCCTCCCCAAAAATCTGGCCTCCCAATGCGTTGGCAGTAACTTCAACAAGAGATGAAACAAAAGGTTGAACTATTGCAACAAGCATACACTAAAGCATAAAACAGAAAATGAAACAATAAGCAGCTAATTGCACTTCTTTAAACATAAAAGACTCACTGTTTCAAAGATTCATCAACTGTAATTGCTATAAGTGCTTCTTCATATTGCTGGCGTTCTTTATTGCTGTCACATATAACCTCTTTCACCGCCATTCGCAGTTCATCTGCAGTTTTTTGAGAAATAGACTGTAAAGTCATGTTCACAGTTTAAAGCAATACAATTTAGTTGAGATCCTTTTGTACAGCAGAAGATCAAAATAGTTATGATAGCTCAAGTTCATAATCAAGATTAAAAGCATAGAATTTAGGAAATTTAAACCATATATCCAAGAAGAGCTCTATGTCATTAGTCTTGCTAGGGAAAGATCAAAACTTCAACATATTACCAGTTACTTAAGGTCATAATCAGCAGTAGAATCCAAGATTGTGAAGATCCCAAAAAATATGAAAAACCAACAAAACCAAAAGGACAAGTCAATAGAGATCTAACCATATACAAGCAGCAATAGTCAGTGCACACACACACTAAATTTCATTTTGGATTAGAATGAAGGTTCACTAATAAAAGATTAAGATGGACAAGCAAAAGTTTCAGAGAGGAAGATTCAAGATGTATCCTCGTTAAGTCTAGAAACATTTACTTGCCCCTCATTTGTATATTATTGAAATCCACATTAATGTTTAAGCACACAATACCTGCATCATCTCTCTCTTCTCTTGGGTTAAGAGAGATACCCTTGTTGAAAGCCATTCCTTTTACCTGATTTATGAAAAAGTTTAGTTTACTAGCAACGCAAAAAAAAAATCATTTTGACTTGCTCATCATTAATAAGTACACACTTCCTCCTGTACACAGAGAATGGGAATAAAATTAATACCAGCGCACGAAAAAGACAGCGCCCATCTCCGGTAATTTTCCGGACAGAAAAATGTTCAACCTTTTTCATCGCCGGCGAACCCCTGCATAATATTAGGCTAATTAAAGTAATCAAAAATAAAAAAAAATGTCACTTTATGCAAACATCTTAACTGTGAAGGCCCAATTCTGGCAAAGAAACGATGGCTGTTGCCGGCGAGGAAAGGCACTTGACATGGAGTTGAAATCGACGGAACGGGAGAAGAAACTATCTCGAATCGCGCAATTCCGCGTTGCAACTGCTCGAGGATACCATCTGCACGCCATTATCAGGGAAATTGGGTGAGTTTCATGAACAAGTTAGACTCAGCAGAAACGAATCAATAGGATTTGGAGTTACTGTTGAATGAATGCTCCGTCATGGTCTGTTTGAAAGCCGAGAAACGTAAAGAAAATATCCAGAAAAGATGCTTAAGGGTTGAGCGTAGCGTTTAGGAGCTTCTCCGCCAAGAACTTCTCCAAAGATGGGTGAAACGTGAAATGCTCTGAGCCGACGAGTCGGTGTCCAATATATCTCGGGAGACAGACGAGTCGGCAATCTGCAGCAATTTTCGCCCAGCGGACGAGTAGATTTCCCAGATATCTTGGTCAACTGACGAATCGGCAATCACCCGAGAGACCCCAGCATAAGTCGCGGGTGGGGCGACAGCATTTTGATTTTATCTGATTTTTCTTTTTGTTACGCACATCCAATAATTTCGGAAAAAGTCGAGTAAATTAAAAAGTAAATATAATTAATTTTTATATTATATATATTTATTAATTTTTTATTTCACTTAGTCTGATACCCGTATTTAATAAATTATGACAGAATTTTTATTGCATTTTTAATAATTTTGAGTTTTTAAAAGGAAGTTGTCGTTAGCAGGCGAGAAAAGGGCAATTGAAAAACAAATTGCAGATTACCTAACCCAACGAACATATCTCATATAATAAGGATAAATTTTATTTTGTCCACTCTACAATGCCACGTGCAACATCATCGAAGGCAGGAGATACCTTCAAAAATATATCAAAGCCAAAAGAAAAATGCGCAAGTTATCTACAATTTCCTCTCATTTTAGATGTTATTTCTGTTAATGAATGAAACAGGATACATCTGATATAATTATTGACATGTAGAGGACACTTAAGAGTCTGCGAATGAGTAGTGCAAGGGACATATATATATATTATTGATGTTCTTAAACCCGATAACATTCTTGCAACTGTTTGTTAACTTACTGCGAGCTCAATTCTTATAACAAGTCCTGTTAGGCTGAAAAGTTAGAGCTAGCTGCCATATTCTCGAAAGCAATTTTCGGGGATGTTGAATATTGTCGTTATTATTATAAGAGCGGGGAATCCTAAATTAGAGTTAGTGAGGAAAAAAAAAACAAATAAACATTGTTATGACACGATTAATTAATATAATATATAATATATTTGCTAAAGAGGGTGCAGGCCGCCCAAGGTCAGACCGCTTCGGTCTGGATTCGGGGTGGAGCCGATGAGCCCTAGGGGCAGAGGAATTAAAGGATCGTGTCAATCGCAACACTTGACAGCGCTAAAAGGTTGCCGTTTTCAGTTCGGAGAGAAAATAAATGAAAGAAAAACTAAAAAGCCCACAACCCAAACCTCCCGCCCTTTAACGGCCAGACCGAAAAATGCAAGCTCATTTATGGACGGAGGTGCAAAGGTCCCACCCTGGCCGTCTGGCATAAGGAGTATCGACACGACGCACAAACAAGTCACACGCGCCCACTCTCGAATAAACCCCAACAAAAAAAAAAAAAAAACCTAACAAACAGGTCCTTCTTGACGATCTCCACGATGCTTACCGTCCTCATCATTGCTCAATAACTAACATTGCCTCTGTCTCTCTATCTCCATTTTATAGTTTTAGCCTTCTTGTCACTCTTAGATTCTCGTGCTTTCCTTTGTTCTCACTTACTTTCCGGTAAATTTTATTGGAAACTGGATGTCGTATTTGCCTGTTTTCAAGAAAATTTTTGTAGTTTATTTCAATTTCGCTGTTTGGATTAAAATTAAGTTTTTTTTTGTTGTTGGAAATTTGGCTTACTTAAGTTCTACTTGTGCTGCATTAATTTCATTAATTACGGCCTTTTTTTTGTTTGGTTCTTTCTTCTAGAAACCAAAATCTGAAAATTTGGAGATTTAATTGGCAGATTTGATTGAGAATTTGGAGGCAGTCGCTCTCAGATTGGGGGAATGGCTTCCATATCGCATTCTCCATTTGCGATCACCGGAGCGTCAGCTTCCGATCTTCTTCGGAGCTCCGGCCGTGGTATAACGGGTATCCCCTTGAGAGCGCTAGGAAGAGCGCGATTCAGCTCGAGAACGAGAGGTTTCGCGGTGCTTGCCAAAGTTAGGAAGGTGAAGAAGCACGAGTACCCGTGGCCCGATGATCCCGATCCTAATGTGAAAGGCGGAGTCCTCACTCATCTCTCGCACTTCAAGCCTCTTAAAGAGAAGCCTAAGCCGGTCACTCTCGACTTCGAGAAGCCACTTGTCGATCTCGAAAAGAAGATCATCGATGTAAATACCATTTGTTTCCGTTCGTGTGAATGAAGAGTTTGCGCTCTCTGTTTCTGTTTGATTAAAATGTTGTGCCTTTTTCTGTTGAATCGCAGGTGCGGAAGATGGCAAATGAAACTGGTTTGGACTTCACCGATCAGATTGTCTCATTGGAGAATAAATATCAACAGGTTTGCTCAATTGCATTGTTGATAATTGGCGACATGAAAGTTATTGAATGTTAATGTAATTCTAAGGAATGTTTATGTATTGCACTGTTATCCATAAATTCTCAATGACTAGCCCATATAAATTTCCAACCGTTATTGGCATTTAGTAGCTGTAGGCGTTAATAATTTTTCCAAACGCTATCAGCAATTAGTGTTCAGTGTTTATTCTAAGCTTATGCTGAGCTTGAAAGCTTGCATGTGCAATATGATTTGACCTTCTGGCTTGGATTTTTTGAACGGTGCTATCTTGCCTCATACACTGTACTTTCTGTGTTTAAACTTGTGTTGTCTTTCCTTCCAATACTAAATTGCTAATATATATACTTATTTGCAAATTGCATTCAAAATCTTTCAGGATATTTCTATTATTTGCAATTAGCCATGGAATGATTACATTTTAGCTTCTTCTAGTCTCTCGTGAGATTGGCTCATCATTAGGTGCATGATTGGTTAAAGCCATAGCTGTTCTTTTAACCATTTTTGCCCCAAATACAGAAACACACACTCTGTCTTTGATTTTGTCTCGTTGATCACTGTTTGAGTAGCACATATTCTCTGCTATCAATATGAAACGAACATCTGATCTATTTCTTTTGCCCTCAAAGACACACATGTACGATGGGAAGGAGGTTCAAAGTGATATGTGATAAGCTGTTTATCTTCTATCACATTTCTGTCACAGAGACTCATGGTTGTTATTATTGATTATTGGGCCTGATTCTGTATTAATGAGGAATTTAGTGATATACTCAGCTTCAGGTTTCATAACATTGCCAATTAATCAGTCTCATGATTGATTCCAGGCTTTGAAGGATTTGTACACACACCTGACTCCTATTCAACGTGTGACTATTGCACGCCATCCTAACAGGCCCACTTTCCTTGATCATGTGTTTAGCATCACTGAGAAGGTCTGCTACTCGTATGCTACTTAACTTTGAGGTTTTACTGACTGTTAACAGCATTTCTACTGGGAGATTTTCTGCTCTTTTTTCTCCCTCTCATTGGAGGGGGGGGGATAGGGGTGGGGAGGGTTGATGTTGATTCAAACTCATCTCAGTGAATGTTTCTTGTATCTTAATATGTCTAGTTTGTGGAGCTTCATGGAGATCGAGCGGGATATGATGACCCAGCCATTGTTACTGGTATAGGAACCATAGATGGTAGAAGATACATGTTCATGGGTCACCAAAAGGGTCGAAACACAAAAGAAAATATTATGCGTAATTTTGGGATGCCTACCCCCCATGGGTATGTTCAATTATTGAGATCATCTTCCTTTCAGCTTGTAGATGAAATAAAGATTTACACCCAGATCATCATGCCATCTTCTTTGATACTAAGATAATATCCACCATGAACTTATAAATTTTCACTGTGACCAGATACCGGAAGGCTCTGCGCATGATGCATTATGCAGACCACCATGGGTTCCCTATAATCACTTTCATTGATACACCTGGAGCATTTGCAGACCTTAAATCTGAAGAGCTAGGACAAGTAAGTGGAGGCTAGTAATCTGAAGCTTTTGTGGCTTTTCAAACACTAGCTTGACTGACATATTTGCCAATTCTCAGGGTGAAGCCATTGCTCACAATTTGAGGACCATGTTTGGTCTAAAGGTACCAATAGTTTCTATAGTTATTGGGGAAGGTGGCTCTGGTGGAGCTCTGGCCATTGGCTGTGCTAACAAATTATTGATGCTTGAAAATGCAGTTTTCTATGTTGCCAGGTAATTCAAGTGTTTCCTCAGATTATTTGTTTGAACTGTTAATGTGTCTGCCATTACTGTTGGATTTGTTCATGTATTTTCTTGGCAACATCATGTGGATGGGTGTATGTGTGTGTATATATATATAATCTTATTGTTTTTCCCTTCTTTCTGTGATGTAGTCCTGAAGCATGTGCAGCAATCCTATGGAAGAGTGCCAAAGCTTCTCCAAAGGTTATCCAATCTCTGCACATTTGCATAATCAACTTTTAATTGATGACTGGGAAATAATTTTTTTTTTCCTTTGGATTAATGCAGGCAGCTGAGAAGCTGAAGATCACTGCTACTGAGTTGTGCAAGCTGCAAATTGCAGATGATATCATCCCTGTAATGATCCTCTACATTCTCATGCATTCCCTTGTATTTTGTTTTTGGTCCTGCTGTATTCTTTCCTTTTCATTTTATCTTCTTTGACCTTGACAAGCAACTGCTGTTGAGTTTGATTTCAACTGTGAGTTCTGTTAGTTTCTGAGAGTCTCTGAAAGAGTTTGTCTTTCCCAATTTAAACAGGAGCCTCTTGGTGGTGCACATGCAGATCCATTGTGGACCTCACAACAGATAAAGAACTCAATAAATGAAACCATGGATGTGAGTGCCCTTTCTGGTTTTTCATTCAGAATCAAATTCACTTAATTATGCCTAATATGGTTAATGGGTATCTATAGGAGCTTATGAAGATGGACACAGAGGAGTTACTAAAACACCGCATGCTCAAGTTCCGGAAAATTGGTGGGTTTCAAGAAGGAATCCCAATTGAGCCCAAAAGAAAATTAAACATGAAAAAGAAAGAAGAACCCATTGCAGGAAAGACTCCACTTGTTGATTTGGAGAATGAGGTTGAACAATTGAAACAGCAAATCTCAAAGGCCAAGGAGTCATCTGGCAAGCATTCAGAGTTGGCTTTAAATGAGATGATAAAGAAACTGCAAAGGGAGGTTAATCTTGAATTTGATGAGGCTGTTAAAGGCATGGGCTTAAAGGACAGGGCTTCCAAGTTACGGGAAGAATTTTTAGAAGCAGATTCAAAAGGCCAACCAGTACATCCTATTTTGCTGGACAAGATTGATAAACTAGATGAAGAAATTCTTCAGGGTCTGCCAGCAGCTCCAAATTATGCTAACCTGAAATACAAGCTTGAGATGCTGAAGGAGTTGCATAAAACCAAGAGTATCTCAGAGAGCAGCATTAAGGTTGAAACACTGAAGCATGAACTCAATAAGAAACTCAAAGAGGCCACAGATCAGCCTGATATGAAGGAGAAGATGGAGGCACTGAAGGCTGAAATACAAAAGCTGGCGGATTCCAGTGCTGGAGATACAGATCAAGAGACAAGGGAGAACATTGTGAAAATGAAGAAAGATATAGAAGTTGAACTGGCAAATGTTCTCAAGTCTGCGGGTTTGGATGTTGAAGTTGTGAAAAAAACAAAAGTACACAGTGAGCAGACTCCAGTCCCTGACTTCAAGCCTAAGATGGGAAGTCTTATGGAAGAGACTCTAAAGAAAATCAAAGATCTAGCAAACTCATCAGATCTGAAGTACATGATCCAGCTGCTGAAATTAGAAGTGGCAAAGGCAGGAAGGACACCTGATGTGGCTGCAAAATGTAAAATTGAGTCCTTAGGACAGCAAATAAAGCAGAGGCTTTTGGCAGCTATCAACTCCTCAGAGTTGAAGGTGAAGCATGAAGAGTTGCAGGCACAGATTGCTGAAACAATTGAGGCTTCTGGACAACTGGATGGAATATTGAAAGATGATGAACCAAAGGAGTCCAAACCTGATGAATCCAGAGCAGGGATTAATGTGGGTGCAAACCGTGGCTTTGCTTGAGTGAGTTCTTTCTTCCTTGGTTCCTATGTTCGATTGTAAATTATATCACATGTGAAATTTTGCTCCAGCTTTCCTTTATTGTGACAAAAAGTCCTAGTCTCCAACATTACCAGCATATATTCTTATCTTTGTCAACGAAGATAAGTGCACATTTCCTTTTCATCTTGTGGTGCCCTCAATTCTATTGCATGGTTTGGCATTTTGCATGTTATCAACATTAATTATCTAATTTGTGATTAAGGCATTGTTGTTGTTGTTATCAATCTCAACTATCTCAGAAGTGATTGGTATTCCATACGTTGATGCACTGTGCAGAAGCTCTTTTCAAAATCTGCTAACAATAAAGGTCGAGATAGAAACAACTGTTGACCTTTCGGCAATGAGATTAGAACTCTGTCAAGCCCTTCCAGCCAAATCCTAGTTGAGTCCTTGGCCTCGCACTGCCACAAGGCGCATTGTCATTGTCATATTTCTTCACGGCATGCTAAGTCTTCAATTGGATTATGGAATTCATGCAGCGATGTCATATTTTTGTTAGTTCAAACATTTCTGTTTTGAATTAGGCTTTATGATTCATAAATTTATGGCTTATATCCTATTTTAAGTTTGTGTTAGACTTGTTTTTCATTCCATTTATGGACAGAAACGCTGTATAAATTATGTTGAGTTGCCAAGGGAAAGCTAAGGACGCATCCAAGTTTGCCAATAAGAGCCAACTCTCTCTCTCTCTCTCTCTCTATGAGTGTGTGAGGGTTTTATTACCCCATTTGAGATTGAGGCCTGCCTGACTGTAGTGCATAATGTGAGGGTTTAAAGAGTCCAACCAATCCTAACAAAAGCAGCAGCCATAACATTCACAAGATGGAAGGCAATGAAAACTAGCAATTGCGAAAAAGGGCATGTAGGCTTACTGAACACTGAAACACCAGTTTTCTTTTGCGATTGTATTCCAAGTAACATACATCTGAAAACATCAGATTACAGACTAAAAAAAGAAATTGCTTCAATACAGGAAAGGTATCACAGCTTTCCTACTCTTGGGATAATCTTCCCCAAACTTCTCCAGATACCACTGATGATTGGCACGTGCCCTAGGAACCAAGTTGGCACACGTGTAGAGAAGAAACCCAAACCCGACCCCAGACCACGTCATCAGAGCCCAACCAGTCCATTCCACAATCTCCCCAAAGTAGTTGGGACAGCTCACCAACTCAAACCATCCTCCTCTCGGCACCTTGTACCCACCACCTCCTCTCTTCAAGGCCAATAAGACCTTATCAGCCCAAATATTGATCCACATGCCGATCGCAAAAACCAACAACCCAACAACAAACCTATACGAAAACCACCCATCGCCGTCATAGTCATCCTTATAGTGACTAACCCACCTTGCCTGCAAGTACCCATTCAACAGATTGTACCCAAAAGCCATGAGGGCAACGCTGACCGGAAAACCACCGCCTGTTTTGGAGATCTTTTGAGTGGTATTCCGGTAGAGCAGGAGTGGGTAGAGGCAAGTGCGCTGGAAATAGTGGATGAGAAAAGGGGACATGAGAATCAGTGCTTTGGGATTGGTGAAGTGTCGACCTATGGGGAAAAGGAGGAGTGTGAGCCAGAGGGTGGGGCTTTCCATGAGGAACCAGGCCAGTGGCGGCGCCATGGTGGGGCCCCATCCTGGACGGCTGTGCTTTCCGTACGGTGCTTGAAGGAACCTGAGAGAGATGAAGGTTGGGAATGCTATGAGGTAGTGAGAAAGGAGGGCGTAGTGAAAAATCTTCTCATCGGAGACGGCCATTTTGATGTTGATTGAGGGGGTGATCTAACGGTGAGTGGCAAAAACGTCTTGTGCTGTGGGCACTTACTTGAAATTCTTTATTTATTTGTGTCGTGATTCTCGAAGAAAAATTGAGATGACGTCATTGGTGATTCCCTGTTTTGCATCAGAATTTGAGATAATGGGCTAAATTATACCATTCACCGCAGAAGTTTTTTCTTTTCAAAAAAAAAAAATCTCATTATTTAATTTGAATTTATTATCATTAAATTACTTAACTTTAAATCAGTCACTCTCTCATTCTATATTAAAAATATCATGTAAAGGGTATTTATTTTGTTATAAAAAATATATTTTACTATAATTAAATTTATTAGACTTCCTTTTGTTCAATTGGTATATAATATAATATAATTGTTTGATGATAATTAAAAATGTTTAAAAAATTATAAATTTATCCAGATATTAATAAAATATTTAATATTCTTTAATATATTTTAAAATTCTGAAAAATAAAATATTTGGACATTTTTAACAATATTTTATTCATAAATCAAGATGTTAATAGCAAATATGATAGAATTAATTGAATAGAATGTATTCCATAAACGAATTTTATCAAATTTCATCTAATTATTTTTACAAAAATGAAAATGAAAAAAATTGAAGTTGGACGATTTGATAAAAAAAAATCAGGAAACAATAATAATAATAAAAATAAAAAAGAGGTAATAAATTCTACAATTTATACAAAATAATTAAATCTTTGGATATCAACATGGAAACAATTATTATTGGGATCATCTTTTCCAACTCTCTTGGGTTTCCGTGCATGGAAAACCGAGAAAATAATCCTTCGTGGAGTTGCAAACGGCCTCTGCCCACCGGCAGCAGCAACTTTTGACCAAAAAACAACTGAAAATTACAGCAATAGCACTAACACAAACAAAGGCCGCGTCTCTTCTATGTGACCAATGCAGACTCCACAAAATTGCAAGTCAGTCCTGCCTCCCCCTCCTTAATCTATTTTCTTAATATTTTTCCGAAATTCAGACAAATAACAAAAACACAAAACGGAAAAAATTAAACAAATTCGTAGTTAACGCGATTCAGCAGCCACTGCTTATTTATTGATGGTATAGCAACCAGACTCTTAGTTCCAAGGATCGGGTTCAAATCCCGGAATAGCGGAAGGGCAGCAGGAACATTTTATTCTTCTTGGAGGGCATCCAAGAAATCCCACATAGTTTTCTCGATCTGTAAGTCCGGTACTGAATTTTCTTCTAAAGAAAAGATATCCCCTCCGGCGAAGTGGCATTAGCTCCGCTTCATTTTTCCAAGAAATAATGCTGCTTTTGTGGGATATGAAATGCTCGCCGTACCTTATATTCATCTTCTTGAACTTCTTCAGTTCTCTCTCTTTGATGTCATATAAATACGAGCGATACATCTCGAATCCATAACTGTCATCGTTGATCTATACCACTTTGTACTCTTCCTTGCGAGGGTCGAAAGTGAGTGCTAATCCACAATCTATGTGTGGACACTGAGAACCGCACGGTGGCAGAGTTACCCTTCACTTGGTGACCAAATTCAAGACATGTTAAACTTTAGATTTTGGGTCATTCACTAAAAGCAAGCCATTACAACTAGAACTAATTCTTCCCATTCGCCCTTTGCAGTTGCCTTTAAGCTTAAAGTCAAGCTCTTTGTCTTCCATGACCAACGAAGCTGTTTTGAAAAAGTTGCTTTTTAGCTGGGCTTGAATCAGCAACCCATGTTTCTCTTGATTGGCATTTTGCCAGGCAGAGAAGAATCTACTGGAGATTATGGCATTCCATGATATGCAAACATATCTGAATTTTTCATGAAGATCTTCAGCCGGAAGTTTGGAGAGAACGTTAAATATGACAGATTTGTGAAGATATGGGAGGGGTTTTTGTTCTTGTTCTTCTTCACTCTTGATATTGCCCTTGGCTTTTATCTTGGACTTCATGGAGCCTTTTTCTCCAATCAATGGTCACTTTGCCTCCGGAAATCCCTGTGATAAAAACAACAAATGAAAAAGATTGCCTAGCTTCTATTGCATTCGGAGAAAATGCAAACAGAAAAATCTCAGAAATCGGCGAAGTAGTCAATAATACCAAGCAGAGGGGCAAAACCTGCTTTTAAGCCACGCCTCAATTCTGATAAATTAGATGCCATACATTAATCATAGCAGGGAAACAGAGCTTTCCTTATCCGTTTTGGAATTGAGTACTCTTATTTTCACATCAAATTCAATTAACCAAACAGGACTATTAAGTATCCAAGGAGAACAAACAATTCTTGAAGGAAAAAAAAAAAAAAAACAACAGAGAGACTAGAAGCAAACAATTTTCCCATGCACCAATGAAAAACAGGAAAAAGGCAAACAAGTATTTAATAACCTTGCAACTGTGAAATACAAGTGAAAACCTCCCTATAGTTTAATTAGTTGATATAGCAGCTAACCTAGCAAATCTCGATCCAGCAAAGAGGGAGATGAATGATAGGGCAAAAATAAAGTCAGAAGATACAATAAGAACAGATCAACAGACCCGCCAAAAAAAAATAATAATAATAAAAGAAAAAATTACAAGATTTTGAAGCCGTAAGGTCCAGGAAAAGTTCAACCGTGTTACAGGCGAAGCCTTGCAATCCTAACCTCCTTTTGGTCCCCGATAGATGTGAGTTTGACACTAATTAGTTTTGTATTGCACTTCGATATCAGACCCATTATTTATGACAAGCTTTCAGGTTCTAAGCAGCTAGGTTTAATAATAATGTTTAATATACATTGATAGTTTGTACTTGTGGTCAATATTTTGTTACACGCCAAACACCTCAATTTAAAATAAAATAAAATCGTACTTTTTTTGTTTGAAAGATCACAACCCACAACTCAGATTACAAACCTTCAATTCGTCAGACACGGGACTTAATTACAAGTAATAATCTAGAATTAAAAGATACCTCAAAAGTTGCTCACCTAGTATGATGAATTTGGTGTTAGATGAGATGCTGCAGCGCACGTCTTTTTTTTATTTTTTTTTTATTTTTATATTTATCGACAAGAGATTGGTTATACATATGTATGTATGTATGTATATGTATAGTTTGATGTATACGAGTTATCTAATATGACTACCTATTCCATAAGTGTCTCATATTCATCCTAAAATCTTTAATGCTGAAATTCAAAAACTAGATGGGTACAAAATTTATGTCAAGAGGATCGGCCCATATTCTTGTTTTTTTTTTTTTAATTTTTCTTTTAAAAATGTATTTTAAATTTCTTATCAATTTTTTTTGCACACAACAAATATATTAAAATAATAACATAAGGAGGATTAAAATATAAAATAATATTTCAAAAAAGTATAATAATATTCATAGATATTAAATTTAGTTATAAAATAGCTTTTTTTATATATATCTTATTATTTATTCTATCACATTTTATGTATATTATTATTATTATATTTTTTGTTATGATATTATATATTTTTGTATATTTATTTTGTATTTTATCGATCTTAAATTCAATTGTGTTACAATGACATGTTTTTGGTAAAAATAAAAATAAAAATAAAATTTTAATTATTTATTACGTGATACCCAAAGAAACATGGTTCGCTTTTTACACGGGCAGATTAATATTTACGAGCATTTTATTATTTCTGATTTATTTTCACAAATTTTCCCTCCTATCTTTGTAGTTTGTCAGACCTCGGTACGCCAGGCTGGCAGGCGTGATCAGTAGCGCAGCGTGTGCCACTTGGCCAGTACTCTGCACGGCGTCCTTTCCACGTGCAAGGCTCTGATACGTCCCATGACCTGGAAGTGCGTTGTCCGATATAGCAATTCCTTTTGACCTTTTTCATCCTATGGCTAGAAAAAAAAGAAGCTAAACAATTCTTAAGGCGACACTTCATCAATTTTATCTATGAAAAAAGAATTTCTTAAGCTTGTTTAGTGTTTTTCTTTTTGAACAAATAATTTTTATATTTTTTTGAAAAAAAAAGGAGAGAAGCTAAACAATTTTTTACGTTTGATTGGTGTTAGCAATGTGCTCTCCCGATCATGAAATACAATTTTAACTGCCTTAAATTTATAGATAAGTGTGTCCGCTAAATTATTAATTTCACGTCGTTTTTTACAATAAATGCTGAAGAAAATTTCCTTATATTATTATTATTATTATTATTCAATTAAGTGAACCCACCAACGCCACCCTAGGAAATGAAATTGGCAGCATAATGCTGTAAATTATGCGCCAAAGTTTAGATCATACGGTAAGATAAGAGGCCTATTTTTTATTTTTTATTTTTTGTCTTCAGATTTTGTTCCTGTTAATAGTATTTTAGAAGAAAAATTCAAAATGCACCATAATTTAAGGAAAACCTGTCATTAAAATCCCATAAGAAATTTAGCCTTAATCGATAAAAGATGATATCTTTATTTTTTATTTGATAAAATAAATAAATAAAAAAAAACAAATAGAACTCTTACAATTTCGTTAAAAAAGAAAATTGTGTATCTACATAAGGCAGTAAATTCACTTAAGAGCAAAACTTATAAGAATACACTCCATGATGTCAAGAGTAAGGAGTCTAGTTAATCATATATTTAGTTTTATTAAATATTTTAATTAAAATTCGGATGTAAGATTTTGTCTAAGGGAGTCTTACAGGATTAAATACATTGATGCTTTATATGCATTTTAAATGTGCGTGCAATTTCAATTTTATATACTTTGTTTGGAAGTTAAAATTTAAATTTTTATTTATTTTTCACAGGAGCAAAAAAATCTAAAATTTAGATTTTTTTTAACAAATATTTTCTCTACAATAGATTTCAATTTTTTTTAAAAAAAAAAAAAGAAAAAAAGTAAGACTAAGAAGACACACACTCATTTTTTTTTTCAAATAAATAATTTGTAAATAACTTACCAAAATTGTTGATTTTAAACTTCAAAATGGATTCAATTTTTGCTTTTTACAGTTAAAAGTGCGATAACTATGCAGGTGCATCCCCACCTAGAACTTGCTTATATTTTGCCAAAAATTCAACCAGTTTTTAAATATTTCTTTTCCAAAATTGATCCCATTATTATTTCTTCTTCTTCTTCTTCTTTTTTTTCAAGTGGAATGACAATATTGCCCTAATCAGTCCGAATAGCCGTAGGATTTCCCTCTCCCCGTTTTAATATATACACAGCCAAGGGAAATTCGAAAATTAATTTATTATTATTATTATTATTTTATCTTCTATAATAATAAAAATTTTCATCCAATCACATCAATCCGAGGATTGGTTATTACTTATTGCATATTTCCGTCCCCAACCCGGATTTGATCATCACTAAATAAAGGCCTTTATTTCTGCAAGCCGACTGTCCGAGCCCTCCCTCTCTTTTTATCTCTCAGCTTCTTTCTTTCCCTCTCTTTTTCCCTCTAGGGTTTCGAAAAGAAGTCCAAGAAACCGGGACGGTAGTGTAATCGTAGGTAACAGAAACGAGTGTTCTTCTTGGTTTCTTGATCGCGCGTTTGTGTCACCAGAAGAGCCCGGCTTCTCCCGCTCGCTTGGCCGGCCTCGGTGTTTCTTGTTCTTTGGCGAGAAGTTGGCCTCAATTTCTTGGTAAATGATCTTGAACTCTTCTCACTGCTTTTTCTTCTTTTTGTTGCCGTTCTGGTTCTTGGACCATGGGAAATTTTGCGTAAAGGTTCAAGTTAAGTGAAGTGGTTTTGCATACGGTTAATGAGCCTCTTATTGCTTTTGCTGTGGAAGTACATAATATCTTCGTCTGTCCTCTGCTAAATACAGACAATTCAAGAAGGCTTGCAGCAGGCATTTGAAATATGAATGGTTGTAAGTGTTGTCGGGTGGATGGTGAATGACAGTCACCATGGATTTGAATGTTTCGCCGCTACCTGAAGACGACGAAGAGAATTTTGAAGGACGCGTAGAAGAATGCCATGCACCGGAAGAGCGGCTCGAAACTGCTGTTGAGACTGCACGACGGGTACTTCTGACCTTTATCACTGCTTAATTTTTCACTAAGATTGAATGGTGAGTGAATTGTGTTTTCTATGAGGAGAAATTGATAGATAGCAGTGGCATCTCATTTAGCATTTTCAGATGAGTGTCCTTTTTGTTGGGACTGAGAGATCTGTGGAATTTATGTAAGTAACTATGTGGTTGTTGGGTGGTCATGGGAAGCCCAAGCTTCCTTTGTCTTCCTTGTAAGCTGATTTGGTTATAACTCGTCAAGCTTTGACAATAGAAACTAACTTGAACTTCACAGGGAGTGCAATGAGGATATTGATAGAATTGGAATGTGCGTCTATAAGGTTCAATGACTTGGGATTGTTTCCTTATCCCCCCTTGTTGTAATTTTCAGTGTCTGAAACTTGAACATTAGGTTATGAATTTGTGCTTCTGAATGTGCTGCTTTTGCCTGACAATGCAATCTCATTGATTTTCTTAATGCTTTGATTGTAATCTTGCTAAAATTAGTTCGATTGAATTGTTTTTGTGACAAAAAGTTTTGACAATTAAGCAAGAGAATTCCTTTGTGACTGAAGTACACAGGATGTTTCGTGCCTTTGGTATCTTTGGCATAGCCATAAAATGCTGCTCCAATATAACTTGGACTGCTATGGTAAATGTTACCATGTTTTTTTAATTGTTGTGTTTAACACTGTGTTGAAGGAATGTTGTGTCTGTTTTGCTTGTATTCTCCAGTGTAAGCCTATTAGATGCCTGATTGTTCATCGAAAAACAAATTATTTCTGTGAGACAATAGTTGATTTCATGATCTTCATCTCACTTGAGTTTCAATCTCCATTTCGATCTCACAATTCTCTGTCTTCAAATTGCCTGAATCTCGACCTTAGTCTCAGTATCACGACACTTTTGATTTATTCATTTCTTTTTGTCCCCTTAGGGGATGAGAGTTAAGATATTGTCTGCATGCATCTGCATTCATACTTGGCTAATGGTCTTCCGTGCATAATGAGTTAGGAGCGTGAAGAAAGACGTAGATGTTTGAGAAATGAACGCTCGGATGATGGATCTGTCTATTCCTCTCAGCAACTGGTGCACAATCAATTCGTACCAATTAAACACTACAAGACCTATGATAAAAATAGGTTACCTCCTGGTAGGTTTCTTACCTTATTGATCTATTCAGAAGTGGCTTTTAAATGTTCTTCACACCTGTTCTACATATTGTTAATTTTGTTTACGTGCTAACTCCAAATTTTTTTATGTACAAGTGAAGCACGCAAAGATGGTTTTGTTGATTGTTTTGATTCCTTTTGTGATTCTGACTTGTTTAATGGTCAGGTTTATGAACTATTGCACTTTTAATGCTATCTTCAGAAGCCAGTTAAAATTACTCATTTCATAGTTCCATAGTTTCCGTATCGGTGAATCTTCTATTGTGTAGTTAGAAAACTGGGTTTCCTTGTAGTACCTTTTTATACTTGAGGGTTTGGTCCTCTACCTTTCTGTCGATTATAGCTCAATCAACTAGCTTGATGGTGTTTTATTTTTGGGTTGCATTATTTTAATGTGCTATGTTTATATCATTTGATTGTTTTTCAACCATGTTGTTCTTCCCAATTGAAGGCTGGCTGGACTGCCCTTCATCCGGTCAGGAAATTGGACGCATTATTCCTTCTAAGGTCCCACTTGCCGAATACTACAATGACTATATCAATCCTGGTAAAAGATACTCTTTTAAACAAGTGGGGAAAACACAAAAATGTGCGGGAAGAACAGTAAGTACCATGAACTTAAAGTTTCTTTTTCAAGTCCTTCCAGTCCTGTTATTTCTGTTTCCACCATCAGAATGATGAATACCATATTGAGGATGTAATTATTTCATGAAAACCACAAATTATGCGGATCAGTTGCGTTTCTAATTAGAAAACCCAAATACAATGGCTGACAAGGATTACCTTGCCGTGCATTTAAACATGCACATGTAATCTTTTTTGAACTTTGCTGACAAGGATTGCCATGCCATGCATTTCAACACTTTCATGTCAGAACTCTATTCATTCTTTCAGTTTTTATTTTTCCCCCTCTCAGCTGGGTCTAGTGATTGATTTAACAAATACTACTCGATACTACTCACCTTTGGATTTGGAGAAAGAGGGCATTAAGTATGTTAAGGTAAGTTGTCATTATCAGCTACAAATTCATGTTCAGTTTTTGACTTTTAACTGTGGTGTAGTAAACATATACACTTAGGCAAATTTGTCTACTTAGATTCCATGCAAGGGTCACAATGCTGTACCAGATAATGCATCAGTAAATAAATTCATTTTTGAGGTATGCTTCCTTTAGGACATCTTTTCTATTTTCCCCTGTGGATCTTCTGGCAATGTCAGCTTCCTTTAAGATTGTTTTTGGATGTGCATGGGGATGCTGCTACTGGGCAGGGCATAATTCATGGTCATCTGTTTTATTTCATGTTTCACCTGTACTGTTTAATTGCTTTAGTGATTGAACCATGAGTTGTTTCTAATACTGCTATGGCAGAGTGTCAACAGAAACTTTTTTACAGGCATGTATGTTTGTGCCAGTGTTATATTGGTGCGTGGCATACTAGAGTGCTCTCATGTGTGCTTACATGCTTGGCATTATTTCATCATTTTTTTTTGTCTCATAAATCAATCACCTCCATGCAATTCTTTCAAAAAAAAAGAAAGAAATGGAAATAAAAAGCCTCTAGTTTCATGAGAGAGCACATACCTTCATGAGGAATCATTTAGACTACAGAAGTGATTGATGAGTGGTACATTTTCGCTCTTTTATGTGATAGGCCACCCATTTCTTGTTTCATCAGAAACATTTGAAGAAGTATATTCTCGTTCATTGTACACATGGATTTAACCGCACAGGATTTATGACAGTTCATTATCTTGTGTGTTCGGAAGCAATGTCTGTCACAGAGGTTAGTTTTTGATATCTAGTTTGTAGCATCAATGTTGGATTTTTTTCATAAGCTATTTATTTTTAGACTTCTTTCTATTTCCTGCTTGAGTAGGCAATAAAAAATTTTGCCTGAGCACGTCCTCCAGGAATATACAAAGCAGACTACATTGATGCCTTGTATGCATTTTATCATGAGAGAAAGTCAGAAATGGTTGTTTGCCCATCAACACTTGACTGGAAGAGATCTTCTGATCTTGATCTTAATGGTGAAGCAGTACCAGATGATGATGAAGATGGACGTTCTGCTGCACATTTGCTTGTAAGTGTAGCTTTTGATGGCTAATGTGGATGGTAGTTCTCAACTGTTGCTTCTGGTTTAGCCTATATTTTCTTACAGAAAATGATGTTTTGTGTTTTGGGGCTTGTATATGCATCAATTCAGGAGGATCATGGTATGCCTATTGTAATGACAAATGATGATGTGTTGGGAGATGAAATACCTCATGATCAGCAGGATCTAATGCGGCGATTCTGCAATCAAGCACTTAAGCTAAATGTTTCAGTAAGAGTGCTTCTATGGCCTTTCTTTACTCACTGACATATCCTACTGGTTCACATTGGTGCTATGGGTTGAGATCTTTAATGGGAATTTTTTTGGGTCCCAATGTGATCTTTTTGTGGGGGTTATACTTATGTGCTGTGGCACTACTGGCATGCATATTGCTTGCACATGTTGTCTTGATTATTGTCAACATCACTCTTAGATCTACCATTTGATCCTATCTCATAGTGTTGTTTGTTCCTTAATGTGAAAATATTTTAAGCTGCAGTTCTCTCTGGATCAATCTTAAATACAAACATTTGATGTCTGTTTGGCGTTCTTCAATTTCAGTATTATATCTTTATTTGTTATGCTTCAGTCGCATTTGCTGATGTGAGTTTTGTAATTGATATTGTTATATTGCAGGCATGAGGAAACCCACAATTTCCAGGTTCCCATCCAGTTTCTCTCAACAGGTCCAGTTCACATTTCCTTTGATATTACCATTTGTTATCTTTGTTAATTATGTTAGCATTTATTGGATTGTTTCTTTAACTGCACCTACTTTTTATTAGTGCAATGGATTACTTGTTACTTAGCCATGTTTTGGCATTGACAAATATGGTGGAGCCATTTTTTGGCTTTTAAATGGTAAGTAGATACACTTTATTCTTGGATCATCAGAGATTGTGGAAATGTATTTATTAAAACAAATGCTACTGGTGAGGAGACAGAAACCGGAAAGCTTCGTGAAAAAAGGCCCTTTCCATATGCAGTCAATTTGTGAGATTTAAAAGGATGCTTCTCAGTAAAACTAGTGCAGTTAATGTCCGTGAACAATGAATTAGATCTTTCGTTGGGATCAGCTGATTCTGTTATATATGATAAATAAGTCAGAGCACACATATAAGATGACAAAAATTAATCTGGACATGTTTTCATATTTAGCAATCTTCTGCTGGTATAGGTAATATTTTGTTTCCTTTCTCACTGAGGAGCAATAACCTTATGGGGATTATAGCTATTCTAGTTGAAAAATAAAATAGATTCTACACAAAAAAAGGAGAAAACTTTTAAGGTTCAAAAGGTTTTTCCTTCAAACCCTCACCCCCCCCCCAAAAAAAAAAACAATATATAGTTTATGGACAGTCAGTAACAGGGGAATTGCCTGTTGTCACTCATTCCTATAATTTTTTTTTCCTGGTATGTGGAATGAATGATAGACTGCAAGTATGTTTTAGAATCAAAATGGTATGAGAGGGGATGAACCATTCTTGTCGCTGTGTGCATTGCCAACTCCCCAAACTGGGGGTTGTGGTTGGGACTCGGGAGGGGGGTATTTGAACATAGTTTCTGTGTTTTCAGAAGAGATCCAGTTTGTATTACTGATGGAGCTGATACAACTCATTTTCTTTCAGTTCTTGGTCTTGTAGTGCTTGAATTTTCTGAATTTCCTGTTATGTGGTTTGCAGGGACAATTTGCAGCTGTTAAGGCAGCATTATTATTATGCAACATGGAAAGCTGATGGAACACGATATATGATGCTAATTACAATGGATGGATGTTATTTATTTGATAGGAGTTTTAATTTCCAAAGGGTCCAAATGAGATTTCCTTGCAGAAGCTCAAATGAAGTATGTATCTGTGTGTTTCTTCTTCTAGGTCGGTTTTGGATTATGGGACTATACCCAATAAAGCCTTTTGCATGTATTATGTCAAACACACATTGTTTCTGTTTCTTTGACAAGGCTGTAGCTGATATGACCCACCACTATACTTTGCTTGATGGGGAGATGATTATTGATACTGTGCCAGACTCACACAAGCAGGAAAGAAGATATCTTATTTATGATTTGATGGCAATAAATCAAGTCTCCATCATTGAGGTTGGTTTCAGTAATGATTTACGACAAATCGTGTAATATTTGCTCTTGCTGCTGCTTACATATTCAGTATATATAATTAGTATTCCACAAAATTCTCTGTATATATTTATGGAAGAAAACAGAGCATCCATGCCCCATTGTTTGATAAATGACTGGCCTCATGTTATCTACATGGCCATTTACTAATCAGAGCATTGGTAATTGAAAAAATCTGCAGCGGCCTTTTCATGAGCGATGGAAAATGCTGGAAAAAGAAGTGATCGAACCTCGGAATTATGAACACCAGAATATTTACCAGAGTTGGATTCCGTATTACAGATATGACCTTGAACCCTTCAGGGTAAGTATTGGGAGCCAAAGTGCATCTACCCCTGAACCTCGTTCTTCTTTTATTGTGTTAGTGAATAATTCGTTCAATTTGTGGGCAGGTAAGGAGGAAGGACTTCTGGTTACTTTCAACTGTTACAAAGCTACTGAAAGAATTTATTCCAAAGCTTTCACATGATGCAGATGGTCTCATTTTTCAGGTGATTGGGATTGCATAGTATGGGAAGATAATCATTATAAGATTGGACAACCTATGAAAATTTTGCTCCCTTAATGCATGAGAGATTTTGGTTCTATTAAACTTTTGCATGCAAGATTTTTATGCTTGGTCATGTTTGTTTTATGATTTTTTACCGAGCAGTTCCTTGTCATTGAATTTTTATCCTTATAAATCTCTCTCGTCTGCACGGACACATCTTTGCTGATTATCAACTTGTTTCATCATCGATTGTTGTGCAAGGAGTAGTCTAATATTTTAGATTGTGATGTTATTTGGTTATTAGGTTGGGAAAAATGAATGTTTGGTTTTATTGTAGGGTTGGGATGATCCTTATGTTCCTCGAACCCATGAAGGCCTTTTAAAGTGGAAATATGCCTCAATGAACTTGATTGATTTTCTATTTGAGGTACTTTACCCAGAACTTTAGCTCTTGCTTTACCTACAAGCAGTACTGATGCAAAGTTGCATGTCATAAACAGGTGGATGCTGATGATAATCAACTTCTCTATCTCCATGAACGGGGCAGAAAGAGGTTCATGGATGGAAACAAAGTTGTATTTAGAGGTTTATGCTAATTTCTTCTTCTCCTTGCATTTTAACAATGTTCAGTGCTGATAAAATTTTAATAATTATGATATCTTGCAATCATAACCATGTGTTGATTCTTACAAAGCCTATAAACTAGCAGATGGCTCAGATCCCTCTTTGTAAGTAGGGAAGATTATTGAGTGTTATTGGGATTTGGAGCAACAGGTATGGGTCTTTATGTGGATCCGGATTGATAAATCAACGCCAAACGATTTCAACACCTACAAGAAGGTCCATTTCAGCACCATCTCTGAGATATTTAGATATCAATTTTGTGTGTGCATCTTCATGCATGTGTCTGTCTCTCTGCAGAAGAATATGCTGTTTGCTAAATAAAGGTGCCTACTGAATGAAAACAGGTGATGCGTAGCATCAGGGACAACATAACTGAGGATGTCTTGTTGACTGAGATTGATGAGACCATTCGCCTACCCATGTATTCCGATAGGATAAAAACTGATAGTAAACCTCACCAGCATACAAATGCAGGAAGGTGTAGGCGACGGGTAATGGACTGGCCAATCAATTTTCCACCATGTTTAAAGTGGCTCGCTACCTGAACCAGAAGGACTCAACATCAGAGCTTTGACACTTCATTGCACTGGTATTTCACTGGTTTACTTGGTTGAAGTTGTTATATACTGAAGCATATCATATAGAGGGTCACTGGGATGTAATTAGCTATCACTTTGTTTGAACCTTGTAGCACATTCTGTGCAGGTGAGTTATATATCCAAATGGTACAGTCGAAAAGCCTCTGCTTTAATCCTTTCTCTACCTTGTGCAGATAACTAGAGTTAGGAGCAGGATCCCCATGTATGCTACTAATTTTCGTTTTTATGCAGTGATTTAAGAGTTAAAAGGTATTCTCTAGTTTGGAGTCACACCCAATCCTCGAACAAGTGGCATTTTCCCCTTTTGATGTGATGTGAATATAATCCTGGGAATGGCAGCCTGGCATTTTTTGAGCTTTGTCCCCTTTTGTTCTTTACTTTATAATTCAATTAATCTAGTCCCATCCTAAACCTTCCCCTTCCCCTTCCCCCCAAACCAATTTCTGGGAATTGTAAACGAATGCCTAAGGTCAGTCTGTGCGCCAGCTTATGAAGACTCACCTGGATTGCTGTTTGATTTTTGCTCGAAGAAGCATTTCTGATTAAAGCTGAGCATTCCTGTCTTCTGTTCATGCATCTCAAATGCTGCATATTTGGCATCGAGTGGAGAATTATAAGTTATTATATTTGGTATGAATGAAAGAAAAGAAAAGGCGCTAATTGCGTGGTAGAGAGGACATTGGAGAAATTGTCATTGTTTGTCTCTAGTTTACGTTTTGGTAATTATATTGGAACATACAGAGGTGAGTATTCAAAAATTGCGGTTGTACTACTGTCAACCTTCTTCACTTGTTTAATATACGAATAAAATTCTGGTCTGTTACACTTTGCCGTTTCGTTGGCAGACACGAATGTCAAAGGTTAGATTGTAAAGTGAACCTTGATCAAATAAGAAGGTAGAACTCTACAGTTTCAAGGCACCGTGATAATTTGTTGTCCGAGTTAAAGTGAGGAACTTGGATTTGTTGGGGGGGGGGGTCTGCTTTATGAGAGGAAGAGATGAACCCTGTTTGTGTAGCGTCCGATTTTATCAGCATTCAATTGGGTGGAACAAAGGTACCTTCTTCAAACACATTGATCCGAAACTTGCAAAGAAAAAAAATGAGCGATGTAAGACTCCAATGTCACTGCAGTGGACGCCTGTACGATAGCAAGTTGATACCCCTAGACGGGGCTTTATTTTATTTTATTTTAACAAAAATATAATAATAATAATAATAATAATAATAATAATAAAAGGGATTCTGAGTTGGACTCTTGCCTCAAAAAAGAATTCGGGCATTGCAAAAGTACAGAAGGCTCCCTATGTAGGCAACGCCGAGGAAAATATTACCCGTTAAGTCCCATTTACCCCACCCACGGAGCAGTGCGTGGTACGGACGCATCAGCCGATTTGTAAATTTGTAATCGGATTTGTTGGCTGGCAGTCATAATTAGAGAGCAAGGTAACAACTAGTAGCTGAAAACTGTATCGGGCGACGAGCTAGCTCTTCTTCGTTGAGGTTTTTTTAGTTAGCAACATTTCATCTTCCCTCACTTGGATTAATCGAAGAAAAATTCACATGAAAGCGGCTAGGGTTTTCTTGATTTACGTCCTTTTGGGCACCTGTATAGCAACATCGTTCAGCGGGGAGGACTCTAAGAAGAGTAAATTCCGGGAGCGGGAGGCGACCGACGACGCCCTTGGCTACCCTGACGTGTACTTCTCTCCGATCTCCAAATTTTCAACTATTAATTGGATTGTCAATCTTCGTTTAATTTGAGTGAACAGTTTTTTTTTTTCTTTTTTGTATATACATAAAATATTCTGTGTTTGTGCGCAGAGACGATGAAGCGTTGTTGAATACGAAATGTCCTAGGAGTCTAGAGCTGAGATGGCAGACAGAAGTCAGCTCTAGTATTTATGCTACTCCCTTGATCGCCGATATCAACAGGTAAAAACCTTTTTTTTTTTTTGGCAAAAAAACATCTTTGACTTGAAGTTATTCCTTTCTTGGAAAATTGTACACTCTAATCTATGAGGAGTTTTTGTTTGTTTTTCTCTCTCTTTTTTTTCAGCGATGGAAAACTTGATATTGTAGTTCCCTCTTTCGTTCACTATCTTGAAGTTCTAGAGGGCTCCGATGGAGACAAAATGCCTGGTAAGTTTTGAGTTGGCCTTTTTAGGATTTTGGATCTGATGAATTGAATCTGTTATTCGTTTAGTTTGGCAACAAATATTAGTCAGATGCGATGGAACAGGATCTGTTTGATAGTTTGAGTGACAGGAATCTGAAGTGGTTTTAAAATGATTTTCATATTAGGTTGGCCTGCATTCCACCAGTCAACAGTGCATGCTAGTCCTCTCCTTTATGACATTGACAAGGACGGGGTGAGAGAAATAGCTTTGGCTACCTACAATGGAGAAGTCCTCTTTTTCAGGTATTTTTCCCTCGGAAGATAATCCGCATGGATGATGGGGTATCCAGTTATTTCATGATCTAGGTACTTATGCTCTTGTTGAGTTTGAGGTTGGTGTCACTACTGATTTTTGTGTGTCAATCTTAGGGTATCAGGCTATATGATGATAGAAAAACTAGAGGTACCTCGTAGGAAAGTTAGGAAGGACTGGTATGTGGGTTTGCACCCTGACCCTGTCGATCGTTCTCATCCTGATGTCCATGATGACCAACTTATCTTGGAGGCTGCTGAAAAGAAATCAGCATCCCGTAAGTTTCTGCCAAATCAAAACACTTTGCTGTCTATTTTTCTTCTTCCATCCTTTATTCAGCTATAGCCTTGGAGATGCTATTCTTGGTTGGATTTTGGTTCATCTTTGTTTCAGTATTAATGATACGGTTATGATGGGATTTAATTTCTATTTAATCTTATTTATTTGTAGTCTCTTCTCCTTTTTTTTTTTTTTTCTTTTTTTTGGGTACATCAGAAAAAAATCTACGTCTCTCTGTTTTTAAATCTATGATGTGCTTTAACATGCTGGAGGGCAAAGCCTTTAAGGGTTGAATTGCCAAAAAGTCACATGTGTGCTGGTGATTCATTATGTCATTTGATATTAGTCCTCACACAGGAGGCTCCCTTAAACCAGCTGAGGCCTAGATGTTCTAGGCTTGCTAATCACAGAGTTACTCTTTTGTCTTGAGGGGAATTCAAAAAGGCCATTGGATTTGTGAATTTGCATGGTAATAAAAGGCGTTTCAGTTATAGTATAATCTTACCATGTTTGTAAATGCTGGCTGTTAATTTACAGAAACGTCCGGAGGCACTCATGGAAGTGCACCTAAAGCAAACACTTCTGATGGAACTACACATGGACGCACACCTGAAACAAAAAAGTCAGTTTTTCCATCAACAGAAGATAACCATACAGCCAATGGATTCTCTACAGAGAATGAAAAGAAAAGGAATGAGAATCCAACAGAGGCGAATATAAAACTGCCCACTAGCATTGACAATTCTTCTTCAAATAATGGTTCAGTCATGGTCAATGGTATAGATAATGGAACAATTAATTCTTCAAATAATGGATCAGTCATGGTCAATGGTACAGAGAATGGAACAAGCACTGGCAGACGACTTCTGGAAGATAGCAATTCAAAGAATTCCCATGAAGGTAGTACAGAATCTGAAAAAAATGACAATGAGGATGCTCGTGCAGCAACTGTGGAAAATGATGGAGGGTTAGAAGCTGATGCAGATGCATCTTTTGAATTATATCGTGAGAATGATGAGCTAGCTGATGAATATAGTTATGACTATGATGATTATGTTGACGATTCTGCATGGGGAGATGAGGAGTGGAATGAACCTCAGCATGAGAAATTGGAGGATTACGTAAATGTTGACTCACATATCTTGTGCACTCCTGTAAGTTTATACCTCAGCTACTGTTATTACCTTAATACATGGATTCTTGAAAGATTCTAAATGAGATAAAATAGTTGCATTTGGATGAATGCTGTTGTCTTACTCTCTCAGGTCATAGCGGACATTGATAATGACGGGATTTCTGAAATGATTGTTGCAGCTTCCTACTTCTTTGATCACGAGTGAGTTTTCTTTAATGGCGGCACAGCCCATGTGTTTGTAGTTCTCTTTATTAATAGAATACAGATCAGTTGACAGCAGGATTTAAATTTCCTTGAACTTCTTGGTATATTGTCTTGGAAGTCAAGCCTTTCACCTTCTAAATGATAAAGTTCCATATTTATGTGAATTGCTTATGGTATTGTAAAATTGACAGGTACTATGACAACCCGGAGCATTTGAAGGAACTGGATGGCATAGAAATTGGGAAGTATGTTGCTAGTTCCATTGTTGTATTCAACCTTGATACAAAGCAAGTTAAGTGGACTAAAGATCTAGATCTAAGTACGGATACTCAAAACTTCCGTGCATATATATATTCTTCACCCACAGTGGTTGATTTAGATGGTGATGGCAACTTGGACATTCTTGTTGGAACCTCATTTGGCCTGTTCTATGTCATGGATCATCGCGGTGAGTTCATTGTAAATTAGTAGATTTCTGGATTTTTGTGCATGGTAGCAGACACTGTCCCATGTCCTAGATGCATTTTGTCCTCTATTGCTACTGGCAGCTGCCATCAGTTAATAGACATTCATTTCATGCTTCAGAGTTATGTTGCTATTATTACTGCTACTTGGTTATCATGTATACTTTTTACATTTTTTTGAGTTAGAGTTTGCAACTTTTTTAATGCATTTGATTATCCTGTATCTCTATAGGTCAATTTATCAGTGTTCCTTATTTGGTAGTGTTCTGGGAGAATTGGGTACAGTTTGAAAGATGCATTGGTTGTATATTTTAAACCTATTGAAAGGGTCCTGGATAGTTCAGTGCCCTTATATGTTGACTTACTAGATTCATGTTCATAATATTATTTGTTCCAACTGCAGTTCATCTGGCTACTCGGTTTCACATTTTCAGATGAAGGTTTGAATCTAAAATTTTCTGTTTCTTTTAGGAAATATAAGAGAAAAATTTCCTCTTGAAATGGCTGAGATCCAAGGCGCTGTAGTTGCAGCTGATATCAATGATGATGGAAAAATCGAACTAGTAACTACTGATACCCATGGAAATGTTGCTGCATGGACTTCACAAGGAAAAGAAATCTGGGAGAATCATCTTAAGAGTCTTATTTCCCAGGTTAGTTGCATTGTCTCTCTCTTTCTCTCTCTTACACATGCATGTGTGTGCATTCAGGCACACACACACACACTCTCTCTCTCTCTCTCTCCCAGAGATGGTTCCCCAACGGTGTGAAAGGAAGTGAGCCACTGGTTTTTCTCATGCAAAAAGTGCTCATGTTACCTGTTGGATTATACTGTTCACCCTTTAGAATTACAGGATTGGATATGATGATAACTTACAGTCTGTGGTTTATGTAATGTGCCATGATTAGACACAACCAAGCATGTACTTTCAATTAGACAGGACAACTTTTAGTTTGATGCAAAAGGAGCACAATTTTAATATGATGCTTTTTAACAAAGATTCTCCTGTAATGCTTTGTGATATTTGCTGCAGGGTCCAACTGTAGGTGATGTTGACGGCGATGGTCATACTGATGTTGTAGTTCCAACTATATCTGGGAACATATATGTCCTTAGTGGCAAGGATGGTTCATTTGTCAGGCCCTATCCATACAGAACTCACGGGAGAGTGATGAATCAAGTTCTTCTGATTGATTTGAGTAAACGAGGGGAAAAGAGCAGGGGACTCACTCTTGTGACAACATCCTTTGATGGTTATTTATACCTTATTGATGGACCTACATCCTGTGCTGATGTTGTTGATATTGGAGAAACTTCGTAAGATATTTATTCTTTTATGCTGTGAATTGTCTCTCACCCCTTATATTATCTTGTCATCTGAGACGTGGATATCTGCATTAAAGGTATAGCACAGTGTTGGCAGACAATGTTGATGGCGGAGATGATCTTGATCTTATCGTTACGACAATGAATGGAAATGTCTTTTGCTTCTCAACTCCTTCTCCCCATCATCCCCTCAAGGCAGGATATCTCTTAAACTTGTTATATAGGTGTTTTCCTATTCTGGTCCCCTTGCACATTTGAAATTACATATGATGCAATTTCAGGCTTGGAGATCAGCCAATCAGGGAAGAAATAATGTTGCAAATCGTTACAACCGAGAAGGTGTCTATGTAACCCCTCCATCAAGAGCTTTCCGTGATGAGGAAGGGAAGAACTTCTGGGTTGAGATTGAGATTGTAGATAAATACAGATTCCCCTCAGGGTTCCAGTCTTCTTATAATGTAACTGTAAGTTGCTTCTTCCTACGACAGTTCAACAGCTAAATAAAATATATGATGATAGTAATCAATTTCAGTCCAAAAATTGCAGACAACCTTGTTGGTTCCTGGAAACTACCAAGGTGATAGAAGGATAAAGAAAAGTCAAATCTTTGACCGTCCAGGAAAATATCGGATAAAACTGCCGACAGTTGGAGTAAGGACTACAGGAACCGTTTTGGTGGAGATGGTTGACAAGAACGGTCTTTATTTCTCGGATGACTTCTCCCTTACATTCCACATGTATTATTATAAGCTTCTGAAGTGGCTTCTGGTCCTCCCAATGATTGGGATGTTCGGCGTGCTTGTTATCCTTCGTCCGCAAGAAGCCATGCCTTTGCCATCTTTTTCACGGAACACCGACCTGTGACTTCATCCTATGCCAACATGGAGTGTTTTGAGCAACGGATTTGAAATTTGGAATTTTCTCAGTAAGACCACGTTAGAAACTCAAGGTGGTGAAAGAAAAATTTGATGTTGGATGCAATTTTTGGGGGCCAATATTAAATGGATCTTGAGCTACTCTTGGAATCAACGTGATTTTTGGTGGCGTATTGCTTTGTTCATGTTTTAGGTTACGGTGAAATTTGTAACATAATTATGCTGGAGAGGTGTAATGGATGCCGGAGACCATAAAAAGGAAGTTAGGAAATTCGTATTTTTATCTTGTCTTCTCAAAAGAAGAAATGGCCACTGCCATTGGAAATTTTCTTTCGTGGAATTGCACCGAGTGGAGGTAGCTAGGCTCATCTCTCAAGCCATTTGAGTTCAATCTCCTCTAAAACTAAGAGGGACACATGCCCGTAACCTGCCTGGTGCTTCTCTTGCACGCAGCCACACCCCCAAGCGGAGTTCTCCACTCTCCAACACGTACTGGCCGACGGACGGGCCAACGGACGGGCCATGTTCTTCCATCTCTTGAAACGCTTGTTCCTTTTCTTTGCTCTAGCTCCTTGCAAGATGCAAATAACTCGAACCGATTCGGCAATCGGCAAGTTTATATGGTCAACTTCGTCGAGCCTCGTTCATACAATTGGGTATGCCCGTACCTCCAACACAAAGCCATAGACATTGTTGGAAGCATATTTCACTATACATCATGTATACCGCTGTGATCGGCAGATGCGGTAGTTTCCACAATAAAACTCATGCTACAAATCGTTCAGTTAAAGCAGACATTTGTACTGTCGAAGTGGATGGTAATCGCAAAATACTTGTCAATTCTTCGTAGAACCCCACTCAAACATTTTGGAAATAGACGCAAATAGAAATGCCTTGTATCAATCTGTTGAATCCATCCAAGAATCTTTATGAAAATTTTCTGTGATTGAACATGTTTTAACAACAAGAAAAACAGTGACAAGTCATAAAGAGACGGGTTCTAGCACAACATTAAAGCACTCTAATTGCACGATAAAGATTATTTGATTTCTAGGACAACATTAAATCACTCTAATTGCACGATAAAGATTATTTGATTATCACAACGGAAGACGACGCTTGCACAATGATCAATAGCTCTGCAACACAGGCCTTTTCCCCAGCCTCTTGATCTCTCTATCCATTTGACCAGTAAACATCAATCCAAACATCTTGAAATCACACAAAAAAGACCAAACCGGATGCCCACAAGTGGCGGGAATGTTACCTTCCACGAAGAAATGGCTGCACCAATCGAAGCCGTACCCAAGTAATGGCACAAAGAACAGAAACCACCGATTGAAGATTAACGAATATAACAGACACAGAATACTCGCAAGTGTGCCCACAAAATGCCAACGCCTTGTCGATTGTTTCGAGTGTTGCGTCATGTAGAAAGACCAGAACTCTTCCAAACTCCTGAAATTCATACCTCAACAGGCAACCGAAAGAAATAAAGTAAAATAAAATAAACCCAATTCAAGATTGATTTGCCTTGTCGCAACCCCACGGTCAAAATCTTGATTATTAGATGTGATCTTGAAAACCCAAATAAGAAATAGAGCCAAAATCCTATCTGGGTTTCGACTAGCTGGCAATGACAGAGGGATTTAGATTTAATAAGCTCTGTGGGAAGGTGGGAATGATTCGGAGTTGAAAGATTGCCGGAAACGCAACCCAGAATTATGTAGATGGGGTTGACCGCAAGTTTCCGAGATGGGATTACGTCGGAGACTTCTTGAGTCAGGAATTGCTTCTTGGTACTTTCGATGTGATTGGAGATCCAACAAAGGCGCAGACATGAGCTGGGGGTGTTGGTTTTGAAAGGTGATTAGTTGTCGTCTGATCTCACATAACTTCTGTGGATAAATCTATGTAGGCTTGCGGTGGTCTTGACCACAACTTCAGCTATCATTTTAGGATAAGTAATGTGGGAGGATAATTTATTTTATTTTCGTTCCAAAAAATAAAATAAAATTGACTTTTTTTTTTAACAGGTAATGCATGGTTTGTGAGTAGATAAACGAGCTATATTCTCTACAAGCTTTTCTTGTTTTTCCAGCTTTTCATTGGCTGCCGACATAGAACTTCTATTTATGTAGGCTTTCTCGTTAGCCCATATATGACCAGAAAGCCATTCACGTCATGTGAGTGGTGAAGTGATACAGAATTTTATGTGCTGTTCGATTGGATAAAATAAAAAAAAAAAAAAAGGAACTTCTGATACTAATTTTTTTTTTTACCCTCTCGCATCACTAAAAATTGTTCTGTTACAATTTGATTCATTATTGTGAACAAAATAGTGACGAAATTACTAATGTGCCAAAGGCACCGCAAAGAATAACCTGTACATGATCAATTTCTTCACTTTTGTTCCATGTCTGAATAACTGACAAAAAAAAAGAATCTTGGCAACTTATGTTCAACAGTCTTCCTTTTCCACTTCAATTTGCACGAAGCAACCTAATTACAGGATTGTGCCTTGTAGATACTTTGTTAATGTCGAAAATGAGTCTAGAAAACTCTTTCACCTGTAGCATACAGGTTCCAAAATATAGCAGTAAGCAAATAAAGCCAGGCCGTGACAGTGAGGAATGCCTGGAAAGACCCCAGCCACTGGACAAAATAACCTGTTCCGATGGTGCTGATGATTGCTGCTAGTGTCCCAGCGGAATTTGAAATTCCTGTATTATACAATTTGTCAAAAGTTTAAGCCAAACAATACCAAGAGAAAGATTGTTCTTCTCATGACCCCAAAAAAAAACAGAGAGAAAATTTGTTCTCCAATTATCCAGTTTTAAACCTAGACCAGAATCCAAGAACTTACCATGGAGAAATCCTGCATACTGAGGTGCTATGTCCTGATCAACAAAATAACAAAAAGTACATCAATATACAGGTTACTTAGACTCCAAGTGCTTCAGCAAGTTCAGTTATAGAGCTGAGAAATAGGATGTATTTTTTTGGGATGGATGGAGCTTAGCTTACTTGCATATTGAGAAGAAAGCCAGCTTGGCTGAAAGAGCTCAAACTCAGGGCTGCCGTGATGAAGACAGCTGCAATAACTGGTGTCTTCGCATAATGTAGGCAGAGTAGAGACACTCCAGGTCCTATGAATCCAATGGACTGCATATGTGCAATCACATATAATTTTTAGTTGGCATAAAATGAGCACCGACAATCTTAATTGAATCATAAATAGAAACTTCAAAATCATTGTGTCAGCTGTGAGTTACCCTATCAATAATGAGGATGCTCATTCAAGTCAGATGAAAACATAGATGGGCTCATCACCTGAGGATAGAGAACTTACCTGCATGAGCTTTCGGACTAATGTCACAGAGTAACCCGCCTTGATGAAGGAATCTGATAATGCTCCAGCCATGTAGCCAGAGATTGCCATTGTTCCCCATGGAACAGCACTAAACCAAGCCGCTTGCTTCAAGTTTACATGAAAAACCTGTATTCATCAAGAGACATGAACTCCACCAACAAATGTATTCAAGAGCCAGTTAACAGTAACACGATGCTTCAACATTATCAGCACAATCAAACATCCAAGGACTAATACTCACGGTCTTGAAATAGACAGGCATCCATGACAGAAGGACAAAATACCCCTGTGATTTGAAGAATGTTGATTGTGTTAAGTGTCAACCAAAACTCAGGATTTACAAATGAGAGCACCATCATCTTAAGTTTCAAGTAATATAACTCACCCAGTTGTTAGTTATATTAGCTAAGATAATTGCCCATGATGGTAATTTTGACAGCAGGAGGCGTAGCGGTGGAAGCTGCCCATTGTTTGCTGGAGAATCTGTTTTGCCAGCTTGGATCAATGCCAACTCTGATTTAGTGACAAAAGGACTCTGTCGAGGATCACTTGTGACGCAACCTCCCCATGTTGTCAACCATAGCAACCCAAGAGATGCGAAGAAAATAAATGGACCAGATATTCCAATGCTTGACAACATGATTGGAGTTAATAGAAAGCCAGCAACGTTGCCAAGATGAAATCCAGCCATGGAGATTCCAACTGCACTTGCTCGCTCATTGCTTGGAAACCACCTTATGGCAAGTTAAAACATGTATACATGCCTTTAGAACAGGAAGTATCAATTACTCTTTCAAATACCATTGGAATGAGTGGCAGGGTACTATATGTCATTACCTAGACAAGAGGGTGCTCATGGAGGGCAAGGCAACGCCCTCTGCAAGTCCAAAGAAGGCGCGAACGGCCAATAGGCTGGCAGTGGAGTGGTTAGCAGCCCATGGAGTTAGGAGGGTAGCTAAAGACCACAACGCCACTCCCCATGTCATTACTCTCTTGCCTCCATACTTGTCCACCAAAGCTCCTCCTATGACTGATGAGAAAATGTATCCCCATAGAAAGGATGACTTCAACCAATCAAGCACCAAAAAGTATCAGTACCCAAAATAATAATAGGATTCTATATTAAATTAGAGTGGGATTTGAGAATGTAACCCAAGTAAATATTAGCAGGCCGATTTTTTTTATTAAAAAAAAAGGCATGAAAATAACATATAAAAGGTATTTCTCCTAATGTCATATGCATCACTACATATTACCTCAATAGCTGTTATAAAAAGTATCCTTGATTGACCAAATAAAGAAAAAGAATTCAATTGATCTCAGTGAAACACTATACACTGATTAATAATTCAGACATTTATTTGCAAAATTTTAAATTCAAATCTTGAGAGGGTGATTTGGAATTTATATATATTTATAAATAAATAAATAAAGCATGTTGCTTATTTCAAGAGTTAACGAGCCTCTGCATAAACAATAGAAAAAAAAAAAAAGAAAAACGGGGGAGGCCCCTAGAATTCTAAGACGGGCCATGTGCTCTTAAAGCTTTAGGCCCGGCTCATGCAGACTGTTGGGCCTACGACGCATATAATAGAACATCTAAATTTTTGCAATGGAAAATAAAATTTTCGAGTTTGAGTTTTAATTAATGTTAATTAAATTTTAAAAAAAATAAGTAAAAAAGAACACTATTATTCCCAGTGACATGTTAGATAGAGAACTAAAAATAAATAAATACGTATAGATAGATAAATAAATTGTAACAATAACGGTGCCAGTAAATCTCAAAATCGAAAAAACAATGATAATTATCACCAATAAGGCAAATAAAAGAACAAGAAGAAGGCGGTGACGCAGGAGAAGCCAAAAGCAGCATGATCCACCTTTGTCAGGCGAGTTGGGTAGGTGAATGAATTAAAACGAAGCCGCATGTAGGATTCCACGCGGGGCTTCGGTCGGTTTACCAACCCAACGAAGCGTGTACGCACGAACGCTAGCTACGCTGTATGATTTTCACAATTTCAACCCCTAAGAAAACACAACTTCGCAATTTTACCCCTAAACGAAAAATAAAACTCTTGATTTTAGTCTTGCAGAGATGAAAAGATTTAACATGGGGTTTGGTCGGAGGATTCAAGATTTTAGTTGCGCACAGGCGGCGAACCGCAGGCGGAAGAGTCGGACCGGACCAACCGTGAGATAGGATTGCGCATTGATTTACCTGAACGATGCCGAGGAAAGAACTGGACCAACCATGTTTGGCGGCGAGAGGAACAACGGCGACAGACATTACGACACGGTCGGCATTGCAAAGGCACATGACACAAGCCGTTAAAGCCACCACCTTGAACCTCTCCGGAATGCTAACCACTTTAGCCTCTTCTCTTCCTCCCATCAGAAATCCCCTCTCTATGCCCTCTGCCGTACTCCTCACCAAGCACACTCTCTGCCTATTCCCCTTCAAATGTCCCGCTATCCATCCTCTTGGTTTCAATAAAGAGCCCTCCCATTTGATGGCCTTTGCGAGGAATCCGGGCTCCAATCTCAACTGGGTTCTTCTGAAATGGATCGAATTCGATTGGGTGTTAAATGAACAAGAATAAGAGTTTTGTGAGGAGCAATGGAGCAAAGATTTTGCAGCCATTGCAACAGAGGTAAAAAAATCTGCGTTGCGGGCAATAATATTAATGCAGTGTACATTAACGGAGATTTTCTTTTTTTGGCAACCAACGTTAAGGGAGATCTAATGTAGCGCACGATTGCTTGTATTTGTTGATGATTATGATATGAGTTGGGGCTGGGCCCAATTGAGAAAGTTCGGTATTCGGAAAAAAAAAAAAAATGTTGGTGGCCCTCTTGGGGTTGGTAAGAATTAAGAACTGAAAAATGGAGAGAGAGAGAGAGAGAGAGAGGCAAGAGACTTGGTTTCACTGACGTTCCTCTTTCGAAGTTAGTGCCTACATTATAGATCCATATCATTTATTTTTGTATATTGTTACGATTTTTCTAGCGATGTGGTTATTTGGTTTCTTTAAAATAAATGGAAAATTAAAGTCTACAACAAATTTGTAACTATTTATTCTAAAATTATTAATGAGAACTTGCTGGCACCATTGGTTGAATTGACCACTCGCAAGAAGAAACCACAGGTAAAACAATTTTTATATGACTCGAATTGAAACACCATCTATCAAAAGAATTGTACATTGCTGATGACTATTACGTGGATGGCCGCTAAGTTATATCGATCATCGTTACCTACCTTTCGTTTAGTCAAAATGTGGTGGCTAACTGGAGCTTTCAGTTGATGTTGCCTACCTTGTGGATTATCGGTAACCAGAGAGCATTCAGTTGCCTCCACGTGGCAACCCGCTGTTTGCCTATTGTTGCTTATTTAATTGGGAAAAAAAAAATTGTTTCAATAGTTCCATCGGTGAAGGATTGGATTTCACTTTAGCAGGTGATATTAGGTTAACCCAGACGGACGAATATGTGAAAAAGATGGACCTTTATATGCGCGCAAGGCACACAAAAAATTGTCAAACAGTTCTCCTGCTTCCATTAAACTCTGCCTGTTTGGGAAACTATTTTATGTATTGATTTGTCAACAGTGAACGTGACAATCATATCTTCTCTCTCTCTCTCTCTCTCTCTCTCTCTCTCTCTTTTTAGCATTTTCATTGGGATCTTAGATCCCATACCGAAATGCCCTCCGGATTCGTGTGTACAACTGCAAGTTACATAACGTCTACATTAATAGTCCCAGAACACGAGATAGGTTCACACAATACACAAAAATAATATCTATATTATCGGTTACAATTAATCTTCTTCTTTTTTTTTTTTTTTCCTTAGATTTTGAATTTAAATTAGACGGATTAGATTTTATACATTTACTGTATCTTTATAATCAGATCTCATTGTTTAAATTTTAAATCCTATTACAAAACTACACTTTGTAGTTACTCGGATGTGTTCATCCTTAAGTATAATTACCAAAATGTGTCCAACTAATTCGTCTCTTAAAATTTTTACATCAGTTTTATTCTTCTAGGAAATGGGTTATTCAAATATAATTAGTAATTTTCACCGTCAAATGCACGGGTAAAGCTGAAGCTGTAAGATGCTGCTTATGATTTCAACACAAATTTAGTCACGCAAAATATCTATCAAGAATGTGAATGGGAAAGAAAAATGTGATTTGACTTTTTATTTAAGTCATAAAAGTTGAACTTCCGCCTCTGTTTACTAGGGCGAGCACAAAGATATGCGGGGCATTGTTGGCTGTTGCGGCAAGCAAACAAGAGAAGAAAATGTTGAGTAGGCTGCGCTTGTTTTTCCAAACGGCTCCACAGGCTTTGGTGGTTGGCGCAAGTGTCAACCCTCAGGGGGTAGGTGACGCCTAAACACCTTCAAGTCTTTAACAAATAAATTAGTTTTGTATATTTTTATTTTATTGATTTGTGTTAAAACAAAAATTTATCAGAGAATTTAAATATGTATAAAAAAAATATAAAGAGTTGAACATTCTAACAGAATTTTTTTTAAGTTAAAAAAATCAACTGAATTTTCATCAAATTAGTTCTTTATTGAAATTATTTTTGATGTTGTTATTGATATTAGATTTTTCTTTCTTCTTTTTTTTTTTTGGATTGTCTTGTGAAAAAAAAAATCTCTATTTTTGTTTCTCTTTCATTTCACAAAAAAATTCAAAGCACAAGCAATAATATAGGAAAAAGAAGAAGAAGAAGAAGAAGAAGATAACGTGAAAATAACATTAGTAAATATTATAACAATAAAATTTTTTTAAGTTCAATGACCACCAACCCAATTCAGAGCAACCTAGCACTTCATCAATAAGGACTCACTCATACTTTCGAAGCACGTACTTTTTTCTGCTTCGATTGTTGAGTTTAGTGATTGAAACTTTGTTTAATTATGTGAATAAGGTACATTCAATTCTATCAATTCTTTCTATCTAATATGTAGTTTTATAGTAGGTTCAGAAAAATAATAATTTTTATTGTTTCTAATTAAAAATGTAACATATTACATATGGAAAAATGATAAAAGAATGTAATTGTATCAACCGATGTTGAATCGACTCTTGTGTCTTTGAGTTGGGTCTCAATTGGTGTAATTGATTGGAAAAAGAAAAAGGAAAAAAAAAACAAGGTGAGTTTATTTTTCTGGCTTACAAAGTCAATTTCATTCATTTAAGTTTTAAGAACAGCATACATATATATTCAGTGGAGACATCTTTCATTTTGCACCCTTTTCCCGCCCCATCGATCTATCTTATCTCCTCACTTGTAACGGCTATCATTTTCAAAATCTTATTCGAAAAACCTGTCTTTGTAATCGAAGTCCCTCCATTTAAGGGTTGCCCTCTTCCCGGACTGAAACCAAACAAGAAGCTCTAAACATCAGACAACTCTTCTAAAGGTAAGATCCTTATTTCCCAAGTAGCTGATTTGGTGATAAATGAAGTAGCTCATCTTGGAAGAGTTTTGATTATTGACAACTAGAAACAAACGGATTGGCTTCTAGTGTGTCCTTGGCAATCATGCAACGCAAAAGGCCTCGTTGCAGCTGCAGAGGGATTGAATGATTACCCTTTTCTCCGTATTATATATTTCTTATGCTTTCCTTTTTTTTGTTCATGGTTTCTAAGACGAGCATCTTGTTTCCTTGGAGGATACTTCTATCCTTGGATTGGATTGGCTGTAGGAGGTAAAAAAAAAGGTTTGTGCACTTTATCAAATGTGAAATTCATGGTTACTATTAGAAAGAAGCACTTAAAATTCTGGGCAATTGGATTGCCTCCAAGGACTTGCTTAAAGAAAGTGTCTGGGTCACTGGCCATACAAGGCACACTTGTGGATCTGAGTCTTTTGGAGGAAGCCCATTTATAGCAGTCACGTCTACAATTGCATAGAATGGTACTTTTGCTAATGGTGTACCTTGCTACAGATACTTTTCCTCTTTATGCATTAACTGACGTGGAGGTTAGGACTCTTTTTGGTGATCAGACTAAGATGTTCAGTGCATTGGAGTTTCTTGAATTGTGTTTGACGATTCCATTCTGCATCAACTATTTACGGGTTTCTTGTGCCTAATAGATTGTGGCCTGTCCATAAGAAGATCCCTGAACCTAAAGGTAATTGGCTAATTATCTTTGTAGTTCATGATAGAAGTCAGTATCTTTCTTTGTGAAAGTGGGCTCCGCAGGCTGGATAGACTGTTGGTCCATAATCCCACATACACTTCCGGACAATGTTAAGAATTGCTCTCTTCTGGTTTGAATTTAGCTGAGCTGAGTGTTTTTTTATATTGGTTAATATTGCCGATGTCTTAGCTGAGCTTTCAACGTGATGAGAAGCACTTCATTATCTTGGGATTTGTGAAAGGTCGAGCTCTTTTTTTTTTTTTTTTTTTACGAAGAGTTGGCTGATGATAGTGAAAGGTTGCACATTCATTAGAGCATATGCAAGCATTTGTGACAACAATGGAAATATCGTTTCTTAAAGTTGGAGAACTGGGTATAGTTGTCTAAGTCGCAAAATAAAATTGTTCAATACTTGTTATGGATGTTATCTTTCTGTTTGATTTGGCTTGTTCTTTCGTAATTTTCCCATCTTAATTTCTGGTTGAAAAAGGTTTTGCATTGTCTGCATCCAAAAGTGTCATTGCTTGTGGATGTTCTAATGGCATAGTGAAACCCTTAATCATCAAGGCTCAGAGAGATGCTGGAAGTCTGCTATTTCCAAGGGTCAAAAAATGTGAAGTTGAAACTGAGACAGTTTGCTCTGCTGGAGCCATTAGAAAGGATTTTCAATCTTTTTGTAACCTGTCAGATGCGATCGCAATTGCTTGTCAATTCTCTGCCTTAGAAAAGTGATGTAAATGCGGCAATGCCAGGGTTTGCTAACAGGGGCCAACGCGGAAGAAACCATGGATGCAGACAAGCACGTGGAGGAGGAGAAGCGTAATAATAGTGTGGACTCCGGAGGTAGTAAAAACTCATCATTTTGTGAAAATGAACAGTGTTTACGAGGAATGAAGGATCATAAATTGTTGGGGGAATACCCATTTTACAAATGTGCTGGTACGTCGAGTCAACCTTTTGCTAGATTATGGGCCAAGGTTGTAGACAAAACCTATTGTTCCAAAACCCAAGAACGAAAGAGAGCCCAGAATTCAACCCACAAGAATGAGTCTCTAACAAAGGACTAAATGCCCAATTAAAGCTTCTTCGGGCATTGTTATGGGTAAATTAAACTTACATCCAGGTTTTAAATTCTAATTCTCAACCAAAAAAAAACAGAGAGAGAGAGAGAGAGAGAGTAAAAATTAAGATTTATGAGAATAAAAATAAATATTTTAATAATATAATTTATGATTTAATAAATTATTTAAAGAATAAAAAAATAAATAAATTAGTTTTATGACAGGGAAACTAATACGGAGCTTCATTTGAAGGAATGGGGGAATTTTTGTGTCAACAATACTTTTTTCCAAGTACAAATAGCGGGCTTCTGATACTTTTAAGATTAAAAAACAGAAAGAAGTAGAGACCCTATCCATCGCATTTGCTGTCCTGCACCTTTGAAAATCATTTCCACTGATGATTTTCGTGCAATTTTAATATAAATCTGCTGGGCTAAGCTTCTTTTTGGGGTAGATATCAAAGCATGTCAGCGAACAATGCAGCTCTCCAAACACTTATAATTACATCATAGATGCGAGGGATACCTGTGAATGGCCAAGAAGGTATGCCTGGAAATTATGCTTTTGTATGCCTCTATTCCTTTGTCCTGCTTTACTAACATGCCAAACTCTAAATTCTTCTTTCTCGGGATTCCTTCCCTCTACGTATTCTTCCTTTCTTGGGATTCATTCACTCCACGTGAATTATTGCCGCAAGTTTGTCCAAGTTTGTCGAGGCCATGATGGCTATTACTATTAGGATATAGAATTTTTAAGGATTTTTACAGACCCATTAAGAACCTGCCTCGTGTGTGGCCTAGCTGGCGATAATTGGACTAATGATGTTGGCCATTCTAGCCGCTATGAGGATGCATCTAATAGCGGACCTCTTTCTGAGCACAAGCTTATGCAGAAGTCCATGAAATTACAAGACTTCAAAAAGACCCCAGGAGAATGTTTTTAACTGATTTACTAGCGAGAAGACATCAACACAATGAAAAGATGCCCCCAAGGAATGACTTGTTTCGCCGATAGGGAACACCCTGAGTTATGCCACTGATGCACACTGGTCACTTTTCCTTGAATACACACACACACACACACATATATATCACGAGGAGAAAAAAATTCCAGTGTAGACCGTAGTACCGTGTAGGCGCAAAAGTCCAACTCATGGGAATGGGGCAGAATGTGAACAAAGTTTTTGTGCGTAGGCATGCTGCGTCCAAAATGGGGCCTTTGTTAAGTGGACCATCATTTTATACATTGTTTTTAAACCGGGAAGATAAAAAGCAAAAAAGCTTCTGAGTAATACGTTGCTGTATGACATGGTGGGGTAAAGGGGCTCAATTAGATTGTCCTTTTGCGTTCATGTTTCCTTTGTAATGATGACCTTACTTTTTGCTTTTAATTAAGTTGAATGGCTGTTTGCACATTGATTTGCTTTTCAATTTTATTCTCCCACAAAGAGGAAGAGGATAAATTGGTAAGAACCAACTTTAGCCGTTCACACATTGGTTGTGCAATTATGGACAATTATGTTTTTAGGCTATGCAGTAAGACAACATTATTTGACATAATGACTTCGGCGAAATTTGTGGAATCTACTGGTGCGCATGTTTTAACATGAAAACTTGCAGCTGTATGCATCACAGAAAAAGGAATTGAATCGGGATAATGAGTTATTAACGATGTAAAGGAAGAAGACGTAAAACTTTCTCTCCATATAAGGTTAATAGCCCTTTCTTTTACAGTCAAGGTAATTACTTTGCCTCTGTTTTTTTTTTGTTTTTTTTTTTGGTGTGTGTGTGTTTGAGTGTGCGTTTTTTCGTGGGAAGTGGGCTTAGGAAATAGGAGTTGGGTAGTGTTGAAGCTTATCTTCTTGTTTTCATTGAGAAATGAAATGAATAAATAAATAAAAAGGAAGGGAGAAAAGCTCATTCTCACTGCATAAAGCTTCGAGAGTTCAGAGAGACAAAAACTACAAGTCTGACCACCCGAATCTTCAGTTGTTCGCAAAAGAACAGGAAACGAGCTTAAAAAATTGCCCCCCCAAATCTAATCCTAATCTTTTGTTTGCATGCTTGCACAGTACTAATCAGCTCCTTTCCATGTCATCATCAGTAGCAAAATACATTACACGCATGAAGCTACCGTTTCAGATACTAACGTCCAGTGGCTCAGACATGTCCCCATGTACTCGAGCCATCAATATCATACCCCCGGTATTCTAATGAATACCCATTTGAGTACCCCCTCGCTTGGGTTGGAATATCCTTAGTTTTTGGATTAATCTATTGGTGCAAGGATCAGTTGGTGCTCGAGTGTCAGAATCATTAAGCCTACAGAACCCCTTAGGGAAGTGAATTGGAATTGCAAATATATAAGAGAAAAATGTAATGGCAGTAGAGTGAAAATAATAAGGTGGGTATAAATTGATATGATGTAATTTAATAAAATAATTTTTAATTTTTTAAAAAATAATACATAAACTATCAAATGAAATACATACCTCTTATTATAGTGTTGCATAGTCAAATTCATAGCAAAAAATATAAGCTCGGATTGGAAGAAATGTCATCTTTTCTTTTTCTTTCTCTGAAATATAGAGAATGAAGGAAAAATTATGCTAATTGAGCGGCCGTTCATTTAGTAGATGGTATCGCATTAATGGCCACAAATATCTAGACACCGTAGATTGGAACCACTAACACCAACGACATAAAGCAGGAAATAAGACAATGATTGCCATGTGAAAAACACGCTGATGGTCTAGTTTGCTATTGATGAAGCATTTTGGTGGGGCCACATTGCACTACAATAGCTTCGGAAAAGAGAAAAAAAAAAAAAAAAGAGTTATGCAATGAAAACACATTTTGATATCGTGGATAAAGCTATTGCAAAACAGTAACTGTTTATGTTTGGTACATAGGAGGAAAAGGTGGCTTGGATATGGGATCATTGAATCGGGGCCTCAGACCACTTGGGGAGAATATTTGTCTCAAATCTTTATCTTTCCTACTTTGAGACTTTTGCATCTTCATTTCCGCTTTGGATGTAAGAATTATGTGGACAAAACAAAACCCTATAAAGACAAACTCTAAAGAGAATTGGGGCATGGAGAGAAGCCCCTACCACACCCCATTAATTGTTTTTATTTATTTATTTAAAATTAAATTAATAAAACGATTTTGACAAAACTTAACAAAGGACAAAGGCAGAGGACAGGGGCAACGAGTATTGTGTTGCCTGTCAAAACACTCTCAGGCAGTGGACGGTCCTCTCTCTCTCTCTCTCTCTCCATCGACCCACACGCGCGCGCATACACAAATTCACGCACGCACAGACAAAAATTAAAGCTGTATTGCATATTCATATTCTCATCTTATTCCATCGGCACGAAGTAGCTTCTTGCTAGAGCGATGTAATCATTTAGTGGGAGTTCTCCGTGATGCGCAACCGAAAGTGCAAGTGGACCCTTTGGAGACACGTCGACTAGCCTTATGAGTTGTGTAGTAATTAGTATCCTCCTCGCCGCCGCTAAAGCCGCCGGGTTTATCTCGTGACTCAGCGGCGGGTTGTTCTCCACAGTGATTTTCCCATCACTCGATCCTCATTGTCTTGTCCTACTTTATAAGTATAGGCATGCGCTGCGCATCTAGAAGGAATTCCATGTACTGAACTCTTCCTATCTATCAAGTTAATTAACGGAAATCATACAGAAATGCAGCGTAGCTTTGGAAGTTATGAAATTCAGGCAAAGCAATCGTGTACTTGTGGAGTTTTGATGTTGTAGTTAACAAAGTTTTTGTTGCAAGATTTACGTTAATAAAAATAATTAATTATTTGGTAATTATTTATAAAATTTTTAAAAAATTAATAAAATAAAAAAGTACAAATAAACTTTTTACGTAGTTAAATTATAATTATTTTACATACAAATAAATATTATTATATTAAAAATTTATAAGGTTATGATGTATTTTTCTTTTTTCCTGATTTTACTAAATTGTTGTAATTATGAAATGTAGGTTTAAACAATAATGTAATCTCATCAATTATATAAAGTTTATAGTTTAATAAAATTATAAACTGTAACTAAAATTTCAGATACATTCATCATAAGTTATATTATACTTATACTATTTATTACCAAGCTCTCTAGATTGTGATGAATGTTTGTAATTCTGACATTAAGTATTAAAACTAATCGGAGACAAATTTAACATTCATGTACTGATGTTATGGTTATTTGACTTGAAAAAGGTAGAGATTAGAATATCTAACCTCTCCCTCCGCCTTTCTCGCGAATCCCTTAAAGTATCCCTTAAAGTATTTGTAGTGAGTCGCTAGACTTAATTGAAAAAATAATAACACAGAAGCTTCTCAATTTGTGAATAATGATAATTTAAATAGAAGTCCTAGCAATTAGTCCTAAGTATGGTTTGGTGGTCATCAAATGTTAAATTTGAGGTTAGATATAAAATCTAAAATTCAAAATTTATTTATAATTCAACTAAGTTTTGACATTTTATTAAAAAAAATCAAATTAATGAAAGAAAAAATTTATGCTGGTCCAACGCAGCTTCAAACAAAAAGAAAAAAAAAAAAGAAAGAATGTAGTTGGAAAAATTGAAATCACTGTTAGAGGTACTTCCTCATATTTTTTTAACAAAAAAATATAATAAAAATCTTAATTATTCCTTACGACTTAAATTGAGCATTATTTATTGATATTTTAATATAATTTCTTATATGAAATAAACTTATTATCTAAATAATAATAATTTCAAACAAAGTTTTTTAATAATCAATCACAATACCTAATAACATACTTCAATTCATATTTATTATTTGTCAACAAAATTAAATAAATTCAAATATAAATTAAGTGGTAGAAACACTCCCAATTATCATCAAATTTCCAGAGTCGGGTGGTTACTTGTTCAGGCTAAATTGGCAATCCGCGAGCCAAAATGGACATGGCGAACACTCGTGAAATGCGAACAATGCCCAATAGCCAGTTCATTGGACGGTGCAATGCGGCCCGAGTCGCACGTGGGAAATCCTACACGCATCTTTCAATCACTATTACACTTTGCATGGGGTGTATGATCATAGACAAGAGACAACTCTCTTTCGCGATCTGCAAAGGACTGGCTCTAATCGAGTCTAGTTTATATCAGGTGGGCCCCGAATGAGGCTACTTTTGTCATTTGTGGCGTTTCTGCGTTTGGACATGGAAGCGTGGCTAACCCACGGGTTAGGCTAGTCTACTACCATTACTACATCTGTCCAAACCTGGTTGACAAGAATGACGTGTACACATCAAACACCATTAAAATATACATATACGTTTTATATATGTTCGCGCTCCGAGTCATCCGTACGTATGCTACACGTGCGCACTTATTTGCTTATTATTTTTCGTACGATTATTCCGTGCCAGAAATTAAAGCCTGAACTTTATCGGAAAATTTTATGGCCGTTAGATCTATCGACTTATTTTTCTTTCTATTTTTTCTCGTTTGAAAGGGGAGGAACAACGGGTGATGAGTAAAAGTTTTAAATCTCTGTCGCAAGGTAGCCATTCGATTATTAAATTATAGTGAATTATCCTCCATTTGGATTGTTAAATTGATGAGCACTCAAATGAATGAGAATTGAATAAAAGAAATTTTAATTCAATTTAACCTAGCATTTTGGATTTAAAAAAGAGAGTGAAGAAAGTCCAGACATGTCGGGGAGAACCCATTTTCCTACGGTGGACAGTTACACTCGGGATCAATTTTCTATGAAAGCGTTAGCAAACAAAAAAATATAGTCGGAACTCTTTCACATCGAGTATGCAATTATAAAGCGACAAAAAAGTGCAACATGTTTGCAATAAATCTTGCAATTTTTCATGTAGAGAACGAATTTCGTGGAAAAGGCCTCTTTTTTTTTTTTTTTTTTTAAATAAATGTTAATTATTATACCTCAATCGATAAAACCGAACAAATTATTTTTAAGGGAGAAAAAAAATATAAAAGAAAGTGTATTTCGGCTATGGTTTAAAAAGGGAAGCTAGGAAAAAAAAAAAAAAAGGAAAAAGATCCTAAAACAGGAAAAAGAAAAGGCTAAGACAATGAAAAGAAAAGAAAGAGAAAAATAGAAAGAAAAAGAAATTTAAGAAATAAAAAAGATTTTTTTTTTTTTAAAAAAAAAAAAGACAAAGAAAAAAGAAAAGAGCATCCGGATCTCTTTCTCGCTTCCTCAAGAGATCGCGTTTTGCTTTTACTTTTTTCTCTTGACAGGAATCTTTGAAAATCAAAAGCATCGGTAAAGAAGAAAAAGAAAAGAAAATATTAGTAAAAAATAAAAATTGAAGGAAAAAAAAATAATCACTAGAAATTTATTGAAACAAGGGTCAGAATTTGGGCACTCCACGTTCAGTTGCGTTACCCTTATTTAGATTGGGACTGTTTGGCTGCAAGTTAATCTTATCTCCCTTGCAGGTTTAGATATCCTTAGCCCGAGTACCCAGTTTGTGATAGAATAAAACTTTTATGAACTTTTCTATATTTCTTTTTGTCTGTGTGTATATATATATATATATATATATATATAAAATATAAAAAATTATATTTTTTAAAAAATATAATATATTTTTCTTAAAAAATCACATTACATAAAAATGCAATATTCTAACTGACCGTATGCCTTCACGCTTCCCTAAAACTTTAATTTTTCCCATCGTACTTGTAATAATATTTTGTTGTACTCGTACGTGCGATGTTAAAGTTTTTTTTTTGGACATAAAATAAAAAAAAGGAATAATATATCGTAATTTTATTATAAGAATTGCATTAGATATATATTGTAAGGTATTTCAAATTAATGTATACGAATATAAGAGAGCAAATTTTAGGAATAACAAGGGTTATTAATTATTAAATTATATCAAATATTTTAATAAATATTTAAATTTATTGTTTCATAATATGGATAAATATTTTAAAATTTTCAATCGCAACGGTGATATAAAATTGAATTTTGTTTTCATGATAATGATATCTTTGCAATGATTTATAGATTAATCGAAATTAAGTCTCTCTCCAGACGAAATGTGCAAGAGCGTCTGACAAATGAAGTCTTTATTCATAAAATTTAAAATCGGATTATAAAAAGGAAATTCATGGTTTATTATTGTGACGTTTTGATTTAAATAACTTATTTTTAATCAAAGGACGATAAAAAAAAAAAGTTCAAAAAAACCGAGAGAGAGAGAGAGAGTGAGAGAGAGTCCGATTCCAAACAACGCACACAAGGCTTATAATAGCTATAGGGACCAGACCCGAGACGTCACTGTCTGACTATGCAGACTGGTAGGGCCAAAACAGTCTTTTGGGAAGCGGGTGTCCCTAGAAAAACAAAAGTAGAAAGCAAGAAAAAAGAAAAAGGAGAAGAAAGAGAAAGAAAAAGGGTTTAATTTACAAGACCGTCCACTTCTAGTCGAGGATTGTGTGTTTTGTGGGCCACAGGGCATTATATATTTGTAATTGCCACGCAGTGCAGGAGAATTTTCTTTTCTTTTTTTTTTTTTTGTTTTTTTGGGCTCTTTTTTCTTTTTAATTTTTCCCGTTGGCTCTCTCATATTTTCTCACTGTCCGTCGTAGCCAAACAGTTCTCACTCACGCCCGCTATCTCTGTCTTTCTTTCGCCCAAAACGCAAAAAAATAAAAAAAAAAACGCAGCGTCAAGGTAAACACTCAAGCACAGCAGTACCTTTTCTCTCTCACGCTCACTACAATAATATGAGCAGAGGGCTCATCACATTCCACCACCGGTTATGAATCCCACGACCGACCCACCACAGCTCCAGCCGCCGCAGCCACCGCAGCCCCACCGGCCCTCCACTTCCTGCGATCGTCACCCGGACGAGCACTTCACCGGCTTCTGTCCCTCATGCCTCTGCGAGCGCCTCGCCGTGCTCGACCCCAACTCCTCCGCCGCCGCTTCTTCCTCCGCCCGCAGGCCTCCCATCATCCCCACCACCTCCACCGCTACTGCCGCCCTTAAAGCCATCTTCAAGCCATCCGGCGGTGGTAACAGTAGCGGGTCCAAGCCTTCTTTCTTCCCCGAGCTCCGCCGCACCAAGTCCTTCTCCGCTTCCAAAAACGAGGGGTTTTCCGGCGTGTTTGAGCCCCAGAGACGGTCCTGCGACGTCCGGGTTCGAAACACTCTCTGGTCTCTGTTTAACCAAGACGACGAGCGAAACCCATCAAGAAAAGAGGCCTCCTTCAAGGCAACTGAAATTGAGTTTGAGTCTAGAATCACGACTTCCAGCTTTAGAGGTCCGGTTCTTGAGTCTAAAGAAGAGGAAGAAACAGAAACCGAGACAGATTATGAGAACGGCAACGACGAGAACGATGACATTGTAAGAGTTTTGGAAGAGCCCGTTAGCATAACAGCGAGAAATTCGAATGCGAACCCAATTGCAGAAATTATAGAGGAAGAGGAACCCATTGTTATAGAGCCAGAGAAAGTGCAAGAAGAGGAGCTTAACTTGAAGCCCATGAAGGACCACATAAATCTTGATTCACAAACGAAGAAGCCTTCGTCTGTGAGGGATTTTAAAGAGATTGCCGGGAGTTTTTGGTCTGCTGCTTCTGTTTTTAGCAAGAAATTGCAGAAGTGGAGGCAAAAGCAGAAGCTAAAGAAGCAGACGAACGGTGGGCTGAGGTCAGAAGCTACATTACCGATGGAGAAGCCGATTGGGCGGCAGTTCAGGGAGACCCAGTCGGAAATTGCGGATTACGGATTCGGGAGAAGATCTTGCGATACGGATCCGAGATTCTCGCTCGACGCTGGGAGGATGTCATTCGATGATCCTCGCTATTCATTCGACGAGCCCCGCGCTTCCTGGGATGGGTATTTGATTGGAAGAACCACTTTCCCAAGAATGTCTTCTACCATGGTTTCTGTTGTCGAGGATGCTCCTGCTAACGCTAACGTTGTTTCGAGGTCAGATACTCAAATTCCAGTTGAAGAACCTGCTATTCCCATGAATGCCATTAATGAAGACGAGAGTGTCCCTGGTGGGTCTGCTCAAACTAGGGAGTATTATTCAGACTCTTCGTCTAGGAGGAGGAAGAGTCTTGACAGGTCCAATTCCATTCGGAAGACCGCTGCGGCTGTGGTGGCAGAGATTGACGAGTTAAAGTCCTTTTCAAATGCTAAAGTTAGTCCAGCAACTGTAGACTACTTCCATGGACAAAAGTTAGTGGCTCCTGATAGAGATTTGAGGGATTCAAACTCCAATTCCTTGAGGGATGATTGTTCTGAGGCCTTTGATAGAGATCGTGGCTCCATGATGGGGAATGGTGAAACAAAAGTAAACAAGAAGTCGCGGAGGTGGAGCAAGGCGTTTAACATTTGGGGTTTTATTCATAGGTGGAGCGTTAACAAAGATGAAGACGAAGATAGGTACAGTAGAGCTAATGGGGTGGAGAGGTCCTTTTCAGAGTCTTGGCAAGAGCTAAGAGGACGACGGAATGGTGAAGTTAAAGGGGGTTTTAATCCCAAGGTTTTGAGGAGCAATAGCAGTGTCACTTGGAGGAATTCGCACGGTTTTGGGGCTGCGCCATTTGGCAGTGCAAGGAAGAGCAATGTTGAGACCAATGGTAATGGAAATGTGAGAAAGAAACGGGAAGAGTTTGTGTTGGAGAGGAATAGAAGTGCAAGGTATTCACCAAACCACGTTGACAACGGATTGTTAAGGTTCTACTTGACGCCAATGAGGAACAGTCGTAGAACTGGGTGGGGAAAGAGCAAGTCCAGTCAGGCACATTCCATTGCCAGGAGCGTATTGCGATTGTACTGAACTGGGGAGGTCCCTAAGGTGTTTCTTTGGTTTAATGTTAATTTTGGTGCATTTATTGTGTAAGCACACTTGCCTTAATGTAATTCTTCATGGGTTCGGTTGGTTGGTTGGGTCAAAACACCTCTAAATTTGTTGCCTGCATTGCTTCTTCTCAACTGTTCAAATAACAAGAATTTTCAGTGTTATTTTCTCTTCATTCTGGTTTCTCTCTAACCATCCTCTTCTTTTTGGCTACTCTTCCTTTTCCTTTTCCTTTTTGGACCTTTTGATTTTAGAAAAACTGGATGTTGTTACGTCTCTTCTTAGTTCTTGCCATTACAGGCTGGGACACACAGAATATGGGTGCAAATATGTGCTGATTCTGTATTTTGGATCCAGTTGGGGTTGTATTTCATCCTTGTGCTACATGTAGCTGGCTGATAGCCTGTTGATGAAGGCTGCAAGGCTCTTTCAGAGCATCTTACTAAAACGTTTGGCATATTACAAGTTCTTTTGGGACAAAAAGGCATGATGATGTGGGCTCATGCTCCCTGCCTTTGTCATTGGTCCCAAATTGACGGGCAGAGGACAGCACTGTACCTCCAATTCCTTCGCTATCAACTCCTCAGGCACTGCTTTGCATACTTAATAAAGTCTCTGCGAGTTCATTGAGTCCCGCCTCCAGCTTCAATCGTCCATCTATCTCTCTGGAAGCATGGAGTTGGTCCTTTCTGCCACTAAAGAAAGAAGACCAATTCCTCCATTTTTTCATGAACGCGGATGATGATGTTGACATTTTATTTTATTTTTTTATTTTGGGGTTTGAAAAAATAAAATAAAAAACCCCATGTTCCTTTCTTTTCTTTTCTTTTTTATTTTTTTTTCAATTTATTTATTTTGGGTAGCCATGTCTAAGCTTGAAACATGAAGTGAATAACAAGAGTACAGGAAGACTTCCAGATCTCTCCTCTTCCTTCTGACTGAAACATAAACGTCTGGCAGTAAGGCCCACGATCGTCTCCACCCTCCCCCTCTCCTCCACAAAGAGAAAAGATACGATTTTTCTTTAACGAGAATTGAGTTGAACCTACACGAGTTCATAGCCAACAGTATGAATTGAAGGCATTGTGCCTTTCTCCGCTATAGGTTGGCAGCATCTGAAACATTGATCCATGGAGCGCATTATCCAAGCACGTTTAATCCCATTGGTTCACCGCAATCAGTTGAGTCCATGGTAGATGGTCATTACAGTCGATGCGTCTGTGTCTTCCATTATTATTATTATTATTATTTCCCTTGACAATGTGCCTTCCATTTATGTACCTTACTTCCAAAATTCATTTATACGATCTCAAGTGGCAATCTCAACTAATACACTCAAAGATTGAGAAGAGAGGCTGAAAGGAAACAAAACCAAATCTAGCCATAAATCTTGACTAGGAAATACAGAAAAAGTAGTTGAAAAATCCCTTTACCGAAAGAAGAATTGATCCAAGCAATTATTATTTCATGCGAATGAGATTTCAATGGAGGAAGGGCTCGGGGTCGTGCTTTCTGCTTTTTCTCTATGAATTTTAAAGCTCCAATGATCAACGCGTCTAAATCTAAAGTCAAATGAGTGACTAGGAAAAAAACATCCCAACATGCTACCTCATGGATAAAGACTGAAAGAATTAAAGAGAAGAAAAGATAGAGAAAGGGGCTCGTGACCCGAGGAATGTCAATATACTCTCGTAAAAGGCTCTCAAGGGGAGCTAGATTGCAATAATTTGATTAACATTACTCAGGTTCTTAGCTTATTTGTGTAGGAATTTTGTTTTTTTGTTTTTTTTTTTCGCTGCAATATTTGTGTACGATTGTTTAATCATATGTAAATTGATTTTTTTTTCCATCGGAAATTGAGATTTGTGCTCCAAAAAAGATACATTTCTCACCCCAAGTGGGCCGGGCCAGCACTTACAAATAGGGGTCCACTACGGTCTACACAGGCTTTCTAGAGTGCGGATAGCGATTCCTTTTTACAAACACGCAATTGTTTTTAACATTAATTTACAGCCCAAAGAAGTCCTAATTCTTAAGGGCCGCGCACCCACAATCCTACGTTTGCGAGAACAGTCGAGCCTTGGGCATTTTAGCACAGTCCAATAACAATTAATCAAAGTTCTTTGGTGATCCACGAGAATGCAAAGAATCCATATTTCTTGTTATCTTATTCAATATTTTAACTTGTTCAAAACAACGTCGCTTTAGGAAGGCAAAATTGTTCACTTATTTAACATCGATATATATATATATATATATTGTAAAAAAAATTATATTTGATATACTCTAATTAAGATATAGTAACTATTCACGTACATTGCAAACATTAAAAAAAAAAAAAAAGGCTCCGACTAATATTTCTTTAGTTAAATGTAATGCAGTCCGGAATTCTTTTATTTTGGTCCATTAAAAAAAAATAGTTATTCAAGTAGAAGTAAGTAATTGATTTGGTATATTTTTAAATTATCAATGAATTAGTATTTTTTTAAAAAAATACTAATTAAAGATAATTTTAATATTTATATAAAATTAAATATTTTAAATTATCACGTGTCTAGTAAATATAATTATATATATATATATATATATATATATATATATATAATATTTTTATCAGGTTAATAAATTTTAGAGTATTTATATAATAATTCCTAACTGGCCGTTTGAATGTCCAATTACTTCACTTCCCCAAGTTAAAAGCTTGCTATTACTAGGCGAAAGGATGACGCACCTCAGGCCCACAAACTCCCCTCCACACTGACATCTAACAACCAACCAAAAAATATGCGAAACGATGATGCTGTAACCGTTTAAAAAATTGGGAAAAATAAAAAATAAAAATAAAAACAAACAAGGTACAAAATAAGGACCAAAGCCGTAAGATTTGCCTAGAGTCAGCAGCTACTGCTCTTTTTCATCAATGTTATATCATCGTCGCTATCAACTTCATCATGGAAGTAGCGCCTGGTCCGCTTGCCCACACGTTCAGGGACGAAGACATTGTAGTAATAACTCAATATGTTCCTCAACGATTTGGATGGGAAACGTCTCAAGGCAAGCTTCCAAAACCCCTTTTTATGATTGAACGGCTCGTGTTCAACAAGTGATTGGAATTGTTTTTTCTCTTCCAATTTCCATGACCCCGACACAGCTTCTCCCATCTCATTAAATTTCCAACTGAAGAAAGCAGGACCAAGATCAGATCGCAGCCGTCTATTTGCTTCACGAATATGGTGCTTGATGCACCCAATTGATCCGGGAGAAGCGCAAGGGCAAGAATCAGGTCTTCCCATTCCGATTGCTTTGACAATGGTTCCTGTATCTGTGCCTTCAGTGGGCCAAACCCGTGTGCCCAACCACTTCAAGCTTTCTGAATCAACGTTGCTGTAGAATTTTCCCTTGTTGGTTGATCCTGTCCACTCTGGAATTTCAGCCTGGAATTCAGGTCCGACAGGTATCCATAACTTGCACTTCTTTGGCTTCAACCAATCTACACTGTTGATCAAGTCATCAAGATCCACTATGGGTATACCCTTGTTAAGGGTCTCCAGGCTCGAAAAGTTACAACCATCAAAAGACTCGTCTGTACTAGTAAAAGGAGAAAAATTTTCACTGGAAGCAGCATTTGAAAGGGAATGAACTGGATCATAATTCACTATTGGTACATCCTCGTCAGGCAAATTGCCTTGACTTGAACCTTTTGGACCACAGTCCTTGTTGCTTGTAGAGGCTATACTATGAACTAGGCTATCAGAATACAAGATAGCTGCCTCCTTGGTAATCAGGATATTTGAACTCGAAAATTCCAATCCATCCATTGACTCGTCCCCGTTAATTGTAAGAGAAAACTGTTTGTTGGATGGACCTAAGTTCACCTGATTACCTTGGGAGCTGTATTTGCCACACAGTTTCTTTGCTTGAGGAGTATCCTCAAAGGTCATCATACTGTCTGAATTACACGAGTTGTGGACAGTTTTCACATTAAGACATTCATTTGTGTCTGCTGAATTGGGTAAAGAAGAGAAATGCTGGCTGCCCCAATCCTTACCGTTTTGAATACTAGGTTTCCGTGGAGTCATTCCTGGAGCACCTTTGATTTTACGACTTGTTAGGAAGTGTTGAAGTTTTCGTTTCCTCTGAAGAAAATATGAAGTGAAAAAAGGTCGAACTCTTATGGTTGGCAAAAGCATAGAAGCTAAATGGGCAGGGAAATAACTGAACTGACAGCCACACTGGAAGTCCACGTATATATTCATTGATTACTTATTTGTTCAGTTAGCTAAAAGAAGAGTTTGAAAATGATACTAAGATTAAGCATCCAGCAAATCTGTTAGCTAAAAACAGGCGTACCTAAGATTTTAACATTCTGAGGGCTAAACTCAAATTAAGCTTGGTATCAGGCTTGTTGAATTTGTAAGTAGAGCCCGGGTGAGGCCTGTTTCACGATGATTTTTGGCAACGTTCACCAAATACTGCCTTACAGATTCGTTGCTCACTTCAAACACAAATGCCATTCCTCTAATCTGTAAGGCAGTATTTGGTGAACGTTGCCAAAAATCATCGTGAAACACGAACCTATAAACCGTTGTTCTTCTACACAAGTGAATAAATTTAAACAAATCCTAGCTACTGAATCCTTGATAAGGGACTCGTCTCATTTGCAGTTATAAGTAAGTAGACAGATTTTGAAATTCCAGTTAATGAAAAAGCTTCAGAGTGGTACAAACAGATGGGGTAATAGGAAGGAGCTTACCCGAGGACAATGACAACAAATTAGTTCCAAGAACCTCCGCAGCCTAAGAGCTCGATTCCATAAATTTCGAGCAGACCGTTTCGATGTTTTTGGATTGCAAGGATCCAATGCTAGTCCCTTCAGCCACACTAACAAGTCAGAATAATTAGCGGGAGAGCCAAATGAAGATCTCGTCTCACTGAATTGGATTCTTTTAACCAGCGATGCATTCTCATCAATGGCCCGGCCATCATGATTTCCACGAAGCTGCAACCTCACCATTTCAGCAAATTTCTCCTATTAGTCTTGCTGCTATAACTAAAGGGTTGCATTTACCACTAAAGAATATAGACATGTGCCTTGTGTTGTAGTCATTCTAAGCTAAAATCTCCTCCTTCCTGCACAACCCAATTCAAGAAAGTTAAAATTACTCAGTTAACCGGTTCTATATCCCAATTTTTAAAATAGGAGACACTGAAAATACCAAACATTATTGGACTTAATCTACCAGTTTTACGATAAAGCTACACAAAATGGTGATTAGAATCCAAATTTAAGATAAAGTTTTTAACTTTACTGCTATAACAAGACTTGTCTTTTTTGTATTTTTGATTAATATAGGAGAATTTTGCTAAAAAAACAACATGACTCTACATAGATGACATGCAATAGCTAAGAATTTTCTGGCTTAGCAAGCCACCAAACCAACTCACTCAAATGAGTAGCAGTAATCTGGGGAAAGGGCGCTAAAAGTCCTCTTTTTTTATCAGGATAGGAGGGAAATCCTTGCATAATAGGATATGTATTTGCTACTGCACAACAATGAAAGAAAATAGATCTGATAAGATTTTTTGAACTTACTCATAAATTTTTATTATTTACTGTAAAAGCATAAAAGAATAGTAATCATACCTTCATTGTACAAAGTCCTGATGATGCACAATATGAGGCTATTTTGATGTGGGAATATGAAAATAAAACTCATATATGGTGGCCTTTTTACAAACTAGGGATTGGGTTGGGGAAGAAAGCTAAGGGCCAAAGCCAGAATTTCTAGGGCATATACTTAGATGTGGATGCAAGATGGGACTTTTATAGAAGAAAGTTAACCCAAGTAGTTATAGTTTAGCCAATAAGGGTTAACTAACCTTAACCTAGGTTGGACTATTGGAGAAGGAATATTTTATTTTATTTTTTCAAAAATTGCTATACAAAATACAAAACTATAAATACTACACACAATTAATAAAATAACACAATTTTAATTTATTTTCTTTTAGTCATATTATGATTTTTCATAAATTTTTACTAATATTTTTTTTTTAAAAAAAGTTTCATTTATTACTCTTTTAGATTAAAATTTACTTGTTATTCTTTTAATTCTTACTACAATGACATCATTGGTTAAACATAATAGTTATGAAAATAACTTTATTTTTTCTTTTTAAGAAAAAAAATAAAAGTGATTTTTTTCTTTAATAAAATTAATAGGTAGAATAATTTTTTTATTTAAAAAAATAATAGGTAGATTTAGAACAACTATTTAATTCTTAAAATTTTATTTTTATTTTCTTTAATAAAAAAAATTAAAAATAAATTAAAAATAATTGTAGTGGTATAATTAATAAAATCTTATTTAGTACTTTTTTATAAATAGAAATATGTCTGATTTTCAAATGTTATCTTCCCAAATTGTTTTTTTAGGTAAGAATCTAATTAAATCCTTTTTAGCTTATTTTTATTTCAAACAATATAAATAGAAATTTATTTATATTTTTATTAACTTATCTTTATTTTGTTATACCTAACAGAAGTTAGCGAGTCAAAACATAAGTCTTTCACTATTTTTTAATTTTTAATTTTTTATAGCTACTTATTCAAACAATGTTATATTTTTTAATCTATTTTTTTAGACTTTAATTTAAAACTTATTTATTATAAAATAAATTAAAAATTTAATTCTAATATATTTTTTTTTTGTTTTTACTTTGATGTTGCTATTTTTCAATAAAAGTAGAATAAAATAGCATTAGAAAGATAATATTTTGTTCGTTAATTGTTATGGTAGGATTATTTTCAATATGACTAATTAGTTAAAATTTTAAATTTTTTTGGAAGTTATTTATATCGAGAGTAAGTATTAATTTCAATATATAATAAAATAATTAAATTTCATATCAACATTTAATTGAATTATAAACTTCTATGATTTAGTAATTTGGCTTGCAGACAAGTCTTTTTTAGAATGTAATAAATTTTGAAAATAATATATTTTATTATTTAAATAAAAATTATTATAATTAATTTAAATAATTTATAAGAATAAATTTAAATTAGTGTTAAGAATAATGCATAAAAAATAACAAAAATAATTCAACTTTGAGATAAATTGGTTACATTATTACTTTAATGTTGTTGAAATGTTTTTTTTTATAATCATTCTTAGCAAATTCATCTAAAAAGGTCCATTAGCAAGTTTTTTGTTACTAATAACTATACAAAAAAGACTTATCATTTATCCATTTAAAAATTATATCTTATTTAGGTTATAATCTAACTAATTCTTAATAATGAAATATATTTTTTACTTGTACAATTCTTTAAATAAATATCTATGTTAATGAATTTTTCATACTTAATTAATAATTTTTTACTTATTTATTAACAAAAATCCAAATAATAATCTTTTGATTTGTATTTTATCAAAATAATAAAAATTTTTAAAGGAAGTATTGGCAAAAAAAATAAAGTGAGTAAATTTTAGTGTTGTATTCTAATCATAAATAAAGTGAGTATTTATGGCTCAAATAATTTAATTTAATTTTTTAAAAAATTTGATTTGATGTAAGTTACAATCATTTAAAAATTAAATAAATTTAATGTGAAATATTTAAAAATAAAATAATGCAAATTTAAAATAAATAAATACTCATTTAATTCGAAACATGATTAATCACAAATTAAAAAAATTAAAATCTGAATAACATGAGTCATAAATCTTAAATACTTGAAACTTAATATATCAAAAATATAATGAATTTAAAATTTAATATATTTAAAATTTAATATATTTAAAATTTATAAGTAAAATTTTATTTATTTAAAATTTGAAATTTAAATAATTTAAAATTTCAAAATAATTAGATTCAAATATGATCTAACTTTCTCAATTTCAAGTAATTAGCAGGTTCAATTTATTTTCGTTTTATTTGACATAATCTATGAGTTTGATTTAATGTAAGCCTACATATGTGTTTGCGCGAATGTGAGTCCTTCGATGAACATTTATACAGTACGAGCATTTAATCGAATGACTTGCGTGCGTTCGCATGTTCACATGATTCAAAACAAATCTTTTTCCCTTAAATTTTATAGTATTTCTGGTCGAGTTCAAATTGAATTCAATTTAGAAGTTCTTTTTCTTACTCACTATATTGGCCCTTTATAAATGATTAAAAATTGCCAATCGATTAGACTAAAAATAAAACATAAATTTTCAACCCCACCTGGGCATAGTGCTAAATTTCCTCTCTTTTTTATTTTTAATTTTACATGAGTGAGTTTTTTTTCAATTTTGTTCTCATTGTTTTATTACGATATATAACAAGCTTATAAAATATATTGCTGAGGGTTGAGAAAGAGTAATTGAGTTGCAATTTAATTACGGAAAAGGGAAAATTTTAGTGTTCATTTATTTGTTAGTAAATAATTGTTTATAAAAAATATTTATTGATAATTTTTTTAAAATTATTTTTTATTGTTTGTCTGTATTGTTGAAATATATATATATATATATATATATATATTTCATTTTAATTGTTATAGAGTGAAATCAGAATAATAAAATTAAAAATTTTACCACAAATTAATTATTATATATATATAAATGACAATGGATAAGAATAATAATAAAGTCAGCCGATTAAGGCACTCATTCTCTTTCTTTCACTCATTGCAACTTACGCGGGGAATAACTTTTTCTTGTTTTAAGCGAAAGTCTTTCGTAAAAGTTTTGTTATTTTTTATTTACTTTATAACTATTTTTAGTGAATTATACTCTTTTAATTTGTCTAATACAAACAAATAATTAAAAATACTATAAAATATTTTACTAAAATTAAATCAACCTTAATAGTAACATAATAAAAATAAGATTAAAAAATTAATTTTATTTATTATATTAAATATTTTAAAATTATGTTATTTTATTTTTTTATAAAAATTCATTAAATATATTAATTTTATTAATTAATTTTATTTATTTATTATTAAATACATCATGTAATGGTCACTTGCGTACCATATAATAAATATATCTTATTTTCATTACTATATTATCAAATTTATTAATATAATATTAATCATAATTTTTTTAAAAAAATTAATAAAATTAAAATAATATAAAAATATAATATTTTAAATATTTTAAATTTTAAATTTATGTTATATGAATAAATTTAATAATATAAAAATAAAAAATATATAAATTAAATTTAACTAATATAATTAATATATTAAATAAAATTTTAAAAATAAAATAAATATAATTGTGAAATTTTTTTAAACTAATATGTAAAATTAATATTTTTACTCAAAATAATAATAATAAATTTATAGAATTCAAATAATAATACTGATATATACGAGCAGTTGGATCAACACACTTTTTAGCGCGCATCAAACCCTCACGGGAAACTAAAGATGCTCTTGATGAAGGCCCGAGAGGTGAATGCAAAGATGAAATACTACGATAGAGGATCCACATGGAGCAGTCACGCCACACTGTCCGGACAAATGTGACCTTATTCAGTTTCCCGACCGTCTCTAGGTTCGGACCACCGTCATTAAAAATCACAAGCAGTGTGCTGTCATAAGATATGAGACCCCGAAGTCCAAAATTTTACTTTTTTCTGCCACCGCAATGGTCGATCTCTCCAAACCTCTCTCTTCCCGGAGACTCCTCAAGCTGCTCAAAGCCCAGAAGAATTCGCAATCGGCGCTTGCCCTTTTTAACTCGGCGAGTCGCCACCCGAGTTATACCCATTCGTCGCACGTCTTCCATCACATGCTCCGGCGGCTTGCCGATTCGAAACTCGTCTTACATCTGACCAGAATTGTTGAACTGATTAGAACCCAGAAATGCCAGTGCACAGAAGACGTTGCTTTGACGGTGATTAAAGCGTACGCCAAGAACAAAATGTCAGACGAGGCTTTGGATGCTTTTCAACGTATGGAGGAGATTTTTGGGTGCAAGTCAGGGATACGATCGTACAATACTTTGCTAAACGCTTTTACTGAGTGTAATCAGTGGGACAGGGCCGAGTCGTTTTTCGCTTATTTCGAGACTGCTGGCGTGTCCCCGAATTTGCAAACTTATAATATCTTGATCAAGATTTCGTGTAAGAAGAAGAAATTCGACAAGGCCAAAGGTTTGTTGGATTGGATGTGGGGTAGAGATTTAAAGCCTGATGTATATACTTATAGCACTTTAATCAGTGGGATGGTGAAAGGTGGGGATATGTCTGGGGCACGGGAGGTGTTTGATGAAATGTTTATTCGAGAGGTGGTGCCAGATGTGGCGTGTTATAATATAATGATTGATGGGTTTTTTAAGAAAGGTGATTATGTTAACGCTAAGGAGACCTGGGACAAATTGGTGAAGGCATCTTCTGTTTTTCCAAGTGTGATTACTTATAATGTCATGATTAATGGGCTGTGCAAATGTGGGAGATTTGATGAGAGTTTGGAGATATGGGAGAGAATGAAGAAGAATGATCGAGAAAAGGATTTGTTCACATATAGCAGTCTGATACATGGCTTATGTGGGGCAGGGAATACTGATGGGGCCCTGAAAGTCTATAGAGAGATGGTTGAGAGTGGCATGGTGGCTGATGTAGTTACTTATAACACATTGCTTAATGGACTTTGTCGAGCAGGGAAGATAAAGGAATGTTTTGAGTTGTGGGTGGTGATGGGGAAGCAGAATTGTCGTAATGTTTTAAGTCATAACATATTTATTAAAGGGTTGTTTGACAATGGGAATGTGGAAGAGGCTATTTCTATTTGGGAACTCTTGCGTAAGAAGGGATCTGGGGTTGATGCCACAACTTATGGAGTTTTGATTCACGGGTTGTGTAGGAATGGACATCTGAATAAGGCTTTGAAGACGTTGAAAGAGGCAGAAGATGTGGGAGGTAAACTGGATGGTTTTGCCTACTCTTCAATAGTTGATGGGTTATGCAAAGAAGGGAGAGTGGATGAAGCGAAAAGTGTAGTCATTCAAATGGGTAAGCATGGTTGTAAGCTGAGTACTTACGTATGCAATCCCCTAATTAACGGATTTATTCAAGCTTCTAAACTGGCTGAGGCAGTTCACTTCTTGAGAGAAATGGAATCCATGGGCTGCCTTCCAAATGTTGTCTCCTACAACATGCTTATTAATGGTCTTTGCAAGGCAGAAAAATTTAAAGCAGTATATCTTTTTATCAAGGAAATGATAGAAAAAGAGTTAAAACCAGACTTGATAACGTATAGCTTGTTGATGGATGGGCTTTGTCAAGACAGGAAGATTGACTTGGCACTCAATTTGTGGGTTCAAGTGATTAAAAAGGGTTTTAGGCCTGATATAACTATGCACAACATTCTCATGCATGGCCTATGCTCTGCTGGTAAAATTGAAGATGCTTTGCAGCTCTATTCAACTATGAAGCTTTCAAGCTGTGTTCCAAATCTTGTGACATGCAACACACTCATGGAGGGCCTGTACAAGGCTGGAGACCTTGAAGGAGCGTCAGAAATTTGGGCTTGTATTATGCAAGATGGGCTGCAGCCAGATATAGTCTCCTATAACATATCTTTCAAGGGGCTTTGTTCTTGTGGTCAAATATCAGATGCCATTTGGTTGTTGAGTGATGCATTAAGTCATGGAATCCCTCCAACTGCTATTTCATGGACCATTCTTGTCAGAGCCGTGGTTAATGTTGAACCATTTTGATTGTTTGGGGACTTCTTTTTTTTTGTTGGGAATTTTATATCTTATTCTTCTGCTCGTGGATTTGAAGAGACCAACATGTGCATTTGGAAGAGCTATGGATGCTTTACATATAAACCTTTGCATTATGATATGGGGTAAGCAACACCAGAAGCTTCTTGTTTTTGTCATTGAAAGAACCATTTCTTTGCAGATGCTGTTTTGTAATGTGTTAATACTTGCAGGTGAAGATGTCTATTTTAGCCACAGAAAAAAGGCCGTGAGCAACCCTGTTGCAAACAGTGAGTATGATGATCCATGTTACCCACTTATGCCACCAAAGTTTAAATCTTTCAATTAATCAATTTACATGTTCTCCTCTCGTATCTCATTCTCATTTCCTTATGGTGGCGTCTTCCTAATTTTCCTCGTGAATTAAACAGAAAGGAGCACATTTCAGATACTAGATCCAAAGACGAGAGATTACTGGTATATTCTGCTATCTGATAACTGCCTAATTCGTTATTTTTGTATATCAGAGCTTTTTACTTTGGAGGTCAGTAAGTGTGTTATTATCTTTTTATCCTCCAAGTTTGAGTTGCATTACTGGAACTTGACTTGAATCATATATAAGCAATGCAACAATATGGGGGTTTTCAAATATCCAAAACCAGCCATAATAACATGAAAACTGAAGCTGTTTAATTTTAGTCAATAAACTTACTAAAGCATCAAGCATGGCAACTGAGATATATGGCTCTTGGTGATGTAGTTGTATCGCCAAGATCATGGTTTGATGCAAAAGTAAAGAGCTTGATGTATCAAATCCAAGCTGGCAGCTTTCGTTTGGGGCTATGTTATCATGCTACATTCTTCATAAAATTGGTAACTAATAATTTCACAACCCAAGTTCACCAGATATACAGATTTATATACATGTGTGGATGTAGAGAAAAGGAAATGGGGTAAAATTTCACTTAGATTAGAGGGAAAGAAAGCGCTTCATTCTTCTTCTTTTTTTTTCCTTCCTCTTTGTTCTTTTTCTTTTCTTTCTAAGTCTGATGCCATTCTCTTTTTGAAGCTGAACTGAGTGATCAAGCCCAACAAAATTGCTTCAAGAACTGCAAGCTTTTGCCAATCAAGAGCAGAAGAAATCTAAGAATCAGCAGTGGTGATGTGTTTTAAGCCAATCAAATTGAGGTAAATGCTCATCCTGATTTCTGGCCAACCTTTTTCCTTTGTTAGATCTTTAATCTTATCTGCTCCATCATTAGCTCTGGCTCTATCCCTAGGTGCTCACAGCCCCAAGTTCTTGAAGAATATTCCTTCATTTCTATCCTTCTGTATATGACCTGCAAGTTCTGTAACTTATTTTCATTCTTCTTAATTTCTATATTATTCGGTTCTGCAGATTTCCCAACAGCTTGCATCTGGCTCTCTAGATTCTTCATTCTCTGCCGATCAAAAATAGTGAATAAGAAGTGAATCATCAAGAGTATTTGCTTAACAAGATGGCTCCTGTTTTTCCTAATGCATTAAGTGAGATGCGTTAAAAATGATGAGCATAGCCTGGCACTTGCTTCATCAAGTCCTCTGAGAGCATCTTCTCCAACTTTATCGAATTCAGTGTTGGCTACCTCAGTAAATTTGGTTAGATAAGCAGAAGTCTTATCGAAATAGTCAGTGAGACGGACTTTTTCAGTTTGATGCATAGCAATTCTGGCAAGCAGCTCTGGTTTATGGTTATCGCCTTCAGATGGGGGAGTCTCCATCAGTGACGATGTTAAGTGAAGGTTCAAAAGGGTGTGATCTGGAGGAGTGAAGGGGGCGTGGATGGTTTTGGGGGCATTCATCTTTGCTACTCTTCGGCAAGGAGAGCTACTGAGAGAAAGGGAGAGGAAGAGGAGGGGTGACTAGTTAGTGAGCGAGGTTTATATGGACATTTTATGTGTTTTGAACCCTTCATTATTATCCTTTATAGTGATTGCGTGCCGCGAAATAGCGCAACGGGGATGAGTGGTCTTTGTGTTTCTTTTCGCCGGAAAATACGATGGCTATTCGCATTTTGACTTTTTCAGTCTACATACCGTATATACACACGTTATACATAATAAACTCTACCCAAGGGAGGAAGGGTTCTCTTCCATCGCGGTAAAAAATCCCGGTTAAATTATAAGAATTCAACATTATTCAAAAACAGCTACTAGAGTTATACGGGTTGATAAGTCCCTTCAACTGGTCGAAGTTATTTTACCATCATTTCTCCTGGAACGGTTCTCTGAACTTAACGCATAGAATATAAAATATTGCTATTAGTAAATTCAATAGTTTTGTGTAAGAATCCCAGTCTATTTGACTATCGTTCCTCAATAAGCTCGCCCCGTCGACTTCTTGTAGATATACAAAGAAGTTCAAGAGGCTTAGTAACAATTGCCTGAGCTCGATTAGTTTAAGGATGTATATTGCATTAATTTTTGTACTAAAAATTGAGTATGAATATTCGTTCAAAATAAGGTATATTAAAAATATGTTCATTGTAATATGACTTAGGAAGTTAAGGCATAGAAACGGAGAAAAGTATTTGAGATCGTTGGTTGAATGCTTGGACGTGTGAGTATGCACTGGGCACGAGTCAGTGTATTGTGTGACCATTCAGACATATTATATTTGAAATTTAGTGGTGCGTTGAAACTGAATAGTTCTGCCACACAACTAAATATCCTAAGGTAATGCATATTTTTCAAAATTAATAAAATTTAACTTTATGTTCTAAAGATTAACTATAACAATAATAGGAATGACGGTTGGTGCATAGGTTACAAAGTCAAACTAATAATAAATTAAGGCTAATTGTGACTAGTTAGTTATATTAAAATAAGAATTATGGATGTTTGAAGAGATTTTTTTGAATCACCAAAATTTAACTATTAAGATAGTGGAGGAATTGCTTAAAATCAACCACTCACTACTCACTGAATTAATTAATTTAACGGTCATAAATATTTTTAGTTAATTAAAATTATTAATTATTAATACTATAAATATATATAATATGATAATCAATATTATGTAAAAAAATTTAAAAAAAAATTGTTAAAGAAATATTTATATTTTGAATAAAATAGTAAATATTTAAAAATAATATTTATAAATATTAAGTGTGAGAAATTAATTAAAACTAAATGCGACTTAATATATTTTAAAGGTAAAAAAAAATTGAATGAAAATATTTTAAAGGTAAATTGATAGAAACTCGTAATATTTTAGTTCTTAAAAATTTAAGTATAAAATTTATAAAAATAAAAATAATTATTTTGTCACATAATTCAAGATTTATTAAATTTTTTAAATAAACTAAAATTAATCGAAACATAGACATGTGTTTAAGGCCACAGGGGAGCATGTTATTCCTTGAATATTTGGTTTTTGTAGCCAATTCTCAATTTTCATCAAGCATGTAAAATTGAAATTAAATGCAGAATCCAACAGCTTGGACACTAAACTAGCACATATTTTTTTTAAGCCGATATGGTGGCTTTAAGGTGACGCCATCTCTTGTATAAAGAAAGTCCAATGGAAATGATTCGATGTGATGATTCATGGCCATGGTTCCCCTTTGAATTTCTCTTCTCTGGACCCTAATCGTGATTTCATTCTTTTGTGGTTTTAAGTAACGGTTATTAAAGAACATTGGGCTAGTCTCTAACAAAAATAAAATAATAATAATAATAATAATAATAATAATACACAGAATGAAGATACATTGGACTTTACTGTTCAATTTTTAAGCTTAATTCTCGTGGGTCCAATTGCTTGTTTCACAATAAGGCTCACAGTAAACCGTGTGACATCAATTTTTTTTTTTCCCCTTTCTTCCTATGATTCTTTACTTGCAACGAGAAGGGTTTTTTTTTTTTTTTTTATCCTCCATCTCCATCGGATTCAAAATTAATTTTTGGAGCCCAATTTCGGCAAACAGTAATTGAAATGCAATAAAATTTCAATTTTGGACCTTGGAGTAATTAAAGTCCCAAAACTAAATTTAAAGTTCAATTTCATTGCGGCTTAACGGTCAAATCCTTTAAATAAAATTCAAGCCAGCGTCGTTTCAACCCGTAAGGGAATCCTTTTAGGACGGGGACTCGTACTTCCTATTCTTATATAAACGCTATCAGCGCGTCTCTCAGGCTGACAATTTTACACCACTTCCCTCCAAATCTTTGCCTCGTTCTCTCTGGCCTCCTTTGCGTTTTTCTTTTTCTCTTCGTCGCCATTCGCGCGCGGGAGATTCTTTTTCCTCATCCTCCCCTTCCATGTCTTTTTTTTTTCCCTTCCCGCCGCTTCTTGGCTCCAAGATTCGTTTATATTCCCTCGCCGTTAAGCCCCAAATTCTTTTTTCTGCGATCGATTCACAATCTCGTTCTACTTTTTTTTTTTTTTCAAGAATGCAAAGAATCGGTGGTTATCTCTCTTTTCTTTTCGATCTGACTGTGTTATTTTATTTTATTTTATTTTTTCAGGTGCCTGTTTCAGGTTGTTGCGCAGAATGTGAAGGAATCGGAGATAACCGAGCAGGACTCGCTTCCACCTTTATAGAGGATTTAACCATCTCAGATTTTTCATATTTTAGGGTTTCTTCTTCCTCTCTCTATCTGTTTTTTTTTTTTATTTGTCAAAGAAAATCCGTCCAAGATTGAACCGAGTCCGTTTCTTTATCGTCTTTGAGTTTCTTTCATCTCATAATTCTTTTTTTTTCTATTTCTTTAAGAAAAGGTTTGAAAAACGAGTCGGTCTCTGTAACATCTTTGCGTTTCTATTCATCTAATCTTTTTTGGATTCGCTTCTCCTCATTTAATATCGCCTTTATTGAATGATTTAAGCAACTTTTTTCATTATTATTTTTTGTTCGCTTTCTTGAACTCTAGGCAATGTTCGGTTTTTCGTTCGCAAAAGATCTGAAAAATATTCTGTTCTGGTGTTCCTTGTGTTACAATTCGTAGCCAGATCTTTGAAGCTAGTCTACCCGTTGTGGTTAAAAACTGAAACCATAAACCAATTTTAGGATTTTTTTTACCAGAATTTTCATGAGGCAAAAAATAAAAAGAAGTTAATACAGATATGTTTCTGGTTTTGATTTTGGTCACGATGTAGTTAAATATTTGAGATCTAGTGAGCTTTTTAGGAAATTTCTTGGACTTTAAAATTGTCTGATAACTGTTCTGTGGTCATGATTCTGTCTGTGTCTAGTTAATTCAATTATGTTGAATTATGTTTTAATATCATCAACTCATCGTGTTCACGTGTTGTGTACTTCTGTCGTCTGTGCAGTGCTTTTTAATAGGGAAGGAACCTGCTAGCTTGGCGTTTCCATTCTCAATGTCAGTTCCATCGGAGGCTGTTTCTGGAGATATATTTTAATAAGTATGAACCTGCTGTAGGTGAGCTTGTGCTTATCAGATTTTCGTAATTTCTTTTTAGTTAATCTTTCTCTCTTTTTTTTTTTTTTTTGGGGGGGGGATTTGAGCTGTCTATTGGTTGAAATGTGACACTATGAACAGAGAATGAAGATCAAGAAGTTGATGCCTATGGATGCTGAGTCTAGTGTACACTGCTTGATTGGATGAAGAACGGCATCTCTATTCTTGTATTGTGGGATTATTAAAATTTTCTTAACAAAATTTTTTTAAAAAATAAAAATAAAAATAAAATTAGAATTGAATGCATTGTGGTTTTCCTTCTTGTAGGTGTCTATGATGCTTTACAGAAAAAGTACTCCGAGGAATATGCATTAAAGTGATATTTTCTAGTTGAACAAATGTTATGGGATTGCAGATGACGTTTTGAGAACACAAGCAAATGGAACATTGACAGAGTGATCACAGGCTGGGTAGAAAATCAGTTTTGAGTGCTTGTGTTCAATCATAGTCCATTGAGGTTCTTCATTGCTTTCTTTAATTAAAACTTTATTGATGCCCCTGAAATAATTTCAGTGTAGATGCTTGCCTTGCAGTTTCCTTCAGTTATTCTTATTCTGGTAGTCAAGACTCAAGAGGTTTCCATGAACGTCCATCTTACTGGAAACAAGAAACAGGGAATGCTTTCAAGGGTAACTTCACAACTGAAATTATTCCCAATTGGATGAGGTGATGGAAGCAGAATCTCATGCTAACTCCCATCCTTTTTTCTTCATGAGTTTCAGTTGATATTATGTGACTGTATTATGTTTCAGAAGTTTGCTTGTAAAATAGCCTTTACACCGGTACAATTGATGAGAACTTTGGATAAGGTGCTTGAACAGGTAAATATCTTTTAAGAACCAGAAAATGCTTTTGTAGATATTGCAACATCCTGCACTTGCAAATTCAAATTGTCTAAACAGACTTTAGCTTATACTGACTGCAAACACACCATTTTTTTTTTTTTTAATTTCAGCACACTATATTGATGAAACTCCACTACTATGATGAGTTGATGATGTCACAGATGCCCATTTTCTATGCACTTGTGTCTTACAATTTCCATTCTTTTATTATTTGTTCATGATTACTTTAGTGTTCGGAACCAAGCATTGGAAGTTATTCACAAGGAAGCACTTTTTCTTTGACACATACAAGTTTGGTAAGGATGTTGGGCTTGTCAGGTATGATAGTAAAGAAGAGGTTTGGGCTGCCATTATGCCTATACTGTGCTCGTTTATTATGCCTTCATTGCTTTTGTGTGAAATATTGCTTGAACTAGCAAAAGCACTTCAGATTTTCCATTTGAAGAATGAAAATTTGGCAGAATATTAAAAGAACTATTTTGAACTGACAGGCAGCAGAGCCTCCATTCTTCATTGGCTGCACAGAAGAAGAAGTCTACATAATCAGAGGTCTAAAATCCTCTGAAAATGGAGGTTTGGAATCTTATTGTCTCTCTAGGTAAAGACTAAAATTTTTATAACAATAACAAGTAATTTAAATGCATGATCATATTTCATGTTAACTTTAAGTTGATCATAGTAACCTGTGCAGGTAAAACATACGCTCTATCCTTGTGAGGATGAAAATGATGATATAGAAGATGAAAGCGAGCTTAGGTTCTCATTTTGTGAAAAGGGACAATTCCTCAGAATCTGACAGTGAGGCGACGTCAGATGCTCCTTTGGTTTTATGCTTTGAATGTTAATTGCTTTTCAATCATTCAATGGAAGTGGAAGGATATGCCGATTAAGTTGGATGGTTAATTTTCTGAAATGTTATGATGATCAGGTTAACCAATCACAGGAAGATAAAGTCATTGTGGGTCCAGGATAATTTCATGAACTCTACATTGCTTGTCTCCAGTGGTCCTGTCACCAATAATAATTGTGTGCTTGGTGATGGAAGTAATTGATAGATATCTTGCCAGATAAGCGATGGACAGATGATGACAATGCCATGGTTGACAAAGGTAATTAACTAAAATTAAAACAGAAATTTGATTGGGATGCCGAAGGCAGCAACTTGTTCTCTTGGAGCTTCAGACTTATTTTTGTTCATTTTTATGAACTGTTATCATAGGTTACAGGCCACTGGGTTCATTCATATTCTGGGGCCTTTTTGACTCATGGTCAGTATTATTTTTTGCAGATGACACTCAGGATCCAATTGAGGATAAAAACCAATTGGGCGGAGTGGGGGACTGGATGCCTTGATTCCAATTCTTTAAACAGAATTGAATCGCCTTAGAAATGTCCAAATTCACCAAGTTTTGTGCACTTTAAGTCTATCTTGGCAATTCTTGACTCATTCTGTCTGCATGTTTGCATTTTCTGCAATGGTTGATTTTGTTCAAACATTTGCAATCTTTGTTTCTGTTTGATTGTGTTCTTTATTGATTTTTAGCCTGCCTTTGGATCACGGTAGCAATGTCTTTTCCCCTAAGCCCAATCTTGGTGCTGGAAAAAGCAAGGTGCACTTGATCCTGAAAACCCACACTGGGTAGCAACTGTTGGCAGCCATTTCACCTGCTGAAGAAAGTGACCAAGATGCTGGGTCTTGAATGTGCAGAGTGGTGGTTTGAATCTAAGAATTTTTTTTTCTTTGCATTCATGTTATTGCTCCAATTTCTTTTGCATTTTAAGTCTATACTCAGTATCATGTATTTTGCTTGTAGGAGACTATGGAGAAGAAATTAAGGGCAAAATTACCAAAACAGTCGTGCCTAGTTGCCTGCATTTCTTTTCCCATTTCAAGCTTTAAGGTTTGTGCATTAGACATATATTTCATCATTGCAGTGGCACTGCATTTGCTACATATATTAACATATCTATGTGTTGCTCTCTGCTTTGAGAAGATGCAGAATACAATGATGCATTGATTGGTTAGTCTACTGAGTTTACATTTTTGTTTTTCCCTGTTTAGCTTTATGTTGTAGTTGACCTTTTCTTCTCTGGGTTTCTTTTCAAGAGAAAAGGGGCCGAGCTTGTGAACATTGATGGCCAAGATGTGTTGTGATGCAAAGGGGGAAAGTCAAAGGATACAGTAGCATGAGACTTTTATTGGCACAAGTTGGTCAAAAGCAGAATCCAATAGCTGATAAGGGTAAACAGAGAGTCTGGATAACTATATATTTTCTATTTTTCTTGTTGGTTTGTTGCTTTACTTAAAGAAATTTTTTCTCCTAGACAAACAGCTGCATTTTTTTATGTTAACATCTAAATCACATGAGTCAGCCCGATTTTGAGAAATGTGGTTAACATAATTGCATTATAGAGGTTTAATTCATAATTTTCTAATAAGGGCACTTTTCCGTTTCTTATCTCTTTGGAAGGCAAATTGATACAGAAAAAGCCTGCTCTGACTGAGCCATTGATGCAAGGAAGGTGTTTAAATGTTATTGACATTGTGGAAGGCAAGTGTCTTTGTTCAAATATTGTACACCTGAAGCCTTTTCTCTTGTTCTATTTTGTTTTGGGTGTTTGAGTCCACTCCCTTTCCCCAGGGACTATCATCCAGCTAACAAAAAATGGGGCTGACAAAATTGAGGGACCAATTGGGGGATGTTGCTGCAATTGAAGGAACCCACCACAAGACAATGAAGTAAGTCAATTACTCACATATGAAAGTCCTTGAAGACATCAATTCCATAGCTTCAACTGGTTCATGGTCTTTACATAAAATAGTGCGCCCAGGTGAGAGGATACTTTAAATAGTATGTTTTTTTTACCTATCTGGCTTATGTTGATCTTAAATGCTTGTTTCTTATTGGGCAATTTGTTTGATATTATGAAATACCTTGGTGGCACTAGGAAACATATGAGCTAGTGCAGGTGCAGCCGCTGCTTTAGATTGTTGGATTGCTACTACCCTTCTTGATTAAAAAAAAATAAAAATTGCTTGTGTCATTTTGTTTTTGTTCAACTTTGTAATGTTGGTCTCAGGCATGATAACAGTCTCTTTATCTAGATTCCTTCTTTTGCAGCAGTGCTACTGTACAGTAAGCCAGGGGCTAAAGGACATGGGGATATTTTTGATTGGTTGCCAAGGAAACCTTTTGGATCTGACTTTTCCAATGCTTCCTGTCCAGCTATCATTTCCGCAATGGTTATTTTTTCCCTAACTCGGATATTGAAACCCCTCTCAGCATATTGTATGCCTTAAGGTATCATTTTAATGAGTCTCTAATCTGGAGTGTACTTCTTAGGATAAATCTTTGGATGTTTGAAAAGCAGCAAAAGCATGTGTTGCTGAGATTTTGTGCCTTTTATTATGGTTCTTGATCTTACAAATTGACATGGTTTAATGCCTAGATAATTATTGTTTGTCAAGTGTTTGTGTGCATAATCATTCCAGATTGATTAGAATGTAAGAGATGTCCAGGGTCCAGCTTTAGCTTTTGTTCATGAACAACCTGCTGGAGTTTTATAAGATGGCTATATGGATGACTCATTGTCTTTGGTCTTCAAGATCCAGAGCGGGAAGAGATTGCCCGTGGGCATTCGTGTGGAAGAAACTGGCCAAAAGTTTGTGCCTTGAACATGCAGAGCGACAGCATAAAATTTTGGAATTATGGTTTCTGGGTTTCAAGCTTTGCAAGTATTTCTTTCTGCATTTCTATTGCTCCAATTTCTCCTTTCTTATATATCTGTTTGATTCAGTGCTCAGTATCCTGTCCGTTCTTGTAGGATGCCAGTATATCATGCCCAGCTTCCTGCATTTGATATCAAGTTTCAAGCTTTAAGACATTAGACATATATTCCATCATTCCAGTGAGAAGGCAGTTGCCATTCACATGTTTCTCTGTGCTCTGTTTAAGAAGAGGCAAAATGTGATGGTGCAGTGATTGGTCTTTAGTCTGTTAATTTCTATTTTCCTTTTTCTCCGTCTAGCCTTTATGTTGCAGTTGATTTTTTTTCTTTGTTTGATTTCTGTTTCAAGAGAAAAGGGGTGGAGGCTGAGCTTGTTATTGTTGACATGGTGGGTTGGATCGTAATCATTACAGGGAAAGCTCACTTGCTCACCAGTGACATGGAAAGGCTATTGGAAAGTTAGTTGATCATTGCTCATTACTAACCTTGTGGCTGGAATACTCAGTATATGTATATAATATATGCTTCTGCTCCCTCATTTGATCTCCTTTTGGTGCTTCAAGATGGGGAATGTTCTTGTTGCTGATAACTCGACAGGCACATTTTCTCTTGATTTCCAGGTTGGTGTTAAATTGCTTTTAAGTTATGTACATGCATGAGTATGCGTTGCTTTGCTCTCCCATGCACAGATAGAAAGATATAAGATGTACATTACCATTTGTTGTTTGATTTCTGCATCATTCAGGGTACTATGCTAGCTGCTGTTCAGAAATTGCAGAATCTGGAAGTTCTTGTTTTCTGGTAAAACAGTATGACAAAGCATTCTAACCTTGTTCTTCTTCTGATTTGTTTCCCATAAAATATGGTTTTCCATCTGGTTATCTAACCATCTTAGTCCATCTTGAGTTTTGTTTGTGGTGAAAATTTGAGAACAGCAATAGGGTGACATGATTATTATGTGGATGATCCCACAGAAAAAAGGGATGAGTAAGAGTTATTATGATCATTTAAACGGTAGCTTAGGCACATTAACTTTGATCAACAAATTTGATTTAAAGCATTGAAGCACCCCCTGCAGTGGAAATCTATTGTGGTGTGGGCTGATCGTGATGCTATTTATTTGTCTTCATTGTCTTGTTATCTGTACCTGCAGATTGTGACTACAATGATAAGTTAAGCCATTGGAGCTTCTGGAATTGTTGGCCTGCAATGCATGGCTGTTGTTGTTCAGTATATTTGGATTTGCTGCTAGTGGAGGGGCAAACTGATTATGTTTTTGTACTACATTTGTTTTAGTAATGACTAGGGGAAGGCTTGAAACTATTGTTCTATTTAATTTGCTTCTCCTACTGTCACCCAGCACTCTTTTTTCCTTTCCAAAATGAAGGCTCTACTCTAGTCAACCTATGTTTTGATTATGCTTCTCTTTCCATATTAACCAAAACTGATCTACTCCTAGATTGGACTTCGCACATTTGATGGGACCTATGGTGGTGAGTCTCTGCATACGTTACATACACTTTCTTACCTTTAATTTGATTTCTTGACCATGTCTCACTTTATTTCTGTTGGACTTATTTCTCTATTTGAATGAGTTCTCAATGTCAAGCATGCTGCTTTTTTGTCAGTGGAGGTAGCTTGCCACAAGGTTGCATGTCATATGTTAAACTTCTTGATTGACATTGATGCTTGTATAGCATGCACATTCAGGCTGTCGTGGATTAGTGCAATGATAAGGGATCTGGTGTCATTGTGATGCCGTATACTGTGCTTGTGAGATGACACTTGTATATGTGGATTTAAAGCCAGCTACAGCAAAATTACACTTATTGTTCTGTGTCAAATCATGTGGAATAAAAACATAGTACGTCTTCTAATAATATCCAACTCATTGTCAATATGAAATGGATAAACTATAGCAGTTGACAGTACTTTGTGATGTTTTCTGCTTCTGTCTCAAACTTTTATGTTCTTCCCACAGCTTTGTGATTGTATGCCTACTCTGAAGGGAGAATCAGCTGTTGATTGCGGAAGCCTTTCTTGCATGCCCTATTGTTCTTTGGCTAATGGAGGCAGAGTCTTTGACCTAATACCGAGGAAGGTATATCTGCATCTGAACTCTTGTTGTTTGGGCATGCAAATAAGTTTGATTTGGATACAATTAAAGGGAACAATACATAATTTGAAGCAGGGGAGAAAGAGCCAAAAAAACAGGAAAGAATGAAACTTGCTCTGACAGAGTCATTGGCGTGAACTCTCCAAGCATTGCCTAAGGTGGGGGTTTTAAACCTTATTGACATTCAGAAGGCAAGTTTTACTTTGTTCACGTGTGCATTTGAATCCTTTTCTCTTGTTGTCTAAATTCTCATATTTGTTTTGTTCATTTATCAAAAAAGAAGGTTAATTCTCCTTTTGTTTTGGGTGTTTGAGTTGTGAAGAAGTCCCCCTCCCCTCTCAAAATCAGCCTGCTAACAGAAATGAGTTTACAAAATTGGAAGCCAATATGGAGATGGCACTGCAATGGCTGAAACTTGAAATGAGTTTCCCCACATCAAGACAATGAGGTAATTGGTCACTAGTGTGTGAAAGTCCTTGAAATTATCACTTCCACAGCTTCAACTGTTCTTGGTGCTTTACATAAAATCGTGGCCTCTGGTGGGTAGGTTCATCTTAAATGTCTGTTTCATGTAGGGCATTTTGTTGATATTTTGAAATGCCTGTGTGACAAAAATATAAGGACAAGAATATTCATTTACTACTTGAGATTATTGGGTTGTTGTCTCTTATCTTGCTAAAAAGGTTATTTCTTATATCATAGTGTTTTTGTCCAACTCCATTATATATGTCTCAACCATAATAACAGTCTGGTTGTCTAGATTTGTTGAATTACAGCAGCTTTAACATACACTAAGCTATGTGCTGAAGGGCATAGGGACCTTTTTGTTTTGCCGTTAAGGGAAGTTTCTGGATCTAGTTGCTTTTCTAATGCTTGCCATCCAGCTATCATTGCTATGATGGTAATTTTTTTATTTTATAAATTCCTCCTTATGTGTTGTATGCATTAGGTCTCATCTACTATTGTCATAATCTGGAGTATTCTTCTTAAGATAAAACTTCAGACGTTTGAAAAGCAGCAACAGCCTGCATTGCTGAGATTTTGTGCTGATTATGGTCATTGTTCAAATAACCGTTCCAATTTGTTAGAATCCAAGGGATTTCCAGAAGCCAGCTTTTGGTGAACAATTGGGACCAGTCAGAGTTTTACAAGGTGTCATGCATGCCTGCATCTGCTCTTTTGCTGGTGATAGTACTGTATGTATTTTATTTTATTTTATTTTCAGAATCATTGGAATATTATAAAAGAAATCCGGTGATGCTGGAATTTAAAATAGGCCTAAAGGTTGGAAACTCTGTTGCTAATGTTATGCTTCAAGCACTCAAATAAAGTTCTGCTTCTGTGTGTATCTTTTTATTTATTTTGGATTTTTATGTTTTTTGAATGCAAGATTTCTTTGTTCATATATCTTTCCAAATTTTCTCATGTTTTCTAACATTAGTTTTCTCTCTCTTTTTTTTTTCTCCTTTAAAGAACATAAGAACAAAAAGCAATGATAGTGATTTCAATGATGGTCTGCATGATTTATCTTTTTTTAAGCTATTTTTTGGTCTCTTTTCAGTGATCTAGAAATTGGTAGAGTGGAAGAGTATAAACTTGGTACAAAAGCTTGTGAACTTTATAATGCACCCAGGTGACTGGATACTCTATAATAGTATGTTTTTTCTTTCTCTATCTGGTTTAGGTCGATCTTCAATGCTTGTTTCTTATAGGGCAATTTGTTTGATATTGTGAAATGCCTTCATGACACTAGGAAACATATGAGATAGTGCATGTGCAGTGGCTGCTTTAGATTCTTGGATTGCTACCCTTCTCAATTAAAAAATTAAAAATAATAAGAAAAAAATGCTTGTGTTTGTTCAACTTCATAATGTTGGTCTCAGGCATAATCACAGTCTCTTTGTCTAGATTCCTTCTTTTGCAGCAGCACTACTGGACAGTAAGCTAGGGGCTGAAGGACATGGGGATATTTTTGATTGGTTGCCACGGAAACCTTTGGGATATATGACTTCTCCAATGCTTCCTGTCCAGCTATCATTGCCACAATGGCAATTTTTCTTTAACTTGGATATTGAGATCCCTCTCAGCATATTGTATGCATTAGGTATCATTTTAATGAGTCTGTAATCTGGAGTGCACTTCTTAGGATAAGTCTTTGGATGTTTCAAAAGCAGCAAAAGCATGTGTTGCTGAGATTTTGTGTCTTCATTATGGTTGTTGATCTTACAAACTGACATTGTTTAATGCCTAGATAATTATTGTGTGTCATGTGTTTGTGTGCATAATCATTCCAGATTGATTAGAATGTAAGAGATGTCCAGGGTCCAGCTTTAGCATTTTTTCATAAACATACTGCTGGAATTCTATAAGATGGCAACATGGATGACTTGTTGTCTTTGGTTTTCAAGATCCAGAGCAGGAAGAGATTGCTCCTTTAACATGCACAGTGGTAGCGTAAAATTTTGGAATTCTGGTTTCTGGGTTTTGAGCTTTGCAAGTATTTCTTTCTGCCTTTTAATTGCTCAAATTTCTCCTTTCTTATTTATCTGCTTGATTTGGTGGTCAGTACCCTGTCTGTTACTTGTAGGATACTTTGGTGCGAGAAATTAAGGACAAAGTTGCCAATATATTGTGCCCAGCTTCCTGCATTTGATATCACATTTCAAGCTTTAAGTCATTAGATATATATTCCATCATTCCAGTGAAAAAGCAGTTGTCATACACATGTTGCTCTCTGCTTTGTTTAAGAAGAGTCAAAATGTGATGATGCAGTGATTGGTCCTTAAGTCTGTTAATTACTTGTTTCTTTTTCCCTGTTTAGCCTTTACCTTTCAGTTGATTTTTTATTTTCCTTAAATTGCTGTTTCAAGAGAAAAGGAGTGGAGGCTGAGATTGTTATTGTTGAGGTGAAACTGTTTTTGGTGGGTTGGATCCAAATCATTGCAATTGCAAGCGCACTTACGCAGCAGTGACATGGAAAGGTTATTGGAAAGCTAGTTGGTCATTGCTCATTACTAATCCCTTGGCTGGAATACTCAGTATATGTATAGTCTATATGTTCCTGCTCTCTCATTTTATCTCCTTTTGGTGGTTCAAGATGAGGGATGTTCTTATTGCTGACAATCTGACAGGTATGTTTTCTCTTGATTTCCAAGTTGGTGTTAAATTGCCCTTAATTTATGTGCACACATGAGTATGCGTCGCTCTCCTACACATAGATAGAAAGATATAAGAAGTACGTACCATTGGTTTGATTTCTGAATCGTTCAGGGTACTGTGCAGGCTTCTGTTCAGCACTTGCAGATTCTGGAAGTTCATTGTTATGACAAAGCATACTAACCTTGTTCATCTTGTAGGATTTCCTGCTGATTTGTTTCCCATAAAGTAGGATTTTCCATCTGTTTATTTAACCATCTTGAGTTTTGTTTGCGGTGAAAATTTGAGAATAACAATAGAGTGACATGGTTATTATGGGGACGATCCTATAGCAAAAAGGGATGAATAAAAGTTTTTATGATCATTCAAACGGTGACCTAGGCACATTAACTTTGATTAACAAATTTGATTCAAACCAGTATAACACCCACCCTGAAATCCATTGTGGTGTGGGCTGACCATGATGCTATTTATTTGTCTTCATTGTCTTGTTATCTGTACCTGCAGACTCTGACTACCATGATAAATTCAGCCATTGGACACCATTTTGGATTTGCTACTAGCGCAGGGGCAAACTGGTTCTGTTTTTGTCATTATTTGTTTTAGTCATGACAAGGGGAAGGCTTGAAATTATTGTTCTATTTGATTTGCTTCTCCTACAGTCACCGCCGTATTTTTTTCCCTTTTCAAAACAACGGCTCTACTCTAGTCAACCTATGTTTCGATTATGCCCTTTTTACAATATTAACAGCCCAACCAAAACTGATCTCCTCCCAAATTGGACTTCTCACGTTTGATGACTCGTGGTGTTTGGTGACGCTCTGCATCCATTGCATTACACTTTTTTACCTTAAATTTGATTTCCTTGCCATGTCTCGCTTTGTTTCTGCTGAAGTTATTTCTCTGTTTGAATGATTTGTCAATGTCTACTATGCCATTATTATGTCAGTGGAGGTAGCTTGCCAGATGGTTGCATGTCATATGTTAAAAACTTCTCGATTGACATTGATCCTTGTATAGCATGCGCATTCAAGCTGTCGTGCATGAGGTTAACAATCTACACATATGGGTGTGTTTGTTTAAATTTGAATAATAAATATAGACAAACAAGTATATTAAGAAAATTTTTAATTTAAAAAATTATATTTGAACTGATTACAAATAATAGAATTTTTTTTCTTTAAATGTACGAGAATTATTGTAATTTTTTTTTATTAAATTAATATATATATAATATTTAATTATAAATTATATCTCTTAATATTAATTTATTTTTATTTTTATTTTTAATAAAATATTATGATTATACAATTTAATTTCCTCTGATAATATATTTATAAATGGTGAAGATATACGTTATAAATTTATATTTATAGTCATCATAATAATTTATTTATTTAAATTTATATTAATAAATAATTTTTATTAAAATTATTATATAATAATAATAAGTACAAAAATTTTAAGAGTAAAAAAAAAGTACAAAAATCTTAATAGTAGAGAAGGTGAAAGAGTAAAAATAAAATATAAGATAAATTATTACCATGTCATGTCCGTGTCCGCGTGTGCTTGGCAGTGGGGAAAGAATAGTTGGCTTCCAACGTGGACAAAAAATCTCGGCCCAATTTTAGGAGGTAAAATTATTCAATAGCACACAGTGGAGTTACACGGTTTGATAAGTATATTTAGAAGCACTCTCTCCTATAACAAATCTATTTGAAATTGACGCACACAATATAAGACATTGCTTCTAGTAAAATCAAGGTTTTCTGCACGAATCCCAGTCTATTAACTGCCGTTCCCCCTCAATGAGCTCGTCCAGTCGGCTTCTTGTAAATGTACCATCTGGAAATGTACAGATAAACAAAGAAGTTCAAGAGGCTGAGGATAGCCAAGAGCCAATAGAAGCAATCAAGATGGCCCCTGTTCAAGTTATCTGGAATCCATCCAAGCTTCCCGTTCCTTGTAGTGATTTTAGTCACTATGGTGACAAGCAGAGTGCTCAAGTAATTGCCCAGTGCATTAGTTGTTAGCGACAGGGCTGAGCACAGGCTCCTCATAGCATCAGGTGCCTGGTCATAGAAAAACTCCAACTGGCCAATGAAAGCAAAAACTTCTGCACATCCTATGAGAAAGTACTGCGGGACTTGCCAGAAGATGGACATGGGGATATACTCGAGATCATAGTAATTGTGTCTCTGCACATACTTCAGCCGAATGACTTCTAATATTCCAGCAACGATCATGGCAATAATGGATATCACAAGACCAATGCCCATGCGTTGGAGCTGAGTAAAACCTCTTTCATTCCCTGTGAACTTCCTTGCATATGGGATGATGATTTGATCATATACAGGAACCCAGAAAATGACACTGAGGGTGTCGAAGAGGGAGAGAGATGCTGATGGAATCTTGAAGTGTGGGCCAATGTGTTGGTCCATGGTGTTGCCCTGTAAAACAAACATGGTGGTCATTTGACCATACACCGTGGAGAAGACTATTCCAGTTGCCCATATTGGGAGCACTCTGATAATGGACTTGAGCTCTTCAACCTGAGTTACCGTACAGAGTCTCCAAGGTTCTCTAACGCCCTTGACTATCTCAGTCTCAGTCTCCACAGCAGCCTTGTCAAAAAACCTGAAGTTCGACAAATTTAGTTGGATCATTTTTAGAAAGAATCTCCCAGACTGTTAAAAGCCAAGGTTTCGGGTTGGAGAAAAACAGTATGCAATAGAAGCAGAGTAAGAAGCTAATTGTGAATCAGAATTGGAGCTCCCATTGGAATCTGAAAAAAAAAAAATTGCTATTTGCCAACACTGTAGCCACTCCTTGTTAATAACAGGTGATGTCCACTACCCCCTCCCTCAACTTGATATTTTGTTGCAGTAGAAACCATTATCAAGTAGAATATGAGAAATGAGACGTTTTGAGACATTTATAAAAAGCCATTCATACATACCCAATTAAAATTAAAGGGTTATGTGTAGTCATTGCTTATCAGCAGCAGAAATGGAACCCCAATATAGTCTAGGTTATATCATTTTGAAAATGACTTCAGTGTACTCACTTGAACTTTTGCGTGTGCTCAAGCTTGCGGCTTCCTTGGATATGACTTTCCTCATCTGCAGTCTCATAAAGAAGAGATTTATCATCGGGAACTTTGACGTGCAATTTTTTAAAGGATGCAACTATGACCTGGAAAATCCTTGTAAGTGGACTCCCTCCAGGCTTTTGAACTCTGTATAGCTTGCTTCCCGAGAAGAAAAATATAATAGCAATGACCATAGCAACTGTAGGAACTCCAAACCCCCAATCCCAGCCAACATTCATTTGGATCCAGACCAAAACAGAAGAGGCAACGAGTGCACCAATATTGATGGAGAAATAGAACCAATTAAAGAAAGAGCTTTTCTTTTTCTTCTCTGTCTCGTTAGTTTCATCGAACTGATCGGCACCAAAGGATGAGACACAAGGCTTTATCCCACCGGTCCCCAGAGCAATCAAGTAAAGTGCTACAAAGCATACTGCAACTTGTAGTGTTGTTGTGTGGCAAGAACCCTTATCACATGATGGCTTTAGTCCAGGGACGGAAGCTGATAAAGTTAAGAGTGTCATCCCCTGCAACGAGTATATTGGTTCATCACATTCCACTGCTAAAATATTTGGCATCAATTAGGACTCACAAAAACAAAGAGAGAGAATAAGAAAGTTTAACATAGATCGTGTCAGGATAATGCTGGCAAAATGATTGCTAGTATATTGGTATCGAATGCAAGTTAGGAAAATTTTTCATAAATAAAAGGGGACAAGCTTATTGTAAAGTCTCTTTAAGAGACCAGTCAAATTTATGGTCTATTGCTTGGCTTTCAATTTTGCAAGAGGACTGACAGATATGTATATCATCACAAAACTGGCAATTGTCCAATATCTTCCCAGGTATGCATCAGCTAGAAAAGCTCCAATCAGTGGTGTGATATAGCAAGTTCCCGACCAATTGGTAACATTGTTCGCTGCAGTAACATTTCCCTGGTGGAGTCGATCCTGAAGATAGTTTACAAGATTGGTACTCATTCCATAGTATGCTAATCTTTCACAGCACTCATTCCCTGCATTGAAATAATGCGATCTTATTATAGTTATTCATTGCCCAGGAGGAATCCGATTAAAACAAGCCATGAAAAGAGAATTAAGTTGAAGTTCATACCCAGAATAAAGCGGCAAGCCTTCCAGTTTCCAGTTTTACTTCTATTAGCTGGTTTTCCACGAATATCCACTGTTCCATCCTTTGTGTAGAGTTCTTCCTCTGCCATGTTTTCTTTGACTTCACGTTTGTCCGCTTGGTCTTCTGGTGAGTAATAATGTAATACGAATAGATTAAACCCCAAAAGATGAAGACGAATTCTTTAAATCGACAAGGTAATCGTTCAACAGATAAAACGTTATATTCAGAGCCATGAAGATGTCATTTGGATGGGTAACTCTCAAATCAATGAGTCCAACAATTTACCACAAAAACTATCCTATCAGTCTCCTTTCGATTAAATGGAAAAGAATAAGAGAACGAAAACGAAGTTCCAAATGCATCTACGCCAAGTGAAGACGAGATATCCTCAAACCCATTACCATAATATATCCGCATCCGCCAGCAAGCAGTAGAGAACAAACCAAGAAATGTCCATGACAAAGAAATCCAAGAAAAATAATATCATGGAAATATTGCACGAGACAACCTAAAACTCAAACCAAAGATAACAAAAAATGAATTACAAAATCAGAGGATAATCCTCAGTTCTGTTTCTCCACAACCCACGAGAAAACGGAAACAGGATCGTCCTTCGGATCCAACGAACACGCATCAGAAATGCATATACACACACAAAAATACAGTGCCCCAAAAGCTGAAACGCCATGCAAAAGCGAAAAACTTATAAAAGACATTAGAATTAAGATTCGACTTACTGTTGGCGTAGAAGAAAAGAGACTTTTGAGCATCAGAATTTTTCCATGTTGGGTTGGTGTACAGAAAATATGGAGAGTGAGAGTAGAGAAGCGTGCAAGCTAGGACCCAAAAGTCCGGTTCCTACTCGCGCACAGACTCCGTGCAAAAGAAGATAGTTTTTGCGATCTTTTCTCTGCCCCTACAATATTAAAACTAGGTATCACCGAATCTCTCCATCTCTCTCTCTCTCTCTCTCTCTCTCTCTCTTTGACATGTTTGGTATCTAACACTACGGAAGATGGTGGACAATAATGTACTTTCCCAAAGTTGTAATTAAAAATGGAATTCACGGTTAACAAGGAAAATATATTGAACCGAAGGGTTGGCATTTTTCCGCTTTTGGTTGATTCTGTTGCCCTAGTTTTCCGTCAATTAGTTGATCGTGTACCTGGATACTTTTACAGGCACCATTAATTTAAACAAAGCAAATAAGATAGTGTTATACTTTTTTATATTTAATTTTATTTATTTATAAAATCATATAAGATATAATTGGTCCACTTTTTTTGTTATTTTTTGAATATTACTACTTTTTTTTTCCTTTTTGAAAATTGATTGGCAACCTGGTAAGGTATCAGACATTGTGTTTTTATTGAGTGTAATTTGTTTTGGGTTTTTTTTTTTAATCTTCAAATTTCTGGGAATTTAGATTTTTGACCCCCGAACCCTAGTAATTTGTTTTGGTATTCAATTCGTAAAATCTGGTCAAATGAATCTCTTCGGTAGGTTTTGGTTTTATTAGATTTAATGTCTGCCTCTCCATCTTCATATTATAAATGTCTCTCCCTTTTGAGATAATAGGTTTAGACGGGTGGGGGTTTGGTTAAAAATTGCTTATATCATTTATGCGTTATGATTGAATTATATTTCCACTAATGTAGTTCCACTTTGATGAGGATGGTAGGACTAATTGAAATTTATCTCGTACAATTCATTATGGCTCCAAATGTTAAAAAAAAAAAACTCAAACGATAACGTTTCTATGCCAAGTCGAGAAAACCTGTGCATTTTCCCAATGTACCTGAGAGTTGAGTGGAATTGTTAGAATAATAATGCTAGTTAAAGAAATTCATTTATTAATGATTGACCTGCTAAAAAGTACGGATTATAATTTGTCCATTTGGATTTTGAAACCTACCAAATTCCAATTTCAAGGTTCTCCTGGCTTATAGATAGCAAATTCTAAGACATTGTTAATATCATGTGAATGATTTGTTATCATTGATTCATGGTCTAACAGTTCCAAATTCCCACCTGTCATCCTTATCTCTTTTCCTGAAAATTAGCACTCGGGTTGGCTGATTTGGTAGCTTCTGATTTCATTAACAATGAATGTATTTCTTCTTTCAAGGAAATTTTTTTTTTTTAAAAAAAAAAAATGTTTTTATTCTAAAGAAGAGGCTGTGTAAATTATTATGGTTGTCGATAGGCCAAAACAAGCAATTATACTGCTCGCTAGTAAGTATACCACCCGGCAACCAAAAGATAGAACCCCGAATTTCACACACTCAACACGGCCAGAAGCTAGAAAAAGTAATGAAGATGACCATGATTCGAATGGTTCGGTATCCAGCCAGGCCTACTGCTCAGGTACGTGACAAGATTCAGTAGGAGCGTGCTCAAGTAGTTCCCAAGGGCAGCAGTATGGTTAGCGAGAGTGCTGAGCAGAGGCTTCTCATGGCATCAGGTGCTTGCACATCCTATAATGAACTATTGTGGGACCTGTCAAAATATAGACATTGGAATGTGCTTCATCTGGTAATAGTTGTGATTCCTGACCTCGCGGAGTCTCGCAAGCTCTGGAGCCCCAGCAACCAACATGGCGAAGATGGATATCACCAGGCCAATTGCTATTCTTTGGAGCTGGGCGAATCCATTTTTATGGCCTGTGAACTTTCTGGCAAATGGTACGATGACAAGGTCGTAAATTGGCACCCAGAAGATGACAGTAATGGCTTCGAAGAGCATTAGAGAGGCAGAAGGGACTTCGAAGGACCTGGCCAAGTGAAGGTCCATTGTATTGCCTTGCAGGACGAACAATGTTCCCATTTGACTACAAGCAGCAGAAAAAGACTCTGCCTGTGGTCCATATAGGAAGCAACCCAATGACGGACTTGAGCTCTTCAACTGGAGTCACAGTGCATAGTCTGCACGCGAGCCTTTGACATGGTCTGAAGGAGTGTCCACAGCTGCCTTATCAGAGAAACTGAGAAGTTAAGTAATATTGTATGACCGCATGAGCATATTGTGGTTACCAGTTATTGGAATTTAAAAGCAAATTTTTTTCGCTCAAATTCAACTAATTAGTAAAATTTTGATGGCAAAGTAAGACTTTGTATTATTCTTAAGCATGTTCTCTACCTTCGTGTTGTTGCCCCCTTAAGCTGTCTGAACCCCAAAAAAAATAAGTAAATAAATAAATAAATAAATAAATAAAATCTTTTAAAGACAACTCAATAATTCAAATTTTAAATTTCTATTTTCAAAGATTTGAGTTTTAATCATTAAAGTCATTAAACGATTTTTAAAAATTAAGAATTTTTTAGAAATTATTGGTGCATAACTACTAAACATCTACATAGCAATTGCAACTTATCCTTTTAGATTAAAATTTTTTCATCTTTTGATTCAAATGAATCTAATATTCCAATGTAATCCGGGAGAACTAAAAGAAGTTATATAAGCCTTCGTTCCAAAATTCTGAGATGGGCCAGCCTCGTATGAGCCCATGTATCATGGATCAGTATAAAAAAAGTCACAAAAGTAGAGCTAGTGCAACTGAGTGCTAAGTCATTGGCCCATTACTATGGGACAGACAACCCAACAGTTTCAAATAGCACAAATGAGAATATAACATATTTCTTTGTCTATTAAAAAAGTATATTGAACTATAAATCATATTTTTATTTATTTCTTTTTTTTTTTTGCAATATATTCTTTGTTGCTGTCACCTTGAAAAATCAGTTTTTTTAAACATCAACTCATTCTAATTCTGATAATTATGAACTCTAAATCTCAAGTAACAATAAATAAATTAAATAAATAAATTAAAAAAGGTGAACTCCCACTTGAAAAGTTGCAGGGGCCAAGATGATGCGCTTACCATTTTAGCATTGGAAGGCATATAAAGTCTTATCATTAATTTGTTTCCTTACTTTTATTTATTTCCCTTTTACTTTTTTAGCAATAATTTCGTTTCTTTTCTTGTTAAGGGGACTCTGGCCGAAAATGATAATAAAAAGGCCATTGATGTGGGTCGACGGAATGAAGTGAATTTACGATTTTGCACTCCGCAAAAGACCCCACAAAGAGTCTAATCTGATATATTCTCTTTTCTTTTTCTTTTACTTATTTCTTTCCACGTGAGTTTCAAATTATTAGTTATTATTAAAAGGTATCCGTCTATCCATTAAAAGTTTTAAAATTAATATTCTGTTGGTAATAGTAATATTTTTTTATATAAAAAAATTCAAATAAGTCATCGTAATCTTTAAAAGAAAAAAATCTTTTAGAATTTCAAATACCTGAGATAAAATCGCCAATCTTGGTGGCTTCATCGATCTCTGCAGGCTGCATTAGCTGAGGAAGCCCAAACCCCCAACCGGAAATTATCCTCGGGCGTTGAAAATTGTAGGGGACCCCCATGACTACACAATGGCATCATTGGAAGCGTATAGAAATTAAAAAAAATTCATAAATTATTGCTTTAACTTTTTTGTCTTCTTCTTTTTTTTTTTTCTTCAGCACATAATTTATTGGTTTTACACAAACCCCAAAAAAAATAAGTAAATTTTTTTTTCTTCTTTTTTTTTTTCTTCAGCACATAATTTATTGGTTTTATTTATTTCTTTTTTTTTCTACAATTATTTTCCTTTGAGTTAATGGCCCATGCACGTAATACATACAGCAAGAAATTTCATTTTTCTAACTGATTAATTGCACTTGACTCTGCACAATAAGTTAAAAAGGGGGGGGGCTTTTCTTTTCTTTCCTTTTTTTTCTTGGGACCATCGCACGGAGAGAATTAATGGAATGCACATTCCCATTTGAAAAGAGGGGAATAAACAAAGTAATCTTTCCATTTATGGAAACCACCTCCCTCTGTTATCATTTTCCAACTAACACCAGAATAATAAATACCCGTCCGGTGGGCTTGACGTTTCCCGAGTGGGGACAACAACCTCTGAATTATTTATTTGCCTATATATTTTATCAAGGGATTAAGACTTAATTTATATGTTCAGCGTGTATTTATTTATTTCCGACCAAATAATTTGGGGAAATTCCCATTTCACTTTAAAAAACACAAGGGCAGGTGCGACCGTTCATACACGTGGAAACCAACCACAACTATTTGTACGCTGGCTTCGATATTATATTTGAGCCACCGCGAAAGCAATTGCTTCCTTTGGAAGAATTAGTTAGCGAATTTTAAAAATAAAAAATAAAAAACATGAGACGGAGAAAACCAAATTTTAGAATTCCACTTACACTATCTTTAAGAAAATGGTGCGTTTATAAATAATAATTTTTTCGACCAAAAAACATGCGATGTTAATTAATTTTATGACATAAAACGTGACACATCGTGATTGCTCAGAAGAAGAAGAAGAAGAAGAAAAATTGTTCTAAATTTGTAAGCATAGAAAAGTAGTATTATTGTTTCTTTTAAGCATACGGTGCTCCAATGTTTGCACTAATGAAAGAGAAACCTTATTTCTATCTTAATTTGCATCTAAATGTGATGTCCTTGACATCATTTTTTCTCCGAGTGGCAGGAAAACCTAATATATCTTTGACTCGTTGCCAAAGTGCAAGCCCATGTATAACCCAAAAAAAAAAAAAAAAAAATCCATTACTCCCTGTTCACACAAATTTTTGGAGGTTTAAATATATACATCCATTTAAAGTATAACCATTACATATGAAAATATATAATGTACTAAATTATCATTTGTATTTTATTTACAATATTTACCCATTAATCTACCGAATAAACATCTTATTTATCAATTTATCCACATATTTAAATTACAAAGACGATTGATTTTACGTTTAAAATTAAATATAAATTATTTCATATTAAATTAAATATATTTTTTAAATAAAAATAAAAAATATCTCACAATTTTATTAAAATTAATTATGAAGTCATCTAAATAATAAGTTTTATAAACATGCGATTAATCTCACATTTCACTTGAGCGGAAATGTAAACTCAAGACCTTTATATGATAATTAACAATTTTTTTTTTATCTCTAAATTCAGTGTAAGATAAATATATTTACACTTGTTTACAACCTTATTATCACCACTAGAATTTGCATATTATTCTTGTAAGTACAATCAATCTCCTTCGAGGTATGGAGTTGGCTGAGATAGGTTGATTCAACGGTGTCTACTATCTGCTGTCCCATCGAAAGACGAGGCTCCCGTTGATGAACATGTTCATACGAAGATTGAATGAACGAGACTAAAAGGCAACAAGGAGAAAGGCAGGATCATTTATAGATAAACCTCCTTACTTATGCCGAGGGTCAGCATTGTCAATTGCCAAAGTCGGCACCTTGTCTGCTATTAAAAAAAACGAAAAGAAAAAGCCCCGGACAAAGTTGACTCAGGCCAGTTGTCATATGAATTACAAAAATACCCCTATCCATGTTCTACCCAACTGAACCAAACGCAGTTCGGCCTTTCCAATAGCTGCTTTTTGATTGGCTCTCTCTCTCTCTAGATGTAACACAAGGAACATTTCTTCGGCCGCAGCGCCCACAAACACCCCCATGTCCACCAATCACATCTCAACACCCTTGACCTGTTTCTTACTCTCTTCCTCTGCTCATTTCTGTTCCATGGATGGATCCCGCTCTTGCGAGTGGCAATAAAAAGGTGGCATATTAGTATTCACTTCTTGCACGCACTGCTTAGTCTGCTTTGCCATTCTCTTCCCTTTTAAACCAGCGGAGAATAAAACAAAAAATGAAAGAAAAGAAAAACAGCCAACACAGTTCAAAACTTGCTTTCGTTGTTACTTCCCGATAAAAGCTCCTTGCTTCCTCTGCTACGAACTCTCTCTGCTTTTAATACTGATTCGATTTTCGAATATAAGCAAGTCTTCAATCTGGGTTTTGATAGTTTTGAAGTTTTCAACTTTGAGAGAAAAGTTTTTCCCTTTATCCTTTTTTGGGAAGTTTGTGTTTGGATCAAGTCTAAAAATTTGATTTGGGGTTTATCATTTGATTAAAAATTAGGAGATCTGCTTTTTTATTACTGGTTATCGATTTTTCCTTGGGTTTTGGAAAGTTGGGGCTTTACTAGATTGCTCAATTTGTGCTAACGTGAAAAAAATTACTGAGATTCCATTCAAATGATTCTTGATTTGATGCCTCCTTGCTCATAACAATTCCCTATTTATCTGCATTTCCTGTTCGTCTTTGCTCAGTTTCCCCCTCCTCTCTCTGTCTCTGTCTCTCTCTCTCTCTCTCTCTCTCTCACCCGAGCGAGAGAGGCCATGAATCGGGGTATTGAAATCCTCTCTTCAGCATCGTATCTGCAGAATTCAAACTGGTTGTTTCAAGAAAGCAGGGCTACAAAATGGACCCCCGAAGAGAATAAGCGGTTTGAGAATGCTCTGGCTTTGTACGATAAGGATACACCTGATCGCTGGCTTAAAGTGGCGGCCATGATTCCAGGCAAGACTGTAGGTGATGTGATGAAGCAATACAAGGAATTGGAAGAAGATGTTAGCGATATAGAGGCAGGGCTGATTCCAATTCCTGGCTATGCAAGCGATTCTTTCACCTTGGATTGGGTTAATAGTCAGGGCTATGATGGGTTGGAACAATATTTTAGTCCTGGAGGCAAGAGAGGCACGGAAACTCGGCCATCTGAGCTGGAACGGAAGAAAGGAATACCATGGACAGAGGATGAGCACAGGTTGAGTCCCCTTCCTCTCTTTGTCAATGCTTACTTTTCAGGATTTTTCGCTTTAGTAAGAGTGCATTCAATGTCGGATGTTCATTGTTTGGAATTGAATTGATTTTGACTTCTTTCTATATTTTCCATGTCACTTGTGTCAACTGCAATTTTTCCTCTTGTCCTAGAGTTTTCTTGAGCTAACATGAATGAACAATATTATTTAAGCTGATGGGTATACATATAAATGTAGAAACCAGATCGATGTTCTTTCGTTAAATAATTAGAGGTTGCTTTCCTCCGTGATGTTCCTATGGTCCCCAAATATGTGCCGTTATCCATCTCTCGTGTCCGGTCTTTTGAGTTGTGCATTTTGATGAAATTGCAGGCAGTTTCTGATGGGTCTCCAAAAGTACGGCAAGGGGGACTGGAGAAACATCTCTCGCAATTTTGTGACTACCAGGACGCCAACTCAGGTGGCTAGCCATGCTCAGAAGTATTTTATCAGGCAGAGTACGGGAGGGAAGGATAAGAGGAGATCCAGCATCCATGATATCACCACCGTCAGTCTCCCAGATACGAAGTCAACTTCACCAGACAGTATTAAGCCATCATCTCTGAGTCATTCAACGATAACTGTACTACAGCAGCCACAACACGGAATGACTGGCATGGATAAATGCTTATATGAGTGGGAACGGCAAAATGAAGGAGCAGGTATGGTTTTCAACCCGGAAAATGGCAATCTGTCCGCATCTCCTTTTTGTGGGATATCCTCGTATGGAAACAAGCTGCAGGAGCAAAAACTTCTCAGGGGAACGCTTCCAGGGTATCAGCATGGACCTTACAATTTGTTATTCCAGATGCAGTCAATGCAGCATCAGTAAGATTGTGGATGAGGTGCAGGCCAAAAATTCCGAAGATATTGAGACACCATGTTGAGCTTTACTATTGTTGAACAGCTTTCTCGCTCTATCATGGACCATGGCTTCATGTGAATATGCTAATTGAGGACTCCAAATAGTCTATATAGTCAGTTGACTCTTACAAAACCTTCAATTAGTTAATATTGTGATTCCATGTTCAAAAAATGAATTATTGAACTCAAAGAAAGCTTATTTATGTGGAGGTTGAATTTAGGTACTTGTGAAACGTATTGCTTTTTGTTTGATATCTCATTGTAGTCACAAGGAAATTGCGTGTGCTATGGGCATTGTCATTTACATAAAGAGCCGTCCTCAAATTGAGCTAGAGGAACAGAGGGCAAAGACTAGACGGTTGAATCAGCAATTATTGAGTTGCTAGCCTGAAATGAATGCAGCTTCCTATTGCACATGGTGGACGATAAAAGGTCAACGCAGGGGGGGGGGATGGGATTTAATGCTTTTCATATATATTTTGATTGAATCTATCTGTTGTAATTATTGGAAGAAAATTTGACAATGGCACGTGCGACATCATTGTCTTGTAGACATGTTCATATTGTCAAAGTGTAATTAGTTGATTTGGACAATACACCATGTCATCAGATGCTTTACTCCAAATTGGCTTCGATGCATAACCTTTTCTTCTCCATCTTTCTGTTTTTTACCCTTTCTCAAAAAGACATTATTTTAATTTAACTCTTCACCACTTTTTTTTCTTCACATTTAAGATTTGTACATTCGATTCTCTTTTGCTGACTGAATTTGGCAATCGAATCTTAACCAAGCATGAGATTGAGAACCCCCAATTGAAGCATCTTATGCTTCATTTTTTCTGTTTTTTACTTTGTTCTGTTACATGAGAATGACAAAGTTCTTTTCCACTTTGTTCTCTAATTTAAGATTACACAATAAGGTGTATGATGATCCCGTAACATGTTTTAGGTGCTAACCAATAAAATCATGGACCACAACTGTTGTTTTACCTGTGCTTTTCCTTCATTGCTTTCGCTGATATATCTCCCAGAACTAGTGGACTGTGCCAAAGTCTGTCACTTTTGCAGGCCCTTTTAATTGGTCTTCAATGGAATCACGGTATCAAAATTCTTAAGAATTAACTTTGACGCAATCATTTCTTTTTCTGCGGCACTTTTCATTAAAAGGGAATCCATTAGTTCTCTGAGTGGGATTGGGGTTTTCAAAAAACTACATCAAGTGAAAGAGAGATTCTTTCAATGTTTTTGATCTTCAAGAGCTGTGGCAGATTCTCTTATTTCGATTGGTAAAATATTGTGACCTTTTTTTTTTGGCGAAATTAGCTAGTAAAAGTATCTTCTCCCCATTTATGAGGGGATTGGCAAGTACGATTTTGACTAGCGACCAACAGAAAAATATTGCTTCCCAATACTTAGCTTATTCCTGGTACTTAAAAGTCTCACTTTGCCAACTCACTGTATCTGGGCAAAAGAAAGACGTTACAGGAAATTCCATCTCTCTCTGCTTGGGTTTCAAAGCAAGTAAAGTAATTGTAACTGCAATGCGTTTCGGAGCATAGTAGACAGTTGTGTCCACTACGTGTTGGCTTTCCACCGTCTCCATCCATTAAAATTTGACATATTTGAGCAGCTTGTATTGCTTGATAAATTGTCAAATCGCATGTACTGTAAATCAGAACCCACTGAATGACATGGGAAATGAGCTCCCCCTCGTTACAATGGTTTTGCTACTCTTGCCTATTTTATTTGTTTCCTTGTTTTGTACGTGCTGCTGATGGCTGGCACCGACATCCTTGTTTGCTGTTGCTGTTGTTGTTTAAGCAGCCTTCGTGAAATGCCTGTTGCCCCATCATATTGCTTGCACATTTTATTTATGCCCCCACCCCCCGCGCGGCTTCCTCTGGTAAATGACAAGGCTCCTCAACTTTCTTTTCAAAAGGCAGAGCTTTTCTGCAAATTGCATTGGAGAGCACTTCGAAAACTTTATTCTGATTTTGATGAAAGCCGGCCCACAGTTGATATCGCACCACACACCTTGTCTCATGGCTTCTCTTCTCTAAGTGTTCAAAAAGATTCTACTTCCCCCAAAAAGATTCAAGTGAAATAAGCTTCCTCTGGCTATATAACCTTATCACAGCTCCCTGTGGGATATAAATTTAAGATTTATCTGTTCATGCATATACATCAAGAGAAGAAACAGAACATGGAAATACTTGGAGACAGAAAAGTAGGTTATCATTGTATGAAATTCATTGTCATTATCAACCAACTTGTGTCCATAGCATTTTGCATTCACCACTACACACAACAGCCAATGAAGCAAATTCTCCATGTACACTGCGCACACAGGAAAGACTACACAAGACAATGGGCCTATTGCATCATCGAATTATTTCTATCTTTAATTAAAATGTTGGTCGTAGCAAAATACCACTACACACCACAGCCAATGATTTCGGCGATCAACTTAATTAAAGTAGAAAATATGCGCACGAGATTATCTGTTGTGTCTTCCCTTCTGGGACAAGGATGAAACTGAGCTTCTGCTACTCATGTCAATTTGTCAATCCGGTCTGCCAGGTCTGGAAGGGCGGGGCGGGGCGGGGCGTGACGTAACAGAACAATTACTAACTTTTCTTTCACGGTGATTGATGGTCACGGATTTGAATCTTGAAAATAATTTTTTTTTATAAAAACTATCTTCTTTTAATTCTTACAAATGTGAAAGTCTTGTGTATTAAAATGTTCTTGGTCTGCCATCTGTAGAGTCTCAGTGTCTACCTCCTTGAACGAATATGCCAAAAAAAAAAAAAAAAAAAAAAAAGGGTTTGTGCAGTGAGTGGAATGCAAATTCATTAGCTCACAGCTCTACCGTTTGCAGTAAAATGATTAGGATTTTGATAAGATTAAAGGACAAGAACTAAAAACAATAACAATGTTTGTTTATGCATGTTGTAGTGGAACTCATATATAGCGAATCTGCTGTATCAGTTTCACGCTTCAGGTATCGGTCCTAACCGCCATAATTGCAACCCCGATTCGTTAAAAAGTTTACTCACCAAACAACAACAAAGGTATGCACTCGATGAGATCTTCTAGTCTTCCACCCAATCGAAACTGGCCCATAAAGCTAAACGGTGAAAAAGGTTAAAAAAAAGCTGTAAGTCCTTTTTCAGCCATCAATTATAGGAAACAAAGTGTGAAAGTGACCGACTAACACCAAATGATGGCATGTTCCTTGTTTTTTATTTGTGGTCCGGTTGAATTTCTATTCTGTTGTCCCGAGATGCTTCCTCTGTAATTAAACGACAACATGCTTTAACGTCTTACAAGTTTGACTTTGATCTGAGCAGAGTAACCATTTCTCATACAATTGGACCAAAGCTCATAGAATTTCTCCATCAACTCTGCGGAGTGGGAAGCATTGAAGGACTAGCCTTGTTCCGTAGTTCAAAATTTATTTCTCTACGTGATTTGGATGGACGTGTTAAAAAAATATAATATCTCTTACCGTTTAAATATAAATATAAATATAAAGACATGACATAATTTATAATATTGATACATTTAATTTTTTAAGTAAATGTGAGGTTTACAAAGTTAATTTTACAGAACATAATCTTTACAAACCAGTAAACCCAACATGCATTGTGCTTGATGCTTTTTTTTCCTTTTTTTTTTTTTTTGTTGGTACATCAGAAAATAATTGTGCTTAATTTTTTTGATCTGCCAATCATGAATTCTTGTAGTGCTATGTTATTGTCAGTCACTGCTGAGCAGAAACTAATGTCCGAAAATAACTGTGCTTAATTTTATTGATCTGCTAATCATGAATTATTGTATTGCCACGTTATTGTCAGTCACAGTTGAGGAGAAACTAATGTCCTGTTTCGTTCTCCATCTCAAATTATTGTTAAAACCGATTGCAAGAGCATTCCTTGTATTACAGGAACGGCCTGGTGGACTTGTCGATGTGCAAAAAGAAACAGATAATTGTCGACGTGCATAAATAAATAAATATTCTGCTGTGCGTCGCCGGATCATCAAATGTAATTAAATCGTAAAGACCATTTTGATCCTACGATTCCTGGCTCATTTTGTCTCTCAACCCCTTCTCGACTACACAGCCATCGAGGCCCGCACCCTGCCAGGCCCAAACACTCGGGGCCGAAGATTAAGGCATATCCTAAATGTAAAATAAACTTTCAAATTCCAGTTTCTAAGTGATACTTTGCTAACCGAAAAAATGTTTTAAAGTTACTAATTTAAGTCAAAGATAAAAAAAAAAAAAAAAGGAAAATTAAGGCTATAAAAAATAATGTTAACTCCAAAGACTTATATCAATCTTCGGTGCAATGTACGGATTAATCTTTACCTAAATGCAGATTAGGACAAGCATAATGCAGCCAGCTTATTTGTGGGCAAAGTTAAGCTAGAATGTTGTTATGTTCAGTGGGTGGTAACGTGAGGTGACCAATGACATCACTTTTCCTCTCAGTTGAACAACCTGCATAATTTATAGCACCAATACAGGCATAAGAAATCGAACTTATGGATTAATTAGTCTTTTATGGTCCCAACTCCTAAAGACTCCAAGGCAGATGAGCAACTACATTATAATAAGTGCTATAATACCCCTAAAATTTGCTTCCAAGCAGATTAGGCTTACTATGTTAGATTATATGAAAAAAATAATAATCAAATAAGCAACTTAATTTGTATTTTATCCAACATTTTTTTTTAGAAAAAAAAAATAAAATTACATCATGACTGACACTTACAATTAGGGATTCTATCCGTACCTATCAATGAATAAAAAGGATTTCTTTAGTCATCTCATCTCATGAAGATCCATATGTACTCAAATTCTAATAACCCTGAACTAGTTTTTGCATTTCAAGGCCACGTAGCCAGTAATTCCGCATAAAGGGGAAGCAATTTTTTAATTTATACTGTTGTCCGGTCAAACGGGTGGACTTGATTCGTGACCCAGTCGAGCTGACGGCACTGTGAGCATAGGGCGATGCCACAAACATGACACAAAGCTGCCAATTTTCTTAATTGGATTTTACCACTCACGTTTAGTAAGCGCACTGCCCACATTAATTGAACGAGATTCCCCACCAAGAAAAACGCCGAAAAAGCTTAACTTAGAGTGGCTGTGGCGCGACAGCTTATCCATAGGAGTGATGTGGCATATAGTGGAGAGGGAAGACGACTATTTTTATGCAGAAAATTTACAGGCATAATGTAAAGGGAAACCATGGAGAAAAATTGCAGACATAATGTAACGCCAAATTGGGGTTATAATCGGTGACCCCATCTGCCATCTGGACGTGTCAGACGTACGGGGCTACCACAGCATTTTTCTGCTAATAAAGTAGATTCTTGAACAGGAATCCTATAGTCCTATGACACAAGGAAAGCATCGACGGCCTGTGCTTGACATTTATGAATGGCCCATTTACCAGACTTGCTTTGAAGGAATTGCTTAGAATCGGCTGCTCTTAGACGGGAGTGTAACTATCCAAAATTCCGACTATGCCAATTCGAACTAGCACTAACATACCGGATCACTACTGTATTTCAAAGTTATTTGTATTTGGGCTAGAATAGCACTAAAATAGGCAACTTTTTCGTAAGTATTTCATAGTACTGCATAGACACACGTCTAATTATTATTATTTTATTATTTTTATATTTATTTATTGTCATAGCAACGGTGATATGATTGTTCCGTTTCTCTTTCAACCATCAAGAGCCCTTTCAACTATCAATCAAGACCTCTAAATGAATCCGAATAGTTTTTTCTCTTTCTTTAATTGCCCCCCCCCCAAATAAAAAGAATATCTACTAGTTTGAAGGCTAAGTTGTCTGTGTTCGTAGATGTTGAGAGGTAATTATAGCCTCGCGCACTTGTAAATAAGTTAGAAGAAGAGAGTGACAGCTTGCCAACTATGGTGGGACTTGAGAGAAACAGAGAGTTATGGCTGTGCATATAAAGTCACGTGATAGATAGCTAGTGCCTAGCGGGAAACTACATGGCGAACCGTACGCACTCGACTTTCGCTGGAGCCTCTGAATCTAACGTGACTATAATATTGAGATTTAGAAGCGAACGGGAGAAAACGGAAGTGCGCCGTGCACGGTGGAATCCCTGCTTCCTCCAAAATTATGCTACCAAAATTGTCGGTGTGAAGGAATGCCGGAATGAAACGCTTTTTCTTTTATTCTCAGAAGTGGATATAAGCCTTATAAAAATAAAAAGAAAAAGTTAAGAGTACAAAATCAAAACACTGCAAAAACACTAACTAAAGTCACTGTACCTCATGCATATCTTAGTTCACGCTATTATTATTTGATCAATAATGCCTTTCGTGATTGTGCCTATATTCCTACACATGTTCTTTTTTTTCTTCTTCATCATCTTTTTAAATAAATAATATCGTCTGCCAAATTAGAGTGTTTATCACCCAAGAGCAATTCAAATTCAAAACTGATTTACAAAAGGGAAAAAGGTAGGAAGCATTTCGGCATATATATGTATGTACATCTAAGTATGTGTGTATATACAGTAAGGTCAGAAAATCATTGGATGATTCGATCGTAGAAAGGAAAAACATCGATAGGATTGAATCAAATCTCCAAATTAGAAGCTACTAGGACAGAGATTCGCTAGCAAATCGTACAAAAATCCTTCCAATTATGGTATAGAATCAGAACATACGGGCACAGAGGACACACAATTACTACCAACCGAATATTAATTACCAAAAGGATGAAACCACCAAAACCCCAACGTTCCTGCGGAGTTAGGACCACCTCAACAAGATGATTAAACACATTATTGTTTTGCAATCGAAAGTCTAGAATCTTTTAGGTTGTTATGTCTGTTTCTCTGTCTCTCTTTCAGCCTCGCTAGTTGACGAGGACCTCAAAGGACTACATTCGGGCAACGTTATATTCGTCGTTTTAACATTTTTTTTTAATTTTTTGGCCCTTCGACCGAGTGCCGTATTGCAAGGCCCCATGATAAGAGGTAAATTTTATTTTCATTTGTCCCCTTGTTATATTTTTCCAGGGATCTTGTCATGGCGTGATACAATTTTCTCGAAAAGTAAAAGAGAAAATTATTATTTCCTAGGAAAACAAAGAAAAACTCATTTGCCTTATTGTCCACAGTAGCTGTTATTTTTGTGAAAATGGATGTCCAACTATAATTTTCTATTTTTTCAATTAGTTTTCCGTAAAAAAAAAAAGTTTGTCTTTTTTTTTTTTGGAAAAAATTGTTGAATCCTTTAAATAAGACGATTTTTTTTTTTTACAAAATTATTACGCATTACGTCATATAATCATAATTGTATAAAGTGGACGTCATTTTGTCTATAATCAAATAAATAATTTCACCGTAAGTGATCGGTGGGGACCGCATATTTCTCTCTCTTGTCGCGTTTAAAATAGACCCTGTCAACTGGAATCTTTCCTTGGATACATGAACGTGGACTAGAATTGACTTATCCTTCTTTAATTATAAATGTGACGGACACTAAATAACTTAAATATTTAAACTGGGTCGGGGCTCCTTATCATTTATTCAATAAAAATAAAATAAAAATGTTACGACGTGTCATTCAGGGGTTACTCTTAATAGGTTAAAAAAAACGAAAACAAGGACATTCCATCAAACTCGCAACAAAAATATTTTGTTATGTATCTATTTTTCTTTTTGACAAGAAAAACAAAAAAAAAAAAAAACAAAAAGAAGTCAGGCGGCTTTAAGGAGTATCTGAAATATCCGTGGACCCTTGTTTTAGTAAAGACTGTTTCGCAGGTTGTCTTAAGAAAAGCATTAAGTTGCCCCATCATCACGAACCTATGTACTAATATTAAGTCTACCACAAAACCGCCGCATTAGCGTTAAAATTCAACGTCAAATTTAAACATAATTCTTTTCTGATTTCTAGTTTTCAATTTAGTAGTAATGGACGAGTAATAACTCAATCTAAATAATAAAATTTATCATGTTAGGAACTCAACTCAAAATAATCCACAATAATTAGGAAAACCAATAACTTATAATACGAAACACCCAAAATTGAAATCATGCAAATTAATATTAAGTTGAAATTTAAATAATTTAAATATAAAATTTGTTGAATTCAAAATTCGAGTTTAACTAGTTTTTAATCGCAACAATTAAACTCGAATTTTTTTCTGTTTGTCACCTTTAATTCTAGAATGGTAGGTTAATAATAAAAGTCAATGAGTCAATGACACAACCCTAAAATTAAAATTTATCAACTTTTCTTCCACAATTCGCGTGACAATTCTACAAAATGGAAATCTACTGGACAAGGCTGGCGCTTTATATAAATGAGCTCACCTCTTCGTGTTTAATTTCCTCAATTCAATTATTTTTCTTCTCCCGCATGGGTAAAGATTAGACAGCGATAGAGGGCGAGAGATATTCCGGTTGGCTAATTTATAAATGTTTAAAGTCGACCAACTTCTACCAGAAACGACACATTTGGGCTACAAATATCGGGTTAACACGACAATTTGTGAAATTGGCTGGTGAAAAAAAGAACCGAAAAGGGCTAGAGCAGGTCAGTGAGGATTAGAAAATGTCAATCTACACCTGAGAGTGTCGGTTTCCAATAGTAGACAGAAGCATGGGACAAATTCGAGGTGGTTGTGTCATACTCAACAGTACGGCCACCATGTGTCAACTCCCTTTCTCTGAATAATACTATCCTTTGCCCCACGTTCTATTTGGGCCAAAAGGTTGCTTTCACAAATTACATTACTGGGAATATTTTGACTGAACTTTTGAATATCTGCGTAATTATACTTTCCCCGGCTCCTGTTCACTGTCAAGCGCCTCGCCTTCGGCGTGCAATTGAGTTATCCAACGGGTTGCCAAAGACATTTATTCTGTCAACATTTCATGAGAATGACAACCAAAAAAACGGTTTATTGAGACGTGAAATTAAAAAAATTGGGGCCAAAATCCCTGATATCTGGACATATGCAGGTGCATCGTGAAAATCAAAATAGGAGCAGGTCACAAGCCATCCGGGACTAGGATGATCTCATTCTTTCCAGGAAATATCAAGGCCAGTAAAATCTGGATTCCTATTTCCAAGGTCTTTCATAAATTTGCTTTTTTTGGGTCAATGTGTCGGGCCCTTCATTGTGTCTAAGTATTCCCAGGATTATATTCCCTGGAAAAATTACACGGATGTGGTTGTACAATATTTGCTACAAATTTTTAGGTTTTTTTTTTTTTTAAAAAAAAAAACAGTTAACAAATGTGTATATAAGAATGATAATAATGTAACATAAATCTCCGTCTTAATTCACCGGCTAGATTTCATTTCCTCTTCACCCTTTCCGATAATGGCTCTATCCAGATGTCCTCTTCTTCAGGCAATAGGTTTCACCCTTTCCGATAATGGTTCTATCCAGATGTCCTCTTCTTCAGGCAATAGGTTTCACCCTTTCCGATAATGGCTCTCTACACGTAATTTACGTCACCACTCCCCACCCAATACAATTAAATGAATACACAAGTAAACGTCTTCTTCTGTAAATCTTAATCATACAGAGAACACAGCATAAACACCTCAGCAGCATACTTCTACGTCACTTTGACTGTTAGCGTACACAATTTCATTACTACAAAAAGTGAATAAGCCTAAAAAACCTTTAGTCATATACAGAGAAAACACAACGTAAACAAAAGAATATGGTGCGTACTAACCGAAATAACCATGATACTACCAGCTAAGTCCATGAACCCAACCACAAGCCTTTCCCGATATAAACCCCACCCATATCCTCGCTCCCACACAGAGCAACCAAAAGGCGATACCTTGAAAGCCTAGCTCTCCTTAGTTTAGTCTATACTCTTAAATATAAGAAAGTTGTTAGGAAGCAAGAAAATTGTAAATTAGAGAGAGAGAGAATGCCTTCTGCTTCTACTACCATCATCTCCAAATGCACTGTTCTTCCGGAACAAAAATCCACAATCAAAACCCTCAAGCTATCATTCTCTGACCTTCCTATGCTCTCCTGTCATTACATCCAAAAGGGTGTTCTCCTCTCTTACCCACCTTACTCCATCGACGATCTCATCACATCCCTCAAGCACTCTCTCTCCGCCACGCTTTCCCATTTCCCTCCTCTCGCCGGCCGCCTCTCCACCGACGCCAACGGCCACGTTTACATAGTCTGCAATGATGCTGGCACCGATTTCATCCAAGCCGAAGCCAAGCATCTCTTTGTCCACAACATTCTTTCCCCTCTCGACATCCCCGATAGCTTCAGGGAGTTTTTCGCTTTCGACAGGACGCTCAGTTACTCCGGTCACTCCAAGCCCTTGGCCGCTGTTCAGGTCACGGAGCTCGCCGATGGTGTCTTCATTGGCTGCACCGTTAATCATGCTGTTGCTGACGGCACTTCTTTCTGGCATTTCTTCAACACCTTCGCTGAATTCTGTAAGGGAGGCAAGAAAATCTCCAAGTCCCCAGATTTTTCAAGAAACGCCCTCTTCAACTCTTCGGCAGTGCTTAAGTTCCCTGCCGGTGGGCCTAAGGTCACCTTTTCCGTCGATGAGACGTTGCGCCAGAGAATCTTCCATTTCAGCCCAGAAGCCATTCTTAAGCTCAAGTACACAGCCAATGACGTCAATTCGACGGAGATAATGGGTAAGCAAAGTAACGACAGTTGGAGAGTCGTTAATGGTGATAATACCGGTAACTTTACCTCTAACGGAAACGTCCCTCCCATTACGGTCACGGAGTCTTTATTGAAAAGTAAAACGGCAGAGATCTCGTCGTTTCAATCCTTATGCGCGCAGCTCTGGCGCTCCGTGACACGTGCTAGGAAGCTTCCCTCATCTAAAACGACGACGTTTCGCATGGCTGTGAACTGCCGTCACCGACTTGAGCCGCGGCTCGACCCCTGCTATTTCGGTAACGCTATACGGAGCATCCCGACCGTCGCGCCAGCCGGAGAGCTCCTATCTCGAGATCTGCGTTGGGGCGCGGAACTATTGCACCAAAACGTCGTCGCACATGGCGATAGCACGGTGCGGAAGGGCATAGCGGACTGGGAGAGGGAGCCACGCTTGTTCCCGCTAGGGAACTTCGATGGCGCATCAATCGCGATGGGTAGCTCCCCGAGATTCCCGATGTATGACAATGACTTTGGTTGGGGCCGACCTTTGGCTGTTAGAAGCGGCAGGGCTAATAAATTTGACGGGAAGATCTCGGCCTTTCCCGGGAGAGAAGTCAAGGGGAGCGTTGATCTGGAGGTTGTCTTGGCACCTGAGACAATGGCTGGGCTTGAATCTGACGCTGAGTTCATGCAGTACGTATCATCAGCAATCGTGTGATCGAACACACATTAGTCAAACTCTATGGCTCATTGCTACTCCAGCTTGTTTGACTTATTGGATCGGTTGTACCTGTCCAAATCTTTGGAGGGTCAAATGTGGCGATCATGCTTTTTCGTACAGTAAAAGTTTCTGCTCGAAGATTATATAAATAATAATATATAAAATGTTGGGTTTCTTAAATAAAAAATAAAATTATTTTTAAAATTTTAATTTTTCCTCAAAAATAGTAAATGTGCAATTAGATTAGTGAAATGTAAAATCAAAATAAAAAAGTGTGTAACTAATATATTTTAACATTTTCTTAATTCGTTATAAAGAATTTTTTTTTACTTATTACATATTTAGATTTACGATTGTAAATATATTGATCTGAGGTGAAAAGCTTAACTTTTAAAAATAATTAATATATATAAAATTTACATTCTAAATATTTTATGTTAGAACCTTCTTGCCAACAAACTAAGCTCTTATTCTGTCCACCGGAGAGGTGGATATGGGCGGTTCAGATTCGCCTTTTCGCTTTATCTACATGACCGTCCACGTTGTGATGAGAAGCCAAACAGCGACGCTGGCTGTTTGGCTAAAAGGATGCACTTGAATCGGATTGACCTCTTGTATGTATGGCAGCTTTTTCATTTTCCACGTGATGAGAACATGGATATTTGTCATAAAAAAATAAAATAAAAAATATATATATATAATCAACCGTACAGATATTTATCCTTAATGATTTTTGATTGGTTTCAAATATGTGAACCATATATAAATATAGACAAGGCTGCTAACTGAGAAATATATACAAGTCGTGACTATAGAGTCGTTTCATTTTAATCTAATAATTTTTGGTTTGCTGACACACTCGTACCAAATTATTTCTGCTTCACAAATATATGTGACAAATACTGTCGTGCAAAAGCAAGTGAGTTTAATTTATTTTGAAGATCTTATTAACAAGAGAGTATTATTGTAATTTGCTACTCATTGAGAGCCTTATTACAACAATAACATAGTCTCATAGAATTGTTTATATACCATATTCATTGAGAATATTTTCTAATGAGATTTCTTTACATTTATTTTATATCTAATAGGAAAGAGGAAGGTTGCAACAAATATTATTTACCTCTGCCACTTGAACATGTTACCGACTTCATTGGCTCAGGTTTCAAGCTCAGTTAATCGTAACCCAAATTAGTTTTTACCCTGCGTCTCTGCCTATCAGGTTTCAGGCTGCCCACCGAAGTTCAGAGGCTCTTAGAATTAGAAAGTGTGTTTTCTTGAGAAAACATAAGTGGGTGATATTGTAAGAATCCTCTGAGACGACATAGGGAGAAGGATCAAATGAATAACTTTTTATAATCCAGACTCGTGCCAAACTATATATGGAAGCCAAATACGCCGGAACGAATCAGATGTTTCCTCTGACAATTAAGCCATGGGCGCCTGCTCATTAACGAGGGGCGGTGGAGACATGGTATTGGGCTCACAAGCATTTGTTCTTGTCGCGGTATAGCTGAAGAGACCTTCATGTACTTGCAGATAGATTGTGCACAAGTGTCTCGCTTATATGGACCAAGCCGGTCACTCCTGCACTACGTGCCACTTTCTTTACCCTTCCTGCCAAAGAATGTTTGGAGGAAAATCTCCGCCAGAATTTCAGTGAGGGTCCTCCACAGCTTGGCCAATTGTTTTTGCAGTTACCTGCTGGTGGTTTAGGAAGTGGCCCAACGAGCGCACCATTGGTGGAGCAGCATGGGTCCCATACCCAGTGCCGTTTCTCACTAAGCTAGCTAGAGAATATTGCTGATGCTGGGAACGAGATGTGTGGTACAAGCGAAGCAAAGAAGCGGAACCAAATGCTGATCGAATGGGAACCACTGAGCCAAGTGTGGATCACAGTTAACACTAACAGAGCAGCAGATGGTAATCCGGGCGAGGGAACGGCAGGGGGAGCTTGGAGAGACCGTCTGGGCAACTGGGAGGAAAGGTTTATGCACAAGGTTGGCTACTGTTCGGCATTTCTTGCTGAGCTTTGGGGGATGCTTAAAGGCCTTACGCTTGGTACGTAGGATTCAGAAGAGTAATACTTGAGGTGGACTCCTTTTCAGCCTTAAACACGGTTAGAGTGGGGCCCCAGCCTAACCATCCTCGAGCTAACCTTCTAAATGAATGCCGTGCCTTGCTGAATAGAGAATGGGAAGTGCATCTCCTACATGTCTACAGGAAGGAAAACGCGTGGCAGACTTTCTGGCAGGTTTGGCTCAACAACAAAGCCACGGATCACAATTTCTCCAAGACTCCCCTGCTGATGTTATTAAGCTGCTCCGCGAGGACGTTATTGGGTCCGTGTTTCACCCTCCTTATTACCCCAACAAAAAGACTCATAATACCATTCAAAAACACAAGTCCTTCCTAAATGATTATGTTCTTCCACAGCTAAGCAGAATGTAGAGGTCAGAAAGAAAACTATGCTACTGACGTTGACAGAATCTGGTACCCACCTATCCTATGTCCCTAAGGTCATAGTGCTAGAAAGATTCCCACTACATTGGATGGTCCAAATCATTCAATTTAAACAACTGACCTCATCTTAAGGTCCAATATACAAGAAAGGAACAATGGATATGTCACAAACAATCAATAGTCCAAACCCCCATAAAATGGGACGTTGAAGCTCAATTAAGTCTACAAACAACACCAAACCCCCCATAAATCTTTGCTTTCAACAGTTTTTGCAGAGCAAACGTCCAAGTACTTCTAATCACCTGTAGTGAGCCTCCGGAGATGGGAAAAAACGTTTCGCCAGCCATTGCAGAGGTCTAAGCAGTTGTGCTCTCTGCTTGCGCCAGAACCAAATCGCAGCATTGTATTGCTCATTACGTATTTTTTTAGTGGCTGCCTTCCAGGAATACTTTTCCATTTCTTCACGTGCTGCTTTACCAATTGTTTCTCTCAATTCACAGTTGTGCAACAATGGCTTTAATTTTGCCAAGCAGTCATCAAGATCACCAGGATTAAAAAGAAAACCAGTTTTACCCTCCTGCTCTGGAGGAATTATGTCCGGGATTCCCCCTGCACGAGCCGCCACTACAGGTATTCCAGAGGACATGGCCTCCAGAACAACAAGGCCAAGTGTCTCGGATTCTGATGGCATAACAAAAACATCCCCACTAGCATATGCCTGAGAAAGCTCTTCTCCTCCCAACATCCCGGTAAAAACAGAAGGCATGCCAGAAAAGGTCTTTTCCAGCTCCTCCCTTCCAAGAAAGAAGCCATGTCTCATCAAAAGGAAAGCATGAAAGTTCTTATAATGGTAACATCTTTGCAATTTGTTCACAACAAGTAGCAATTATGTTGCTTTGGTCAGACCGAGGAAAAAAAACAAAACAAAACAGTCATCCTGGAGTGTTCTGTCAGAGAGTTCACAGACTATAATTACCTATAAGGCCCGTCCCCGACTACAGCAATTCTTGCTTCTGGAAGTCTATCCATGATCCTGTTAAATGAAGTCCATTAAATTTCAGATATGCAGTCCATATCCATCGGAGAAACAGAACAAAGCCTATTCAGTCACAATTCAAGTTCATGTTTCTAACTTCTAAAACGCGGGAGGGACCACACCTGGAAACTGTAGCAAATTTTGGAATTAGGACAGAAATAGAAGTAAGACTAAAGAGATACCTTTTGAGGAAGTCCAGACTCTTCTCTACTCCAATTCGCCCAACATGGACAATTAATGGTTTATCAGGTTCACCATTGCTGTTTAGATCAAGAATACATGATACTGAGAAAAATATGTTAAACAATCTTTCAACATTGGTATAAAGGATTAAAGAGATGATCTCACCTTAGTCTCAGACGCATTTCATGAGAGCGATAGCGAGGGTGGAAGCTATCATAATCAACTCCCTTGTTCCAAAGACGGATCTTGTTTGCTGATAATAAGCAAAATAAGTAATATATGCTTGCATGAACACAGAAAGGCACATAATGAAGTAACTAACAAAAAAAGGGCGTCCCAGTGCATGAAGCATTCCCACATTGTAGAGTTTAAGAAATGGTCAAATGTACACAATCTTATTCTTGTTTTTATAGAGAAGTTCCCATGACTCCAATGGTGACCTTTAGATCACAATGGAGTAACCTTACTGTTATGCTAAGGTTTGCTCTTGAATGAATAAAGCACCATTGACAAGAAGGAAATGTGTCCATTCACCTGCTGTTACCCTAGCTTCTTGGAGATCTCTCCCGATGGCAGCTGAAGGCACTAGTGTAAGATCAGCTGCTCTATGAAGGAATTCTGATGAAGGACCAAAAGTATACATATAAGCTTGGAAATCTGAAGACCATGGCCTTGTATCTGAAAGAAGGAATAGAAAAAAAATTTAAAGGCTCACGTACTTATGACCAACCACATGGGTTTAACCAGCCAACTAAAAGTGTACCTTGGGATATATCTGCAAATAAAAGGAAAAATGAGGCTCAGCCATAACTGATTGACATATTAAGAGGAAAGAAAGTGGTAGTATAAACAAGTTAATACAGATATTTCAGTAAAAATGTAGAAGAATAAAGACTTACACAGGGACATGAGTGTGATAAGACATTACTATGGGTACACACAATAGCTTTGCAATAACAAGAGCACCAAAAACCTAGAACAGAGATTGCACATAATCAGCAATGCTCACCAACCAAGAGTTGGTTCTTTAGTTCTTTGAATGTAAAGCTTACCATTATCCCAGGTGAAGATGCATGAATAATATCAGGCTTAAACTGTGCAACCTCTGAAATTATTCTTGGACTAAGTGCCAAAGAAAGAGGCACATTCTGATACCAGGGGCAGGGGAAGCTGAAAAATAGGGGAAACATGGAGAAGCACAGAGCTAAAGATTTAAAGTTGACTTTATACTGCAATATGTAAAAAACTATATAGCAAAAACAGTTGAGATGTTCTATGAGCTTAAAAAATAACTAAACCTCCAACCGAATAACATGGTAAAACCCAACTCATAAGTTATAAGTCTTAATTCATTTAAATGATGACATGAAATGAAGTGCAAGTTGGCATTAGGCTATGTAGCAACCTCCGGGAGCCTATCAACTTTGCTCCATAAAACTCCTGAGGCACTCCCTCATGTGTTGTGACAACCATCACCTGTAACAAACCACTTCATTAGCTTTAACAATTATCAATAGGATATTATTTTTATCAAGAGAAGATTCATGTACTACAATGTGTGGAACAAAATACAAACTGAAGAATACCAAGTCAAAACACGAAGTTGATTACCTCATCCCCCAATTCACGCAAATATCTAATAAAATTCTGGAACCGATTCTTATACCCTGACACATATCTGCAAAAGGAAAGGAGTGTATGGCACTGGATCAATGCTACTATCAAAATAAGGGGAAAAAAAAATAGAGACAGGATATAGTTACATGCATTCCCATTTTTATTTGTAACAAAGACAAAGAACCGCTTGAGCCTGATGTACATGTCATCATGTCCCTTCCCAACCAACACTTCACAGTCTAAGGATAAGAAATTTCAACAAGGGTTTCTAGCAACCTTCATGTCCCCTCGGTAACCTCATTCAAAAATTGGTAATTAAATCTAACACAAATACTCATGGAGATCAGCTGCAGTTAACTACTTATCCCACCCAAAAAAGGTGGGGAGGGGGTACAGATGATTCAAAAGGACTAGTAACTATTCGATGAATATTGGGACAGCTTATCCCAGTATAAGTTGTAATCATGGAACTGGCCTCTTGGATTGTCATCTGATTGTAAATCTCAACATAGAGATATCAAAGATGCAAATATTTAGATATGACCAGTTGATACTTATTTATTATCAGTTAGCACCACTGAAATCCACAATTCCAACAGCTACCTGATAGACTTGAGCAAAGTCAAAACTTGGAACCCCATATATGTTTAAGCACCACATAAAAGGACAAAACAGAAAACTAATACCAAAAGGGCAACAGCTAGAATTCATTGAAGAGGCATGATAGACAATAAAATGTAGCATAAAGCCAACCCAGGGACATCTACCAATTTTACAGTAATTGATGAAGTCAACGCACAGAAGTGACATATCAGCCAAGCACTCAAAAAAATAGATGACGAACTTCACACCAACACCAAATTCAAGAACCCCTAATTACAGAACAAAAAATATCAAAAGTGCAAAGTGCACACAATGCAGCCAAAACATTGCAACCTTAGCTCAGTGAGTTCAATTTCAGACATCACACTAAATTCAACAACTTAAGTAACAAGAATCCAAGTCACGGATTAACATTGGGAAGCAGATGGATCAGATAAAATCTACAGTCAGTAACAGCATGTGGAGGACCTATATAGTAAAGTAACCTTCAATCAGCCAAAAACATCACTTAAAGCAAGAAAAAACCCAAGGCAAGAGAAAACACAATCAATGTCGCGGATAGACTAGCCAAAGCAAAATTATCCATCAGAATTTAGAATGAAAATTAAAGGAAAGTCGAAATCAATGCTTAGTCAAAATCTCAAAACCTATCAACCAAATCATCCCAGAGTCTCAGATTCAGTAAGACTACCACCCAACTAACTTCACAAAATGCACTGAACGAGCACAACAAAAAAAAAAATCAAGACTAAAAGGAAGACTCACGCAAAAGGAGAAGGCTCAACAAAGAGAGCAATACGACGAGGACTGGAATTGGTTTCTGATTCAAGCAATGGAGCAGAGTTCTCTTCCCCTTCCTCTCTAACCTCTGTAATCATGATATTGCTTTTGGCTTTTACAAAAAGGCTTCTCCTTTTCGTTTCCGCTCCCTCAAATTGACTAAGGCAAGCTCTTTTACAATAAACCCCAATGGGTTTTCCCTTTAAAGAGCCAGAACTCGGAAATCCAAGAGAAAATGGAGGAGGGTGAAAAGAGGAAGAAGAAAAGGCAGGAGAAGACCAAGAAAGGTAACTACTTGAAGAAGAAAAAGAAGGCGTACTAGAAGAACAATTGGTAGAGAAAGTGGAGGGACAGAGAGTATAATATGGAGTTGTCATGATGGTTTTGGTGGGGGTTTAGTATAATATAAGAGAAGGGGAACAAGTGTTGTTAAATTGATTAGTAACGTGTGACCAAGAGAAAAAGAGAGGGCTTTTGGCTCTTGGGGAATATTCCATTTCACGAGCTGGGTTTTGTAGGGTATCCGACGGTGGGGCTTCGAAGCATATGCTTTCTTTCGTTGGCTGTTACCCCTTTAAGTTAGACCACTTTCAATTATTATTATTATTATTATGTTTTTTTGGCGTTGTGGGTTGTATGGCTGCCCGCCTTCCTTCCATGCATGAGCGGTCATTGACTGATTGGGGCTTGGCCATTGACAGCCCTTTTCTTGCGCGATAGTTCTTTCTCCACACCACAATCCACCAGTTTTGCTCCTCTCCGTCCCTCCAATTTATTTTCCCCTTAATAAGCCGATGTGCATTTAAATTGCCTGATTAATTTGTGTATTCAAATGGGATAAGGATTATCAATTCATGTTTGTCGATGATAATAACGTTACTAAAAACTTTCATTGGTGGGAAACTCTTTACTTGGAATGCTGAAACTCAAATTGTCTTGCGTACACATTTCAAAATCCATTTTGACTTTGTTAATCTAATTATTCTTTGTCTTGTTGCCCTGCGCGTGTTATCATTAATTTCTGCATTGAAATATGCAATGGAAGGAAAATAGTCCCCATAAAGAAAGAAAGAAAAAATGCAAATACAATTTGATGGAATGCACTACATCCATCATCATTCCACGCCCTCGTGAAACCTCTGCGTTATCTATCGTAGAACTACAATTTTAAGGATCCGTATAATCAAAGTAATGCATTATATTGTAACACACAGTCAGAAAGCGAAACAAACACTAAGTTATAACACAAAAGTCAACTTATGAATCATAACGCAATCTGAGATAGTTTAAATGGAATTTGTTTAGATAAACCTTTAAGTTAGACCAACCTTCTTCTTCTTCTTCTTCTTCTTCTTTTTTAATATTTTCCTTCCTTTTTTTTTTTTTTTTAAAGATAAAACACTAACAAAAACACAACTACGAGAAGACGGTATAACCTTTGTTCCCTGACATTATATTTACCCCAAGCGTAATGAAAATTGAATATCCTGCGAAAGTAAAAAAGATTCAGACACGATGTGAACATGTGCTAACGGTTGTGAGCCTTGGTTTGTAAGCAAGCATGCTCGTTATTTTCTAAACAAAAACCAAAAAGAAAGGAGTGAAAAAGGCCAAAATCGTGGGACCAAAAAAACGCAGGTTCAGATGGACGCAACCACAAAATAAATACATAAATCTCAGGCCATCGACTTCCGGCCAAAGAAAGATACTACAATGACTAACACACAGTACATCTGCAGCTACTTTCCTTTCTGCTCTCGCTTCCTTTGTACCCCATTTACCTCTATTTTGGCCCCATTTCCACTTTTGACTCATTGAACCATACAGCTAATACAGTACTGTGTGCTCTTTCTCATAGCACTCGGGACTGCCCTTTTCACCATAGTGGAAGAAGCTAAGCTGCCACACCATTTATTTGGTCCTTTTTGTTATTGGGATCTTTTTGTTGCAATCTATTTCCTCTTGTAAAAGATCGTCACCTGAATTTTTTCATTGAGATGACGATTGATACCCTTAAAATTTGCAGCTTCCGCACGCACAAAATAAGATTCGCGATGCCATTTCTCTCTCACTCAGATGGGACAGCTCCCAGTCTCTTTTTTTTTTTTTTTATTCAGTGGCCAAAATGCTTATGAGTTACGTAAATATCTGAGGAGCATTCATCGATGCCATGGGATATTCTTTTCCCCGCTTCAACACGTGGGTCACGCCATAATAATAATCCATTGATCCAAATGCCAACAAGAATTTTTATTTCATGGGCCAGAGTTATTTTTCTTTTCTCTTCTCAAAGTTGTGCGTCCTTAATTAAGTACTAAATATTCTCTAGCCTCCTAAGTTTTGGGTATCTCATGTCACGTGGCTTATTTAAATTGAGCATATGCGTCCGCATGACATAAGACTTTAAATTTTTTAAATTTATCTTTCATAATTTAATATATATACATATATTTTATATTGATTGGATTTGAAATTTTTTACTTTTATTCATTCCTTAAATGAGAATGTGATTAATTCAAATATAACAATGTTCAATTGAGAGAACATCAACAAATTATTTTGACATCAACTTACAGTTATAATATCTAATATATTTGTGAAAAACTTTTTTTATTGGAAAAAAAAAAAGAAGAAAAGAAAGAGCTTCGGGTTTATGGTGTACTTGCATTGTCTCCACTCTTATCACACAGAGATAACATTTTACGACGTACTATAATTGAATTGTCCAATTAGTGTTTCTAAAGATTTTCATCTGCCACCAGAACACTTGGACTTCTTGGGTCTCCTCGTACTTGTGGGAACTCTTCGTCGTCGTGGTGATGTCGAAATGGGCAACTGGCAAGTCGCAATTGGTGACTCAAGAGTTAGAAAGGACTAGTCGATCTGAAAAATTCAATGGTTCTAAAATTATGGATAAGGCCTAGACGACAGACAGAAGGGCTCATCTTTGACAGTTTCTGTGATGGTCGTTTCGTTTGAAACCCGCCCCATCTGTTGGGAGGATGACAGTAGTTGTGGCTTCATGGGTTTCATTTTGGGCTCCAAGAGGCCCTCTCCATTAGGTGAATTCTTCAAAACAATTAGCCCAATAATTTCATTTCAATGCGTCCCCAAAATAGATAAAGGGCTTCTTGGCCCAATTAAAAATGGGCTGCCGTTCAACATCATCCCGTTTTGCATTTCAATGGGAAAATTTTAGGTGAGATATTGGTGCACTGGAAGTAGGCAATATATTCGGATAACTATTTACCCATCTCTTTTGCGATCTTTTTTTTTTTTTTTTTCCTTTGAACGTTACCTGATCTCAAACCCGAATTTAAAATAAAGAGCAATGCACAGTTACATTTATTAGATAATGTCATTAAGATATTAAAGTTACGTTCAACTTTATTTATTTATGATTAGTTTAGTTTAGTTTAGTTTATTTTCTTTTTTCTGGGTGTTTATCATATATCTTCTAAGTGAGCCCAACTAGAATATATATATATATAAAGTAAAACGAGTAATTAAAAATTGCAAGAGCTTAATATTTTGTAACTCAATTTTCAAAGTTCACATTTGACATCGATGCTTAATTCTTACATTTTTGTGAGTGGAGACCTTAGTAAATTTGATCACTGCAAATAATGGTAGGACCTAGATTTTCTAACGCACCCCCTCCCCCCCCCCCAAAAAAAAAGAAAGAAAGTATATTTATATGACCTGAATCATATGCCATGATTTATAATTGAAAAGCTATTGGACCTTGGCTATATAATATCAACTAAATTCTTATGCCCATGTAGTGAATTTTTTAGTACAAGACCCTCGAATTAGACTTCATGAATTGCTATGCTTCAAGATGCTCATTTGCGAGAGAGGAAGAAAAGAAGGAAAACAGAGCCGGGTTCTTTTAACTGCCAGTCAAAAAAGGAGGCTGCCTGCCTGTCCATGAAACATAGAGTTGAAGAGGAATTTTCCTGTGTCAAAGTGGACGAAAAAGGAGCAAAAACATGTGGGGTTGCCTAATGGACAAGGGAAGCCAAGCCCAGAGTCTCATATTCAAACAGATTCCCTCTAAAACGGGACACTTTTTTCTATTACTATAAATTTTTTGATCTCAGTAACGGAATCTGAATGGCCAACAAAAGAAAATTAATAGACCCTGACACCGCCTCAAAAGCAACGCTGACGTCTAGATTATCAAATCTTGTCCTTCTTTGTTCCCCTCCCCGCCCCCACCATCTCTCTCTCGCTCGACTGTTTTTCTCTCATTTTCCCACATGAATTTCAGTCCTGCCGGCTCCTCTTGTTCATCGGCTCCACCACTCTTCTTTCTTTTGAGCCAACCCTTTTACTTGTAAATTCTGTTGAATTCCCTTGTCTGCCATTTATACGCGTCAAAAACATGGAATATATTGAATATATAATTACCCCTTCAAATTTTTGTATGGGCTATTAAGTGGAGTCCCAAAACGAATTAACTATAAACAGTACAAGTCTATGAGACACGTTTTGTATATAATCCGCGTAAGCATGCTATAGTTCTATGTATCACGAGTCAAAATCATACTAATAGGGTGTTGGAAAATTTAAGTAGAGTAGGCATATTAATTTAAATGTTACGTGGGGGTTTATTATATGCACAAGTTGTAGGATATTCTTAACCACTTTGGTTATTATTCCTTGACCCAAGGTTAGGATATGTCTACTTAAATTTAGCTAATAGACCTATATAGACGTGTATTTCTCTCTTCTTCTCCTCCTCCTCCTCCTCCTTTTTTTTCCCGTAATTTATAGCTTATAAAAATATACTAATGTATTCAATGTATTTGTTTATTAATTTAAATTTAAATATTTTAGTTATGATGTATTTTTTATTAAGAGTGAAGTATTATGCCTTAAATTTGTTAATTTTAAAATTAAATATAGCAAAATTATTTAAATTTAATAATATTTAGCTGGTAAATGCTCCCACGAGACAAATTAGATGAAAACGTGTGCCGATAATCCTCTACTTTGACTTATAATCGTGATTATCTACTTTTCTTTTCTTTTCTGTTTTTTTTTCTCTCCAAAAGAGAAAAAAGCAAGAGTATTGGTGTGGTTGAACCAAAGTGAGGGCTTGCTTGATCTTCACAGTCACTTTGGAACATGCATAAAATTTCACGTCTACTAGCCTGTTCCTCATTTCAACGAGAAGCCTCAGTCCAATCTCTTTTCTTTTTCACCTTTATCTTCACTATCTTCTTCGCCCTTTTCTTTATGTCATCTTGATTCATCCATAAATACGCTTCACAGACCTTAGCAACTGCCCCCTTCTCGCTTGACAATCGTCCCTTCTTCATACAAATTAAACTCTCTCACTCTCTTCTGTATAATCCCCTTTTTTTTTTTCCTTTTTTTTAAAAAAAAAAAGAAAAGAAAAGAAAAATTCTTCCATTAATTTGGAACTGTACCCAGATCGTATGATCTAATGTCACGTAAATCAAGCAAGAGAGTGAATTTCAGTCCTGATGTCAACGAGAAGCCACCGAGCCTTCTCAAACATGGAGGAGGAACAAGAGTGGGTGGCAACAGGAAAAAGATAGATGGAATTTTCATCTTTAGGCTGCCCAGAAGCTCCAAGTTTCCGGCGGTAAGGCTTTTAAGGCACCTTGAGGCCAAGGTAGCCAGGGTTCTACATTTATTGTCCACGACAAGGAAGCCTTCACGGAAGATTTCTTCGGCCAGTTTGGCAAGATCAAGATCGCTTGCAGACACAATAGACTCCCAGCGAGCTGAAGCCATAGAGGATTGCATTGAATTCTTGAATTCTTCCTCATCTTTCCAGAGGTCAAACTCAGTCTCTACACATTAAAATTCTTGGTAGATTTCGACCAGAGAACTATGTAAATGCAATATATGAAAAATTGATGTAACATTTTCTTCCTTCACTTACCAAAATAAAAACATGAACTTCTTCTCTTCTTCTTCTTTTTTTTTAAATTTTTTTTTTTTGATAGTAAAAAGACGATGATTCATGATAAAAAAAAAAAAAGAAAAAGAAAAAAAATGGTGTTTCTTAGTAATTTCTAACGGAGGAAGAAAAAAACAAAAAACAAAAAACCACCTACCGTATAATCATCAAGCATTTTTCAGGCAAAACCCACGGCGCCAATTAGTCAGCGACATAAAATTTTAACACCTTACAGCTAATGGAGACAGGCTACCCCAAGCGTGGGCCAGCCTTAGAGGTTGGTCCCGTCCGGCCTACCAAATATTTAAGAGGTCGAGTCACCACCAGGGCCATAATTGAACATCCGGCACCACCTCCACTTGACAATTCGCTTAATTTCAATGTTTTTGTCTAGGGAATTATTGGCCAAACGATCACTCGAAAAAGTTAAAAAAATTATCCTTCTTGAGAAATCATTAAATTCCAACCGTTACCTGTCGTGATGGAGAATTTTTCACATTGCAATTCCTCATGGGCTGATGGGATGGTATCATTAATCTTTAAGACACGTCTTATTATTTGGATCTTCGGAATAAAGATGATGAGTCTACGAAACCCAATTTACCAACCAAATGAGAAATAGATAGGCCATTACAATGAGGGATTAAAAAATGAAAAAAAAATTCTTGGCAACCCTTTCTTTTCCATTTTCCAATTGTGGGAAATAAAACAAAATCAGGAATCCAAGGAGAGTTTTTCAAGCTCACGGAGGCCATGACCCGAAGCCTTCTTCATTTCAAGAGCTCTCTTGTAAGGTGGGGCAATTGGAGGTTGTACAGGATCCAAACTCTGGTAAGTGCCATCGGCAACTTTAGGTAGTGGATACGATCGGTCAGAGTCATACCCGCTAAGGTCGCCGCAAGCCAAAAATGGGATATATACCTTATTCGGCCCTTCCAACCAACCGCTACTGCAATCTGTAACGACACGGATATGGTATGAGAAAAGGGCAGCAAGCAATCAATCATTCATTGATTCAAGTTGGAACAGGCTAGATGCAGCAACTCAATCGAAGTTGTGAAATATTTTGTCTGACTTGATCGAAGACTTAATCCCACGCACATGAAATTTAGACTAAGTGGTCCTTACTCCTCAATGACTAACAAAGGGTCCGACCCTAGATTTAGCAGCATACACAGTATCCTCTAGAATCAAGATGGAAGATAACCAGCTACAATGAGACAAGTTGCAGGGGTCGCTAGAAAACCTGCACTTTTCAACTCTGATGTAAAGTAAATCTAATATTCTTGCACAATCTTTTATAAAAATAACTTCTGTATCATTGCCTGCCAATGTTCCACACTTCCATCATTCCCAATGATTGTAGTCGACAGTAATGGGTTCTCTAAAATGTTTTAAGTTTATGGTTACGACCAAGTGTCTGTAAATGACAAAAACTATAACATATAAATTTTGTCATTTATGTATAAACAGTACAACAGCAGAGACTAAAGAATATCCAGGAAAGCCTAGGGGCATCTTTATTGATGGTGATGTCTCAAGGACTACAAAAGAGACGATAATATCTCAGCAGACACTATGTCAGAAAAAGATATCATGCTCCAGATATAGAATATGACTGAGCATTCCTGTGTGGATACACCCAGAGATGCACATGCAAAAGGGTTAGGATTGCACTACCTAGATCATCTGCTCCTGAAGGGCTTCCAACCTTTTCCAGGAGGCGATGCAAGTCTTTTGGATTAAACCCCTCAGGAGGGGAATAATTCTCACACACTGCAAATGCCTCTGCATGGAAATAATATGAGATTACGTTTGAGCACCATGTGCAATAGATCATTTTGCATTTTAAGACAAACTTCAGGACTTGTTAATTTCCTGGAAATTCTTTTGCATGCTTGGCAAAGAGCAAATCCTATACAATGACATTAAGATAACAGATTTTGTAAAACCCTATACACCCTACCTATGCTGGAATTGCGGCTGCTTTTTGGTTTCGAAAAAGTCACCATAGGAAAAAATAACTTTAGCTGCACAAGGCAAACAACAGGTTACCCCATCTAGTCAGTCCTCTCACTTAGCAGCAAAGCATGACTAACATTAAAATGTCCATGTCTTAATACATCCAAAGCACTTTCTGCTGGAACTTCTACAAGCACTTTATTTACCTGGCAGTAGAGAAGACTTGTATCTTTTCCACGAAATATCTTTGCAATAAATTTTCCTCCTTCTCTAAGTACATGTGCAACAATTGTTAAACCCTGAAGAAAAGGTGACTCTGCTGTTAAGCTCTAATCAAATTTCAACAAGATCCATCAAGCAAGAGAGTAAAGGACATAGTTTAGTGGGGTAAAGAACTGACACTCCATGTGTCATACTTGCAAAGGCGCACACATGCACACACAAAGATACATGCACATGGTTGGTGTTTTTTTTTTTTGGGGGGGCCGGGGAAGGTGATGAGAATTGGACTTAGAATTTGTGAGAGAAGTGCATGCTTCTTAATTTGTCGTACATTGAGTTTACATGTAGGTAAACCAAAGAAGACCAAAAAAGAAACCTGCCATCATCAAGGTCTATAATTGGGTATAAGTATAAAACCCTTCAGCAAAATAGATTATGCAAAGTAGTGCAGAAAAATTGTCTACGCATGACATGTATTTATATTCCCTCTTAAAAGTGCCAAGAATATGAAACTTACTGCTAAAATGAGCTGTGACTGAACAAATTCATCCATGTCATGAAGGCCAGTGACTGCAAATAAGCAGTGAATAAAGCAAGCCTCAGAAAATATGAATCAAAAGTTATACTCAACAATTACTGTTAAATATACACAATGAAGTTAACCCATGAATGAAAGCTTACCATCAGGGGCACCGTCACATACAACTAGGTCAGCCTTGCAGCCATCAAAATGTCTAATAACCTGAACAGAGAAGAAGATGAGTAATAATTGACAGGATATTGCTATCTATTACACAACAATAAGTCTAGAGTATCATTCAGACCTTGATAAGGCTAGTCATATTAGCATTCTACAACTGGTAGTCACACTTAAAGCAAATAATTGCTGGCAAAGAAGAAAGCATGTGCACAATGGATCATATGCCTAACAACTAGCACCTTTCATTCCTATATACTTTTGAGCTTTCAGTTTGCTTCATACTATTTATTGAAGGAGCAGTAACAGTAAACAGTCTTGTCCACCATCATAAGAAATGTACATACATACAGAAGCCACAACATAGACCAGTGCTTCCATATATTTTATTTCCAAATATGGATATAAAACAATGCCCTCCTTGGTGGATTATGTGAAGTAGTAATGAGCACTTAAAGGATCTTTCATGCCATTCCATACCCACAGCATAATTTGCATTGGTCATTTAATTTTTAGGAGGCAGTGAAAAAAATGCCTCAACCTAAGGAAAATCAAAAGCAAGATATGCCAAAAAATTATGTGGTAAACTATCCTCACCACTTCTGCTGTTCGGGCATTGGTAATGTCACCCTGCACCTGAATAACACCTTCAATTGGAGCCATGGGTTGCAAGTCAATAGCCACAATAAGAGGAGGATCACTGTCCCTGCCACTCATAATATAGAAAATGATCATCTCGCCTCAAAGCATCATCAAAGATAAATGACAAGATAAAAAATGAAGATTCCAAAATATATAGGAATCCAGCCAATCTTATCCTAGTGCATCAGAAGTTCCCATAGCTAGATTGGTAAGGGACCAATGTAAAGTTGAATGCGTCATCTCCAGTTCATGATGGAGAAACATAGACATTGTGTATTTTTAAAGCGTACTATCATAAATAATTCATGTTCCTTGAATGGATAATTCCAAAGAACCAACTAATTGATTGTAGCCCTCAAAGAATTAGCAAAAGACTCTAAACTTTAGCATCTGAAGCTTATCTTGACTACTAGCAGCTTTGACTGGAATAGAATACAGCCTTGCAAGGATTTTCTCTGACTATAAACACAAGAATTAGCAAAATGTTACCTGGAATTAGCTAATTTTGCTGGTAAATAGAGTTTACGGCTCAAGACCTGCACAACAAAAGTGACCATCAAAATCAAGTCAACGTATCATAAACCCCAAACAGCACCATAACGTAGATGTAATGTTTGGTAGAAGGCCATGTCAGGATACATTTATGGACTCCAAAATGCTTAATGCATGGAGATTGGAGACTGGTACAAAATAAACCAAACATATCCCGACCAAAATGAGCTCGAGAACAAACATTACTTGGCAGCAGTAGGAAGAGGAGGAAAGGTTGGTAAGTGAATTTGAACAATTTCCATACGTTCAAGAGAACTTCTTATCAGCCAATGACGAAGGAAAAAGAATGAGGGAAAGAAGGGAACAGTTTCAGCTGTACAGTTGCATAAATTCCCATAATTTGTGATATAATCCTCCAGAAAAACAATGGTACAATTATTGAAAACAATTATACCTGACTCCAGCTACCGGGCGCAGCACACAAATCTACCACACGTTTCACTCCTTAAAAAATCAGATCATGACCAAAAATCACAAGACATAAAGCCTTTAACATGTCAGTAAATACGTCCCAGTAACTGTGGCCTGATTCCTTCGTTTAAACAAAAAAGGAATTAACTTGTGAGAGAGAACCCCAGGTGGAAAAACCTTCAAATATGTTGAATTCCTCATCTATCTGGAGAAGCTTGAACGCGCTCCGAGCACGCCACCCTTCTTCTTTTGCTTTCCGATAATAGATATCCTGCAAACCCACTTAACTTACTGTTGCAACTGACTGAAAGAAGAAAGAAAAACGGATTTCTAGTGGAAGGAGAAAAAAAAAAAACCCACCCTCTTATCCCTTGAAGCTTTTCCCATGATTCAATTAGCCTACAATTCTGCAGAGAGTGAGGAAAATTTTCCTGATATATATAAAGAAAAAAAAAAAGAAAAAGAAAACTACCCAGACAAAAGTATGTTATGATTCGCAAGTCGCAACCAAAAAATTTAACGAGGGTGAAATTGGCGTTTACAAGATTGAAACTGAGACTATCGCTTAGGGTATTGTCACTCAGACATTTATTCGAACAGTTGTGAGGAGCAAAAACAGTGAAGTCTTCGTTCCCAGGGTTTAAAGATGGGGCCCGTCGTTAAATTGGACTCAGATTCCAGAACATTTATTGGGATGGTTTGCACGAAATGTTTTTATTGGTTCGGAGCGCCAATTTATCACGACGAGTTAGCACCTGAGGACGGCCCATTCCAGATTTCAATAACGGACCAACTAGCTTGCCGACAAGGAGACAACAAATGGCAACCCAAACATTTATGGATCCGGCCTAGTAGGATAGATGCATTCTTTCTATTCAAGCCACCTGGGGTTCCACGTCTCTACGGCATGATTGAGTTGGAGCATTGAATTATGATAAATTGGCTGCGCGAAGATTTTAAGCTAGCTTCTTAGCACAGCACCCAATGTCAATGGATCGTCAGGCCTATCTTGATCCATGCTTTCTTAATATGCCGAATGTTTCAAATTGCGGGGCCGTAGTTTATAAATTGTAATAAATTGACCAGTTTCCAGCATCGCTTGTGTGAAGCTGACCAATACTATGGCTCGGATTTCATTCTAAATGTGATCTACATCCAGGATTCGATCAACTTCCCCCGTGACATCATGAAGTGCTTCAATTTTTATGAACCGTTAATTTCTGCAAGACTGTTCGAGAGTCAATATTAAAAAAAGGCTAAACTAAGACATCATTAGCTGCACAGGAGAAGCTATAATAACCATGGGCATCTTGATCATTGACGGGTTTTAAAGACTAATCAGAATATATGAAAGAGTGTAAACGGCCTCGGACGCCGAGTTAAACACGGATCCGTCGTGTCACAATTACCAAATCGATATTGCCAACCTCAACTCGGGGCTCTTCTAAGAACACAAATTTCCCAATGGAATGCCTTAAATGGACCATAAACTAAACCAGTTCGGTTCTCTCTGCCTAGAAGCATGATCTCGGTCACAACAAACACCTTGGACTATAGAAATGCATATTCAGCTTCCATTGGCAAGTGGTGCAGTGGCTGGTTTCGCATCCTCCTCTTTCTCATGCTCTTTGTTCAACATCTGTTAGAATCAATTTTGAAAGTAAGGGTATAGCTGTCAAAAACACGAAGCGTAAGATCACCAGTACAACTATTAGCACAATAATGGGGAAAATCACCTTATTATTGATCAAGTTGTGGAGAGCAACAACACTGCGGATGAGAGATGAGAGATAAATGACCAGCATCATATCATTTGTTTTTACTGCACGAATGTGACATAAAACAGATCAATGATATGCAAACTCAAGCACAGAGCTTGGACAATTTCCTACAGAGGGGTAATATATTGACTTGTGTTACCTGCAAAAGACTTAATTAACTCGTTAACATTAAGATTTGGTAATAGATTGAACACATCCTGCAGCAGTGAAAAGTGCAAGTCAACAGGATTGAAAAAATTTGCTCAACATTATACAACTCTACAGAGATTTTATTCAACTCCAACCCAATTAGGCCAGCAATGCAATCCACAGTTATCATAAACAGGACCACTTGCATACTTTTGTCAGGCTGAGCCTTTTTCCTCACTTTTCAACACTAATTAAATGCATATATACTTATCAATATGAAGTGCAAGGAGTAGACAAGGGAAGAAAAAGAAACTTATGGTCCTTGCTGTGCCACTGCTCCTGGCAATACCAAAATTATATAACTGAAATGCAATGCTTAAAAAATCAGCAAACACACTACTCCAAGAAGCCAGTGATGGGGGAATGGCTCTTAAATTCTCTCCAACTGATCATATTCCTAAATGCTTGCATGATAGACAGTTAAGTTACTTCAAATATGTGCAAAAACATGATGCCATAGAGAGACAGGCCATCATACTCAATGGGTAAATAAAATTAAGAAATTCCAAAATTTGTGGGTTTAATTAACAAGCCAACCATGAATAGAATACCTGTAAATGGTAAAGTATCTCATGATTTAGTGGGAGCTTCTCATCAATGACAAGGTCAAGGTAACCACGTATTTCTCGCAATCGTGCATCCAAGCCCTTTAAGGCAGTAAGTTTAGCAGTAACCTAATGCAAGAGGTCATTAGGTCCATAGCTTTCTTTAAGTGAAGATTCCACAAAATTGATCATCTATACTCAGGTCAACTCCGTAATTCAACTTCAGAATGTGAAAAAGAGAGAACTAGATAGAGAGAGAAAAAGGCAAACCTCAGTTGCAAGCGTACTAATGGTTGTATCCTTCACATCCCTTAACAAATGTTCAACCCCTGTATAATGGCAACAGTCATCAAATCATAAAGCACATATTTGCATCTTCTTCAAAATGCAATTGGGCAAGAAACAGAAATAGAAAAAGTGGACAGGATTTATGTTTTCATATCATGGCCAGTGCTTACCAATTTCCTCAACTTCATGAGCAGCAATTTCTGAAGGCACGTGAACAAATACCTTCTGGCTCTTTTGAGTGGCATTCTGGAACCAAAAGCAAACATTGGTTTTACCATGGAATGAGTACTCAAAAAGGCAACATGTTGAGTAATATTAACCAAAGCTTTTGTTTTATATTAATCTTTCTATATGATTCTTACCTCTTTAACCTCTTCAACATCATAATGAGCCTTGGTGGGTATTCCTAGCTCCTTAGGCTCGACATCAATGATAACCAACACTGGATTTGGGACATAGCTACATTGGCATAAAGAACTTGATCAAGAAAGTGTAAAGATGCAATAGACCAATTATAAGCCTTGCTAAAATTTCCTCAGATTAGCAAGAACATGGGACATTACCCATGAAATGTACATAAGACATGAATCAGGAATTGAATAGATGAAAAAAAGAAAAAAGAAAAAAATATGGTAGAATAGCAAATGGTGAAGTTTTGTGAATAAATCAACAGTATGAACCAAGAAAAAAGAGGTTAAAAGTAAACATATCAGGTTCTTACTTGTGAAATAATTGATGAATATCTAAGTCATTCTCTCGCAATTTTGGACCAGTGCTATACCATCCCACAACATGCTCCTTAGCTGAAACAATTGCCACACATTCATTACATATACATACATAGAGGCAAACAGCATTATAAAGGCATTTTTCCCCCAACAAAAAAAAAAAAAGGGAAATTGGTATTTACATGGTACTGGAATAATATTTACCATTTATTCTTTTGAACATTGAAAACATGGATTCATGGTAGTTGTGATCAAGAAACCAGATACTTGGGTCTTTTTCATCTTCTTCAAATGGAACTGAAAAAACAGAAATTCAAACATTAAGAACAAACAACAAAAATTTATCTCAATTTTCAAAACTTTTAATGTCATTCATGACACAAATCATGACATCAGTTTCACCAATCCACAACTTAAGGCTGCACGCTGCAACATTAAACTCTGTTCTTCTTACCATCAACTTGGAGAAATTTCTTTAAATCATATTACATTTTCTCTTCCACCATCAAAATTTCCAAATTTCACAAATTCAAACCATAAAACAACAACACATCAAATGCCCCCGCTACAAACTCTCTACCGGTCAATTCAGCCCATTCTATCTCAAATCTTACCAACTAGGAAACTAAGACAGCCCTTAAATCTAGAATCAGCAAAATCTATGCCCTAACTTCACAAAATCCACCCATTCAGAAAATTAACATCCGAAGGATCACATCACACCCCGAAAATGTCTATCGCCAAAAACCCTAAACCTCGTCTCCGCCCAGCAACCAAACGCCGCAGAAACAAAATTCGAAGGAATTTCAGATCCAAAACACAATCATTCAGAAAATTCGACTCACAATCACACAAAATAAACAAAAAGAATCGATAATAGCAACAGCAGCGTGTGATAGAGGACCTGCGTAACTGTTGGTGACATCGACGGTGCCTTTGAAGGAGCTACCGAGCAAGACGCCGACGACTCGCCGGCGCGTGTCCTTGGCTACTCGGTTGTAGTTGTCAACTACGCTCAGCAGAACCAGAGGGTGCACTATCACCTTCTCTATCGGCCTCGATTGCACTTGCTGCGTTTTTATTATATCCATTGGCACCAATTTCGTTTTTTTGATACTTCTCCTCTCCAACGAGCCTCCTGTCTCTCTATAATACGTTTATAGTTTTTTTTACCTCCCCTCCTTTTTTAAAACAGCATAGCATAACCCAATATTGATTTTGCAGCTAAAAACAAATGGCCTGGGCTCTTAAAGCCTCAAAAGCATAAACACAGACTAATGGCCCAACTTGAGTGGAATGGGTCGTACTTGGAGATCCAACCCAAATGGGCCGATCGGGCAGCTTCAATTTTTTGTCCGCCAAGGCCCATATCATAGGATCAGAATAACATGAATGCTTGCTAATTTTAAATCTAAAAATTATTTGTATAACCGTTACATAAAAATTTTTAAAAAAATATATAAATAATATTTTATTTAAAAATACTCAAAAGTAGGTCAATCAAGTGAACTCGTTTGATTAATAAATATCTACATATTTATTTAAATTAGGGAATGGAACTAACAAATGATAATTTATGAAAAGAAGAAAAAAAAAATCTTTAACAGATACAAAAGTCATAAATATATAACTGGACAGAATTAGTATAATAATACTTATTTTATTATAATAATATACAAAGTGAATTAATAAAAAAAAATAAAATTGAAAAACTTTATATTTGTTCGCCTAAATTTGATAAATTTAAGTTTGTATAATTATTCTATTTCCAAATACCAGCTTAGCGGCGAACAATATGCTGTTTGTTTTATTATTATTATTATTATTATTGAAATAATTGTTTGTTTTCAATTTGAAGCTAAATGTGTTAAGAACTCCCATACCTTGCGCCAGAGTGGCTCCTACCCTCCCCCATCAAGCAACTTTAAAATTGGAATTCTCTGGGGTTGCTTGTGACTCCAACGATGCTTTGTTTCTGAGTTGTGTTGTTTGAATATGAAATTCGTGAGCCCATCTGGCATCTACCATTAAATGCATTTTTTCCCATCCTTGAAAACTACATCATTTATTCTCGACCACACCTTACACCAAGATGCATGTTTTCCGTGTTCTGCCGTATGATTATGAAATTCGTGGGCCCATCTACAATTAAATGCATTTTTTTTCCCCCCATACTTGAATTACAATTTGTCTGGGCAAACATAATTAAACGGTGGCTATGAACAGAGTCAATTTTTGTTTTAGTTGAAACCCATTCTACGTGCACATGGCATTGGCCCTAACTGACATTAAAGCTGAAAAAGCTCGCATTTATAAACATATACAATAATTGCACTGGGGTGGGTCCCATAACACTCCGGCTAGCTTAAATGTGCCAGATGGACAACAAAAGGACAGGATGGCTAGCTGAAAGCTTTGTCGCCCTGGCCATCCCCCTCACTCGTTTATGAATTGTATAGATAGATGGCTTTTATTAGCAGTTCATAGTTACTTTTTTTTTTTTTTTTACCCTTTTTTGGTCAGGTCCATGTAGTTCAGGGCAGCTAGGGTAATGGGTAATGACTAATGACATGAAAACCCAATATAAAAGGCAAATAATTTAATAAGGGACTGCCTCATTGGTCCCCTCCCCCCAGCAAGATCATAGTTGAAAAAAAAAAAAAAAGAGCCCGTTTAATCATAACCCAGTTAGAGCAATAAAGAGGGTAGCCATTTACTATCCAGCCCAAGGAAGAAGATACTGGCCATTTAATATCGAGCCCAAATGTGGAGTTTATCAACTTGTAATATTTATTTATTCTTTGGACACGGGAAATAATTAGTAAGTAGATAGTTTGTTAGTAATTACAGGAGAAGGTAGAGTAAGAGCAGGTCCAAAGACGCTGCAAAAAAGAACAAAGTCTTAAATTTTCACAAAGCGTCAGAATCCCCACCTTTTTTCCAATGCCTAATGTGCTACTATCACTTAGGCAAGTTTGGATGGGTTGATTTTGTAATATTTAGTTTGCATTCCGTTGGGCTTTACTATTTTTGTTATTTTTTAAAACTTATTATGTAAATTCATCAAGAAAATCAAAACAAAGATCATGAAATTTGAAATGACCTTGTTGTAAATTAAAATCGATATGACAGTACCATGGGCCGTTTGTTATTACTCTTCACACCTTAGCGAGGCAGATGGGAAAATAGCGGACCCCCCTTGCTCACATGGATAGCCGGCCGCAGAGCGCAGACTTGTGAGTTGTAACGTTGAATTCAATCCACACGGCACACTGCCTTGTTAATTATGGGCAAGTGCTCTGTAACTTTCACCAACTTTCTAAAACAACCGAACAAATAAGGAACCGGGTCCGGGAGTTAAGGATGAAGCTTGACTTGAGACGAGATTAAAATTTACAAACAGCGTCGCGGCAATGAGCCTAGTCTGTTGGCCAACCATACATCTATTTTCCAACAAGACTTTCGAGTTTGGAGTGAGGGCAGTCGCCTAAGGTCCGCCACCAAGGTGCCAGGGAATATCCAGCAAATATTCACCATCTCGTATTTATTATGGAGGCAATAAATCCGTTGCGATGTTCCAACCCCAAATAAATCACTCGAACTGAATCAATTGTAACCTTGTATAGTTGGAGGACCCATGTATTTAACTAAAGTAGTATTTACTTTCTCTTTAGTTCTTGAGTTGGCCTTGCATGCCTGCTGGAAAGGCAATGCAACTAAACGCCACCTTTGTCCACATCTGACTCTCTTGCATATCCCCTCCCTGTAATCAATCGTATCTTACCAACTACGGTTCCAAGCTGCTACCTCTGAGAAAGTTAACTCCCCACATATACGCATATATAAATACATAAAACTGTATTTGTTTCTCGACACTTGATTTATATGTTAAAATATATATGTATGTTCCTATGCCAAGGGAAAATTGAAAAAAAAAAAGAAGAAGAAGAAGAGTAAATCTAGATAGTTAGACTAACTCATCAATTGAATTGGTAGATCTTATCTGTTGAATAATAATAATAATAAATGGATAATATAATTGGAAAAATATCTACAACTAAAAACCCCAGGCAAGATAATTGGAATTTTGATGAAAATATATTCGAGGAAGAATATGGACTACATTTGCATAGATTCTGACTTGTAACGGCAGATGGATATAAATTGCAATTGATAGCAATTTATTGTTGTCGTAATAATGGTTTCAAACATTAGAAAATAACAGAGAAACTTATGAAACATGCTTTCTACGAATTTGATCTCTAAGCCTTTTGCTTTTCCTCTTCTTTTTCCTTCTTGGATGAAACGCGGCCGTCTGTTCCTGCTAGCACAGCATACTTGTCCTTCCTAGTCAGACTAGTGCACTCAAATCCCAGCGTCCCAGCAAGCACCCTTTGAATGTAATTCGCAACTTCAATGGCCGATTTGCCACTTTTGCAAGTCAGCTCAGTGGGCAGCTGATTCAAGAAAGTGATCTCGTAAGTGGGCACCGGATTCATGAACACGAAATATGGATCCAAAAGCTTGTACCCGCGGACCGTCGTGCCATAGAACACAGTTTGTTTTATATTAATTGCAACTGGCACGATTCTATCAGTAAGCTCAGCAAATAGCGCACTAAATCTCAGGAGAAATGGCTCCCTACAGGTTGTTCCCTCGGGGCAGATTGCCAAATCACCTTCCTCTAACAATCGTTTGATGTTGGCAGCATCTTTCTCCCTTTCCCTTGATAGAGCAACAGCCTTGATGGGCGAAATTATTTCGGTGAATTTACTTATACTATATGTGACACAGCTAATTTTTCTTCTTAGTGCAACAGCCATGACAACGGGGTCCAATACGGTGCGATGATTGCAAATGAAGAGGACCCCACTTTGACCATTCCTTGGAGGGGGTGGAGGGGTGCCCTTAACAATGACCTTAATTCCTAGGATCTTGTAGTTATACCAGGCAAGCCTCTCAGGCAAAGGGATGTTAAGGTAGACCCTTAGCAGGGAGAGAATAATACCAATTGGCATCCACAAGAAGGTCAAGAGAGCAACAAGCGGAGTGGGCCTCTGAACGAAGCGGCCCTCGTGGAATATGACAGGGCTCAAGAGCTTGTTTCTTGGTAGAGGCTCACACTTTGTTCTTGGCACCATGTATCCTTCCTGGAAAATTGAGAAAGTATTAATTGAGGTCAGAATCAAAAAATATATATATTGGTACGTAAAAATATCACAAACATATTCAGGGGCTCAACCTTTTTCTACGAGGTTTAGTCAACAAATTGAAGAGGGTTTGACATTCATGTAATTTACTTGAAATGTAAGAAAAATCGGAGGATTAAATTGGTCAAACTAATACAAGCTACCCCACTGTTAATCAGGGAAAGGAATTGATGGACCGCATATGGCCTATAGTAATGGACCGAAAAAAGGGGAAATTAAATTGAGTCAACATCTTTATCGAAAGATTTGGGATACTTGCTTGTATAATTTTCGAATCAATATAGTTATGATGTTTTTCATTTTCTGAAAAGAAAAAATAAAATAAATCAACTGAATCTGTAGTTGATGAAGCTTAATTGTTTATTACTCCAATGATATGAGATTTTGGATTTTATAGAAAATAGCCCGTTTTTAAAGACTGAAAAAAGGTGAATGTACGATTCAATTCACAAGGAACGTGGTAACTGATTCAAAGATCATGTCCTGTGCAACTAGCTAGCAGTAGGAATATATTACTTCCACATTATTCTGACACGAGTTAGATTTAAGCACACGATTATTCAAAATGTTCACTCGAATATGAGTGGTTTGGACACATAGAACATATGCTATATGGGCAACGAATTGTGTCACGTAAGTGTTATTTGCCCCTCTTTTTTGTACACCTGAAATAATTATTTTCCCTTTATAAGCAATTCACAAAATAGAAGCCGCTACTAAGTTATAAACATGAAAATTATGGGAAGGGACCATTATATTAATTGGACATTTAATGAACGACAAAGGGCTCTATTGGGTGACACGAAAAAACAGACGAATTGAACCTCTTGCCATAAACCTTCTCACCAAACTGAATAAATACGAAAGATAATGTGACAGTTGGAATTGTACTACTTCCCTACATCAAGTAATTGTAACAGCTCACAAAGTCTTAAAATGATATAGCATGCTCTAAATTAAAACAGACAAAAACGATAAGGAATAGTAAAGAAGTAGAAAACTCAAAAAAAAAAAAAAAAAAAAAGGTTTGGGAAGTCACGTACCTTGCATATGGACATGAAATCATGGTCAGTTTCTCGATCTCCCAGGCCCAAATCAGGCAAAACTGTGCCAAATTCTGATAAGATGGCAAATCTTTTATGTTCTCCGACAAGAACTCCAGGTTTCTTGACAAACCCAGTTGCCCTGCCGGATTTTGTAACCTCCAACTCAGTGCCAAGAACCTTATCAGCCCCAAGAAATGTCTTGACAAATGGCTCGACCATGACCCTGGGATTGGCCGTGATTATGTATCTTTTGCCGAAGGAATTGAACACCCTCCAAGTTTGCGGGTGAACATCATCAGCATAAAACCTGGGCAAGACAGACCTTGCAACAAGTTCAATGTCTCTTACTTTAAGTCCCGCCAAGGCAATGAAGATAAAAGTCTTGATTGCCGTTGCTTCTGACATAAATAAATAGGTTAAGTACACAAATGGAACCGATGCCAATAGGACAAGCGCTCTCACGAGGCTCCCGGCTTCAAAAGCCATGAGCAGGAAATAGGGAAAAGCACTCCTTGATATAAGAAGCGTGCCATCAAGGTCTGCAGCCACCGTCTGATTTGATCGTCCCTCGGTGCTACATTTCGTGATTCGTTCAAAACGACGATAAGCGCCCATGACCATCACACTAAAGAAATAATAAGAGAATTTGTAACTTATGAGTGTGCTCTGCGTTTCACCAAAAAGAGAGAGAGAGAGGGGGGGTTTATAAAAGAAGAGGAGAAAGAAAGATGCATGATCATGACGCGTTTTGATTGGGTGAACATGTAAGCATTTAATTTTCATTTTTTGACCAAACAAAAAAATATGTGTGTGGTTGAGAGAAAGCAATGGACGAAGGCTCATTTTAAGAAAGTTTGAAGCGACTCGGTAAGAAATTACCGCAACTCGGTAATTTTTAAGACAAATATTTTCGACGTATAGTTTAGGGCAGTTGTGGAAGAGAGTGTGCCTTTGAGTAGTTGGAAGTCGACAGCAGCACCTACGTTACATTCAATTAGCCTACTTTTTAGTTTCCAGGCGCCACCCACGCCTCCTTTTCTTAAAACTCAGCTTATTAAATCCTAATGTTTTTACCCTTTTATAGGACCAATTTTGACATTGGCTATAAAATTTCGAGGGAGCTTTTTGAGGCTGAAAAGATTGTCCGCAAATTCTCAAAAAAAGGCAAAAGGAAAGGAATAAACCCCCAAAAAGGGAAAAAAAAAAAAAAAAAAAAGAAAAGGCTTTCACATGGATTGGGGGTTGGAAAAGGAAAGTCGTATTTTCAATGGTACGAAAGCCCTATTATAGACGTCTTGCAGTAACTCCTGTAATGAGTCGAACAATGAGAGAATCCAACCGTTTCAAGCTGCATTCACTCATCACTTTTCATTTTGCCCTGTTGGCCCAATCACATTCCCCAATTGTGTTGACTAACGTATTATTTATGTTATTATTTTGACTAAGGATTACATTTTTACATGGCAGAGAATGCATAAACGATAACAAATTACTTTTTATATTAATTCCGTTCATCTTTACGTAGAGATCTATGTAATTTCTAGCTTTTTTTTTATAAAAAAAAATGTTGTGGTATTTTTTGTTTATTATACCTTTTATTAAAATCTCTTTTGAAAATATTTCTCCAAAAAAACAATAATACATTGTTTTTTTTTTTTCATTTTTCTTGTAAAAGGAATAGTTGAAAAACTGATTCTCATTTTCAAAATACATATACTTGAATTTGCGATTAAAAATTGAATAAATGATTAGTGGAATGATTTGATTGAAAATTAGATAGCATACAATGTTCGTAATACCAAACTAAAATAAAAGATGTTTATACTCAAATCTATTTAAAAATTTCTTCGTTGCAGGCTGTCTCGTTTCTCTAATACCCATAAATATAAATTAGGTCAAATCTTTTTATATCAATGCCTTATCCATCAAAAAATGAAATTTACCCACTTATCTCGTACATGTAGAACGTCCAATGTTTTTACCTCCGTTCTGTCTTTGACAGCATTAGCTCTTGCCATGATTGAAGAAAGAAAACAGGGTAATAATGAACGGCTACTAAAACCGGTTTGATTGGGTCGATCTGTCAAGTCAGAACCCTTTTGTATTTTTATCGCACGGCACAGTACAATAATATCGGAAGGTCAAAAGGTTAAAGAAGCTGAAGATTCAGTCATCGAGTCAATACCGGCTCGATTGGTTCGACGTGTCCAAACTCTGGTTGATTTAATGGATGCTACGTTTGCTTTTTGACAACAGAATGGGCGCAGACGCTTTATTAGTTGGGATAGGATACCTGTTTCCAGTGAGCGGTGGTGAGACTATAAATAGATCCAACGGTCGATAATTCATTTAGTCTAAGCTTTTTTTAAAAAAATAAAATAAAAGATTTAATTCAGTGTAAATATTTTTTTTTATTTTCATAAAAAAAATTTATATGAATTAAAAACTTAAAAATAAAAATTTAAAATTTTAACCACTCAACTGTCTTTTGAACAACGTTTAGCCTAACATTTTTTTTACAAAAATTCGATTGCTTCTATTAAGTTGCTGATCATATCACCCAAATTTAAAAAAAATAATAATAATAAAAATAAAAAACACACACACACACACACACATATATATATATATATACAAAGAAGAAAAAAATTACAAAGCGTTGTCCAGGGCCGGTTTGTTTTGTTTGCCATCCAATCCCGGAGTATCACTTTCTTCTGACAAAAGATTCCAACAGGTAGATATTGACATCGACCAAAAAAAATTATCTCTTGCGTGATAAGAAAGAGTTAACTTGAAAGCAATCAAAAGCCAAATGCTGGCAAAATGCTACGCTCAAAAAGCACAATTATCTTAATATTATCGGATTATGCTGTCGTACTAACTTCGGATTTTGTCGTTGAGGTTAGGAGACTTCTGTCTCTGCATTGGTCGTCCAAAAGTAAAAGTAAAAGAGAAGTTGTCTCACCATACTTACATATTATTATTATTAATTAAATATAAGCTACCGCCGGGAGTTCGCTGTTCCTTTAACATTTGTAACTAAGCATTGTTTACCCCTATATTCGCGGTTTTGTTACGGACAAAACTGAATAACGTAGGTAAGAAGTTTAGTCTAATTCCCAAGTTTAAGTGTCTAACTAACATTATTGTTTTGAGTACGAATAATCTATGTGCGCAAAAAAACAACTTTACTGAATACATGCGGCGCAACAATTTGCTTGTATTTAAAATCCGTCAAACTCATAAGATTTGAATACACGTGCTAACTGTATCAGATTAAAATAATTGTAGTGCAATTAATTTACATTGTGGGAGGTAGGTCAGTCGTGTTCGAACCAAACTGAGCCGAACTGGGCATCCTTGGGTCGAAGAAAAATGAAAAAGTGAGGCCGATCCAATCTCGGGGCGAAAAAAATATTAAGCCTTGGTCACGACTCCAACCTTTTTTTTTAAAATATATATATATATATATATATATATATATATATCTTCAGGAAAATTTTATTTACGAGATAAACAATAAATTGTTTGATTTGAAAATTATTAAAATGTTAACCAAATACCCACATATAGATGCGTCTAAATAACAAAAATATAGATAAAGTGGGTACATACTAATTATATATGTAAATTGCGCTCTGACCCAAATTATCTAAACACCAGTGACTAATCTCAAAACGTTAACGAACCTAAAAATTTAAGTCTGGCCTTGCATTGCAGCCTTAAAACGCCAGTCCAACTGCATGTTCTTAAAGGGACGGGTTGAGTTGGCTCTTGGGCCATCCCTTCTATGGCCGCCTCTAGTACCAAGTAGAGTAAAACGGCTTAGTCACTATAAGCACTGAGCCATCCCCCCCCTCTTTTTCAGTCTGATTAACGAGGACAAAGAAAACAAGATCAAATCACTCGATACATAGAGCCTGCCCCCCCCCCCTTCCAGGAATTGAGTATCATCTGTCTCTCTCAACCTGCAAAGATCAAAAGACACGGACAGCTGGATCCACGTCAACTTGCACACTATGTCATTTAATTACTAACTGCATTTATTATTATTATTTTTTTTTTTTTGATATCTTTTTATTTGTTTTGTGTCCTTCTGTAGCACGATGTTTTGTGTCTTGTCTTTCGGACGAAATTCTATTTTCACGGATCAATCGTGGACATGACAAAAGGCCTGCCGCGTGTCAAGCGATATAAATGTCAATCGGTTTCCCCTTCTTGTTATCGAGGTCGTGGAAGAGTCCAATATCAATGTACAAACTGGAAAGCCAAAATAGCAGAAATGCAAGCTACTTATTGATGAATGGTGCCATCTTCTGACCCAACTCAAGTTAACAAAATATCACAATAGGCTTAAATGTTTATTTACTTATTACCAATACCCCACTCTCTTATAAAATTACCTCACGAAATTATTATTCCTCTAAATCTATTATAAAATTGTCTATAAAAAAAAAAATTCAGGATCCATCCTGAGCATTTGCAAGCATCTCCATACATTCTGCATGGTAGAAACAATCCAAAGACATAATTATACAACCATTCACAAACTTCAATACAATTCAGCATCACTCTAGGTATTTAAGCTCTGAATTGTGATATGTAGGCAAGAGAAATACGTCCGCCTAGCCCACGTTCATTAAACAAGGGGATAAAAAAAAAAGAAATGGTACGTAAAGAATAAGAACAGAAATTGGGCTTCTCAGCTTGGTGGTCTCTCCCTTTCCGGTTTGACAAATATGACTTTTGGATCTAATGAGACAGGCAAAAGAGCAAGGGGTAGAGAACTACACTGCAAAAATCGTACAGGCCCATGGACTTACCTTGTACTCGTCTATCGTTCGGCTCGGATAGAGATGGATGGATGAAATTGGATTGGGTTTGTCTTTGATGGCCATGGGGCTACTTGGTTGCGTAAAGAATACACATTTCTTACAACATTGGAAAGGACCGTAGTACGAATAGGCCATGTTTGCGAATACAGGTCCTCAGAAATTAAACAGAATTTTTCATAAGAATAAAAGAAATTACAATAAAAATTCTTCCCCATAAAAAAAAATAAAAAATAGAGAGAGAGAGAGAGAGAGAGAGAGAGAGAACAACACTGAGGGACCATGAGCTTGTTATACTTTGTGGCCCTCATCTGACTCCGATGGAGAAGAAGTGATACTGGGTCGGCCTAATATAAATAATGAGGCTCACCGACAAGGATGCTTAACAAATACCCAAACCTCCAGTTTGGAAATTAAAAAGGCCCACTATAATATTAAAAAGAACAAAAAAAAAAAAAAAAAAAAAAGGAGGAAGCCCCTCACCTCGACATTAATGAACACGCTATGATCTCGAATATAAGGGCTGTTTGATCTGCTCTGATGGCCAATCACCACCCTGTTCGGCTTTCTTGCCAAAAAGGTTGGCGAAGAAGCAACGGAGAGTTTCTTTGTTAGTTGGATTAAATTTTCTTTAATTCTTGAAGAGAATATAGAAAATGGGGGGGGGGGAAGGAACAAAAAAAGCAAGGGTTGAATACATTGATATTTATTTTTTATTGTATACTATAGTAAATCCGCAAATCCTTTTTGCATTGAGTTGAATAATAATATTTCCTTTGATAATATATGATTTTAAAAACAGACATTGACAATTAGTAGTTAAATGCTCGTCTCTCAATTCAATTGAACAAATATATATATATATTGGAATTAATATATATATATATATATATATATATATATATATATAGCTTTTTTAAGGGTTGAAAATCAAGTTCAATATCCAGAAATTCAATCCTTTTTTTTTTTTCAATGGATCATTAAAATTACAATTTTGAAGAAACAAATTGAGAAACGAATTTTTTGCTATTGTTTCCGTACTTCTCCAATATTGTTGCCGTGGTTATGAGCCAGAATTGAATCTTGTCTCCATCCTTTTTGTGAGACTTCAAGATTATTAATTAGAGTGTATTCAAGCACGGAGTGACGATTGGTTAATACTATAATGCGATACTTTCACTGAATTTTCCGCCATGATGCAACTGGCTTGATCTTAAGTTTTGCTAGACAGACCTGAACTATAAAGCCGGTGACATTCAAGGTGGTAGCGGATAATAAATTATTGTACAGTGCAAATAAGAGATTTTATTAGATTTGGATGCAGAGGCACCGCAATTTGGAATTTAGAGTTGCCAATCTCCTGGAGATCCGGAGACAACATTTAGCTTATTTACACATACTAAATGGGGAAGCAGCAGCACAGAAAGGATTATTTTATCCAGAAACCGGACAACATACGAGGCAGAGTAGTTGTTTCTGTGATCCTTCTATTTGGACTTGAATGGGATGGCCCTGATTACTATCTGGTGGTATAAGGCTGCTAATGCCGCCCCAATGAAGGGTCCTAGCCAGAATATCCACTGCAATCATAAGCAAAAGCAATAGAAAGTGTTAATTTTCTCAAATGCGAGATGAATTTAAGAAACAAAACTGATAATATAGTTTCTTACATGGTCATCCCAAGCTTGATCCTTGTTGTAAAGGAGGGCTGCGCCAAGGCTCCTGGCTGGGTTTATACCTGTGCCCGTTATCGGGATGGTAGCTAAGTGCACCAAGAACACCGCAAATCCAATCGGCAGAGGCGCCAATATCTGACCATAAAAATGAGTGTCGAGATAGTTATCAATTCATCATGCAAGCAACGAGGAAAAGCAACATCAAACTGTAAACAGCGTGAATTTACATACAGGAACATGGGAGTCTCTGGCATTACGCTTAGCATCAGTGGCAGAGAAGACCGTGTAGACAAGGATAAAGGTGCCAACGATCTCAGCCCCAAGTCCGTCGCCCTTGCTGTATCCTGAGCTTACTTTATTGGCACCACCTCCAAGCACCTCGTACTGCCTTTTCTGAAGGCCCTTTACGATACCAGCACCACATATGGCTCCAAGACACTGCATGATCATGTAAAATATCGCCCTGATCAGCGACAGTTTCCTCGCCAACAACAGCCCAAAAGTCACTGCTGGATTTATATGACCACCTGCATTACCATCCCACCACAAACTAACAACTATTAGAAGCCATCTCGATTTGTGTAGCTAAAAAATTGTCAGATCCTGAACTCTAAATTGCGGTCTGGTGTCTGCAATGTAGCCTGCAATATGTGGTAATTCAAACTTAAGAAAGAGCTATACATATAACCTGAAATGCCAGCAGTACAATAGACAAGGGCAAAGATCATGCCACCAAAAGCCCAAGCAATGCCCTGGATGCCAACAGTAGAGCATTTGCTGGGGGATTTAGACACACCCATCACCGTCAAAACCGTGATGTAAAGGAATAAGAAGGTGGCAACAAACTCGGCAATGCCAGCCCTGTAAAAGGACCATGACGACAATTCTCCAGGCTCGAAAAGTGGTGCAGGAGGCGGCTCTTCGTAGTTTTTGACATCTTGGGTCAGAGCTTCTGTTCCTATAGGTTGCCTCTCTCTATACCTGTTTGCACCTACCCTCACATCCTCTCCTCTCCCCTCCATTTTCAACTTTCTTAGTTAAGGAAAAAGCAAAAACTTGGTCTCACTTACTCATTTGTCTCTTATGATCTTTAGGATTTTAATAAGACTTGAGTTGAGTAAATTGGATCAATTGAGACGCTTACAAGCAACCATGGTATGGGCTATTTGTAGAGTCACTAGTGGGAGTTTTGGAAAAAGGTTTGGTGGATGTAGATGTCGTATTTCCGGTGCCTTCTTATTGGTCGATTTGAAGTCAAAAGTTCCATTGTCACCACACATATGACCGACCAATCTCTCTCTCTCTCTCTCCCCTCCCCCCCTTGAAAACTTAGCTGCCTCTGTGCTAGATATCATGAGAAGATTGGTGGGTGTCCATCCTTTTCTTATTTGTAGTTTTTACTTAGCGTGTACAGCTTGAACTCATCGTTGCCTTTAAACGAAAGTATTGAAGCAATTCTCCGAGAAGTGATGCCAAAGTATGATTGAAATAACCACTCACGGTTTTGAAATTATGTAATCGTAAAGTACTTGCTATTCTTACATGATCAGGCCTGGCTATTCTTATATGAGCCCAATTCCTGCGTTAAAACCTCCCAATGTACCCAAAAATTAAACGAACACACGATAATTAATATCTGTAAAACCCGTGCCAAATTCCCAAGTAGAAGTTAATTAGGAAAAGCACATGGGTGGAGTGATGTTCATGGAGGCAAAAATCTAGGATTAGTACACAGGAATTCGCGCTGGAGGATTTAAAAACTCTAATTGGACCAGATGAAAACAATTCTTGAATGTCCATATGGCAGAGTAATTCTTCGGCATTACAGGAGAGAAGAAATTTAGTGGACAAAATTAAAAAGCAAGACAAAAAAAAAAAAGGAAAAGCGAGACTCATCGGCAAAAATATTAAAGCTAAAAGAACAATATCAGGAGTAATTACTCGTACCTACGCCAATTGCACAGAACATCATAAATGTGCAGAAAATTAATAAAATAAATGATGATTTACCAGCTTACCATGAACTGCAACAATCAATGGGACCGACGCTTTTTGAGTTTTCATGATTGCACTAGCACTGATTAACCGTTGAAACTGTCGGGCTTGCAGGAATGATGCAATAAAGATAAAAGAGGTAACTGGCCGACGTCCAGCTCAATGTGGCGTCCTCGAATTCAACCGTTGGTTCTGGTTAAGTTGCAGCCACTCGATCACAGAAGGTAAAGACTTGAAGTTCATTTTTCTACAGCCTCGTGTATGAGGACAATCGACATTTTGCCGTCCAGACGCCATATCACAGGTGTTTAGGAGAAAAAGCTGGTTGATTATGTCAGTGATGGCTAAAATGAAGTCACCCAACAATGTTTATTAAGCATACTAGTTATCTAAAATCAAATCAACTAAAAATTAAGGGATCATTTTTTAATGTTATATTTTTTTTTATCATCTCAATTTATTATTATTATTATTATTGATTTTGATGGCATCATTAACTAATTGTAGGTTCGAATCAAATTTTGAGAATAAAGTCTCAGTCTCAGACTTCTGCAATCGCCCATTGGAAAGCTAGACCGGAGGAGGGGATCCTTAAGGGGTTCATAGCAACCCATAGGCTCAAAAAGGGCTGTCACTAAAGTCCACGCTTCTGCTTTAAGATTAAGGCCGAACACATCAAGGTCCGTGATTGTGATTAAATATAATAACCCAACAGGTGATGGGCTGAGTAAAAGAATGAATGATGACCCAGAAGACCGTGGTCCACATTTAAATCGATCACATTGAATACTTCGGCGGCCATTGTCCTTCGGGACAATTAATTTTATTTCTAGTTTAGCCTAATGTAACGGAGTTAGATTTTATTTTTTAGGTGTTTTAAATGTGCTAACCCGTGTATCACTTAAATAATTTTATGAAAAAAGATGCTAAATAAATATCGAAGAGTTTCAACAAATTCAAAAAAAAATAAAAATGAGAAGCTTTTAGATAAAAAAAAATAAAACAGACACAGGTGTATAGTAATATAAAAAATTTTACTATTAAAATATGTATTTACAAATAAGAATAATGAAGTATCTATAGTTGTTTCCCCTCTCAATATATGACTAAAATTATTTATTTTAAAAAATTTTATGAATAATACCTAGATATTTATAATCAAACATTTTAGAGAGTGATACTTAAGTATTATTTTAGAATTCTCTTTGTATTGGGTTGGAGTATCAATTAGAATTGGACTAGCATGCAATAAACGGGCTATCAGTATAAAATTAATTACCAAACTGACTTATCTTATAAATGTGTAAATATTATTTTATTTTTTTAAAAAAATTAATTTTATAAACGTATACGTTATATATATATATATATATAATTAAATAAAAAAATTAATGTTGTCAATAATTGAGCCAAGATTACCGTGAAACGTAATCAAGTCACTTTATCAAAAATCTTTGGATTGTTGGACCTCATTGGATTTGATTTCGCCAGCCACTAGATCTAGAGTAACAAACTATTTCGTCTTTAATAGTTTTATTTCAAGAGTACAATAATTGGAATTTGAACTGGCCATTTCCACCTAAGATTGTGAATCTATGTGCCTGCCGAGCGGGGAGAACGCACTCGCATGGTTTTGTTGACTTCGTCTGGGATCTCCCTGAATCACATATACCCAACCCAAATACTATTGTCCATTTCACGAGGATTTATCAATGTCTGCCACAATCGAATCAGCTTAATCCATCCGTGCACTAGGAATAGGGACCAAAAACAAGTGGGAAACATACTGAGAATATTGGAACTGAAGCGATCAAATTACCACCCCAGACTTGAAAGTTGAAAGTAATCAGTAAATGACTCCTTTAGTTCTCGCAGCCATTCTTTGAGATATAAACATTTTTCTTTGACGATGGAAGTCTTCAAATCTAAAGGTCCGAATAACCCTTTTTTTTTTGGGGGGGGGGGGGGGGGGGGGGGGGGGGGGAACAATAAAGGTCTAAATAACATTCATATTTTGAATACATGTCATATTGTATCAGTACAATAAGGCATCCCCTGCACCACGCTATTTTCAGATAGGATAAACTACTATTGCACCTCAACTTTATAGAGAGCTTTTCACGTGTAAAGCAGTAGAAAGTGGTTCCTGTTCCTGCAATCCGATTTTATAGGTTCTTTACTTAGGAAAAGAAAAGGGAAAATAGGTTCGCGGATTAAAATAATTTGTATATTACATATAAAATATTTTATATTATGTTAATATTTTAAGTATAATATAATATAATTTTATTATTTAAATTGACTATTTATGTATATGCAGACTCAACTGGAATAAGCCAGCAAAAGAAAAAGCGTTGTAGTGCTCCGCAAACCTCCTTCGTCAGTGTGCAGCCGCAGCTTGACTTGGGTGGCCCAGTCATTATTAAATTCAATCAATACATTGTTACGAGTTATTGGGATCACGCTTTTGGCAATATTCTCACAGGTGTGTGAAGCATATTCAGTATACTGCCCTTGCAAAAGCGCCCCCCTTTTTTTCCTGCGGGTTGGTATGGCATTTATAAAGACAACACTCAATTTCGATAAGTGATCGTCAACCTGATTAATCTTGCATTTCGCCTGTCCAAAAATTGTTTATGCTAACGTTTTATTGTTAGCTTGCAGCGGACAATCTTGCATGCGATGTCACACGAACCCTTACAAACGCAGTCCCTAATTTCTTGTATGCTCTATGATATGGTGCTTGTAGGTAGCTGGCAGGGACAGTGTATCGTGGAGGGCTCCAATTGTGGGCAACTTGGCAGCGATCGAGAGGTGGGAAAAAACAATTGGCTCGGTGGGGCAGTTTTGTATTAGGATTTAGGACAAGCCACCGCCATTGCTCTGGTGGGTCTAAACTTAAAATTAATAAGATGATTTAACTTATCAATAAAAAAGACTAATTATTTTAATAGCAATACTTCTGATTGTGACGTATTGAATTAAAAATTTATTGATATATCAACTATAATCTCTTCAAAATTAAAGTAAATGTTGTCTATGATATTCAAACTTAAACCAACGAAAAGAAAGATATAGCAAATTATTAAGGGAGATAACACTAAATTACTGCCTGAGTTCTTACATCGGGTGGTCCCCAAACCTCCACTTGGAATGTTTGTCTTCGACAACTTCAAATAATTAAGAGCCATCTGTTCGCCATCCCCAGGTTGTACGATCGCCATCAATGTCTGAATGAAGCTTTTATCGTTTATAATTACGTGAAATACCATATCTGTCTGCAACTCCAATCTCGTGGCGCTGGAAATGGTTAATGTGGTAATTTGAATCTGAGACGGTGAAGTATTTCCAAGGGGCCCCTGGTACGGTAAGGGTGGGCTACATCTGTACCATTCACAGCTAAGCATTACAAGACCCTTAAGTCCATAATGGCCCTTGTCCGCAGTAACTAAGTGGATCCCACTGGACATCACATCCCCAGTCAGATTATGGGCCACAACCTCTTCTCAGCCATACATGATACATCCATGGCCAGGCTTCGACAGTGGCCTCATCCCCTTTCGCCGAAGAGCACCGGGCTTTTGCTAATGAAGCTGTGCGACAATTTATCAATCTAGTTTTAAGGAAAGAAATGGTTCAATATGAACCTTAAAAAATTCCCAATTCAATGTGATACCAAATAACCGAAAAAAAATTTGTAAGTGTCCATACAACCCCCCCCCCCCCGGGACTGAAACAAGAATGCTTTGTGTTGCAGGGTTGAAACTTTCAGAAGATTGATGGAAAATGAAATCTTGGGTATTTTTGCCCATCAAAGCCTCGAGATTGACCATCTTCTGACCACCAAAAATTGCTTCATCAATGGACAACGATGTGCAATTGAATTCTCGTCCAGACAGACATGCAGGAGACAGACAACATCTGCTTTACAATCGCCAAATGCCAAGGAAATGGTTCATGAATGGAAACAATTACCCTACTTCTGAAAGCAGCAGTTTCATGTAAGGTCTGGTCTATTGCCAATGTATAATTCACAGGACGATAACACATCTGTCAAGCGCTTCATAAATCATAGCAGTGAGATTTCCAGCCACGTGGACAGTGAACCAGGGGTCCAGGCATCACATGCTATGTACAACTTGAATATCTCAAATTAGCGTAGGTTGTAATGATTCTTTTAACCCTCTGGTAAGGAAGATATATAGTTTGGTTGAGCTATAAACTTTGTAAGTAGGATTTTGAACCTTTACCCACACAGATAGTGTGATGATTCGAATAATTATCTGTGTTGTAATGGGGTCCTTCCAAACATAATGTAAATTTAAATTAATGATAACTCACATGGTCATTTGTGTAATACAAAGATCCTACAGCCCGCCGTCCAAATTATCGAGTTGTTAATCTAAATGCCAACTCACTTGATTCACGATGTCGTGCAAATAATTACGCAAATCATGCAATCCGTTGGCTAACACGTTGATTCCTTCCTTCTTTCTTTTCTTTCTTTCTTTTTCTTTTCTCTTGATCAATAATTTAGTGGCATAATGAGTTGGCTTATTATGAGCTAATAACAGTGTATACTTGGTAAAGCAGCAAAATCTTTGTTGTCTGGCTAATTCATCATCAATCTGTTACTCTACAAACATACAAACACCTAACTCCATCTCCAGCTTCATCTTTTAAGTGCAGCTAGCATGATTTTGCTGTCAGACAAATTTTCACTTGGAGCACACGATGACTCCATGAGTATTTGATTTGATTCCCTAGGATACAGTTCGTTTCAACTGGAACAGAGGTAAAAAGATGAAAAATAAAGGCACAAATGTTTTTTTTTTTTTTTTTGGGTGCAATGGAAATACACAAAGAGCAATTTTGGTAGGAGGGCATTGATGGCAGTAAAATTTTAACTTTTTTGGAAATTAAAGTTTACTTTTCTAATTTCCTTATTAAAGGTTTCGTACTAATTAGTTTATTCCCATAATATAATTTTGTTTAATCTTATTTACTATATTTTAAGTATATGGTTGTAATTTTATTTATAATATTTAAGAATTTAAATTAGTTCAACCGTAATTCTCATAATAATAATAATAATAATAATAATAAACATACAAAGAAAAAAAATTTCAAATAGCAAACGAAAATAAAGATTCTCATCTTAGTTTGTTTTAATTTTAAATGATCTTCGATCCTAATCCAACTAAGACGCATTCGAGGAAAACCTGCTGCATGCATACGAGCAAATGGAGCGCAATTGGATATTGTGGAGAGGGTGCATTACTGGGTGGGTCCCGCGTTCGTAATGTATTTAAAAGGATTTAAAAAAAAAAAAAAAAAGTCAATACTTGAGTATGCAGAACTTTTAACTTCCAGGCTTCCAGCAACACTATATAGTTAGAATTTGTTGTTTTTCTTAAAGATTTATTTTTGTCAGTATATCTACTGTTTCATTACTCTTTGTGTCAACTTGCTCCTACAACATCTACTTGAAATTGAAATATCATCGCACGCAGACTAAAGAAAAATAATGTTGAGCAAGATCGAGTTTGAAACTGTAATTTACCGGCCAATATGCTGATTGGTTTCCTTTTTTGGCATAGAAGGAGAGAGTTCTCACGTATTCCAAATTACACAAGTTTGAGACCTTAATCCAATGCCTGATTATTACCATTATCGGGAAAACCTTCGCGGTTGTAATTTACTTCCTGGATTGGCTTTGTCAAACCGCCGAGGTCTTTAAACCCTGTCACTGCCGAATGAAAAGCCACACTTTTCTCCACGACCAAACATGCAAATTGCTTTACAATGAGACGGTTCAGCAGACAAAGGACAGCTTGATTCCCAATAACAGAGAAAATTCCTTTCCAAAATAATTAAATGCACAACTAAGGATACAACTTATGCATATATTTCTTTATTTTTACTCTCTCTCTCTCTCTCTCTCTCTCTCTCTATATATATATATATATATATATATATATATATATATATATATATATATATATATATATATATATATATATATATATATATATATATATATATATATATATATATATATATATATATATATATATATATATATATATATATATATATATATATATATATATATATATATATATATATATATATATATATATATATATATATATATATATATATATATATATATATATATAAATTTTTTTTTGGGGGGGGGTACATTTTACATATTGCATTTAGTGGTTGTTAATAAGCATATCTTTGTATTACTAAATGTCTCGTCTCACATTATCATTTCATTGTGTGTAGGGATGAATGTGTCCGCCGCATAGTTTTCTCATTATGATGAGATTATGTCCATTTATTCACATCAGCTAGTGACTAGTAACATTATAGTAAGTGAATTCGGTAGTTGAGATTGCCATTTCTAACTCACAGCTGTACCCAGTGGAAGAGATGACCCACCAGACTGTACGGTCCAAAACTTTCGAACACTGAATTGTGGAAACTGTAATGCTGCATGGTTTGAATAGCAGCACCTAATTGCCCTCAATGCCTCCCATCTTTCACCACCCAATAATCATACGTATTCAATGTCTTTCCTGCGCCCTTGCTCTGGCCATGATCAGCCATTTCCATTGTACCCATGGGCCCCCATGTCACCCTATTGGCCGTAACGTTTAATCTTAAAACAGAACCAAAGGAAGGTGTCACACATCGCTTGCCTATTTTGCAACCAGACCCTTATAATTATCAACCCTTTTTTTAATTATTTTTTTAAATCCCTCTTATTTTAAAAGTTTTAAGCAATTGGTTCTTTTAATAAACACAAATATATATATATATATACTAGCCAAGCATCTTCAATATTCTATTGGATGGTGCTTGCAGTTAATGGTTCATTCGTCTTCAATCTGTCCGCCATCTTTCCCTTCTATAAACTATTGGATCCCCCACCTCGCTGCAGATTTCTTATGGCGATAATTTTAATTGTGAGGGCAAGTACGAAGAACCTAAACATAACATCGAAACTCGAATATATTATACATAGTATGGGAAATCAAAGGTCGTGTCTTAATTTTACTTAATAATTTTGCTTTTGGCATCGTTATAACCAGAGCGGATTTGTTATAAAACAATTGTTGCTTCGAATTGTCGAAATCCCAAACGGGTTTATTCGGTGTAATCCTTGCATGGGGAATATCGTGGTGGTGACAAAACCGTAGGCGCCGCCCGCTGTAGGTGGTTTCCTAAACACAACAGTTCAGTCCATCCACGAGGACCGTAAGTATAAAGTCAAATGATGCCAAACGGTGTCGCATTTATATATAAACGCCAATCAGTGGAATTGTGGAAAGAAATAAATTTGCAACAATGAAAAGAAATGCTGATGTTACTATGGATTCTGCAGATGCCATATCCTATGACAATATCATCATTGTCATTGTTGTGTCACTTGTGTGCTGTGCACTACTCTGGACAGATTGGTGCTTAATAATAAGGTAACTGCACGAATCAATCAAGGCCACAAACAGTGTTTGATGGGTAGGCAACCCATTGGACCCCTCGCAAATTATGTAAATTAGTTAGGCCACTAGGTTTCACAGGGTAATCTGAATAATTAATATAGCCTTAATGCATTGCTTTTCAGCCTCTAACCATCATTGCCTGGCATTAATCTATGAAACACCTGTTATATGAGGCACGGACCATAGGAACAATATGTATGTCCCTATATTCGTAGTGGTTGGGTTCTACAATTTCGTTTATCTGGGGCCGTTTTGTTTGGCATTTGGGAGCAGATGAAGGGTTTATCTGCTCCCTGACGCTAGGAAGAGGTACAGTAAGTTAAGAAAATGAAAAATTTATGGCAGTTGTGAGTTCCTCTTAAAGCTAGAATCGAAATCCCCTAATACAGATGTTAGAGTGTTTGTGCATCTTTTTATGCGAAAAAGTACCTAATTTTCAAATATTTTTTTTAGCCCTCTTTATTATTGGCTTTTAAAATAGGTCGGATTTTTTTTTAATAGGGAAAATAGGTCGGCCTTTTCGAAGACCTTTTTTTATATATATATAAATAAAATAAAATAAATAAATAAAATTGTTGTTTCAAATTGACATCAAGTGTGCATTTGAAGACTGAAATCTTTGTCTCAATATTCATCCAATTACAAAAACGGGTTGTTTCTTTGACATATGATGAAAAATTTTTAATATATTTTTATAGAGAAATAATATATTTCATTTTTCTTAACTAAAAAAATTGGCTGCTATAACTATTATCAATCGTTAAAAAAAATATCTTTAATTATTACTTAATAGTCTACAAAATGACTTAAAATTACTTTTTCCCTAAATCATCACTTTATATTTTTTCACGTTAACTATTAGTTTTTGCAAACATTACTAACTACATCTACCATCTACTATATATTCTATATGCTATCTATTTTTATATGTTATCTGCTGCTAACTGCTAATTGGCCTTAGTCTTTTCTGCATAGGATTAGGGTAGATATGTATTGTGTCATAGGGTTCTTTTCCACCCCACCAACCCAAAAAAAAAAAAAAAAAAAAAGATTCTAAAGAAGAGGGGAAAAAAAAAAGACTGGGAACAAAGGTGGGAGGGAAGAGCTTCCCTTTTTATTCCTTTGCTTATCCAAAACCATGAACCATAACATGACATTTGTTTTTCCCCCATAAAAGACTTTTATGAGATCTACAGCAACCCACAAGTTCTGCCTTTTCATTCCACTTAGAATATCAAGATATGATCATCTTTCTAATCAAGTTCTTCTTTGTTTGCGCATCAATAAATTGTCTCGCATCGTCATGATTTCATCGGATTGGTATAATTTGATTATTAGCGCAAAAAAACAAATTGGATCCATATAAGAAAATCGTCATGCTGATGCATCCACACATGGATGTGGAGGAATAAGGGAGTTCCCGAGAAGGCCTTTTTTGATATGACTTTATTGAGGTTGCTTTTTTATTTTTTTGGGGGGGGGGGGGGGGGGGGAATGCACAGTAATTCACATGGTTGGTTGTCATGAGACTTTGGGACCCCGCACACCCAAATTGAGTGCCGAATCCATAACATTTATACCTGTGCAACTAGAAATTTCACGAGACACAAACTGAACCATCTTTATTATTTCCGTTCTCAATACGAGCGATGGTTCGATGGGACTCTCAATCGATTAAAGATCCCAGGAATGGTGACTGACAAGTTTTATTTTCAGGCCACCAAGGTAAATTTAACAAAGTTTACTACGCCATCTCGTCCACTTAATTCACCTTGACAACTCTATTTTCCCTGCGTTCTGGACTGACTGGTTTCCAAACTGTCCGGGCAATCAAGTTGTATTTAATCCAATAAACTTGATTGTGGTTGTCGCTGAACAAAATTTCAATTCTTGTTGGTACCTGCAAATCAACCTATGTCTTCCATCTAACTTGGGCTCCGCAGTCTGTGGCCCTTTCAACGACAAAATCGTAAAGAAGCATTCATAAAAAAATGGAAAAAAAATTAATTTCGAACTATGTACCACATTTTTTATTTTTGATAAGTACCACAATTTTGTATTTAGGTCTACGTTCCCTTTGACTCAACAAAATTAATTAGTTTAACGTGGGATGACACTAATAATTTCACATGTTATTGGCATCAGAAAATAAGCAAACCAAGGCGATGGGTTAAGGGCGCAATCAGAATCATTTCAAATTTTAGGAAAACAATCAACACCCCATTTGGTTCAGCATGTTGGATTCAGCTCAGCGAGTCATCTATATACCTTAATTAATGTGCTTTCAATGTATGAAACAAAAGAAGAAATTAGGATAAGTAATGACGCTGTGAACTACACAAGAATACGAATTTATGGCCACTTTTTCCGCCGGAAAAAAGACATGGCAAGAAGATGATTGTAGGACGCAATAGCCTGTACACTATTATTGTTGGACATTATCATGCTGGCCAACGTTAATCATCCAACTGCACTACGAGCATGCCTTCAAAGAAATGTGTAGCCCATTCAATTGGCTTGGGTGAAGGCTATTGATAGCATTTACATCTAGAAGAAAAAATAATTAAAATTCCAAGAAATTTCGTTTTATTAATGTGCGACATTCTGAGATCTAAATGCTTAGTTACCCTGAAATTTTTAGTGCAGTCTTATCTCTTGTAATTAAGCTGCCATTTAAGGCATTGATGTTACCGCTCTGGCGAGGTTGGGGACCAAGACTTGACAGTTTGGTACAAACAATATGTGAGAGCCCCAAAATTGTATAAAGTGCGTCCACACAAGGTACTGGTTCGGTTCCCACCCGAATTCGCTTTATATACGTTTGATCAATTTGTCGCCAATACATAAAGCGTATAAACTTTTCTCCCATGGCTTCCACAATCTTAAACTTGTTGGATCCTTAACCAAAGCCCGTAATTTTCAAAACCTAACCCCATATCATAACTTGACTAACAAAGTAACAGAACATGCGTATCTTGACTATGCCTTTTGCATTATTAGATTTCGATTTATTATATGTATGCTAGAGGGTGCTGTAGACGGTAGTCCTTGCTGAGACCAAGGTAGAAAACTGTCCGGAAGCTCTGGGGTACCAAACCTGTTTGAAGTGAGACTAATAATAAAACTTGCCTTTCCCGTGGTTGAAATTGCAATGAAAGGGAGATATGGGAATTATTGAAGATAATGAAAAGGATTGTTAACAATTCAATGCTTCCCATCTCGTTATTCTTTGCCGATGTGTATTTTTGGACAAAAAATCTCTCTCCCACTACTTTTTTCTTCTGCTAGATTAGATATTTAGCTTGACCCAAAAAGACATTTTTTTTTATTTAACTTTTTTGTGGGTACAAATGGGAGGATAATACAGTAGTGAGTAGAATAGAATCAGGATCATCCGGGGGGGAATTTTAATTTGAGAAGATATATTGTTATATAGCATTTTCTTATCTTCCTGGAATTAATGACTGTCAAATCAATACTTGTTTGTTTAGTGTTGTAGTAAATACTATCGTAAATCATATAGCCATACAGAGGTCAGCTTTACAATCGGTTTAAAGGCATACTAATTAACTATGTCTGAGATTAAAAGACATATGATATCGCCTATGTTTGCCACTGGCTACCCTTATACTTTCACCAAATGAAATTTTTTATTTTGGAACAGCAAGCTAGCATTTCACGTAGCAGCCACTGCTCTTTCCTAGCAAATTTTTGACTGTTGGACCTCGGATGTCAATTTAGTAATTAAATTTTTATGTTTCATATGATAATTAAAAATTAAAATCTCTATTTAGTACGTATATTGTGAATGATAGAGTTCATTTGGTTGTATCAATTTAAGTTAAGGTTTCGCATAGGAAATAACAAATGATACCGAGGTTGGGGTCAATTGTAGCTGCAATAAGAGCAGGGACATCCTCATGTTGCATTAAGGAATAATAGTAAAACATTGCAGCTATAATCTCAATAGCAATTCACTGTACAGAACCTTAATTTAATGTATTGCATATACATTTAACATCATCAAGTGTTAAAATAAAAGAGAATATTTATTTGAGGGTCTACTTATGGATCAAATTGTCAATAAATCCCACATGATTTGAAAAAATTTCCAATTCTACAAATTTTCAGAACCGAATTGAATCAAACTGGCCAAACAAACGATAAGAGAAAACTTGTGGCATGGCTTCCACAGCAAGGTCGAGGGGGTACGCAAGTAGAGGCATGGATTACCTCACAAAGTTCACCATAACTGGAAAAGTCCTTTTCCTTCTTCTGGTTGATGAGCTGGCCCTCCATGCACCACCACCAGTCCTATTGTACTTATCTGCATAACTTAAGATTCCATTGTTCTGCAAATGCATTTGATCCAAAAAGGCATGCCTCCCAGAAAAGTTAGCATCGTGCTAGAGATCCACTAGAAATTTCATGATTGCATTAATAGTATCCATGAATATTTCGATTAAATGTAAGAATTTCAATGAATGTTCGTGATCAAATTGGAGTACAATATCTCTTAAATTTCCTAACAAAAGTCAGTCGACCGACTTCTTTTACACTCCATTGGTTAATTAATTATACTTCATCAAACATCTGCTAAAGTTTGCGGCAAGAAACGTCAAAAAAAAAAAAAAAAAGAGTCAGCTATTGTTTTGTTTTATCGCAACCTTCTTATTTGGAGTGATTTCCTCCAGAGTTTTCAGTACAAAATCGCATATGAAACTGTTGTATTGAGCAATTTGGTGAGAAAAAACAAGTTTAACATAGAGACTGGATCACGTCACAATTAACACCCTAAGTGGTACACGCGACACTCTAGACAAATGCCAATCCCGACTCTTTGTAATAAGAAATGTTGTGAGAAACACAAATAGTGGGCAATAGACGACACTCTCCCAAGTTCCAACATATGAAATAAGAAGTGTAGTGTCATGCATTTTAAGTTACCCTTTTAACCACATAAGTTAGCTTGAGTAGCTAATAAGACATTGCTTTGAAATTTAAGGTGCTTTCGAACTTACTGTAGTGTCTTCTAACGTCTAATAATTAACCACTAATTATTAAAGAGAAGCACGTTTTCTAAATCACTGAATATTGACAACAATATATCGTGGCATTCCCCGGTGAAGGCTATTGTGACTGAACGATAGCAGCGAATTAACTTGCACGAAAGTAAAACGGTGAAGAAACAAGTCGACGGCAACAAAACAACAATAACGGTAATAATATTGACAATAATAATAATAATATTATTATTAATAGATGCTGATTAAAAGGGTATGGGCCCCGGAAATGGCGGAGGCCATAGGGGGGGGCATCGACGGAACATATTCCGAACTTGGATTCTCGTGGGAAAAGATCGAAGAGGTGGGCGTCAAAATCCATTCATTAATCATTACTTCCTCCACTAATAAGTCCCAAATTTAAATTGAAAACATTTAAATAAATTTAAAAATAAATATAAATAATTTTTATATTATATACACAATATTTTATGTATAATATAAAAATTATTTATATTTACTTAAAATTTATTACTCTTTAAATTCACTTAATCAAACACATTTAAATTATATAAATTTACTTATAGTTTGACAAAAGCTGAACGTCTCTGTTATGATTGGCCGCAACCACATCACCAAGTGTCCCTTTACTTAGTCAAAAATGTTTGTGCACTCGCTTACCGATGATGAACATATGAAAGAGACGGGGGATTATTTTAGAAATAAATTAAAAGTCATAAATTGGAAAAATGGAAGTGGGAGGTGGTTCGGCCGGGGAGCGGGCCCAAAATGGGAACACTCAATCAACCCGACAAGTCCCCCCGTTAGGACGGGGCAACTCAATGTTTTGTGACGAATTTGTGCAACAACTTTTCCATTTTACATGCAAACCTGCAGCCCAAAACCATGGTGGCTCGGTGGCTCCACTCCACCACCACGACACCACCTATGTTGTCGTTGCCGCCGCCACCGCCTCCACCTTCACCACCTTAGTTTGTTTTCTTGGCAAAAGACATCGCTTAATCAACCGAGGAGCTTATATATAAATTTTATAACAAAAGGTGAGTGCACGATGGACCATAGCGAGCCGTCTTGACGAAAAAGGCCTTTCTCATTTCATTCCACATAATTAGCGGGCGGCGAGTGGGGCACGCTAGTTTTGATTGTGCGCGTGTCTTCTTTCCTTTTTTAAAGCGTGCCAAAAAAAAATTGCGGGGCCCCATCATGACTCGGATTAAGTTTACCCGATTTCGGTCAAAGGGACACGTGTGCGGCACCGCCAACATCATATTTTAATTCTTCGTTTAAAGGAGAAAAAAGAGGAATCCGATAAACTCATAATGGGCCTCCGTCTTCACATGGTTGTCGGGTTCGGGCGACCCACGAAGAGGAAAAATCCTATCGCAATCTCTCTCCCTATGCTTGCTGCTGATCTGGCACCGCACTCTCTCACTAAAGCGCAAATCTTAATGGGAGTCTCATGCACGCGAGGAGAAATGAGAATGGGGATAGAATCTACGAATTATTAACTTGTATTTTTTTTTTATTTTATAATAAAAAAAATAGTTTTTGAACCAACTACTACTACTACTTCCTACAATATGTGTGCGTTTATTGCGTGGAATCCATTTTCACGATTTCTGTCTCTTGAAATAATGATCTAAAATATTAGAAACAGTTTAAAGGCAAAAATAAATGATTAATTTGTATCCGTCTTTTAAATTAATTGATTCAAATTAACAAGTCAATTCCATACTTTTCAATTTTAGAGACCCAAGAAATAGTATATTTATGGTTGCACCACCTATGACCAGAAATTTCAAGGGACACGAGAAACCTTCGTTTTCCATTCCGTTCTGGTCTATAAAAAGAAAAAGGTCCGTCCATGGTTATTAGGCTCTGTGATGAGAACAAAGTCTCTGTTGCTCAGATATCAAAATTCTCTCTCTTTTTTGTCTTTTATACTCACAAAAACGCAAACCACAAAGAAACGAATCTGAAGCCGAATACAGGGGATTCAAGTTTCGTCTCTCACACACCCTTTATGAGGAGCAAGGGTAAGGAATTAGCAAAAGCCAATATATATATATATATATATATATATAAAAGTATAAACAACAACAGAAGCAAAAACGAAAAGAGAGCAAAAGCAAAACAATATATGCGGGCTACTGTGTAGTGAAAATATAGTAATAGACTCGAACTAGTGACAGCTTATGCTTTATATTCCTCGGTTTAAGCATTAGTTGGTTTGGCGTTGAATAAGAGCGAAAGGGGTCTTTTCCTGCTTTTGAGGTCTCGCCGTCTTTCGGGGTTCAGGCGCTGCTGCCTCTGCCTTTTGTCTGCGCAGATTGGTGGCGCATTAAAGTGAAGCTTTACGCTGCAGATTTCCCTGCAGTTCATCTTTGCAAGGCATTAAAGGCTTTCTTTCTCTGCTAATTCTTGGAACTGAAGAAAGTCTACTGGATACTACTCTGCTCCTCTAACTGTACCTCATAATTGCCAGCGAGCAAGCAAGCAAGCTTGTTTTTCAATTCTGAAAACAAGGAAACAGCTGATAATTAAACTCGCTTAGTCAAGCAAAGGACAGCATTGGAAAATCTGAGTCGTATTTTTCGGTCACAGACAGATTGCAGGCTGGTTTCGTCGAGCCCTTCTACTCCGAAAGAGACTTACCGGAAGGAGGTTAGTCTTAAAGTGCTATTGTGTTGGTCTCTTTCTCTTTAGTCTGGTTCGTGAAAAGCATGTTAAACTATAATATTTCTTTTGTTCTCGACTCTGCTTTTCTTTCTTTTTTGGGTTTGTGTGGATCGGATCTGGGTAAGAAGGGGGTCTTTCTGGTGTTTTGTTTTGATTATAGGTTTTTTTTTTTTTTTTTTGTCTCATTGACTGTCTTTTTTATGTTTCAGATCTACCAGGATTTAGACGCTGCCTTTAGGGAAAAACGAAGAAAATGTTGCCTCAAAAACAAGCAGAAGAAGCAATAGTCTCTAACTTGAGCGAGACAGAGCATGAAGGAGGCAAAGAAGAAGAGAAAGAAGAAAACTCCATGTTCAGCGTCAAGAGCATCTTCTGGCATGGCGGCTCCGCCTGGGACGCATGGTTCAGTTGTGCTTCCAATCAAGTACACCCACCAAAACTCATCAAACAACTCTTATCTTTCTCATTTCTTTCTCGTTATTGTTTCTTCTTGAGAAATACTACGTATCAACCAATTCCAAACATTTGCATTACAGGTCGCACAAGTATTGTTGACGCTGCCATACTCTTTCTCCCAAATGGGTATGCTTTCAGGGATATTGCTTCAGATATTCTATGGCCTCGTAGGAAGTTGGACGGCTTACCTCATTAGTGTGCTTTACATAGAGTACAGAAGCAGAAAGGAGAAAGAGAACGTCTGCTTCAAGAACCATGTCATCCAGGTTGGTTCTTTGGTGCTTCTTAGAACTTTATCACTACCACTGCTGACACGCAACTTTCAGAAGCTCAGAAATTATCTTAAATGGCAGCGATCGAATAATATATATATTAACTATATTTAAATTGAAAAGCGCAGTGTTTTTGAATTGCAGTGGTTTGAGGTGCTTGATGGATTGCTGGGTCCATACTGGAAGGCAGCTGGACTTGCCTTCAACTGTACTTTCCTACTCTTTGGATCCGTCATTCAGCTAATTGCTTGTGCAAGGTAAGACACAATCTCTCCATATTTTTATAGTCTTATTAAATTTAAAAGTTCCAATTTCTGTTGTGTTTTGTTTGATTTTTGGATGTCTTGTTTGCACATCGGTCTCAACAGTAACATTTACTACATCAACGACCGATTGGATAAAAGGACATGGACTTATATTTTTGGAGCTTGCTGTGCTACTACAGTTTTCATACCCTCTTTTCATAATTACCGTATCTGGGCTTTCCTTGGCCTTGGCATGACCACTTACACTGCCTGGTACTTGACCATTGCAGCCCTTGTTAACGGCCAGGTAAAATTACATTCATTAGTAAGCTTTATCAATTAATTAATCGGGCCATTTTCCGTCAAATAAGTAATTACTTGTATAGTTGATGTTTGTTAATATCTTTCACTGTAGACTGAAGGAGTAACGCACAGCGGTCCGACAAAGCTGGTGCTTTACTTCACTGGAGCCACCAACATACTCTACACCTTTGGAGGTCACGCTGTCACTGTGTAAGCTTTTGCCTACTTTGACCCTATTATTATAGTTCTTTTCCTTCTCTCTCTCTCTCTTTGTCTCTCTGTTTGTCTTTTTTTTTTTTTTTCTTTTCTTTTCTATTGTTTCTACACGGCTTCTGTTTGCAGCTTTTGCCGGTCATCTTGGCTTTGGAGACCCACCCACAAAATCATGAAAATGATATATTTTTTCATTCCCCCCCCCCCAAATAAAATCCATTTCTATAGGATTGTAAAAATGGTCCTAATTTTCTAGTCTGATAATAAGTGAAATATATTTTACAGGGAAATCATGCATGCCATGTGGAAGCCCCAGAAATTCAAATACATATACTTACTGGCTACACTCTATGTATTCACACTAACGATTCCGTCAGCCTCCGCCGTCTACTGGGCCTTTGGCGATCAGCTTCTTAACCATTCCAACGCCTTCTCTCTACTCCCCAGAAGTGGCTTCCGCGACGCTGCTGTCATCTTAATGCTTATTCACCAGGTCCATAGAATTCCCATTTTCTTCTTTCGCCTTCATAGTTAAATACACACATGGTGACATGTACTTGCTAATACTGTCCCCTGAAAAAAAAAAAAAAAAGGCGAAAGGATCTGATACGGGGTTAAATTTGGGTGTTACAGTTCATAACCTTCGGATTCGCATGTACGCCTTTGTACTTTGTTTGGGAGAAGGTGATTGGTATGCACGACACCAAGAGCATCTGCCTCAGGGCTCTGGCGAGGCTGCCAGTGGTAATACCAATATGGTTTTTAGCGATTATCTTTCCATTCTTCGGGCCCATCAATTCAGCAGTTGGGGCACTTTTGGTTAGTTTCACCGTTTACATCATCCCATCTTTAGCCCATATGCTCACCTACAGAAAGGCGTCTGCCAGACAGGTAAAGTTTAAATTTAGCTCTAATTCCCTCACTTCACTTCTCGCTGTTTCTCAGTGCCACCGGGCCACCACCATCTTTCCTCGTCACTTCTTGTTGGGCGAAAAAAAGTGGTTATTATCTCGATTGGTTAGGGTCATTTTTGTCATAATAATGCGCGTGGACACTCCGCGTTTGGTGGGATCCTCCCAACCTACAGTGGCAGTGTCTTGACCTACAGCTAGTGTACAAAAGAGCATTTAAGGCTTAGATTTGGACATCTTGGCAGAAGAGCTGAAATGGTTGGCATGTCGTTTCGTCTAGTTATATGCAACAGTTGCATTCTTGTACCAAAGTGAGCTGGCTGACCGGACTCACTCCCTTCCTGGTAGTCCAGCTACAGGACATGGTCACATATTTTGTCAGGAAATTGACGGCCAAGAGGCAACCACCTTGTTATCAAACTTAGATTTTGTATCATCCCGCCTGTTTTGTTATCCAACTAGTTTATTCTTAGTCGGTACTAAATGTAAAGGGTGTATTAGGTAGATTTCCCTAAATTTTGTTTTTCTTTTTTCCGTGTTGCAGAATGCCGCAGAGAAGCCTCCATTCTTTTTACCAAGCTGGACTGCCATGTATGCCTTCAACGCATTTGTGGTGGTGTGGGTTTTTGTGGTTGGCTTTGGGTTCGGTGGATGGGCTAGCATGGCCAACTTTGTCAAGCAAGTTGACACATTTGGGCTCTTTGCCAAGTGCTATCAATGCAAGCCTCTGGAACCTGCAAAAGCAGTGCCCCCAAATCCCCATCACTGAGCTCATGACTTTAATCGACTCAGCCCCAAATTCGGCTGAAAATCTCAAATCTTTTCTCCATATTTTGTATCATACAAGGGGAGGTGTCGATGTCTCCCCTACGTGGATGTGTGTTGAATTTTGCTTTTATTTTTCTTGGGTTTATTTTATTTTTCTTATTTTCAAATTAGTTGATAAAATAGTGTGTTGAATTGTGATGATTTCTTTGTTATGAGAGCATAGGCAAATTAAATCAGAAATATGTGTCCTTTTGTTGCTTATTGTAAAATTTTGTGGGTGTTGTCATAGTTTGGTTGTCATCAATATGATTGCAGCATGTTCCCAAAGCGTACGAATATAAAATCTGGTAAAGTCAGCACGGCTCATAAAAATGTTTATTGTCAGAAAATTATTTAATAAAATTATATATTTTAATTATTATTAATCTAATACTCATTAGAATATAGAATTTTAAAGATAAAAATGCGGGATTTAAAGTAACCTGAGACTCTGTAGAGATGGCCGTGGGGGAAGCCCCACACTCACATGGGTTGCACGTGGCCTCTTCTGATTGTCACGTGCTACTCTTTACTCCTAAATATTCCCTCCTTTGAGTTTCCCATGTGAACTCATTTATTGACTGACCCACTTAAATAGTTTCAGGTTCAATCAATCTTCAAACGATTTTTTCTCAGCTCCCACTAAAACTTTTATCCCCATGCAATGTTTGTAAACCCCACTTCACTCTTTAATATTTGACTAATCTTCTATCACGTGCGTCCGTTCTCGAGTGGTCTCGTCTTGCCTGCCGTTTCTTCGCGTTCTTAGTTTTGTTTTGTTTTTGGGTTTTTTTTTTTTTTTAACGGCGTGTTAACATCTCTTCTGATGAGTACCTGAAGCTCTATTTAGAAGTAATTAAAATTTATGACGAGTCAAATCTATATGTCTCGTTTCTATAACTGGATCTATGGAAATAAAAACGATAGTTTTTACCATTAAGCCAACAGTGGTGATATTAATGTTTTTTTTTTTCACATTTTTTTTAAAATAAGAATGACATTATTTCACGCCTTTTTTAAATCATGAATCATAATTTTTTTAAAAATATATTTATATGATATATTTATGTATATTTTAATGAAATACATAAAATTATATGTTATAATATATTAATACTTATTTTTTATTTATATCATTTTATTTATATTAAAATATTTACTCTTAATTAAGGGAGTATATGAATCATTTTAAAATAAAAATAATATAAATTATAGTATATTTTATATTAAATTTATTTGACTTAAATTACTCACTTTAATTAGTTTTTAAAATTGTATTATATATAAAATAAAAATATATATAATTAAAATATTCAAATATAATAATATGATATATATTTGATATATAATTATATTTTATTTATCAATATTTTATATAATGTGTATATATATATATAATATTAAATATCAATTTTATTAGTTCAACTTCAATTAAATTGATAAAATCCATCAAATCCTGAACTTTTAAATTTTTTTAGTTTAATGTTCGATTTAATTTTTAAAATCTTGCTGATAAATCGTTTCAAACATCTCCATCGACCTCGAAAAGGTTGTCCAAGACTGCTATTATGTTAGGTAGTCTCCTTACATTTGCACCCTTGTTCACGATGTGCCCATTAATTGTAAGTCCAAGCCCCATTATGGACAGGACATGTTTAACAAACGGCTCTATAAGTTTATGGGCTCGCCTGTCGGCCGAGAAGCACTGAATTTTTCGGCAACTCCGTTATTGTCTTTAACTGGGCATACTTCATAACCCGGCTCCTTTACCCATTCGGCTATTTGTGATGTACTGTAGATCAGCGCGACCGGAAGACCGCAAAAGGAAAGCGATTCAGTCGGTCCTTTGGAAACGTGGGTACTCTTTATCTCTGTTTTTCTCTTCTTTTTATTTTTTTATATATATTTTTATTTTTATTTTTATAGCATTTCCTTCTTCTCTACTTGATCTGGTTAACTCTTCCAACTCTCTCTCTCTCTCTCTCTCTCGCTCTCTTATTAATTATCTTTTTTGTAATTTTCTAAAACTCCCGTTGCCCCTTCTACTTGTATCACTGTAATGTAACGAATACTCTAACATTCTCTGTTCGTAACGATCAAACACTGTTAAACTCGACCAAAATGGAATAGTATTTTGTGTGTGTGTAACCAGTAGATCCCACTAAATTTGAGTATACCCAGATTTTCCATTGTTGAAAAGAGCAAAAGTACTCCAATTTCGTTTACATCTACTCGGCCCGCAGCGGCCATATCTATTCAAACCATCGCAGAGTGGGTGGCACATTATAAGTTCTTTTGGGCCCTGACATCTCGCCCAATCATTCAGACCAAAAGTTCTTCGATACGGGAAAGTTAACCGTCCGGCCCAACGGGGCCGACCGACATGTCTGTTTAATTCCTTCCTCCTTTCCTAACTCCAGCGAGGGGAAACGCCACCGTTTTTGGTCTCCGCCTCCGCTCGCCGTCCCTCCTCTCTGGTCCTCTTGAACAGGTCCAAGGTGTCGTACGGCCTCGCAACGCTGCGCCCACCCCCAACTCTCGTCTTGAACAATCGAAACAAAAGGAAGCTAATGCACGAATTCAGAGAAAGAAATTTCGCTCCGCCATAGATTTCTTGACCTGCAGTCACCGGCGGCGTATCTTTCACATCTCTCTCACCAGCAGCGTACCCATGATCTCCTGCCCGAATCCATTCCCTTCAGCCATCCGCTGACGACACATCTCCCACCGTCTCAAGCCCCACAACTCCACAATTGGCATGTGCCATTGTGGCGCCTATACTGTACGTCGAAGTGCATATAGTCATAACTTGTGAGCATTTAACTAATTTTGTGAAATAGCGTTTCTTTTTTTTTTTTCTTGATTGCATCTCCCTTTAAAAATTACTTTGCTTTTTTCCTTTTACATATGTTGTTATTTTAAGTGTAAGTATGTAATAAAATTTAAAAGTTTAATTTTGAAAAATTTGAGATTTGAGTTTACGTGTGATGTGAAGTCAACGAGTTTATTTGTTGTTTACCTAAATCATGTTCGGATTTCTACTCTCTCTTTTCGCCAACAATTGTTATTAGAATTATTGATATATTTCCTATGAATGCTGTGCAGACTCACGTGGGGTGCTAAGGAATGACTCGGAAAGAAGAAAAGTGATAATCTGTGTATTCTTGATGTGGCTCTTAGACTATTGATACACACAGACTTTGGAATCAATGAAAGTTAGCTCGTGAACGGCTTACAGTGGGTGGTAATGTACTCTTGGTTCATTCAAAAATATCAAACCCACTGTAAAAGAGATATAACTGTTATGGTGACATCAGAAATAACAGAAGTTCAAGATGAAGATGAAAAAAACCTCTTATTCCATCAACTCAGAATCCCAGAAGGAAAGAATTAGACAGATTATAGGATACCGGCAATCATTGTCATCAGCTTCCTTGTCCTCCTCTGCAGCTTCTTGTTCCTCATTCTCTCCATCTTGCAGAAGCAGGAGTGTCCTTTTACACTTGATGAAACATGGAAATGCTTCCCTCGAGAGATTGTTTGAGATGGAGCACACCAGTTTAGCAACCCATTTCCAGGATTACAGTGGCTCCTCCCTTAATAAAGACTATACCTTTGTGGGGCAGTGACACGGATGAAGAAATTTGTAATCCATGGGCAGACATCAGACAAATCAGAACCCTAAATAATGGTCTTGGAATTGATGAGGCGAGTCAGTTTGATTTGGATGGTAGCTCCATCAACAGGCAGTTCAGAATTGTAGGCAGGTGCAGGTTGGAAAGAAAGAAGTCATTTAGGTGGTTGCCAAGGATGTGGTTATGTAGATTCAGAGGATTTAGATTCAGATTCAGATTGAGATGACCTCAGATATTGATCCACAGTAAAACGTTCTGAACTTTTCTTGCTTCATTTTTTCTTTTTTTTTTTTTTTGCCTTTTTAGTATCAAAACCTAAATTTGGTGCAAATTCAGGGTAATTGGAGTTTGAATCCCAATCTCCTTAAGAGCTTTGCTCTTGCGGCCCAGTGGCCGACCATGCTGGTTGTTAAATAACTACCTAATGAAACAACCAATTGTACACATTCATGAATTAATGTAGATATTTTTACACCTTTCTTTGATCTGTACATCTAAAAATCATAATCTTTGGAATGGTACATAAATACAGAAGATTGAGAAAAAGGTAGGAAAATGGAAAGAGTAGAATTAACAAACAAAATGTTCTTGGTAAGAGTACAATTCCCAGTGTCCTAAAAGCAGGGTATTTCAAGCAGCAAAAAGTACTCAACTGCACATTTCCAGATTCTCCTGCAAGTTGTGTACTCTGTTTTCTGCAGGTGTGTCCATTAGATTGAAGCAGCTTTATCATATTGCCAAAAAATTTCTTTGAAATGAGTAGATGTCTTGCAAAATAAACAGTGATCTAAAATTAACCTGTCCAGGATGCTTCCTTCTTCAATTCTGAGTCCTTTACTCTTTTTGTTCCACAGGTGCACACCATAAGTTTCTTCACTTAGTTGAAGCAGCTTTGCTTCAACCCACCTTGAAGCTGCCATGTCTTCTGGTCTCTCAAAAAAACTGCTTATCCGTGTCCAGTGAACTGGATAGAAGGCCATGGGTGGTAGGACAGAAAAGTTATATCCAGGACTTCCAACAATTCTCTGAACTACTCTGGAGACCAGGTAGGGACCGTTGTGCCCCCATTTGTTTCCATCAAAACTTGCAGCAAATTCCTCAATGAACCTCAACAGGAGTGTATGATTCCTATCGAAGACTAGAACTGCATTATTCAATCTGGTCCATTTCTTTGACACAACATCGACACTTTGTGCTCCAATTGAGTTCCTCAGGCCATTGAAACTTCTCAGGACAATGAAGTCTGTGTCCAAGTAGACTCCCCCATACCTGTGCAAGACTGCAAGCCTTATGATATTGGATAGATTCTGAGACAATGGAATTTCACCTGGGTCCATTTTTCCTCTCTTCAACTCATTGAACCAGGCTCCAGCTGGGGTGTTGTTGAATAGGAAGGACAAGTTTGGTGTAACTGAAGTAACTTTGAACCCCAAATCAATTAAAGGTTTCAGGATCCTGTACCCTTGTTCAGAGTCCATCGTTCTTGACAGAAGAACTAGGCATCCATGAGGATGGACTTTGAAAAGACTCTCCAAAGCCAAGAACTCTCTTCTTCCAAAAAATTCTACTGGTGAGATCCATGTCATAAAAAATTGAACCTCACAGTCATTGTTGAAGAATGCAATGACTCTGCTATGAAACTCCTGTGTCATGCTGTCTGACTTCAAAATCTCCAATTCGGGCAGCCTTTTCCTGAACCATTTAATCCTTTCTTCTTCTGTGACATTGAAGGGAGGAAGTAGAGAATTTTGCTTTTCGCAATCAATGTCACTGATTTCCTGTTCAGAATGCAGCAGTACATCAGTTACAGCTGACTTGATTAGTCTTTTAGTTGTGTGGTTCTCTGGCACACTAGAAGGCTGTAGAGAAACGTTGAAGAAGATGTGCTCTGCACAGACAATAAACTGTATAACAGCAATTGCTATGGTACAGAAGATGACTCTTTTTCCATTTCTGGATAACCGGTTATCAAAGGTTTCCTGAGAGGATTTCATCATCGTGATAATTGAACCGTATGGGAGGAATGAGTACCTAAGAGAATTTTCAAGGTGATCCAGCCGAAATGTTTGATAAAAACATGGACTGGTTCAAGGAAATTTTGCGGAAGATTCATATGTTGTCGTACTAATCTTTGCTTGAGCTGTTCTAAAATTGTGAAAGTCTGCCTTGCTTTTTCTGAGTCATATTTGGCATATTGCAAAGCCGGTCCCCTCAAGTGACACGCGGAAATGGAAATTGATGTGGGACTTACTCTATTTCCCATTCTCTGACGGCTTTACAAACTTAGATCATTAACATAAGGTGTTCGTTATATTTAGGTTTTTTATTTTTTTATTTTATTTTTAAATTTAGACAGAGTTTCATGTTTCACAAAAACCGGTGCATCTTAGCCGTGTTCACCACTACGAAGCTCTTAAGCCACTAAAAAGTCCTGTCCTTGGTTGCCTCGGAAAATTGTGTAGCTGCCCAGTACAGTAATGCATGAACCCACCATGGTTGAGAGACCTGTTTCGTTGGCAATTTCATTTTCTGCAATCAATTATACCAGTTTTCTGGCATAGGCGTAATCCTTTCAGCGAAGCAAATTTCATCCATTCTCTCGTGTGGGTTTGGTTATTGGAGTAAATTTACGTGCCATTAAGTCAAATGTACGTACGTATATATATATATATATATATATATATATATATATATACTTAGCAGTGTTTTTCGGTTTAATAATTCAAAAATTATGGCCAACCTTTTGGAACTTAGAAAAAAAATATTCACTTGAGGCCCCAAATTCTCGTCATGTCTAACTGCCCCGTCATGTTTTCTTTTTTGTAAGCATTAGGTCTAATTCGGATTGATATTAGTCAAGGGACTAATTATATAATCAATCAAAACTTTTAGAACAATCTAAACAGTCAAAGGGAACACAAGACAAGGAAATTTGAACAGCGAAACGAATACTTTTGAGAAGTTCAACCAACCCATTGTGTCCTACTGAACGCTTAAACGATTAGGCCATCGTTGTAAAACGTCAACCGATGAAGTGGTGAAGGAAATCTCGCCGCAGCATGCGCATGTCAAGCAGGCAAGTACTGGCGAGTTTCCCTAACCTTTTTGTTTGAAAGATCTTCTAAAATTTTTAACGTGCCAAAATAACAATAATAAAAAATTCTTTTGTGCATGAGAGAGAGAGAGAGAGAGAGAGAGAGGAGGGCGGTGCCTGTGGGTTTTTTCTGGGAGATTGGTTGATCGTACGGAAGGGGCAGGTTGGTCATTTTGGATTAAACTTAAGAAGAATAAACTCTATAAGTACTTTTAGAATTGTACGGAGCTGCAACTTGCAAGGTAGGTAAGAACGAGAACCAAATCTCTCATCACATGGTAAACTATGGTTAAAAAATGAAAAACCTTTTGACAATTGCGTTTGTGTGCGCACTCGTAGCTATATTTTACATTAGGCAAAAGCCTTTATCGATGGCTGACACGAATCACTTATAAATCTAATGATATTCTTAGGGGAAAATCATTGTGTATTTTTTCTTTCTTTCTTTCTTTTTAAAAATAAAAATATAAGTTATTAATTAGTAAGTTGTTCTTTGAGAATCTTCCTTGTTATAATTTAATTTTGTTGGTTGTCTCTAAATTGTAAAATTACATATTAATAAAAAAGAAAAAAAGAAAGAAAGAAACTTTATGTTTGAAATTATTTATCATTATCCACCTCCCCCATTCGTAGAACTACTATGAAATAAATTAAAAATTAAGTAGATATATCATATATTAATAAATTATGACATTATTAAAAGTTAGATAAAAATTAAATATAATAAAATTATTGTATTACCTCTTTACTATTCTCGTGCTGGCCTTTATTTGATATTTTAGAGTCATGCTCTGGAAGTTACAGTTACATTAGTTCGTCTCTAACCACATATTTAATAGTTGGTGCCTTTCTCCCGTGGGTCCGAGTGACTGATTTACTTCACCATAGGTTTTTTTTCCCAGTGGGTCCGTTTGCTTTCTCCCCTTCCATAGCATTGATGTCCAAAATTTAATTGAACGGTGCGACGCAGGCAATTCAATGGCGAAATTGTTGTACGTCTTTCTCAAATATATCGATCCGTCGTTCATACTATTAAAAGATGTTACAATGACATCATCATGGGGCTCAAGCTCCTTTGGGGCCCAACTAATCAAGCTTTGCTGGTTTGTACAGACTTTCGAAATCCGGGGCCTCCATCACAATCTGCGAGGAGATGGAGAATCCCTGCATAAATTCCAAGAGGATTTTCTGAAATATTTTACACTGGAATCTTCTTATGTGCTGCTAAATTATACGTGCTGTTCTGAAGTGAACTGTGGTGCCATGTTTTATCTTAAGAGTCAGATATCAGAACATATATGAATCATTATAGTAACGGCGGTCCACATTCCAATTGCAGAGTATGGAATTGGTGGCCAAGCTTCCATACCTGGTGATTTCTACAGCTATGGGATACTATTGCTAGAGATGTTTACGGGAAAAATACCAACAGATGGCACGTTCAAAAAACAAAAATTATTACTCATAAAGATGTGTGTGTGTGTGTAACTGGGCCTTAACCGTATGTATATCCTAATTTTTTCAGAATTGATGTGTTATAGTGTTTGTGTCTTGTTGTATCCATCCTTCATAGGTAAATTGTAATGCAAAATAACGAGATATGCAGTTTTATTTCATTAGAAAAAAATTGTTCCTACTATGTAAAAAGAATGACCAACCCAAACAACGCCTGAAGGGGCCCATGGAGCCCTTTTAGGATGGACTGCCAGCCCAAAAGGTAGGGTTCTTCTTTTCTTGAGACTTACTGCCCAGTCTAGTTACTGTGTGCTATTTGTTGTAATGAATAACGCCTATTTCAAACCACTAGATATATATACTGACGTCCAAACTTAAAATTTAAGATGAGATTTAATATTTGAATTTCAAACTTGATTTATAGTTATATAATTATTCTCCCCACCCCAGCTAGAAAACAAAAATGCCTATTTCAAGAAAAAAAAAAAAACCTTAAAGATGAACCAGAGACGCGAACCATCTAAAATCCTTCCTGACCGGGGGTGTGCGGGAAATGTTGATGACAGTTAAGAGTTTAACGCGGGCAGTAACTGTTGATTCAGATTCTAAGGAATTTGAACGGTGGATTCACTTCTTGTACTGCGTGCCATTTATTTGGATCCGTTCCTTCATCGCCACTCCAATGAAACCCCACCCCACCCCTATCGTATCATTTGTCAGAACCACGGGCACCAGATTATACGTCGGTGTCCTCGGAAGAAAGGGCCAAGAAAAGTTATAAAAAAAAAAAAAAAACATAAATAAATAAACAAAACCCATTTCTGGAACCGACCATCCCTTCTTTTCTTCTTCTGTTATCCTTAAGCTACGGAGCTGGAAGTAGTGGTGTACTTAAATTACGAGCTGACGGTGAATGATGAAAGCTCTAGGGAGTTGTTGCTCCAAGTTCACTGTTAATAAGAATATTGGAGAAAAGGGTTGCTGTGCTTCTACAGAGCTTAATCTTAACAGACAGGAAGTCAGTTTCTTGTTTCCAAAAAAGAAGCTTGTTAATAAAGTTGGTTTCTTCCATTTGATATGGGTACAAGATAAAGTTATCTTTCCAGTTTCTGCATCTTCATCTATTTACCAGGCACGTAGACCTTCTTTCCTCTCTTGTCTTTCTGTGCTTTTTTAACATTCACAAACATGATTGAAAGCGAGATGGAAATGGGAAATGAAGCTTAAGATTTCACGGATATCTAATTTACAAGTTGCTTACCTGATAATTGTACTAATGTACTCTGTCTAAATGATGAACACTTGTTTTAATTCTGTCTTGTAGGTGGACTTGGAGTCCACAGAGACACAAAATCAAGAAACGCGTGAGTTCTCTGTCTTTATTCACTCTCTTTTAGAGCTTTATTGGGAAAGTTCTTATTGCCTGTACCAAACACTTGTAACTTGTAGATCAATGCAAGACAGTTCGTGTGAAATTCCAGCTGCAGAAAGAGTGCTCATTCGGCGAGCAATTTCTAATAGTAGGGGATGACCCTATCTTTGGCTTGTGGGATCCCACTGGTGCAATACCATTGAACTGGTCTGATGATCACGTTTGGACTGCTGAACTGGTAAGCATGAGTTTGTGAACTATATATGAATATGATATTAGTTTTCAACTTGGATCAGATTTAATGTAGTACTGATCATCGGCCCTTTGTGTTTTTTCTTTCTCTCTCTAGGATATACCCACAGGAAAAACTATTTGTTTCAAGTTTATATTAAAAGGAATTGATGGGGATATTCTATGGCAACCAGGACCCGATCGATTGCTTGAGATTCAAGAGACAGAGAAGACAATTGTGGTATTGGAGGATTGGGAAAATGCTGCATTTCAGAAAATATCAGAGGAAGATCCATTTAGTAATCAAGTTGAGGTGCCTAATCTCAGCTTGGAAGTTCTGATTGCAGCTGAGAACTTTACTTATCGAGATGAGGAACAAATTGTCAATTCAAGTGAGGGAAGAGTCACTGCAGCTGTTAACACTTCTTCTTCACAAGAGAAGCCTATAGCCATTGTGGCTGAAAATTTCAGTGACCCAGCAGATGATCCTGCTAAAAGTACGACTGATGAGGTGGTTGGTGAAAAAATAGCTAATTCGAATGAGAGTACACTATCAGAAGGTGGCGTTCCAGGAAATAATGGCAGAATTTCTGCAGATATTGACTTGGCAAGCACAGATACCAAAAGAAATTTAGTTACTCTTGAAAAAGATCCTGTTCTAGTACCTGGCTTGCCTCTAGTATCAAAAGTCCCAAATGAAGCACTAATCAATGAATCCCAGAGAGAGTATGCATTTGATGCCCCCCTTGGGGTTAATGAAGCTAATTATAGCACGTTGCCTGAGGTAAAAGCTTAAGGAATGTGATAATCTGTGTTTTTTTATCTTTTGTTGTTTCTTGCCTCTTTCTTTCCATTTTGCTACTTCTAGTTCTACCATCAAATGGAATGAGATTTTCATCAGCCAAACTTCCCAGCTGTAGGAGATTTGGGCTATTGAAAAATTCCTGCTCATGAGTTTATACCTGCATGAAGTTAATGCTTTATGTTTTGTTCTTTCTGGGAATAAGAGCAACAAAGAAATTTAAATCATCTCTCAATGTTGTAGCTTAAGAGTTCTGTTGTACACTATGTGTTGCATCAATATGGTAGAAATCACAGCAATTATGCTCAAGTTTAGTTCAGCAGATCATCACTTGCTATTGCAGAAGAGACTGAAAAGGCACAATTGAAAATTTTCTGAATAAACATATGAACAAATTTTCAGGTATTGAGTAACCTCATCCTTTTCCGCCGAAGTTGAATACTTTTTAACAGAATTTGCTCGATCTGAGAAACGGGAGCAGTTTGCTGCCCCATTCCCAGCCATCAAGTCAGAATACGTGTAATCTGAGTCTGCCAATGTGAAACTTACTATCTGATTTTGTTGTTTTACTCAAAAGTGCATGGATCTCTCTCTCTCTCTCTCGCTCTCTATCTGTCATTCTGTTGTTTCAATTAATTGAGTTCTATTATCATTCAGAGACATGAGAAACTTGAAATTGATGAGCAAGAAGAAACAACTGAGGTGCTGAATTATGAGAAGCAGGAGCGGCTAGACAATAAACTGGAGCCAGTGGCCAAAGAAGAAAAGCAGAACGGGACAGAGGTCAGTGAAAGCAAGGTTTTGCAGAATTATATCCAATGGGGTGGTACAACATTGCAAAAGCTGCTGAATAACTTGGGATTTCTTTAGCTTCAATTTAACAGATGAGAATTTATTGGAAGCCTTTTATTGTGTTGATTGGTTATCTGCTGATGTTTCTCGCTGGAAATGGTTTAACAGGAGGAAGTGAAACGTAATGATGGACGATGTAGATACCTTTCAAACTCGAACCTCGTTTATCATTGTTATCAATTGTCTTGGATTGGTTGCTTTAACCCTTAACATCTATGCATTCCGAGACCTTCCAGCATACAGCCCCTTACGGAATAACAGGTTTTGGAAGGCAATACGGACAAAACTAAAGTGGCTTCAAACAGACGACCGTAATCCCGATATTTGAAGACTGCATATTTCTTTGATTTAGTGATATAGACACAGCTGAAATCATTGAATCCTCAGAACGTAACCTAAATGAGCTTAATTAAACAGGCCATTTCTCAACGTATCAACTGTATGTTAGTAACACAAATGCAGCAGCAACTCAAAATGGTTGCGTTCCCTTCTATTCACATCAACATTGTTGGGTGAGAGCTAATACTTTGCAAAAAGTATAAAAGACTAATGAAGCCTAAAGTAGGTTGTACATAGGTTGGTGAAAAGCATGTACCTGAGGGCAGGAAAGATGGTACAAAAGAGGTGAAAAAAACTAGCGTCTTTCCTGAGGAGAAATGAGACCAAACAAATAATCAATTCTCCCCTAATGTAAATTGACTTCGGGCTTTGCTCGAACCTGCATAATATATGAGATGCAGAACGCTGGCTTGCAACTTTGTTCTCTCAACAACTCCATGTTCCAGGCATTTTATGGGATATGATGTCCATTCTTCTGTTGCCGAGAGGACAACTGACCTTGGGAACTACGCTGAAGTTCATCCTTTGATCTTTTGCTTGACATAGATTGTGGTAATCTGGAAGGAATCACCAAAAACCAATGCAAATGATCTAAAGCAACTTCGACAGAGATACATTAACAATAATCACTTTGAATGCAAGATCTTATTTGCCAAATTGCTGTATGCAAGCATTGCATATATAGCAGATAAATACAAAATAGAGGCATCAAATCATCACGCAGTATCACACATGACAAAACTCATAATGTGTGCACCTGTACATCAATAAACTAAGATAAACGTCGTGAAGGGGACACAACAAAAAAACCCCTCAATATAGGAGACATGGAAATGCCTTGATAAGCCATAATGTTCAATATACTACCACAAAATGAGCTTCTTGACCCCATCACCTAAGTGTAAATTCTAAAGTGTGGACAACAAAAATTATAAGAAATGGAAAAGAGACCAAATATAAAATTGGTAAGTAAGCCTATTAAATCAGACGCACCAAATTTAAAGCAGAATCACTAAACAGCCTTGGTTCAATTTGATGATTACCGATAGTTATAGAAGAATCTCCTTCTAGTTTACCTTGGGGAGTTAGCACACTTCTGGAGTTGCTGAGGTGCCGCATTGAACGAATTACTTCCAGGATCGCTTTCAGCAGCCTGTGAATTATTAGTTGGGAATGTAGTGAATCAACTCAAGCAATTCCAAGTAAAACTAGAGTCTAAAAAATGGAAGTTTTGTGATATTCTAACAATTTGAAAATGGGAAATCATATTGACCAGCTTTTAAAAAAATTGACTGTATCCAAAGAACTGATCCAATAGCAACAAAAATTTTCACCCACTAGCTAACATTTTGCTGAGCAATGTGAGATACATTTTACTGTTTGAAATATAAGTGAAAAACACCAATAAACAGCAGTCAGCATTAGTTATAGACAAAAAAAAAAATGCACTGACCAGAATAAAATAGTGTCTACGCATTCCAATAGACAAGGCCCAAGAATAATTAATCTACTCATGGAAAAGTTAGAAAGTTGATTCATACACGGGAATACTTGGATAATGGGTAGAAACCAGGGTCTGACCACCAAGTCCTTACCTTTTTAACATGAATAAATGGGGCCTGGTTAAGGCAGCAGTAGCAGATGTGGAGCCAGTTGACTCCCTTCTCACTGTATTAGCGCCCATATCTTGGTGCAACCCCAAAAAAGGAGTGGAATATGTCCTGATAAACACTACCCCTCATCTGGAAGCTACTTGCCCACATACCCTTTATCCAAGCATCTCCTATGTTTCTGAACACATATAAATCAAATAAACTACCAAGAGCATCATCGAGAAATCCCCACCTCAGGAGTACGTTCTTTACATAAGCCATCTTCTTGTGCAACTTCACTTGATCCTGGATTGATAATGTCCCATACAAATCCATTCTCATTCCCAAGAGAAAGATTATTAAAATCTCGATCCACCGCTCCAGATTGAGGTGCAGCATATGCTACATATCTTTCTGAGGATAGCAAAGCAATATGTTATTAGCTAGTCTTAGTGTTCTAGAACCACAATTAATGAAAGCTATAACGTCAACAAAATTAAATCTTGCATCCAGTTCACGGTAGTAAACAAATGTCTAGTTTTGGTAAATACATATATCAACAGCCAACCCTGTCAGCAATTTACATCTAAAAGTATGAAGACCGATTTCATATCATACATACTATAAAAAGAATGAAGGCCAGAAGGAATTCTATTATCCACGACGCAAAAAGAAATTCAACGTAAATTTGGTTAACTTGCAAGAAAATGTAACACATACAACTGTCTAAACTAGATAACCAGTTGAGATTGCATAATGGAGAAGAAAGTCAAATAGCATGAAGCACAAAATAAATGTTGTATTATACAACTAGAACTATCCAAGAAAAATTGACATAAGAATTATTTTACCTGCCAAGCTGCGAAGTGCATTCTCAGCTGCTTGCTGCTGCGCATCCTTCCTTGTTTTGCCCATTCCAACACCTATCTTTTCACCAGTGAACAAAACCTAAATCATTTAAAACAACATCACGAGTTTGCTGAAGGCTAAAAGGAGCAAGATTATTGCATAGGCTATTACAACTACAAATTAAAGAGACATGAGAGAGATCAAACACACCAAATGCAGCTCTATTCCTTATTCAGAGTTCTACAAGATTAAAAAGAAAAAAAAAATACAGAAAAATATACTCATTATATCTATCACTGACGGACTATGCTCTGATTACAGCATAATAAGCAAATTTCCAATAAAGATTAATAGGATAAATTATTGGAAAAAGACAACGAGAATAGAGGTTTCATTCTGAATCCAATTACTAAAATGAGAAATTGAGTCAAGGCAATTAATCCTTGGACTGAAACTCATTAGGTTAATGTACCAACACACATTCTCTACATAACAGCAAATCCACTATCTGCATGGCATGAAATTGTACATTTTTTAACTGACCTCCACTGAAAATTGCAAATCCTTGCTGGTGCTTACAACGGTCTTGAAATCAACCTGCACATTAAGACACAACCCAATTGCCCTTAGAAAATGCAATTAGTGTCAGTGAAGCCACATGAAAACCCAAACTACTGTACCTTTGAGTTGCATCTGCGTGCAATTTCTTGCAGCACTCCAATAGACAAGTTGGATGGAAGAGAGTTCAGTTTCCCACCTTCGGCCTCTGAACATCTGTTATTAGAACATACTGGATTCTGAGACACACCAATCTCTGCAAGGTATTTTGACCGGCAATGAATATGGGCATATGTATTTACCACCATAGACCAAAAAACCCACAATAGCGACTATGAATTCACATACCTGATGGCTGACTTCCAGAGAGAAGACTTTGCTTTTGCATGTCATGCCCAGTGGATGCCTGCATGTAAGCAAGTTCTCCTGGCATTTACTATAAATGTGAATTTGGAAATGAAAATGCATACTAATGATGTAAGACTGCAACTGAAAAATACAGTGTAAAATAGATTTAGGCAAATTTTAGACATACCTCTTCACCCACTTGTGATGCATGTGATTCTAAACCATTGGGATTAAATGCTGAGGTACTTGAAGTAAGTGGATTCTGTTGTCGCAGCTTGTCAGATCTTAATGGATCAGCTTCTTGAACTGGCCCTGAAGGTCGATGATTCAAATGTACTCTGCCCATATCTTCTTCGACCAACCAGCCTCCCTGCATAGAAGATGATGATAAAGGTGCAGGCACTCTAGATAGAAGAGGTGGTTGACCTGAATTATGATTCCTCATATCTCGTCTTCCAGGAGCTCCAAGCAAACTAGGTTCTGGATTACAACAGTATACAGTATGAAAGGAAACACAAAGGCCCTTACTGTTTCCCAAACTATATAGCATGCCTTCAATTTCAAAGACCAACAGATGGGAAATAAAGTGAAATCCATACTCTGAGGAGGCAGGAGCATCACCGAAGATGTCACTCCAGCAATATTTGGACTTACTGCAACCGGTGGTAGAGAGCTATCAGATCTCATCTCTGGGTTAATTGTTACAGAATGTGAAGCAGCATCAATAGCATTCTTATCATCCTGACAATATAAGAAAAGAGGAAAACTTTTTAGACTTGTCCATCTTCATTCACAGGCAGATTTGTAGCACAGAAGAATACATCTTATTTGCTAGCACAGATTGTGCTTCATCATTCTGCATTTATTTCCTTGAAGCACATGCAGGACAATAAAGAAGTCTGTTTCATCAACTCAGGTAACCCTTTATCTCCAGTAACTAGGATCAATTAAACAAACCCTCTTCTGCCAAATGACATTATGAACTTACTGTTTGGTTCAATCTCTGCTCAACTTCAACACCACTCATGCCTTCAGCAATGGGAGCAATACCATTTCCATTGGGTACAAAACTAGCATCCTGCAATTCAGAAAGAATTACATGACAGCACAAGAATAATAAAAATTGAAGGGTGATCGACAACGAAGCAAACATTTAAATTCAAATACCTCTGACATCATATAGTTGCTAACATCAGGAGAAGGAGGTAAATTCGTCACCTCATCTTCATAAAAGACTTCAGAAATTCTTCGTATTAAATTCTCATCAAATTCCCTATGAAAAATGTGACAATGTGACAAATAACTTATGCAGTCTTCAGGCACCTATAATAACATAAAACGGTTTAACTAAATAAACTAAACATTTCTTACTTGAAGAAACAGCCCCTAACATTGCATGCAACATTCCTTGCCACACATAAGACTGGAACAGGATTTGCCGTCTGTGAGATAGAAGGAGAGATTAGACTAAAAAGAAAAGAAAGACCATATCTAATTAAATCATAAGACATCTAGTACCTCGGCCTGAGGGGCATAATAAGGAGTGAATGCAGGAACTACATGAACACGGGGTTGATCCTTGTCTTCCCAAACCTTTGATCTGTCATCAATTACCATAGCCATCTTTGGATGACACATGCCATCTTGGAAAACATTTAACAAAGATTTCTTGGAGCCTGCTAAACAAGAAGATACTATGTAACTTATATAAATCATAACTGAAGATATTACACTGCATCATAAGTTGTGTAAGCAGTTTCTAACTTCTGTTTTTCAAATTATTGGCAATGTTTGTCAAATTGTTTTTGTGTTAGAACCATTCGCCTTCCAATTTGAGTGTTTGAAAAAAAATGACAATGAAGCTGATTTCAACAAAATAGACCTTCCAAGAAAACTTTAATCACATTTAAGATAATTATGAGTGTCTTGAATAGAGTGCAAAATTGAAGTCCTCAACAATAGTAAGGTCCTTGCCTGCCTTAACACAAATTACACGGTCCAGGAGTTGCTTCAAACCTATCAAGCGTGCCTCTGGGTCAAGAAGCCTCCACATTTCTAAGGCATAATCTCGTTCAGCCATTGTACAAACGTATACCTCAAATCGTTTACGACCTTTTGCAGTTAAGTAACTTCTTAAATCCTCCCATGCCAGCCTTAGCCTCACAAGCACACTGGTATCTCGAATCTACACCCCAAAAAAAAAAAAAAACCCATAAGAATATGCCAATTTTCTTCCATAACAGAAACTATTCACATTGTGGGAGAAATTTAAGAGAGAAGCTCTTCAATCTTCAACATTTCTTTGCATGAAAGCCTGCCAAACTTGATAATGCAAGTTAACATAAATAAGATTGCTGTGATAAGTTTATATCCAACAAACTGAAGCCTGTCTAAGTGAAGCTTAACCTTACCAGATATGTTAGCAGTACCAAAAACAAATGCAACTAATCCAGAACACCATAGGTAAACTTTCTCACATGGCACCCAAGGGAGAGCGCCAAAACAAAACAATGAAATTTTGATGCTAGAAGAACCCATGGAAAATTACAATATTCAGACATATTGCATCACATACAATTCATGTGCTCCCAAGCTGCTTACATGTAAGGTAGCAAGAAACCAAAAAGAAACAAGTTGACTAATATAGTGTATGTCCAAGCTATGGTTGTTCTCTAATGATATCACAACAACAAAAGCTTGCCTATTTTCACCCTGACAAGGGCAAGGTACATCAAACTTCTATCCTTGGCCTCTTTTCAATATAACATAATTCATATGGCGATCCTGATAATGGTCAATGTGAAAAGCAGATAATTCCCACAAAATCACCTATGATACAGACAACTACAACAACCAAACAGCATCAAGCAGATCATACCTCAGGATTGATGCGAGTGAGGACAAGGTTTCTTTCCTGTAACCTAATCACAGGTCTAAATACCCTCTCGTGAGTATCAGACGGTGGTGGAACCTCCTCCATTTGAACTTTAAATGTCTTTCCATTATCAACAACAAAATCACTTTCCGTGAACTGCTTCAAAAGCAATCGATCATCAATGTACCGCTTCAACTCTGAAGACATCCCAGATATTCTCATTGGATCAGTCTCGCGTGCAATCCAGGCCTTAAGAGCCTCAATTCTGTCCTCGAAAGACTTCATGGTGTTTGCAACTATAAGCGTCTCATCAAGATCGAACACAATAGCCAGACATCGCATATTGAGCAAGCCTAAGCACGAATCATAGAGACCAAGAGGAACCGCAAAGCACCAAAAGCAAGGAAACTTCTTCTGCTTACTCGGCATTGCCACTAAGTGAATCTCCTCATCTCCGATCACCACCACTGCTGTCTGCAATATCAACCACGGTTAAGTCAACACGCTCTCAAGCCTTCTGCTGTGTCCAATTAAAACATTTTTGTCGCATTTTCTAGACAATCAAACAGACAATTTCACACTTACGTGTACAAAAAATTTTAATTAAAAAAAAAAACGACAGAGCATTGTGAGGGAGACCTTATATTCATGGAAGCAAGAGGCGTGGAGGTTGATCAAATGAGGCTGGTCGACTGGAGACGACGATTCGAGCTTGCAGCGCACTGAGTAGGAAGAGATGGTTTGGAGAACTGAGAGAGGAGGACACCGCTCGCTCTGCGGCGCTATGCGGTGGATACGGATCTCGTTGTTTGGGAACTGGAAGTTATCGTCCGTGGCCGGAATAGTGTCCAGTTCTCCCAAACAGATATCGCCGTGGTAGACCACGGATTTAAACCCTAAACGAGACATTAACGGATTAATTTTCTAACTCAAACTAATAACGGAAATTACGAGAAATAAAAGAACATCAAAATGTCTGAAAATTTTAATTCTCTGTCTCTCTCTATTTTCTTCTCGCGCATTCCATTCTGTATCAACACCTCCTTTCCTCAGGGCTCGGGCTCTCTCTCCCTCCCTGTGCCTGCGATCTTCAAAGAAAGGCGAGGGGTCCTATTTATAGCCCATATATCTATATATTTTTATTATCCTCTGATTTAAAATGTCGATTTTGTCTGAATTTACCTAAAGGGCCACGAGTTCGGACTGATCGACCTCATCAGACCTGTACACGTGGATGGAGCGAAGGCGGTGATTTTACTGGCAAAAAACTAGCTTCTGACCGCTGGATCACTCGGTCCGCTCTCTTCTATCCTTTCCCCTTCGGTTTTCGCCCATTAAACCATTTTCATATTCGGACGTTACACAAAAACCCAAGAGACCAAAAAAAGAGAAAAAAAAAAAAAACGTAACCGCATCAAAAGGGAGAAATTATGATCGGTTATATTTTCAAGAATAATTTTACATTGTTGGATGTGGTTCTTGATTATCACAAAAATAAAAATAAAACATTGATACATTCTTATTAAACTATGGTCATTTCATTACTGTGATTTTATGTAATTATTTTGAAATTCTTATTATTTTGAATTGTTAAATTAAATACTATAACATCTTAATCATCTAACGTTCAACCAATAATCCTAATAATAAATTTGACGATGCGACGCGTGGCGAGTAAGTATTTGTTACTTTCTCAACTCGAAACAAAGCGACATTTTTTCCCTGTTTTTCCCAATCGTGCAAGTGACTCGGTCTGTGAGATTCTCACTGGAGCCTTGTGAAGAGAATCGAATCATGTCATCTTTCACCGGCTCAATAGGTGATGACGAGTCGCCACTCACCGGCTCTAATCGGCCCTTCGACGACGACGATGGATACACCGGCTACGATCCTCGACTCTCCTCTCAGCGATTCGATTCATTCAATTACTCAGTCAAGAACTTGGGAGGAGACTCGTCGCCAATCTTCCCCTCCCAGTCATATAGCGCCGGCGATGAGGCGCTCTCCCGGCAGTCCGTGAGCGAGGCTCCGCCTTCGATCTTGCCTCTGCCAACGGAGATGCAGGCAGAGGAGGGTTTTGCATTGAGAGAGTGGCGCAGGTGAGCTGCCCCCGATGTCGCTCCCTCTCTCTTCTTTCCTTCCTTCCCAAAACTCAGTAATCATGTTAAAATATTTAGGGAAGGTTCATAGGCCGATGGCCATATCTCATGCACGCTGGCGACTTGACTGAATATTGCAGGCAGAACGCTATCAGACTGCAAGAGAAGGAGAAGAAGGAGAAAGAGATGGTCCGGCAGATTATTGGGGAAGCAGAGAATTATAAAGAGGAGTTCTATAGAAAGCGACAGTTGGCCATACAGAACAAGGCAACCTCTAACAGGGAGAAAGAAAAGGTCAGAAAAAAAAAATTCAGTATTTATATTATTTTCTTTAATTGGGAAACTGAGAAGATAGAAAAATGAGTTTTGCTTTCGGTTGTCAGCTGTTTTTAGGAAACCGGGAAAAGTTCCATGCTGAGGCTGAGAAGAATTACTGGAAGGCAATTGCGGAGCTCATTCCACACGAAGTGCCTACCCTGGAAAAAAGAGGGAAGAAGGATCAAGACAAGAAGAAGACTTCTGTTGTCGTGATCCAGGGACCAAAGCCAGGGAAACCAACTGATCTTTCCAGGATGCGTAGTATACATGTGAAACTCAAACACAATCCACCTCCCCACATGAAGCCTAAACCTCCAGCAACAGCAGAAGCTGCACCTGGTGCTTCTTCTGCAAAGGCTGAAGCTGCTTCAGCTTCGGAAATCACAGCTGCAGCTTCTTCTGAATGAATATGTGTGCGAAAATTATCCGAAAGAATGTACCCATGGTCCTTTCCTTATTATTAAAATCTACTAACTTTATGTGGAAAGCATGTTGAATTTCTGGTGGCTCCATATGTAAAGAGTTTTCAATCCATTTATTAGTTTTTCTGCCCTGACTTGTCTACGCCTTACATTTATTATCCTGCAAACACACTACTTAGCGTTGAACTTACTTGTGGAATCTTGATCGTAGGAACGCCAAATTTTGTGAAGTGTGCAGTAATTTTTTTTTTATTCAAATTGATGTGTGCAGCTACACCTTCCAAAAGTTTTCTTTTTTTTTTCCTTGACCAAAACATAAAAAATGAAAAAGGGCCTTAACTACCACTGGGTTGAGTGAGATTTACCCCCCCCCCCACCAAAATAAATAATTCTTTTTGTGCTCATTAAATCATAAATTAGATAATAAAAATATACTTTTTTATTATCCTAAATCTTTTATGTTCATTTCCAACATTAGAATTTAATATATCAAAACAATAAAAATAAAAATTTATAATTATTTCCTCGTGTGATTGGGTCACATGAAGCCCAAACTCATTAGTTTTTGTGATCACGTCCAATCGTCCATTCCACACAAAGCTGAAACCCAAATCGCAAACCCCTTCGAAGTCTCCATGATTTCCAAAAGAAAGCTTTTGCTTAAGTCCTTCATGGATTCTAATACTGTCTTTGGGACGGTAGACCCTAAAATTTTCAACAATAAATATCTTGGGGGCCTTAACTTGCATCAGGGTAAGGGTATTTTGTTTGTTTTTTTAATAGGATTTTGATAAGATCTTCTTAGACCATTATTATTATTAATTTTTATTATTATATAAATTTTTTTAATTTATGAATTTGTTAATTTATTATTGTTATAATAATATGTAATCAATTATTATATATATGTAAAACTTATGTTTTAAGAAAAATAAGTAATAAAATTATATTAAATTGGAAATCAATTGGATTAGTCGGATTCCATCATCTCAAAAATATTAATATCTTATTTTTATATTTATACAATTCTCTTTTATTTAGAGTAGTCTTCTTAATTCTTCGCTTTTATTTTAAATTTTTTATATTATTTATTTGTAATTTTATATTATATTTTCACACAACTCATCAAAATTTTACGTTAGAATGTCTCATTTTAAAAAACTTATATTTTGATACAATAGTCTTTTAAAAGACTTTAACAAACGGTTCTAATTATAACAAATAATCAGTTAAAAAATAATACATCTGAATCTTTCAATAAATAAAAAACATCATCACATTTTAATATAAAATTTTTTCATTTAGATGAAAATAACTCCGCAAAATGCATTTTCAAAGTTAAAAAATAATTTCATTTACATCGTACCTTAAAGTAATTTAAAGTGAAAATTATATATATTCAGTTAAAATATGATATTATTTAATAGTACAATTAGTTTGAAATTTGTATTGAAATTTTGACTTATGCTAATTTCATCAAAGATCTTTTGATGTATTTTGAAACATCAAAATATCATAATCTTGATAGAGAGCTCGCAAAATTTTTTCAAATAGTATTAGAGTCGTTTTAGCGACTCACCAATCAAGTAAAAGAGTAGTCAGAAAAACAACTGATGAATATTTTTATGGAATGATTTACTCCACAAGTAATTAAAATTCAACAACTTCGAATAATAATAACAATCAACTACTTTACTCATTTATAAGAGTAAAAGTTAAGTTAAGAAAATCTTCGTCTTATTACCAAATAGTAATCTATTATGCAGTATAGTTACGAGTAAAATTAAGTAATAAAATTATTACTATTAATAGTTATTGAATGAAAAAAATTACGAGAAAAAAATCTAGTTAAAAGGTTATTAAATTTTTGTAGAATAAAAATAAATTTAAAGATGGACAAATAATAAGATTATATTAATTAAAAAATTATTATTATTATTATATATAATTTCTTAATTTATATATTATTTATTTATTATTTTCATACTAATTTTATTCTGTGTATATATATGTAAAATTTTATAATTTAAAAATAAATAATAAAATTATATTAAAATTATTTTAACAAATTTAAAATGAATCTCCTAAAAAAATTTATTGTTAGCTAATTCTCTCGCTAACTTTTTATTTTATTATATATATATATATATATATATTATTTTATTCAATTCTTATTATCTCTATCAGATTTGGGTGTGGGACCTTTACTCCACTTAAAACGCCGCGTTCTACGGTTTAACGGCTGACCCTTTGACACGAAGAAGGGTAATAACCCCATGGCGTTGAAAAAAAATTTTGGCAGGAGATCTTGTCAATGGTCCCAACACACACGCCATATAACGAGGCATGAAAACAGCATCGACCGAAAAAGAAATTTAAAAAAACACTGTTTATTGGCCTAAATTTATCAATCAATGAACATGTGTACGTGTTCCCCACCACGTCCCTCCCACTCCTGTAAGGATTGTAGTAAGATAGCCTGAAGAAGAGTGAAGAAGAATTTGACTACGATTTCACAGGCATTCCCATGGAAATGGTCGAAAAGCTTGGGTACAGGAAATGTGGCCGTCCCTGAAGCACTGGTCAATGAGTCACCTGGGAAGCAACTCTGTCACCTCAGGTTCACTACCGAAGTGGATGGCAGTTGAATGAGTATCTTCTGATTGCTTTCCTTTGTTTCTCTGGGAGGATGATGTCTCACCCGAGCTACCACCACCAAAATGCCGAGGCACGCCCGGTTCTGTTAATGCCTTCTCATTAAGATGGACGTCTTTGGAGAGCATCTCCACCACTTGCTTCATTGTAGGTCTTTGGTGTGCAGCTGCTTGTGTACAAAAGAGTGCAACTTTAATGAAACGCAGGATCTCCTTCGTAGGATATTCAGTGAGTTCTCGATCAACAATGTCCAGAAGCCTGTCTTCTTTTCTTAATTTCCATGTCTGCAATATCATTGGAACCCAAGACATATAAACTCTTATGCTGAAAGTAACATGCGAAGGACACTATGACAGCCTGACAAGTGAGACTCCATTACATTTTAGCTAAGGCATTCCACCACTTTACAGTGGCAAAAACATCTCCGCCTGCGTAATACAGGGATCCACATGAAATAGAGGGGAAAATGCAGATTTCCAATCGAAGCGATGAAATATAAATATCATGGCCTGACTGATGAATTAAGTTAAGAAGAATACCCATTCAACCAGGACCAGCAGATGCTCCCCGAATGCCGCCTTACTGCTACTTTTTCCACTTATTATTTCAAGCATGAGCACTCCAAAGCTGTATACATCAGCCTTCTTTGTAAGCTGTCCCAGCAAGGCATACTCTGGAGCCAAATATCCCCTGCAGATGAATAGTCCATATTCAGATGCCAAAACGAAATGGGAACACAAAAGCATGGCAGTATTAACACAATTCTACAGTAGTATTATATCATCCATTCACCCTTCTCTGCCAGCATATTCAATAGCAGCTAACTCTTTGCTTTCCATAAATGAAAAACTAAAATTATGGACAGGAAAAACTAATTCATAAAGCCCAAATGACAGGGTTGAAGCCTACAATATGAAAAATCAAAATGAATAGGAGACCATTTACAATAAAATTCTTCTATTAGCTACAGGGCAGGCAGCATGTAGAGCCAGATGAGCATCTAATTATGAAGCAACAAATAGTTGGTGTTGCTTACACTGTTCCTGCAACTCGAGTACTGAGATGAGTAACATTGTCTGGAAAAAGCTTTGCAAGCCCAAAATCACCTATTTTGGGCTGTAGGTCCCCATCAAGAAGTATATTACTTGCCTTAATATCCCTATGGACAATATGTGGTTCAGTTTCCTCGTGAAGAAATGCAAGACCAATGGCTGTCCCAAGGCAAATAGCAACTCGCTTTGGCCAGTCAATAAAAATGTGTTTACTTTTTGAACCTGGAGCAAAAAAATAGCTGGCCATTAGCATAGTATAAAACTGAAAAATAAAACAGAAACACACAATCACACACATAATTGCACAGAGACACAAATGTATGTAAGAGAAACAGGGAAGGTGAGAGGGGAGAGAGCATAATTGCCATGGAAATTATAAGAATTCAGTACCCAGTAAAGCAGTGGCAAGGCTGTTGTTCTCCAGATATTCGTATACCAGTATTCTGTTGTTGTTCTCAACACAACAGCCAATGAGTTGAACGAGGTTTGGATGTCTTATGTTTGATATTGTTCTAATCTCTGTCAGGAATTGATGTGTTCCCTGTTTAGATTCTGCAGAAAGACATTTGATGGCTGCCTGGGTACCGTCTCTTAAAACTCCCTGCAGATTGCATGTAAGAGATACATTAAAAGTGAGAACAGGGAAAATAGAAGTGGCAATAACATTTTCATGCATTACAGGATACTTATGTGCAGTCTCTCCCCTTCTACTCTCTTTTGAAAAGTTTTGGCATTACTATGATTACCACTGGAATAAATGAGGGAAAATTGTACTTACCCTATAAACAACCCCAAAACCACCCCCGCCAATTTGGTTTGATGGATGGAAATTGTCAGTTGCTGATCTCAACGAATTATAAGTAAATATCCTTACATTGTTTGAGCCAATCTCTACAGCATGGAAGCAAGTAAGAACCTCACAAGAGTGTATCCAAAAAAGGGATTCAATTGTAATAAAAGGGAATCAGCTAACAACATCTCAAGCTATAAGCACAGAATGATCTTCAGCCCTCCTACCTACCTTTTCATACATGTTTTGATAAGCATTAAACTGACTTTAGATTGATTGGCTTAGCTTACTACCAAAAGTTCTAGTAGAGTCAAAGTCATACTGCATGTCATACCAAAGCTCTTTCCACACAACTGACAAAGTGAAGCCAAAACCAAACGGGCATTCCAATATTTAGGCTTATCTTGACATAAGACACCCTCAGTTCATTCATATTACGTTCCGCGATATCTTCAATGATTATATGATTGCGGGCATGAGACATATATCATACTCTACCTTATCAACACTAAGGGCCTTAAATTCAACTCTGAAGGGTTAAAAGTTATTATACCAAGAAGCTTAAAAAGAACTAACCTAACAAGTAATTGTCTCGCAAAAGCATTCCTAAACCAAGAACAAATAGCCTTTTTACGTCCCGGTAATGGAAACACCGACACAAGTCAAGCAATCCTCAAAAACCTGAACCCCATCAAATTAAAGGGGGAAAAAAAATGGTACCCAGATCATCTTACCTTCTGCCTGTGTCTGGCCGTGATTCTTTTTATTCCCTTTGCAAAAATTCGATATACCAAAGCAGCAAAAGCTCATTGCAGTACAATTCCAAGTCTCCGACACCCCCCACACACACATCAACAACACCACCTCCGAAAGCCTAAACCATGTCTCTTCTTTGTTCTTCCTGAATTATTGGCAGAATCACCAAATAAATAAAGAGACCAGAAGAACATGACTTTCTCTCCCTCTCCCTATCACCAATCGTCTATTCTGAAAAATATATATATAAATATATTTTTTTTCTTGAAGAGAGCGTTCTTTGATTGGTGAATGGTTAATAATACCCACTAGTCAATTCAAAATATAGTAAACACAATAATGGCGATGAAAAAGAACAGAACCCAAGAAAAAATCAATAAAAGCAAAACCTTTAAGCAGCTAGAACGACATGAATTGAGAAGTAACATGACCCGAGTACTAGAAATTCAAGAACTGCAGCCGAATGAGACGGCGACGTATAGCTGTGAAAAAACATTAATAAAACTGTGACGGCACAGTTGGGCCTGCAGAGGCACCGAATGGCAGAGAGAGAGAGAGAGTGAGTGAGACAGAGTCGAAGGTAAGGAGAAGGAAATATACAGGGAAAGGGAAACAGAGGGTAGTACGTGACTATCTTCGGTTTTCTCGTTAATTCTTTTTGGCTTCTTTCTAGGGGGATTTTGCTAATTGGGAGGGAAAACGAAATATATATATTTTTTTTTTCGTAGAAATTGAAGGCAAGCAACAGTGACATCTTTGTACTATTATAATAAAAAAAAAAACAAAAAACAAAATTGTCCGGACTCAACGCTCTGTGATATTTATTTTTAATTATGATAATGAATAGATATATTAATAAATAAAATAAAAAATTAATGATAGTCCAACATATAACATGCATCTGAAATACCTTAATTCAAATAAAATATTTTATGTAATTTTATTGATATTTTTATCAATTTTTATTATAAATTAGATAGAGCGAACATCATATTAAATTTATTTTTAATTTAACAACTACTCCAATTATCACCGTTATTTGGCCATCATTGTCGTTTTTAAACTTAAAGGTTTGGAATTAAAAGTTTACCCTATTCTAGCGTCAAAGTAGTGGGTGAATAGTCAAAAGGTGGGAGAGAAAGTCTGGAAGTGGAAGCCCTTGGAGATTTGGAAATTGAAGGGTATTGTCTTGTGTTCAGACTTTGAAGGCTTCAAAAGTCCACAGATCGTTGGGAAAATTCCATGTCCACCACCTCCTTGAGTCTTCCTTTTGATTATTTGTTATTGAATCTTTTCCTTTCTTTTCTTTTTTTTTTTTTTATGGCCTGAAAATTCCGAATTAAAATATAATTTTTTTTTAATTTATTCTAAAAAAATTAAGTGCTTTTATTGAAAGTAGCACATATTACATATAGACCCATGTAAATTTTCTTCGGTCTCTGCCTAAATTTGAATGTTGGTTACTGAAATTTAAAGTCATTTGTTGTATCATTAGACCACATAATTAGCGACAAATTTTTTTTAATTATTATTTTTTTTTTTTTGACAATAGAATTAAAATTTGCAATAAAACCGTATATGTTTACTTTCTAATTTTCTACATTATCAGTAATGGAAATTTCCGGCCAAAAGCAATAAATAACTTTTTTGTGCAACTCTTTTCCTCGTATAAGTTAAGTGGCGCTGACTAGATCTGTTCTAGATTTAGTGTAAGGCGGCTGTATATCATAATGTCTATTTATTGTTTTTCTCCTGCTTCAGTTTCTGTTACTTTAATTATTGTCAGCCACCACCTTCAACTTACCCCATCATTACAATGCCACCCAAGCATTTGAATTAGGATTGACGGATGAAATCTTCAAATGTAAAGTCTTTTCCTTTTGATGGGTACGACAGCATCAGGTAGATTTAATTTGAATTTTATATTCACGAGACCCTAGGGTTTTCTACAGACAATCAACAGTAAGAAACTATTTCTTAAAAGGTATATAACACCGTAAATCCTAAACTAAATATAATATAATGATATAGTTTAATTTATGATGTTTATGAATTTCACTATTTGATAAACTAAACTTCCTAATTCACTGATAACTCAAACGTGCCTCTCTCTCTCTCTCTCTCTCTCTCTCTCTCTCTCTCTCTCTGTGGGTAGACTCTGTTAGCTTTATTTTAATTAGGATGTCAGCTTAGGGCTGATTTGATTAGTGGGGCAGGATTAGTTGAGAAGTTGATATTGCTTTTGATTTAAACATTGGGTTACGTTTTGAATTATTTTAGTCGATTTGAGCCCACTGGCTCAAGCCCATGACATGGCACAAGATTGTGTGTCCTAGGGGGTCTTGGTTCAAATAGTAGCAATGGTGGCAAATTTGGTTTAGTGAGGTGCAGCTGCGTTGCAATGGAGGAGCTGTGGAGTCGTAAATTAAGAGGTTTATTAAGTCGTAAATTACATAATGTTATTGTTAAAGTACACCCCAAGAAGAATACTACTAGAGGGATGTAAAAGCTTAAAGAGCCCTTCAGCTTTCTGCTCAACAAGTTGTGATTAAGTAGTGCAGCAAAATTTCCTTAATTCATAACATTGAACCAGTCACCCACAAAGGTGGCTTCAAGTACATTCAACAGATTGTTCTACTGATACATTTCAAGTACTGCTTTTCTACCATCGGTTCCTCGAATAACTCAAGGGTCTCTCGGGTGTTATTATTATTATTATTTAATTATCGTTTTGAGCGATGCTTGTAAAAGTGGAACGATTTTATACATCCAGCAGTGGTTTTTCTGTTCTTTTAAGCCCCAAGTCATGCGCATGGCGTGGATCATTGACAGCCAGGAGAAGAATCTGCATTCTCAATACAAAATCATTTATTATAGTTCTCTGCCGTCTGAAAAATAGGAGTTGTTGACACTTGGCTCAGAGCTAGCATTGCTGCTTGCCGCAAGCGGAGAATCTGAAACACTAGCTGTCCTATTTTTTGTAGATCCTCCTGATCTCGCCCTGGAAACAGGAACGTTGGTCGTAATTGGACGTAGATTACTCGAAACAGTTCCACTTATATCCTGCTCAGTAGAAAAATTCAAATCAATTGACAGGCAGCAGCATATGAACAAAGATACAATCTAGAATATTACAAGTGCACCCTTATCAAGACATGATATGTAATAGCCTTAACCTTGTACAACAAAGTCTTCGATATCCCATTCCACCAGAATTGTAGAACAGATAAGTGTCAGATATAAATTGTTGGAATGCACGCTGATAGAGCAATAAGTAAACGGATTCAAGCTACCATTTTTGATACTGTGATAGTCAGTGTAACAAGTAAAGGAAAGCATACCATGTGCCTCAAAGCCATGTCCAGAGATGTCTTTGAGATAGTTCTGCCAAAGCCTGAGCTATCAAGGGAAGGTAACTTCCCAGCAGAATACTTATTGGTGGACTGATGGTCATCTATCTTTGGTGGTGCCAATTTCCTCATGTTTACCATTCTTTCAACCATTTTTGATCCCATTACCACTGGGCTCACACCATCACTTCCATTGGTCTTCGTTTTGCTCTTAGCAAGAAGGGGGGTCAGAGTACTGCGTTGAATGCCATTTGAAATTTTTTCTTTGGCTGGAGAGGATGATTGCTGTCTCTGCTTCGTATTATACCTCACCTCAACGGAAGATGATTGAGTACTTGAAAATCCAGGCCTACTCCTGGACACTGAAGCCGGCCCGTCCCCGGTGGCTGGAGGCAGCCTTTCTTTCGATGATGTCCTTAAATTTGGTTGAGCATCAAGTGACAAGCCATGCATCTCATTACATTTCCAAGGCCTAGACTTTACCATTGGCGAATTGCAGCGTGGTTGCACTGGACTTTTCAATGTTGTGGGCACTGACTTGGTCACTGAAGAGGATCGACCAGCAGGAGCAGCTGCACTTGGTGTACCTGAAGTGGCTGGGGGTAACTGGGTAGGAGTTGCTGATCTTGAAGTTGACTTGAATGCTGATACAGGGGATCTGGCAGTTGGAGTTGAAGAGCGTGCAATGGTTCTATTAGGAGTTGAGGATCTAACTGTAGGAGTTGCATTCTTAGCAGAAGGCAAGGTGGCGCGTGAAGTAGATGTCAGAGGTTTCAAAGGCTTAGAAGCTATAGATGTGGACCGTCCAGTTGGTGTTGCAGGTCTAGAAGCAGATGTTGGCCCTCCAGATGACGAAGGCCCTCTGTTACAATTGCTCGAAGGGTTCAGCCCAGACGATACAGTTGTGTGCTTAGATGCTATATTTGTCTTTGAAATAGGTTCTTCCTGGACATTAATCAGCTGCAATGCCGCAGAATTGTGAGTTTTTCAAACTTGAAGTACCATATATTTCTAAACTATTGCGAAGAAAAGATATTCCCGCAAAGTTCCATTGAAGATAACTCCCAGAAATAAAGTGCTATAAATTTATTATTAATAAATTAATGCAAACATGCTGCATAGAGTCAATTAAACCGACTCGTAGAAGTTTGTTAGTAGTTGGAGCTCAAGTTGCAGAGTTTATACCCTCGACTTCAGAGCAGTGGGACAAGCATTAGACATCCCAAGCTTGCTCGCCAGCTGTTCTATCTCCAGTGAAGGAAATAGTGGGGTCCCAGGAGGTGTAATAAGCCTAAATGCGGATGTCCTCATCAATACAGGTTCAAAAGACACTATATGAAGCGACATCACTACAGAGAAACAAGATTTAGCGTAAAGCAACAGAGGAAGCATGCTATATATATATATATGTATTCCCTTCTTATATGGTGTCACGAAACCATTTTACTCAAAAGATTTAGAACTTAATACCTCCTGGTCATAAAGACTATCATATCATATCAAGAACCCATTTAACCCTTAAAGCTAGTAAGTGCAGCCCAGCAATGGATAGCATAATAAACCAACATATAATTTCGGTAGCATAACCACAAAACGGCGTCAACTGCAATACCAAGACCTACAATTCTGCAAATTCACAAGCAGAAGAGTAGAAAAGCAATGTATTGTATGGGAAAAACCAGTTGCTTATAATTTGACTTAATGCCAAGCAGAGTGGAAAATTTCAACTTTACAAGGTGGACATAGCTATTCAAGTCGGTATCTTTTGACTAGCTAAAGTGGTCTCTGTTCCCATTACTCGTAAGTTGTAAAGTTACCATTTTATCCAACTTAATTTAAACGATCATCCCTTTACAAAGAAATTAAAAAAAAAAAAAAAAAAGTGATCAGGATAGGCAAATCGTAAATCTAAACATCAAACAAACACAGACAACGTCACCAATCATAGTCAGATTTTTCTTTTTCCGAATCCAAGAATCTCCCTGCAGCGGTCCTGCGAGGCGGCATGGTTGAAACTATCTTCGATATCGGTGAACCTGCAAAATTACAAGTACAGGGGATCCATTAACGTCGGGTTAAGCATGTTATAAAGAAACAAAGAAGTGACGCGCCACAGCGCACATCAAACATTTAAATATCAGAACATATAATTTGACACCGCCATTTGAGCGATTCACGAATAAATATTTAAGGAAAATGAAAAGAAGGAAAGAAGGAAAGAAAACGAAGCACCTGGGGGGCCGTCACTGGCGTCAGACGAATCGTGAAGGAGAAGAAGCTTGTGTTTCTCCTTCTCTTTCTGGCGTCCTCTCAGTTCCAGGGACCACGCCAGCTCATCGCCTTCCTCTTTTGTCACCATCTCTTCTTTCTTTATGTATGTTTGTTGTTAAACAAACAGGTCGCAGAGGCACACGGGTTGTTTTGCAGATTATCAAATCACACTTACTTGGATACTCTCGTCAAAGCGACCCCTTCTGTTATTATCTAAACCGAAAAATGGAGAGGCATAGATCCGAAATATTACAGGGTCCAAGAAGAAGGAAGCCTACTTGGGAAAGAAAGAGCTAGACAGAAACTAATGTACAGAGATTGATTGCACGGTTATGTCTGCCCGTATGAGAGGAAGAGCAAGCGACAATGCCAAAACAAACCAAGCACTAACAATCTCAGGGGAAGACAGCAGCTAAGCACAGACAAGAGAGGTGTTTTGGGGAGTTTGGCAGATGCCTTCGTTTCTTTCTTACTTTGTGTGTGTGTGTGTGTTTTTATTTTTTGGTTCTTCTTTTGCCTTTGGGTGGTTCCTTTGATGAAAGCTGCTTTCTTTCTCTGCTTGGAATGGCTTTCAATTTTTATCTATTTATTTAGTTTCGATTCGTTCTGTTTAACGACTCGATCCAAAGGATTTTATTTCGAACTCCTGCGGAAAATGTCCACGACAAAGAGAATAATCACAAATATGCCATTCCGGAAGATTTTTCATTTTATAATATATTTGATCTTTAACTCTATGTTATTTGTAAAACCATTTCTAACTGTACATTAAGGGAAAAAAGACAAAAAAAAAAAAAAAAGAAGGAATCTTTAAGTGATCATTTCAAAAGTCTTTTTAACTTCTTGTTTGCAAGAAGATATTCCACCAATCCATTCTACAAAATTCTTGATATTTAACTCCTAAATTTTCTCATAATATATATATATATTTTGGGGGGTTAAGTTAAGTTTCTCGTATGGCATAGAATTTTAAGTTTTGTATGCCTTGCACATGAGACGGAGTCATTGTGGATGTATTAAGTGAAGAGGGGCAATCTTGTAGTTTACTGTTGAAAAAGTGGGCATTTAGCAAAGAGATGGAAACCCTGCGGTAGTCCGATAGTTACGAAGCGCCGCAGAGTAGCTGATTATTCCCTGCGAGGGCAATTCTAAAAAATACTGAGATTTAACGTAGGCTGTTGGAGTTGTTGGATTGGGCAGCCTCCATCGGACTGAGAAATGGCAGGCCATTGTTTTAAACCCCAATTTGGTTTTCCAAATCAGAGTCATTTGTCAGCATTGCGGACCCCACTTTGCGTTTAGATTTTTCTTTTCTTAAATGCAAGAAAAGGGAAAAAAAAAAAAAGTGCTAACCTTAAAATGTAACAAGAGCAACCGACGAGTGCGTTGTGCTCTACAATTTCCATCTCTAAGCATTTCCTCTTGGCAATCTGCGTTACTTTTCATGAAAGCAATGCTTTTTTTCTTTTTTTTTCTTTTATTTGGTGGGGGAAATGGGACATAAGGAAAACAATATCTTAACTTTTGATACCTCGTCCACATGTCTCTGACGTAAAATTTGAACAAACAATTTTGTTTGTATGGAAATAACTAACTACTAACGAAGGTGTACCCTTTTTTGGATTCTGTGTAGATGGGAATTCTAACGTCAGTTTGGGCTACTCTATGAGTATAACTTGCGCAAACACATCTCCGACTATATAAGACAGGCACGAAACCATTCCTTCCCCCCCCCCCCCAACAAAAAAAAAATCATGAAATTATAAGGTTGATCTATCTACCATATTTTAATCCGGGAGGATAGCGAATGAAACGAACCCTATGCATTGAGCCGCAACGGATCACATTGATGATTGATGTTGCCCTTGGCTTCGCTCTAATTTCTCTTACAAATGATGGAGTTAAATCGAAGTTTACATGAAAAATTGGACATTTGCATGGGATCCTCAAGTTGTAGGCCACGACCCCATGTGCTTTGCTTATCATGGGTATCAAGCAACGAATACAGGAGATTATTTTCGTTGTCAAGTTAAGCGACGTGTACCACCAGGACATTAATCCCACGTGAGTGTCGCTTTCATAGATGTTGGACAGTGTGGAATTTTACTAGGATTCGAGAAGTCAGTGTCCCATGATGATTGGTGGTGGGTGGGGGGGGGGGGGCGGCTTATGTTTTGTGCACGAAGAGCACACGACAGCAGTTATACCTGCTCCCCTTATTTTGGGCTCAGGCTTGTTTCGGCTTGCCCAATAACGAAACCAGATATGTCAAAATTGGGATTTAGATTGCCTACCTAAAGTCCATACCCTTCGTCTGGCCTAGGGGGCACAACTAGAGAGGCCCCTTTCAGTCGTAGGGTAGGATCCCGGAACCCATCTGCCTCCCACCCCAATTTCCCAACTGAAGGAATGACAAGAAAATATGAATCCATGGACCCAGATTAGAAAAAAAAAGGAATGGGAAAATACGAGTCCACGGCTCCAATGTTCCATCTGGACATGGGAAATCAGTCAATTTGTAAATTGAAATGATAAAACTCAGTCTCTTGAAGATTCAAGTCATGGCCTCAGCTCCTCCCTAGTAATTAAGGACCGGATTTCTAATATAACGGTTGAGGAAATTTGTCAACAGTAGAGAGGAAATAGACTCAATAGTTCATATTGTACAAGAGGCGATTTGTCTCCTGTGGTATTTCACTGCTCAAAACCAACTGGAATTTATAGAATGGATCATCGTCTAGTGCTATTTGTCACATTGGTCTGTAAATAGTCAAGTCTTCAGTTAGCATTTAGCAGGCCCGACTTCAACATGGAAAGCAAAGAATTTACAGTTCAAATGGACTAAAAAATGTCCAAACTGAGGAGGAGATCAAGCATCATCAGCATCGCTTCCAGCAACTTGAGGTTCATAAGTGATTGTATAGGCCCTCCCATCAGGATCCAACACCTGAAACCTGCTCAAAGATATTAACCAAGTCTCAAAAACTGAAACAACATAACATCAATTGCCAAAGACACTGAGATGCACCTCTCAAGGATGAATTTCCCTTCCTTGTACTTCTGGTCGTGGTCCTGTGCAGATTCCTGGGATCACAAAATAATACCAGATGAAGAAAAGGCAGTAGACAGTAGAGTAATTGATGTTGCAATAAGTTGGTCTAATAATCCATTGATGTTTGAACTATTGATCTTACATATTTCCACCCCACAAGTGAGCCACAAACAACACAGAATATGTCAACCACAATGTGCAGGCCAGTCATCATCATCCGCTCTTCTTTCTCTCCAACAGTTATATTCGCCCTGTTACCAACTATAAGTGAAACTGATGCCCATGAAATGGAACAGGATGAATTTTGTGCAATAAGTAAATGAATCCAATCACCCAAGAATGACTGCCTAGCTCTTACAGAAGTAAGACTGAGGACCATGCCTTTTCTTTTTATATTTCTTTAGCAAATGAGTTGAAGTTATCTACTTCAATGCTGTCCCATTTGCCTCTCTCGAGGGTTGCTAGTGACACTTGTTTTTGTATCCTTTTGAGGGTCCATAAGACTCAAGAGCAACCTTTCATAAGATTGATGACTAAGTTCCACAGAAAATAGAGCTTCCACATTAAGCAAACGAGCTTCCGTGGACTTTGTTAACAGAAGCCAGACATCATGGTGCCCAGATTCCATAGTTATAGCATAAACAAGAGAAAAAACAGAGTAGATAACAAAGACTGTCAAGGATTTAATCTAGTTTGGAAGGAACACTTACACCTTTTCAAAGAGATAAGCCTTTCCATGCCCGCTGTGGAAAGACTGGAACAGAGATATAACAAAGGATTAGAATGTATGCTGGTTGCCAACCAATAATCCAAACAAGTTTCTTTTTTAATATATATTTTTTTAACATGTCAGACACTGAATTCATAATAATGTAAAAAGGATTTGAGTTTAGAATTCATTAAATATCAAAGTCATCTAGAACTACTATGTGAAGGAGAAAATCATATTTACATGATCTCAAAAGAAAACCTCTTGTAATAATGCCAGAATGGGCAAGAATAAGGCCACCAATAATAAAGACTGCAGTAAAATGAGTCAAGGACCGACTAACTAGTTCTGAATGTCTTCACAATCCACAGAATATAGTCTCAAATAGGCAAAAGAAGAGTCTACTATGCATTTTATTTTATGACGCTTCAGAAAAAAAAAAAAAAACCTCAAATTCACCATTAACAGACCAGGGGGTAATGGGTCTTTCCTAACACCACTTCTCATGTCCAATTCCCCATTCATAACTATGAACCGAAATTACAAGAATGCATAATTGGTATATCATCTGAGAAACAATAAGAAATCACAACGATCGATCAGATGTAGAAAACAAACCCTAGAGATGATGTCATCTGCGAGAGCAAGATGAGTATTGCAGTGCTTGCAGCTGTAGAAACGTCCTTCAAGAGCGATCGCAAATAGCCTTCCCATGTTTTAGCCTTATATCTTCAACCTATCTACCCACTTACCAAACCAATCCAGCAAATACACAAATTAAATCACTGCACTCATCCACACACAAACAGAACCACCAAGCCAAAACATTCACATCAAACTAAACTCACCTCAATGAGCAACAAACAAAACCCCAGAATAAAATTCACGAATAAATTGAAACAAAAAAAAAAAAAAGGGGGATCTCAAATTACAGGAATCGAAGACAGAACGCTATTTCTAGACAATGCCAATATATCTATATAGAGCGGGGGAGAGAGAGAGAGAGAGAGAGAGAGAGCCAGAGCAGCAAGAAAGCGTGACTTTGATTGCATGCAGTATGCGCACCGAGCAACCCACCACAGAGAAACAGACAGACACACTTGGATTACATGTGTGCGAAAGCTGCGAGCAACTCGAAATCCAAATAGAAGCTTCGGGTTTGGGGCAAAACAGGAAGGGGGCTTGCGACAAAGCACGTTACTGTTTCGTCTTTGGCATCCCCGCGTTTCGTTGTTGCCACTCGTGCCATTTTTTAATTTTATTTTCCTTTCTGTTATCTGACTTTTAAAGACACGGGGCCATGAAATTACCTATTCCTCCTTATTCTATGATGCCCCATCGCCTGATAATTTATCCCCTTTTTAGCAGTTTATTTTTTATTTTTTTCGTCTTTATATATATATATATATATATATATATATATATAAGAACAAGAACCTTAAAAAATGGAAATTGTAGCGAATAAAGACTTTATTTGATTTGATGAAAATGGGCCTAGATTTGGGCCAGCTGATCAGGTCATCCCAGTCAGCAATTTCTCACTTTTACGAATGAATTCTCTAACCCATTGCCATTAGAATCATCTAAGAAATTAAAAATTAGAGTTTGAATCTGAATCAGGTCATATATATATATATATATTCTCAAATTTGGGTTTCCTATTAATACGTAAATAAAAGCTCATAGTATAAAGGTGTTACCAGCAATAGGGTGAAATCAAAGAGACTTCTCTGCTCCCATGATCCGGATATTGGAAAACCGGACAAATGAGGAACGGTGTTGCCACACTTTCCTGGCAGTGGCATCCATCATCCACACTTTCTATCCGATTATTTCAAGCACCCAAATCAGATCACGTCCCTTATCCGATTTGACTTAAATTCAGGGGTCGGCTGTGACCAGACAGAGGACCAACCTATCATCGCCCTCTGTTCTGCATTAAAGAGTGATAACTCAAGAGAAATGAGCAAATCGTCAACCATTAAACACATGACTCCAATCCCCTTAAGTTTAAAGAATAGACTCATCAGCGGAGATCAAAGCCTACTTTTAAAGGGAATACATCAGGGACAAAGTCTAAAAATCGATGCCCGAAACACATCAAAAAGTACATGTAATTCCTAATCAAGCTACACTGCCTAAGGGGGAAAAATTGTAATCCAATATAAGAACTACAAAACTGGTACTTCCCCACAAGGAGAACAAATATTAATATTCAAGTAGGAGAAGAAATTCTGTCTGTAGCCATTCGTCTGTCAACCTTGCCCACTCTTTGTGGAGGCCACACAATATGAGTAACCCTTCCATTGATTAAGCCCAAGGGAATCTGCACAGAGATCTCTTCAGATTAGCTAGAAAGCAAGGATAATTCATTCCCTCCCCCCCCCCTTTCTGATAGGTAAGAAAGCAAGAAATATTAGAACAGTAAATCAAATATCATTTGGCAGAATGGGAAGATTCTACATGGTTATGTGCTCAAATCATTCAACAAAAAATGGAAAATTACATAAGCAAGATCTAAGTCAAGGCACTGTTTAATTCAACTCAACCTGGAAAAGCTGTGGCATGTGACTTACTGGGCCAAAAGATCTTGAATCCATGCTAAAACTTGGATTGTCTCCCTCAACCCAAAAGCGCCCTTTGGGAATCTTGACCACATCATGTGAATGAGGAGTTCCAATCCAGTCGCCAGGTAAGCCGATAATTCGTTTCACATATTTCTCCTTTTGATTAATTGGGGAGCTACATAAGGATGCAATTAAAGCAACATCAGATAAGAGCATGAAAATCATGCATCAATGCTATTCTCACATGCCCAATCCTTAATTATCTGCAATATCTTATAGTTACTGCCTAAGGAAGGCCCCAATATATCATAAAAAAGTTCATGATATGCCAGAGCTCATCCTGCATAAACAGGCTTATTGAGTTTCCTCTTGTAAGCAAGCCACAGCTGCTTTTAGCTAATAGTTGAGACTTCCAAAAGATCTTAGCTTTTAATAAACCAAGGAAGCCACTTATAACATGGGCTGGCATACCTGAGGTTCACCCATACACCCTAAACAAAACAAGAATAAAAATTGAAAAAGGACGAAATTCTGCCGCCGGCCTTCAAGATAGCATTTTTAACTATATGAACTTTCAATTGGAACTCCATTAGTTAATAAAAGAAAGTGAACAACCCAATGTCATGACAACTGCTATTTCTAGAGTCATGCAGAAATTGAATAAGATCAATTAGCATCCTGTTAACATATTTAAATGAATTCACTGCCAGATGGGTTAAAAGAAATAAAGTTCATCAAAATCTTCAATTTCCTTCCTTTCAGAGACTAGTGTATGGGCTCCCTGCTAACTTGTAAGTGAGCAATGACAATTGTGACCAACAAGAATAAGAAAATGTCCTTTCTAAATTGAAAAAAGAATGGCTTGAAGAACTACCAAAAAACCACCACATCACCGTGCGAGAACTTGTATTTTTCGAGGCATAACTTTTCTACCAGCACAAAATCGTCTGCAGCCAAAACGATGGTCAAATCACAAGAAATATCATTGAGGCATACCAGTTCAGTTTCAGCAAAATGCATTACCCCAAGAAGCATTGGTTCCAGGGTTAAATGTGGGAGACATAGAGATGCCCCGAACAGGAACAACAGTGGCATAGCGGTCTCTGATGGTGAGACCTATCAGCCCAATTGTGAAGGACTTCTTCGCAAAGCTCCACAAAAATTGGCGAGAACCCATTCCAAGACTGGAGGCACATCACATGAAAATAGCAACCATCTGCACCAAGCAGCAACACCAACATAACAAATAAATCATCATACAATTTTCAAGTAACGAATTAAAAAGCACATCTAAAGATATGAGTGACATAATCTCTGTTAAACCTTTGATATTGGTTTCTTAAGAAATCATGGGTAACCATAACTTGCGATTACCTTAACGGCTTAACCCATTGTTTTAGGGACAAAAAGCATCAAAGCCAAAAGATGTCTTTCTTCTTTGTTCTACAATCAATTGAAACACTGAATTCTTGCGGTTCCATCCAAACAGAGCTAAGATTCAGGAACGCGTTACAACCAACATTTCCTCTTTTCCTTTTCGTATCTATGTATCAACATTAAATGGGTATCTCAAAATCAATAAACAGATAACTCTTAACGTTTCCAATAATCTTCAGCGTCACTGACTCTTAAAGCATCAATCCAAATAAGCCATTACCCAGAAACCGAATCTTATGAACATTTCGTCAAACATCTGAACTGCACCTTTGTATCCACCCGACAAGAAAGACAAGGTCAACTTCAGGCAAATGACAGAGGCTTAAAACAGTCAAGAGAATGAGAAATGCGGAGAAGAATCCAGAGAATCAGACTATTTACTAGATTATCCTGAGAAAGATTTGTGGTGGGCTCATCTATCTTTATATTATTAAAAAAATTAAAAAAGAAAAAGAAGAAATAAAGAAGAAAGAATTGGAGCGAGATTGAAGACTAACCCGTACGGAGAGCCACACTGCTCCAGTCGTCAGCAAACTCCGCCAAATTCTCTAGGTTTTTATGGGGCGGTCTGAGAGATGGGAATCGCGCCCGCCACCTGGTTTACGTAAAGTTTTAGAAATAGCCCGCCCGAGAAGTTTCCGACCCGTTGCCCATAGGTCATCCGGGTTTGGGATTCGGGGAAAAAATAACAATAAATAGAGAACCGGAATGCGACTGTCTTGTTTTTCTCTCCTTTCTTTTTTCTTTCCTTTTCATTTGTTCACACACACACACCCCCCCCCCAACCCCCAAAAAATAAAAAAAGAAAAAAGTGCCCATGGGACTTCGCAGCCTCTTGGTAAACCAAAATTTTTAGCCCTTTTTTCAATGATCCACCAATAGACCTGATCAAATTTGGGATAAATTTCGGCAATTTGTCCCTCAAGAAACATTCTTGTAAAATTGATATGAAACGCTAAGTTAAAAATAAAATAAAATTTATTAAATATAAAAAAAAAACTAAAGTCGATCATTGGTCGAATGGCCAAATTGTGCAATCTTTATATTATAACATTTCAAAAATATAACCTTCAAGTTGCTATGCTTTGAGTTGAATTTAGAGTACGATTCCTTAGTTATTCCAAATTCAAATATATATATATTCTGACACTTATACCTTAATGCACTTCAATAGTATTTTTGTTAGCGTATATGCAGACCAAGACAAAGGATTGAATAATAAGTTAGACCGGCCACTTGCTTCAACGACATATGGATCAAAGAAGATTAATTAGTGTGTTAATCGAATCTGCACCAACAATCCTTAAAATTAATAGCACTTTAAGCTGCTATTTCAGGGCTCCCCCTTCATTCGATAAGGTAACTGACAATTGAGGCAACGAAAGTGCACTAAGATTGTCAAAGTTGTGACTTTTCCAACAACAACGAGGAGGCACGTACAATTATACATCCTAGAAAAACATTCCCGGTGCCAATGGAGACGGTAATAAGATACGCAGTTTAAGATGTCAAGTTGTCGATAATGGTTGTATGCAGAGGGTCACTCAAGTGAGTGGCCCAGTTGTTGAGGGGGCCTTTTCCAGTGACAGCAGCTTGGACGGCAAAGCCAAGGAAGGCAACCATGGCAAGGCGAGCGTGCTTGATCTCTGCCAATTGAAGGGTAGCCTTCTTCTCTGGGTCAGAGGCTAGGCCAAGTGGATCGAAGAACTTGCCTCCCGGATAGAGCCTCTTCTCGGGGTCGAGCTCTGCGTTCCTTTGAAACTCAATGTATCCAATCACCAAAACCTCGATCCAGATCAAAGTGGTCATGGAGAAAGGTAGTGGCTGGCCAAGGTAAGTGGACCCTTCAACTAGCTCTACCTGTTTTAATTACCGCAACGCAATGACCCATAAGCCACGACTGTTTTTCTCTTCCCTCAATTAAACCCTTAATTAGCAAGATAATTCTTAGATAAATCCTTCTACTGCGCAAGAATTACAAGTGGATTAAATTTTTTTTTGGACAATAACTATTTCATTTTAATTTTTAGATGTCGCGTTTTTCTAATTAGTTTAAAACGATACCCCTGTACTAGCTAATATCATTAACATTTACTACATACAAAGCTGCAACCTTCGACCTTAAATGGCAATGCTGTCCATACTTGGTGCCTTATTAGTAACTATAAGAGCGTACCTTTCCGGCGTCCTGCCAGGTAACTCCGGTCAGCCACTCAACGGCGAGAGCACCGAGAGTAGCCAACATGGCCCATCTTCCATGGATGAGCTCACATTCACGGAACCTCTGGAGCCCAAACACCTCTCGGTACGGCTGGAACGGCGTTGACTTCACGTCAGAGAACTCAGTGCGGGTCCCAATGATATCGCCAGCCATGTTCTTAGCCAAGTTCTGGTCCAACGAGTCCAGCTCGAACTGCAAATACTCCGCAGGTTTCCCCAACCCAAATGGGTCAAACCCGTAGTCGCCCACCAAGCTGCCGTCTAGCCAATCGGGTGCCTTGGCTCCCGGGTACCACAACGGCCGATCTGAATTGGGCTTGAAAGATTTCTTGGGCGGGGCTTTCTTTTTTCCAAATCCAAACCGGCACCGAATCCGACCCGAATTTGAGAAAGCGCCTGGGAGCCGCGTTCCCATGAGTGAGGTTGCAGCCGCAGCAGCAGTGGTGGCAGCCATGGCTCGAGCGTAAGGTGCGCTGGTTGTGTGAAGTGATTTGATCGCGTTCTGTCGTGCAGGGGAAGTCTCTAGTTTTAACTAAAGCTTTGGGCTCTTTATCCAGGTTGGTGGCTAATAGCCGTTGGATCGAGTAGCGTATCCATCTGACGAATCGGAAGGCATTTGCCTTATTCTGCCTTATCCGCATGTGGGGTCACGATACGGGGCTATTAGCATTGCTGTTTCCCCTGTTTGCAAATATGGTGTGATCTTTATGTGGCTGACGTTGTCGTCATGGTCAAATCTACAGGGAACATCTTCCTGGATTTTTTTTTTTGTTTTGTTTTTTTTTTTTTCAAGGATGAGCTGTGAGAATTGTATTATTCAATTGTCTAATTGCAGTATTGGACCCCCCTTCTGCATAAAACGTAAAATGTCTAAAATAATAGCCAAGTAACGCATTAAGAACAGATATTTTGACTGAGTTCCGACAAATTGAAATGGGTGATTTTCAACGGCGGACTGTTGAACGTTAAGACTATTTCCACATTAAGTGGATGATAACAAGTATACATTGACCCAAGTTACCACGCAATTCGTCCTTCTGGCAATGAACGCCTTGGGATTAAGTTTACTCACTCGCCATTTTGTTATTCGATATACACATCATTGATTGGGCAGTGTCAGGACCCATCTATGTTCTGATCATTTTAAATTCTATATTTTGTATGAAAGTGATATTTTCCCCTGATTTCTTTTATATATAAATATAATAATAATAATAATAATAATAATAATAACAACAACACATAATAGAATAGAATTGCCAATCTCGTCAAATAAAATCAGTTGTCCAATTCTATATATTTCAATTTTTATTTAGGCCTTCAAAGGAATTTCAATCTTTTAAACAACAACGGATGATCTCTCTCTTTCATTCGGCTGCTTTTCTCTACGAATTTTTATTTTTATTTTTCCAAATTATTCGAAATTGATGCCATAAAATATCAGGCAGAAACAGTCACAGGCTCTCAAAGTGTGCCCCTCAATTAAAGCATAACAATTGTCCTTTGTTCCGATCTAATGATCAGCTTGCCTGGATTGATAGAACGGAATTTATAAATAAAGGCAGAATATACCTGGCAAAATGGAGAGGGCGTATCGCTTTAATTGGGTCATAGATTTGAAAACTTAAAGTGGTGCAAAAGCTTTAAGATATCATGCACCGATCGAGAGATTGTCTTTGTGATATAGGGGAATCATATTTTATTTAGATAGTATTTTCACGTCATCTTCAGTTGAACAGTGGAATAAATTTTTCGGACAGCACTTAAAAAGCAATACACTTCCCAACGCAGTCTTGTTAAAGTTAAATATTTAATAAATTATATGACATTTTATTAACATAAAAACATCACATAATTTAACTTAATTAAATTAATTTTAATTCTCCAATCAAATCAATAAGCCTCTAGCGGTTTTTGATACCAAGTTCTGTATTATTTAGATAGCGAGGATTAAATTGGAAACACATGTTTACTTTTGAAATATATATATAAATATAAATATTTTTTATACATTAAACTCTTTTAAAAAAAAAAATTGGCAAAAAATATATCCCAAAGATAATATCTTGAGAACCGGCGTAGCCCGTAATGGACCTGGCTGAGTGGCTCTTGTTGCCGCAAGGCCCTAGATCTTACCGGCTGGTCCGGTTACTTTACTGGGTTCGCAACTCTCTGGGTCGGTCGTATTCCACATCCCTTTTTTGTCTTCAATAGCCTCTCGGGAGAATTGATTCCTCTGTTTCGCTTGCCGAGCTCTGTTCCGCTTTCAAAAGGTACTATTTGTTTTCCGAAATCTTTTTTTTTTCTTTCATCGTTGGATCTTTTTCTGATACTTTTTTGCAATTCTATATATTTTTTTTTGTAAAAAAATTTTAGAAAATTTTGGGGTTTTGATATTTTCTTGAAATTTTCCCAGTTTGTGGATGCTCTGTTTTCCTTTATTTATTTTCTTCTTCTATTTTGTGTTATGCGTCTTTGTGATTATGAACTAGAAGAAATCACGAATTGGCCTCCTTAGTTAATCATCTGCTGAAATTTTCCGTCAAAAATTCCAGTGCCTTTACTTATCCAATCAAACGGTAGATCATATATCTTTTCCTCTTTTTTTTTTTAATTTTTCTCAATATATGGTGAAAAATACTTAAAACCCATGTTATTTCCTCTGTCACTGAGAACTTGAGCACCAACCTTTCATTTTTGTAAGTATGATTAACCATAAAACTACCTTATGATTTTTTTTGGGATTGTATAAGCGTGTGTTTGTAATCCATAGCCCGTTGACTTGTGTAATTTGAGTAGTGTTTCGGTTGATTGGTGAATATTTATGGACTAAATTGAACTTTTCAGTCAAATTTTCTGTTTATATAGGAACCGGCAAATAATGAAGACCGCCAAGGGTAAAAGGTCAGTGAAGGTTTCAAAGGAAGCTTTGAAGCCTGTTGATGACAGGTGAGTAGGCTTGCCCTTGTGAATTTATTTATTTTGGACTTTGAGAATAGTGTTGAATAGGGCATATTTTCTAATAAAAGGAATTGGGTTTTGTGGTTTTTATTGGGTTAAAGACTTCATTGATGCTTCGCGGTGATTACCAGAACATCACAGTGATGAATCAAAATGTATCTGTTTTTCTTTCAGAAGAGTTGGAAAGAGGAAGACAGTGGCTGTGACCGACAAAAGTAGCAAACAGAAAGCCAAGAAGGAGAAGAGGGCCAAGAAAGACCCTAACAAACCAAAGCGTCCTCCTAGTGCTTTCTTTGTGTTCCTGTATGCATCTCTGTTTATGGAAGTTGATTGACCGTTCATGCTTGGATTATGGGAAATCTAATCAATTTGTTTCATGAATGATGTTGCAGGGAGGAGTTCAGGCAGACTTTCAAGAAAGAAAATCCAAACGTGTCATCTGTCGCTGCGGTGAGCAATTATCTGTTTTGAGCTGTTGTTACTTTAGACTTAATTAATGGATTACAATTGAACTGTGTAATTGACATTGAAGGTTGGAAAAGCTGGGGGAGGGAAGTGGAAGTCAATGTCTCCTGCTGTAAGTACTCCATCTGTTTGTCAGTTATACTATCTTCAGCTATTGTTGAATGGAGGATCCTCTGGTTTTGAATTATGGAAATGAATTCGTAAACAAGCATGGTTGTATAAAGAGAGGCAATGTGTTTCCTTGAATTGAGAGTAACTTGTAGACTTCATGATGCCAAAGCAATAGTAATGCAGCTGCAACTTATTTATTTGAAAGTAGCATGTCTTTGTAGTATGTGTTCCGATCAACTGTTGCAGGATGTCTATCTTTAGGGGTGACATTGGCAATAGAAATTTATCTTTAAAATTATACTCTCTGAGGAAATTTGAGAGGTTTGTTTTCAAATTAGCTTCTTATGCTATGACGGATATATGTGTCCCCTAGAGATAACTACTAGCTATTATTCATGACTTGTTTGCTAGGAAAAAGCTCCATATGAAGCCAAAGCTGCCAAGAAGAAGGCCGAGTATGGGAAGCTCATGAATGCTTATAACAAGAAGCAGGTAATAATGTTGGGTCAATGGTCTCAATTTGTGAGAGGTTATCTATGGGCTTGCAATGTGTTTGAATTTTCTTATCTTATTGTGGCAGAGTACAAGTGATGATGTTGATGAGGAGTCAGATCGATCAAAATCAGAGGTGAATGATGAGGAGGTAGCCTCTAATGGAGAGGTTTTCATTTAGTAGTCCATTTTACAAATTTTGCACGAATAAGCTTCAGACTCCACCTTTAAAATTGCTTTGAAGACCTTTGGGAAATGATTATGAGTTAATTTCTTATTTTGCAATCCTTCATTCAAGTCACACTGCAAATTGTTCATGAACCATGCTTTCACGGCATATTGGAATTCAGAAAGGACTCACATATATTGATTTATGTTGTCACTGCGATTCTTTCTTTAATATCGACACTAACATTTATGTTCATTTACCCTTTTCTTTGAGTTAGGAAGGCGAGCAGGAGGATGAGAAAGAGGATGTAGAAGAAGATGAAGAGGAGGAAGAGGAAGAGGACGATGATGAGGATGATGATTGAAATTGAATACTTTTGACCTTGTGCATCATTGTAGTTTAGGAGAACAATTACTGAATTTTGTGTGTGAATAGTCGTTACTTAAACTGGGTACTTTTCTGAAGGAGTGGTAGAAATGATGTTTTTGTGAAGCAGGACAACCTGTTTGGGGTCCTGCTACCGTGATGCCTTACTTGTTTCGAGTTGGGCAATGGCCATGGTGTATCCCGTCTTTGTCAAATATAGCACCTTACAGCCACGCAATACAAAATTCTCATCCTATATTTGATCTATACGCATTTATTTACAGTGGCACTATCAGGTAGGTGATCATAGTTTACTGGCTTTGAGTTTCTGTCTCATGTTTTAGTGAGATGCTCATGTCGTACCATATATAGGGTAAATGACAATGAACACGTTGATATGTTCTTTGATGATTTCTACATGAACGCTTGCGTTACCAGACAAGCCATTGTCTGTGTCGTCCAATCTATTCCATAATGGAAAACCCCGTATTTGCCTGTAGTATAATTATCATCACTAAATTGAACGGGGGCAAAGTCTGATATGTTATCCCAGTTATGGAACACGCCTTGTAAGTTGGATGAACAACTTAAAAGTTGCAACAGTTCAAATCCATCACGCCTATGTGGGTTAATAATTAGAAACCAAGGTGTATACACAACTCTAAAAACCTCTACCAGCAAATTACTCGGGGCAGAGAGAAAACAAGAATTATATACAATCAAACAAATGCTATATGCAAAAAGTTCACCACAGCTCTCTATCTGTGGATCTTCACGGCGAACGAGGATCACAGGAAACAAGCATTGGATTGGGAGCAATAAGAGGCAACTTTTCAATGTACATGTATAGTCTCTTGGAATTCTCCTGAGTGATTGAAGGCAAGTCAACAATGTCGCTGTTGCAAGTATAGATCCAAAGATCACCTGAGTTCACTCTCTTGAGGCTGTCCCGACAGAAAGGGCAAGACTGAGAGCGTGTGCGCCTAAATCAACCATACACGAGGCGTAAAAACATTTTTGTCCACCCTGGTAATGTCTTACTTAAATGGAAACAGAAGACTTGGAACAAAACAAAGTCAAAAGGAATATGCTTTACCAACTGCGGTAGCACTTCATACACATGGAATGACTGCACTGGGGCAATACAACCTTTGTGTTAATCTCCATGCAAATTCCACACTCTTCTTCCCTCTCCAGATCAAGTTCAGAGAGTTTTCCTTTGTCCGTCTCAACTTTCTTTCTATAATTGGCACAAATTTCTCTCTGATTTCTCTCCTCCACATCCGTGATTCCCCTGTGAAGTTGCAATAAAGAGGGAAATATCACCCCTGTCAACAAGGACCCACCGCGTGAAAACAAGTCCAATTAACTTTGTACTGATTCTCCTAAAGAAAACAATGACACAATCAAGTGTATAAAATGCAAAAGCGTCATATTTCTCATGGTTGAAGGACAAACGCAGACTCCCTTAGGAATCCACTCACCATAGAACTCTCTTAAACTAGCTTTCCTCTCATTAATGGACATGGTTGTCTTTCCATTTTCGTAGGCCTGTAACATATCATAACGTCATTACTAGGTTATGATGAAGGTGAAAGCCAGTTTGCTGACCTGAATGCAAATCACCTTATATACAAGAATCCTAAGCAATCCCAAAGAACCAGCAAGGTGACAGTCAGTCCACTGAACAAGAAAGAGGAAAAAATGAGCAGCAGGGCTATAGGATAATCTCATTTGGAGGCAGGCACCATCATATTGCCTGGGATAATCAGAAGCCCTGTGACACAAAGAAACTATGATTATATCAATCATGCAGCTGCACTACCATTTCCACATTAATTGAATGAAACCCATCAATCAGGATTTATGGCTTGTAATGTTGAACTCCAAACAAGAATACACTCGGGATACAGGGGCACCACAGCTTCTTTTACAATGGCTATTAGTGGGCCTCTCTATCTCCGTCTCCCTGTGTGTGTCTCATTCATATTTTGGTTCTGCATTTTCTCTTAATCACCCAACAAAATTAGAAGTGTCTGAAATGAAATCAAATATAACATGCCGTTGGTATTCGTGTGGAAGTGAGTTGCAGAGGCTTGTCCAGATTATTCAAATAGAGGGCCAATAGAAATAACAGAAAAACTTAGCTTCAATAGTTCAATAAGAAAATCAAGAACAATCAAAGCTTTCCACTCCCCCAGTACATGAAATACTCCATAACCACCAAAACCAATATATATAAACTTAACATAATCAGTCACGAGGGAAGACAAATGAAAAAATCCCATTAGAGATACAGAACCAATCTGTAAAATTATTAAAGTTTTTCACTAATCCCCGATCCACCCCAAAAAGAAAAAGAAAAAGAGAAAACAGATATCTCTGGAAGTGTATGCTTTCAGCAATAACCATCTTGACCATAGACAAAAAAAAAAAAAAAAAAAAAAGCCCACACGCACACACACCCGCAAAGCTCCCAAAATTGAATCAAACGGTGGGGTGATGAATATTTTTTTTTCTTAGATCTTTTTGAACTTTTTAAAAAGACCCATAAACAGATGACTGAAAAATAAGCAGAGCAGACCCAAGAAAAAAAAAAGTTGGGGAAAAAATGGAAGAAGCAATTACAAGTTATTGGCAAACTGAATATCAGCTTCAAGAGCCTTAAGAGAATCCTTAAACGATTTTCGCATTTCCTCCCTTTCTTCTTCTCTCCACCAACAAACAATTAGCGCACCCAAAAGCCACTTTCATTCACCAAACTCCTCCAAAGAACAAATCTTTAACAAAATAATATCGCTCCCATCAAAAACCAAAGCAAAAAGAAAACCCTTCAAAATTTATATAAACCCAATTGTTAGAAAGTTGTATAGATAAATCTATCCAACTGTGGCAGGTGGAGGAGAGAGAGAGAGAGAGACAGAGAGAGAGAGGGTGGCGTTTGCTACTTTCTCTGTTCACTTGGAGCACACGTCATTTGTTCGTATGTTACTAAAGTTAACTCTCCGCCTGTCTTCAGGTCTTGCCTATTAAAGCCTAGAAGAAGATTGAAAGAATATATAAAATAAATTTTGATTATTTGCTAAATCGTCCTTGCTTTTGATTCGGAATTTATGCGAAGTCCCCGCTTCGGCGCTTCCCGAGATTTCCGTACTCTCACTTGTCGGTGACGCCTCCTAGCTCGCCAATTGGATGTATATTACGGAGACTCAACCATTGAAGTATGGAAAATCTGTGCTACTTTGATGATTATGGGTTAAAAATTAGCTTACGTGTCACTGTGGGTCTGCACCGCATCATCTAATTATTAATAGTGGGCATTTGGGTAGATGGCAAAGATAGACGCACAAATTGAATACGAATTAATTTATTGTTGATTTGTTAATTAATTTATTGTTTATTAAATGATAAATTATTTTTTTAAAAAAGATATCCAGTAGTAAGCAGTGACCTCACAGTAGTATTACATGTTTTAATGAATATTTTTTAAAAAATATTTTTACCACCACTTATATGTCTTAACTTTTTCTTTTTCAAATGAGGTGAGAATTGAGCAGTGAGCACCGATTTTCTTTAAGACGGTGGAGAGGACGAAGAATGAGATTCTTTGTTCTTCTTACAAATGTAATGTAATTCTTCTATATTGTTTTCTGTGACTTCATATTTGTCTTTTTTTTTTTTTTTTTCTACTCTGCGGACTCTGGAACCCTATCATTTATTTATTTCCTACGGAGAGCTCTCCTTTTCCTGTCGTTTTTCTGAGACTTTTTCACCTCCACCGCGCACTTCTTCGAAGCAATTGGGACTTGGGAGTAAACGGAGCCGGGCCTTAGCACTCGAATCGTATTGCATACTAACGTTCATACGCACTATCAAGTCTTTCTTTCTTTTTTTTTTTTTTTTTAAAAAAATATTTATATAAAAATAAAAATATTATAGAAATATTCATTTTTATAAAATTAAAAATTATTTATTAATATTTAAATTTAACTTATTTGTAAAGAAAACTTATCACCTAAATAATAATAATTTCAGATAAATAATAACTTATTTGTAATAGTTTTGGCCCAAATTGCTTAATGATCCATCCAAACGTACGATAGCAGGTTTCATTGTCTCCTCCATTTACAGTGACGTTTTTCTCTTTGCTTTTGCCAATTTCTTCAATTTTCAACTTCTCTTGTTTCTTTTAATCTTCCAAAAGTAATGCAATACTAATTTTCTACATCTGGTATACGCTTGTAGATGCCCTCGTATGTCAATTTCTTACAATTTGCTGTGTTTTTCGCCTATTCTTGTCTTGTTATAAAGTGACTGAGAGCCAAACGAACCCAGTAACCGGCTCATCCTCAAGGGGAGATCAAGATGTAAGAAGAAAAAAAAGAAAGAAAAACTAACAATTACGACAAGAACAAAGAGATTAAACGGTTTATCCCTGTCATAAATCTTAAACGATGGATTTTAACGATAATGACTTGCCAACCTCGAGACAGCAGTTGACAAATGAGAAGCTACCATTGGTTCGCAGTACCGACAGACCACTTTATCGTGGACCAAGGAAGGCGGCAGAGTTATTCATTGTATGATAACGTGGAAGTGGCATTACTTGTTGGCCACTTAAGTTTAGGCTCCCCCACCCGGAGCCACTGGGCCCAATAAAAAGAGCGGTTGATCCTTCTTGTTATGCAGATTCCTTCAAAAAATTTAATAATATTGATTTGTGCGTTCAGTATGGCCATGATATCATCTCGGAAATTCAACGAATCGCATTATAATTTAGAAAAAAAGAAACATGAAATTCAATAGCGCGTTCATGACAACAAGGCCAAAGCAATGGAAACCCAAAATGTACCATAGAATCAACAAACATAGCAAATATGCAGAATTAGCGGAAAGGAATATCCCGTCAAAGAAATGAAGTAAAAGGGGTACGCTTATTGTCACTTAAAATATTAAGAGTTACATCCTACCATTCTGCTTTTGACCTTTTCTCGTAGTGTTTTCAGGGTAGGGGTGGGGTTACAGCGCAATCCAGTGGCCCGGAAGAGAGCATCATTGAAAAATGCAAAGGTACACGAGATAAGTGAGACGGTGTTTCATAGCATTAACAGGTGGAGGAACAACGGGCGCATGTCGTCAGGCGTCAGCGTTCACGGCATTAAAGGCCTGATAGACCACATTTGAAGAGCAGAGACAGTTGGTTCCACGCAAGGTTAGGAGAGTGTTGATGATTAATGACATCTGTAATCAAACAGGGCCGAGGTCATTGATGGAAATTTCCGAAGGGACCTTCAGATTCAGTTGATGCAGGTTCCATCCTGCTAAATCCAACTGCTGTACGAAACCCTCAAACTTGACTTCCATCTCAAGTAGGCTTTGCTCAAGCTGGTCAAAGACATCACTAGAGGGTTCCCAGTTCTCGTGCAGCCAATATGCTTGCCACACACTACGGAGGACCGACATACTTGTAGCACCCACCTGCAGTGAAATTTTTAAGCTGTATACTCAATTCCCTTGTAACTTGTCAATCATCCCAAGCTACGTTCTTACGCGTACCTTGAAAGAAACAAGGAATACAATGTCTCCTTTTTGTTCATGCAGAAGAAGAAAATATTTCTCCGTTGCATACAAATGCAGAAGTCTCTTGACCTGTTCAAATAAAGAATGGAAAATTAGTTCACTTGAATGATGGTAGAACTCAAAATTTGGGCATCCGAAGGCTCAATTTGATTGCTTTAGCAAAATGATTCTCTTTTCTGCTTAATCTGACCCAAGCTATCTTTTCTGAAATGGCAAAGACAAGATTGTTATAAAGTTGAGATGGTTCTGTAAACCTTCACAGCAGGCCTCTCTTTACCGACCATCTCCTCCAAGGGCACACCAAAAATAATTCGTGGCTTCGTGAATGTCTCCCATGATAAAATATTTTCCTCCCTGTTGCAATCAATGCATCCTGTAACAAACACATAAAACTGAATTGTGATCATTTATGTAAAATGATATAATCTAGCATGAAGAGGGAAATTCAAAGCACGCCAACAATACCCAGAACAGTGGAGTGCACGACATGTGATTTCACCAGTAAACGAGCACGCTTAAGATTTATCTGTACAAAAGTGGAACAGAATTAAACAATCAGTTGTTCATACACAAAAATCTATCTTGTAGCTCCTCGTATCATGTCACTCTCAGCATACCATTTTCTTCCTTATTTACCTCATCTTTTCTTTTTTTTTTGAAAACCTATACTTTTCTCCAAGAGGTCCTCTAACTCAAGCCTTCAGCAAAAAGGAGCTGAATGAAACATCTTACCGTATCAAATTGTAGAACCGAAAGAGACAGGTAACGCAACCAAAGGTGCAAAAGTCGCACATTCACCCATGTAAATGCCAGTGCGGGAAAATATTTTACGATCCCAGGTGTATCCTGCATTCATCACTCTGAATTCAAACTTAATTATTACTTCAAAAGTCTATGTTACTTCTCAATTAACCAAACTCACTATCAACCATGTTGACAAACCATAAAACTACCAGCAGCAGTATGCCTAGAGTAAGGCCAAGCAACTGAGCAGCCACTTCCCAAACTTCTTCCTAAAACACATTTCGTAGATCATTAGGAAAACATTATTTTATGCAGAGAAGTTTATAGAAGGGACAGAATTTGAGTTATTTTCCCACCATTACTCAACTTGCATTAATCCACCACAACTACATTAGTTCAAAAAAAAAAAAAGGTTCCTTCCAACTATCAACACAAGGCTTATAATTTTCTCCAACAAAAGAAAAACATTTGCAACTTTGAATGATTAAAAGCTAAGCTGATTCCAATAAAGTTGATATGCATGTAATGCATGACAAGAAATTAAACAGTGAAGCAAGTACTTCAGAACACCAAACTTGCAAGCATAATCTATTGATCAGAATTGAAAATCCAGTAAATAAAATGATTGTAGTACCTTTGCAGCCACCTCTCCCAGATTTCCTGAGATAGCAAAATGGTTTTGAATCACACGGAACGAAGGGTCTTTGAGGCCCCTTGCTACAGCCTGTTTAAGATAGCCATAAGTAAAGAACTGAAAGCACTGAACCTTTAATATATGGCTATGTTTCACCCATCTGTCTATGAAAGTGAATGCTACATAGTGAAAGAATGTATCAAACTGAAAATGTGATTTCATTTCCCCACAAAAGAATCAAAAAAGAAAAAGGAGATTTGATGAAAAATTATGGGTGCAAGGTAGCAAATGGCATGCAATGATGCATAGACAAGAACTACCACTTCCTCTATTGAAATGAAACAGTATAAAAATGGAACTTTGAGGTCACATGAGCATCAGACCTTAGCCAGATTTCCAAGAGAAGCCAATGGAAGGAAATAAGCAGGATACAACTGGGTGGTCAGATCAAAGATGCTGCATGATAAAATAAGAAATATCCTAGTGCTGTCTTTTTCAGACTTAAATCCAATGTTCATGAACTTGAACAAAGACTTGTTAGACATACCTTCCTGCACTGCCAATGAAGTCTGCATACATGCGCCATTGTTTAGGATCATCATCAAAAATATTTCCAAATCGTCCTCCTGGACAGAAGCAAAGAAAATGTTGATAAATTTGGCAAATTTTGGTTGTGGAAGGTGGAGGGCAATAGGCCGGCTAAGATTTTCAGACCAATGATTAACCGGCCCAGAGCTCCAATGCCATCCTTTGACACCCATCTGCAGAAATGATTATATTTATAAGATTGAAAAAAGAAATGACTAGAGATTTACATTTCAAGAGGGATGCAGCCAATATTAAAAAAAAGAAACCTGATGGCAACAGCAGAAGCAGCAGCAGTGGTTCCTGTGAAGGAGCCAACACCAACAGCCTGCAATGGTAGTGGACAGTAATTGAAATGACCAATATTTTTAAGAAGCTCTGGATTTTCTTTTTTTTTTTTTTTTTTTTGAGAAATATTTGGAAGTAATGGAAACTAAGTCATGAAGAACTTGCATTCTAGTTGAGCATATACTGCTGGACGTCCATCACAATGATACCGGTCAAGAAGTGGGTTGAATCATACTTATCGCACACACACCCAAAGAAAAAAAAAATGAATAGCCTTGATTCATAGAAAATACACCCAAGCAGAATTAATCGCCTTAGTTAGATTGACCTGCCTTAAGAAGACTTGACGTGACCAACGTGTGGCAGATCCATCCAGTAACATTTGTAGGGAACTGCAAAAGCATATACTGCAAGTAGTCATCTGAAACAGATCCTGCATTTGGAGAGGCAAGAAAGGTAAGAAAGTCATTGCTGCCACAGTTCACAAGGATCTTATATATTAACCTAAGCCCAACCACAAAACACTGTTTTGAACAAAATAAAAAGACAGCAACCTTGTTTTTAGACTTATATTGCACAAACAATAATATGTTTTGACAAATCATGAAATCACAGGAATGTTCTTCAAACACTGACAGATTACGGTGGCTTGAAAAAGTTGAAGAATAAGGTAATTTACGTCAAAAGTGACTTTAGAAGCTCAAGATGTACAATAATAGAATCACAAGATTTTTCACATTTATGAACTACATATTTTCACATCAATGGACCACAACAGATCAAAACTAGAAGATTGAAAAGGAATTTTGATGACAAAAAAGAGGATCACAATTTTTTTGGCTAAAGAATAAACGTGGATAACAAAAATAAAATGAAAGTAGAATGATCACCTGGGAAGTCTGAAGGTAGGATAAAGTCTTCAATAATATGTGGAAGCCAGGATGGATTTGTGTAAGTCGGTAATTTTTCGGACTGGCTATCTCCCGAACCATGATCTTCAAGGAAAGTCTTTAATGTCAAGTTATCATCTAAAATGTACCTGGTGGTCAAAAAAACTATTCAATACTCAGGAAAGAAAACCAGATTTTAAGAACTAAGATTTGGCAGCACTGTTAGTTCAATTTAGATAATATATCACAATTTCCCCATATTGAAACCATTAGCCAAAATGTAGTTTTCTGTGTGTGTGTGTGTGTGTGTGTGTGTGTGAGAGAGAGAGAGAGAGAGAGAGAGAGAGAGAGATTGCTCAATTTCAATGACCTTTTAGCAGTTCCATTGCCATATCTTTCCACCAAAATCACTGGTTGATTACATTGGCCACTGCAAAACAGCGGAAAATCCAACAAAATGCAGCGCAAGACTACGAAACTACAATCCACTGATGAATGCACTGAAACTGAAATCAGATCCTTCACCCTAACCGAGTCTACAAATTCCGTTCGTTGCTACTAATTTCCTTCAATTTTTTCAGAAAAAGAAACCAGAAGAAGAACAACAACATAAGGTTCGAAATTTCTCACGCCTCACATTCTCTGCTGTTTTCTATTGAACCAAACGGAGTGTTAAGGAAAATAAAAATAAAAATGGAACCTCTCTTTATCGGCATCCTCGGAAGAGCAGAGAACTCGAAATTGGCATGCTCTCTTTCTCCCGCCGCTTCTCAAACAGTCAATAGCACGCGCAGGGATGGAGAGTTGAAGAGCGCAAGACATTTGAGTGAACTCTTCGTGGTTGGCCCGCACCCAACAGTACGGATATATTCACACGAGTTTGCCCACCTTAGACGCAGCGTTTTCCAAGCCGGTCCGGGGAGAATGATGAATTAAGCGACTTACCATGTTGCTTTTCTACTTTTCTGATTGGATTAGCCGTTGAGCCTTTCGTGATTCAAGATAAATTGAGGATTGATAAAAACAAGCGAATCAAATTTACGAGACCCCGCAGTATCGTAGGTTTGTATGGACGGCGCAACTGGGGCCCTGTGGATAACTAGATGGGCTTGTTTTGGCTGTAGACCCATTGTAATACTGGGCCACTGGCTATGATTTAGACGGGGTCTGCGACAACGTTTTGGGCTATGAATAATTACATGGGCTTGTTTCAGCCCGCATGATTAAAGAGCAGAACCTCCCATTGCTTCCTCACACATAAAAACGAGACGCTCGGTGTCTTTATCCGCTGAGGAAACGCTGGACTCGACAGGAGTCCGCGAGTCATTTCCTAGCAGCATATTTCATATTCCTCGAAACAATAGCTTACAATTTGACCCTAAAAAAAATAAGAAGAAGAAGAGGAAACCGTAGCCTACAATGTGTTATTCAAAATAGACCTCCATTGCCTATGAATACAATTGGTCAGTTGCAGTAACAAATATCAGTGTTGACGTTGTTGTAAACTATCATCGGTTTTAACATCATTATCATTCAAGTATTGGCATTTTGGCTCTGCTTCTTGCAGTTTTCATCCAAGATTCTCTGCAACTCTTTCTCACTGGTTGTGATCAGACGCTTCACGATGTCAAAGGCGGTAAGCCTAATGCTGTGGCAGAAAAAAGAATGGTTAAGGACAGTGCCAGAAGAAGCAAAGCAAATTAAGTTAATTTGTTGGCAGTAAGTGCCAGCATTTTCCACATAGAGAACAAAAGGAGTGAAATGGGAGATTCCATATCAAAAAATATGACCTCTATTACAATGCTTGTATACCTTAAAACCATTGCGATGACCAATGTCCTACTCAACATGGGATAATCTTAAACTAAGTTCTGGTGACCATCAATTATAGAGTATATTCTTGCAGGAAAATATTAAAGACTAGAAAATCTTGTGTGAAAATTTCAAAGATTAGAATCCTCCTGCAGGATGACATTGTGGATTTTAAGTCCTTAGGTTCATCTGTATCAAGCAAACAAGTCATCACACTGACTTGTATTTTATATTCCCATAAATGAAGATAATGGAAATGAAAGAAAACCTGCTATTTGGTAGGTTCTTCAGTGCATTGGGCACAAAACCTCTATACAAGCCAACAACTCCATCACGCTGCACAATTCCTGCAAAAGCAAACATTAAAATTATACTAGGCATTTCAGTTGGGATAACCTCAGCATGAAATGAGAAAAAAAAAAAAACAAGAAGCTTCACACATATCTCCAGTTTTTATATCAACAATTACCAGTAAAGCCATCGAGGACTGTCTTGTAAGGTGTACCCCTCATTTGCATTTGCCTTCTTATTGTGTCCAAGGGATAGCATGTAAGTGTTGCAAAAGCAGCAGAAACAACAGCTGTTAATAGAGATGACTGCGCTTTCTCCTTGTATCTTTCTGGCAAGGACTTTTTCACCCTGTTATTTCAATATGCTTAATACCTTAAGACAACAGTGTTTGATTTTGTATCTTTTTTTCCCAACTAAAATTCCCAGGGCATGAAAGGACTCACAAATCAAAGATGCAAAAGTTCACGGCAATATATGGAGCAATGCCAATAAGTGAAGGCCCGAGGCCATAATAAAAGGATGCTATTCCTTCCTCTCTTAACATGTTCAAAGCCATCTGGAGAATTCAACATCCACCTTTGTATAGACAGATCATCCAATCAAAAACAAAGACATAGTTCTAGTGGACAATCATACCTCAGACATGGTACGATACCCAGGTTCAACTGCTAGGCGTAACCTTAGGACATCCAAAGGGTATGTTACCTAGACATAGAAGCCAAAAAATGTGTAAGAGTGAAATGCAAGCGTATTGCATACAATATTCATATAAGAATGAAGCAGCACAAACCGACGAAAACATGCATATGACTAGCACAAGGTGAAATGGTATGGTAAGACTCAATTTTCTAGTTGGTCTGAAGACAAACTAAATATATTTTTGGACAAGATCAACAGTCAACAGTTGATTTTTGACTCCAGTTACTGAATTACTTACAAAAGTTGATGTCATGCCTGCACAAGCACCAGCTGCAAGTCTTCCAATGACAGAGAGCTCACCATCCTTCTCTCTAAACAATTTCTACTGATTCAATAGTTTAGTTAAACATAGCATCCAAAAACTGTCTATTTAATACCCTCAAAATGACTGAAATTTTGCAATTACCTTATAAGCCTCATAAGCAAACAGCTGCACAGCACTATAAGGTATTATCCGAATTAACTGAAATGATTAGCAAATCAGAAAACAAAACATGACCATAAACATTTGGAGAATCAAACTACAAAATGAGGACAAATTCTGAGTAATGAACAAAACCTGAGGGAGATTTCCTTTCCAGTAACCTTTAATTCCTTCTTCTTTCACTATCATTGTGATAGCCTGCAGTTTATTTACAAATAGACACAACATTGATACAGGAAACTTTAATGGATAACATAAAATTGAATTTGAGAGGACGGAAACCTTTGCAACTCATGCAAAACATGTCCCACTCAGTGAGCTGTAACACACCTCAGCGAAGCCAATGGCTTTCTTAGCACTTTCTTGCCCAACACGCACACCATGAGTCTGTAAAAACATATCAGTTTATTTCACAGAAGTGAGTAATTTTCTGAGCTTATAAATTGCAAGCATTGCTGCCATGCATTCTAGCCGGCCACACAATAAATTCACCCAAACAAAAGCCAGCATGTGCCTGATTTCACTAGAGACATTAGACAGAATATCGGTGTCCTCTGTCCTACTCACGAAGCAGTAAATTTCATGTGATAATCAACAGGGAGCCCCAATAATTCAAGCAAGAGTGACAAGCATACCCCTGTCCTGCCTAATGATTTCTGCATTATAGTTTTCCTTATTCAAAAGGAAGGTCCACAGCCATTCTTAGATCCAACGATTAAGAAAAGAGAGCTCCAAGATAGGCATAGCAACTGAAATTTCTTGAAATTGATAATACATTAAAATACACATCGAATATCCGCTAAGCGTTTGTATCAGGTCAAGATAGTGGCGCTTAATAATATCTTTTTCCTTCTTCTTCTTCTTCTTCTTCTTTGGGTTAAATTTCTAGAAATCATTCATTCTAACGTAGCAAAAATGGATTTGAAATCCATGAGTCAAATGGTTGATTTTGTCAGTTGCAGAGAGTATCTTTCTTCTCTTCTACCAAAGCCTTCAATTCAACATAAAACATTTGCCTACACTTTCACGGTTAACAAATGCACATGCTCGGTGAAAAAGGCAAATCCGAATCTCCATTTATCCAGTGGACAACCACGAACATATACATTGACATACGTTTCACGGCCCCAAACGGCAGCGTTTGTTAAAAATGATAAAAAAAGTCAAAATAACGTCAACGAAAACAAAAGTGACCAGACTGAGAGCAGGTAAAGGAAACAATACCTGCATAAGGAGCTTGACACGGTCGAGAGGAGCCGTGACGGTCTTCGCTGCGGCTCCAGCGATAGCCCCGGCTGCAAAAATGGCGACGTCTCTTGGCACGTAAGCGAGAGCAGCCAGCGGATGCGTCAAGAGCTGAGCCGCGGTGGGTGCGAACTCACTCTTTTTTCCCTTCTCCACCATTGAAACCGACGCAAAATTTCCAAAACCGCCGCCGCCACGGCGTCCCCCTCCTACTAGTCCTCCTTCGCGGGTAGCCACGCAAAGCTGCCCGCTCTTCCATAGGGGCTCATGGTCCGTGCTCTGCACTAGACTGTCGTGCGAGGTTCTGAGGTTAGGTACGTTTCGAAACGATAAAACAGCTCTCTCTTCACTCATGTTCTGGTTTGAAATTTGAAATGTAGAGAGGAAGCGGAGCGAAGGAAATAGCGGATCTCAGCAATTTATATAGGTCCAATGCTTCGAACAACACCTAGAGAGATAACAAAACAGATAATGGTTTATTATTTCCCTTTCATACGAATTTAAGACTAAAAATTTTTAACAAGATACTCTGTTTATATAAATAAATAAATAAACATATATATATAACTAAATAAAGAAATAAATTAAGTTATTAAATATTTATCTAATACAAATATTAAATAACTAAATATTCGTAAATAATTAAATAAATTATAAAATAAAAAATACAACATAATTTAATTAAAAATAAATAACAACTTGATAGAAAATTTACATATCATTTATATAATAATTAATAACTAATAATTTATTAAAAAAATATTTTTAAATAATTAAATGAAAGAATATCTTAACTAAATAGAAAAATATTTAATAATCAAATGAAGAAATCAAATTAAGTTATTAAATATTTGTCTAAAATATTTGATAACCAAATATTCTACATGTTTCACTAATAGAAAAAAAAATAATTAATTTAACAAGTACATGGTTGTCAATCAATATTTCATTATAGAAAATTTAAAACTAATAAATTATTTTTATTTACTCATAAATAAATTTTTAATTTATTAAATATAAATTAATAATATTAAATATTATTTCACTCACTCAATTATATTAAATTAACTATACCATATCAAAATTTAAATTATACAAGAGTTATTTTTTCTCTCACAAACATCATTATATTCAAAAAAAATTTTAATTTTAGTTATTTACTTAATCTTTTATGGAAAAAAAATTATTGAAAATAAAAATATTTTCGGCATTAAGAACACATCTACAATCAAATTGATACAAAACAAAAGCTTGAAAAATAAAACTATTAAAGGCCAATTGAGCCTTTATAGGAATTTTGCAACCCACCGAGGAAAAGACAAACAACTTAAAAAGGTTATTTTCATATCATTTATATCGTAATTGTTAACTAATAATTTATTAAAATAATTTAATTTTTAATTTTTGTATATATTTATAATTAAATAAAATAATTAAAATAATTTATTAAATATTTTTTAATAAAAAAAAAACTTGATGGTCACTCATTTTATAATAATTTAAAATAAATAAGTAAATTATAAAATAAATTTATAACATAATATACAAGACAAAAGTTGCTATCGTACGTCATTCCCTGTGCTCCGGTCCACGGAATATGCTGACCCTCAAGGCCCGAACAAATTCAAATGGGACGGCTAGTCTTTTTATTTTAACAATCTCCCTAGGCATTGGAAATTGAAGGGCTTTCGGCCTTGGGCTCATCTATTTCGATCATCACTACAGTTCTTTGACTTTTTCTCATAGGCCACGGCTCAATTTGAATTTAGATCCCACCTCCTATAGGCTTTGGGCCTGTATCTTAAGATAACGGAACTGTTTCTATTTGAACTTGGTTTTTTTTTTTTAAAAAAAATATATATATAAAAATAAAAATTCTATTCATCAACAGATAAAGCATACGACATGTCTTTTTAGTTATATCATATTTTATGCCAGATCGTCTCGGGCAACTGTTAAGTGTGGACGTTGGTGATACTCCGGTTTTAAATAATTATTTAAATGGGTTATAAGTGAAAATTTTGGTAGTGCCATTTAAATCATTTGAATTTTGTATTTTCATCTTTGTCTCATTGTATTCTGCGTTTATGGGTGATTATTGTTTGAGTAATGCTAGAAACACTTTGAATGATAGTAAGATATAGGTTATCTTATTGTTTTGCTACAAGGTTGAATACTCCTTGTGCCGCGCTGACCATCTATATAGAAAGCATCACAAACAAAGCTGAGCATTTATAAAATATATATATTTTTTTAAAGAAAAAATAAAATAAAATCCGCAATATATGCTGCAACCCCGCCTTCAAGAAGCCACGAGACTGACCATCCTCCGGAGCCATCACAAGAATTATGGACAGGAAAAAAAAAAAGGCAACATTGTTGCTAGTGCAGACACCACATCAGGTCTCCATTTTTTATCCAATGAATTTGCCAATGCTTTTGGGTCCACCCATGGTTTCGATCAAACTTTATCAACACCCACGTCAGTACAAGGGGATGCGAATCCAAATGAAAGAATAACAAATGCAACCAATCTTTCTGTGTTTCAATTCGATGGTCCTCGAAGAGGATCAGAAAAGCGGCAACTGGAAGGGATCCAATCCTGCATACAGAATGCCTATAATTTCAATTTATGGGTAAGTTTCTTGTTGTCAAAATAACAAATACTAAAAAATCTAAACCCACCTACTGAACTCTCGGGAATCCAAGTTCTGGCTTGACTCCCAAATCGACTCTATTTGTTTGGTCTGGAGCAAACGAATCAAGCACTTGTAAGGATATAAATCAAAAGGGACAGCAGGCTATAGATTCAAAATTGTAAGCAAGCTAGAAAACTGGTTCTAGTCCTTACGTAATGATGTTTTCGACACGAAAAAGCACGCCCCAATAACAATGTAGCACAGCAACAGCACCAATCCCTTCAGGTAATGAGAACTACCATCCTGCGACAGAAAAAGGAATACAATTTTTCAGTGCGTGACGGACTAAAAGCAGAAGGAAAGGATGATCTATTTACTCAGATATATTGGCAAATAAATTTGTATTTATACCTGTAAAGCGAAGGCCGTTACAATTATTGACAAAGCGAGGGTTCCAGTCTCAACGGGATTGAAACTGAGATCCATGTTAACACCCACAATCCAAGAAACAATCACGCACAATGGTACCTGGAAGCCATCACATTCAAAATAAAGACACTTGGAGAAACTTTGTACTTTTAAAGGCATCCTTCGTGCTTTTGATATAATTCTTACCACAAACATTGAAATTTGAGTTGCAGAACCCAATGCAACTCCTAAGGATATATCCTGCAGTTATGCAAATAGTATCAAAGCTCAGCAAATTTTTTAGTTCTTCTGCTTTGAAAGCTAAGAAATTAATAAAATAATAAGGAATCTGTTCCGATGCACCAGAGAAAAATAAATGGCAGGGAATAGCTCACCAGCTTGTTCCTAAAAGCAAAAATGACTGCTCCAGCATGTTCTGCAGCATTTCCAACAATTGGCAGCACAATAATACTAATGAAGCTGACGGAAAGGCCCCAAGAATCCGAGGCTTCCTGATTTACCAGAAAACAATAATTTACTAAAAAAAAAAAAAAGAGGCATTTATCATTTCTAAGTACAAAAAGGAAAACATAATTCACTAAGCTTTGGTACTCGTAAATATTCATTTCAACAGCTATTGAATTTTGACAAATTGAATTCCAATTGCTGTTCGGCCTATTCTTGAAGACAGTCTTTAGGTTGTAGTTGATGTGTAAAGAAAGTTCCTATTTGTGTTCCCATAGACAAATTAGCAGCTTTCCATTTACTTATTTACCTCTATGGTGGCCACAACATATTCTGACAATACAGCAATGAAGGCGGTCATCCCAACCAGCCAAACAATCCCACTCACTAAACCAATCGCGGGTGTTTCTTCGATTGTATCATCACCTCCATCCTCTTCCTGAATATTAGTCCGAGGCATAAAACATTCAGTAAAATGTCAGGCAACTAAAAAAACTGGTATATATTAAGCTATTAAGCCATGTTACATCAAATTTATCACAATTGAAAAACAACTATCCAGGAAAGAGAGAGAGAAAGAAAAAATGGAATATCACCTCTTGTGCTTCAAACATATCCCGGTGTGTCACCAATTGGAAGATAATGTATGCACCATAAGCAATCAGCATTACAATGCTACTCGCTCTAGACAACTGGAGTGTTGGGACTATTGTGACAGTGGTGAATGGCCCAGCAATGCGAAACAAGAGTGGCAGAATGTGGCACAATAATCCCAGAAGCAGTAACAGTATGTTCACGTCTGCTTGTTTCTGTTCAATTCAACATTCAGTATCGCATGCACGTAAACCTTAGCAATGAAGCAATGGCCTTAACACGATAGAATTGGAACTGGAAATTAAACAAATGAATGTGGAATATAGTGTTTACCCTTTCGTATTTTTGCTCCCTGTTAATGTTGGCAATGCCACCGCATAAGAGAGAAGTCCCCAGAACTAAAAGCAGGTTTGAGAGTATGGAACCCAGAAGGGAATATTTCACCACATCTACTTTGCCTTGGCATAGTGCCAATACAGCGATAATGAGTTCTGTAGCATTGCCGCACGTTGCATTCAGGAGACCACCGACTACAACATCAAAGCAAAAAATAAAAAGGATTTCAGTTCATGAGAGCTAATATATATGGTACGTTTGACAGGCTTTCTAAGATTACATGAAGAATTCAACATAGCAAACGTGAGCATGATTGAATTAAGACCCTACCTGTGGGACCAGTGTAGAAAGCAATTTGTCTGCATTCGTTCGCAGCAAAAACCAAAGAAAAAGCACAAAACAAACATCAATTCGGAAACTATTGTTGCAAATTAAAGAGTGCATTAATGAATTATAAAAAGGGAAAAGATACTATGCATACATATTATGTATACAATTCACGGTGAATTACATATTTAAATATAAAACTTCCTTACTCTGTGAGAAAGCTGACACGTTCTGCAAGCGGGGTAAGTCCAAGTAAGCTCAGAGCGAAAATCCAAGGCTGTGTGCAAGAAAACGTAAAAACCATTAATGAATGAAAAGAACCCACAAAATCTGAACTATCGGTTTGATTGATTGATTTATTTATTTTTAATGGTTTTACCCACCCAGGCAAGGGCTTGGTGTCCTTGGAGGAGGTTGGGAGTTCCTCAAAAAACACCCTGGGGTGTCCTCAGGAATTGAATTCTCCATTCTCTCTAATATCTAACCAAGCTCACAGGGTGTTTAGGGCAGTTATATAAACCCAAGGACCTCTTTTTCCGATTTTAATAATCTGCCTGCTCGAGTTCTCTTCAATTGTGGGTCAAACCATACTAGTTAACCCAAAATAAATAATCAAGAACGAAAACCACTTACTCTTGCAAGGCCATAACACTGGGCGAAAATGGCCAGTGGGATGGCAGGAAACAGAACCGACAGTTTGGTCCCTAAAATGACTTCTTGAAAATTGGTCAGCAAGTGTCGGAGCATCCCCCAGCGAATTTTGGATACGAGAGTCAGGTCCGATTTTTTCCTCAAGGAAGAGGACGACATGTTATGGGCAGTCCGGCCCTGGCGCATCTCCTTGCTCAGGCCCTTCGAGTTTCCACTCTCCAAGAGCCACGGTTCCTGCAGCGTACCCATTTTGGCCGAATAAAACAAACGCTGGCACCAACAACGCAAAGTTTCTTCAATTTACGGTTAACTAACTACTTCAGAGTGTCAGAGACCTGCGGGAGTGGGGGTGTTATAAAATGGGAGTTCTAGGAAACCTCGCGGAAGCTACCTTTTTTTTTTTTCTTTTCTTTTAAATAATCCTTCAATTAATTTTATTCTATTTTTATTTTTTAAAATATATTTAAAGTATTAATCATATTATTTAAATTTTTAAAACATTAAATATTCGATTCTCCAGACACGAGTTTTGTTCTTCTAATCCTTCTGTAACGGCTGCTATTTAAATTTTTTAAATCCGCATGCTCTCCTCGTTGCACTAATTATTAACATAGATTTTATTTTATTTTTTTGATCACTTTTGTCAAATGTTTCTTGTTAATTTTTTATGTGTAATATTATAATTTTACTATTTATTATATGTTTTATAATTTTTTTCTCTACACTCTTATATTTTTTTTTTCAAAAGAGCAAATCATGCAATATTAGTACTTATATCAGTATATAATTTATTAATAATAAATCAATAAAGTATGATATATTTTGACCTTGAATAAAAATTAAAAAATTTCACATTGACTCAACAAATTTTTAGTTTACACACTAAAAACTCAAAATAATAAATTCAACATTAATCTTAATACATTAATTATTATATCATTACTATAAAATTCATACAAAATTAATTGAAGCCAATTCAAGAAAGTACAAAAAATAGTGTCTACTATATTTGCTTATATATTTGCATGAATATAATTTACTTATAATTTTACATCATATAAATTTATTTTAAATAAATTTTACTTATTATGTGGTGTAAGATTATAATTAAGTTATACAAAAAAATAAATTTAAAATAAAAATTTCCAAAGAATATATATAAATAAAGAAAGACAAGATAAGGAAATAAAGATAAAGTAGAGAGAGAAAATGCCTTAGAGAATTTTTTTTTTTTTTGAAAAAAAGAGAAATAGTATAGAGATTGAGAGGACGTGCAGAAAAAAAGATCATATAGAGATTGAAAAAAAAAAAATAGAAAGGGAGACTAAAGTATAAGAGAGACGGAGATAAATAGTATCAAAAATTAGAAATTAAAAATTATTTTTTTTTGTAATTTTTTAAAATTAATTAATTTATTTATTTTTTTTAAGAAATGATTCCATTGAAAAAGAAACACTGAGTCCTCCCTCCTGCACCCCAGCAAAGTAACTGATTCGAGTAACGACTTGAGTCAGCTACCTTTTATCTAAAAATAAATAAATAAAAATTACAGGCACGCTGAAAACAAATTTCCCCACGACAAGTGAAACCCATAAACGAACGCGTACTTTGTTGCAATAAAGACAAGACTGATTTACAGCATCCAGGACAACAGAACTCAGTTGTACGGTTTCTGGTACAAGTTCGTACTGGTTTTAATTACGAGAATGGCCGACCGTGGTTTGCTTGAGCATTAATTTTTACCACCCTGTTGAAGAATAAATTTCACTTCCGTGTCTTCCCTGAAAGCTTGCCATCTAGCTAGATGTGACTCTGCTTAGAATAAAAGGCCAAGTTACGGAAGGTAGAAAGAAATTTCCTCCAGAGAATACGTTACTGTAACAAACAAGCATTAAGTCCTATAAATATTTTTAGCAAACGCAGTTGGCAGAGTTACAATAAGTTGGTTGTTTTGCCGCTGAAGATATCGATCTTCCAGAGTAGCTCATTTTGCGCAGTTGAGCTTTATTATGTCTAGCTATCTTCTTGATCGTGAAATGGATGTAGTTACGCGAAAGCAAGATGCTCTTGGATGTTACAGGTTGGTCTAGTAGGTAAATAGAAGATATTTTTGCAAGGAAGTTCTAGTCTTTTAGCTCAGGAAAGGTTGTTTTCCTTTTCTTGTTTTGGCTCTTCTAATTTTATTTCAACTCAATTATTGGCAATTATAATAATATTCCTTTTTACTATAAATTTGAAGAGCAAAGAAAACTTTTGAAAGTTTACTGATCTGTATTAGTGACTGCCAATTTTAAGCAATAAATCTTCACAAAGGTGTGTCTTTCCCTTTCTTTTTCTTTTTGGTTTTTTTTTTTTTCCGAGGACAAGAGAAACAATGGAAATGCCCCGATCATGTTTCTATATCATTAAAGTTGTCTCCATTTGTTGTTTCAAATCAAACCTTTGCATTGGCTCTGTCATCATCATTGTGGGGTGGCAAATACTCAACAAGGAAAAAAGAGGGAAAGAGTAGCTTCTACAGGTGGCTTCATCGATGCATGTCATGTTTCCATAACCATGTGCACCGTCCGGCCTTCCATAATATCTCCTTCCTTTTTGTCATTAGCTTCAATCCTCAAAAAAGGTCACCAAATTCGAATACGCTTTCCCGTGCATCCTGATCTGGATAACCTACGCCTCACAGTGTTTCTTGCGTACGGCTAAATCAATCCCACAGACAGCTTCCTGGAAATTTCTTGTGCTCACTTCAGCCATGCAAAATTCCAATGATTTGTATCAAAATTATTATAAGTCCATAATTTACAAGGCTCCAGAGAATTGATCCATGTGTCTATTTGTCTGTGTGTGTGTTAGAATAAGACATGGAACGTTTTGCGTAACCGAAAATGTATAATAGTCCCAACTTTCTTGTCGCTTCCTTTTCGAAGATACAGGAAATCAATTTTTGTGTGGGCTGTGGAGTATAGTGAATCATGTTCGTACAACCCAACAGGTCGATGCAATTTCCACGAACTTTCTTCCGCCTAGTGGGTCAAAGCAAATAATGGCCGAAAGGTCCCGGCTGGCAACCCATTGTCTTCAGTTTGATCAGCTGTGATTTGTTAGGTAAGTGGAATTGCACTCTTTCAATTCAAGTACAGATTGCCTAAATTGTTCTCATGCCTGTTAATTGTGGTTGGGGTGTTCGAAGTAGCATGATGCTTGTCCATTAAGGCGTCTATGTGTGGTTAAAAACATATTCGGATGACCACTCGTTACACAAAAGTGACACAAAATGTACCAGTGAATTGGGCGGTGCGTGCCCAGTAGAGGCTTGGGTGTCACAATCTACCAAGCCAACCACAAACCTGCACATTAATGCTTGTCAAAGTTTGCTTATTGACTCGCCAAGTACCATGATGAAAATCATGGAGACCCGACACAATCGAAATAAATATTATTGTCGTTTTCAAAGATCATAACTGGAGTATTACTGTAATAATAATAAAAAAAAAAAATCTTGTTCTCCTAGTTGCACTTACTGGCGTGCTGGAGTGGTTCTTTCCAGTTGGTTACATGATTATGTATTTAGTGAAAATAAATAATAATAATAATAATAATAATAATAATAATAAAAGAATGTTCAGGATGACTCCAAAGAAACCACTGCAATCATACAAGTTTGTAGGGCCTGGATTGGCACATGGTGAGTACATGCATGAGTAGCATTATTCAGATTCGTATCATTTGCGTCCAATTTTTTGTAAAATCTCCTGCGTGCAAGCACACAAGTATTCCTAAAAGCATCCCGTGAGAGTAGAATTCACTAATTTTTCCATTTAACAAAGGGCCAAGAGTATCACTTAAGCAACCATCGGGCATGGCACTCACATCTGCTTGCAACCACTCCAGCAGATGCAAATGCAAATGCAAGACTTCCCAGCGATTAAGGAGAAAGTATAACCAAGCAACTTGATTACTTCCCGGCGCCATTGCCTTCTGTCAAAGTGGGCTCTGGACTTAGAATTCTAGCTTTAAGAAGGTTTTGCAGGTCAGAAAGACTAAGCAATGATCACTACTAGAATTTTTTTTTTTCTCCAGTTGCAAACTAAGTTGGCAAATTGTAAACTCACGCCTTATATGAGGGCCGGCTTAATTAATTCCATTCACCCTGCAGTTTATAAGCAATGTTGTCTTCAATTTTCCTGATAACCATTGAATGATGTTGTGATGTCAAGTTGAAATGATTTGCGTAGATAAATGGACAAAGCTCCAGTGCCAGTGCAACTGAATTTAAAGTATCTTAACATCATTAAACCAATCATCCCAGTTTTTTTTTTTTTTTTCTCTTCTCTTTAAGTTCACCCAATTCATTCTTTCTAAAATAGTATTTTTCTATCATTTTTATTAAAAGAATATTATTTCCACATATATATAAATTTTATTGAGGAAAAGAAAAAAAAATAGTATTTTAATACATGTTATTTTTATTCTTCTATTTTCTTGTCCAAACACAGTGTTGGGGAAGAGAATTATCATGTCAATTACTTTCTCGGGTTAGCCCGACCACCGTACCAGAAGGAATTTGGGTCAAAAGGATTCCATTTGAATTCGAAAACTTGTATTGTTGTGAGGCTTCATGGCCCAGTCATGTGCCCTACTAGGCCTGCATGAAGAAGGTCCGTGTTACTAGGCCTCAACGTGGCAAGGTCTTCTTGGACTTCATCATGGAATCCAAAGATTTTCGTTTCGCAATCTTGTTAACCAAAACCATATGGGGCCTGTATATCGACTAATAACAAACTGGCCAGCATACATATGAGGCGATGATGCAACAAGCTCAGCAAGAAACACACCTTTATTATATAACCCACCAAAAGAAAAAAGAAAAGAAAAAAAAGAGACACCTTTATGCATGTTACCAAAAGATGATGACACATGAAATGATACTCATTTCGCCACCATCGTCTATTCAGTGTAACTCTCTTTTTTCTTTTTCTTTTTTATTTTTTATTTTTTCTTTTTAATAATACTAATAAAATGAGTAATGTTACATCATTTACAATGATATTTAATATATAGAATTATTATATTTATTGTACCACAAAATTATAACTAAATTTGATGACTTCGAAACCACTAGGGGTTTCCCTTTTGTCGACTATCTTTAAGAACTTGTGATTAGAACCAAAAGTAGAAAAATTAACGTTCCACCAATTTGTAACGCAGCACGTTATGAGGTGGAAGATGATCTGCCAATTAGAAAGGGAATGGGTTGGTGGAATTATTGTAACGTTAATGAAATTGACAGCTATGGATACACTTTATTTTTGCTTTTAGATCGTTTGGAGTTTTCACAAAATACTAATGTGGTTTCATTTTTTTTAGTGCATCGAAAAATAATCAATTTTATCAACAATAAAATATTTGAAAGAGCATATTTCAGTATTTTTTTACTTTTCAGGAAAAAGCAACCAAATAAAGCTGTTACTTTCACGCTTGTCACCCCCAAAGGAAGAGCAGATTTTAGTATTTTTCTACTTTTCATGACAAAGCAAAAGCAAGCAAATAAAGTTTTTTATTAAAAAAATCTAAATGTTCAAAAAAAAAATGCTCTCTACAACAATAAAATAATAAAATTTATTTATTAAAATAATATATACATATTAAATCTATTCAATATGTTAATTATATTAAATAAATTTAATCTTATTCAACATATTTTATTAAATTGCATAGTATTCAATCACTTGGATAAGATATAATTAAATTTGAATGGTAGAATTAAGATGCAATATAAATTTAAAATAAAATAAATATAATATAATTATAAATATTTTTAATATAATAAATAAAATTAATTTTTTATTAAAAATTTTATAAGCTCATTAGGCCTCTCGGGACCTCACCACTGGCCACTTTGCTCAGCTCTACCGAAGTGTTTTATGGGGGCCTCCACTACGAGTCAAACTCGCATATTCATTGGGACTATAAAGCGTCCAGAAGCCTTCTTCTTGATCAGTTGGTGTCTCCGCAGAATCTTTAGTTGGGTCTTCTGACGAGTGAGCGAACAAAGTCTGGATCGGCAGAGAGACAGATAAGAGAGAAAAATGGTCGGGCCGAAGAGACCACAGTTCGTGTTGTTTGGGTCGTCCATTGTTCAGTACAGTTTTGGCGACCAAGGTTGGGGTGCAATTCTCGCCGACATTTATTCTCGCAAGGTACTTTCTTTTCTTTCTCATCTTTTTTTTTTTTTCTCTACTAAGATTTTCCTATTTCGTTTTTTGTTAGCAATTGGATTCTCCAATGAGAAGTAGTCAATGGAGTTCATAATAGTGTTTCGTGGGATTAGCCTATTAGCCACTAAAACAGCAGGGCTCAACCCTTTTGGTCCATTTCTGTCAATCATTTTGAGCTTTTTTTTTTTTTTTTTCGTTTTTCAGCAAAATTGAATATTTTTTGAATTGACACAGGCAGACATCTTGGTGCGGGGATATGGGGGTTGGAATTCAAGGAATGCTCTACAAGTTCTTCATCAAGTTTTCCCGAAGGTATCTTATCTAATGTTTAGGGTTCTATTCGTTGATTGTTGATGGCAGAAACTATATGCTGTGTGAAGACAAAACGAGTGCCACATGCATGTATGTGTAGGAATAAAACCAAGTAGAATAAATAAATAAAATCACATTCCCGGTGTAATTAAAGTCTATATGACATTGTCTTGCCTGCCTCCTGGGGGCGAGGGAACAGGTTGAGGCACATTGCATTCATTTCCCATAATTTAAAGTTAAATGTGTTTTGATACTTTGATAATTATGAGTTTGTTATTAGTATTATTATTATTTTCTTTTTGAGTAATTCCTACTTTATAGTTTTGGCATGGACTTATGTATGTGGAAGCCGCATTCCTGGGGCATCCTGCTTTGCGCTTCACTCTGTTGAACTATATTTTTAGGTTGTTTTTTATACAAACAAGTTTCTAAAACAAACCTTAGAAATTTTCATACATAGCTTTTACTAAATAACATCTAATAGATTTTGTCATGTATTGATGTATTATGTGAGGGTATTTAACAATTTATTAATAGTTGATTATGTGTGGAGTTCGTATAATTTGTTTGTAGATTTGTTGAGTAAAAACAACTGTGTCTCGTGTACTTGTTGGGTGATAATTCTAACTTGGTTTGCTGTTGTTTTTTATGAAGGATGCTCCTGTACAACCTTCATTGATTATAGTTTATTTTGGAGGGAATGATTCATTTCTTCCTCACCCAAATGGCCTCAGTCCTCATGTGCCGCTTCCCGAGTACATAGAGAACATGAGGAAGATTGCTTTGCATCTCAAGGTAATGTTTCAAATTAGAGGTACTTTACGGCTGAGTACAATAGCAACTTCAATTATTCTAGAGTTAAACAATACTTGTGGATTAAGGTGTTCTTCCGGGTTTATAACGCCAATAATACCTTCTCCATTTTTTCTGAGCAATGAAGAATACTAAAATTTAAAACTAAAAAAATGCTAAAATTGCTTGCACTAGTCACGACGGAACACTAGACTCCCAGGTTGATGCATTCCACTGCGCATTTTAACGTGTTGCTGCTTGAATTGCCAGAACCTTTCCCAGAAGACTCGCCTGATCTTTCTCGGTGCGCCTGCTGTCAATGAGGAGATGATGCACAACTTTCTTAGGTGCATTGGTGGTGACTTTTCGCTGCTTTTTCTTTTGCTAAGAGACTTTCATATCAACAATTTTCTTGGCTTTGATAGAACAGCTCGTATGCTAATTTGTGTGTAAATAGCAGATCGGATGTGGGCCGGACTAATGAGCAAGGTCGAATATATTCAGAAGCTTGTTTAAAGATATGCGAGGAGATGGACGTGAAAGCCATTGATCTTTGGACTGCAATGCAGCAACGACATGATTGGTTGACTGCTTGCTTTGTGTAAGTTTTCACTTGATTTAGTACTCGCTCAATTAATCCCTTATCGTGACGTTTGCTTACAAATGCCTCGTTAATTTTTCAGGGATGGGTTACATCTTTCAGCAAGGGGGAGCCAAATAGTGGTGAAGGAGATCTTGAAGGTCATTAGAGAGGCAGAGTGGGAGCCTAGTTTATATTGGAAGTCACTTCCAGCTGAATTTGTAGATGTTTCAGCCTTCGATCCAGAAGCTTCTGAGAGCCAACTCCAGCGGTATTTGCCATGGGAGTAGAACCACACTTCATTAACCGCACTCTTGGTTTGTTGTCTCCTTTCTTTTCTTTTTTTTTTTTTTTTTTTTTTTCCAGAAACAGGGGACGAGGAGAAGAACAAAATGGCTGTGGGCCTCTTTTGCTAATTTTAGGTCTGTTATCGGCTGTCGCAAATGAATTCTCCTGACTAAGTTGGATATTATTTAGGTTCCTTATTATTTCACTTTGGTCTCCTTCATTCCTCACCCTTCAATTCAAGCTGTGTTTGAAATTGTAGTTATGATTTGAAAACTTAAATTTTTGAATTAAACTTAATTTTGTTAGTATTTATAAAATTATAAACTTTAAATTTAATATATATATATATATATATATATATATATATATATATATATATATATATCACATTTTAAATATGTATTTTCAAAATATATTATCTTAATATAACGAAAAAAAAAATGTAAAAACAGTATTACAACTAATGTTATAAATAATTATTAAATAATTGACTATATTTGTCGATAAAAGATTTTGTGATTATTAATTTATTAATTGTAGCAATAAAATTTAATTGTAACAATTAATGCAATGGTTAAATTTACCAACTACGGAGTTTAGGCTGCAAATGTTTTCACTAAAACATTGGAGGTTATGGTCCCCTGTAACAAGTAGTTTTCAATCCCATGATAGCTCCGCTCCCATTTAATTAATACGCCGCCCAGTTCCACGCCAATCAGTTTCCGTTTCATCCTCATGCCAATAAAGCGCCCAACTGTAAAGACTCCCTAACGTTGCCGTCAGCCGCCGCGTCCCGGTTCGGGAATTTTAACCCGATTCCCTTTCGAAGCTCGCGCGCGGACGCGCTTCCCCCGTCTCTTAGGATCGACAAACCCATGTGCAAGTGCCGTTCACATGGAACTTTTCCCCTCTTCGGCCTTCAAAGTTCTCATTTGAATATTTGTTACTACCACCAAGATCTGCACCTACGGCCGCTCCGCCCGGTGTGATCAATGCCAGTCGGGTCTGAGTAGGGTGTCGTCCATAGGCCAAATCGCGGTCCACGATAGTCAATAAAATTTAAACATGCCAAAGTAGGTGTCAGTTCAGCGATTAAAAATGTAGGTGGTCTCAGGGCAATGTAAAGTTACGACGGCAAGTAATTGTAATACAATGGGTACTGGCGGCTATAATAGCAGGGTGATCCAATATGAATTAGGAGGCTGGCTTATTAGCTTTTTAGGTCACGTAGGAGTTGGTACTTTCTGCGAAAAGCATAACAATGAGCTGTGATTTTTGGCTTTCGACCAGGATGAGTTTAAGGTTTTTGTGGGATAGTTTTGTTTCGGAGTCGGATGCACTCCAGAGTCTTAGAGTCTATTGACAGAGATGAGATTCATTGAATAAAAACTGACGGGAGCGGAAGTAACCCACTAAAATAGACTGCGAAGCTAAACAAAAAGGAAAAAAGGGAAGCTAAACTTGTAAAAAGGAAAATCGATGAACCGACATGTTACGTGGGTTACTCGGGCAATTGAAGCTTCCCTGTTGTTCCAACATCTTCCATGGACAAGTTTTCTCGTGCTTCACTTGCGTAATCCTGTAGTGTTCCTTGAGAAACGATAACAATAAAGAGCTTTTATTTTGGTTTTAAGTCATAATATTCAACCAAAAATCAAGAATAACGTGAATTTTATTGATTAGAATATATTTATATTTTTTTTTATTTTTAATTAAAATAAACAGATTTATAATCAAAATAACTTAACACTACGTGTAAGAGTTTTTTTTTTTTACAATAGAATATATACAAAATAAAATATATCTAATCATATATTCTTTTGAATTAGTTTTACGTTCTAATAATTTAGTTATATATATTAATTTTTATCAAAAATTAAAATTAAAAAATATTTTTTTATTTAATAAAATATATATTTTGAATACTTTTTAGCGGCATCTTCTTCTCATAAATATTTTCTATTTATTTACTTTGTGAATATATATATATATATATATATACACAAAAAAAAAAAATAAAAAATATTTTTTTATTTAATAATATATATATTTTGAATACTTTTTATCGGCATCTTCTTCTCATTAATATTTTCTATTTATTTATTTTGTGAATATATATATATATATATATATGAAAAGGTTGTGGATGCCCTATTCCCATGCATGGACAGAAGGAGTATATTCTTACCCGGACCAACGAATGTGAATGGAACGATTGAGAGTAGAAAAGTTTGCATGTGCCAAGGAATGCTCTTCAAGTAAAGGTACTGGCAAGTAACGTGGCTGAAAGTGCTCAGCATTTTCATAAGAAGAGTGACTTTTTTTTTTTAATTTTTTTTTAAAAGGAAAAAACTAGGGAGACGAGCTCCGCAAACTAGGGAGGGGGAGGAGCTGAACGTCCTGCTTGTCTTATTAAAGAAAGGGCTGACTCCATTTCCGCCCCTCTACAATAAGGGGAAAGCCACTCTCCCCGCCTGGGGAGCCCGTCCCGCTAATCAAATCTTTAAATAAATAAATAAATAATTATTTAAATGTAAAAACCCTAGTAGTCATGGCATCAGGTCGGGATAGCGTCCGATATTTTAATTCCACGTCCTTTATAAGGTGGAGCTCCCATGCACTGTACTTAAAAGCATACACGATTGAGAATTTCAAGGAATTAATGTACATGCAATTCCAATGAATGCACTCAAGATCACCACTGTTACAAAATATGTATGTGTGTGTGTGTGTTTTTTTTTTCAAATTAGTTGTTAGTTGGTCATAGATCGGGAGGAAAGAACCGAAAAAGAAAAGTAAGTTCAAAGAGGTGGGAGTTGGAACTTCCATAAACTCCTGTCCCGCACATGACACTGGCAGCCAGTGAAACTAGCTTGGATGGTTATTATACCAAATGTGCTTTGAAATCACAATCCTTAGCATTTTCTTCCGTCTTCTTTTCTTTTTGGAAAGAAGTTGACGATTTTTGGGGCGGCCGAGCAACGCTATTTATAAGGCTCTACGCAAATGGAGCCGCCTCTTTCCCATTAGCAGTTGCTCTTTGGCGTTGTCTTTTTCCCATTTCAAATTATTTCTCTTAAGATTGAGTTGTGGCGCACCACTCCACAATTCATGATCCTAAAACGTTTTACTACCCACAAATCCTAACGTTAAGAAAAGAAAAGAAAAGAAAAATACCTGGGCTCTATTTGAGAGCTTAACCAGGCCCGTTAAAATTGGGCTTGAGTGACAAATTACAGAATCCGGCCTGCAAAGTATTTTGATAAGCTATGTGGTTATAAATCAAGAGAAGATATCAAATTCCATGCATATTAACAGAGAGAGAGAGAGAGAGAGAGAGAGAAAAGAAAATGTTTTTGAAGGAGTAATTTAGAACACTTATATTTATATTAAGCTGAATTTATTATATAATGGAATGGTGAAATAAAATATTTCAATTAAATTTGAAACTAAAAATTTAATATTGTAATGGTCTACTTATGCCCTAAAAGTAATTTGCTGACTTCCCAAGAATATTCTCGGACGGCCTGTCTAAGCAAAAAGGGAAATTTTTAACCCATTTTGAATCATGCAAAATAAGGATAAAAACGTATTTCCTTCCAAATGAAAAATAAAAATAATCAATAACGGGCCACATATTTTCATGAAAAAATATAAAAAGGTAAATGGTTCCTATTAATTTTATTTTTTTTTTCCTATGTCTGTGAAAAAAAATTTCATGTCACGTTAAAGAGCACTAGTAAATGTCAAAATTCTCAAGCTAAGGATTAGGAAAATGAAAAAAATACTGGCCGCACAATTAATAAAATAGTGAGTTACAGCGACCAGAAAATTTCGCGATATTTACAAAAAGACCAACGCACGTTGGACCGTGTCGTGCAAACCGACAAGAACAAACATAGGATGCATAAAACTGCCCCCAACTACCATTCCCTTGAAGAGAGAAGACTGATCGGTGAGTTCATCGGTTACTCACCTATCCCCTCGCCCCCCTCGATGGAGCCTTCACGACAGAGAAGCCAAGGTTGTATTTGCAACTCTTTTCAATATTAATATTATCGATATTATCTAACTGTATCTTCTCAACGCTTTACTGCATCTAGAATGGCGACGCCTGATCAAAGTCCATCTTCTTCCTCTGCTACTCCGTCAAATAATAGCGATGCGAGAGGCTCTTCTTCTTCTTCTTCTTCTTCTTCTTCAGTCAATAGGGAATCTTCTGGCGCGTCGTCGTCGACGCCTACTCCTGGGCTTCCCGAGGAAGAGGAATATCGTGATCGCAATCAAGAACAACCCTATGATCACCATCAATTTACACATCCAGAGATAGAGCAGCAACAGATTGGCGTTCATTTCGGAGGGAGTTTGCTTTTATTCGACTACGCGTCGGCGATTTCGAATGACACTTGGTCTTGTGTCATTGTCGCACTCACCTTTTGGTTCTTCCGTATGAATTTCTGAAATTCTCTCTCTCTCTCTCTCTCTCTCTCTCTCTATCTCTCTCTCTCTCTCTCTGTTTTTTCTTTTTCTTTTTCTTTTTGTATTTATGTAATTTTCTGAAATCTGACAGTACGTTTTTTTATTTTGCAGTGTCGATGACTCTGATTTTGGGGGTCTATGGTTCGGTGAGTTTGAGCTTGGGACCAAATGCCTCAATACTTATTGAACCAAACCCCATTTTTGTGCAGAGTATAAAGGTACATGAGCCCCCATCTTCTCTCACTTTATCTCTATTCTCCGTTTGATGCATTGCGGTAATTTCTCCTAACCTTGGGTGTTTCTGTAGGTGGTAGAGATGGACGATGAAAATCCAGCGCCAATGCTGTATGGGTTTTATGAGTCTCCGCCACTTGATGTTATAGAGAACTGGTCTATGGTTGGTAACGTCTCTGTTCCTGCTGATTCTCACAAGGCAAGTTTATTTTCTATAAAAGTTTGTCTACAATGTCAATGATATTCTGTTTGGGACGAGGTTTTCCTTTTCTGTTTCTTTCTTTTTTCTTTCATGCCAGTTGGTTATAAAAGTAAATGCATACGTTTGTTCTTATTATTGTCTTTTGGTTTTTCATTCTAGGAGTGGATTTTTCACCTAAATGAGGAGTCTGAAATTCACATTTCATACAGTGTGAACTCTCAAAGCTCTTCTATCTTCCTTGTGATTGTACAAGGTAAAGGTTTTTACCAGATATCCTTTACAAATGCTTCTACTATTGTACTATCTAGTATCTATTTGCTAGTACCATGTATTTAGCTTGTTGGTTTGATGAATCTGAATACTTTTTTGTTTGTGAATGAGAGAATTTAATGGCAATATGTAGCCTCATGACAAAATCTTACTAGTTAATTGAAGGAATGCTTGGGTTGATGAGTTGAGGTGATTATTCCTGTCCAATTGTGGTCTTGTTGCTGAGTAATTCTGACACTGAGGAATTGCAGGGAACGAAGGCCTTGCTGAATGGCTTCAGGACCCCACGTATCCAAACACTGCTTTGTCATGGAACATCATTCAGGGTGAGGTAGATGTGAGAACTGTGCACATTTGTTTGTAACCATTTCAACTGATGCGGTCAATTTCTCATTGGCAGGAAGTGGTACTGCCCAACAGAACATATGGAGATCTTCATTTTACTATTTAGCATTGGGTAACTTGAACTCGGAGGCAGTGGAGGTATTGTATAAATTATTCTTCCTAGTTCTGTTTCATTAATATGTCACTCTATTTTATGTGAATTTCTAAAAGGATTGTTCATTTCCTGCTCCCTCTTCTGTTATCTGCATGGTATCAACAGATTGGAAGTATTCACAGTTAAAGTTCTTTGGTTTCTCCGTATGCAATATTCTGGTGTTTTGCAACAATTTAGTGACAAGGGGTTAATAAAAGGAAGCTATCTCCATCTGATTTGAAACCTCATGCCCTGCTTCTCTTTTTTCTTATGTAGCATTGCTAAAAGATTTGACAGTGAATAATACCTTGTCCTAACATCTCAAACATGAACCATGGAAGTTCACCATGTGGTCCATTTGTGATTGATTTCAAGAATCAAATTTGATCATTCCTTGAATACATGATTAATTCCATACAGTTCAAAATGCTTTCTGCAATCCCCAACATATTTCTTTCAATTCAAGCTCAAAATTTTCCTTGCAGAGATTTATTTTTTTTTGACAAAAAATAGCACAATTTGGTAAGCTGATAATGATAGTTACAGCAACACATGATGTTGCAGGATCTTGGAAAGAGGCTGGGATTAATGCAGTACATGCAATACACTATTTGAGATTCATACATAAATTGTTGGTTTGAGCTAAGTATTTGACTAAACCTGTAAAGTTTGTCACTGGGAAATTAGACACTAACTTGAAGTCTAAGTTAAAAGTCTATAGGATTGAAGGAATTGTCATTTTTTTTTTCATTGAGCATCCTCAATCCCGCTTTACTTGGTTGATTTTGATTGAACAGGTGGAATTGAACCTGACAGTAAGAGCCTTCCTATACAATACTACTACGGCTTATAGTAATTGTAATTTCACTGGCAGCATGTGCAGTTTGAAAGTTTTGTTTCCAATTGGGAATGCTATTGTCCTAACTTCTCCTCATCCAAAACAGGTATATCTAGTGTTCTCTTGTGCCTAACTGCACACCCTTGATTAAACTCAGAAAATTTAGGGGCTGGAACTGGAAACAAATATCTAACCATACAGAATAAAGCTATAATTTCTGCATTGGCCTGCCCTTATGATCAAAATGCAAAAGCTCAGTAGCACTCACACATTATATAACTAGACTTTTGGTTGTACTAATGAAGACTACAATTTAAAATTCTCCACCAAGTGGCTACCTTACAGTCCTCATCAAGGACCGAGTGTTCTATCTATTGTTTGGTATTTTATAGGGTTCACTTGGTGATAAGTGGAATGTCAAATTGTCTTATGGACCAAGATGGGCCACATATATTGTTGGCACAGGTATACTTTTTTTAGTAAATTGGAAAAAAGCATAATTATACTTCACTCTTCTGTTTTTGGATTGCTTTGACGTTTGGATGTTGTGTATTTACTTCTTTTATACCTCCAGCTGGAATGACTCTGCTCATTGTGGTGGTCTTCAATTTCTTTAACAACTTCCGATGTATTCGGGAGGAAGGCACGGCAGGCCAGTTCAGTGAGGCAGCCCCCGAGAGTGCCCCCCTGCTTTTGCATAAAGATGATGATCTGTCGAGTTGGGGCTCATCTTATGATTCCCTCTCAAATGATGATGATGATCATGAAGATCTTCTGGCAGGAGGTACTCTTGAAAGGAAGACATCAAGAGATGGTGAAGATGGGAATAATACCCGGCGGCTTTGTGCAATTTGCTTTGATGCTCCGAGGGATTGTTTCTTCCTTCCATGTGGGCACTGTGTTGCTTGTTTTGCATGTGGAACAAGGTAATGACCCTCCAAAAACTCCATATTTTCTAACTGGTAATTAATCTATGGTTGGCCCTACTACAAGTTAGCAGCACAGGATATGTATGTAAACATGTTAATGACCTTCAACGAATTATCTTTGTTACTTAATATCCACAGGATAGTGGAGGCTGCTGCAACTTGCCCTATATGTCGTAGGAATATGAAGAAGGTGAGAAAGATTTTTACAGTTTAAAGCTACATTACGAAATTTGTCAGAGTTTTGCACAACCGGCTGGAACAAGGATTGAACCGAGCGTAGCTCACCGGGCTGAGTGCCTTTGACCATATAGCGATGATTATTTGAGAGAGAAAAAATAATAATAATAATAATAAATCAAATGGAACCCTTAGACGAGCAGATGTTTTCGTAATGGAACCATTACACGATTCAAAGGTCTAGATTGACATTGTGGTTTTCTTTTCTACTTCATTTGTTAATTGAGAGGTCAATTTTATTTTAAAGGCCTCTTGTAGTCACGAGTACACCTACTATTACTGTGCTGACATTTTTCACTTTGTTCTAGTTTCTTATGAGCTATGTTCTACCAAAACACAACGTGAAGAAAATCAATGTGATGCTCATTGGGCTTTTCTTAATTGGAACGATGATTCTAGTAGCTTGTCAGCAACACAATAAAATCCTCACACCAGCCCAGCCAATCATATCAGACTAAATCGAGATTTCCTTGGCGAGGGTAACAACCAAACTATGCTCATAAGCTTAACTATTATACAGGCCAGTCCTTTCCGGCCCAATATAATATCTTGGGCTGGATCTGATATGTTTGGGTTTTAAAAAGAGTTATAGATTTATGAAAATAAATAGAATTATATTTATTGTATAATTTATAATTTAGTAAATTTTAACGAATAAAAAAAAAATAAAAGTTACTTTTACGAGACTTCTGGCTGCAAAAGTAAGCAGTCTGCGTGGGTCAGTCATCAGATAAAATTTGTGATCTATCAGGTCGAAAGCAGCTAGAAAGGCGCCGGTTGGCTTGAATCATCTTACGATTGTTATGGGCATCTTTTTTTTTTTTTTTTTCCCTTTCAAACAGTGGGTGTGGACAATTAAATATTGAAGATGAAAGGGGCTCAAAGTGGTTAAGCACAACTATGGGGCTAAGCGTTTCCGCTTGTTATTTTTATGCCCACAAGAGACGGTGTGGAGAAATTGACCTGCAAACTGATAAGAGCGTTTATGGCAGAAACGGCATATTCTGTAGCAAAACTACTCGAATTCTTAATTATAGGAAACAAATTAAATTTTTGCATAAACTTTAGAAAGGAGACACATTAGGAAGAAAAAAAAAAAAAAAAGGACGGTAGGCCAAGGCCTGTCTCTTATACACATCTAGATGTGTATAAGAGACAGCAAGAGACGGTGTGGAGAAATTGACCTGCAAACTGATAAGAGCGTTTATGGCAGAAACGGCATCTTCTGTAGCAAAACTACTCGAATTCTTAATTATAGAAAACAAATTAAATTTTTGCATAAACTTTAGAAAGGAGACACATTAGGAAGAAAAAAAAAAAAAAAGGACGGTAGGCCAAGGCCAAGGGGCATTAATATCGTAGTTTTCTTTTTTCCACAAAAAAAAAAAAAAAAAAAAGAAAGAAAGAAAGAAAATAAGTAATTTTTAATACATTAAATGAAGGTGAAAATTTGAAGTCATCTACTCTTCTCCTTCTCCACTTTTCGTTTTGTGAGGAGGAGAATTTTTTTTTTTTCTGAGATTGGAAACGAGCGGCGGCCTTCGTTCCCCATGCCTTAGCCACTTAAAATGTACATTATCGCCAGTTCGTTGAACAAAATATATTGGTTATTTATTTATTTATTTATTCGGAAAATATTTTTATGGAAGCTACCAACAACCAAATAAAGGAATATATTAAAATAAATAAATAAATAATAGATTTTTTTTTTGTTTTTCTTGTCTTTTCAGTAGAACAACCCTGTAAGGATAAACCACAAAAAGGAGGTACAAAAATTAAGCTGAAGGCCAAAAAGATAACAATTCAATTACATTTGAACTGCTCCAAGTTTGCTGAAAAGGAAGCATTGCATAGAACCATCTTGACTAATCAAGATGACAAGAAGGCCATAGATTCTTGAGGAAGAAGAGAATTCGACTAACAACAAGACCACAGATTCTCGAGGAAGAAGAGAATTCGACTCTTACTTCCTTCTAATTTTTTTTTATATAAAATATGAGTTATTTAAAGACTACAAAAAATGTAAGTTATAATTTAAAGCACTGGTTGCAATATTTTAGTATTGTGTTAAAAAAAAACAAAATGAAATTCATTGAATAGAATCTTTCCGGGAAAAAACATGAAGCCACCGAATCCCGTCTTTCCACGTCAACAGATTGCTCAAAGTGAGGTTTCGCATGCCAGAATTGCGTAGCCTCCAATCTTCTTTTGGTAACTACTGTTCACGTCCACGCAAACATCCTAAACCCTCTCTATAAACCGTCCGATCTGAACTCTACTCATATTGATTAACGGACTAGGGCTTCGACGTTGTTGCAGAGCCCGCGTCACCCTGCTTTCCTGAGCAGCCGCTGATTAACAATATAAGCCGCAAGCCACGGTTCTCGAAAAAACCACATATAGCTCTCTCTCTCTCTCCCTCTCTCTCTCGGTGTGCAATAGAGTGAGATAGGATGGCAGGAACCGGAGTGGTGGCGGTGTATGGCAACGGAGCAATCACCGAGACCAAGAAATCTCCCTTCTCCGTGAAGGTGGGGCTTGCCCAAATGCTCCGGGGTGGCGTCATCATGGACGTTGTGAACGCCGAACAGGCCCGTGTCGCCGAGGAGGCCGGTGCTTGCGCCGTCATGGCCTTGGAGCGAGTCCCAGCGGACATCCGCGCACAAGGCGGCGTGGCTCGCATGAGCGACCCACAGCTCATCAAAGAAATCAAACAGGCCGTCACCATCCCCGTCATGGCCAAGGCTCGCATCGGCCACTTTGTGGAGGCCCAAATCCTCGAAGCCATAGGCATTGATTACGTGGACGAGAGCGAAGTTCTCACTCCCGCGGACGAGGACAATCACATCAACAAACACAATTTCCGCATTCCTTTCGTTTGTGGCTGCCGGAATTTGGGCGAGGCCCTCCGTAGAATCCGCGAGGGAGCCGCCATGATTAGAACTAAAGGTGAAGCCGGTACGGGAAACATAATCGAAGCGGTTAGACATGTGAGGTCCGTGATGGGTGATATCAGGGTTCTCAGAAACATGGACGACGACGAGGTGTTTAGTTTCGCCAAGAAGATTGCTGCCCCGTACGACCTGGTCATGCAGACGAAGCAGTTGGGGAGGCTCCCGGTGGTGCATTTTGCGGCGGGAGGGGTGGCCACGCCTGCGGACGCTGCCTTGATGATGCAGTTGGGTTGCGATGGGGTGTTTGTGGGGTCCGGAGTTTTCAAAAGTGGGGACCCAGCAAAGAGGGCCAGAGCAATTGTTCAGGCTGTTACTCATTACAGTGACCCCAACGTGCTCACCGAGGTGAGTTGCGGGCTCGGCGAGGCTATGGTGGGCCTCAATTTGAACGAGAAGGTGGAGAGGTTCGCAAACAGGTCAGAGTGAAGTGGGCTGTTGGCCTCGTTAGGCCTTGCCTTGGAGGTGAGGTTCATAGCCCTTTCCTATCTTGTCATTTAGTGTCCTTTTTACTTCCAAGATTGTTTCTTTTCTCTCTTAAATTGGTTTTGCAATTAAGCAATTGGCTAGTCAGTGTTTGTGTTGTCTTTTTTCGTTTTTCTCTTATTAATTGGCTGTTGCTTTCAGTCGCCAAATGTCTTAAGTCCATATCATTGTTTGGTGAGTTGGTAAGTATTGTGAATCTTGTTTTCAATTATGGCGCATAGTTTCTTACACGGGCACTGGAAAAATGTCTTTTGTAGGTTTCACCTGCCGACAATATGGTTTAATTCGATTAATTTGTTAGCTGCTTGATGGCTATAGGGCTATTTCTTCTTTCATGTATGTGCTCTTAGTTTTCCCCGTTCCATGGATTGTATGATTGTGGAAACTGGATTACTACACTTAAAAATGAGAAAAATCACTTTAGTGGGCTTACTCTTGGAAGCAATGAAAGATGTAAATTTTAAGACCATTTTTGTTTGCTTGGTTGAGTAGTTGGTACCTTGTTTTTTGTCAAATCGGTATAGTTGGAATATGATTCAATCATAATTGGCAATTGCAAACTTTTCCTGCATAGGCTGCATGTGGTTAGAATTTGAGAATTAATGCCTTGGCCTCTGCACCATGGCATGTTTCATCATGGTATGTTTTTCCATTTTCCTTTTATTGTCATGACATTTCTGCTTGTAGTCAGCGTGAGGGATAGAGTGAGTTGCTTCGTGACCCTTGCTTCTTTAGATGTTGCCATCTTTTTGGTAAGTGCTGGATGTTGGTATTTACTTGAGTAAGAAGAGTTGTTTATAGTTTTCATGATAAGTAGATTTTCACTCTTCTCATCTATGAAGTTGAAGAAACTTGTTCTTTGAAAGTTTGTTAGATCCATAGTATAGCTCTAATGTTTTGTTGTTATTTTAGAGGTGTTAGATTTAATATATGATTAATATCTTAAGTTTCACCTGACAATTTAAGTTTTTTTGGTTAAATGAATTTTTGACATGAGATTGGAGTCTTTATCATCAAGAGTTTGAACTATGTTATCTCCATGAATCGTGAATTTATGTACTAGGTAAAGAGGATTTGTGCTTTGTCCATGCTTTTAGCCTGATGGGCTTGTATGTGAGGGGATGTGTTGAAGTTAATATATGATTCATATGTTGGATCTTGCTTAAATTTTTGGGTTCAGTGCTTTCTTGATAAGAGGCTTCAAGCTTGGGTATCTTAGGTGTTGTGTTGATGTTTCTTGCCTGGGTTTGCTAAACATGCAGTATTGCTGATTATTCCAAGTTGTGCAGTTTGTTCTGTCAAGGTTGTAGGCTAGGAATTTGATGGGTTTGCTAAATATGTTTTTTTAACGTATTGCTGCAAAAGGATGAGGGGCCCTTGGAGAGCAAATTATATAGATGCCAATTTACATGGAATGGGCTTCTTTGATTTATTTGTTTTCCATTTCACAGCATTTGCTCTCACCAGCCCCACCCCTGTTTTCCCCCTTTTGCTGTTATCCATTTGTTACAACAATCTGCTGACACATTCTGTTATTGAACATGAAGACTGTATTGTTTGAGTATTATGTCCAGCTATGTACCTAATGGAGTACTCATCTAATTCCGTTTGGGTGTAGTATCACAGGAGTCGTCTTTATTGCTGTACCACAGAAGCTCAGTTCAGTGTCGCCGCTGATGCATTATTTCCTAAGTATCCTGGATCACTGGGGCTACTTAGTGTATAATATCAGTCAAATGGGGTATCTTTTCATGGCACTTGTTGTTTGTTTTGGATAATTGGATGTACCAGTGACAACACTCTGAAATGTTGCTTTACTTTACCCTTTGCTTTCTAATTTTATTGGACCATTGTCGTAATAGAATTTTTGCTTTTGGAATTATTTGTTTTGTCTGGGCACATTGATTTCGGTACTGAATAACATTTCGTCGAGATTGGCGCATAAGTTGGCTAAACCCGTCTGTGTGCGTATCTTTTCAAAAACTGATAGTACTGAGAAAACCGACGAGCACAAATTTTTAAGAACTGAGGCTGATGGTGTCATCTGTTATTGAATTACACTTTCCTGTAGCCTGCAAGAGCATAAGCAATTGAAGTTCGAAAAATGGGAATGTCGTATCAGTTGTCCTAGAGTGGCGGTGGAAATCCACTTTCGGCGGCGAACCATCCAATGTTCTTCTATCCGCCCTCCCTCTACAGTTTAGAAGCAGCCATTATTTGACCCAAGTCATTGCACGAAATCGTGCATGCAGAATACTGACACTTCCCTTCCTTTTTTTTTTTTTTTTTTTATCTTTTTGTTTTTTTTGTGTCTCCCCTCGCTTGAGCTCCTAGAAAGAAACAGAAACAATTTGATGACATGTTCCAATAATCGATTCATCTTGGTTTTCGTGTGATGTTCTCCCTGATGTCCTTAATTTACCTGGGACAATTTTTTATCTCATGCTTTGCAGTATATTACGATGAGAAAATTCGAATTTGAGTCAATATAATAATAATTTATATATATATATATATATATAAAACCTTATTATTACCCTCAAACTAATACTTTAAATAGTTCAGTATTACTATTTGCCCCTTATAGTAGACTTCTTTCACATATTTTAAGCTGATTTAGTTCATCATCAAGTTAAACTGATATTTATGAGTCTCTCGAAAAACTTTTGTTATATTATCAATATATTTTGGAGCACCTTTTGCAATTGTATGGTTGGATGGTTATATGGCCATTTTGATATATTGCAACTTCTTCAGAAATTTTTTTTTTTTAAATTTTTTTTGGGTTTCTTAAAAGTTTAGAACTATAAAGATATTAAATTCTTAAGAATTCAAAAAAAAAAAAAACCACGATGTAAAATAGTAAAAGTACACAATATCCACAGTTTCGTAGTCTAATCAAAGTACCAAAGTTATAAAAATAAACGAACAAAAAATCCACTTTATGACGAAGTCGCTAGTTCTAATAAACTATATTTATATGTGTAGGTTCCACTCCTACAATGACAGCATTTTCCGATTTTAAATTTGAAAGGGGAAAAAAAAATAAAAATCGCACAGTTGTTATTAATATACCCCCAAGAAGTTCCCTATAAAAAGATGAACAAAAATAGATAACCCAGTTTTGAAAAACAATTGACCAAACTCCGAGCCGGCGCACAACGGTCTGAAAAATCAAATGTTATCCCACGAACAGGTTCAAGCATTATAACTGCCAAACGGTCACTCCCACACGCGCACGCGTTGCATTGTCTGAACCCTAAAAACTGAACCTCCCCCGATTACCCATTCAAATATCCCTCTCTCACGCTATAAAAGAAATATCCCTCCTTCGCCAGTCGCGCCCAATTAGATAGAAAGAAAGAAACAATAAGAAAAAACAAAAGGCCTAAGCGTGAACTGCGATATTAGGGTTTCTGTGGCCTGCAAATGGTAGGGATGATGAGTTCGAGTTCGAGTTCAAGAGAGAGGCTCGCCAGACTATTGAGTTCGGCCAAGTCGGCAACGGATATACCGTCGAAGCTCGAAAACTTGCGTCGATTGAAACGAAGTTTGCTGGAAGAGGACGGTGCCGTTTCGATCTCCGATTGTCTTCCTCTTCTCTTTGAGTTGCAGGTCGATCGGCACTCCCCCGTTCGCAAATTTGTGGCTGAGTACGATTGGCTAAAACCCTACGTTAACAATTGTGTTTTTAATTGTTTCAATTTTCTTAAAAGAAAGTTAACAGCATTGGTTCTCTTGGCGGTTTTTGGTTGATGTAACTAACTTAGTTTCTTTTTCTTCGTTTCTTCCGTTTCTTTCTTGGCCGGCTATTCTGCGTTTCTTCGCTAGGATTCTTGGAGAAATTGGGCTGAATCACTTGGAATTTGTGCCTGAAATTGTCCATGTCTTATGTGGCGTTCTGGAAGATCAGACGCCCGCTGTCGCTAGGCAAGCCATCACTTGCGGAATCAATTTATTTCGTTCTACTCTCGAGAAAATTGCGATTAAGGTGCATTTTTGACAGATTCATATTCAAGATTTTTAATTTACCTAGAATTACCTTTCTTTTTTCATGTCACTAGGACTCGGAGGCTTTGTTGTTTGATTTTCCGGCCAGTGCCAGTTGGCAATTGGCACATATCGTATGACATTAAGAAGTTTACATGAATGCAGTCTTTGATGCTGTGCTTGTTTCTCTGAAATATTGCAGGGTCTTTACACCAGTGGTTTGGATGATGTGTTTAAGTTATCATGGTCGTCAGTGTTGGAGTTCAAGGAAAGAATTTACTCCATAGCTTTTCAGGTAATAGTTAATGGTGGTGATTGGAAGCTGTTCGCATTGCACTTCTTGGTAGTCTGATTCCTTGTGTTTACATGTTTTCAAGCCGGGAGGTGGCGGGGTAAGGCTCTTAGCCCTTAAGTTTGTTGAAGCAGTCATCCTTCTTTACATGCCTGATCCTCATGGCTCCACAAAGCCTCCTTCGCATGAAGGTGATTGATTTTAGCTTTCCACTTTGGGCACGTAAAGCATCAATGGGAAAATTAATTCATTTAATAATGCTATGGCACCGACATTTAGGTTGCTTTTTTAACTTATATACCATCATCACTTATTTTATAGGAGAGGTTGCACAATTTAACGTTTCATGGCTTCGTGGGGGACATCCTTTACTAAATGTTGGGGATTTGTCAATTGAGGCCAGCAAAAGATTGGGTTTATTTCTTGATCAACTCAGGTCCCCGACAGTGAAATCTCTCAGTAATTTAGTAATCATTGTGCTTATTAATGGGTAGGTGGCCAGCTTCAGTAATCTGAATTTGTATGTATTTTTGTGTCATTTTTTTTAGTTTTTTATGCAGCTTTGGGATGGTGAATTATATAAAATAAGTTGTAGATGTCCAGTTGCTGTATTGGTTGATCCTTAGAACTATGGACTTATTTATTATTGTGCTAATTGACATTATCAATTTGTGCTTTGATAAAAGTCTTGCCAAAATTGCTAAGGAAAGGCCTGCATATTATGGACGCATCCTGCCAGTTTTACTTGGTTTGGGACCCTCAAACTCTGTTATTGAAGGAGGAATGCATGCTCCTGGGACACATCATGCTTTGAAACATGCCTTCATTACCTGTTTGAAATGTACTCACCCAGGTGCGGCACCGGTATGTCTCTAATTGTAAACCTTCATCTGCCTTTTTTTTTTTTTTTTTTTTTTGTGTTAGGCGTGGTATTTGTACTCATCTCCCTTTCTGTTTGGGTTAACGTGTTAATTATTAGATGGCTTTTCTAGGTTTCAACCAGTTGCTGCTTTATAGACGCGTGTTTGAAAATTGTGCTTATTTTCCATTGCTTCTTGAATATGGCTTGAACTTGCTTTCAATTCCTTCAGAGAATGCATGAATGCTGAGAGTTTGGTTTGCAAGGATAAAACTGTCTCAAACTTGTATGTTCTGAAACATAAGTTATTTTTCTCTTCCATGCTCAGCATTTTCTTTGTCCCTCGAGAATTTTTTATTCTCTTAACATGAAATTATAAGACACTTATACAATATGCCTTTTAGCACAAAACAAATTGGTAATGTCTTGCCATACTGCAGTGGCGGGATCGCCTAGTTGATGCCCTAAAAGAGATGAAACCAGAAGGTTTTGCAGAGGAATCCCTACACCAAATCGTTACAAGAAATGAAAATGTAGATGAGGCAAAACAAGATTTGCTGGCTGACAAGGTATTTGTTTCCTTATTTTGTATGTTCCCCATCCTTGAAGTATATAACCGTTGAAGTAGACTCTCACAGACATATCTTTAGAGCTGCTTTGATAAAGGCTTAACATTTTGTAGGAAGTGCATCCCTCAGTTAGAGCAGAGGACAGCATAGACAATAGACTGGGGAAGAAAAGGTCTGGAACTGAGGGCAGTAATGATTTGGCAGATGATGATGATTTCTCTGGAAAACGTGTCAGACTAACACCTAGTGTCTCAGAGGAGTCAACTAAAGAATCAAGCAGGAATGTTGCAGTATCTCAGGATGACATCTCCTCGGATGGGCCTCCCACCAACAGACAGATTGATGATAGCGGACCTGTTCAACAACTTGTTGCTATGTTTGGAGCCTTGGTAGCTCAAGGTGAAAAAGCTGTTGGTTCTTTGGAGATTCTTATTTCAAACATCTCTGCTGACTTGCTAGCGGAAGTCGTGATGGCTAACATGCGGCACCTCTCTTCTAGTCATCCTCAAGCTGAAGGAAGCGATGAATCACTGGTCAATATGACAATAGTTGGCAGTGATAGTCAAGCCAAGTATCCTCCATCATTTTTGGCAGATGTTCTTTCACTTTCAAGTTCTTTCCCGCCTATAGTTTCACGTCTAAATGCCCCTCAGTCAGTGTCTGGCAACTTGGCAGTAAGACTTTACTTGATTTAGCCCATCCTTTCTATATTCTTTCACTTTTGCACCTTGGTGGATTTTAGTAATCTTCTCCATTTAAACTTCTTTGTGTCACCTTTTACCTTTGCTTTTCATAGGCTGAAGGTTTTGGCTTTGAGACATATTATTTGTATTTACTCAAACTGCAGGCACTGCAAGGTGAAGAGGATCTTCGTGTGGCAAATCTAGTTGATAGCGGTGCTGTAAATGGTGGAATAAGTCATGGAGCTGAAATTGAAATGTTGCATGATGGATTACCTGCTTCTTCAAATGTTGATGAATCTCAAGTTGAGATGGATGATTTGGCTATTCCATCTGATGTCCATGATGTTGGAAACCTAGAAAGTGAGATACCTGGTCTTGACTCTTCTGCTGGTAAGGACGGTTTTTCTGACAATGTGGTAGGCTCTTCAATGGTCTCTACCGATTTAGAAGATGCTAGTCAAGATCAAGCTACAAGCTTGGGTGAAAAGTCTATGCTGGATTTGCTTCCATCAATATCAACAGATCAATCAGAGGAGCTTAGTCCAAAAGCAGCTGTTACGGATTCCTGTAGTATGATATCTTCAACAGCAACTTCTGTGAGTTTGCCTCCATTTGTGCTGCCTAAGATGTCAGCTCCTGTGGTTGACCTTACTGATGTACAGAAGGATCAACTACAAAACTTGGCTTTCGTGCGCATTGTTGAAGCATATAAACAGATAGCTGTTCCTGGAGGTTCCCAAGTCCGCCTTTCCTTGCTTGCTCATTTAGGAATTGAGGTGCTAATTTTAATATTTTAATGATATGTGTTCCATCTTTTTTCTAGTTGTAATGTCCATAGTGTAGCCAATGCTTGTGTAGTTTGATTAGGTGGTAATTAGGGATCAACTGTCATGGTTGTTCCTTGTTTTCTTTGCTGCTTAGATTTAAGGAAGGATGTAGTCTCCATTTTCTACATTACAAAAGGTTTGAAACATTTATTATCTTGTTGAGATACCTAGCTGTTTATTATTATTCATGTTCAATGTTTCAGATCAAACTCTTATTATTTGTCTTAGATATTATTTGAAGAGTTTGTAATGCAATACGTGTTATGGACTCACCTTAGTTATTATGAATGTTTATAAAATATCTGGTCTTCTAAACATTTTAATTATTTTTTGTCTTTATCTTTGTGTAGTTCCCTTCAGAGTTGGATCAATGGAAACTGCTGAAGGAGCACATATTGTCAGATTATTTGAATCATGAGGTAAATGAAAGCTGAAACTCCTCTTCTTGCTTAGGTTGCTGAGTGGAAGCTGCTTTGTGATCTTTTAAGCTTGGAAATGAATTATTTCTCTTTCTCTCTTCTTTCTGTTTGTTCGCTCTTGCAGTCTGTAACATAGACTTCTTGGTGTATGATTTTATATGGGATACAGATTGCTAGCCCTATTTTGTTTGGGACCTTGAGATGTCTCAATTTGAGGCCTGAATTTAGTAGCTGTCTGGTTGCTAAATGTTGCACAATAATTTCTGTGTTATGGGGCTCAAGAATTGGCTCATATATTGCTTTGACTTCTTTGATGTCGGCAATGGTGTCACAACTGCCTTTAATGCAATGGAAAAGCATTGCAATGGAAATTCATTATGATCTCAGATAATAACTTAGAGCATTTTGCCAGTTTGCACATTTACAAACTCTCTGTTCACCATGTTTCTAATATTACTAAAGATTTTTTCCATTTATATATGCTCTTCTTTTTGGTTGTTGGTAACTATCATTAGGACTTTGCCTTAAATAATTTTGGCCTTGCCTTTTTATTGAAATGTTTTAATATTTAGTCTCTGACAATAATTTCTGGATGTCTACAGGGACATGAGTTAACATTGCATGTCCTCTACAGGCTGTATGGTGAGGTAGAAGAGGAACAGGACTTCTTTTCTTCCACAACTGCTGCTTCTGTCTATGAAACTTTCCTCCTAACTGTGGTTTGTGTTTTCATTTCCTCTATGCTACTACTTTTGCTTATGCAGTCTGTAAAAAAGCTAAATTATTGTGCAGGCTGAAATGCTTAAAGATTCCTTTCCACCTTCTGACAAATCTTTAAGCAGATTGCTTGGTGAAGCCCCTTATTTGCCAAAGTCTCTTCTAAATTTATTAGAGTCCTTGTGCACTCCTGGAGACTTTGTTAAAGCTGAGAAGGAGGCTCAAATTGGAGACCGAGTTACTCAGGGCCTCAGCACCATATGGAACCTGATTTTGCTGAGGCCCACTATGCGAGAAATATGCTTGAAAATTGCATTACAGGTATTATTTTTTCATCACATGTTTTGTTACATTGATGTCTTAATTTCAAATCGCATTTGCACATTTTCCTTTCTTATGTCACCAGGAGTTGCATGTTTTTGTCCTGTAATTATAGAGCCCATTTGTGTGCTTTAGTTGTTAAGACCTCTTTACTTAATGGGTTTTTTTTTTAATTAATATTGAAATTTTCCTTCTTCTTGTGATAGAGTGCAGTTCACCATTTAGAGGAAGTGCGTATGAAGGCAATTCGCCTGGTACATAGACACAACTTGTTACAGAAGGAACAAGATAAGCCGCTATTTGGAATCGTCTTTACCATTTTTGAATGTTGTTTCTTTACAGGTAGCAAACAAGCTTTATGCTCTTTCTTCCATTGCTCAACAAATAGAAAATTTTGCAAAGGAAATGTTACTCTCTGCTGTAAGCATAGATGCTGAAGGATTGGTCGCTGAATTGGAGAAGGTATAGAATGTAACTCGCATACTTCCAATCTCTTCTGGTGGTACTTATGTTGGATGAAACTTTAACCTTTTGCTAGGATTCACTTCTCCATAACTTGGAAAGGATCTTAAACATTTTTTATATCCCCATAGTGTAGATAAACCAGTGCATGGTTGAAAAAAGCTGCTGTGAGTAATTAGCAATCTTTTGGCTGTATCATGCAACATCACAGACAATTTGGTCTACAATATTTGGCATCAAAGTCAACTGCTTAGGTATCATATTCATCATTCTGATGTTTAGCATTTGTTAGGTGTCCATTATTCCTTTTATCCAGAATAATCCCTGTAATGATCCTTTGTTGTCTTCTTCTTCTTTGATCACTGTTTCTAGACTAGGTGTCTCTGGATCACTATTTTTAGTTTTAGGATGGAAACACATCATTTACTTCAGAGATGCAAGTTGTTTGCCTTTGGATATACCAATGGCAGTAGTCCTTACAAGTGCTGCTTATTTGCACGTGCTTTGTAAACTCTCTGCGTTTTTCTGATAATTGTAGCAGTAATTAGATTAAAATATAGCTCGGCCTGAAAACAGGCATTGGTGTTGCCATGGTTGTTTCTCTTAATTATTACTGTGACCCAACATGATTTATTGTACGGTGACCACTTGCTTCCTATTCCACAAGAATCACAAATTCACTGGTTGTACTAGATTCTTTATATGGATATGGGGGTATGAGGAATAGCCTAATATAATGATGGAACAAAAATTTTTTTATCCTTTCACTGTTTCTCTAGTATTTTCTTCTTTCCCTTTCTGCAAAGCCAGTCTATTACTTTACTAAGTCGCGGTTGCTACTTTTGCAGGATGATGATTTGGAAAAACCTTCAAATGAGCTTCAGTCAGTGAGTGCTACTAGTAAAGATACCTCTTCTGATGCTCATCAAGTATGCGCATCCGAAACTGTCTCATCACTCTCAGTAGCTGAGGCCCAGCGGTGCATGTCACTGTATTTTGCCTTGTGCACAAAGGTATTGCCTTAACATTAAGCATGCAACTACTGAAATTTTGTTGATCCTAAAAGAAGCACTATTTTATCTGTGTAATATGATTGGCAGAAACACTCTCTACTGCTGCAAATTTTTATCATTTATAAAAGTTCATCGAAGGCAGTTAAACAGGTTTGGCTGATTTATGCTATAATGTATTTAAACTACGTTGTTTTCACCACTGCTATGAGCTTAATTTCCAGTGTTGTAGTGCAGGCGATTAATCGTCACATTCCCATACTTGTCCGTACTATAGGCTCATCCCCTGAGCTTCTTGAAATAATTTCAGATCCTCCCAGTGGAAGTGAAGATCTTCTGATGCAGGTGCACTGATTGGTCAATCATGCATTGTGTTTGAGCTCATTACATTGGTAATAATAAGCAACAATACTTCTGATTTTACTTTCCCCACTTTTATGTTAGGTATTACAAACGCTGACCGATGGGACAGCTCCTCCTCCAGAATTGTTATTCACTGTTAAAAAGTTGTATGATTCAAAACTAAAGGTATAAAGAACATATTTGTTGAAGAGTAAATTGACGATTTATCAAGGGTAACTATTAATCTATCTTTGCTTTAAATGTTTCACAGGATGTAGATATCATAATCCCTTTACTACCATTCCTGCCTAAAGATGAGGTTTTTGCCTTTTCTAAGCTTTCCATGTTTGACACCTTTAGGCGTGTTTGGATGTATTTTCATAGATCACCTGTTTATGTGTTAGTGATTTCATGCATGGTTGGGCATCTGTGTCTTAAATTTAGTCTTTTGTCTCTTTTTTCTTACCATTTCATTCAACTGTTCCTTGATGACCATCATTAGAAATCTGATTACTGAATTGCCGGAATTTTCTTCATTTCAAGGCAGAATTGGATGATAGTAATTTCAGGTCTGCAGATTAGAATTATAGATGCCTGTAATTGTTATGGATAAAATGAACAATGTTTAAAGATAACACAACTTTTGTGAAATCTATGTTGAGTGAGATAGATTGCATGGAATCTTGGATGGAACTTAAGAGAATTGGAGACGTGTTTTAGTTGAGCTAAATATAGCCAGGCACATATATGTCCATTTCTGGACTCTCTCAACAAGCTGTTTGGGAAAATGGGACTGTTACTCTGGCAACCCCTGTGATGTGAACCCCACAGAAATAGATGGGCTCGTAGGCCTAAGGCTTGTTGACCTGTATGTGTATGTATATGGGTGGGTAAGTCCATGCACATGTACCGTATCTAAATCCTCACCATTGTACATGAGATGACCTATTCCTAATATCTGAGTTATCCACAAGGATTTCTAGGTGCATGCCTATCAACTACGGTGTGATATCTTTATGAAAAAGTGGCCAGTGCATAGATTTGACATGGAAACTGATGAATTTGATTCAGTAGATCAACTGTTTGTATGATTTTGTTGGAAGCTAAGATTGCCATTTTGCACAATTTCTCTTCATCTTCTCCACCTTCTTTTTCTGTTGTATTTCTTACCACAAGCTAAAAATTTTACATGACTTCTCTCTTCTTCTTTTTTTTCTATTTTTACATTATCTTAATTCACGATTCAGCAATTCTCCTCTTTTTCATAATTGAGAATTTCTCCTTTTAGTGGATTGGATTAATATAAAGATATTTTGTATACTCTGAAACTTCTCTTTTTACTGCTGTCAATTACTTCAGTTTTCTTTATTCCAGGTTTTGCTTATCTTTCCACATCTCATGAACTCTCCTGACAAGTTCCAAGTTGCACTTTCTCGTATACTGCAGGTATCCTTTTTTATCCCCCTGAGAAACACTAGTATTAAGTGCTTAAGTGTCTTAATGTTCTGTGCATCATGTATACTTTTCATGTTCATAGAACACTTGTTTGTGGCACTTAAATACAGTGTTATTAACTATCAAAGCTGTATGTGATAATGAATGATGATTTTATTGCTCTATGGTGATGCAAAAGAAAAGTGAAGATTCACACTCAAGATAAAATGTCTAGGAACCATTTAGTCTGCTTGTAGGGTCTGCTAGTGGTTTATTTAATACTTTCTTTTGTTGCTAGCTTCACTTGTTTAACCTTGATGCAGGGATCATCTCAATCTGGTCTTTCTCCCACTGAAGTACTAATAGCTATCCATGGGGTTGATCCTGACAGAGATGGAATTCCATTGAAGAAAGTACGTCTCCCCCTTTTGTTTAACTTTGTTAGGACTGAACAAGACTATAACTGTCCAATTTACTTTCCAATGTTCAGGTTACTGATGCATGTAATGCTTGTTTTGAGCAACGACATATATTCACTCAACAAGTTCTTGCAAAGGTCTTGAATCAATTGGTCTGTATCATCCTTGGATTCACATTGGCACAATATTTTAATATTCTGCAACTGATCTCACAGAGTATAAGGTTCTTCCTGCAGGTTGAGCAGATTCCACTCCCTTTGTTATTCATGCGTACGGTATTGCAAGCTATCGGTGCCTTTCCAGCGCTGGTAAGGAATTTAAAGGCAATTCAAATTTTAAGAAGAAAATTTCTTATTTTTTCTGGTTGTATCTATGTTGGTAATGAGGAACAGTGCTGCATTAAAAAGAGAAGGTCTCTTGATATTTGAGGGATGCCTTTGAGAATCCTGTCGTGTCTTATGATATGCCACATGAGACCCAGACATGCGAAAAGATTCTCAGAATTTGAATTATTAGTGAGAAGATCATGTGATTAGTAACATGTTTTAGTTTCCCTTGATTTTTATGTTGTTTCCTCCTTTAAGAGGAATGGGAATTGACCATGTGCAAATTTAGTTTCTTCGCATGGTTTGTTTTTCTATTTTAGCTGACTCTTCAGTTATTAACACTGCAGATGGAGTTTATAATGGAGATTCTTTCCCGCCTTGTTAGCAAACAGGTGCATTTCTTACCATGGTAAACTGATTGCCGGTTGTTTTGCGATTCATTTAGTTCAGGGTTGATTTACTGGCTCCTTGCAGATATGGAAGTACCCTAAGTTGTGGGTAGGATTTTTGAAGTGTGCGTTGTTGACAAAGCCTCAGTCATTTGGTGTGCTGCTTCAGGTTTGTTTGGAATGCACATTCCATATTGATTAATACTATTTGTTAAGCTGAAGACACTTTTGACTTTTGACACATTTAGCTTTGAGTGTGTGTGAGAGATTTGGAGATCTGGGCATTCCATATTATAATGCATTTGTCTTGTTTATTCTTCAATTTTCAACAGCTTCAATTTTGATAATCTGACTTTCTTTTTCAGCTGCCTCCACCACAATTGGAAAATGCACTGAATAGAACCCAGGCTCTCAAGGCTCCGTTGGTTGTTCATGCCAGCCAACCAAACATCAAATCTTCACTACCAAGGTTCAAAATTAATGGCCAAGTTTTCTTACACAAAAATATTGGAGAGAAATTAATGAAAACCACTTTATGTCTGGAGTACATTAGCTCGTGTACTGTTTCTGAACGGAGAATATTTGTTTTGAACCTTAATTTTTAGGTCTGTTTTGGTGGTTCTGGGAATAGCTACTGATTCTCAGGCTTCGAGTCAAGCCCAAAGTAGTCAGGCTCAAACCGGAGACACGGGCAACTCAGATAAGGACTTGCAGACGGACAAGGCAAAAGAATCTTCTAGTGCCAGCTGACAATCCATTACTAGATTCTATTGTGGTTTACCAGAAAATAGCTGGTCCAAAGATATTGCCGAGCCTGTCAACATGACCACCTCTAGCATCTAGAATTCTAGTTCTTGGATGCCCAAGCAGTCATCTTCTCGATATTTTTTGGGAATTGGAGGATCAGAAGCAGCGCCCAATTAATTGTTATCAAACAGCTTTTGCAATGCCATTGCGGGGAACTCCTGACATGCTGAAAATAGTGATAATCAGGGAAATTTCAGTGAGTTAGACGAAGTGAAAATGTGTAGCATGGTCGATCGAAAATTTTGTGAGTTTAAGAAAGGCAGAAATAGAGTTTACCTATCTGTAATTGTAATGTACGTATTTTTCGTGGGTTCGAGGTGGCAGCATAGAAAATGTCCTTACTTTAATAAATCAGTGTGTCTACTTGTCAGATATTTTCTTTTTAGCTACCATATGGCAACAACATTCATGACTTCTTCTCAACCTTAGGCCAAATTAAGATGAAAAAAAAGTCTTGTTCTCAACTAGCACGTGTCATGTATATATGTTTGTGCATGCGTGCATCTTTCTGGGTCGCTGGGCTACAGCTGAAAGTTACTCCGCAAGCAAATTTTATCTATGACAACGCTATGGCATGCATCTGCTCGGCTGAGGGGAGCTTCCTAGTGCATTTCTCCTCAGTGTTCAAACATGAGGGGTCCCTGCAACTAGGACGGTCCAGGCGCTCCCACAAATTTGCAGGTCCAACTTACTTGACAATAGAAAGGTGCCATTGAAAAGGAAACAGGTAATTGAAGTGTTCATGTTTCCAAATGTTGAACTTGAATGCCAGTGTTTCAGCTGAAAACAAGCTAGCGGTATGCCATTAAAAGTGAAATCTTTTAACAAACAGGACAGGTCTCTCTAACATGTTCTATCTATTTGCGCTGATTTAGATAGATGACAGAGGTTCTGAGAGGTGCATGGTGAGCTTTCGCTTGCATTTTCAAGATACAGCTCAATCAGGAGCGGAAGGAACCGACGGCGATCAAGTGCCACCATGCCAGCTACAGCTGGTGCAGTCTTCCATCGAAAGATTAATTTTGGACCCAAATTCTCACTGGGCCAACAATAATAATATGGCCCTATTCCACAAAAAATAAAAAATTAACTGATAAAAAAAAATTAATAAAAAAATTTGAAGAGGTAAATGATTAAGAGAAGTATTAAATGACCAAACAACAACGCAGCTGGAGAAGGGGGAGAGAGACATGGGTGCAGATTACTATAAAATTTTACAAGTAGACCGCAATGCTAAGGACGATGATTTGAAGAAAGCTTATCGTAAACTCGCCATGAAGTGGCATCCCGACAAGAATCCTAATCACAAGAAAGAAGCTGAGGCCAAGTTCAAGCAAATCTCCGAAGCGTACGATGTACAACAGTTACTTTCGAATTTTCTTACAATATGTTGTCCTTTTTTTTTTTTGGTGACTTCATTGATTGGTGGTGAATTACAGGTCTTGAGTGATCCGCAAAAGCGGGCAGTCTACGATCAGTATGGGGAGGAGGGATTGAAGGGACAGGTGCCTCCTCCGGGCGCGGGCGGGTTCGGGTCGGATGGTGGGTCCACCACGTTCCGGTTCAATCCAAGGAGTGCCGACGATATATTCTCGGAATTTTTTGGGTTTTCGGGTCCTTTTGGAGGGATGGGTGACCTGGGTGGTGGTTCACGCGCCAGCGCCTCCGGATTCCCGAGGAGTATGTTTGGGGATGATATCTTCTCTTCGTTCAGGGCCACGGCGGGAGAGGGCTCCAATGTTGTGCGGAAAGGTGCCGCTATAGAGAGGCCATTGCCTTGTAGTTTGGAGGATTTGTCTAAAGGAACCACCAAGAAGATGAAGATTTCCAGGGATGTTGCTGATTCCAGCGGGTAAAATCTCTTTCTTTTACATTCATTCTCTGTACAATGTTGATTGGGTGACGCGAAATGAATTGTTATAGATTGGTGTTCAGAATTTTTGGTTCGATTACAATAACTCCGGGTACAAATGCTTAATAATTTGATTGGAGTCAGCTTTCCTTTAGCAGCAGACAAAGGTACATAGGAGAATCAAACCCAGATGGCGATTCTAATTGTGTTGTGTGCATTCAACATGGTTCCTTCAGTAAAGAGTTGGGATGAAACTCATAGAGATGTTTTTGTGTGGTAGGTGTCCTTTTTTCTGATAACTCGCAAATCTCCAGAAATTAAATATAATAACAGTCATGCATGTACCAATTGAACTGAATCTGGGCAAATAATGCATTTTCTGTGGCATATCTTTTATCCCAGTGGCTATGCATTCTTCCTAGCACTTTTTTAGAGATTGCGTTAAACTTTAGATAGATTCTAATGGATTATTGGGATGGACGAGGACATCATGATTTTCATATCATAAGCTTCTTGGTTCTTTTTGGACTTTTGAAGTTGTTTGTTTTTGCACTTTGCCTTTTGACTAGGGAATTGTGCTTGACACTGATCTTACACTGTGCATTACGTAATATTTGTTTGCCGCATAAGATTCCTTCGAAACTGCTTTCAAATTGTTAAATGTTGAAATAACCTGTTACAAAATCAGTATGTCCATGTGAATAATAATTTTTTTCTAAATTTGAAGATTTCTCAAATGGTAAATATGTTGGCAATCATATTGCATTTACGTAACTTATTCGGCTATAACAACTAAATTTGTGATGTATATTGTGTCTGCTAATATGGCTATTTAATTTCTTATGTGCATGAACTTTATTATGAATTAGTAGTGATGAACTTCTATTTTGGCTATAGATAGGAGTATGGGATAAATCCGGCCTTGGAAATATCTTTCCTCTTTGGCATGTGCAATTGTAGGTGGACATCATTTATGCTTAATATAAGTAATTCTCTATGACTCAATAGACTCATACAATGCAATTGATTTATCAATAGCTAGGTGTTCTTTATGTTACAGATAGGAACTTTAAGGATGGTATTATTCTACATCCGTGGGAGAGCAATTATTATGTGTAGGTTAAGTTACACCCCCATTGTTGTGATAATGGGTGAAAATGTGTTGTATTGGATCCAACATGGATTCTCATTTTAAAATCTTTTCTCGTTACATTCTGTATGCTGAAAGACATTGAGGTTAAAGGAAGCATGGTTTATATCTGTGTGTTTGTTACACTAGATTCTGGATAATGTTCATTAATAGAATGATTGTGCTTCATGTGGATCTTATACACTAGCTGTAGGATTGAAGGATGTAAGTGTGTTTATGCAGGTGACCAAAAAAGAAAGTGTGTTATTGTAAGAAAATATTTTTACTTGAGAAGTAGAAGTAATTCTCTGAAAATGATGTAATAATAGTGCAGATGGATTTTGGAATTCAACGTGTTATCTAGATTGAGATATATTGAACAATTTATTATATTTCATTATTTGTTGTGTAGGAGGCCCACCACAGTGGAGGAAATTCTTACGATTGAGATCAAGCCAGGTTGGAAGAAAGGTACAAAGATAACATTTCCAGAGAAAGGAAATGAGCAACGTGGTGTTATACCCTCGGACTTGGTCTTCATAATTGACGAGAAGCCTCACAGTATCTTCAAGAGAGATGACAATGATCTTATAGTCACACAAAAGATATCTCTCATGGAAGCTTTGACAGGATACACAGCACAAGTGATCACACTTGACGGGCGGAATTTGACAATCTCCATTAACTCCATCGTCAGTCCCACTTATGAAGAAATTGTCAAAGGGGAAGGGATGCCTATCCCTAAAGAACCATCCAAAAAAGGGAACTTGAGGATTAAATTCAACATCAAGTTTCCCAGCAAGCTCACCTCAGAGCAAAAAACTGGTCTGAAACGGTTAATCCCAGCTTCATGAAATGGTGATGTTAGGCTTGCTGACAATCTTTTTTAAATTTGTGTAATTTTGCATTTATTTTCTTTAGTAGTTTGATATGGAAAGGAAGTTTCATGGCTGAATTATGGGTACATTGTAACGTTATTTAGGTAGTTGCATATTGCTTGCCATTTTTTTTTGTTCCAGCACCATCTCTTGGCACAATGCCATGAGCTTCGAGTTTTGTGAAAGTAGATCAGGGATACTAAAAGTTCAGTCGGTGTAGAGAGACGACGGACTAGTAAAATTCTGTTAGCTTATTTGTTTGTCTTCTTGAATTGGACTGCCGCAACCACATTTGACGTGACTTTTGCTCATCCGAATAGTAGCATGCAAGGAATGCCATTTCACACGACTCAAACTTCTACACTTTTAAGGAAGTAAGCTGAGCAATTAGTTAAACCTGTCTTTCTTTCTTTTTTTTTTTTCATTTTTAGTCTAATTGGAATGGAGAGGGAGCATTTATATATATATATATATATATAAAATGAGCGAAGTATAAGATTTCAATTTCAGATTTTATTCTCAAATTTTATTGCACTTAAAAAAATTTTGCTTAATATTTGTGCGAGGTATGATGTATTTCTAGATTTCTATTAAAATGCATAACTCTATAATTCTAAAGTAAGAAAAATTTAGGTAGATGTAAAATTGATGAATTTAAGTAAATAATTATTTTTTATAATATATATATATATATATGCCGGGTGAGTCCAATCAATTCAGTGGAAGCTATCCAAGTTACTTGGTTGCGTGAAATAACATTACTTGCGGTTAGTTTGCCGACGATGTTCTGACTTTACATGACTTGTACTCAGCTGAGTGGAGTGACTTTACACCACTTATTTAACTTGAGCCCAAGAAGATCAGCTTTTCAATTTTGATGCAATTCTGAATTGGATAAAATGAGTTTCTGATTCTAACGTTGTCTTTCAGGTTCAAATCTTAATAACAACTGAAAAGCAAAGACTTGTCCAGATATGAAATATTGGGTACGATCGTATATGTGCAAGTGGAGAGTCCATGTAACCACGGGAGATTATTTTTCCTATTGTGGCAACGGAACCAAAGCAATATATTGTTGATGTCTATGAACTGAAGTCGTTGTTATTAGCCGGTATCTTACAAACCCTCATCGTAGATTTCCTTGGAGACAAAGAACCAGTGCTAGATATCTCGAAAAAGCACCAAATGAAATTGCGGAGGAGAGCAATCTGGAATGTCAGAAAAGTGTCCGAGAAATTGCAGAAGATTCAAAAAGTGTCAAAATTGTCGAACGCAACTCGTTGGCCACCTACTGCCCAAACAAAGATAACTGGTCTTTGTTTCTGAACCTAACTATGCAATGCCAGCCAATGTTTACTTAAGAAAAGATCATAACTGAGCCCCCCTCTCTCTCTCCTTTGCGTCTCCGGCTTAAACTTAATGTTTCGTTGGCCTTCTCTGCTATTCAAAATTGCAATGTGGGAAATGAAGTTAATTTTCGAATCTTCTCTGTTCGTGATTGATGAAAATCATCGGCAGTATCGCCTGCCTATTTAAAACCCTGCGAAGAGGCGATCTCCTAGGATTTCAGTGGTACAAGGGATGGAGATCGTTTGCGCTTTGAATTAAAGGTTTAAGTTTGGAATTCAATCTCGATTTTATGCTTCTCCGAATTTGGTATCTTTGTTAATGAATGACGGCGACCCTTTATCATCTTCCTAAGATTTGCTAGGATTGATGAATTTTAATGCTGAACTTGTAAAACAAAGTAAAATGAAAAAGAGGGGGAAAGGGTATAAGTATGGATTAAATCCCTCTTGATTGATAGGATTCTAGGCAATCTTAAACCTATTGGAAGGATTCTGAATGCCTCTTTTTTCCATGATCATCGACAATAAATAAGGAAATTTGGAGCGGCATTTGCGAGCTTATGCTTAAGACTAGTCACTCTTCATGTCCGAAGAATTGCAGCTCTACCTCAAGCTTGCCAAAGAACTAGGGTGGAGAGAAAATTGCCACCTCGGGTGTAAAAGAATTTGCCCGTCTCATATTACCTTTGTGCAGTAGCTATAATTTTCTGGTCTCATATTATCGATATTATTTATAAGAGAAAATTAAAAAATGATACCTGAATTGTAGTGGTTAAAATCCCGACTTGGTCCACTGTCAGGGTAAGGTCCCGATCCTATTGTCACCAAGCTCAATCCAAACTGAACGGGGTTGTCCATAGACTCCTAGCAATAGCACACCGGACGCCAAAATTTCTAGGCCCCAATTCACCATCGGGGCTTAGGTCTGGAAAAAGCTAGTCACCAAGCTTGATCCAAGTGGAAACAAGTTCTGGCCTAACAAATCCTTGTTTGGGTAAGATGCTTGGCCCGAAAAGTAAAAGCCCAACCACCTCAGAGTTATGGGTGGAGAGGTTGTGAGCGATATTTCCCGAGAGATTTGTCCGGGTCCTACAATGGTCAAGACCAATGAACCACAGGATATTTTGTTTGTTGGGCTGTTAGATTTGTGCACGTCTCTATAATCTATTTTATTTTGGTCAACCAAAACAGGGCGTTAGGAATTCGAATTCTTTCGGACATTACACAAAACTCTTTGTTTATCCAGACAATAATTGGCATTACCTTTAAGTCATCCTTGAAAACACATCCCTAGTACTAATCGACCAATATTTTAGTCTTTTTCCCTTGCATTTGCCCGGCAGCTGCTGTCTATAATACTGCGTACAAGGTTGGGGGGGGGGCATTTGTTCGCGCATTGCTGGAGCATTGCCAACCTCCATAATCAGTATTCGTGATAATGGCGTCCCATAGCTCCGTTGGCTCTGGAAAAGAGCGTTTACGTTGGACGGAGGAACTGCATCGTCGGTTTGAAGAGGCTGTGACTCAACTCGGCGGTCCAGATAGTAAGTTCGGAGATGTGTGTGTGTGTGTGTGTGTGTGTGTATTTTAATGTTCTGTTTTCCTATACTGATTCCAGGAGAAAGGAAGGGTAAAAGGAGACAGATGTCGTTACATGCATTTATGCTCTTTTCCTGCATGTTCTCTTGTATTAAATGGGTAGCAAAATAGATTTTCAGTGATGACTGGTACTCATTCATATGTATCCATGCAATTGGCAGGGGCAACACCAAAGGGCATCTTGAAAGCTATGGCCATCCCTGGACTCACGATCTACCATGTCAAGAGCCACCTGCAGGTCCTCTCTCCCTCTCTGACCCAATGTATGCAAACAAAATTGAGCTCACCGATCAACTCATCAAAAAAAAAAAAAAAAAAAAAAAAGAAAAAACAGACGGCATCAATCTTCAACCCTTTCCCCATATTCGTAAGATCAATTTAGTTTCTCGCGACAACTTGATGACTGAATCTTGAAACTGCAAATAAAAGAAACTTCTTGATCGTAATCAATAGCAACAGAAGGTATTCCATTGCTTCCTCCTGGCATCTTCCCACTTCGCTTTTGGGTGTCATTGGATGTCGCCATAGAAGCTTCCTTCTTCTAAGCTGTGTGCTTTTTTCCCTCTGGTCTTACTGGACTTGTTGATGTTCTGATATTATTTGTGATTTCATTTTGATACATTGACAGAAATACAGGATTTCAAAATTTATCCCGGAAGCAACCAACAGTAAGTGTAGACTACTTATAGTTCATCATTTGCCAATTACTATACGATTGACATGAAAGTGGCAGTTGGTGGATCTTGACCTAAACAAATGCCATGTTATCCTTCTGCAGGAGGCAAGTTTGAAAGGAGAAATATTTCGGAATTACTACCAAATTTCAGCGCAATGGAGTAAGTTGCAAACTTCAGTTCGTCCAATTTGATTGCAGGCTATCATTTGATGCACTGATCTAAGTTTTCAAACTGACGCCGTGATTACAAAATTCTAGTAGAGGGGCTCAACTAATTGAGGTACTACAAATGCAAATGGAAGTTCATAGGCGACCGAGCGATCAAGATGAGGTGGAAACATTATTTGGCTAACAAACAATTTTCTGTTTTTAAATGTTTGGCTGATTTATTTTTGGGTGGTTCCTATACTAGTTTCAGGGGAGCCTGAAGCAAAAATTTGAAGCCCAAAGGAGATTCCTGAATAGGATCGTGGAGGAACGTAGGAATCGACCCACCATTTCAAAACCATGCAAGCCTTTCTCACCCCTTTCGTTGCCTTCCCTCTGCGAGGAATCAGAATCAAATGTAAAGGAATTTGAATCAGATTCAGAGGGTGACAGAACCGAAATACAGTCTCGAGGAGATTTCCAAGCTCTGAAGAGGCTTAGAGCAGAGCACGGTGTCTGCTTCCTGCCGCAGTATAGATATGAATCAGCACCCAACCCAGATCCTTACGGTCACAGCATGGTCCTTCAAACAGAGGCAAATTTCTCGTACCCAACTAACGACGTCAACTTCTCCTGGAATACGATGGCCTGCTCATGGCCTCTAGTACCCAGCTTTTTCTGATACAAGCTTTTTATCTTTTGTTAATATTGTGTGTAATAAAATGAACGATTGTGTTGTTAGAGATATTAGGTCGCTTTCACGGTTATTCCAAGAAATTTGATGAATTGTTTCTAACCCGGAATTGAAGACCTTGAAGTCGACCAAAACATCTCTAATGGTTGGTTTGAATAAGGGTGCATCATCATCATGTTGATGCATGTGGTTATGATGTGCGATAGAGGCTTTGTTCTTTCTTTGTTCATTTTTTCGGATAGGCATAGGGCTTCGATATAACCCATTACTGGATATTGTCGTTGTTTGAGCAAGGGTTGCTCAAGTTTTGAATAGTACGTTCTATGTAATATCTGCTGCCGGAGTATGTTTCATTTTGTCAATAGATGGTGACAATTCATATATATGTTTACACAAATTTTCATTAGCCCAAATGTATTCCAATCTGTTATTCTTCCTGTTCTTTAGAGAGTCTCCAATGCATTTTATAGATTTCCTTCTCTTTCTGAAGATGGGAGTTTTTGTTACTTCGGCGTATGACCTGTACGCCGAGTTTTGTCGAAGTCCAAAAGATCCTTCTTTCCGTCCTCAATAAGATTTTGCTTGGACCTTCATTAAAAATTCGTAATCCTTAAAATAATAATAATTTTTTTTAAAAAAAAAAAAAAAAAACAAATAGATACCCGACCTCACCCTTTTAATCCCCAATTCCTTTTCTTTTTACCGTTCTTCCTCTGAAGGCGTATGGATTCTCGCAGTGCCCGTAAAGGATGACAGACGCCTCTTTCATTCGTATCTTTCGTGTAATTCGCGTATTTACACGTGCACCACCAGGTAGATTTCTCTTGTTTGAAAAGAGAGAAATAATTAAGAAGCAGAAAAATAGAAGAAGAAAAGATCGGGGTCACGACAATCAAGCTAATTTACACGCCGGATAAATTCACTGCTATGAACAAAGTGTATTTCAACAGGCAACCCCACAACAAATATAGCATACACACCAAAATGAAGGATGTCGTATAGCAGCTTCCTTGGTGCAGCCCGCAAAATGGTTCACATTGACGACGATAACGATTGAGATTGCAATGAAGATCATAAGTAGCCATTTGCTCAAGAGGTCCCCAATGTGACTAAAACTTCGTACTTGGACACAAACAGCCCAGATTCATCATCCAACTGCAGACAACCGACCCAAAACCCTGATTTCTGCTCTTGCACAGCGTGTTACATCTAGGCAAATCAGTTAGTACCTGCACCACCGTATGATACAAAGGTCACATAAACCACCACATACGAGTTTAAAGACTTTCATTAAGAAGTCGGGAGTCACAAGCTATCACCTCTCCCTCTTTCAAAAAATGTGTCATATTAGGCATAGAACACAAGCATATCACAGAACAGCATCCATGAGCAACCAAAACATTTGCGAAATATTGAAGTGGTCTACAGCGGATGGAGTCATACATGGCGCACCCCAGCTAGAAAAGTACCACTTTTACCCAATTATGGTTTGCAGATGCCAATACATGCGCTCTACCTTCCCCTTCCCCGAAAAAGAAAAAAAGTCAAAGATGTAAAGGCAATGATCTACGTATATGGTTGCATGGCATAAATTAAACACGAACCTTGTGTACATGTCACTCATTCCCCAGGTTTAGGGAACCATCCTTCATCAGCTTTATGCTTAGACTATTGAATCTCCCTCTAGAGTAATGACGAGAAGCTTTCCTCCAATCTGTGCCTGTTTTCATCATTGCAACAAATTCATCGTAACTGATTCTCCCATCCTGCATGAAGCTCAATGATGTCACATTAAAATTTTCTGAATCAGACCCTTCCAATACCAAAAATTTGACTGGTTCTTCACCTTGTCTGTGTCCACTTCCTGGAAGATGTCATTTACTACATCTGTACAATCATCTGCTCCATCTTCCATTAAGGCCTCCCCAAGTTCATCTGGTTCAATGAAACCATTGCCATCCTTGTCAAAGTAGGAAAATGCCTTGTGAATATGCTCATCATTGGCCATCCTTTGTAGATGAAGAGAAAAGGCAACAAACTCCCCGTATTCCAGAGTACCCTTCCCATTGGTATCTACCTGTTGCCAAACAAATTTGCCATTAAGAATCATAAGAAACATGAAATAGAAACAGAAACAGAGCATTATTTTCTAGCCTTGGCATGTTTGCAACTGAATCCTCAAGATTTCAAATAAAAATAATTTACTCCCGAAGGTTCTGTTGTACTTGTTAGACAGAAATGCACTTAAACTTTGATCCTTCATGATCAAACTAAATATCTAGGAAAAATGAATCCTAGTTCAAGGTTCCTTGGTGGCCAAGCAACTTGCTCATGGAAAGCACCTGGAACTAGTGGGCTGCCAAAAGGAAAGCCTAGAATATATACTCTCTTTTTTTTTATTTTTTAGACTAGAGACTATCTTACAGTACAGTGATATAAAGGATTAGCCAGACAATTAGAGAAGTCTGATGTTACCAGCACAGTTGGTAGAACTCGTGCTAGATGTAAACCCTTGTTTAACCATACATAAGAAATTCTTAAGAGGGGAAAAAAGCACTTTTAGATGAATTAATTATGGATAAGAAGCCAATTAGCTCACAGCTTCAATAAGCATTTGAATTTCTGACTCAGCAAGCTGGGAGCCAAAACTTTGAAGGCCAGCTTTCAATTCCTCTATTGAAACAATCCCATCTTGATCATTGTCCATCTTCTTGAACATTTCTTTGATGTCTTCAACTTCTTCAATGGATAAGAAATCAGCAATCACCTAGAAGAAATTCAAAATTCAAGTATTTATGATGGAAGTATAAAAACAATAGATAAAATAAAAGAGTCTGTAGGAGTGATGAACCAACCCTTAGGGCTTTTCTTTTGAATCTATTCATCATCGAAAACTGCTTCAATCTTGATTTAACAACATCTCCAAGAGGCGCGTTGGGAGCTTTTTTAGCATTTTGGAGCCACGGATGCTCTACAAGTCAAAAATACATATTAGGTTAAACACAATCAACATTCATGCACAAGAAAAAAGACGAAATTCGCAAAGCCAAACACTTAGCAATGAACATAACATTGGCATAGAATAACCAAAGCCTGATTATGGCCAATATGCTAGGGTGAGATGTTTTACTAGATAATCAGAGCAACCAAGTAAAGCCATCTGTAAACATGCCAAAATAGCTTCCAATTTATAGCAATGCTCTAAGAGAAGAATTAAAAGTTTCCAATTCCTATAGAAGTAATGTTTTCTGGAAGTTAAGTTTAGTCCAGAGCATTCTAATTTTGGTTATACCTATCAAATAATCAGCCATCCGCCATCCTCATAGAATGAGAAAACGTTGCCTCTTTAAACACCTAAAGAGTCATTTTATTTGATCCTCCTTTTCTGCTTCTCTCTAATTTATTTCATCATTCCTCAGAGGTGGGCGCAAAGGTTTGAGAAGACTTAGTGCCACAACTGGTTACCCATTATGTCTTACATCACCAGTCGAAGAGATGATAGTACAAATAACACAAAAAAGGCTGGGGGGAAAAAAAAGGGCAAAAGAAAAGCCAATTGTATTTAAACCTTAGATCAATACACTACACATCCAGAGATGCAAGCAACTGCCAGAAAATGCATAACATGAGAAAGGGAAGAAGACATGCACAATGCTCTAATGGTCTAACAAGCAACAAGTCATGTCATGATGTGCACAAAGAAGAATCAAAATTCACGTACCTAGCACTTGCCTTGCAGTTAGTCGAAGCTTTGGGTCTGGCTCCAACATTTGCCTGACCAGACTTTTGGCACTCTCAGAAATATTTGGCCATGGATCCCGTTTGAAATCTATAATCCCCCGAAGAATTGAATGAGCAACTCCTTGCTCAGATTCTGCGTATAAATACAAGTTAAATTGAGAAACAATTCCACCTTTCCCCTACAGAGAGAGCATCAGTAATGTCATTACCAGCCCAAAATGGGGGAACTCCACATAATAAAATGTAGAGGATGACCCCTGCACTCCAGATATCAATTTCTGGCCCATAACTTCGCTTGAGCACTTCTGGAGCCATGTAATACGGACTTCCAACGATTTCTGAGAACTTTTCACCTGTAATGTTCAACAGTTAGGCACTAGATGCTATAATCAATAGCATAGGAACTGACAACTTACTGACATGGAAACTACCTAAGAGCCTCGTCCTGTTGGCTAAGAGAGTATATCAGAGACTGACAGAAATGATGGGAACAGCACAAGCATATCTAGAACTTAGAGAAACATTCGCTAAACTTCTCCAATGACTAACCCTCCAGATAAAAGTGACCTTGAACAAAACATCTTTCCAATATTTTATCAATGGAGTTTTGCATTCTAGAATACTTCTTAATTTTAAGAGTGCTTTTCAGAGACAAAAAATTTGGGATATCAGACCCCTTTGATACATGCTGTTTTATGCTTTGGTTTTTGTAAACCTTGGCCTATCATAACTCACCACCAAAAAACCATTGAGTTGCTTGTATGGAAATAAGAACAGAACCAATGCATCATTGCTAAACTAATGAGGTTTTTCTTCTCTTACTTTGCAACTTGAAATAGATATACTAATTCAGCATCTAAATCCAACTCACCTTGAGCTGAAATTCAGATTACTTCTTATTATGTTTAAAAAAATTAGGCAAATCCAGCCATGATTGGCATTTCAAATTTTAATACTTAATGCTTAGCACAAGACAACCAAGCCAATCAAAAATAAGCAAACCATGCTATGACTGGCGTTCACTTCTTCACAACTGACAAAATTTGGAAACACCGAATGAGCCTTAATGTAACAGTAAGGTTACTTCGCTGTGACCAAAAGGCCATATGTCCAAGTTGTGGAAATAGCTTCTTTGTAAAAGCAGGGATAAGTCTGTGTCCAACTGACCCTTCCCCCATGGCCCACAGTGGGGAACTCATGTTTTGGGACGCCTAAGAATGTAAACCAGCAGTTTTCTTTATGAGCAAAACCAATGTTCTGGTCCAATAACTCCAATATCAAAAGTTTTTTCATAGTCAATTCACTGTCATAAGATGAATTATTCAACAGCTAGCTCTTTTTCTCACTCTAGCTTCTGCCATGTCTTTCCCGTTATACAATCAAGTATGTAGTTGCAATCTTAAACATGAATCGTGCAGAACAACATCTGTTATCGATGAAATGGAGCTTTACCATATAATAGATAGGGACTCGCGTAGCTATTTACATTGGATAAGCTGATAGATTGGGTAGACAAATGTTGGGCACTTGTAATAGTAGCCTGGAGTCCCGCAATAAAATATTTTTCCCTTTTGTCTTTCTAATTAAATCTGGTAGTAGCTTGGGAGATGCAAACATAAAATGAAGTGGGAGACTAGCCTGTAGAATCCGATTAGGCTAACAGGAAATCTTGAATAGAAAATTGCTATATACAAGTAAATAAGATGAGCTTCGCATGTCTCTACTCTCTATTCCCTTTGTTTGGCAGAAATGGAGCCTCGTTAGCTATCAAATTAAATTTCGAATGGTTACCTGGCTTGAAGAATATAGACAAGCCGAAATCAATTGCCTTCAGAGGAGAATTCTCCTTCTTATTCGCAAACAGAAAATTCTCTGGCTTCAAGTCCCTATGAATCACTCCATGCTTGTGGCAGAGCTGCACAACATCGACAATCGTCCGTGTGACCGTTGCAGCCGCTCTCTCCGTGTAATGTCCTCTGGCCACAATCCGATCAAACAGCTCCCCTCCCTCGCACAGTTCCATCACCAAATGCACCGCATTGTCATCTTCACACGCCTCTTTCAAGCTCACAATGCTCGAATTCTTCGGCAAGTGCCTCATTATAGCTACTTCGCGCCTCACATCCTCAATATCCACCGCGGTCCTCAGTTTCCGCTTGGAGATACTCTTGCAAGCCAGCAACTCTCTGTTGCTCCGGTCAATACAGAGGTACGTTACGCCGAACTCCCCGCGGCCAAGCTCGCGGTCGACGAGGTACTTGTCTTCGATGTTCTCTTTGGGAACACCAGTGAGGACGGTGACCGGCGCCGCCTTCTTGCCCACGGCAGCTTCTTTCTTGCCGTGATCATGGCCAGAGAAGTTCGATTTCACATCTTCTCGGGCGACGGCCGCCGGAGATCTGCAACAGTTTCCCATCCACACAAGCTTTCAAAAAAAAAAAAAAAAGACGCTTCGACTGGTACAGATCTAGCAAAAAGAGCAAGCTAGCGTTTCACTTTCACATCCTACGAAGTGATGAAACCCTAACCCACCCCACCCCCCAAAACTCCTAGAGAGAGAGAGAGAGGAGGAGGAGGAATGAAATTATCGAAGTAAGTGGCTTTTGGGAAGAGTTCGTCTTTTGATATATATATAAAAATTTAAAATTGTTTTTCTTTTTTCTTTTTTTCTCTATTTCAAGAATATATATATATATATATATATATATATCGGCGTCTTTGGTTCTGCGCCTTTTGGTCAGCCAAACGATGTCGGAACGGGACGGTGGGGGCAAGAAGCACTGAACGTAGGGGACGGAGAAACGAGGGGTTTAACTGTTTGAAATGGATTCGCACATTTTTATTATTTTTTATTTTTTAAAATTGTAGTCCACTTGTCAGCCTTCACAGAGCACGACATAATAAAATTAATTAATAATATTTATGAAAAAGGAATGTATTGCGGCAGTAATCTTTTTTTTTTTTTGTTTTCTCGATAGTAATTTCAGTAGAAAAAAATTTTAGTTCAAGGGGCACTAGTACGACCATTTCCTGATTAAATTTTGATCAAAATTAATTGTGCTTGCATGTATCTGTCTTCCCGCTGAAGCAAAATGTCAGGACAACATGATGGGATGAAGGAAGCCTTTACGACAGATTGATTTGTCTCTTGCCTACAATGAGACCCTTCAGCTCTTGCGCATCTCTCTCTCTCTCTCTCTTTAAATAACTTTATTTTCAATGAATGCAGCCATGGATAGATAGTTCATGAGTGTGTTTTCTTAATGAAGGTTGTGAAAAGGAAACAAAGAATAGATTTGGAAAACAACGTTCAAACGTTGGGGTTCGGACCTTCTATTTTTTTATCCTAATTATCATATTGGTCCCTGTAATATATTTGCTTCAAGTAATTACCACTCAGAAATATGGTCTCAGTGCGACTTAAACTTAGAATCCAAGTAGGATTGGATAAATACTATATGGCATAGGCAGTGGGCATAGCAGGATTAGGCAAATACAATAGGACATGAGCAGTGGTTTAACACGTAGACAAGAACTACCATGTCAAAAAAGGTTAGAAGTTTCCATAGCCCGAGCTGCAGAAGTTCCCAAAACTCTGAATTCTGAAAAAATTTTAATATAAAAAGTATATTTTCATGGGACCCGAAACTTTATCAGGTTGACTATATATTTTGACAGATAGTCCAAATAAAATAGTAAGAACTCTTATAACTTTGCTGTAGGAAATTATTGTTATGCGTCAAGAGCTTGATTTCTAACACGCGAATGACTCTGTTTGATTTTCTTTTAGCTCTCAAGCTTTGTCGACGTCACACTAAAATTTTGAAAACCGATATGTTATCAGAGACTTAAGTTCCGACATGCAATGATTTCCTTGATTTTGTTTTTTTTATTATTATTATTATATATATTTTTCCTCTATATTCGTGATTAACATTGCCTTCTCATGTGCCGCGGCCCATCAAGACAAAGAAATACGATGGATGATGCTTGGGTTTTTTAAAGTAACTTGATGCCTAGTTATAAGGTGAATGCTCAATTGCAGAGGGTGTGATGGAGGCAGCGTACAAAAAGCCCATTTATAAAAAGGAAAGTTTGTGAGAACTAAGAATAGGATACGCCATTTGTTTTCCTTTTTTGGTTTGCAAACACTTCAATTCAACGGAGCACCTGATATCGATTGAAATTTTAAATAAAAATATATAAAATATATGATTTAAAAATATTATATTTGAAAAAAATATATATTATAAATAAATAAAAGTAACTTATAAATATTATAATTTAATATTTTAAATTGAGATGTAACATTTAATTCATAAATTTATTATTTATTTAATTTTTTTTTATTTTGATCCTCTCATTTTCCTAACAATTTATTTTATATGATATGGAAGAGACTAAAAAAATGTTGAAGAAATCATTGAAATTAAAATTATTTATTTATTAAAGTATTATGTATTTATTAGAATAAAGAATCTCACATTTGAAAAAAAAAATGTATATAAATAAGCATTACTTAGATATTTAATATTTAAAAATTTAAAAATTAATATATATTGTTAAATCGATAATTTTATTATTTATTTGAATTCTTAACAAAATAAGTAACATATAAATATAAAATTCTTTCAATTTCTTAACATAAATTCAAGATTTTTATCCAAGTCTTGAATTTTTATTCAAGTCTTTCAATGTATCTATATGCATTTAAATGCTACTTTAGCCGATCCAATAGGCCAAAGCTTTTGCCAAAAGGAGAATTATTAGTTTTGTAAGTTGTAAATTAATTCAATTCAGAAAACTTCTCTCTCTTTCTTTTTTCTTTTTGTAAATTTAATGCTATGAAAAGTTCCTTTGCAGAATATATGGTCGCCTTTGGGGCTTTCAGATGCGTCATCTCTCACGTGTCGTTGTTGCTCATTGGTAATCATATTCCACATGAAAAATTAATTAATTTTACCAGGAGTCTTGTTGCATGATCCTCTTGGGCCACCATTGGTCAGAAAGCTTTCTCGTCGATCCCGTGTGGAAAGTTTAGTGAAGTACAGAATGTACGGTGACCGAACGAGGCCAAAGGGCAAATTGACTACGCAGGGTGAGACAGTGGTCGAATTCTAAGGATCTTGCATCCCTGTATTGCTTATTGCTCCCGCCAGCCATTTGGACCATATAGAGAGGAAAAAACACACATTTTTTCGCGTTCGAGGATTTGGGGTTAAAGTTTAATGCTGTTGTGCATATACAGAAAATTCCGTAGCTAAATTACCCTTTTCCTATCCTCTATTTCGCTATCAACACAATCAATTCATATCCAGAAGTCAAAAACCTTGAGTGCCAAAAAATAATCCCAACAATCTATTGCTTTTAGGGTTAAAGTGTAATGCTTTCTCATGCCCGACCAAAAATATTTACATATTTAATTTGTCTGCGACATGTGGAGATTTTAGGGTATCCAAACAAGGCAAAAAAAAAAAAAAAATCTTGGTAGCTGTCAAACTCGTTTGTCATGCCAGGACTGACGGGGTCACAAAGAGAATTAAAAACTATAGCAGCAGGCATCGCATGGCAACAAACTAAGAAAGAAAAGGATGGTGTTGGTGTTTGAGAACGTAAGATATGCATGTGAAATCATGATGGTGTTTTCCTTGTATTTTGTTGACAAATCTTGTATAGTTGTCAAAATATTTTCCAATCAAAATGTAGTTTTTCAATTTAACATGTTTATCACGATACACATGTATCATGATCTAACAAGATTGGCTATGAAAATTTATGTTTTACAGTCAATTAACCATGGTGCCCAAAATGTCATCCTTCATGGGCTACAGACAACGAGATAACTCAATTGTAGAAGTCTACGGATAATAACAGGCCCACAGCATTTGGGCTTCAGCCTGGTTTATCTTTCCACTTAAACAAATGTTTAGACCTCCCATCAGTTGCTTCCGACAGGATCTGTTTTAGTGTAAAAAAAATGGTGTGGCCCATGGAGTGCCTTTTCTTTTTAGGTCATAATTTTTTTTATCATCAATTTTTCAATTGCAAACCACTTATTTAATAAATGTCCTTTGTTAAATCTATATGCGCATTCACGGTTACTGTGGTCAAAAATTTGCGGGAAGGACTTGGCTGGCGGTCCCATTGTGTGAACGTAGGAAAAGTGGGTCCCTGGTTTTTAAGTGGATCCGATCCCGATCTCCGCATGTATGCCACCTGGAAAAAGACAGCTCTCATCCACACGTGGCATAAGCCTGATCGAATAACGCGTAGGCATTTATCAATTAAAAATAGAGGAAAAAGATTTCCCATTTGGCTATGAGTCCATAAACAAGGAAGATTTGACGACAGCAGAAGGGAGAAGAAGATTCTATGCGATTTTATTTTTATTTTTTTCATTTTTTTTTAAAAATATGACGTGCAACAAAATTAAGAAATGCAACAACTATCACATTATGTGTAACAAGTTGTAGTTGCATATTATGATGTGATAATTGTTGAATAATTTATTTTATATATATATATATATTTATTTATTTATTTAAATAGTTTTTAAACGCGGAATCTACTGCCAGTCTTCCGGCTACCAAACTTTTTCGCTTGGGTTATTGTACGGATGCAACATTTGGCAACGAATTCCACGCACAAATCAGAGCGTTACAGCCTCAGCCTCCACGCAAGGCCTCGAAGCTTTTTATTTTCTTCGTTGCCTTTTTACGCGGTTCAAAGGGGGAGGACCAGAGAGTTGACAAAACAATAGACAAGACAAAACAAGAGCTTGATAAATTAATCCAAAAAAGAAATCAAAACAATATTTTGAAACGAGAAAAGAAAAATCTTAGCTTGTGTTCAAAGTTTTCTAAAATTGGTTGCAGAGAATAATGCCCCCCTCCCCACCAATGGAGGCTTCTCGTAAGCCTGACGACAGCTGAGCTCAATGTGAACAAATGGGACCAAAAATTAAAATTCTCGAAAAAGATTTTGACTGAAATTGAGGGAGAAAAAAAAAAAGTTTCCGCGTAGACAAACATGGACTAGGCAACAGGAAAGACTGTACCGTTTGAAAGAAGATAAGAAATGTGAGAAGAAAGGCAGGGGGAGTTGTCTTTCGTTTTCCAAGTCTGAACGAATAATAATAAATTCGCTCTTCTCGACACTAAAGCAAAAGAAAATATTTTCTTTTCTTCCTTTCCTTCTTCCATCTTGAAGATATTCACACTTCTTTTTTTTGTATTCACACCACCCCCATATAAGTCTCTCCCCTTCCCTTTCTATCTTTTCTTCTTCTTTCATCCAATCGATTCAAATCGACATCGATTTTCTTAAGTTATTATTGTGAATTGCGTGTATGGTGTTAGATATGGAAAGACATCATCAGCCTCAGCATCACATCAGTGTCACTGTTGATGCGGCTACTGATAGGTTTCCTCAATGGAGTATTCAGGAAACAAAGGAGTTCTTGATGATCCGTGCTGAGCTGGATCAAACTTTCATGGAGACAAAAAGAAACAAGCTTCTCTGGGAAGTTATCGCTAATAAAATGAAGGAAAGAGGTTATCATCGCAGCGCGGAGCAGTGCAAATGCAAGTGGAAAAACCTCGTTACCCGATACAAGGTATTATTATTATTACTACTACTTTCTAATTGTTAATTGAGACCATTTTTGACTATACTGATTCAATTTGAAATCAAGTAAAGCCTATAATTACCTGTCACCTAATGATAAATCTATAAATTGATGGGTTGTTGTCTTTAATTAGGGATGTGAAACACTTGAACCCGAGTCCGTGCGGCAGCAATTCCCACTTTACAACGAGTTGCAAGCGATTTTTGCAGCAAGGATGCAAAGAATGCTATGGGCAGAAGCCGAAGGAACAGCAAGTGGGTTGAAAAAGAAAGCGGTGCAGCTATCTTCTGAAGACGAGGACGATAATGAAGATAGTGAGGGAGAGAAGGGTGGTGCTAGCTCTAGAAAGAAGAAAAAGGCCAAGAGCAGTGCAAATCCTGATGTTGGTAGCAGTAGCGGCGGCGGGCGGAACTTAAACAATTTGAAAGAGATATTGGATGATTTCATGAAGCAACAGATGCAAATAGAAATGCAATGGAGGGAAGCCTTCGAGGCAAGGGAAAACGAGAGGAGGATAATGGAGATGGAGTGGAGACAAAGAATGGAAGCGTTGGAGAAGGAGAGAATAATGCTGGACAGGAGGTGGAGGGAAAGAGAAGAGCAAAGAAGAATGAGAGACGAAGCTAGGGCTGAGAAGAGAGACGCACTCATCACGGCACTTTTAAACAAGCTCAATAGAGACGACCTTTAGCCCAGCCCATCAGCTTTTTAACATGTATTTCGTTGTTTTGAACAACAAGAAGAAGCTTTTGAAAAGGTTTGTCCTGAAACTCTCTTTTTGGAGACGTCAAAGTTCTTTAGTTTACATATTGCCTTTGCTTTACTTTGATCCCATCCTTTTAACATTTTTTTTTGGTCCATTGTAGCTTCTTGTTTTTTTTTTTTCTCTTCCAGAAACCAGAAAAAGCCTCAATTTCCCTTTTTGTATGTGTCTCTACCTTTTTTGTTATCATTGGGTTGGAGGACATTAATATAAAGCGCATCTACATTCCACAATCCTTCATATTCGACATAAACCCATCGAATTACAATTAAAAGTAAAAATATTCCCCAAGCCAATAAGCTCACCGCGTGCACAGCTGTAATGGTCCGTGTGCTGTCGGCAAGAAGTGGGAGGGTTTGAAAGTTGAAAAATAAGCAAATATCTCAGACCACATGTATATGTAGAGGTTCCTTGCATGGTAAAACAAGAGAGTTGCTGCCAGTTTGTCAACCACGTTTAAAGAAAGCGGAACTAGCAATTTCTTTTATTCATTTCCTATGCAGTGCATATATACTTCAATAGTACTTGTTTTCAATGAAGTGGTTGTTGCGATGTTGGCAAGCAACTACGATTTCTAACGCAGGATTTATGGAAGTCAAAGAATGCGCATGACTTATTTTCACTTCCGGAAATGTATTTCCAAGGGGGCGGGACAGGTTTGGGTTAATTTCTCTAAAATCTAGAATGAAATCTGACTATTGATTTATTCTTTCCATAGTCTATCTTCTGGAGGAGTGGATGAACTATAAAAAGGTTAGCATGCTTTTTCTTTCTTGTTTTTTTTTTTTTTTCTTTCCTTCTTTTGGAACACCAAAGTTAGCATGCGTGAAACCAAATTCCGAAATGCCATGGAATAAGCATCTAGAAAGCATTGTCACAAGCTATCACATAAGCAATATGCAGTTGTACCATGGGCAACAATGACTCACACATACATACACGTCTGTTCTTAATGGATGTTCTATTTTACATAACAGGCTTTTGGAAGACAAGCATATCTTCAAATTTCACACTGGGAAGCAACATTTTTTCATCAATTATTGCAAGTTGTAGCTTTATTTTGTTCTTGGTGATCGGTGAACTCGATCTACCATTTGGTCAAGCATCCAGCACAGGAACGTCTAACAAATCTGCTGAGCAATAAATTTTTACTGTGACAATTTTTTTTTGGAAGAAATGATACTTTTCATTACATGCATAGATCATGTTAACCTGAATTTTCCTCCTTTATGTAAGTTTGATGGCCCCGTTGTGTCATCAATATGAAGTGAGATTGATTCTTTTGCCTTCTAATTTGATTGTCAATGTAGCTGACTTTCATTCTCCAGAATGGAATATTCAATTGAACTTGTCATTTTTTTTTTGTTGCTCATAATTTTTGGCGAGATCTGTACAACAACAAAATATGATGTGCGAATTCGTTTATTCATCTTTTATGAAGTTTAAGGTCCTGAACTTTGCTCAGCTTACCGTTTTGCAGGAATGGTAAGTACAGCTAAGTGGCTTAAAATCTTCCAATCTGATGCTTGCTTTATGTTTTTGATAATGCTAGAAATATGTAGTTTTTACTAAACACGAAATGTTTTTGTACGAAAAATATGGCAGACATGAGACATATATCACAATTAGCTTCACATATAATTATAAACTTCAACAGGCAAAAGTCATGTAATGAAAGAAAAAAAAAAAAAGAAGCTAATTCGCATACGTAATTAGTGTGCTGGCTATATGTTGATCCGTAAGTAAATATTTAATTCATTAGTTATATGCAGGAAATTTAGAGGACGTGTCCAGTGGAGTGCCATGTAATTTTGGCATTGTTGGGATTCAATTCCAGTTGGGGGCTCGTATAGGATGTACTTTTGGCATTTCATAGCCTTTTTGTTCTATTAGCCAGGCATCCTGTGTGCGCAATTGAGTAGCACTGTTATTATTTCAGGTCGAATATTGATTTTCTGTCGGCATATCTTTGGCTCTTAATTGTTTTGTTTTTTCTTTCTATAAGAAAAAGTGAAGTCTTTTATTACTTTTGACTGAGGACAAATTCTCATAATCCTTTGGTGCTAGCTAGATAAGCTAGCCAGTTCCACTTCTGTGCAGCTGGCAATAGAACAGCTCGCTCCATTTGAAGGTGATGATAGAAATAACAGAAATGAGTGCTTGGAGCGCTATTTTGGATGCCCCTCTAATTTGTGTTGCTCATATCGCAACCAGCTCATGCATATACACGTAATTAAGGATTGGATTTGATGCGTGTTTAAGGCTTATACAATGGTTGGGACTTGGGACAGCCAAGTCCAAACGATGCATGGGATTCAGCATATGGTCTGTTACCTTTTTTTTTTTTTGTTGTCGATCAATGTTTTATTATTATTATTATTATTATTATTTCTGTTTTTCTGTTTGTTTATTTATTTATTTTAAAATTTTTAATTAAAATTATATAATTTTATACTTCTGTTCATTCGAGAAGGACATATAATTAAACTTTTTTCGTATTATAAAATATAAATCCAAAAGAAAGAAAGAAAAAAAAAAAAGCTGCCAAGTTAAGCTTTAAATTTGTATAAACCGTGTTTCGGGCTGCATTTAGCTTTTTTTAGGCCGACACGCCGTGTTCCGCGCCAATTGAAACAGTCCATTCGATGTACGAAACGAAAAAGTCCAATCTCTCAACTTAGAATTACTCATAGTTGATGAATTCCATTCAGATTAGAAGTTTTGACCCTCTTCTCACAATCTTGAAGCTGTCAGTCCTTGTCTAAACGTTTTTTTCCCTTCTTCTTCTTCTTCTTCTTTTTTTTTTTTTAATTTTCTCCGTATTAAAATTGAGTCATCTTCTTTATTTCATTTTTTTTATTTTTAAAATTTACATAAAATGAGGCAAATTGAATTAGACTTCAGCACGTCTCCTGCAACACTCAAATGCCTTGCCGTGGTAAATGGGTCACCTATAATGCTATAAAAATGGGGCGGTGGCCCTACGAATCTGCGCGAGACACGAACTCCTAGTTGTTGTTTCGGTGGGTCCTACCCACGAAGATGTGATCGAATTAATCTGTCGTACCTTATTATTGCAGCGTGCAAGAGACCTGCTTGACTTTTGGATCTCAAAGACAAACATCAACAATATATATATGTTTTTGAATTTTATTTTTTTTTACGTTTGTTTATTTTCTCCGGAAAATTTAGTTTAGTGGATACCACTATAGTACCACTGTCTTTTTTTTTTTTTTTTTTTTAATTTTTTTAAGCAACACTATTGTATAACATCAAATAGTAAAATTTACGGCAAAATTAAATATTTACCCGTTTCTCTCTCTTTCTCTGAACGTGGGTGTGTGTTTGGGCCTCACAACGTTATGTTTATTTATTATTTTAATTAATTGTACGTCTTCGTTAGGCAATAACGAGAGAACGAACGAATTAGCACCAACAAGTTTGGGCCACGAAAGGACCCAAAAAATGTTTGGTCCATGGACTTTTTATGTTTGCATGGTTTTATAAGGGCATGTTGTTTCTTGACCATTAAAGAAAACGAAAGTCTAAAGTCAAAGCCTCCTGGACCTCTTTTCTTTCTCTTTTCCCTTTGTCCTTTCACCCCCCCCGGCCCCCACCATTACCAATCCTTTTTTTATTATTATTTTTTTTAATTTCTCTTTTTTTGTCCTGTGCCCACGCTCGGTTGGTTGACGTTAAAGACTCAAATTGTGAAAGATTCAATTCGTTTAAAAAAGAAAGACTTACAAACGGCAATTGCTCAGTCTTCCTATTTTAATTTTATTCCTTTCGGGTTATGGAGTTTTTCTTCTAAAATATTGAAGTCTGTATGCATCGTGTTGACTGTCGGTTTGATCCATTCTTTCAGAATTGGTAATGCTTCAGATTGCGTAAATTATCTTCCGAAGAGCTAAACAAAGATTTCAACATTGGGGAAGATTGAGCTGATTAGTCTTAAAACGGCTAAACAATGTGTGTTTGGGGTGGGATTTTCATTTGAAAGGGTCTAACCTTAATTTGAAACACTAGTGATGTCGAATGCCGGTCTAACTAATCACGAGACTTTTGGCGATGAATCGTTCCAGCTAGCGTTCCATTTGAAGAAATCATTTGTTCATGTACCAGGGGTGTAATGTATTTGTATTCATAATAACTACTCTTGTGTCGCCTCGAGAGTCATGAGGCCGAGACTCATAACCTCTTTTAAAATTTTTCATTTTATTTTTTAGTATTGCCGTTGCCGTTGGGTTATAAGTTAGATGACACCCATTAATTTGCTACGTCACCATCTTTGTGGATGGGTTTCGAGTGAGACGTCCTTAGGGGGAAGACTTGGCATTGAAAAAGAGTTTATTATTTTTCTATGGGAAAATTTTATTTTATTTTATTTTTCTATTTCATAAATTCTCTGTCCTCTCTTCTGTATTAAAATTCAAGATTTTTAAGGCAAAAATCCTGTTGGGATGTTCGTGAAAGATGAGAACAAAAATTTCAACTTTGCTCTGTGTGTACAAATATTCGAGCAGGCCCAAAACTTAAATTTTTCAACTGGCCCAGAGGCCAGAACCAATACAGAAAGGGATATTGTTAGACGGGGGCCCGACAACAAAAGAGTGGTTGTTGACTTGATTGTGTTCCTACCAGCAATGGTGTGTCTCTCTTCCCATTAAAACAACCAAAACAAAAAGGAAAACAAAGACGGTGCGCTCGAATAGGAAAGCGGATTAAAGTTTATTTCAACCGAAAGAGCTTGCCTCTTTCCACAATCAGCGTGCGTGGCAACAAATGTCCCCACCTACACGTACTAATGAGGACAATCTGAAGGCCACGTGATTTCGCAACTACTTTCTGCATCCAATGTGACTACTTTATGCATCCAACTTGACTACATAGATTATTCCTGCGTGCGAAATTGGTTAAACGCATTCACATTTGGGTTCCAATAGAGAAAAAAGGCTTGGGATCAAGACAACTGTTGAAAGAGAAACTCTCCACAGTCTACACATTTTTCAGAGATCCTCATCTACCGACAGAACAAAAAATTCCGTGTGTCATTCCGCAAGATCTTCTACCGCTTGATTTAGGAGTAGGTCAAGAATTGTCTGTCCAAAGTCAGCGCAAATCTCTTCAAATTCTCCAGACCCAGACACGTTCTTCACTCTCCAATTTAACTCTGCGAAGTCTTCTTCGGTCATCTTGTAGAGCTTTCTCGCCAGTTCAATATAGTAATCCACATTGAGAATCTCTGATGATACATAGCCATTTTTCATGGTCACTCTTGTGTCGAGCCCACATGGGGTAGAACACCCGGTGGGGTGCGAAATCAGGAAGCCAGTTTCGGCTGAAGATTTTTTCTTTGATTTCGGTTTCATAGATCTTGTAATCGTAACTGTATTATCTGTTTCACAGGATACAATAACCAACTATAAGTATATCGGGTTACTTGACATTGATAAAATAGATTAGAGTCGCAAACAAGAATGTTTCTGGTGACAACAATTGTAAGGTTAACAAAACTGACCATATGATGAAGTCTTCTCCTCATAAAATTCACTGGTTCCTAGAACAGAAACTGGACTTGAATCCTGCGAACTCCGATCAGGAGACTGTACATTTCCAATTGTGTGCTTATTCTTGATCTTCTTCATGAACTTTGATTCAACCAATACTTCCTTCTGATGATTTCTAGGCCTCACTGGACTTGTTGCATTGGATTTTTCATCAGATTTTCTAGAAACCTCTTTTCTACCGGGGGAAGCAGCACTTGGTGAAAACCGAGCTTCTTTGCCGCTAATTACTAACCTTGAAGATTGAATATCAGACGTCCCCCTTGGCTCACCCTTTAATTTGGAAATCTTCTTCTTGTTACCGTGATTCATCTCCTTCTTTATGACACGAGCCTCCTTTAAATGTATCTTTTTACCGCTTTTCTCTTCGTTCTTAATTCGCTTCTTCTCTGCAACACCCATTTCAGACTCCTTCTGTACGGGTCTCAGTTTGTTCGCATTTTCCGCAGCATTCAAGCAGACAACGAAGAAATCATGATTTTGTTGGTTCACCAACGTGGGCACTTCGCGAAACGACGCAGATGTTCTCACGGGGCGATGCTGCCCCTGTGCCAAGTCAAATTCAAGCAAGTAATCCATGAAATTCACTGACCTACTTCGTGTTACTGAATCTGGGGTTCTTCCTTTCGGACACCAGTTGGCATCTGGCAATGACTCCAAGCCCATTAGCTTCGCCACAACTCCTGGAGTTCCTGGAGCTTGGGCCTTATCTTGACTGATTGGAATTGGATCTTTCGTTACATGAATTAACTCGACCTCGTTGGGCTCTGTAATCTGATATGAGGAGTGTGTTTGGAGCTTGCCTTTACATAGAAGCAGGCGCACAATGCTAGAAAAGCACCCCGAACTTCCATCTTGGGATTTAGTCATAGTTTAGTTCAGAGGGAAGAGGAGCTCTCAACACAAGAGTTAGACAGAAGCTTTAAATTGAGGGATAATGTAAATTATGTCAGACAATGGCTGAAAATTATTTTCAGCAGAAACAATAGTTAAAGGAGAGGACTACATCAATAACACGGTCGGAATACGAAGGATAGAGAGAGAGGGAGAGAGACAGATAGAGGGAGGCGGGCTTTGGATTTAAATGCCACTTTTGGAAAAAAAAGTCGGTTGATAGAACCATTTGGTCGTTGAATTCACTTTTGAGATAAAAGAAAAATGTCATGGCCCTACGCGCCATAAGACCTTCTCCAGATGAATTGTATATTTACGGTTAGTCTATAAATTTTTAAATATGACACTTTTTCAAAGAAAAATAAAATAATATATATATATATACGTGACAGCATCAATGGACTGTAGTCCGCAGTATAAAATGACAGAATCATTATTATAAGAGAAATTTCTTCTTTTCTTAAAAGAATTATAAAATATATTAAACTATAAATTATATAATACAAATAAATTTTAATTAAAATTTTGACTTCTCATCGCTGGTGGTGTTTATATAGGAGGAATATTCTCGGTAAACCCTTAGACGTTTTTATTGACTTTTGAGAGTCGAATCTGTCGACCCTTATTCGTCGACCGTCAAAAAGGAGAGCCAGGAACTGTGGTTTCGTGGGAAGAATACAGACTACACTCAGCAACCGACGCCCCCAATCTTGACCAATTGCTCTCTCTTCTGTAGATAATTAAATTATTGTCGGTGGTAATTAGGGCTCAATTGCAGCCCATCGATCAAAGGTTTAGATGGGCTCTTGTGATGCTAGAACTAAACTGTTCTGAAAATGGGCTTCAGTCTAGTGGTCTGTACCCATTCAATATAAGATACAAACGGACCTCTCCCTTTCCCCTCCCCCTGACGCCCTGCTGGGGAGGAGGGAAAAGAGAGAGAAAATTCCAAAATTTTCTTCTTGGGCCCACATATTTCGTTTTCTCTAAGATTCGGAGGAAACTTGTTGGTTTCTCTCATGTATTTGTCAAAAAAAAGAAATTATTGTACTTATGTTATTTTAACTAATTCATCGTTGAAACATGTGGTTGTCTTTCTGTCTGTTGTTTTTTTCTTTTTTCTCTTAAATAATAGTGTAAAGAAAAAAATAATAATTAATGTTTGCATGGCAAAAACTCACCAGCTGACTTTTTTTTGTGTGCCTTTTGTTTATTCAAAATCCTCTCTTTTTCTAGAGTACTGTTAATATGTATGATATAATATTAATTAGAAAGGTAAAATCGGTATTATAATATATATATATATATATATATTTTTTAAATTCCTAAATAAAAAAATTTAATTTTCTTTTTTTCTCAAACACAGAGATAATGAAAATTTTTTTTCTCTCAATTTCCTTTCCCCTACATTTTCTTCCCCAAGCAAAGTGTGAAAGCTATAAGCGTCCTTCTTGTGGGGGGGAGGGGGGAGGCATGTCTTGATAATGGGCCTCACTTTTGTGGCATATTGAAGCCTAATTATACACACACAGATACTTGCATTTGTATTACAAATTAGAAATTTCGACCAAAAAAAAAATAATTTAAAGTTGAAGTAGTAGTTGTGTGGATAGACATATGATTTTAAGTTCAAATCTTTTTGTGTGCATTCACGAAACAAGTAGAGGATGCTATTGTGCAGGTTGCGCTAGCAACTCGTAGTTTTCTTAAAAAAGATATTTCGTGATATTTAATATCAAAGATTCCATGAATTTTTTTTTTTTAAAAAAAAAGATTCTATAAACAAGAAATTAAATAAATGTCCAACTCACTTGAGAAAAATAATACTTTGCTCTTGCATGTGAAAAAGACCCACACACAAAAAAAAAAAAAAAAAAATTCTATAAAATTGGATGATATGAACCATTGCATACACCGTCCCGTGCAAGCAAAGTGACAATTGAAGACAATTATTAAATAGCCCATGCAGTCTTACGAGGCAGTCATCCTCCGTAGTAGCGTACATGGGGAATTTTTTCTAATCATTATAGTACAATATGCATAATGAACACAAAGAACCAAGGCAGAAAATCCAAGGTAATTATACTCGAAATTATCAAAAGGGAAACAGAGTAAAGCTATAGAAATTTAGGTCTTATCAGACAGGCAAGTAGATAAAGACATTGTGGAAGTTCAGTCGGTATGATTTGAGGCTTGGTATGGGAATATCCTTGTGACATTTAGGAAAATGACCTTTTAACCAGAAAGTCTGCGTGTAATAATTCTTCTTTAGTCCTGTGCCTCTTGGTCAGGCACTGAGGAGGAGACCCACTTCTCAAATCAAAGACGTGGCACGAACAAAGTTGGTAAAATTATGCCAGACAAATCGGTGCTAAAGGAAACGTGAAGGAGACAAAATCACTGCAAATAAGACTCTTATTTTATTTAACCTTTTGCATCAATGTTACTTCCAACATTGAATGAGTTGAACAATATACTATATCTCTGATGACGGGATGATTTTCTTCCCGAGAAGAATATGAAATTACATTATTTCGTCCACCACCACAGCACAGCACTGATGGGAAAATAGCCCGGATGAAATTTCTGGCAATGACCAAAAATCCAGGCAGCTGCAGCTAAGGTAAAATGGACACCGATACGAGTCGCGCTGTAACAGTGCGCAATGAAGGGAATTGGCTATGCAAAAGAAATCTTAAGACAAGTTTTATTCTGTCGACCAGTTGCTAACGTTGACGATCGGTCTTGTAGTACACAACATCCCCAGTGTCACTAACATAATGGTCTTTCTTCAAACTCCTTATCAAACTTCCTATCAGGTAAAAGGGTAGAGGCCCTGATTTCTCTGGCTCCCGGTAATATTTTCCCAGCACTGGTCTGGCAGCCTCGGTCTAGATGGAGGGTGAAAACACATGATCATTGGGAACAAAATTCAAATAAACAGGACAGTATTAAATCCCTCATAATACGAAGAAATACTCACTGCTTCCATTAAGTGATAGTGTGGGATTTGAGGAAATAGATGGTGAACGACATGAGTTCCAATGTCGTGATGGATGTTATTGATCCATCCATAGTCGCGATCTAATGTTGTCAAGCCTCCCCTCAAATAATTCCATTCCTGCCCAATTTAAGCAAAGGAGGAAAAAAAGAAATGGAAAAACACAAAACTCAGAGCTTAACAAGTCAACACTTCTCAATAGACATTTCTCTTCTTTTATTCCTCGCCAAGTCTTAGTTCAGTTTTCTTCCAAAATTTTGAACTTGAATATGTGGACAGCATAACATTTTGAATGTGGGTACCTTTCCGCGATACCAGGGAAGTTTATCTTCATGGCCATGGTGATGCAGGTACGTAACAAAGTCTAGCCACATAACAAAAACCTACAATTGATGACACACGGGTCAACAAACTATTTCTTTAGGATATATGCATGTTTAATTTTGACAAGAGTGCAAAGAAAAATTTACCCAATATGGAATTCCGTAGAGTTTGAGCAATTGCATTGGACCCATTACAATAGATAAGCCTACAAGTAAAGCAACCATGGCCGTCCAGCATGCGGTGGAAGTGATCACATCTTTTCTCTCACTTGGGATAAACAGGTCACTTTTTGGGTGATAGTGAGAACCAGTCTTCCCAGGACTTCTACTCCACTGAAATCTCAAACATGTCAGCAATAAAACTTCTTCAATTATGAAATCAATTTGCACGATAAGGAGGCACAAACTTACAAGATAGAAAGGAAATGCAAGCATGGGAAATGGCGGTGTGAAACGCAGGGATTTTGTGATGGCATCCAAGTTCTTGTATATCTTCTCAGACAGCTGAAATGGAGAACAGAGAAAAATACATAAATTTCAGACACCTGAATGCCCAAGCCCAACAGCTATGATCAGGAAAATAAAAAATGTGGGGATGTCACCTACCGGGTGCCAGGATTCATCATTCTCCACATGCCCATGGTTTTGATGATGAGTCCTATGGCTGATCCTCCTGCAAAATAAATTGAATTCCCATGTGGTTCCTTGTTAATATCAAAGTCCAGACCACAAAATTTCAATGAGACAGAGGGGAAAATAACGATGAAAAAGACAGAAGCCTAATGAAACAAGACCAATATATCAAAATACAAGCAAGACACGACTTTACGTACCATCCATGATAAGGTACGAGAATTGAAGAGTGCAGGAGATGCCCAACCACACTATTCAAATTGGTATCATTTGAAAAGCTTCCATGTCCACTGCGTAACGAGATTCGCAAAACAAAAACAACCTATGGTTCAAATTCACTCAAGAAAATTAAAAGAACTAGCCAAAAACAGAGATAGCACAGATTCTAAAAAAATGAAAGTGATTACCAGTCATGGCCAAGAACAAAAAGAGCCCAAAACATGGTTCCCTGAGCAGCCCAGTAGAAAGGCCAAACAAGCCAATTATCCAAATAAGCAGCAGCCGCAGCCAAACCAAAAACCACGAGGACATCCCTCACCACATAGCTCATCGACCTCCAAGGATCCTTAACCCAGCAATGCTTTGGTATGGCAGCTCTAATATCGGCCAATTTGAACGGTGGCGGCGCCCCTGGGTCGAATTCCCCCTCTTCTTCGTTTTCTTCCTCCCGTCCAATCCCATCAACGCCATCGATTTTCTCTTCTTTATTCTCTTCTTCTGTCGATGCAACGCTATATGGGGTGCTCACTTTAAGCCCCCAGTTTCTCTCCGTCCAACACCCACCCGAGAATCCGACAGAGCGAAGGGTAATTAGATCGGCCCGGGCCTTGCTTCTGCCCAAAAAACTGGGCTTTGAAGGGATGGCTCGGGTTCTGGGTCTATGGATTACAACAGGAGGGAGAGGCTTGAACCCACATTCTGCTAACGCCAGCCTAGCCATTAGCGACCCAGACGGAGACCAACGTAACGCATCTCACATGGGTCTCGCTCGCTCCTCCGTCTCAAAGCGCAGCGAGAGAATAAAAAGAAGCGAGAGCAGCGAGGGAGTATCAACTATCGAGAAATGAAAACATCTGGGGAAGCTACCTAACTAATATCATTAAAAAAATAAACTTGGGGAAAATCTATTCTAATAAAGGACGGAAAGCGCAAAAGATACGAACCCTGACGACCATCACCAAAAATGTAATTTAGTTTTGTCTTTTGAGTTAAGTCTTATCACATTAAAAACGCTCATTCTGGATTTTTTTTATATATAAAAAAAATTTATATATTATATAAAAAAAAAAAAAAGAGGCACACGCAAGTCCATTGCAAGCCTTTGACTATTCTTCATTCTTGCAAACCGCCACCTCGCGTTTATCTCGTTTCGTACTATCCCGGATAAAGTCTAACTGATTTTTTTTCTTTCTTTCTTTCACAAGTGATGGCTCCTTCCCAAGTATAACATGGACGCCCACGACAATTGAGGAAACTATAATATATAATCAAGAGCAAGAAATTAACACAAACTTAAATAAAATGAAAATTAAATATTAATGCTTACAAAGTAATATAATAGTTATAAAAAGTAAGTTAATTATATTTTATTTAATTTCACTAATAAATTAAATTGAATATAAAAAAATTTCTATATTAACTTACTTTTTACAGTGACGTTGACCGCAAATCAAAATCAATTGGACTAAAAATATTTACTAGGCTAAAAAATGATACATAAAATTATATATAATTAATAAAATAATATAAGTATAATTATAATAATACATAAACAGAGTTAATAAAAATAAAGATGAGTAAAAAAAAATTGTTTTTTTTTGTGTTCTTATTTTTATTTTTATTTTTTTACGTTGATACTGATTGCACGTGACCAATTTGAGATAGGTCAAATGCATATCGGATATCTTTTGTGGCTTGTTTGAATTGCATCCGCATAATTAGGGACCCTGTTCGGAATTGTTATGAACCAGTTTCTGTCGTTGTCCAGATGTGATGGGGGCGTGAACCACCTCTTTTTAGTATGATTGGTTGAGGTGCGTGGCTGGCTCTGGTTCGTCGTAGTGATTAGCACAACGGAGAAAGTGTTTACTGTCTAGCATATTAAATTTAACAATGAAGCAAGATTAACAATATGTTTAAAAAAAAAGAAAAGAAAAAGTAAATGAACTGGAAAAATGTACAATACGAATGAAAGACAGATCATAGGAAAATTTTCTCAATATAATTCATTTATTCTTGGTGTTTGGAAGAGTATAAAGGACAAGATGTGGCCATTTGTTTGGAAACTCGCAATAATTATATAATTTTCTTTTTTTGATGGCCATAATTATATAATTTGATATTACCAATATTGACTTTTATTCCAAAAAAAAAAAAAAAAAAAGAAGTATCGATTTTGAATTTGAAAAAGGTGCAGTTCATTTTTATCACTTTCTCCTATACTCTTTTCTTTTTTTTTTTTTCCTATAAAAATATTTATTATTGTAAGTTTAAACTAATTTTTTTTATTAATGTTCTCATTTATTATTATTATTTTTAAAATAAGAGACCCACTGCATGAACAACAATAATTATGAGTAGAATTATTTATATCTCACTATAATAATTACGATATTCAAAATTTAATAAGATACTTCAATTCACACTCTATCTATTTATAATTATGGCTATCGATTTTCCTGTTTGGATTAGATATTATAAATCTCTTCACCGTAGCACCACCTCCCACGCAACCCACAGCAACAACTCCTTCAATTTCCCTCACAGGTTCCGATTATACCTCGTTTTTTTGGTGTGTATATATGTATATATATATATATATATGCCCAAGCTACTTCTAAACATTTCTAATTGTTTTGGTGGTAGTGTTGGCATTGGAAGCACTGTTAATATTAACTTATGCGCTTCTTGTTCCTACAGGTTTTCTTTTCATTCTCTTCTTCTTTTTCCTGCTGCTTCTTGCTGCCTCAATTACTATCAAATTATTGTTTTTTCTTTTCTTTCTTTCTTTCTTTTTCTGTTTTGGAGTACATGTGTACTTGATTGTTATGGCTCTCAATTTGGCGACTTTCTTTTTGGGTTCTCGGGGGAGTCAATAATAACGTGTAAGCTGTGTTGGTTTGGGCAGAGGAACTGCTGTAAGTATGAAAAATATGCTGGAATCGGAATTCCCCCGGTATCAATGTTATATTGGCGGATTATCCGCAGGCACTTCCTAAACGCTTTTCCGAGGTTAGGATTTGCAGCCCCGCCTCGTTGGTAATACTCATTGCGTGCAAACAAATTCGGAAGTTCCAGTCCTTCCTTCAGACTTCTAATGCTTTTGAAGTACATTGCAATGGTGAACTGGCAATCTCTTGTCCTTCTTTAATGGCTCTTGTTGTCTTTCTTATTGAGCAAAAGGCATTATTATGGAATGATGATGCTTTCAGTTATTGGTTGTTAAAAGATATTTGCTGAACATTATTTGTTTTCTGATTGCTGTTATTACATGAAATTGTAGGTTTTCTCTAAGCTGACGGAGAATAGGTTTCCTGGTGAAATTGAGTTGAGGGATCTCCTTGGCAAGAAGCTTGCTAATCCTGTAATTGTCCAGGGCAATGGAGGTGTCTGGTCCTAGTGCGCTGAAGAGGCTAGCCAAAGTTCTGGTTGAGTCCGAGTTACATTTCCTATATGACAGGAAACATGTACACTGCTGATTTAGAGAGATCTAGCTTCTTGTGGTCTTATTCACTCACAAATCAGGCTCTAAATTGTGTCGATGACTTTCAAGTCCCCCTGGAAGCTCTTGTTTTTTGATTGTCCACTTTTCCCCCTGTTTACTGTAAAGGAGTTTTGGTGGACTCTGACTTTTTATGCTATGCTGATGCCCAGGGCATATAACACTATGGCTACATGTTCTTGACATGCTTAAGGCAAACTGCCGGCATTATCAGCGTTATGTTATACATCTCTTGTTTGATATGTCTTGACGAATGTTTGGCGTGTAGTAATAACTGATCAGCAACCCACAGTTTTTTATTGGGTGCTTTGTGTGTGTGTGTGTGTGTGTGTTTGTTGGGGAGGGGGGGGAGTGAAGATAGAGAGAATATTATACTTGTCCTTAAATGCATTTCAGATCCAAAAAAAATTAAAACATATATATGCATGCACTTGGTTTTCTTCTGATTCAAGTGAGGTGTCCATCTTGCTGTTGTCTCTAGTTGCTGTGTGACAACGAGAGAGACGAGACGACGGAGAAATCCCACTTGAACAGGGGGCTAAAGTAGATAGTGAACAGGTCCAAGCAATTGCAAGTTTTGAAGGGCTCCATTTTCTCGACAAGTTTATTAGCCATCGAGGCAAAGTCTTCCCAGCTATCATTCAGCTCTTCAGACCGATTCTCTAACATAATTACCAAGAAGTTTGTTTAGTAGCTGTTCAAGACATTACACTTGCCACCGAGTTATATTCATATGTTCACATTAAACTCAGCAAAATTACGAAATTTTTTTCCAGGATAAGAATACAGCTTTCTAGAGACAAATCTAAATGTTAAACCATTGTACTATTCCCTAAAGTAGAAGAACGTCATAAGTCCAATGGCTGACACTAAAGCAAAAGCGCAAAAACGAAAAACGGCTTCCTCGAGAAAATGAAACCTCCAATTCTTGCCATTGACCCAGCTAGTCGTTTTCGATTAAATCTTTCGCATACCAAGACGCTTTTCATGGGTCTTAACACGTTCAGTCAGTGTATCGGATTTTTTCCTTTCCATTTATATTTTGGTGGCATTCATTTAACACGATGCGATGTCTTGGGATTGGATCCCTGCTGATGCGCACGTGGCTGTGTTGTTTCTTAAAAAGGGATTTCCTGCATGAACTGATACGAAGATCCGGGTTTCAGGATTTCAAAATTCTGGAATATATTAGTCTGTCGGCGGAGAGTTATCAGACCCTCTCGAGTCATTGAACCGGGTGTGGGCAGGTTGGACTGCGTCCTTTACAAAGCGGCTCCATGAATCTGTACTTATCACATTAACAAATGGGTAGCACCTGAAAAAATTAATCTTATTCTATAACCAAAATTGCCAGCTATAGGTAATGAAGATTATACTGGATTATTTGGGCAGCCTCAGCCTGTGTTTCTACAATCCTATAAAAATAGTTGAGCCGTGGCAAAAATAAGCTGATCTACATGAAGAAAGGGACAGAATTACCCATAAAGTGAGCTTTTAATTGCCTGTAAAACTGCCAACAGCTGATGCGTGACTGATGCATCGGGCCTTGCAAGTGCCTCCAGTAGAATCCCACATGACCAAATATGAAGAGCAAATGGAGGCGGGAGGGTGAGCAATCAAAATAGATACAAACTAAAGGCAGACATCCCTTGGTTCATATTTGCCACCATTTTCGATTCTCCATTGCCTTGACAAGTTCATCGGCCAATGATGCAAAGTCTTCAGCCCCACTTTGCAACTCTGCAGTACGCCTGCTGATTCTCTGGTATTTGAATTATGAGAATAAGCAACATTAGGATCAATTTGAGGTATCACCTACAGGAAACAGATCTAGAATAACAACTGTGATAACTACACTGGGAGGTTCAACTACCTGAGTGATGAATAACAAAAAATACCACGAAAGCAATATAATGATGTTCCATTTGGTTCTTTCAGATTGAGATTAAAAAAAAAAAAAGGTATAATGGAAGGGAGACCCAGCACTTATGCCACTGCAAAACTGGCATCCTTTTCTCTCATCATTGGCAGCTTAAATTTCCAAACATGGCATGAGATGAAATAACAAACAGGTTCAGTCATGCAAATTTTACCTCCAACTTTTCCTGTCTCTCTGCAAGCTTGTTTCTAGCATCAGCAGCAACTGAAGTGGCATCCTGAAAGGGTTCCCACATCAGACAAGCCAAAAACTTAAACAACTGTTTATATGGAGAACAAAAGTTGAACGCAGAAAACATCATGCTCTATTACCCCAGCTTTTCTATATTTGGCTCTAATTTCTTCAGGTGTTCGGAGTCTGGGCTTACTATCATCATCACTCATGCCTAACAATTGTTCCCTTTCTGCTCCCTTTACTGCAATTTAACAATCATGATCTTCAATAGTTATAAATACAAAGAAGTTTTACATTGAAAGCCAAATTTACCTCTCTTCATACTTCTCACATCATGTGATGATGAAGTTGCAGTGTGTAGAGGAGGTTCATCATCTATCTCAATGTCATCTACACTCAAAAGAATTGCATCAAGCGACATACAGAAAACTGAAGCGGGGGGAAATATAATAGTAGAGACAAAAATGTATAAAACCTATGTCAAGTTCCGCAACTTCATTACTATCTTTGACAGTTAGAGATGAGTCTGGGAATGGGGGCTTTGCAAAAATTCCTTCTAGATGAGCAACGCTAGATTTAGGATTCAGAATAATGTCCACAGTCTGGTCCACCTTTTTCCCTTTAAAGCTTCTCATGAATCCATTTATAATCCCAGATTTAGCACCCTATCAAAACACAGACACAGTTAATTTGAGACCCAAGTCACAAAGATTTTAAGACAAGAGTACTAATAATCTCTCTTGATTTTTCTTGTCCAAATTACAAGATGTTGGATCTATACAAACTGGTACTATTAAGATGAACCTGCTTTTCCTTCTGATTTAAAGAGAAACTAAAGGCAGCATCTGCAGCAGCAGCTAGGACTTTATCATGGAGACATGGAAAAGAATCTGGAAAGCTGGAAAGAACATTTTGTACAATTAGAAATTATATTAAGGATAAATTTGCATTGGTTTAAAATAAAAAACTAATTACCTGAAACAATTTTCACCCGATAAAAGTGAGATGAAGACCAACTCACACCCGTTTGCCTATAAACTTCAGAACATTAGATAGGTACATCAAGTGCATAAAGGATAAAGAAAGATGCTGCAACATGAGGAATTAAGAACATGTCTAGAGCTTAAAAAAAGCAACTGTGCTCTGGACTAGTTTTAAAAATGCATATTTTAAGGGAATAAAGAAGAAGTAACTTATAAAAGGATTTTCTGACAAGTTTAATAATCATAAAGAAATGATACCAGGGTGATCTGCCCATCTTCAGAACTCATCATCTTCTCCATGTTTGCTTTGAAACTCCACCTTAAAATTGACATCAGAGAGCTTTCTTTCATCAATTCCAAGTCTGGAAATGATCTGAGCAAAGAGGGGAACAGCCCACATTAGTCATTTAACAACTAGTAATGTTCACTTGACCTACTCTCAGAAGCGTTAAGACTGCATTACACATCACTAAGAAGGCAGTTGATACTTGCAAGTCAAGTTATTAAGTAACTTGCCATTCTCAGCACTTTACCTGATTTCAATCACTCCTGTCTGAAACAGCAATACCACACCAATAAACATGTCATCTTTTGTAAAAGTTGTAGTCCAACAGCAAAGTTTTGCATGCTTCACTTTACACATAGCTTTCTTGTTTCCCTGAACAGAGTGGGGTTAAAATTAGGACTACCATTTTGTTAGCTGATGAAATGTAACTTTGTTAGAAGTGGGAGAGAAAGGGAATAAGAAGCAATAGAGCTACCTGAATGATATTTTTTGCAGGGTACAAGCGCAATGAATCCTCACAACAAAGCAAAACAAGAGAATCCATTGATCTTTCTGTGGCGATTGCTAAATTTGAAAAGAACTGCTCTTTGCTGTTATGTGAATCAATTCCTGTTGAGGTAGTTTTAAGCAGAGACTCATTTTTGACAGCTGCATCCTGCCCAGAATCCTCTGGCTGCTTTCCATAATTTAAGCTGGAAACTAGTGTGCTTCCCTCTGTGAATAAAAGCAAAATTTGCAATTTTTGACTTGTAAGTCCATCCATGATGAAAACAAATGTATTATTGCTATTTGATAAAGATTATACTTGCCTATGACGTACATGGAAATTGCAGTTGATTTTTTTCTTGGACGAAATGGATGAGAGCTCATCAAGCCACCAGAATCAGAGTCCACAATAGTAATCGTGGCATCCCTTGTTAATAAAAGCATCATTTCCTCATTAGAGTTGGATAGAATATTAGGTTCTGAATGCTTTGGGCTTCCCACAATGCTGGAAGTGTTTGCATATTTTATCGATGACACTGCAATGACTGGAGTGCTTGAGGGAGAAACACAGTCTGTAAAGAACAGAACTGAGTGTGAAGTCATGTCAAGCACTGCTACCTGAAAAGAAAGCATCGAATTCAAGAACCTATCTAAAGAAAGAAACCTTAAGAAGTCACATACAGCCTGACATAGCATGAAAACAATGAAAATAAATAACCCAAACAAACAGAGAGAATACTTACACGGCCACATTCAAAACCCACAGCAAGTTTGGCTCCAGAGTTAGTAAACTGCAGTGCATGAATTGGGGAACAAACCAAAGAAATAACTGCGCTGCACTGGGATTCCTCCCCTTTAGGCAAACTGTGAACTACAAAGCAGAAAAATGTACTGGTTTGGGAAAGTGAACCTAAATATAGAATCTCAAGACAAACATAATATTGATGTCTGACAAAATCAAAGAAAAGCCTTGGAAGTAAATGTGCCTTGCAAAATAAAGAACCCATCAATTTAACTGGGAATATAAAGCTATGAATTTATTAAATTAAGCTCAAGTTGAAGCTTCCAAATTTAACTCTTTATTTAGAATTCTCTTGTGAGTTACCGTCCACAAGAAAACAGTAATTAGGCTGAACACCAATTCTAGAAATTTACGTTCTAAAGTGAACTGCTCAGATTTTTAGCAAACTAATCATTTTTCAAGAATCTGAAATATTTGAATAGAATTTGATCACATTATAAGGCTAATCTGCTTCAGTTTTCTGCAAATAAATTTCTGGTTTATGTTCCATTGAGTTATTATCTAGAGAAAGCCGATAAATAATGCTGAAACCAGAAGTTGGGACATGGTCACAAAGTTGAAACTTTTTCTTTGAAAAGGTAAAATTGCAAGAAATTAAAAAGTAGGTTGCTTACAGGGATGGCACATCCCCAAACTTACCTTCATTTTTGGTCCCTGTCAAAATACAAAGGTTTTTCTCATGTGAGCTGCCATTCAAGTTATATATCTGAACCTGAAAATTGAGCACAAGTTGCAACATATATAAGATGATAGCACGTTGTAGAAAAACGAGAGGGGGGGTTGGTGGGGAGAAGAACTAAATACACGTTACTTACCAGGCCGCATATATTGCCAACAGCCAAACATAATGAGTGGGAACAAAATTCCAAATTTGATACTGGAGCACTAAAGCCTGCAATGTCTAGATTTTGCATCTGACAATGATATGAAATCAATAACAGTACAAAAAATGCATCATATACAGAACCAGATAGTTGACTCTACTGATATACAATGCTTCAAACACAGAATTAAATAGTTAACTCTACTCATCTAACCTTGCATTCTAGAATGTAAATAAGTGAGAGAACCGGATATGTGGCATTCCATAACCTAACAGATCCATCTTCATAACCTGCTACATACACTCTTTCAACAGTAGCATGTTCTGCAAATGCCAATTGACTAGGCAGACCTCCAGTCAATGGCCACTTCAAACCAACAACCTGGGCAAGTGTGGCATCATTTTTCCTAGCTGTGGCAACCTGAGAGATCACTTGAAACAGTTGAATGATATGACGATATGACATTGACAGAGAACTGAGTGATGTCAATAAGACAGACATAATTATTCAGGCATATATACCTCATGGAGAACTTTTGATGAGTTTCCTCCAGGGGGCAGTACTACAAGTTTTGCCACTGTCATAATTGGATCAACTATGGGTACTACTGCAGGAAATTTCTCAGCATAAATGGAGGTTTGCTTCTCATGCTGTGACATTATGACAGACAAATTATCATTGCCATAAAGATGGAGCTGTCCTGGATTTGTCAATATAGCAAGGCCAGATTTATGCTTACTCCCTGCTGGCCCAACACTTGGTAGCAAAATCATGTCAGCAAAAGAGCCATTCATTGTAAGGTCCACGCGACCAGCACATCTTAGTGTCTCCTTCTTCGATGCCCATTCTAGATTCAGAACCTGTGGTATCAAAATTACATTCAGGGTTCTAATAGGTGGAAGAAAATTTTCAAATACCACTTGAATAAGAAAGAGCTGCAAATGAAGACACCAAGGCAAGATGTAGCTAGATTAAAAAGAAAACTTAGAATTCAATTTTCTTCTTCCTCGTTTTTTTTTTTTTTCATTAAGTTACTCTGAATGCTTAGAATCTTAATAGTCTCAAACGAGTCTCACTTCAGGGGAAAAAGGATTTTTCTGACTAAAAAGAAATAAAATTTGATGAAAAGATTTAAATTCTGTGTGCCATCTAACGGCCTTTTTACTCGGAAAAGATACTAAAGCTTCATTGATGTGAGAAGAAAAGATTTCTTACAACCAAAAAACCAAAAAAATCCAACTTTAAAAGCATTCACAGACTCCTGATCAAGTCTAGCCACATACATAACACTGACTATGGTTTTCATGTATCACATGTTTTTTATTCTTTTAAATAGCAAATGCTGGCAGGTGAAACAGAGGCAGAGAAAAGAGATCAAACAGCAATGTCATCTCTATACCAACAGAAGAAAATGTTGAATAGTCACGATATAAATAACTAACCATCAGAACTTCATCAGATCCTATTTCATCACCACCATAGATAAATAGCTGGCCGTCACAGTCATTACTGGATCTATGGCTTTTGGACCAGTGTAAGACAATAACAGGCAGCCTCTTTTCAGCTGTTGATAATTGTAGCCTAACAATATTGCTAGAAAATTCATTTTGCTGAGTTTTAGTATTGGAAGAAGTGGGTATTTTCCAAAACAGGATGTCTCCATCCATATAACCAACCGCAAGAATAGAGCCACTGGAAGACGCCCAGCAAAGAGCACTTATCTCTTTCTGTAGTAGACGATAAGATGTATTGCCTTTGATATTATTGTCCACCTCACTTATTGTGTTGACAATTCCATCTTTCAGTTGGAGATCATTGCCACCTCCAACAAAAAGAATTTGAGATGCAGAAACATCCCAAAGGATCATTAATCCATTCTGATAAGCAATCAGCACTCTGCAAAATTAGTAGCATAAAATTTGACATATAGAGGAATGAAATGTAGTTTTAGGTATTTTGCCACAGAAAAATGCCACAAGGACACAAAATTTGATTAGTTGATGGCATTGCAATATGGACTAAAAAGGCTAATAGGACATAGAGCAATTCATATGACGAGAAAATCTTCTTGCCACTTTTTAATTTCATGATCTGATCAGAATAACATTTGGGAGGAATGCTGTTTGAGAAATGAAATAGGTGGAGTAATTCTAAAAACTATAGCTTAAATGAGTGAAAATAAAGTTTTTCTGTGCCCTATATTGCAGAGCCACTATTATAATTAGAGGATAAAAAAGGAAGAAAAATTGGATCATAAAACAATTTACCAAGAGGACACATTTAAAAGGGAATCAACTTGGGACAATTAGAAATAAGGGATGATAATGCCATAATTCTGTGCAATTTTGAAAAGTAAAAGAAATAACATGAGTCCAGTACTTGTATCTTGCCTATTTCCAGAAGAACAAGGTTGAGGAAGAATTCCAACAATAGGTTGGTGATCAGGAGATGGGTATCCAGCAGCTTCTGTGAAATAGCCCAAGATACTGGCATTAATTATAAGAAGCAAACTGAGCAACAGCAAAAGACACTGTAACAGACTGAAAAATCTAGTAGTCTTGCATGTCCTAAATGATGAAGAAAGAGACCAATATCATCTTCATTCAGTCTTTCTTACAATGCTCCTTGAAAGATTTATAGGCATCTAAACAGATTAGATTCATCTAATAGCGAATGAAGTTCTAGAAGAAAAGCAGGCTCATAAAATGATATCATTGTAGACATACTAAAGGTTTCATATTCATTATGGTGTGAAGGGAAAAAAACTCACCTTGAAGGTTTCGTCACAGTCAAATTAAAAATGAATTCAAATATACCAAAACCAAAATTTATCTAGATATGCAAGCTTTCTTGTAACTTGTATAAATATCCATACTAGACTTATCTGATATGTTTCAACTGTGAGATCATAGATCACACAATTACTGAGCACAAAACTATTTTGCAAACACATAGAAATTGTAGATGTTTCTTAAATTGTCTTATGCAATTGAAATTAAGGCTGTACACCAACTACTAGTGCACCCACAACATGCAGATAATTGGTAAAAGTGGAAAGTTTCGCACAAAACAACAGAAGACAAGAGAGCCACACAAGAAGACATAATCATATGATTCATGCAACTTTTTTTTTCAGACAAGTTTGTGAAAGTTCCTGTAATCAATTTTTTTCATTGTAAACTAGATAAGAAGCAAACATGAAATCATATGAGAGTAATAACATTTAATGTTGTATTTTAGTAATAGAGTAGAACAACAATTAAGTTAAAGATATCAAGTGCATAGATCCATGCATTCACAAAAAAAGAAGAAATTACCTTTTAAAGAGTTAGCAGGTAAACAATATGGAAGCTGCAAGAGTTTAGGACCTTCATTGTCATACTTCACTACAGTCATTGTACCACATTCATCTCCGATGAGCCTGTGCACAATACACAATGCACTGCATCATTTACACGCTACTATCTTTTGATTACCATTTGTTAAGGAACCTATTAATACGATCAATGTGTGACATTTATATGCTATGTACGCTACATTAGGTAGGAGCCACTGATTACAGAGAACGCAGTTATATTCGATTCCCAATGCAAACTACATGCTAGGCACCTGCTCTCCAGATTCCAAACCTGCAAAAATAAATTGAGATTTAGAGTACAGACAAACTCTGAACAAAACTACATTATAGCATATGCAATGCCTTAACAGAAACACCAATAGGCTGGAGAGAATGAATACCAAATCCAGAGTAGTGATATAAAGTAGGCGGGCGGTAGGAAAAAAAACTGACCAAGGAGGAAGAAAAGATGCAAATGTTCAAGATGCTTTTCACATCATTTTTAAAGAATATCAGAACAGGCAAAAATTTGACAAGAAACAAGAATTAATACCTGAATATCATTCTCATTTGTAATGGTGACTAAGAATCCCTGGTTTTGTAAAAACTGCAAAAAACTAGGTGTTATATTTCCAGGCAAAAATAAGCAAACAAACGGAGATTATTTGCATATAATAAGTATAACCTCTATGTTTTTAAAAGGCGATTGCTTTGGAGATATGAGAAGTCCTTCAATACCATCACCGCCCATAACTTTGATCCTCCCATCCCTACAGTAAACACCAAAGGGAATACGAAACAAAGAGGAATCTTTAATTCGTTAGAGTGAATCACCCATTTATGCACTGCAAATGAATAAGTTGCATTGTGATGCAAATCAAGGGTGTTCTAAGTCATAATTCATGTAATTTTTTAAAAAAAAAAAAGAAAATGGACAACAGCATAACTTACAGTGTGCCAACGGCCAAGAGGCCTTGAATAGGGTCAAAAGCGAGAAGCGATGACGTTGAAGGAATGCCATAGTGGATAGCAATTCGCAAATCCAAGTCTTCTGGTTTCAGATTGCCACGTTGCACATTTTGCTGCATCACACAGAGAAAGAGAGACCGTTTTATTTATTTATTTATTTATTTATTTTATACAGATAGACTGGAATTTCCACTAAAGATATGCAATTTAGCAACGTTCTTGATTCTTCAGGAAATTTCATTTCGTTAACAATTATTCAAATCTTTGTCCAAAGAAAAAAGGAAAGATACTTTAAAGGAAGAAAAAGGAACAAGAAAAAGAAACGGAAAAGAAAATGCCCAGGGGGAAGACAACAAAAGCATATATCATTGAAATTCTCACTCAACAAATTGAAACCTTCGATTAACTTCGACAGAAGCTTGAAGAAAGAAAAATAAAAGATTCGTGTTAGTTATATTATTACCCGATGATGATGCTGAAGGTCTACGGCTTTCTGTATAAGTCGCTTCGCCGCTATCATGGCCAATTAAATTCGATTTTGCTTGATAAAATGGCGGAGGGTTTTTGACCGTTTGTTCGTTTCCACTTCTAGGGGTTAAAACCAATGAGGCTTCATTGATGCTCTTCGTTCTTCTGCCTTACCAGTCAATGGAATGGAAATAGATTTTGAAGTCATTTGGTTAGGGGGGGGGCACTAATCTTCTACAACTAGTTCTTGCTAAAACTCCCTGAGAAATCGTCGTCTTCAGACGTTTCTTCTCTTGCCACGACGTCGACTCGACTGTTTCAAGGCCACTGTCGCCGTTAATCCTACGTAACGTGGATGGTAAGCGAACAACTGTAACAAAACGCAGTCGTTTAAACTTCTTTTTTCATTGCGGGCCGTTTTAAGAAATATTTTTATGGGCTTGGCTCATATAAATACCAACCTTTTTTCACTTATTATTATTATTATTTTTTTTAATTTTTTGTGTGCATGAAAACGACATAGTTTTAACACTAAACCATATGGAGAATGGCACAGCAGAGATGAGAAATGCAAATCAAACTTGCCCGTTAGTTTGCGTATCTCAGTTGCGAGCTGAGCATAAATCTGTGTGGCAATTCTTATCCATCACATTTTTTATTTTTAAAAAATTAATTTTTATAATATGTTTGTATTGTTCATTAGCTTTAAATTTTTCAAAGTCAGGTCCTATCCGAAAAATCTAGGTTGATTTTTCTCCGCAAACTCATCAAAAGGCGGGATTGGCAGATAGCACTGACGTCTAGTTTCTCTTTGTACATCGTTTTGGTTTCGTGCTCTTCCTTCTCTTCTACCCAAATCCATCCATCCTTAATCATGGCCGTCAAGGCTCCTAAAGATCAAGGTTCTTTTCGATTCTCTCTCTTATTATTGTCTTTCTTTTGTTTTGCCAGATGTCAATTTCTTGTTAAGATCAGAAGTGAAGTGTTTTATGTGATTATTTCATTTTTAACATAGGTTGCAGTACGATTTCGCTTTGTTCCCTGGAAACATTTTTAGTTAAATGAGTCTAATATAATATCCTGAGAGAAAAGAAGATCCCATCTATGTCTCTAAAGGTGACCCTAATCAACTGGTGTGTCTCTTCTCCTATGTTTGATTAGGAATGATTGAGAACTACAAGCTAGAGACACATTTACTTGCGGTGGATTTGGGTGGAGCTGTGTATGCATTTTTAAATTTAAACTAATCCAATAGTTGTTGCCAACACTGATATCTGCTATGTGTTGCGAGCTAACTGAATGTTTATAAATTATTGTTCTTGTTTCTGGTTTTCCCCTCTGCGATTCATCGTTTTCTTGCGTTTAGTTTGAATCCTGATGATATTATACCATTGTGGGTATCATTGATGTCTTGATTGGCTCCTGCAAAATGTTAAGAGTCTGCCTTTTCTTACTGTTCACTTCACTGTTTTGCAGATGATTTCAGTGAAAGGGGAAGGAGTTCTTATTTTAATTTACCACCACTAGATGTTTCTGTTGCATTCCCTCAAGCAACTCCAGCCTCTGTATTTCCTCCTTGCGGTAAGAATTTTCTTTTCTATGTATTTCTGGTAAGATTTTATGTTGGTGTTTTCCATTATTTGTCAATTTGTTATACTTAAATAATGACTGCAAGAAATTTGCTAAGCCAAAATTAGTTCTCATAAGAATTTATCTTCTTCCTCTAAGTTCAAAACAATTGCAAATCGATAACTTTTTTATTTTTGGTTATTTCATTAGGGATGTGGGCTGTTTTGTTCACTGATCTTTATGTGTTGATATGCAAAAATTACAGCTTCAGACTATTATCACTTCGATGACCTACTGACTCCTGAGGAGCAATCGATCAGAATGAAAGTAAGAAATTTTATGGAAAAGGAAGTTGCTCCTATAATGGCTGAGGTATCTTGCTGATGTTATGCCTTACTCTCTCAGCAGTAAAATATTTAGTTACTAAGCATCCATGAAACTATATTTTGTTTACTGAGCCATGTATTGTTTCATGAAAAAAAATGCTAATGTTCTGTAATGCTATACTTTTTCCCAGTACTGGGAGAAGGCAAAATTTCCATTTCACATTATTCCAAAACTCAGTGAACTGCATATAGCTGGTGGCACAATCAAGGTAATTTTTGCATCTATTTTATCTTTTATTTTATTCATGCTATAAAAAATGTGGACAATCAGATGCTCAACAATCACCTCAGGGTTACGGGTGTCCTGGTCTCTCCATCATTGCAAGTGCTGTTGCAACAGCAGAAGCTGCTAGAGTTGATGCCAGCTGTTCTACTTTTATATTAGTGCATTCATCTCTTGCAATGCTGACAATAGGTGCGATCTTGGTTGAGCCTTGTTTCCTGCTGTTGATACCTGTTTTCTTGATTTGCTTCATCGCAAAATGTTCCTAGTCAATTAACATGCTGCTATCAAATTAATTGTTTTAACTGTCAAGAACAGCGCTTTGTGGGTCGGAGGCACAAAAGAAGAAATATCTACCTTCTTTGGCGCAGTTGAACACTGTAGCATGTTGGGTAAGCAGCTTCTAATGTACACATGCCCCTATGATATGTTTTTCTGCTGCAGTCAAGTGACTTGGGTACATTCTTCCATATTTTAAGGGCTTGACTGAGCCTGACTATGGAAGCGATGCAAGCTCTTTGAAAACAACAGCAACAAAGGTCTGACCTGTTGAACTTTGTAATTTTTGGAATTTTATTTATCTTAAGATATCTGGCTTTCTGTCTCATCCTCGATAAAAATTTTGGCAATGCCTGCTTCTTTTTTTTTTTTTTTTTTTTTTTTTTTTTTTGTGTGGCAATCAGGTGGAAGGAGGTTGGATACTTGAGGGGCAAAAGCGCTGGATAGGGAACAGCACCTTTGCAGATTTGTTGGTCATAATGGCACGAAACACATCAACAAACCAAATTAACGGGTATGTTGGATGACATATCAATTGCAGGGCACTGTTTTCTTTATGATTGGCATTGTGGGACATTTCTTTAACTTGGGCCTGTATTGAGATTTGATACATGCACAAAACATTATAGACCTTCTTTTAGCAGTTATGTCTTTGAGGCAGCCAAGTCTTACCAGAGATGTGCACATATGTAGTTATATTAATGTGGCTCTCAGCAAAGCATATTATCCTCACTCTGTTGTGTTAAAACATTTGTCTTCCCAGTCTATCTTAATGTCCAAATCTTTTCTCCCATATGGTAAATAGGTATGGGATTCAGCCCTTATGTATCTAGCTGTAAAACAACTGGGCAAACTGGATGTCTTAACTGTGAAATTCTACTCAATGGAACTACCAGTTATGTGTTGTCAATCCAAGCACATCTTGATCCACTATATAATAATTCCTGCTGGGCTTGAGAATCTCACCATGTCTGTCAGGATTGATAACTAGGAGTAAAACTAATGAACCAGTGAGGTTTCCTATTGAATGCTAAAAAGGGAATTTAAAGCAACTGTACATGACTCTATGTCTGAAAAGGGAGTGGGAAAGCATTATCATGTAGAGAGTTTATCTTCTTTCTATAACATCTATAGGACCATTTATTGCATCTGCAAAGAATTGGAGTGAATCATTGAATAGAAAGTGCCTGTAGCAGAACCTGGCTCACAAGAAACAAACTTTCCAAATGTGTGAAATTTGATGTTGCTCAAATAATCAGGAAATTGGCATGTTCTCATCATTATATGGGGTAACTGGAACTCAAAATAGGAAGCATAAAGCTTCAAGCAAGGGTTGAAAAGGTGATAACCATGGTCAACGTCATGATCTGCAACTGTATTTGATTCACGTTATCCATAATAGGAATTTGCTCTTGTGAATTTTGATTCTCTCAAGTCAATATTTTATTAGTATCATTCAAGCTTGAAACATGAACATTGTATGCAGTAGTATCCTTCAAGCTTGAAACTTGAACTTGGACAAAGCTTTCCTTGTTGGCTTTCTGTTCTTATACTTGGGTAAATTGCTTTGTTTTTGGTGTCAGATTTATCATAAAGAAGGATGCCCCTGGATTAACAGCTACAAAGATTGAAAACAAGATTGGCCTGCGGATGGTGCAAAATGGAGATATTGTCATGAAGAAAGTTTTTGTCCCTGATGAGGACAGGTTGCCTGGATTGAATTCTTTTCAAGACACGAATAAGGTGCTGTTATATTAGTGTAACCATATTTTTGTCGGGACTTCCTTTTCTGCTTCCATATCACTAATTGTTTGGTTATCATGAACTACATGGTGGACATTTTCTCCCTGAACCCAGAAAAAATTAAAAATTAAAAATAAAATTTAATGAACTAGCTTAAACACATCACATGGGATTGGCTATAAATATCAATCTGAAGAAATATCGGATGCTGGCTTTTGATGGTTAAAATTTTTCACGGCTGCACATTGACATCTTGTTTTTGATATGTATGTTGTTTATTGCCATATATTCATGTTGGGGAGATTTTAATACCACTAGTCTGATTACTGCTATTAAATACTAGGTACTGGCTGTTTCACGGGTAATGGTTGCTTGGCAACCTATTGGTATATCAATGGGGGTCTATGACATGTGTCACAGGTATCATACAGTATACTGTTTCCTCCTGTGTACCACTCCAATTTGGCTTTCTACATGACACTTTGAGAATGTTCACTGATCGAAAGGTATCTAAAGGAGAGGAAACAGTTTGGAGCACCACTGGCAGCTTTCCAAATCCTCCAACAGAAACTTGTTCACATGCTTGGAAACGTTCAAGCCATGATACTTCTTGGTTGGCGCCTTTGCAAATTGTATGAAAAGGGTCAAATGACTCTTGGTCATGCCAGCTTGGGAAAGGTACAACAAAAACAGAAAAAAATCCTTGGGACTCCATTGGCGATTACTTTTTTGAATCTGATCATAGCCTTTTTTTTTTTTCCTTCTTTTTAAACACAAAATTCTTCAGGCATGGATCTCTGCAAAGGCAAGGGAAACAGTTGCCATTGGACGTGAATTACTTGGCGGGAATGGAATTTTGTCTGACTTTCTGGTTGCCAAGGTTAGTCTATATTGAGATATTTAGTCATTTCTTGGGCATTTGAAAAGAAATATGAGAATGCAATTGTGTAAAGTATAATCACGATCCACAGGCTTGACCCCTTTTGCTTGCAATAAACTAGAAACTTGTTTTGGCTTTGGCCATTGTTATAAATTTGGCCTTTGATAAATCTTTACCCATTGCATCGACTGGCCTGCAATTTACTTTCAAGGCTCTGACTACCTGATAATTTTAAATGTTTGAAGGGACTAGTTCCTCATTGAATAACTTAACTACTTATAACATGTGCTTGACGTTACCGATGCGATGAAACTATCAGTGGAGCTACTGTTTTACCCTTTTCTTGTTTTTTTAAAATGTGATCATTGACATTTCAGGCATTCTGTGATCTGGAACCCATCTACACCTATGAAGGCACCTATGACATAAACAGCCTGGTAACGGGAAGGGAGATCACTGGTCTTGCCAGTTTTAGGCCAGCTGCATTGGGCCAGCGAAGCCGCATGTAACCAGGCAATGTGTCCCCTCGTGCATGTCTTTTGTCGTACTTAACGCCACACTGAGTGTTGCAGTTTTGGAAACTTTAACCGTAATCTTCTAAACAGAAAAACTGGGTATTAAGATTGTTGAATGTATCACATACCCAATTTACTTAATAAGAGCCCAGATATGAAGCATATTGTCGTATACATCATCGTATTGAGCATTCGTAGCCTATCCTTATAATATATTTGCACGCGCTTGACGCGCCTCCCCAGCCGGTCTTCTTGTCAACCTATCTCTAAGCATCTCCAGGCAATGAGAGACGCCCAAGCTTCTAATCCCGAGCTGAAGCTGTACAATTGCAGCCAAGAACTTAATGTTCTATACCGGATTCAGTATCTCCACTACTTTCGCCACCGTCCGGGTGCTCAGCATGTCCGCGCTCACCACCACTGACTCCATTGACAACTTAAGCGGCTCGAGCGCCGCGTCTGGCTCTTCTAATCCTCCCTCCATCAACATCGCTTGCCGTCTCGCCAACTCCGCCATGCTCTCTTGAATCTTCGTCCACTCGTCATTCAACGTCTTCTCCTCGAGTGGCGTCACCCTCTCTATCCTTGTGCATTGATGTGGCGATAAATTGGTGACCGCGTGGTCGAGGAAATGGAAAGCGAGCGCCGGTTTGAAGCTGGCGATCCAAAGGAAGGATTGCTCAAAGGAGCTGAGCCGCGTGGGAGAGAACACGAGGAAAATGTCTTGCTGAGCGAATCGGGATTTTTCTTCGTAGTATTGTTGGTAATGAGCGACGACTCGGGCAATCAAGTCTCGGAGGTAGTCCTCTTGGGCTTCGTGAAAACGTTGCTCTGGAACAGAGCAGCTCGTCTAAATAAATGCGCTTGCCGTAAGAGCCAGCCTCCAATGGAGCCGCAGCAATGCCGTTGCCTTCAGGTATTGAATCCAAAAGCTCAGACCGCGAGTGCAGAGCCAGGCTTAGAGTGAACGAGAAATTGGACTTATGGAGGCGAGTGCTTTTTCGCGGAGGTAAGAGGAGGGCTTTTTGAATGATTTGATTTGTTGGAAAGCATACTGTGAACGCTTCAAGAAGAAGAATCAATTGATTGACGGTGTGGCGACAAAAATAAATGGTCTCGGGTGAGGCGCACGTTAAGATTACCTGAGTCAAGACACCATTATTAGAGTAGCTGCTGGGAGTTTGCGGCACTGGAGGTGCGTGAGAATGAATGGTGTGTTTCAGCGGACTACAAAAGGAACCACCGACTCAATCCCGACAGACCAAGCTGAAGCGGCAAGGTCCACCATAAACTGGCAGCCCCCACAGTGGTCTTTGGAAGCTTTCCAGCTGAAGCATTCTGCTGTAATTTCTTAGTTTAACCAGATTCACACAAGCAGTTTTGAAGAATCGTTCATGCTAAAGCAATTTCACACAGGAAGCTGCATTAATGCAACTCTCTCACCCAAGTCTCTTCCATTGATGGCCTATTGGTTATCCTCTGACAGACCCTTCCGTCATCTTTCCAATGATATATTGAAAGGTTGCTAGTCCACATATTTTGCGGTGCGTCATATTTTCGTTAGAAAATCTCAACGAGAAGAAAGAAAATCTCAAGAGAAGAAAACGATGGTCTTCAGTGCAAGTTAACAAATGTGCAGGTTTTCACCACGCAAATCCTTAACTGAAATTAAAAAGCATTAGGCTGGCTGGGGGACTTAACATATTGATATTAATTTCTGATGTCGAATCAAGGGATACGAGAAATTTCCAATATAAGCAGTGAAAAAAGACAGATCAGTAAATGCTTTTTAACCAGGAATAACAAATGGCCTCAGTAAGAAATAAGATTTGTGTAAATTAAACCCATCCAACAAAAGTTCAGATCCGCAGAAAAACTTAAATCACTTGAAACAGATAAATGAAGGGCAGCCAGTATTTTAACATAACCAATCTAAGGGAAAAGAAAAAAACAAAGAAAAAAAGAAAGTACACGATAATGACCACTCTTAAGGCTCATGGACCCAACTACTGCAACTTGCTAGACAAGCCTAACCATCATCTCTTCTTAAATCCATATTTCTTTCGTTCATAAAATAGATCTGTTTTAGCACTTCCCAAATTCACAATTTTTGGACACCCATCTCTGTCTTTTTCTTGTTGAGTACACTCTTTGCAGTAATATGCATCAGAAATACCAACTCCTCCACAGATAACACAGCGCCCTTGAAATGATCCATAGTTGCATTCATCGCAAACCCGCACCAATGTGCAAGGACGCACGTAAGAATCACATATTACACACTTACCATCATCCTTCTCGCACAGCCGTCCAATGGCAATTCCAGGCTGCTTCCGGCACATAATCAAATCAGGATGATGCTTTGCCATTCTTTCCTAGTTCCAAATAAGAATTTACTGCAACCAATATCAGATATATAAATTAATATGAATAAGCAAAAACCCGCTAAGTTGCTCCATTTAAGCTATCTAATGCTGTACATAATCACAATAAACTTAGAAAATAAACAAATTTCTCAGCTGGTCATGAAGTTTTTATCCAACACTTTATCATAAGGCCTGAGAAAAAAAACTGTTGTCTCTTTTCTATTGGAATAAAAAAAAAAATATTTAAACCTTTATGAATTTTTATAATTGAATCCTATACATTTTTTGTGCTTTCATTCATTCCAAATCAGTTTTTTTTTTTTTAATGAAAAGCGGTTAAAAATCATCCATTGACTAAATGAAAATCTTTACTGTTAAAAAAAAAAAAGACCAACTTAGAATAAATTTAAAAAGTATAAAATTCAAATGAAATCACAAAAAAATAGAGGACCAATTATAAAAATTTAGATTTTTTTTTTTTTGCATAATCCCATTTTATCTGATTAAAGTTTTTACAAGGAAAAGTACTAATTATCAAACCAAAAGGAAAAATACAGTAGTAGGACCAGAGTCCCGCAACAAGAACACAATATATCCTCCCATGATCAAACTTGCCAAAATTTCAATATGAATTCGAGTAACCTACCTGTTTATAAACTTCACAATCCATCAAGATCATTTCCTAAAAAGTACCAAATCTGAAAGATCTAGGTTTTTTCTACATTAAGCTACAAATAAATAAATATATAAATAAATAAAAACACAGGGTGAGAAAACTGCTTCTACGACTGGATTAACTGCACACAAGAGTAGGGTTCGTCTATGTTTAAGCTATTTTCTTTAAACACACATACGTATATATGTATATATATACCCGGTGAAGACATGGAAATCGAATAATGCATGTTAAAATTGTCGAATGATAAAAGAATCAAACCTTTAATATCCTATCCTCTCTGCTTCTTTCCAGAACTTGCTTCACCACTACTTCCTGATCTTTTTCTCTGCTTTCTCGGCTTCGCTCCAAGAAGGCGTTAGGATCCTAATTGTAATCAAGGGTAAATTTGTCATTTAAAGGATTCCATATATCAAAGCAAGTACGCTAGCACATTAGGCCTGGAAGCCCCTCGATTCTCTCTCTCTCTCTCTTTTTTTTTTTGTTTTTTTTTGTTTTTTGGTATGGGACCACCTAAATATTTATAATGTGTTATTTTCTTATTTTTATGTTAAAAATAAGAAAATATCAAATTATATAGTATTAAAAAAACATAAATATTATTTTAAAAATATCAATTTTTTTATTTTTATTGATTTTTTGTACTTTTTTTTATCATATCCAAACAATTAATTATTATTATCATTATTATTTTCATACCTTTCTTTTACATTTTTCCTGGAGTCCAAAGAGAGCATTACTGTTTACCGCCTAAATAAACGAGTCCAACTTTATGAAAGTCAGCCCTAAATGCGTTAAAGTTGGACAAAAAGCCCTCCGTCAACTGTGTGTGCCGCCCTGGTTATTAAGGGTAAAATTGTCATTTCCTTAGATTTTGCAGTATAGATGATCGACCTTCCCCACCAATGGGACGAACACTTTCTTTTTTAAAATTTTTTTTTTGGGTCTAATTAGATTATAAATGAGTTATTTTTTATGAAAAAGACTTGAATTTTTAATCTTAAATTTTACTCCCAAACTTTTAAGTTTAGTATCCATTAGAATATACTTAATGCTTAGATAACGTCAGCTATTTTTTTTTTATCTGATTATGATTTAGGACCGTGGTGGGCCCTGATGGCGTGAGCACTTCTGGATTGGAGACATGGCCCATGCGAGTGTTTGGATTGGAGAGATGGACCAATGGGAATCTATTTATAAGGCCTGACTCTCTGGGGCCTTGCTTACATACAGAGGCCCAAGAGAAATTGAACCCAGAGACAGGCGGCTAAGCTACCAGAGTTATGATAAAGTGGAAACATCGTCTGCTATGTCAAAAAGAATAAACAACGTAGTTTCACAGAATTAACGAACAATACAGTTTGTACTCCGTAATAACTCACAGAAGTCCACACAAACGAGGCCTAGAACAGAGCTGCCTTCCATTTGTTTTAACAATGGCCATTACTCCCGCAGCCACTCCAGCCCAGAGCATAGAAGATAAATATTGCTGTGCATTTCGCCCCGCTGTTGAATGAACAAGAAAACGTACGTAAGCTTTTCTTTTTAAAAAAGAAACTCTTACTCGAGGGCATTAAGAGGAAAGGCCGCTGGAAACAGCAAAGGATGACTATGTTTTATAGCCTAACATAATCAAACTCAACAACACTGATACCTTGCTGAAGTGTGAAGGATGTAATAGTCAGACCTCCAATCACCAAAGCTGATGCTACCGGGAGATACTGCAATGTTTCATTTTTCCCCCATAAAAACAAAAGTACCAAACAGAATAATGGTCCAACCAGCTTATTCAATTGATGCATGCTTCAGATAATGAATCAAGCAGGCAAATAAACACACATACTGTTGGTGACGATGACAAAACACTTCTACTGTTCAACTTCATCACCAAGATTATTCAGGTATTTGTCATGCTTTTACAACTAATAGCAGAGGTACCAAATACACATGAAGTAACATCAAGCCATAACTTGAATTCTTAAATACAAACAGAGATGAAATGTAGTATACATACAGAAAGTGAATCAAATCCATTATGGAATGGTGAGAGACTGCTTCTGTTGATGGTATATCGGCCACTTATAAGATCCAATGCATCCTGAAAATAATCTGAGATATGTTACTTTAATGTGTGCAGCCCTAAAGGATACTCATTTAAAGTGAGGGAAAAAATAATATTTGGTATTAAAAAGATGAAGAAGTGGCTTGCCTGCCGGACTCCATCTTGAAAATTATTCTGATAGTATCTTGAGATAGCACTTATCCCATCTTTGATTATTCCACCTATAGTCTGTCTTCCATATCTGCAGCATTACACTTTCAAAATGTGTGGCAAACAGGATATTAATGAAGCAAACCCCATAAAATGCACCCAGTCAATTTTGACATACCTAACCAAGTCCCCTTTAAGGGCATGTGTTCCAGCATATTCAAGGCTTATCTCATCACCGTGCTCAGCCCACACTGATGATAGTTGCAAAAAAGGAGGAATAAAATGTTACGCAGGTAAATGTAGTGACAGAACAAAGCAATAACTTGGAAATCACATACATATTCTGAATTTTCCATAATCTTCACCAAACATTGAAATGCATTCTGTGGATACAAGTACTCCTATTCTTTGTAATTGCACAGTCAAAGACTTCTGAGCCAGATAACTCTGTTGAAACAAAATATGTAACTAGAGTAGGTAAAGAACATAACACCAAAAAAGTAAACAACAAAGTGAGTTGAAAAATCCCACAATACTTTCCACCAACCTGGGTCACATTTGTTCGATCAAGACAATCAATGCAGTTGGATCTGACGATTCCTTTCTGCTCCTCTAGTATGTTTCCTTCTACATCTACTAGGAAGTATCTGCTCAGCTGGAATAGTAGCGATTATAAAATGGTATCATGGATAGCTAATATCACTGGGTCATCAACTAATAAAATTATTCATCTGCATGATTTACCCTTGCTTTTCAAATTCTTCTGATATTTGATCATACAGTATTTGCAGGTTTTCCAATTTTGAGTTGCCACAGAGATGGTGAAAGTCAAACGAAACATATCTGCAATGAGCACAGGCCAAGTATAAAATTGATAATGAAACTATGTTGTCTCATAAGCCAAAAAAAGTGCAACAACAAATGGTAAAATATGCAGCCCATAAATTGTTACAACTGTTTAAAGAGGGAACGTGAAAAGGCAGGCATAAGCAAAATGATTTAAGGAAGGTGGTGAGGCACCAAAATTGCTTTCATTAAATGGCCATACACGCTCAAGAAACTTTACAAGTAACTACAACTTGCAGACTTCCAGTAATTTTCCTATACGTCTCTTACACAACATCTTTACATGCTTTACTGCATCACTGAATGCCAAACTCCAAGAAATTCAAATAAGACAATTTGCTTTTCCTTACACAATAAGAGAGCCTTTCCCTCACAACCTTTATTTTGTAAGTAAGAGATAATAACTTACGTATAGCTATCCAGTAGTTCTTTTAGCAAAGAAGGTAAACTTGTCAACTTTAAAGCCTATTTGAAAGTCTCATATTCACAATATTTATGTACACACGCAAGTGCAGAATGTCACCTCACATTTGGAAGCTTTTGCATCTCAGTGGCATATGCTGAGCTTAATTGACCTTCATCACCATGCTAAAATCATAAAAGAAACCAAACATGAAATATTTCTTCATGTAGAAGCACATAAAACTATGTGAGTGTGCACATTTAATTGTCATAACTTGTACATATAGAATGCCACTATAATCTTTTGCTCATAAACATTCCCCATTGAAGCAGTTTGTGGGACACCATCAATTGACTAGCCAGGTATGTGCACCAAAGAGAGAGTGGCAGAAACTGCCCTTACCTTGTCAGCTAAGTCAACTGCCAGGGTATCCCCATATCGTTGGAAAAGATCATGGAAATGGCGTTCTACAACATTGGACTGGAGAAAAAGGGCCACAATAACAAAAAATATCAGACTCAAAGCAAAAATAGCCATATGCTTCAGGTTACAAGCATATCACACTCTACAACGTTGGACTAGAGACAATGGGCCACAATAACCAAAAATATCAGACCCAAAAGCAAAAGTAACCATATGATTCAGGGCACAAGCATACTGTTTGCTCAATATCAATAATTTGAAGATGTGGTTTATAGCTCAAATCAACGATCTGCTCCCAAAGAAGTGGAATTGAACCTCGAACCTGAAAAAAAGTAACCACAAAAAGAAAAAGGAAAGAAAGTCAGACTTGCAAGTATGCATAATAAGCGATTAAAGAACCAAGGTTGACTTTGACATAGCAAAAAAGTGGACAAATCATGTAAAGTTGAACACTAGATACACAAAGTGGAATGGCAGTGAATGTAGGATATGGAAAAAAAAAGTTGCATCATACACGGAACCTTAAATAAAGATTGCTTTGAGGTGAATAAATGTGCATGACCTGATACATGGATTATCATTACTTTTATAGAAGTGGTTGACGCATTAAATTTGAAATGAAAAACTCACCATAGTCAGATTCTTAAATGCAAAATATGATTATGTCAAGTATGAACTAATTTCTGGACACTATCAGAAAAATCACCTGTAACAGTGAGGATCTGAAACCTTGAACCTCTAGTAATTGCTCAGTTTCAATAAAATTAGCAGTGTCTCCATTGAGGTTAGCTCCTCTTCTCCACATTCTTGTTCCTGGACCACCATATAAGCAGATATAAACCAATAACATGAAGATAAATATATGTAAACCATTGACACTTAGACACATATATAACAATGAGGAGCATTGAATTAAAAATAATTATACCTAAACGCCGGGTGCACCTTCTTGACAATAACGTTAGTATGGCATGTGATCCCTTTACATTTAGTAGTGCAGCTCCAAAATGTAATCTTTTGTCAAGTGAAACAGTGAGAAAAACTAAAATTGTGTAGACACTGAATGTATTTTACAGGTTTAATGTCCATTAAGATATGCAACATGCGTCCATAGAAAGCCAAGCGAAAGGGTGTCTCAATGCACAAGGCTCCCACACTGTGGGCTCTTAGAAAGCTCAAATGAATGTAGCCTTATCCTTGTTTTGACAACGAGGTTGTTTTTTCCTGTGATCTCCAAATCACAATGGAGTAACCTTACAGTCACACAATAAAAAGACAAGGGAGAAAAACAAATAAATGGCATAAGACATCAGAGACTTCAGGATATTTCCTTGCATAATAGGGATGATGAACTCATCAAACTGCCAAAAAAAATTGAACAAAAATGTGTTAGGAAAAAGAAAACATTTTATGATTCCATTAATTCTATAAATGATTAGGCTGCATTTGTTAGAAAATGTAGACATCCATCTTTCCTTTCTCGCAAATGAAAAATGAGCCAAAAAGTTCTAGCCCAGTGATGATATCATTGGAATAAATGAAATATCTAACCTTAAACTCAATAAGTTCCTCCAAAAGATTTCTGTTCCAAACAAATCGGGGGTCAGCCTGAAATGCAAAACTTGAAGTTCAATGTCCTCAGCAAACTTCAATGAGTGAAGATCATTTCCAAAGCAGGTAAGCATCAAACAATCATGACTAATGAGCACTGCTCAACAGACGCCATGATGGACAAAAGCCCAAACTTATAACAACAATATTGAACAACATTGCAAAGCATTTAGGTTGCCCTAAATGCGTGCTTTCAGTATATATTCAAAAATTTAACCATAGAACCAACATTTGAAAAGGAGGAGTTCATAAATTTTCTCACAATTGCTTTTAAATAAAAGTTTACCATGCAACACTAGAAAGTGCACAGGCTTTATGTAACAAAGGCCAATACAGAGAGAAACTGGAATCAGTAGACATGGACTCGTAGAAATAATGTTTTGAAAGACTACTAGATCTCACATTTTTCAAGCGCACACACAAATAAGCTGGAGAAAACCCAAAAGTGAAATTGTTATTAGATGCAAAACTGTTGCTTTATCATTTATCCACAGCAACTGATTGAAAAACTCACCTGCTTCCAGATTGGTTTAGCCATCCACCCTTCTGCTAATTTGGATCTTCTTTGTAAGCTGTAAACACAACATTTAACATAAACCATGTTGTAACTAAATCAGTAGGCAGAGTTAGCCCTGGACCATTATGCTAATAGAGGGAAATAACACATTGTTGGACGAAGCTGCTAGACAGAAGAAATTACTTCACTGTTAAATCTGTTTCATATGAATAGTACAACCCAGGAGTTGACTCCACTGCTTTCAAGAGATTCATGAAGTATGACTCGTCCTTTTTCTACAATGGACATGTAACAGCAAGGTTTGAGGCACAAAAAAGTTACATAAATAGTCACAAAAGATGTGGATATAGAATGAGGTATGAATGGAAATGATAACCTACTTCTTGCCAAGTTGAAAATTTCAAAGCCTCATTGCAGGACAGGAATTTCATGGACATTATTCGGAAAACCGGAAAACCAAGAAAATTTCCAACCTCCTTCCGAGAAGTAATTACGAGCAAGTAAGTCCCTGCTTCAATAATAGAGCAATGGAATGCCAAAGAAAAAGAAAAACGCCAGCATATTACGTAACCTCGACCGATTCACAAAGAAATAAATGTTGAAAGATGCATATTGACATGCAAATACGAGCTCAAGCACATTTATCGATACACCCTCAAGATTCTTGTCCACTTACTAAAAGAGTTACCATCAGGGATTACCTGCAAGCAATCTTATGGTTCCAACCAACCCGTAGATTATGGAGGTTTTGGACGGACTTCCGAAATTGCCGTCTTCTGTCACAAAGAAGCCAAGCGATAAGAATTCTATGACTAATACGTACAAGAGATTCAGTCTTTTATTTTCTGGTTTGGGGCTGTCCTCTTTAAAAGGCTTGTCCAAGGAAAAATTGAAAAATCAAAATATCTTAGAATTAATGCGATTTAAAGCTCCGTCTGTGAAAAGAAAAAAAACAACAACAAAAAAAAAAACACAAAAGTCCTACCGTTAAGCGGCTCTATGTCGCCGCCACGACGGCTAATCAAGAAGCCTCTGCCGGGACATTCAACGGATTTGATCACGTACTTGTCCTGAAATTCCTCCAATTCTAACTGCTCATAAAGCTTGAATCTACCTGAATAAGAGGAAGGAGGAGGAGGAGGAGAAGAAGACGGCAAGGAGGAGGAGGTGTTCTCCATGATCGAAAAGAGATGAACCAGAAGAAATGGGACGCTGGCGAGTTCGACCAATGAATGGTTGATTTATTGACCAATTGACGAGGAAGAAAAGTCAAAGTGAGACGTAAATGACGTTGCTAACCCGAATCGTGCAGGATTAAAAAATCTCCGTTCCTTGTGTGACATCATGGTTAGTTGTTGGTTAGAGTTTCCGGTCATTATGAAACGATAATGATTTGTTGTTGTGGCTTATTAGAACTGTGTCGTACCAGCAACCTCCCGGCCTCACCCGTTGACCCGAACCCGATTTTTGAAACGAGAGATATTCTGCCCAAAAACATCGCAAATTTGAAAAAGGACGCACTATTTACTCGGAAGCTAAAGACTCCACAATTGCACAAATAGCCGTGTGGGCAATTCCCTCTTGATTCGAAAAACGGATTGGATCCTGGAAATGATACTAGTAATTGGATGGGTCAACCTCTTCGCAAAATTAAAAGGGGTTTCAAGTGTACATGTTCTACTGCATGTCTACACCACTTTAGCAATGATGTTTATTTCGTGTTAGTATTCCAGGTTTACACAAAAGAAATTTATACGAAGTTCTCTAATTAAATAACATCATTATTAGTTGGACTAGACAATGACAACAGTCTTTCACTGATCTCCCAATAATTCGATGATGCATTTTACTTCCCAATTGTTTGATATGCAAAGTTTGTCATGTAATACATTTAGTTCCTCATTATTTCAAGAATCAGAAGGAAGATACTGAAAAAAATGACCACAAACCTTTTAACAATCACAAAGTTTCCGTATATAAACGAATATAGTAAACATGGATTTCACTTGTGTCATTAACAATAGGCACGAACTGAACTTTTTTCAAAGATAACAATCAGCTCATTTTTTTGGGGTATACATAACAATCAATCCATTGAATGTATTATATATATATATATCAAAACTTAATGAAGGTATTTATCATTTTTATGATTTATTTACACAGCGTTCAATTACAAAGTTGATAGGCCTCGGCCCGCGTACACGCCCATATAAGCCTACGGAAGCCGTATCCAACTAGCATGCTGTTTTTATCAAATAAAACCACAAAGTGTGATCCCCATTTTATGCATCATAGAAGGAAAACAAAATCTAATGCTACAAGCTGACAATGTCCATTCCAGAGCGTTATTGTAAACAAAATCTAATCTACCGTGCATCTCTTATAGAAAGAGTTGGGAGCTAATCAAGAATTTACTTTTTAAATAAACTGCCAAGCTCTCCTTTTTCAAGCATGGATGTTAAGATATCACAACCTCCAACCAGCTCACCATTAACAAAAATCTGTGGGAATGTAGGCCAGTTGCTATACTTCTTCAGTGTCTCTCTCAATCCACTGTTGTGCTCTTCATCAAGCACATCAACACTCTCATAATCTACTCCCACACTTTCAAGAATCTGTACTACCCTTTGAGAGAATCCACACAATGGGGCAGTACGTGATCCTTTAATGAAGGCCACCACCTTGTTCTCCTTTACCAATTGATCAATGAGGTCCTCTAGTGGAATGGTTAGCTGAACATTACGGCCTGGTGTGAGCCGTAAATCAGCCTTCTTCTTTGGTGGCTGCCGGATCCATGTGATGTTCCCTGACTCATTACCAGGCGGAACTTTTCCAGAGTCCTTTATATGTTCTTCCATCCATGACTTCCAAGCTTGAGTTAGACCTGCTCTATCAGGTTCATCCACAACCCCAACCTACAAGACATATAAGAGACAGAATAACGTGTCTGCAAGCACATGTACACAATTGTAGTTTAATGAAGACACAGATCGGCCAGCCAGTCTTTATCCATATCCATCAACCATATTTGGCAACAAGAAAGCGCCATAAAACTCACCTTACACAAAGTGAATTATTTGCAAAAGAAAAAGATTTCAACAACCAAATATGACAGCAAAAGACTGCTATATCACACCCCAAATGAAGGCATTTCCATGAGCGCAACAAAAATCACCCCAAGAAAACATATTATGAAAAAAAAAAAAAAACATAGGCAGTTTTCCATTATTGCATTGCATAGAAAATGAAATGACGCTTAAATAGCTCGCTGAGTCAATTTCACTTTTCTTAAAAGGGTTTTTAGTCACAGCAACCACAGATTCAAGTAGTAATAAGCTAAGTTTTAACAGTGCAAGCAGGTTTAGAATGACTCAGGCACTCAGCATGCTTCTAACTATAACACTAGTTCATGGAAAAATCTAACTGTGTGGATAAGGTGTAGCCTTACCACTAACCTCACTTCTATGAAAAGATGATCACTATTTCAAATGCTCCTTTCCTACAGCTATATACGAAATAATAGGGGTTGATAAACTCTTCACTAATAATTAATCAATCTCGTTCATCAGAGGTTTGATCAACTAAAGCCTGTAAACTAGTACAAATTTTGGAGCAGGTTACATATGCATAGACAATCAAATTCTTCCCCTGCGAATCAATGCAATATTCATTAGTCATACCCCTGGAAGGAGGGGTTGTTTGGTGGATATTCCCCAAAGTAAACGGCTCCTCCGCACAACACAACCTCAAAATCTGAACACTTAAACAACTAAGTGGCAATTTTAGTGGTAAAAGATTTCTACCAGTAGCAGACTTGAGTAGCATAGTATGGTTAAATAAGTAGAGGTCAGTGGCAACAAAAGCTAAATTTACTTCAGCGCAACAGGCCAAAAGTCGAAAGTAATAGGGCTCGAGCTCAACATCAATGCAGACAACTAAACTTCAGGTCTAAGGAAAAATCCAAATGTTCAATGTTCAATATCTAGAGCGGGAAGGGGTTAAAAAAAAAAAAAAAGGAAGAAAAGCACCTTAACCGCGCAGCATAGCTCTGGCACCGCTTTAAGGTGAGAGAGAACACTGGCAGCAATGTTACGCGAGATGCCAATGAATTGAAGATCACTGTTCTTGTCGTAAACGGCATAAACGCCGGAATCGGACGGAAATTGTGAGGAGAGTTCCTCCGATATCGATGGAACCGAAACTGAGTCCGTCTCCGAGAGGGTTTTGACAGCTCCAGCTATAATCAACGAGCGAGGTCTTATTTTGTTGCGGTGTTTCAAGGAAATGGAGGACCTGAGGGAGATGGATGGTGGTCTAGAGAGTAAAAATAAAGAAAATTTGGGGTTATTTTGGGGAACACACGAAGAGACTAGAGAAGTTGGCAGTGGAGAGAGGCTGATCGTATCCATTGAAGGCGAATATGGGAAGAAGTTTAGGGAAAACGGAGGTCGAACGAATAAAGCGACCAGGCCAGCACTATGTAAAACCTGAAGGAAAAGTCTAAGGTAGAATTAAAGGCACAAGTGGGCTTAGCTCGAGTCCACAACTAGGCCCATTTGTTAGGTGTGATTAGTGGACCGAATTTCTAGTCCAATTACAAAAGTTTAGAAGAAAGGGCCCATGGGCTTCTTCTAAAAGTTGGCCGAACCCTACTTTCTCGCATATAAAACTCCCAAGAAAGTTGACGGGAAGACACCGTCGGGCGCTTTGTTTTTGTTCAGGTAAATCAACCCTTAATATTTGACAAGTCTGTTCAATTCGTTTTGATTTGCTCTTCTTTTCTTTTCTTTTCTTTTCTGGAAAATTTCAGGGATTGGAGGTGTTAGTACACTTTTAGGATAGATTTGATCTGTATTTTGAATTTGATCGGCTCTAGGGTTTTGACGAAATTGACTAGTGATTTCTGTTCGTTTGGTTTCAGTTTCGAGTGAATTTTTGAATAAAGGGAGGACGCAAGAAAAGGAAATAAAAGGGCAGGACGTAAGGAAGGGACGATGGCGGGTGGGAATTTCATGCAGAGAGTCATATCTTACGTTGTGAATGAGCTCATTGTCGATAGTCTGGCCAACAGGTATTGACTTCTTCGATCTCTCATCGTCTTATCGTTCTTTTGTTACTTGCTTCGTCCGCTATTCTTGTCTTGATGATATTGTGTTTCTTCAATTTCTTTCTTTGCTTCATTCTCTGACCGTTGAGTTTAACGAGTTCCTCATCGGTTCGTTCATTTGAAGCGAAAGTGACTCATGTCAGTGTAGTTTTGTCTGCATCGTCAGAATTTATGAGCCGCAGCATTTCAAATGTGAGGAAATGTCACTTTTCCTTATTTCTGTGTGTGCCTATTTAACTTGTGTTGTAAACTCTGTTCGATGATATGTCTTTTGGAGTCATTCAGATATTGATGTTGGTGGATCCTTCTCCGAGCTTTGTTGACCCTTTAGATTAGTCTGCTAAAGGTTCTTTTGTCTTTTTGGCTGGTGCGACTAGCCAATTCCCCATGGTTTTGCTTCCTGAGTCAAAACAATCTCAGCACTTAATTTTGTCAAGTGTAGCCAAGGAAGCTGTGATAATTTTGTCATCCACTTCTGTTCAATTTTGGTAGCTATATAAATTTTTTATTTGCATTTCCTTATGACTGGATCTATGTGTGGTCGCCTTTTCTTTTTCCTTTAATTGCCTGTGATGACTCCATTTCGTAGGCTTGTAATGATTGCGGTGATGAACGCATCAATTAAAATCTTGAGGAGCTGAGGCTTGTATCTGTTTACTTTTTGTATTCCTTTGTTTTCCTCTCTGATTGCCTATGAAGACTCTGTAGGCTTTTAAAGATTGCTAAGATGACTGCATTAATTAAAACCTTCAATACCTGAGGCCTTTTCTCTGTCTTTCTTACATTATCTTGTCTGGCTCTTTCAAGTTATTTTTGGTCTAGCAGCTTCAGATCTTCAATGATACTGGTAGCTCTTAGAATTTGTCAACCTTGGTATTTCTTAAGAGTAATGCTTTCTTTTGTGGTTTGCAGTCCTGCATTCCAGAGATTTGCAGTGAGAACATCAAGGAGGATTGAAGACATTTCAAAGACGGGTATGTTTTACAAACTCTTGTAGTTGCAGCTGTTGAAGCATTTGCATCGTGCAATCAGTCCTGATGCTATTGATCAATTCCTCCTTGAATGCAGCTGAGAAAAAGAAGCAAGAAATTTCAGAACAAGTTAAAGATTTCTCCAAGAATCTAGAGGTGAATTGTTTTGTGTGATTTAATATCTGATGAGTTGTTGTCCATTGCTTGCAGCTAATTATGTTGCCATTTTCTTCTGCAGTCTTTTAAGAACCAATAAATGAATAACAGCAGTGGATCTAAGCCACCAACAAGGGATGTAATTCATGCGGTTTAACCTCACCATTGAAGTAGCAGATGTAGCCTGTCACTAAAGCAATAAATTTCGTTTTTTGATGTAAAATAAATTTTTGCTCTATGGGTATATAGTGAGAGACAGTTAAGTTCGGTAAGGATCTTCGTGTTTGTTCTGGCAAGATGAACCAAAGGGGACAGTTTAGTTTCTTTATTACTATTGTACTACTTTACGTGTTTTTAACCAGAATGCTCAAATACAATGAGACATTCTTCTTTTTTGGCTCTTGGGAAAAGTGAGTACACTTTGACGCTTGAGAAAGAAAAAGCTGTGGGCTTTCCAATGAAATTTTCCAATACCTAGTGTAAGTTACTATAGTTGGGTACCCAATCCAATTCATCGGAGCTTTAGGCTAATAATTCGATCATCATCGTTCTATTGTCACTTGCAATTACGATTATAAGTTCATACTCTGATGTTCATCTAATTTATACGGTGCCTGACAACTTTGGCTAACTTGTTTAGTCACTTAACGTTCTGCATAGGCGAGGAAATTTACTGAAATTTGCCTTGTATGCGATAAGAATAAGAATATTCTTTTTTCTTTTTTCTTTTTTTGGTATCACTGCTTCTCGGAAAACAGTTTAAAATCCGCAAGTTAACTTTAAATTTTGACATTAAAATGAGAATTAATTTCGTATTTATTCTGTGCGGCAATGGTTCTTGTTCTTGTTGTTTTTAGGTACATCAGGGAAAGAATGTTTCTTTTTCTTCGGTTCTTTTTTTCTTTTTATTTTTTGTGGTTGAAGCTGAAGCACCTTTCTTTGTTGACTTTAAAGGAATCTTGATCACAATTGGACCATAAAAACCATAATTAAATCAGAAATGTTTGATTGACTTTCTCTTCTATTTTAAGAGGTCGTGGCGGAACACCCCATAACATCCAAGTAGAAGCAAGAAAACCGCCCGTAGCATTGACCCATAAGCTTACGGGTTATGGATTCATCGCCCAGTGAAAAGCCCACAGCCATTGAATGGTTGCGTGGACCAAAAAACTGCAGACTCAAGTAACGATCAGTCTGTCCAATAATAATTGAATCCTCACGATTGATCTGGAAAGAAAAGGGTTTAATTAGATGGGTTTTGTGGAGATTCTAATTACTATGGTTGGTGTTCTTTGGGATGCTGGCTTCTGTTGTCTTTCGGGGTTCAAGACAGTAGTTTTCTGGCGATTAAAAGGGATCGAATTAAAGAATAAAACGAAAATAACAAACACATAGAGAGCTAGAGAGGGGGGGGTTGTGCTTCTTCCAAGCAAAGAAGAAGAAACTCAGACGCAGAGTCGCAGACACAGGTGCGGAGCAGTGAGCCAGGCACAGTGCTATAAAATTAGGTAAAATAACAAATAAGAAGAAATATTACGCAGTTTGAAAGACAAAACAACACGACAATCTATGTTCTCACTACTCCGTTGATTACTTAACATATCTGTTGCGGAAGAATCGCTCGTTTTTAAACACCCGACATGACTCAGAGTTGCATCTTGCAAAATTCAAACAGATACTTGATATAAACGAACTTTTAAAGATTTCATAAATATCTGCATGATCCAACATTCATCTACAAAACATAATTTTTTGAAAAAAGAAAAAATTCTTATTATTTTAAATATAATTTATATGTAAAAATGTGGATTCGAAGATACCTTATCCCAAATTTTAAACTCGGTGACCACTATTACATCACACAAAATGTGGATTCATCCTATTGCCCTAATTGGGCTATCACATATCATAGGGGATCATTATTAGCTCCATGCAGGGATACACGGTTGGAAACTAAATTCTTTCATCTAGATTCCACCTCAAGTGCTGCAGGCCTCTCTTGAGTCGATTTTGCATGCCAGTCTTGGTTCCCCAACATGGTTTGTCTTTGCTTGGTCCGTTGCTTGTACCAGGCATTTCTAAATTTGCACAGCCAAAATTTTACAGTGCTTCTCTGGATATATGGGTAACAAAAAAAATGTTCACCTCCTGCAACACAACAGAAAAGCCCCATTTTGTCAAATTCAATTCCACAGAGAAAATGAACAAGAAAGGATAAATGGAATCAATCCCACCTTCATAGTCATACAATAACGTGGGAATGGGCCAAAACTGATCTCTTGCGTTTTACTTCTCCACTTCTTTAGGGATAGCAGCCTTGCTGTGATAAACCTGCTGCATCTCCTCTCTCCAGATCTATACGAGAAATCATTAGTTAAAAGCAATATGTTCCAACAGAAAAATTGCTCATAAGAATACCATTCTAATTATATAACTGTTCTGCATTCACCAGATAAATTTGCATATCACCAAGGTGCTAAGACTGCCAAAGCCAGAAAATTAGAAAGAGACAATGGAGAAGAAGCAAAGGGGGCTCATGGAAGTAGCCTTCTTTTACCAAAACACAGGTAGAAACCATGGGTTTCAGACCCTATTTCTCCAGAAGATTCATCCACTTGTCATTCATTTCATTACAGCTAAATGTAATCTGCTGACAAACCATTCAAGAAAAAGCTGAAAACAGGCCCTTACTGTCTCACGAAATTCAAGCCGGATATGAGGCACATTAGTCTTGTGAATATCATTTCCATCCGGTCCTCTCCTGAAGTACTCTTTCCCAATCCAATGTGACTGAAAACAGGATATTCAAAGGCATTTGTACACACATAATGAAGGAAAAAATTTTCATTTCAAAAACTTATATCAACAAAGTAAATATTTTAATAAGGAACTGAAGCTTGGCATTAGTTATTTCTTTGAAAGTCATTATATATATATATATATATATATATATATATATTCATGATAGGGATCATAGGCACAGTTTACTCTTAGGCAGAGTTACATGATCACATCATTGCGAAACAAGGGAAGGCAATAATAAACAATAAATCAAGCAAGCAAAGAATATCAACTAAGAAGTTGGCCAAGTCAACAATGGCCATCATATATTCCAGGTAGCGTCAATCAATAACCAAAATTCACAAGAATAATTCATTTCAATAATCCAGGATTTTCTAATGGAATCGCCAACATCCACAGAGAATTAGCTACCTTCCAGAGCCAACCAAATGAGACTAGATTTCCATCTGTAGGTATCTCTATGAAAGGTTTTCATTTGGCAATAAACGAAGCCCATTTTTACAAATATTTAATAATAATTTGACACCAACAGAGGTCAAATCACTGTGACCAGCAACAAGCTCTATACCTTCAAAGCATGCGAGAAACCTGACTGGCAGACTGAATTCCTAGCAATCTCACATAGGTCACAGGAACTCAACTTCCACACCTGTTAACGAATGCATTAATTATTCATACCCAAAACTACAAATGCATATCTTTAGTTTTAGGGAGAAAAGAGAGCTCACAGAAGCAGCTATGCTGTATTCTTCCACCAAAGGTTCTTTTGTTAGGTGGATTTGGAGTGGATCATCCGTGGAAAGGGAAACATTGAGACCTCTTAAGAAAAACATAGGGAAAGGGTTTCGGTGGTAGTCTAAGAACAAGGAATTGTTACTCAGAGGAGACATGGCCAGACCAATCTGACAAAAGAAATGTGTCATTAATGAAAGATATACGTCTCTAAAAAAAGGCAGTAATCAGTGATGTGAAGAGGAGAGGAAAAACATCAGCATCCTCACCTGCGCTAAATAGTACAAATACTGAAGTACAGGAGATTTTCTCAAATTTATCCCATGTGCAATATTATGAGCAGTAAGAAAAGTAGCAGCAAGGTGGTCAATGTCACCAGCCTGATAATAACATAAATGTAAGGCACCCAGAAAAACCAAATATTTACATAGATTATAACAAAGCCTCTGAATACCTCTCCAGAATGTGGACGAAATTTGATAGTTGTCATGCCCTTTGACTCACGAAGCTGAAAAAGAAGTTTCATATGGGTAAGTACATTGTGCATCAAACATAAGGCATTTTTCTAACCATAAAAAGCTGGCATTCGTAACATGATATTATCTCATCCAAAACAATAAAAAGTGATAATAGACCATATTATGCAAAGGCCTCATGAACGAGACTGCAAACATAAATTAGTTCAACAACTAAAGTGGAAGAAACACTGTTTTCAATCACAACCAAAAATGTTGAGAAATTTTAATTGGAGGTTAATAATCACACAAGTGAGAATAATGATCATTGAATGTTCAACACTTAGCATGAAAACTATTTAAGGAGAATAAGGCTATTAGAGTTTGATAACAAATTGTTTGTGAAGATGGATACTACAGACCTTGTTTAGAGTGTAAAGGTTGGCATAGCAGTAATACACATAATATGAGTATGCAGGGTTGAATACGTTAGTCCATTGAGCTGGTGTAGGCATGTGTTTCGTGGGCCGTCTTTCAGGCTTGCTCTCATCATCAACTAAATCCAATCCAACAACCTGGGTATTCAAATGGATGAGAAGTCAGATCAGATATTGTTTTAATAGAGGCCAACATAATCAGTCCCCTGTGAAATTCCCAAGGGAGAGAAAAAGAGCCGAACAGAAGGGCAAAAGGTGAACCCCCTCCAAGTCATATTTTACACCCTTGGGGGAGTGGAAATATTATAAAATTTACCAGCTAAAAAGAATATGGCAAACCTGTTTCAAAAAAACATGTAGCTGAGGATGTGAATCTGGGTCCACAGTAACCTCAAAAAGTGGAATAAAAATATTATCAAGAATGTTCTGAAATGATGTCACAATCCCCATTTCCTTGTACACATTGTAAAGTCTTGGAAGCTGAAGAAACAAAAGATAAACACAAGAAAGAGTGAAAATATAATAACGAGCTTAAGAAAGTATCCTTTTTGAAAGTGCAAAAGATGACACAATTTTTCAAATGCCAAACTGTTGTCAAGCCACATACAGAGACCAAAAAATCTACATAACATAGAGTGTACACAAATAGTCAAGGGTTTAGGGTTTTAGTTTCTAGAATTCAGGGACACTACTGTGTGTACCTGGATTAACCAAACAACATTCTCACTATACAATTCATTATTTACTATCCAGCTAGCAAGTTGGTCCCATTCACTTTGCTTCCTGCCATATATTGAGATTCTGTATTCAGCCATCTGCAGCAAAGACAAAACGCATAAATAACTCCCTCAAAACTTTTTATAAACAAAAGCAGACCAACAAATGTGACTCAAAGAAGCAATAAACATAGATCTTTTCGCTAAATGCAGATATTAGTTTCATTGATTTCCGAAACTTGGATGGAAATACTAGACCTCTACACCCATCTGTCAATAAGAACACACATCATGCTACCTAGAAAATGTTGTGCCTTATGCCTTTTCCCCTTAGTGCCAAATACAAATTCAACTATCATGTAAATTGAATCAGCCACTTCCTTTGGCAGTAAAATAAAGTATTAATAAGCGGCACAAGCATATAAAGGTTTTACTATCATGGTGTTCACAAGAGTTACCTAACAAAACACCCATTAGAAAAACAATCTATATCTATGCACCAAATTCATACAGAAAAACTGAAAAAGAAAAGGAAGCACCTGATATTTGCTGGCAGCAAGATCAGAAAACACTTGTTTTGTCAGCTCAGCAAGAAAACGACCTGCCCATCAGGAGATGGAAATAACTGCCAATATGAGATTCCTTATCTAATAGTTCAGTTAAAAAAAGCAATGCCAAAATCATTAAAACAGAACATTTTGACCCAGACAACAATGCAATCAGAAAAGGAGAAGTAAGAACGCAAAGTGAGAATTGACCCTTGACCCTTAGCAGGGGGGAAAAGGAAGAGACAGAGAGAACTGAATCTCAACAACTGTGATAGCAGGATCTACAGTTCCCCCCCCCCTAAAGTAGAAATGCTTTGCATCTTCTTGATGCTCTCTCTTTCAATACTTGAAAGAGTCAAGCAAATAGAGAAGTGACTGACATTCTTCCCCACCCACATACCCCCATCCTCAAAGGGAGGAAAGAAGATGGAATAGATACCTCTAAAATAAACACTGACATGCGGTCACACAAAAAAGAAACAAAAAAGAGAGAACTCGGTGTTTCTAGAGCTCAGAAGAAGTCACTCTTTTCAGGTTGCTTCAGCATCTAACCCTGCTGCATGACCCATAAAACAGACTGGAAAAAACATGTACCTTGGATAAGATTTTCCTGCTTGAGGAAAATCTCCCTGAGCCTACTCTGTCCACAGGGATTATATTTAAGGTTGAACTTATCAAAGCGATGAAAAGTGCTCTTGTCCGCATGAACATCCAAGAGATCAACATTAAGGTCATAGCTGTCTAAACAAAAGTGTATTAGATTAATCCTGCTACCACAACAATCCAGAAAACCAAAAATAGGACAAACAACACAAAATTCATTACCCAGTCAAATCCAGGCTCTCAAACACTTCTTTCAAAGTCAAGTATGTCCCATCCCTAAATATCACAACCTGTGGGTGATACACAAAGTCAAAGATATGGCAAACATTCTATGCATAATTAGTATCTTGCCATATCGTATATATGTGTGCTCATGCATGCATACATATAACAAACCAATTCAGACAACTAATTAAATGAACAAGAATTGGCTTCCTTAGCTTGATAGCCTGAAAAGAAACATGGAAAGGGGGACGAGGGGGTGTTCTGCGCAACTCATCATCACTGAAATTCAGTATATTACCTCATCAGGCTCTTTCCTCAATTTTGACTTTATGAACCTCAAGAGATGTTTCTGGTTCATGCACGCTGAATGATGAACATGCGTATCAACTTTCCTAACATTATAAAAATCACGATGCGGAGCACTTTTCTGAGCAAGAAACTCCCTATCCGCATTAAGCATCAAATGAAGGTTGAATTTCTGAAACATATCCAAGTACACCATATCAAACTTCTATTGTCAACAATAAAATTAGGTTGTTCACCAATGAATTGCAAATACCAATGCTAAAAATATCTACCTGCTCCAGGAGATTCAGCCGGTGATGGCACAAGGTTCTAATATTCCCCAGCGCAATGACTTTAAGTATATGATGTAAGTCAGTGAAAAATGTTGTTGCATCAGCAACAGGAAAAAGCTCTTCCTTAGCTAGAAAAGGAACAAAAAAGAAAAAATTTACATATATTAACATCTAATCATGAATCATCATGAACAAGAAAATGAATAGAAGGATCTCTGAGCTTACAATCTTTACTTGGATAAACATGAATAACTCCATCTTGCATCTTGAAAAAATGCTGTGGAATATTACACAAAAACAAAAAATAAGTAATAGTCCTGAGTAATTGACCCTACATATCAAAGGTAGCACATAAACTCACATCAGATTTCCCCTCAGATGTATAGGCAAATGGCTCTGGATTAGGCTTTGGCGTGCTGGGATCAGTGATGACTTCTGTCTCCCATGGAGCAGTAGCTTCCCTGAACACATACCTTTTTCGCATTTCAAGGCATTCTTGAAGAACTACATAGGTCTCCACTTCATCAGGTGATGGTAACTCTGTCGCAAATCATGTTTCATTAAACTTTAAATCTGCTACTGCACATGCATCTGCTTTTAGAGTGCCCTCATCAAAAATTAAAAATAAAAGATTCTGTTCCAATTAAATTCTCTTGCTGAATGTTGAGATTAAAAGTACATTGTCTTGTAGAAATGTTCACACTTCCATATTTTGAAAGAATTTTGAGTGCAGAAGATAATGATGTGACAAATATGACCAAAAGGCAATAAATACCAATAGGGGTAATCTTAAGTCGTGCAAAAATTTCTTGCTCTGGCTCTTTCCGCAGAATATCAGCTGCAATTGGGTCAGGCTGGACACCATGCAGATCACCTGATACACTGTGGGATCGAATCATGCTTGAAGCTGCTATAGCCATTTGCTCCCCATTAGCATTAATGTGCTCTTGGCCCTGAATTTACAAAGAACCAAAAAAAGAAAAGAAAAAAATCTGATATATGCTCAAAAATGCATAACAGAGTATTGTGTGCATGAAAAGACAGATTCACAGGCAGTTAACTAGCTCACAGCATTTCCATTTGTATGCAGAAATGTGGTATCTAGTTTAGAATTGTCAGTCATATGATCTTCTTCATCTGATCCTTCCATACTCTCAAGAGCACTAGCACTAGCAACAGGAGACTTTGGAGAAGTTGGCCTGATAAGAGCTCCAGCTCTCTTAGCATGCCCAATAGATTCCCCTGCAATAAAAGGCCACTGCATGAGAACTCCTAGCAAAAAGTTTAAAAAATGAGATAATTGTGAAGAACAGTCCATTTGGTGAACTAAAGCAAAAGCCAGTGCCCTTTCTAGGCAGCATGAAAGCAGGTAAGAATTAATTTCAAGAAGAGAGTGACACAAAAGTCCATCTGTTGTTGATTAAAGACTCTGAAGTACATGAATTGTCTCCACATTTTTTATCAATCCCTATCTTTGGATTTCTAAATCATCTTTGTGACATAAAATTATTCAAAATCTACCTTGAAACTTCAGTGAGTACAGTACTCTATATTTATTTTATTTAGTTTTCCCATTAGATTTTATTTTGCTCGTTTTTTTACTTCGTAGTCTGGAACATGCAATTCTTTGCAAGGTGGTGGTGTTTATGCCCACATACATGCTATACCTATTGCTGCTCATGGTCATTGAGGTCCCAATCATTTGCCCATAGAAAGATGATTGTCATAAAGGAAAACAGGAGTGACATTATTGACTAGTATCTACTGAAACAGGGGAAAAGAGTGGCATCTGCTGTGGTGACAAGAGAAAAACAAGATGACAACTTAATGAGAATCTTTGTTTAGGAAGAACAGACCTCAATTAAATTTAAGATTTACAATAAAACATATATGAAACAGCAGATACACAATTACCAAATCAAATGTAATTTTGCCCATCAAAAGTCAAATTCTCCATCCGTATAGGTACCATGGTATCTAAAAACTTCTATAGTATCAATTAGCCCCAACAATCCCGTATACTCAATATGGTGTGGAGCAGAGGATATATGACACAAACTTTTCTTCGTATTCGGTTAATTCTAACTACACTAATGACTGGGGTATAATGCAATTTTTGACAGCATTTTCGTCCACCTATATAAATCTGTCAATTCAAGCCGATTTTATCACTCCGGCGAGAAGTCCGACATGGCCATACCTTCAGGCAGCATGTGCAACCTCGGCAACTCAGGCGGGATTCCATCCACGTCTACCGGCCCATTTTGTTTCTCCTCTCCATCAATCCCGCCACCAGAGATGGCCGTCACGTCGGGGAGTGACCCCGAGCCACGCCGGTAATAGCCGTTCCCCTTCCTCCTACCGTGGCTACGCCGCTTCTTTAAATGCTGAGGCGACGCCGATTCTCCTTCGGAGTTGTCGTTCCTCTCCCTCTCTCTTTCCCTCTCCACCGTCTTGGCAAACTCCAGAAACTGAGTTAGGGTTTTGCGGTGCATGTAGTAAGCGGATACCGCCACCAACGAAGCGCCCACCAGAGCCGCCATGGCCAGATGCACCGCGTATGTGTCCATCACACACACACACTCTCTCTCTCTCTCCGATCAATCTCTCTGTTGCGTCTCGCGGTTCACAGTTTCAATGTGTTTTAAGGCAGATATATAAGAAAAGCCCTTGCTTCCCAAACTGTTAAAGAGCAAACGGGACTACTGATGAAGCTCTGCTTTCTATTCCGCACAATTGCGGCTAGTTGCACTATTTGTAGGCGTAAACGAAACAAAACAAGAGAACATATTCCAGGTCATAATTAATTTTTATATTATAAAATATTATTATTTTTATTATTATTATTATTTATATATAATATAAATTAATTATATTTATTTGAAACTTTTAATTTTATGTTTACGGAATCCCCCTCTCTCACATGAAAATTTTTAATCAAAATTTTTCATGATATCAAGACATTTTTTATATTAATTAAAATTATAATAGTTAGTTATTAAAAAATAATTATAAATAAATTCACACAATTAAAAAATATACATATATATAAAAATATTTTTAAATTTTTATTATTTTTTTATAAAAATATAAAAATATCAAAATTTCTTTCACTCTTTCTAACTATTTAAAAATATGCATGACTTTCAATGAAATTTTTTATTTTAAAATAACTTCTTCACTAATCTTTAATATCATACTTATTTATTTAACGAAAAATTGTCATCTTATAATAGATTTATTTAACAACTTTTTGCAATTACTCATATCATCTCACTTAACTTGAATAGAATTTTTAAAAACATACAAATCTATTATCATTGTCATATCTACAATTTTTTTTAGAAATAACCACTTACTATTTCTTGGTGACCTATAAAAAGTTACTTTTATCATGATTTATCTCATTATTTTTTAAGTATTTATTAGTCGTAACCAATCGTAATTTGATGTTAGTTCGAACTCGTGTTTGTGCGCCAATATTATTGTCGTTACTGACTTTGTAGGGGCATAATATTAATTTTATTAATTTTAAAAGACATATACTGCTTTACTATAATGCATTAGAAAATCTAATTCCCTTAATAAAAAAAACATTGATATGTCTGAGCGATTACACTCCTCGTATAACTTATTATTGTGTTTTCAACATGCATGTTGCTGCACTCCCAATGAGTTATTACACTCTCTTCTGCCAGACTCCTAGCATTTTTACTGTTATTCTTCTAGTGTGTTTGCTATCGCGCTTCCAATGTGCTACCAGCATGCATCTAACACTCAACCAATATTTTCAAATGATTTTTTATGATTACTACACATAACTCTCTCACATCATATTTTTTTTGTTTATTATTGTGTTATTTCTGCACACTGCAATGCTGTTATTACATAATTTTATTTCAACTAATGACTTAACCTTTCATACCTCAAATCTCTATAATATACAGTCTTTACATATTATAAATATTCTTTACTTTTTTAACGTGATGATATTATATTAATTTGATGTCAAATATTAGAGTAAATGATCAATTATTTGTATTCTTTTATTGAGAAATTTAAGGTACTAACACCTCGTTTTTAATTAAGAAGGCAGGCAGTCAAGGGTCTCTTGGTCTTTCGATTGTGTTGCACTTTAGTTTTTTAATTTCTTCCTCGTCTTTTATTAATTTTTTTTATCTTAATTAAAAAAAGAAATAGAAAATACACATATTCTATTTTTTTAATTTTTTTTAACGGGCGGTGGCACAAAAGAGGCGTCTCTTTGGTGTTTCCGTTCCCTAGCCGCATTTGTTCCTTTAATCGTTGTTTATGTTTCGCTTTCCTGTTTTCTCTTGCCGAATTATTTACTTAATCTATTATTTCGTCTTTTTAGATTTGTAAAACGATTTCCTAATTGTTCCTCAAAAATTTTGTTGATAATCCGATACAACATAAATTATTCAATTCTTAGTAACTAAATAGACCCTTAAAATCTTCAAATTAAAAAGTTTTAAAATTTATCAAATATGAAAGTTTCATTTTAAAGGTTTAACAATGTCAGTGCTTTCCGAAGTTGTGTAGTTGGCATTTAACAAGCTTCTTATTACCGATCCCTAACTTTTGACCTTCATTTTCAAGTTTTAGCCGAGCCTTCAAAACAAAATTTTCCAATGCAAGTAAAATAATAAAAAATTGCGATACTAATGCGACATTCCCTTCTTCATTATCACGTTCGTTGATTAATTAAAATATGCAATTAGCCAATATTAACAATGCAAAACAAGTAGATATGTTTTATTATTTTATCTTTGTCAGATATTTATTTACAATCTCAAATAATTGATACACAAACTATGTGGTCAAAAAAGTCACGCAAAATAGTACTTTATTTTAAAAGCAAAGTAGCGCCATATTAGGCAGACCTATTACTTGAAATAAAAATGAATATAATTTTTGAGGTGCACATTGCACGTCCAACTAATGACATTTTGACAGGTCAAAAATATATTTTTATTTTGTTAATGTGTCAAGTTATTATTCGTTTGGTGGATAATTTTGGTATACCCACGCGAGGTTTTGTACCAAACCAAAGTTGGTAAATTTTACACACGTTAATTAAACTTACAGATGAGAATTTCTATTATGCAAGCTATAATTTATGAGCAAAAGTTAACTCGAACGTGTTAATTTTGTACAATTGAGTAGTTCTCAAACGAGGAAAATGTGCGTTGGTGCAAAAAGAGGTGTGGGTTCCTAAAAGAAAAAAAAAAACAAAAAAAAAAGTAAAAAAAAAAAAAAAGAAGAAGAGGTGTGGGTCGGTACAGTAGTCATTATCGTTATCCATATGCCTACGTTGTGCCAAAAATATGCCAAGAAGATGCCCTGTCGAAGTAATGTACGATGCTGTAATTAAAAGAAATAACAATGAATTTACTGCTTGTAAATTTTTTTAACTTGAACCTAAAAATGACAATTTTAATTTTTTTTATTTTATAACTAAAGAGAGAGAGAGAGATTGAAACAGACATACAAGTTAGCTTTTGATATTATCAGCACCATAATATTCAACAGAAAAAAATAAAAATTGTTAAGCAACCTAAAAAACTGGGCCTGTGAGTGGGAACTTTTTTATTGTACACTTTAGTGAGCCTGGCGTTAGATTCCCGCTAATGAATTGTATATCCACTAAGGTGACTTCCTTTATTAATCTCTTTTATTCTTCTTCTCGTTTTTTCTATTAATTATTGTTTTGATCACGAAACTATTATTTAATTGGAGCCACGTGATCTCGATGGATTGATTGTCGCCATTACGCCTTTTTCAGCAATTGCGAATGTGCACAGCAAAACAAAAGCAGCCAAAGAGAAAAAGTTCAGCTTGTTACAAGGAAAAAGGCTCGATGGGCGTACTGGACTAATTAAAAAATTTATTTTTTTAATCTTCAATTTAACCCCTTATTTCACTGGGCCAAAAAAAAACAAAAAACAAAAAAACAAAATCAAAAGCCTAACCTTACCTCCCCTCGGTTCCTGTACCGAGCTTTTTCAAGCAATTTGTTACTGAGTCATTGGTTTTACTAACAATAGACAATAGATAGTCTGACGTGTCACTGATCGAATGGATCTAAACATTTCCGTCTTTGCCTGGTAGTAAAAAAATAAAAAAATTGAAAGCTTAACAGAACAAGACCCCCAAAAAAGAGTCGCGGAGGGATTCAAATGCACTGGTACTTACTAAAACCTCCAAATCCGAGTCGCTGGGGGATTTGAATGAACTGCACTTATGTGATCTTTGTACTTGTCGTTTATCAAAGAACGGAACAAAATCATCGTACTTTTTTCAATTGGATCGGTACACCTTATTAATTTGAAGGTAACGTTACGGAGATTTTTCCATTCACCTTCAAGGTGGATTTGTACTTTCTCTCTCTCTCTCTCTCTCTCTCTCTCTCTCATGATTTGTTTTTAAACGAAGACTCGATCCAAATGTAATCTGCGATTGTTGTCCGAGCATTCTTTTGTTTTTTAGGGGTTTTTTAAAATTATTTTCCTTCCCTTTCTCTCTTCATGTTGACAATATCGGTAAGTGCCCTCACGAATTCCCTCTTTGAATAAATGTTTTTCAGTTTCACAATTTTTCCTCTCAAAGAAAAAAGAAATGATAAGAAATTATCCTGCATAATCTTCTCATAAGAAGTTTCCACTTAGATTACCCTCATTCCTCATTGATGTTAGCCTGTTAGGCATGGGGGATGATCAAATGATTAGACTCATCCAGTGCCATTTTAGCGATTATCCTGGGAATTAAAAGGTAAATAAAGCACAGCGCTCCTCTTTCATTTTCTTCCCTTTTTATATTTACATTCGATGATTCAGGCGATTGACATTGGTGAGAATCTATTAATCAATCCGGTAGATTCGAATCCTACAGCTAAAACAAATATGAAGTATGTGTATCGCTTTACCGCACGATAATGAGAAAATAAGTTCACAGATTTTGGCAAATCACTTCTATCGAGTATTTAATTTGAACAGGTAATTGACTTCTTCATTTTTTTTTTATGCAGGGCTCTCTCTCTTCTTCTTCTTTTTTTTTTTACCTTTATAATTATTAAATTATGCACGTGAATAAGGTAAAAGCAAATCGTATTTTTGCTTTGTGATAAAAGTCGAAAATCTGAGATTTATCTAATCAATCCAAAGGCGAAAGGAGAAGGGCGCTTCTCCTCTTTTATTCATGATCTACAGCAATAGATGACAATGTTTTCCCGCTTTACAAGTCACAGAAGTCGGTCTCCAGTTCTTTACGATGGGCCTTTATCCTCATTCTCAAGAAGACTTCCACCAGGAGTTGCGATAGATTTTTTTTTTTTTAAAAAAAAACAGCCAAATGGTGATTATAAAGATATTAAGATATTTCTCCTTAGTTGTTGATATTAATTCAGATTTTTTTAAAAAAAGAATTACAATAAGAGGTATTTTAATTAACTTAAATTTAAATATCTATAATTATATAATAATTTATTATTTGTCTTTTTTTTTTTAATTACTGTATAGCGTTTATAGTTAATAGTTACTTCTGTTTATATTCAATTGACAATGACTCCAAGTGGGACTTTGCTTTGGACACAATGCATTGGCTCCATGAATATGCCTCCATCTCCATCCTCCATGGACAGGTATTTGCTGCATGTGGGATAAGATCTTCATATGCATCTTAATCTCGCATCAGTATTCCTTGCAGGAAAAGGCAATGTACCGAATGAGAAAAATGGATTTGTTACGCCATATATCAAATTGGAAGCCTTAATGCTTCGTCAATACAAGTCCACTTGACAATGGGGATAAAGGTCCGTTATTTTTCTCACGAGAATCAATGGTGGACAAGAGACAATCTACTCGGTGGGAGTAGGAATCGAATTCGCTTGAATCAAGATGGATGAGCCTGAAGCTTGGAAGATGGTGGACAGAGATGCCAAGTGGAGAATTTTCCCGGGAGGTAGGGGTGGTGCATGGAGCATTTTGGCTTAGACTAGCTATGTTCCCAGCTAGGTTGATGCCGCGAATATCGTTCCAAATATTCCAATTGAAAAAAAAAAAGTCTAATGGGAAAAAATGGGAAAATTACATTAAGCAATTTCCAGTGAAAATACCATGAGTGGCCCAAGTTCATCACATTATTGTACATAAGCTGATTGATAACAGTACACCAACTAAAACACATGCATGCATATTTATATTAAGTCCATCGAACCTTGAGCCTCAGGTTCTCTAAAACCCGCACCGAATAACCGGCCCGAAGCTTAATGTCTCAGCACAACCATATAGCCATTTATAGGTCCCATGACCCTATCATTGGCACAAGAAGAAGACGGGATCTACTAAACTAGGTGTTCTCACAAGTTCTATGAATAAGAGAACTTTTGTTTTTTTATAAGATATACCTTTCACATTCTCTTTAACTTTCTTTATACTATTTTGGCTCCTCATGCTTTTATTGATTTAAGAATGGAAGTGCCGCGTTAAGTTGTGGTGTGATATCCCTTGAGCACTCATAAAAAAACTCATCATTAATGTTTATATACCATCGAGCAATAAGCCCCTGGCTCGACACAAATAAGCACGCCTATTCACTATTATCTATGGTTTGAGGTATTAAAGTATTTTAATGTAAAATATGGAGAATAAATTTTTTTAATGATTGATTTTTTTTAATATTTATAAAAATTTAAGTTTCTACATTGTAATTTATCTTAGTAAAAATAAATTAAGGTGTTTAAATGTATAAAAATAAAATTTTAGATTCATTAATATTAAAATTGAGTATAAAAAATAATTTAAACTCTATAATGTCTAAATTGTAAGTATTCTTTATATAAAAAATTTAACGACAATAATAACAAATGATTTCAATTTTAACTTATTTTGATAATTGAAATATTTATAATACATTTTTTTAATTATCAGAAAAAAAAGTATAGATTTTTTAGAAAATTCACACCAACAAAGTTGGATTATTGTTTGGAACTCATTATCTTATTCTTTAAATCTGATCCAAATTGAAGAACCAAAAGTTCATAGAATAAAAGTTCAAGCACTGTGTCTTTAACAATTATACAAAATGGAACATCAAGAAGAAAATCATGACAGTGATCTGATAATTTTTTAGCAAATTTGCCAAGTTGGATTATTGTCCGGAACTTATTATATGCGAAAATGCCATGAGTGACCCAAGTAAGGGAGGTGAGGGAGGAAGCAAATAAAAGGAGGGAGGGACACGCGAGAGACCAGAGGCGGTAAAATATGGGGAAAGAAGCAATGTCCTAAAGGCGCGTGGTTGCCCGAATGAACAGGAGGCGGACACAAGTAGTAGCTTGTGGGTAAAATTAGTAATTTAACCTGGCGAGATGGTTAGCATGAACCACGTAGACATTAGTCTCGGTATGTCAACCTGGAAACCCTTCCTCTTTGTCTTGTTCTCCAATCAAATGTAAATGGAACAACATAGTATATTCTAACGTAAGAAGAATCAGATTAATAGAAGAACGATGAAAAAAAAAAGTGTTGTGTTTTTTGTTCTTTTTCATGATGCAAAATTTTAAACTCTGATTGAAATTAAAGCGTAATTATTCTGTCATGAAACCAATAATTATAAGGATCTGTTCCCATGAATTGTCATCGAAAGAGATACAAGGCATCATCCTTTAAACATGTTTAAATTGTTACAAATTTAAATCGATTTTAATTCTAAGAGGTGTGGGTCATGGAGTTATGATGATAAGAGTTGTATAACAATGATTAAATAGACATACAAGAGGAAAACCGGGTCGAAATACCTGTCCGAGTTAAGACATATGTTACGCTCCATTTTCACAGAAACTTCCTTCATGCAGACTTTCCTTTCCAAAGTTCCAAACGACGGCCCATGATTTCAATTCGATTAACTCTCATCAAATCGTCCTCGTGGCTCTGTCCCTCTCATTGGCGGTTAGTTTAAGGAACTCACACGACGACCGCATCTACCATAATTCCCCAATGCGAAAATATAGGTGGCCGGGAAGGTATAGACGCAGCACCGATAGGGCACGTAGATTCGTGGGCAATTTTTTTTTTTAAATATAAAATATGTAAGAAATAGTATAAAATATATAATAAGTAGTGCAAAATATATATTAATTATTATTTAATGTAAAATATATAAAAACCTTCATATTATTTACTATTACAATTGTTATATATTTACACGTAATTATTACAACTTCTTACTAAATTGTGTTGGAGTAGTGAAGCCACTGTAAAACGTGACTCATGATATGCATTCCTAGACTCAAAGAAATAACATATTCAGTCATTCAGTTAATAATATAATTTCTTTATTTGTAGACGTAACAAGAAGTAATTCTGCAATTTCTACAAATAAGTATCAGGTACCCTTTTGAGTACATTATCCAGCACTACGGAGGAGTCAACTCGGAGCCACGCTCGACCAAACGGTTTGCACAGGCCAACTCCAAGAGCCCATTTTGAGCAAAACCCACTGGATATAATTGTTTTTCTTTCTTTCTTTTTTTTTTTTAAAAAAAAACTCTTGGACGCATGGACCACAGAACTCGTTTATGGCCCGTCTCCTTGACCCGGTCCATGTAGTTGGGTCCGGGATGCAGTCACTGGGCAGACAAGCAACCAAGAATTATTGTACTTCTACCCTTCATTTTCTGTCGCCTGTATTCAATCAATTGAGCCCCGACAAAGAAATGGAAGATTTGAAGGGGCAAAAGCCTGACGCGCCTCCCAGGAATGCGACGATACCGCCGTATATGAAGGCGGTGTCGGGCTCACTGGGAGGGGTTGTGGAGGCGTGCTGCTTGCAGCCGATTGACGTCATTAAGACCAGGTTGCAGCTCGATACGACCGGGAACTACAAGGGAATAATCCACTGCGGCTCCACCATAGTACGAACGGAAGGCGTGCGGGCCTTGTGGAAAGGGCTGACGCCCTTCTCCACGCACCTTACTTTGAAATACGCGCTTCGCATGGGGTCCAATGCTGTGCTACAGGCTGCGTTTAAGGACTCCGAGACTGGGAAGCTCAGCAATCATGGGCGGGTTCTCGCGGGGTTCGGCGCTGGGGTTCTCGAGGCTCTTGTTATTGTTACTCCATTTGAGGTTTGCTTTTCTCATTTTTACCTGAAAATTCACGTTAGAAATTTTAAATATGATGAATTTTTGGTCGTTATTGGCGCGATTTGGACTTGTTGGAACAAAATGACAATAGAGAACGAAGGAAGCATGGGAAGACACTGGGAAGGAAATCGTAAACAATTATTGGGTTTGAACTGCTGTTTTGATTTTTATTAGTCTCAGACTCTTGAAGTTTCTCTTTCTCTTCTCTAAGGAAGTTCCCTTGTTTCCATAGCAATAATTTTCCTTCATTTGGCTAAATTTTAAAGGCAGTGGTAGTGCTTAAGCAGGAATTGCATTGGCATTTCCTTATGCAGGAGACAGTCGGAGAAGCAAATCGAACAATAAAAAAATATTAGGTCTTCATCATGGAATTGGAGGCTTTGACATAATGAAGAGATAATAAGTGGTTTCTATAGGCGAAGGGTGGTCGCTCTTTACATTTTACTAACTTGTGAGTGGCCTGAGTGGCTAATTCACGGCTGGCTTTGTTAGATATTTATAATGTGAGATAAGGTAGTGTGGTTTCTAGAAGACTTTTCATTGATGGTCAGCATGAAGAGTCACTTAGCTTTGCTTGATATGTATGAGGCCAGCTATGCTTATATGATTGAAACTCTTTACATCTCCTCATGGCATTCTTTCCTTGTTCTTCAGAATTATTTTCTTTGTACATAAAAGATGAATTCTATACTTGAATGTAATATTCATTGCCTCTGATACACTACAGAGATTGGTTTAGCTTTCCATGTGATGAACATGCAACCAATCAGGGGCAGAACTAGAACGAAATCAAGGTACTGACCCTTACCAATGTAAAGATGAGGAAATAAATAGACAAACAACACAAAAGGCTGCCAGAAGATTTGAAAAAATAAAATAAAATACTTTTGTTGTTACCCCAAAACACAGTGGTTGTTTTTTGGTATTTTGCAAGGGGTTTTTCCATGTGTGTGGGTAGCCCCTTTTAGAAAAAAAGGATTTACATCATTTGATAACTGGTCTAATTTTGGTTAGTGCAGGTGGTGAAAATAAGGCTACAGCAGCAAAAAGGGTTGAGACCTGACCTTCTGAAGTATAAGGGTCCCATACATTGTGCTCAATCGATTGTCCGTGAAGAAGGCCTCCTTGGGCTTTGGGCAGGGGCTACTCCAACTGTCATGCGGAACGGAACTAACCAGGCAGCCATGTTCACAGCCAAAAATTCTTTTGATGTAATCTTGTGGAATAAACATGAGGGAGATGGGAAAATCCTCCAACCATGGCAATCTATGATATCAGGGTTTCTTGCTGGAACAGTAGGTCCAGTATGTACAGGCCCATTTGATGTTGTGAAAACAAGGCTTATGGCTCAAAGTCGGGAGGGGGGAAACTTGAAATACAAGGGCATGATCCATGCAATTAGAACGATATATGCCAAGGAAGGGCTTGTTGCCTTGTGGAAAGGACTGCTTCCCAGGCTCATGAGAATTCCTCCCGGCCAGGCCATTATGTGGATGGTGGCTGACCAAGTTACTGGTTTTTATGAGAGGAGATATCTAAAGAATGCAACCTTGTAGGATTTGGTAACATTCTTTTGCTTGTTCTGGTTCCAAGCCCATTGCAAGCACAGAGTAATAAAGTTTTTATTCTCAGGCTATTTCAGATTCTCTGACTGAGAATTGCCTGGAAGACATTATCAACATTTTATTTGAATCTAGGGCAGTGCATTTAGTTGCTAATGGGGATTATTGGTCAAGAAGGATTTTGAAATCTGCAATTAAGTTGCGGAAAGGTATCATCAGTCCGTGGGGATACGTAGCTGAGATTCCATTTAAGCCTTCATAACAAACATGGATGTGTTGTGATGATATCTTGGTAAGCCACCTGTGGATTTCCTGGTTGTTTAGTCGGTTGTTCTTATCGAAATGGGCTGAAATTTGGACCTGTGGGTTTCTCATTTCGGCAAGAACATTCCTTTTTGTACTGCGTTAAAAGAACAGACTGCATTTCTCTGGGGCATAAAAACAATGCGACTTTCGTTCTTATTGAAGCTTTTTCATTTTATTTACCTTCTCAACTCAATGGCCGTATGAATTCAAAACCTTTGGTTATAGGGACGGCTTTAATACCAATCAATTAAAATTCATTATCGAAAGAATTCAATGTAAAATATTCACTCTACTAGGTGAGTATGTTCCTAACTAACTGGAAGTTCCAGTTTTGAATTTTAATTGGAAAATTGCATTTTACGCTTAGGTAAGCCGAAGTAACTTATTGAATAGGCTTAAACGTTAATAAGTTTAAAATTTAATATTAAATTATTACATAAATTAATTGTCTAGAATTAAGACAACAGCGATACTAAATAGCCTTGAATCTAAAATTAAATATCACACACACCAAAAAAAATTAAAAATAAAAAATAAATTGCTGGGCCCAAAATACGTTTAGGCCTAAATAGATTGCTGAAGGGGCTCCGCCCTTTAGGTAAAGAATTTTATTTATTATTCTTTTAGATTTCTGCACAAACGGAGAAGAGGTTAAAAGGAAAACACGTTAATTAAAACGCATGAGGCACACGGTGTGATGAATGACCAAAAACCCTTTCTGGGAATCAGCGAAAACAACACATATATTTAAGTACTTCGTGTCTTCCCTCTTTCTGGTCTCCTGCTAAACCCTACAGTTTGTTTACTTTGACCCCCAGCCCCTTCTTTTATGTACATCGCCGACGGTTCCATTTCTGTGAGTCTTCCTTTCCTTTCATTCTTTCTTTTCTTATTAGTTGTTATTATTATTATTTTGGTTGTTCAGTTGCTTTTATTGTCTAAATTGCTCTTTGGTTTAGGACTCACCGGGCCAGTGTTATTGATAAATTAGGAGCGGTGACGTTGTTGGAGCGGCGAAACGATGTCGGACGACGAGAGAGAGGAGAGAGAGCTGGATCTCACTTCTCACGAAGTTGTCACCAAATACAAGACCGCTGCTGAGATCGTCAATAGTAATCTCCAATATCTCTTTGTTTCTGTCTTAGGATGTGTCGCCTCTCTTCGTCGGACTGCATGTCGTGTACGATAGAAATACGCTAGACGACCGACTTGACCGCTGCCGAGATCGTCAATAGTAATCACTTTTTATGTTTCAATGAATCAAATGTTATAAATTGATAGCATCTTCAATGGCATGTCGTCTTGGTTGCCTTTTATTTTGGAAATTACCAAAATTAGAGTTTGCATTAATTGAGGAGTGGCGTTAATTAACTTTGTCAAAGTATCTCCACTGTTAGATTAGTGTGGTACGAATGGGGTCAGGGTGGCATAAGCTTTAGATTGGATTTCTACATGGACACCACTGTCCGCTTCAAATCACCTTAGTCGCCCATTTGGGCTCGAGCTACTGTGAATTTACTACTTTCATCAACATGCAGGTGTAAATTAAGCAAATGCTGTAGACTATAAGGTAACCTTATGCAATAGCTAATCACATTGCTGTAGATTGTCGATATAGGTGTTTTCATTGCTATTCATGATGAAAATGGTAAACAATTATATTGTTAGGTTTCAGCCGTATCTTTTGTTTGGTTTGCATTGAATTTGTTCTTATATGGCTGTTAACTTTTTTTATTTTTTTAACTGGTTGAATGTTATATTGTTTCAGAGGCGTTGCATTTAGTGATATCTGAATGCAAACCAAAGGCCAAGATTGTTGACGTGTGTGAGAAGGGAGATGCATTTATTAGAGAGTAAGGCCTCAATTTCTATGAATGAAAACTACATCTATTTGTTCCCTTGCAGATTTGTTTGCATTGATGAATAGGCCCCTTGCCCTGATTGTTACAAAATTATTGGTTGTGTATATGTGAGTAAAGGAAAACTGGTAATGTGTACAAGAATGTGAAGAAGAAGATTGAAAGGGGAGTTGCCTTTCCTACTTGCATTTCTGTAAACAATGTAGTTTGCCATTTTTCACCGCTTGCGAGTGATGAGGTGGTATTGGAAGAAGGAGATATGGTTAAGATGTAAGCTTTCTACTCTTCTTTTCATGGATGTTAAAGATATGGTACCTTTGACATAATTAAATAATAAAACATTTTTTCTTTTTTGGATAAAGTGACATGGGATGCCACATAGATGGGCTCATTGCTGTGGTAGGACACACCCATGTTCTCCAGAAAGGGCCAGTTACTGGTAGGGCTGCTGATGTTATTTTAGCAGCAAATACTGCTGCTGAAGTTGCCTTAAGGCTTGTAAGGCCTGGAAGGAAGGTAATTTTCTTCTTCTTTTCACTTGGATTCATTTTCTTCTTTGAATGCAGTGTACGGTCATGTGCTGCTTCCTTATTGTGTTTTATTTGGGATAGTTCACTGCTCATTTGCCTTTCACGTTCTGATGCCTTTATCTTATCTTAGTTAAGCCGGTATATGGTGGTACTCTTCTTCGCCCCCTAAATGATGAACTAATTTGATAAGCTATGGACTAATGTCCAAATGAAGCTTTTGTCATAGTTACTCTGATAGGGGAGTTCTATATCTCATGATGCATGAAGCCTATTGTTCTTACAAGTTGTAGGTGATAAACAAGGCCATCTTTCTTTTTATGCATGCTAAACATTATCGCATGTATTTGCACAGCCACATGAAGAGACAAAGATGAAAAGGAAGTGGGTGGAGAGGAGTAAAATACAATAATTGTGGGATTTGAAAGCAGGGAGCTTTACATGTTGGGGATTTGACTAGATGTAAATCTTACCTGTGTGGATGACATGTTTGCATCGTTATCACGCTTCTTTTTTCATGTTCTGTAAGAATTTTTAAAAATTATTATTGTTAGCTTGATCTCTAAATGATGAGAACTATAATGGGCTATGGATGAAACTCCTGTGAAGCCTTTTTGTCATAGTTACACTGATAGAGCAATGTCTTTCTTCTCCATCTATTTTTTATAAATGTATGGACAGTAGCCTTTTTGAAATTTGTTTATAGTTGGCATATTGCATAGTGAATGATCTCACTTTCCATAAAATTCTTATTGTCATAACCCATGTGATACTGAGAAATGTGGCCTGCCTTGGTAGAAAGAGAGGCAACTTTGCCGAGGTGATCAATGTCTTGTTGATTTCCTCTTTTCCCTGTTGCCCATATTTATTTGGCTACGTTTGTGTGTTTGAGACCAGTCAAATAACTGCTGGTGTCTATCAACCATCTCTAGCCTATATTACTATTTGATGAAGCCACCCACAATTTTAGGTATTGATGTTCTTTGGTTATGTGTATTTGGTACTTCAGGAGATGAAAATGAGCACATTTTAAGAGATTAACGTCACACCTGCAGGCACATGCACACACTGAAGGGAGAAAATTGTTTTAGTTTGTTGTATTATAGTCTTTCCATGTGTCTCCAAAAGAGGGTATCTTAGTAAAATTAAATTTGTATCAGCAATTTTTGGTTTTGGGAGGTACTGTTATTAAATCAGTCCCTGATTAAATCACTTTTGTGGCAGAACAAGGAAGTGACAGAAGCACTTCAGAAAGTTGCCGCAGCTTATGACTGCAAAATTGTTGAAGGTGTCCTTAGCCACCAGATGAAGCAATTTGTGATTGATGGTAACAAGGTCATACTTAGTGTCTCCAACCCAGAAACAAGAGTTGATGATGCAGAATTTGAGGAAAATGAAGTGTATGCAATAGATATTGTCACAAGCACAGGCGAGGGGAAGGTAATTGTGGAATCATTATCTGAGCTTCTCATTTTTTAACATAAGTTCTTTTGATACTTTGCTACATGAATCCTTTGCTCTTTATTTGGAGATTTGGACTTGGTCTGTCAATTATTATTCAGCTTGCATCTGGGGATGATATCATGAAATTTCTCTGAATTGATTTTGCAGCCTAAGATGCTGGATGAGAAGAATACTACGATTTATAAGAGAGCTGTGGACAAGAACTATCACTTGAAAATGAAGGCTTCCAGATTTATTTTCAGTGAAATTAATCAGAGATTCCCTATCATGCCATTCACTGCAAGGTTTATGTTTTCACAATTTCTTTCAAATCTGTTCATTTCTTTTGACACTTGAGCAGTTCATTAGTTGGGATTATTTTCCATAGGGTGTTGGAAGAAAAAAGGGCTCGGCTGGGATTGGTAGAATGTGTGAATCATGAACTTTTACAGCCATATCCTGTTCTTCACGAGAAGCCTGGTAAAGCATTCCCCTTAGAAATGTATATTTTTGAGCTTAAAATGTTAATATGGCGTTGGATGTGCTACTAATCATGGACGTGGTCCTGTTTTTGCAGGTGATTTAGTTGCTCATATCAAATTCACTGTATTGCTCATGCCAAATGGATCAGATAGGATCACTTCTCATTCTCTGCAGGAGTTGCAGCCCACAAAGACAGTAGATGACCCTGAAATCAAGGCCTGGTTGGCTTTGGGTACAAAGACGAAGAAGAAGGGTGGTGGAAAGAAGAAGAAAGGTAAGTTTGGCAGATTAATCAAGGAATTATGCTACTGATTTTTTTATTTTTATTTTTTTTTTACATTTGTTTTATTTACAATCTATAAAGAAATGAAAAACCTTTTCAGTTTGCTTAGCAATTAAGACATGAACCCAATTTTCTTTATGTCGCAGGTAAGAAGGGTGACAAAGCTGATGAGTCAGCGGACACTGAGCCCACAGATGCAACCACAAATGGAGCTGCATCCCAAGAATGAGACTTTATATGCCTACATTTTTTTCAGTTTTGGCACTTTGTTCTAGTTCGTTATGAGATGATTTTATATAGTGTCTAGACATTGACCCATAAGATTTTCTCTGCACGATTCTCATCACAAGTCATTCCTTGTCTGTGCCCTATTTTCATGTTCAATCCTAAAATAACTCAGTCGAACAACTTGGCATTTCAGATTGTCCTTGTAATGTATCGTGTTCCTTCCATCTCCTGATTGTGGTGGTAACCCATAAGCCTGGGTCTGCATGCCTAAGAAGATGTTAAGACGTGTAGGCTGCGTCACGGTTAGTGGTCGTAGGCCCTGTGTAGTTCTTGCTTGGGGTCATTGTCCAGCCATGAGGAAAGACGAATGTTGAAGAGCTAATAACGAAGAGTGATGACTTTGCTGTAACAAAAACCAGAAAGGTTCTAAGCAAAAAATGACAGTGATCTCGAATGGTGCTTCAATTGTCATGGGCTTCGAGAATTGTAGGTGGACATTCTATACACGAATAAGAAGTGTTATATTTAAAGAATAATTTTGTTTGTCTCCACTTAATAATGTTTTTGCTTTATGTGAATAACTCTGATTTGATAAAATGAAAACACTCTGAGGAGAGAGTTTTCTTAATTAGCGGCATCTTCTTCTGCTAATCATTAATATCATTTTACTTTATATGAATCAATTTGATTTGACAAAATAAAAACAGTAAGAGAGAATTTTCTAATGTAACTATGACTTTTTCTCTTCTAATATATTCGTGCAATTTAGTTAGAAAATTAAGTTGAGAGAAATTGCATCACACATAAATAGATCATTAGAAGACTAGTTAAAATTAGCCGAGTTACAATACATTGTGTGTTTGTTGGACTCTATTTCATGCTCCTAGGTCCTAAAGCCACGAGATTCTTGAGTTGGGTGGGCATCTAGGAAGCCTTAGCCACTGTTGTCTTCCCCTTCAAATGACGGGAGTAGTTTTTAGAGATTTTTACCACCGGCCAATATTCGACGGAAAAATCGATTGAATTATTTGAAACCCGAAATCGAGAGGAAGCAAGCAAAGATAAGAATTAATGACTGTCTTTTATATTATGTATGGCGTCGTATTTTTCTTCTCGGTTTTTTTTTTTCGCTCCTTCGAAATTAAAAGTTTAAGGACTAAGAGCGGCCTGTTTTCTCACGCGGAACCTTGAGAATGAACGAGGAGTATGATCAAGCAAAACGATGAGAGTTCTCTTTTGTTGTATTTATGGTCCATTAGATCGTATGGAATGAAATAACACCATAAAATTTTCTACCTTAGCCGGCCAGAATTAAAATTTTCACGAAGAGATTTCTTGATTTGTCACCGTAAATTCTCAATGTTTTTCCGGTGAGTATGAAACCCTGAAACCACATCTCTGCAACTTGCAGATGCATGTGAACCATCCGTAGAGACGGTCAAATTCAACTTAAAATGAGTAGCTTCTCGAAATTGGCCATCTCACTTTCATCGATGAATGAATGCTCTGAATAAACGAGAGGGAAAAGATGAAAAAAGGGAAAAAAAAAAAAAAAACCCCAAAGGAATAACCTTTTCAAAATGAAAATTATTCAAGTACCATAAACGGCATTGCAGAGAACTCAAAAATTGATACCGAAATGGAAAACACAAATAGGTTCCAGACTGAGTCGAGAAGATGCACTCTACATTCGTTTTCCTTTTCTCTTTGGTGCTCTCCTTTACCTATAAAATCTCCACTTCATTCTTGATGGGTGCAAAGCCTACGAACTCGATGGTGTGACACCGAGTCTTTAAAAATCTAGACAAGACGAGAAGTAACAATCTATTTACGAAAATTTCCTATTGCCCGAAGAGACACGTTCAAAAAGATTATACAAACAGAATGAAACAGACACCCACCTGGACTTGCAAATACAAAATACAAAATCCAAAGGATGTCAAAATAATCAAGGCCACTAACCAAAGAACCACGCCATCTGGAATAACAAACAAACTGCAATATCAGATGCAAGTCACAGATAGAGGGAGAGAGAGAGGTCACATTGGACAATTCATAACGAAATGTGCAAAGAAACTTACCCAGTATTTTCTTAATCTATACCATGAAAGGAAAATTGGAGGGGGGCAGCGGTGGATATCACCAGGCAACCGGAACAAAGAAAAATTGCACCCTGCTATGTCATCTTTAAAGCCTGTTTCAATTGTGCAAGTGCAGAAGGATGCATTCTGCTTATGGCTGAACTGAAAGATTCTCCATGAAGCGTAGCACAAGTTTGAAGATTATCTCGGACTGCGTCCATTAATGACAGCTGGTTGATTGGGTCTGAAAATTTGATCTAATGGGAGAATGATATTAAAGGATAAACGACACATAATCTTTGGGTTTTATGAGAATGCAGTGGTTCACAGGCAAGTATCAGAAATCTTCACCTGTCTTCTTTTGAACTCTTTACTTGGAACAATGCCTTCGCCATTGCGCTTGATAAAGTTCATATTGTCACCACTGCCATTAACATGAATAGATTTAAACCAACAGTTCTAGGCAAGGCGAGAAAAAGTTGAAGTCAAAGCAGATTCAAAAGGACGAAAACCTGGATTCTTCCTCAGATAAATCGTCATTTCCACCCAAAATTACACTTGTACACACACTACATGAATTGAAGAGGAAAAAAAAAATCACGTATACAGATCATTCAAAACCGTTCAAGCAAATTATGTCAGAACTTATAACTGAACTTGCACCTAAGGATTTGATCAAGTTTATCAATGACTTGAGGCAGTCTTAGTGTCAAGATCATTGCAAGGGCTAAGCCAAAGGCCTTTTTCTGGTTGGAAGAAACATTGTCAACCTGTACACAAATATTTAAAAATAAGCACCAGCATCACCAACAATAGTAATTACATAACTATTGTTTGCTAGGCAAATGTAGGATTCCCATATGTATATCTGTACATATAAAAAAAAAGGTGCTGCACATGAAAATTTACCACTGATGATGTCAAAATCAATAATTTGATAAATAAAGAGCATCTTATGGATGTAGCTCCCACATTGTGGGGACTGGAGAATTTGATATATCACAAATCCACATTTTCAAAAAACTTGTAATAATTTAAGTGGTTTGACAAATTAGAAAATGGCAACCTTCTCCCATCATCCAAATTCTAAAGTATAAAGATTACGGACCTTGTCAAGCCAAATGTCAACTAAGCAAAGAAGTATATTTTCCTCAATTGGAATGCCAGCCTGCTGAAGGAGAGATAAAAGTGATGGTTCTGCTGTCAACTGGGCAAGGTAATTGGTGTTCATCACCAAAAGCCTTGCTAAAATTGCAGCTGAAGATGCTTTAACAGAGGTCTTGGAAGGATCAAGGTCATCTCCTCCACTCAAACATATAACTATCAGTTTCTAGCAATATAACATACAAAGTTATTAAAGACTTCCAAGAACCATTTTTAGAATCATCAATAAGAGTCAAAGCATGAAAAGAACTGCACTTACTTCTAAGGTACTGCTGATGAGATGTGGCACTTCAATGGGGAAACACTGAAATGATAACAATTGGGTTTGAAGGTGATAGAATTAAGTGAATGTCCAGTATTTAAAAGTCCAGAAAACCAAATGATTCATTTGTGTTCCATGACATAAAGAAGAATGATGATTTATTTGGTCCTGGGAATGTATCAATTAAAATGACCCATTGCCAACATCATAACAAGAAAGTCTGCTTAATTTATAGTTTCATGCTTTCATTAAAGTAACATATCAATCATGGCAGTGGACAAGAACATTAATAACATTACAAGCCATTTGCAACATATGAAAAGTCATGCAAATAGCCAGATACCTCCACTTCGACAAGAACAGTATATTTTCCAAAGCACAATTACAGATATTTTCATCTTCACCACTTTTACAAGAAAGCCCATAATGTTGTGAGTAGGGGAAAGAAAGCCAAAATTTGAAGGAGTATATCATATAGTAAAAGTCGCACTTACTGTATTCTTCTGGCACATGATAAAATAACTGAGTTGTGATCAGCTAATCTAGCAGGTAAAAAAAACACAAAAGGAAAAGGAAAAAGACATGGAAATGTGCAACAGTCAAGGAATAGGGCAGTGCTTAACCACAAGACTGGCACAAAACAATTTAAGGACATGAAGACAACAAACTACCTCTTTTTTTTCTTCCTACTCACTGTTAACAACAGACAAGACAATTCCACACTTAAGCACTAAAAATCATTTATGTAATGTGCTGTTTCTTGTGTGTTCAGAACCTCTGATTGTCTACTTGAAAAAAGCTTTACTTCTTAAGATACTTATGCATCAAATTGAAGTACCTGAACCAATAAATCGATGACGGGGAGAGTTGCGAGTAGGCCTCTATCATTAACATTTCCAACAATCAGATCAAGAAGTCTAGCAACACTTGCGGCATGCATGCTTAGAAATTCAGTTCCACCCAATATTATGTAACCTTCCATGATATTGATAGCAGTCTGCAATTTCATTAAAGCCAGTGAAATTTGCAAGCCTTTTAGTTGTAGAAGGAGGAGTGGGGCTGGGATGGGGGTTGGGCAGAGCAGAGCTGTTTGGAAAGGTGCAATGATGAAATAACCAAACACAGTGCCCCAAGGGTATCCACCGATGGGATTACTGATTACTGAAGTACATATTTATAAAGCACAAGCTAACAGCACTGAAGATTTTGCCCTTAGCTTGAAAGCAGAAGATCGAAAAGGAAGCCAAATTGTATTGAGTTTCAAGTAAAATGGAAAAAGAATATAAGACATTATCAGGTCACTGATCCAGTAATCTGACCTGCAAGTGGTCAAAACTTCTTTCCACAATTTCTAGTAGACACGGGAAGTAGGCTAATAATTGAGGTATCATTGTAGGAGCATGAGCAAGTGTGGCTTCCCATAACTGCAAAATTTCGCATATAAATGAGTTATGGTCATTCTTTCATTGCTATTAATGGCATCTTGTTTATATTCCTTTCTAACAAAATATCATAATCAAAGAGTAAGCTGACCAGTATGCTATCTTCCAGAAGATTGATTTCGTCTGGGTTATTTACGTCAATTCCCCTCTGCAGAATAGGCAATACCACATTGTAGCAACTAGGTGACTGGTAGCCAAGTGCAATAACAAAGTTCCGCAGAGCAATGAGAAGCTGAATCTGTAGGAGACTTTCACCAGAAGATTCCTCCCAAACCTTTTTAAGACAGCCAAAAACAAAAAACTGATGGCACTAAAAACCAATATATGGTATTTGTGGTATATGCTGCAAAGTGAGAATTGAGAAGAAGTTCCAGCATACTTGACAAATAACTTGACAACTCACAAAGAGAGAACTAGCCCAAAACCCTTCATGTGTTATGTTCATTCAAAGCTAAGGCTGCAAAACATTGGAACAAGAAATATATGATTTTATACCTTCTGAAAAAATTGCACCAACTTGTCAGTGAATGGAAGAATTTCACTGGTATGTCCAAGGAGAACAGAGATCAAATTCAAAACCTGAACCTGGAATCAAATGAAGGAATGAATCAAAAAATTGTAACATGGCACCAAACCTTTTCTTTCATTGGCTAAAAAACTTAGCTACAATACTTAACAGGGCATCACATTACATTCACCCAGAGATGAACAAAATTAATAATAAACAGTGAAAAATGACTATCCATCATAATAGATTATGCATTTGGGCACCCATAGAATACCAATGTAAATTGGAAAGTACTTACTTTTGAGTCAAATTCCTGAATTTCCTCAACCAACTTAAAGCATGAATCCCAACAAATAGGAAGAAGATCAGTAAATTGTCCTTCCAAGAAATTTGCATCTTCAACATGAAAACACAAAGACCGACAAGCTGCCAGCTAGATCATGAACACACAACTTCAGTAATCAAACTGCAAAAGTTGACAGGATTGAAGAAGAAAACTTCCCTAGAATTGAAAGAGAAGGAAGGGTTTTGTTTTAGGGCAGGTAAAGGAGCACCAGGGGGAAAGTGATGCACATAATAGAGGTAGGTAGTGCATGATACCCTAACAGAGAGGTCTTTGTCTTGTAGCAATCTGATCAATCCACAATAAACTGGCCTTCTTGTATCATCTTTAATCTGTTAAGAAACCAGTATAAGCTACAATGTAATCCACATAACTTTCACCTACAGAACACAAAAACTATATGCCTCTTTTAGACAGAAAAGAGCAATAAAGTAGTATAATAGCATAAAAATATAGACCTACATACTGATCAGCTCAGGAAAAGCCATTACCTCAGAAACCCATTGTCCAAGTATTAGAGCTACCTTCCGATGGATGATACGCATATTTGGATGGTCATTTGAAAGTTCAAGGGATAAAGCACCATTAAACCTGCCATTCATGGTTTAAAGAGCATAACAACTGGATTTATCACTGATAGCCAGATATCCAAGAGGCCCAAACAAATAGTGCTGAGAAAGAAAATTTTCAACCCTGTGGCATTTATGTTCTCCATTTACTTTCTGATATAATGTAAGCAGCACAACACTGAAGTCATTTCATAAAAATAATGGTAACAAAGAAACAAGTCCTTAGAGCTATTTGGAAATAATTTTTCATCCATCTGACAGAATTTGGCAAATTCATACAGTCATCAACCCCCAAATCTTGTACTTCATTAGAAATTGCAACAGGTATGAGAAACATGTCCAGGATATTAACCATAACATCTGCTTTTCATAATTTCTATGCTAGTTTCAAATGAAAAAAGTGTTGAAATGAGACCTTCCTCTAGCAAAAGCAAATAGTGAATTCACGAACAAACATATGAACTGACCAAACAACAAAGACAGGGAAGAATGGATATACCAATCTTTGAAGCTTAGATAGTTAGAAAGCTCATAGTAAACATATGCAGCAGCACCATAAGCAGCATCTTTGAGAAGCAACCCTGGAGTGATTTCAGAAACTGATGCTGGGCAACCATTCATTGCCTCTTGAAGAGTAGCCACCACAACAGGACCCAGCAGCTAAAGGCAAACAATTAATAACAAATAAGCCTGTATGCCTCTTGAGAAGCCTAAGACTTGCTAATTATCAACAAAGTTCAACTCCACCTACTTGGCTATAGTTCTCAAACAAGACAATGTACAGAGCTTCAGCACAAGGCCTCAGTTTCTCAGTCCACTGAACCATATCCTGCTCATGGTGAAAAGATTCTGAGTTCTGGTACAACTCGTCTAAATCACTTGCTGATAGCACAAAATACCTGTCAAAACATCAATATTACAATCTTACTGAATCCATTTTTCTAAAAGCATTCATAACAAGAGGAGACAATATGGCAAATTCCTCAGCCAAGACCAAAAGAAGATTCATTTTAGCACAAATAAATCCCAACAAATCTGACTAAACAGATGCCTAGCTTCAGCCAATTAGTTATTGCAAATCATGAAATGAGAGATTTTTCCTCATCTGATGGCTAAAAAGTGTCACCCTAGTGAAGAACATACTGCCAACATACTTGGCATATGCCTACATGCTATTCTGGCTCTACATAACTTATGGTTAAGAAATTTGACATAGGTGGATAGAAAAAGTGAAACCCACACACGAAGACAATAGATATTCCCTTCAATCTTACACAGAAAAACTCTAATGAAAATAAACCTTAGATTCAGACGTGACATTGCGGTTTAAAATCAACTGATAATGCAACAACTGTCATCCTATTGCACACCAATACCCCGACAGCAGTTTTGAGGAAGATCAATGCCATTGTCACAGATGGATGGAACTTATGACAGAGAAAATGTAGTGTTCCCTCTAATTTTTTAAAGTATGATACTATATTCAATCAAGTTTAAAAAGCAACAAAGTTTGAGTGCCACACAGTGGAATTATAAGAAAACTAGTAAGTGAAACAGAGTTGTTCATAAAAAAAAGGTAACGTGAAAGGAGGGACAGATTATTATTACCTTCTTATTAACACATTACATAAGAGGATTATACGGTCACTTGGTAGGAGGGAAGTCAGGACACCGACAACAACACCGGATATGTTTTTCTTCATCTGTTCCAGTGTAATCCCATTTTCATCCATCACCCGACCAGTAAGATTTGGCTTATATTCTTTACATTCAAGTACACACTTTACCATAACCATACATTGAATCAGGAATTGTTCAAATGATAGTAAATCTGGCCCAGGGTTAATTATTTTGTTTAGACAGAAATCCAACACAGGTGGAAGAACGGACTTATCACCAAATGAATAAGGATGTCTGCCCTGGATTGTAACCAGAACCTTCATCAATTTGGTACATGACCTCTTTATTAAGTCCCAAAATTTAGGATGCTCCTTCTGAAAAGTTGAATCTGCAATGAAAGGCAACATAGCCAACAAATTAGTTTCTTCTGAAATGCAACCTGAAAGAGGGGATATGGGAAGCACGTAAGGATACTCAGCCTCTTTTTCCTTGGTTTAAATATGCAAGCATCATATCATTAATTGATGACAGTTGAGAATCTGTAAACAAGTGAGCTAACTCACAGTATGGAAGCAATGATTGAATAACATTCAAAAGCACAGGAGAGACCTCCTTCACTGGTTGGACCTCCTGATAGATATAAAGGGGGTAAAAAAAGAAAAGTGTTTATCAAAAAATTCATTTTCATGGAAAGGTCGGGAGAAAATCTTAAATCCTGAAAATAAATAGAAATAGCAGAGAAACTAAAAACTACCTGAAAACATTTTGCATCACTTTGGAAGCCAGAAACAATCAGTTGGCGTATGATTTTTAGACACAACAACCATCTCTCACATGTTAGATGAAGTTCCTCATGATGCTGCTCTAGAGCATTTGGATTTTGGGCAAGTGCAGGAAATCCATGTAATATGGTCTGCACATCATTCTGCCAAAGGCGCCAGCTATAATCAAATAAGTGGGATGATATCTGCCAAAAAAGTTCAGTCATCATCCGTACACCCAAGACTGAAATGTAAGTTCAGGGTAACTGTTTATTAAAAAGTAGAAAATGCAGGTGCAATGTTGAGAAGATCATGTGAACCAATGACAAAATGCCTGTCAATAACTAATATAAATTTAAAAACAGCATGGGTGGCCATGGCCATTAATCAGGTCAATTTCAGAAAAGAAAGTGTGTGAATGATTCTAAACCTGATAAACTAAAGAAATTGTGTTCTATTTCCACGGGGCTTGTATTATGTTGCACCTTCTTATGATGATAGACATAATTTACCTCTCAAAGCAATAAGCATAAAAGCACATCAAGACATGAACAAATTATGAAAAGACACCTGCCTCCGTCCTCTAGCAAGGTGAAGGTGGCAACACTTAATCCACATATCACAGTCCAGCCTTACAGAAAAGAAGCAGGAATGCTGAGTAGTTATACCTCTGCAAAGTTCCTTTGGTCGGCAGTAAGACGTTTAGTTGACAACTCTTTCAAGGTTCGGAAGAGAATTAAAAAAATCCTGTGAGAACTTAGAACATCTGCTGATTGTAGCTTGTGTGCTAAAGCTGAAAAGAGCTCTGGCCTAAATAAGTCATTAAGTCAAGAATTCAGTGAATATATTTAGTTAAACCATAAAGACTTCTATGAATGGTGTGCTTTAGCTCATGAATGTGATTTCTGGCAAGTTTTGGCAGGAAATGCAGAGATACTTTGAAAAATGATAATTCCTTGCACTTAAAATGGCATACACTTTGGGGAAGCTTAACAGCACAATTATAAACTGATAAATAATGGACACCTTGAAAAGTAAAAGCTATGGCAGAGAAATACCACTCTTTTGGATAATCAAACCGAGCAACTTTAGAAATAAGAACAGACAACATCACAGCAACCTGTGTTGGATATGAGCAAGAAAATTAGCAAAAATAAAGATTAAATTGAGGCACTGTACAGACATAATAAAGAAAAATAAACTCATGACTGACTCCAATAGGAACCAGAAGAAGAAACACCAGCAAGAGACTAAAAAGCTTTGTGCGAAACCTTATTGTTCTCTTCTCTCAAGTGTGACAATAGTTTTTGCCTTAAGTGGTTTTTCTCCCCACTGCTTATTCCTCTGGACAAAACAAGCAAGAAAGGAATAATAATAATAATAATGTCACGCTGCCAATGCACATTGACAAGAAAAATCTCATCTACAGCCAAAAAGTTTAAAATGAGCAACGAGTAACTTACGAAGAATCGCGTCTGCTCCTCCAATACCGGCTGATACTATTCTTGAAATACACCGAAGCCATCAAACGAACATCTACCTGAGACGCTAAATCCTTCGCAGTTATCACTTCCTGCATTAACATCAATTCGAGGTTTCACCCAAGCGAATTCTTAACAAATAGATGCACGCATGTTCATGATTCAGAGACATGAACATGAAACAGAAGGAAAAGCTTGTAAATGAGAGAATCCAAGGGAGTACCATCAGGCAAGAGCAGAAACCAGGCCTGCTCTCCAACTGAGATAGCGCCGTTTCGGCTGGCTTTCGCACTCTCTCGTCACCGCTCATCGAATTGGTCAGCAACGAGTATATCGCCGGCAAATCAGAAGCCGACAGCGCCATCGCCGCGTTTTTTACTTTCACGCCCGAAACGACGAGTGAGAGTGTCGATTATGCAAGTTAGATTATCGAATCGGAGAATCTTTTGAACTGATTTTATGCAGAATTTATTCCGAAAGTGATGCCAAAAGAAAATGAATAATTTGGTGCCTAAATATTGAGCGACTGACAAATGCGAATTTGAAAATCTTAGTTGAGTGACGAGGGATGCAGAGGCCCAAGAGCGAAAGAGAGAGTGAGAGAGACGGGGTGGTCTTTGTACTGCTGCGTCCAGTTATACCGAGCTCCCTCCGCCGCTGCCAAGGAAGCTTTAGGATGTTTGGTAATGTGTGGCCGAGCCCAGCTCCAATAGGTGTGCCTGCTTTATTAATAATGAAAAGGTCGGACCAGGAAATGCATCACACACTCGGTTACCTGCTTGTTAAGAAAAAGAAAAAAACATCAGGACCCACACAGTTTGAATAGCTTGGAAATTCGATCATCGGATTGTGGTTTGATGTACTGAGAAAAAAAAAAAACAAAAAGCAAAAAGGACCGTCATATTGAGGGATATGCGCTTGTTTTATTGTCTCCTGTTGGCTTTAGTTTTTGTTTTCCCTTTTTCTTCCATTTAAAAATTAAAAACCCCTGTTACGCTGGCGGCTTTCCCAGGTTCCCGCAGAGGGCTAGCAGAACCATTGTGCGAATAGAGGTCCCTCGCCACAACCTTCCTTTGCTGGCAAGTGCCAAAGAGAATCTAGTAGTCTGAGGGGAGTGGCAATGGGCCCGAAGCCCACGACTTGACCTTCGGTCTAACAGGTGACACTCATTGTGGAATTCTCTGTTACTCCTTATTGCAAATGAATAACTAATGTAACCTTTTCTTATATTTTTTGTTTTCGTTAGGAGGCCCATTAGTTTTTCCTTTTTTTTTTTTTTTTCTCTCGCTCTCTCTCTCTCTCTCTCTCTCTCTCTCTCTCTCTCTCTCTCGTTAGAAGGAGCCGCTACATAAATCTCTCTACTTTTCTCAGAATTAAAACTAGTCATTAGAGACTACATCCTTCCGCACTTGCAAAATAGGGACAAGCTTTGTAGATATCATAGCAGGGTGACACCTGGGTCAGCTCCCCTCCAATTTTCTTCTCATAGTATAGATTATGAAACAGGCTTGAAAAAAAGCACACTTGCGTTAATACATAAACACTAATTCCAAAAACCCGAGTTACTGAACAGATTACTGATGGCATATTATCTATTTGCGCCAACAAAAACAAAAAATGATGAGGCTATGGAAAACATCAAATCCATGTCTAAAAACACGATTCATGATCAGCTAGAATTATAGCCATGTGGAAGCCTGATGCCGAGGCAAGAAGTCCTAATTAGCACAGCAAATCACTCGGAAAATTTTGACACTGCAGTACCCTGTTCGCAAAAGCTTAGAAACCTCTTTATGTGGGGGCGCTCAACTCCATTAAGCATCATCCTGAGGCAACCGGTCACAGATTGGATAGACAAGGATAAATCGAAACGTGGAATTCCAAAGATTGAACACAATCAAAACAAGATTCACAAGTAGAAGTCTAGCAAATAGAATCTTGGAACTGCTTATCAAAACACAACAGAGAATTACACGATCCACTGTCCGATTTCAAGCAACTTAGGGGGGGGGGGGAACTCTAGAGAAAGATACAAAACCAAAAACAGAAGCCAAAGAAGGACCACAGATTGGGACGAGAAAACCTAGGAAAACATGAGGAGGTCCCCTGTCTACTTAGATCTCTGCCTCATCTTTCTGCGTTTCCTCTTCAATCTCCTCATCCTCTTTTTCTTCCACTGAAAAAGGAAAAAGATACCAAATTATTCACCGGTGGAATTCGAAAAAAGGAATGAAAATTAAAAATATCCGAAAGATTGAGATTTTACCTTTGCTCTCATTGCTTTGGCTGTCAGATGAACTTTTTGTTGTCTCCCGTCGCTTTTTGAAACCCTAGTTCGTCAGGAAACGCAAAATGGTTGGAAACAACTTAGGTTGCTAAACCAGCGCATATACAGGGAAAAGGAAATCCCAGACTGGGCCGGATTGGCCCGATAAGCTTAGTTAGCCCAGAGGGCTGTTAGACATCCCTTTTGTTTACTTGCTCCATGGGCCCGGTCCTGGGCCTGGGCCTATGACAAATACTAAAAGAACACGCAAAAATTTGTTCCTTCTCGCTTTGGAAAAAAAGCAAAACAAAACAAAAAGTTCCATTCGACTGAAATAAAATAAAATTCAGATTAAATAATAATAATAATAAAATTGTTCGACTCCTCAATTCACCCGACATCTGTTCTTTTCATTGCGTCATGGGTCTCTAAAGGATGCCAAAGGTCAAAGTCCCTGTCCCAGCAAATACAATACCGTTTTTGGCGAGTCAGTCTGTCCGAGATGGTTTATTTTAGACAAATAAACTATAGTTGTCTAATATTGGAGGCTTGTTCAAAAGTAAAAATCTCAAGCTGACAAATCAATAAAATAAAAGCTAGTCCATTTTATTGGGTATCCATCCGTATGCACTTGCGCAGAGGTGCTTTTTCATTTATATTGAAAGTTCATTGGGAAATGGATTGGACAACAGGAGATAACAACCCCCATGTTGTCCAATCCAATCCATATTTTTCTCAATCTCAGGAGAAGAAATTAAAACATAAACAGCAAACTTGATTGGCCACAACATCATTACTTTAGCGAGAGGTAGAATTCTCCCCTCCCTCAACATTTTTCACCCTTATATCGGTTTTCATTAGGGTACTTTAAACTATTTTGATGTTCTCAAACTTACTTTTTTTTTTACTTTTAGCATTTAACAAGTTTATTATTACAATTATTGTATATAAAAAAAAGGAAATAAAAACATATAGAGTGAAGATAATCATGCTTCGTGTTTACTGAAAAATAAGACATTATAAGTAAATATTGTTCAAGTAAAATATAATAAAGTGTCTGGCAAAAGTTGTCTTAGAAATTTTTGGCCTGTCAGAGAGGTTGGTAGTGGCGTAGTACTCATGAGCTTGCCATGCGACCAATACCCAGAACCTCGTGCTTTGGAAATCGGATCCTATGTTTTTTTTACTACCTTCTTGGTTCTAATATAAATTATGTAAGTTAAAATTTTTATATTTAAAAATAATATATAAATGAAAAATATTTTTAAAATTAAAATATAATATTAAATTTAATAATTTATTATTTATTTTAAAAATACAATATAAATAATTTATATTCCTTATATTTGTTAGATTCGATTAAAGTGATAAAGCGTAATTAAAAAAAAAGTAATAATATATATATTTTTGAAGGTAGTTGTGAACTAAGGACGCTGGATCTGAGTGGAAATCTGCTTGGGGGAAATGTTCCCAGATCCCTGACCCATTGTACAATGTTAGAGTTTTTAGACCTTGGGAAAAATCAAATCGCAGATACCTTCCCTTGTCATTTGAAAAAATTATCCAGCTTGAACGTCCCGGTTCTGCCAAAAAACAGATTTTAGGTAGCATTGGATGGCCAAATATTCGGGTCACTTGGCCAAGGCTTCAGATTATAGACCTAGCCTCTAACAATTTCAACGGCAGCCTGCTGCAAAGTTGTTTCACTGACTTGGATGCAATGATGAGAAATGGAACAGACGTCTTTGATCACCTCAACTTCACCCCGCTATGGCTCAGTGAATTGTACCATCATGATTCAATGACAATTACCAGCAAAGGCCTCGACATGGACCTGGTGAAGATCCTAACTGTGTTCACTTTCATCGATTTCTCCTCCAATAATTTTGAAGGATCCGTTCCAGAAGTTCTGGGACAACTCAAAGGGCTCCACGTTCTCAACCTGTTGCACAACGCCCTCAGCGGCTCGATTCCATCCTCTTTAGGCAGCTTGTAGCAGGTGGAGTCCTTAGACCTCTCGGATAACAACCTGAATGGCTCAATTCCGCAGCAGCTTGCACAATTGACATTCCCGAACCTCTCTTACAACGGACTGGTAGGAAGGATACCATCGAGTACACAACTCCAGTCGTTCACATCGGCCTCTTTTGAAGGCAACGAAGCCTTATGCTGCCTTTCCTTTAGAAGCGAGTTGTGGAGTGGATGAACCACCAAGTCGTGAGGATATTGATTTCGATTCTGGCGAAGGGTTTGACAAAACTATCTCTATAATTGCTCGAGTGGGATTTATATTTGGTTTGGCAATCATCATTTGCTAAATTACTTAACGGAAAAGATACAGGATTTGGTATTGGCAGCAAATTGATTACGTTATTTTCAAGATCTTCCCTCTCGTAGTTGACAGAAACAGGAACACCAGCAGAAGAGCTCGCAGAATCACGGAGGACGGCGACAGCTAAATTGAAGAGCATCGGAGAGGAGTGTTTTCTTCCTTCCCGTCGTGATCTTTATTTCCTTACTTCGTATTTCCCTGAAAAGCCCAGCTCTGATCCCAAAATGTAATGTCAGATCAAAAACAGCTAAAAATTTTACGAGAAGCTGGGGATCGAATTGTATTATAAACATGTTAATCACGCTTATTTCTCTCCAATTTTAATGCCCAGATTAAGGTCAAAGAGAAACCTATGGCTTCGTGGGCAGATGGAACACAAATGATAGAAATGGGTAATGCTGTGCACAAAATGATTAATAACCCCGTCCTACATTGGATAACATTGCTAAATTTTAATTTGAACTTTGACATTCAAGGAAAACGGACAACAAAAACCCTAAATTTCCAATCAGCCCATGTTCTTTTCTTACTAATGTTTTCCAATATCATTGGGAATAAGTTCAGCTTCCGCGAACATTATGCGATCTTCTTCCCTAGTCATATGCAAATGTTCCAAGGCTTCAAATGGATGTTGAAACCAAGCTGGGCTTACGTCGAATAAATAAATAAATAAATTCACCATTTGGGCTAGCTCATTTCAAAGGAGAGCAGCCCAGGTTTGAAACCTGTGGGCCCCCAACCCCACCAAAAGGAAGGAAAATTAAAGAAACGGATTTTTTCTCTAGTTACCTCCAGTCCTTGCCACTTTCCTGTTCATTTCTTTCTCACTCTTAATTTTTTCAGTTGAATTTGATCATCTGCCACTGTCCTTAAATCTGAAAATAAAAATAAGCTCAACTTTCATTTAAGCATACCTTTTTTCCAGAAGGAGGCTGGGCAGCACATGTGTGCTTCTTTCTCTATTGAGATCATTAACTAGCTATATAGGTCAGATTTATTACTAGCTAGTAATAATATTCTTAGTCCAGAACTTCACTTAGCCATACATTAATATAATTACAAGCTTAAAGTACAGCATCATAATCAGCTGAAGAAGAAGAAAGAGGGCCACATACAGAGGAAAGAAGAAGAATAACTAGTTAGTTGTTGTCGAGAAACGTATCAAAACATATATCTTCTACACATTGGAAGCAAGAATCAGGCAGGAACTGCGAAGTCGGCGGCTGCACTTCTGGCACGAAGTTGGTATCAAAGCATAACGGTTGCTGGGGAGGATTAAGAGAACCGGGAAGATTAACAGATGGATCATCGTCCACAAAGTTCATTATGGTTTGGTGGAGCAATATCTGAGTCTTTAAAAACTTGACATAGTTGATGGCCTCCTCCAACATGGAGACCGTATCCATCTTAGTACCCCCTGGAACCAAGCTCTGCAAGATTTTGAACCGGTCACTGATGCGATGCCTTCTTTCTCTGGCAGCTACGCTTTGTGGGTCCGTTGATAGCTTAAAGCCGCTAGTGCTGTTTCTCTTGCAACCCCTCTTCTTTTCTTTGCCATTATTGCTTGGCTTGGAAGAAGAGCTAGGGTTTGCAGTTGTAGAAAAATGGTCCATGGGGAAGTCTCACAACTCCCTGAACTACGTATAATTAGAGAACCTGGGAGGGAACGGGTTTCGATTGGTACATAGCGTGTGTGTGCGTGTGTGTGTGTATATATATATATAGGAGGAAACATCCAATACATGATGTTGGATCATTTCAAATGACTAAAGGAAAATGTCGTCATGTGAGTCAGCTAATCTTTGGCGCAGGATACGGGTGTCTGCAATAGGGGGCCTAGCTAGACCAGGTAAAGATATTATTGCTTTCCCTTCTTTTTATTGCCTAGTTTGCTCGAACTTTATTAGATAATACTGGGCAAATATGCCACCCCTCAGGGCCCCCCACAAATAAGGAAACAATGCATTGATTAACTATAGTCGGCAGCAAGAGAGAAAATTTGTCTTGGCCATTTGGTCAGGCAAGGAGAGAGACGAAAAAGAAGAAGAGGGTAGGGGCGGGTCCTGCCCCTGAAATCGAAGTGGATGTATCGTAGAGGTGTGTCCAAATCCAAGTTCCAGATGGTTGCCTAGCTTTTGATGTACGAATGGAGCCTTTTTCCGCCTAAGGTTACACACTATTTGCTGATGGTGAAAACTACTAATGTTCGGTTGATTAGCGCTCTTTTTTGTGAAGAAAAGGTCTCATCTGCTCTTCTTTTCAAGAGAATTTCGATGCATGATTAGTCCAACGAATCAATCGAGATCCATCTTAAAAGTATCATTGAGATTTTCCATAACCAACCACGTTTAATTTAATTGTTTACAACAGAAATTTTTTTTTTTTAGAAGTTGGGGTTCAAATTTTATCTCTCTTCAATTCTCACAAAATATAAATTTTAATTTAGATAAACCCAGCGGGCAGCTGATCGCTTTGGCAATGTTTATGAATCCAAGATGAACACAGCCCTTCCTCCCCCCCCCCCCAAAAAAAATCCTCTATGATCTTAATTTCATCCTCTCCTCTTTCTTTGTGGCCTTGATGATTTCCAATTGCGTTATCTCTGTATTTTGCGTGATCATGGGAGTCCAGAGTCCCCACTAAGATTTATCAGTGATATGTGCTTCTTTGGGATATCATCAAGAACCAGTAATATGCGACTTTTTTGTCATATTCTATGAATTAGGTTTGTGCTAGCCATAATCGGCTGCCAAACATCCAAAAATGAGTCGCTTGATTCATTTAATTTTTTAATCGGCATATTATAAAATTGACAATATATACTTCAATTTGAAAAATGAATTAGGAATGTTTAATTCATCTTGGTATCACCTCAACTAATTAAAAGAAAAAAAGAACTTGATATTATTTTTCCATTTCCCATGGATGAGATGTGTGAAAAACCAAAGATCACAACCGTGTTATTAGTTACTTAAGATCATCACACGAAAATGAACTACGAAGAATTAGACTTGTAAATCAATGATCGTGATGGAAAGGTTAACTCTGTAGATGCTATCCCCCGAAGGTCGATAAACTTTTAGTAATTTCATCGTTAGTTTATCTGCGATGGCTAAAAGTCAATTGATATCAGCCAACATGTTTGTTGTACGCAAAACACAAACTCAATGAATTTATTAATCATCAATCAATTGGTCATGGCTTCCTATTCAATTTTCATGGAAACAAGAAAAATCAGCAGAGTGCACACGCGGGGAGAATGTGTGTATGTGATACGTCAACAGATAGACAAGAGAAAAACAGAATCACATGTGACGCCCAGCTTTCACGTTGAGGGGGTGGTTAGAACCCTAATTATGCGTACTCTTCAATTGAAGTAACCTGCTTTACGTGTCCATTCCAGATCTCTTTAACTTTTCCTTTTGTCAACGCACATCAGTCAACACTTCCTAGCTGATGTATATGTGACACTGAGTGATCCATCATTGCTAATTTTAACATAATTAAATTACTAAAGAGTAAAGACCGTATAAAGTTACAGCTTTTGACCTAGACTGATTAACAAAAACGTATCAAAAGAAGATAAAACTATAACAAGTCTACAGTACTGGGATGGGAGCAGGTGGCCCCTGAATATTTGACGTAAAGATTGGGACCAGGCCCCACGAGTTGGGTAGCAATGTGTGGTTACCAGCGGCACCCCCGGTAATGTGGAAACCTGGCGCAGGTTTTTTCCTTTTAATATAAATAAATAAATAAACCAAAGATCTTCTTTTGGTGAATACATGATGACTGTGGTTGCAGTCTTTTGAGTAACAAAAACGTTAACGAAAGAGCCTATGGGTTGCCGTGCCACCGTTGCTTTCTAATGCCCCATGGTCATATTCATCACCTAAAAAAAAAAAAAAAAGGAAAATGTTAGCTTCTTTGTGCTTGTAATTGGATCCTGGAAATTTTTTGTTCGAGTGGGTCATGGGTTGAACTTTGCACGATTGGCTAACGTATTTTTGGGTCTGTCTTTTACGGGCTCTGCCTCATTGATAGGCTCAGGCCACAATCAAATTTTTCGTTTCCTTTATAGGTTTCTGGGCTGGAGAGTCCAGACTCATCCGTGTCCCAAATAAGCCCGTCAAAGCCTGCAATAGAGAGGATAAGGAATTTCCGTACAAAAAAATATAACATTATACTATTTTACCGAGAAATTGTGAATTCCATTTTTTCCCAAACTGCATTGTACATGAACGTTAATTAATGTGAGGGATCCTGAATCAATTTCCATCGTTGGAGAGTCCATGAATTGTCATCATTTCTTCTTGATTACATGGATGTTTTTAGATGGGAAATGGTGGTTTTAATTTAATTTTAGAGACTTTAATATTGCAAAATGCAATGCCTAGTAATGCGTTTTACAATCATCAACACTCATCTCAGGACTCATCCAAACCTTTAGGCGGATAAAAATATTTTTGAAATTAATCAATTATTTGTGTATAAGAAGAAATTTAATTACCTGTGTCATTATATATATATATATATATTTTTTTTTTTTTTCTGTCCCATATTGATAGCAAGAGTAGAGTTGTAATGGAGAGATGGAAAACAAAACGACGTCGCATGAACTTCCAAAATGTCTCAATCACCCTCCTAATAAATGCTCTTTGCTCCACTGGGTCCAGTTCACCATCATAATATGTCGATGGGTATTAACCGACCAACCGTTTCCCCTTGCACTTTACGCAGAAGTGAAAAAAAAAAAAAAAAAGGTTAAAAAACAAAGGAAAGGCTAACGCGTAGCGATGTTTCAAACCCTTTCTTCTTGGTTTGCCCTCTTGGGTGGTAGTTGGTAGCTAGTAATAAAGAATCGACAATCCTTTGCAGTCAAGATAAACCCCGAAACTGACCTACAGCAGCCTCTCCAATTCGATCCGACGATGAGTTCAAGCTCGCGAAGCGAAGCAATGGACTGGGAGAAGCGGCCAGGTGGCATGCTGGTCCAGAGAAGAGACGCAGATCATCAGGACAATTTTGAGCCTTTGATCAGGATCCTCGTCTCTCATGGTCCCTCCCAGCACGAGGTCCACGTCCCTGCTCAATCTACTTTCGGTATTTCCTCTAATTCGCTTCCTCTTTTCTTCAGTATATCTTGATTTCTCAATCCAAAATTTGAAAATTAAAAGAAAAAAAAAAAAAGAAGGGGCGTTTTAAATTTCTTGGCTTTTATGAATCTGACTGTTATTTTGCTGCATGATTAAATTTAGCTCCTTGGGAAATCTGGTTCCTTGTTTAATAGTTCCCATCGTTAGCAACATCTGGTAGTTGAAGATATTTCAGTTGTGCTTTAGAAATTGTTTCTTTTGTAACTTTTTCCAGCGTTATAGAGATATGTAACTCAAGTTGGTTTAATCTCTATTACTTCGTTCTTTTGTTATGTAATATTGCGTCCAGACTAGATTTGCTACTACGAAAACTATGTTTATCATTACTTTGTTTATTTTTCTGGCCAATGGCCATTTTATTGAGCTGGATATTTGCTGGTTCAGATTTTTCTTGTAACTGCTAGTAGATTTTTCATTGTTGTTCTACGTGCTAGTGGTTATTTTTGGCGATTACTTCAGTGTATTAGTCATACTTTATGCCAACCAAAATTGATGCGCGTCGCATCTTTTGTATCTTGATGTCAGGGTATGTGAAGAAAATTCTTGAACAAAAAACAGGTTTGGAGCCTGAACGGCATAAAATTTTGTTTAGAGGACAAGAGAAAGAAGATGGTGAATATTTGCATGAGGCGGGTGTGAAGGATAACTCAAAGCTTTTGGTTTTGGAGGATGCCATAAGAAAAGAGAAGAAGTTTGAGCAGGCAAAGGAAGGCAAGGAGATACCAAAGGGAGGGTTGGTGGAAAACGAGGAGATGACAAATGGTGCAAATAATGGAAATGAGGGGCAATCTGAGGTGGAGAACAATGAGAGGGAGGAGATGTCAAAGGCATTCCAAGCTATTGGTGTTGTCCGAACTGAGGTTGATAAGCTTGCAGAAAGGGTGAGTTTTCATGTATGTTGTAACCTCTGACTTTGAAGAGCCATTATTATGTTGTGTAATAAAGTAGAAAACTTATGTATTTTCTAGGTGGCTGCTTTGGAAGCAGCTGTGAATGGTGGGACTAGGGTTGCAGAGGATGAGTTTATTGTTTCATCAGAGTTACTCATGAGACAATTGCTGAAATTGGACACTATTGAGGCTGAGGGAGAAGCAAGGATGCAGCGAAAGGCTGAGGTTAGTTTACTGTGCCACTGGAACTATGTGTAGCCTTCATTCTGTTTGTTTAATTATCACTTTTGATGTATCTCAATCAATCTATTTGAACTAAAATTCAATGTATCTGGTATTTCAGTAGAACCAAGTTCCTATTCCTGGCTGTTAGAAATATGTGGTAGCCAATTGTTGGGGTGGCTGTTCCACCAAAATTGATGAAAATCCTTCTGATAACTAGGTTTCAAGCTTTATATATTTAGATGTTGCATATTTTCTGCCATTGAACATTTCTGCATCAATTTATTTCTCTCTTGAATAGGTACGCCGTGTGCAAAGCTTTCATGAGATACTGGACAGCCTAAAGACAAAAAATTCCAAACCATTTAGCAATAGTGATAATTCTGTAACAGTGACAACTGATTGGGAAACCTTTGGTTCTGGCATGGGAAGCTTGACTCCTCCACCACCAACCTCATCTTCAATTACAATAACTCAGGATTGGGAAAGGTTTGATTAATGTAAGACCTGCTTTTTTTATAACTGACACTGTACTATAAATTATTTGATGGCAAGAAGACACTTTTAATAGTGTTGTTGCCTCAATTACAGCCCAATTTCAGTCTTTGTAGAGGGCTAATTACTTCAAAAGAGCCGAACTCTGTTGTTTTTTGAGCACTTATGGAACCATATATGATTCATGCCTGCTGGCTATTCTCCAACATTTTTTCTTTGTTTTGTGTGATAGCCAAAAGGACATTTCCTCATTGATTCCTTTTTATAATTAACCCTCAGAACTTGAAGCTTGGCACTATTTATCACCACCCTCATAGTTGTAATCTAGAAAGCTGAAATTTCACTTTGAACTGAATGCTCATCTGAATGAGAACTGTCTCACTTTGGAAAAGCTCATAGTCCTAGCTGCCAAAGCAAAGTGTAGACACATCATTCAGGATGTGCATTACAGTGGTTGAACTGTTGTTATTGTTATGGATTTACAATGTTCTGAAAGGAGAAGAGTCCAAGGGCTCAAGTAAGTCCAAGGGAACAGCAAGGCTGGCTCTGCCTACAAAGAATTGGGTGGTTACCGAAAAAAAGCATCTTAAAAGCCCAAAGGACCTGACAAGGCATAAACCACCATGGATGCTGAGACACGAGATCACTTCTTGACAGGTCCAAAATGGAGGAACGGTGGACCTGACATGCTTAATGTGCTAGACTGGTGCTTATGGGCTCATAGTGCCACCTTTTTTCAGCCATTCAGGTGCAGGACCTGCAGTCCCTGCCAGAGTGCCATGCTGTTATATTGCGGGAACCACCAAACCAACAACAATTAGAGGTTGGAATCCTCACACATAAAATACTTGGTTATATTGCAGGTTCAAGCATTTGCTGTAACGTTTTTGCTCTGTTTGGAATCTCTTCCCAGGCGTTCATTGACTCTCTTGTACCACCATGTCAATAAACTCCCATGTCAGATGTTTTCATTAAGAACGAGGCGCAGGCAGGATCCATAAGATGCTTGTCTTGCTAGCTGTTTGACTCACCTTATTGTTGCGTATGAAACATCTTGCTGGACTGTTCTCAGCAGTGTGTGCTCCGTTAGCTGTGCTGTCACTGCCATTTTCCTAAGCGTTACAAGGTGGTGGAATTTTAACTTTTAACTCGCAAATCTTAGCTTTGTTTAGGGCGTTTCGTTGAAGACTTTTACATGTTAGCCAGAAGGCTTTGCTGGGATGAGACGTTGGGTCATCCTTTTCTTTTTTGGATGAAAATTGATATGGGACGGGTGGAAGACGAGCTGATTTTCCGCGATAAATAGATGGTCAAATTACTGAAAGAAAATGAATATCGGCGACCTGTTTACCAATAATGGGGACGGAGAGAGCCCATTACGGAAATGACATTAGACCGAGCTTTCAAGATTAGATTTGATCGTTTCAGGGCCTTGGGTAAAGGTCATTTATGCCACCGGCATCCAGCCCCGTGTGCACGGACAAAAACACTTGGGTGAAATCCAAGGCCCAAAATTTGGTAAAAATAAAAGAAAGCCGATGCAATGTCGGCAAATGCAAGACAATGGTCGACTGCGATATAAACTAACCGACTCGGGTAAGTCTCGATTTCGAAATGTTACTCTCTCGTAGTAGACTGAGATGGGTTTTCCATTACAAGTCCTAATTTTTCTCTAGAATTCTTGAGTTGCTGTATAAAGATCTCATTACCAATAGAGAAAATTTTGGTACAAGTCGTGGTAGCAAAAAATAAAATAAAACTAAAATACTATATTTTTATTTAGTTTCACAAATAAATGACGAAACAAATATTTATAATACCTTCTTATTGCTACTATATTTCGTTTAATGAATTATTTTGTAGTGGTGCTCTTACTAATAATCTTTTCTTCTAGTGTTAATTGACTCAATTCAAAAAATCCATCAAAAAAACAAAGTAGTTTCAAAACTTCCCTTAAATTTCTGGACAAGTAATGTAGCCTATTATCCAATATCAGGTGATCAAAATTTTACTTACATCTACACAGCCTTTGAGCATATATCAAGAAATTTCAAAGAGGCGACTTGAGTGTGATCTCTGTATAAAGCTTGTTAGCGTTGGATATGGCCATTGGCCGTATAATGCTTACAAATTGATGGTTACACCTCTTGCACCATTGACATACGGGGATGGTGACACGTCCTCTGCATATGAAGATGCATGCCAACCATGCTTAGTTGGGTCATATTTTTCTCCGTCTCCCCAAAGCGCATAAGCTTCTTCTCCATGAACCGCATCATCTCCTATTGCAAGTTGCTCCTCCGGCATTCTTAATGGTATAAATAGCCTTATAAATAGAAGGATTATTGTTGTGGACACTATGTTCCATCCGATCACAAACAAGGCTGCAACAATTTGCTTCAAAAATTGCACCCCACCATTTCCGCCGTAAAATGCACCCCTTGTGTCGACTGGCAGTATGAGATCACACAGTACTGGCTCTGCAAGAAGTCCGGTGAGGAGTCCACCCAGTAGGCCAGCCACCGCATGTGTGTGAAACACACCTAAAGTATCGTCCACCTATGCCCCGCACCACAATAACGCAAACACAAGATATATGTAATCAGTTCTTTGCGCTGGACGATTATAACGGTGTTCCCTTTTTTTGTTCTTTTTTTTTTTTCTTCAATCCAACGTTGGATTGATTGTCAAGGCTTAACTCATTCCTAATCCTTATAATAGATGAAATATAGACCCAAGAGGCCAAGACAGGATACAATGGATAACGTTTTTTTTTTTTTTTTTTTTTTGGGGTGGCAAAGTGCATTCCTTGTGTGAAAAGCGGCAAAGTTCAAGAGAATATTTTGATTTCGGGACGAGGAGAGAAATGAACTGTCGGATGGTGTTATCTTCCACTCATGTAAAGGAAGAAATTTCTTTTCTTCGAAAAATGATTGCTGAATTTGAAAATGTCAAACCCTCTCCTAACATTTAAAATAAGAGACCTGCTTAAAAGTGGCAAGAATTGCCTTGGTCAATGGCCTTTATTGTGAGGCCGGCAAAGTTGATTATTCCAACAATTTCATACCCACTTTGCTCTTTTTTTTTTTTTTTTTTTTTCTAGAATGTAGTGCGATTTTTTTGCATTTTAGGGATATCATTGCCTTATGACCAGCCGAAATATGAAATATGTAAAGCATTTTTTAATAGACACGTGACTTTTAAGGGCTTTCATGATATTATTACCATTCAGTGCAAATGATGACATAATTTCTTGCAGGGTCAATGTATTTTAATAGCAAAGTCAAAATCTTAGATTGGAAGGGATCGCGAGGAGAGAAAAAGAAGAGATGCATCATTTCATAGGTGCTAAGTCAATAATGATACAGTACCTTCTGCAAGAGTGCACACTTCTTGTGAAGGACCATCATAGACGCCCATGGAATGCTACCAGAAAGTATCCCCATGATTATAGCCGCCCAAGATTGAACCAGACCTGGCAAATGCAACCACTCATCAGTATTGTTTATTCTAGTCGATCAATCGCATACCAAAATATTTTGGTTGACCAATATTTATCCGCCATTTAAGTTTTAACCAAAGAATTTAAATTGTGTTTTTGGGGGGCGTAAAACGTGTACAATCCTCTTGATTAATTGGTCAACACGAGCATTATATTCATACTCACGCTTAGTTACAAACCTGCTCCTGGAGTGATGCAAACCAGTCCAGTCATCATTCCCTGAACAGCTCCTATCACTGAGGGTTTGCCAAAGAACACAACGTCTAGAGACGTCCACACAAGCAGGCTTGTTGCTGCACATACGTTAGTGTTTAATATGGCAATGGAAGCATCAATATTGGCTGCATACGGTGCACCACCGTTGAACCCCGACCAGCCCACCCATAACAGCCCGGCACCCGCTAACATCAGCAGCACATTGTTTGGTGGAAATCTCTCTCTATCGCTCTTTAGCCTTGGTCCAACCTGTTAAAAGATAATATATGATTCTTATTTTAGATTTCACTTTAGGTACATTGATTTTTTTATATAATATAAAATTTTTGATAATTAACTAATTATTATTTTTACATTTAATTATAAATTTATATTTGTTCATACTTCAGACTACTCAATTCGATATATCATCCATGTATAATTAGCTTGATTGAGAAGAAATAATTAACGAAACAATCAACTCGCTAGGCAAGGAATTTAGTTAAGTCATACCCAATAAGCAGCGGTCAATCCTGCTGTTCCCGAGGAAAGGTGAATAACGTAGCCACCAGAATAATCAATTACGCCCCACTGGTAAAGAAAACCACCACCCCAGAGACTGAAAGCACCGATTGTGTAAGAGAAGATCAACCAAAGTGGCACGAAGGCCATCCAGGCTTTGATATTCATGCGACCCAGAACAGAACCAGCAAGCAAGATCACCGTAATGGCAGCAAAAGTGAATTGGAAGTAGACAAGTGAGGCCATGGGGTAGTAAGGCTCGATGGTCTCAAGTTTGCCATCAACTTCATGGGTACTTGCGGAGACGTTGGCTCTGCCCAGGAGATACTTCTGGCCAAGCGCTGGCGCACCTTTGCCCCAGAAAGGGAGTAGCTTGTGGCCAAAGGCCATGCGGTATCCGACCAGCACCCAGCAAATGAGGACAGCAGCGAAGGCGTAAAGGGCCATGAAAGCAGAATTGACTGCCCATTTCTTCTTGACGATGCTGGCATAAAGGATAACAAGCCCCGGCATGCTCTGCAGGGCAACCAGAGTCGATGCCGTCATCTGCCACGCGTTGTCTCCTTTGTTTAGCCATGCTGGTACCGCTGGCAGCTCCTCCCCGTAGGCTGTAGAAACATCTCCCATGGCGACAATTTATGGTTTCTAACTCTTTAACCCTTCAGCTTAATTAGCCGATGAGAATAATCGTTAATAACTGTCAATATGTACCAATCTCTGTGTGATTTTTGTGAGTGGCCGAAGGCAACCTCTCATTAAGGGCGCATTTTTTCCTTCTTATAATGGATGACAGCTGGTTCTTGGTGTGGAATCGCTGAAATGGCATATCCAATAGTTTGAATTTTCTCAGGCTGATAATTTGACTAAGCGCTGGCAGCCACGTGAACCAAAGGGAATGAATTTTCTTTGCGTGGAACATGTGCGAGAGAGGGTCAGAACCCCCCCCCTCCTCCTTGGTGCTAGAGAAATCTTCCCTTTATTTTGTTTTTTTTCCACCTATAACTCGCTTCTGGCTGGCGGCCTACGGCAACCAACCTTTTATCGTCTCAACTAATGATATCAACCATAGGTTCTGGTCTGCGTTTGTTAGACATTTTGTGCAACATGATCGACTTTTGGTCAATGTGCGCGACGCGTGGAATCTCTTGCTTGTGGCGGAAAACTGTGTACAATATCTAAACATGAAAAGGAGGCCGTGAAGATCATTATCGCCAATATACCACATTTCCATGGTGTGTTGACTCCGGAAGAAAAAATAATAATAAGGAAAAATCATGGGCAAGGCTTTGGGCTATTCACAGTCAGAATGACAATATTTAACGCACCATGGCTGGTAACCGTCAGACAAGCCAAAGTTGATGCCATTTTTTCCACAATGATGATCAGGATTCGGTTGATTTTTCTGTGATCCATTGCTGATTGGGTTATGCATCAGGGTCATAGAACAAGAACCGTACGAGTCATGAATATTCGACGAAAAGACATTAGTTTGAGATCACGTGGAGGCTCCCTTCATCGCTTGATCATGATATAATGACTTTCAAATACTTGTCAACTTTTTTTTTTTTTTCTAGTTTAATTAATACCGATTATGACTCAACTCAAGACCTTTCTTTATTAAGACCACTTGAATTCCATTAAAATAAAGCCCTTTATTATTATTATTATTATTTTAATTGGAAAAAAATAAGGTTAACCTTGCAATTTACGTGGTAGGAGTCATTATACTCGGTACCATTCAGTATCAGTTTTTATTTTTTATTTTTTGGGTACATATATTGTTAGCACCTTAGAAATCTGGATTGCGTGATTGTCTAAACACATCGCAGGTCCAAGTGATCCTCTCTTAATTTAAGGCATCCATTTAATAATAAAATCATTAATTTTCATATAGTGATAAATTTCAATGAAAAAATAAAATCTTTTTTATGATGTCGTCATAGGTAAAACCTTGAGACGTTGTGAGATTAATTAGATTCTAGAGAAAATGAACGGCCTTTGGAGGAGGCTACTCGAAAAGGAATGCTTGCCGTTGAGCCCCACAACGAGGAAGGCTCCTTGCTCCGATTTACAATCAAATAGATGCATACTTTTTTTAAAAAAAAAAATTAAGGTGAGAATGTATTGATATATGAATTTTATAAAATAGAAAAGTTTAAAATTAAAAGAGAGAGAGAGAGAGAGAGAGAGAGAGAGAGAGAAGATAACAAAAAATAATTACTATTACAACGTAATGATAATTTTGGAAAAATGACCGACAATTTTCAATGAGCTTTGCTCCGAGGATCAAAGGGCATTGGTACTTGCTAGCATGAAATAAATATAACAATAATAATCCGCAGCAAACTCCATTTCCTGGAACAAGTTTGGTAAAAAATATCGATTTCCTGGAAGGAGACGAAGCAAAAGAAGGTACTTCCTGTGATCTTTTCATCTATCTTTTTCTGACGTGGCTTCATTAGACACAAACACAAAGAATATAAAACTCTGAAGGGTATGTGCCGAGCAGTTTCTAATGGAGGATTAGCATTTCGCTGCCCGAGTCGTCGGTCAGTCGAGATATCTTTGTCTTCTGACTCGCCAGTTAAGGAAAATTCTCATTCGGGGACTCACGCTGGTCTTGGGCCGAGATTTTCAGGTCCAAACATCGAAATTAGTAACCCTAACAAGATGGTAGCCACATTGAAAGGGTGGATCGTTTTTAACCAATAAAGGGCCAAAAAGTGACAGAGCGTTGCAAGACGCCATACTTTAGCCTTTGCGGAGCTGTGAAAATTTCAAGTTTTCTTTGCATAAAGTCTAGACAAATTTCTTGTCCTGAATTAATTATTGTTTCTCTTGATCTCCAGGAAATGTAACCGTGCAGTAACCAGGAACTTGAATCGAAATCTTCTTCTTGTTCTTGCCTGCACTCTCATATATTTATTATTTTAATTTTATATAAAAAAAATCATATCAATTATGTCACAAAAAAAAATCATAGGAAATACAATTATAATAATTTCGCTATTTCTTTTGGTACCGATACATTTTTATTTCGTCGTTGTCAGTATAAGAGAGCTATAATTTGTTAAGATTAATTTTCCCATGCAAATTCCAAGACAACTTTGTTATTGGACTTACTTCGTTTCCATTCATTAAGAGCTTCAAGCCATTTCTTACATGTCCCTTTCCTTTTCAAACTAGGAATGCAAATTCCCAGTTCTTAGTCTCCCGTCTGTTAATATGTATCTAGTTTGCGTTGGCGCACTTTGAGACCTTGTGATCACTATTGGCACACCGCTGCTGGATATCTTTCTGTGAAGGTTTTTCTTTTCTTTTTGCCTTTTAGTGTGATATTAACTTGAAGTTTCGTCCGACAAGAGGGGCAGACAACCAGAGAAGAACTATTTTAAACCCTTCTTTGAGAACGACAGGAGGTGCCCTAGCGACCAGTAGTTTGGCACTTGCTCTCGATTAGGCATTGTAGAAGTGGGACCTTCATAATTTGGCTTCAAGGAGAGGACGAAATCAAGCTGTAAAATAATACGTGTATATTTAACAGTAATTAGCACATAGTAATTCTACTTTATCAAAAAAAAAGAACCTCATCACGGGATTTCTTAAGAAGAAGAACTTGGAATTGGATACTCCCCTCCCAAAAAAAAAAAAAAAGAAAGAAATGAAATGAAACAATCGTTTAGGGTTAGAAAAGAAAAAAAAGGCTGGGGTTATACTAGTAAAATGCCCGAGAATTGTAATGAATCTTTGTGTATTTGAAAATTAAAGCTGAATTTTCTATGTAAAAATTTAAAATTAATTTTCATATAATATTTTGTTATTAGATTAGGCTGGGTGACAAAAGGACAATAATTTGATTCACTGTATATGACAGCAACGGGGCAAGATGCTTATCAGCAATACTATGATTTGTTCCGGACGAACCATGTTTTTATGCAAATATTGGCTGCTTTCTCTTGTAGATCTAGTGTGAGTTAACAAGGAAGTTAAGAGGAGGACGCAAATCCCACTTGGAAGATGAGTGGAGCGTGCAAGTAACACGTAAATGGCAAAAATTCTTAATACGACAACTGAGGTTCTGTATATCAACACTATCTTTGCACCAAATCTCTCAAACCAGGTGTCTCTAGCATTCTGAGACGGTTGTCGGTGAATTTTCACTTTTAAAATTTCTCTCTGTCGCTCATCTTCTGAAGGCCAAAGGGACAATGGCGAACACTAGCAGCGTACTGCCTGCAGCTTCGTTGTTACCTGATTATTCTCCAGGAAATGAGCTTTCGTTCTCTGAAGACAGCAACTTTGCTGTCCACGGTGAGATTATGATGTTGATTCTAGTCCTGCTGCTGGCTTTCTTTTTTCTGTTTATTATATATTTGCTGTGCCTAAAGAGGCTAAATGATGACCCCAAGCGGGGGTTACTGGAGCTCGTGCCTCCAATTAATTATTCGCATACCATGGTTAAGGATCAGATTACACATGGGTCGAATTGGTTGAACCATTCTGAGGAATGCAGGAGAATCCAGCGACTAGTATAGCAATCGTCAATCGTTGCAAAATGGACGGTGCTTAACTTGTGCTTTGCCTTTCCTATAGTATATCAACGCCAATTGTCTTTTTCTTTAAATGGGTCTGAGTCTACGATCATCCTCGTTTGAATCTGAGTCCGGCTATATCAGGACGAAAAATTTGGATTTGGAGGGTTCATTGAAGAACTACTTATACCATTGTTCTTCGGAAAAAATGTTATTTAGACTTTTATTTATTTTACCCTTTATTTTCGAGCTGCTTCCTGTGCTTTATTCATCGTTGAGAGAAGCAAATTTGTCGGCGACGTATCACTTTTGGGCTTGAAATTGGAACTTTTCCATAACCTAAAGCTTCATTAGGATATGCATATTCCAATGTCTTGCAACAAAAATTAAACTTCAATTTTTTATGCTGAAATGGGGCTAACATGTCATCACTCGTAAGCACATCGCTCTGGCTGGTAAATAAGACTAACTTATTGGTTGGTCATGTAGACATCTAATATGTCTTTAATTAATAAGTGTAATATTACCAAGTAGTCTTGTAGAAGATACAGTTATAAGCCTCTTAATGTCAATGGCATAAGATCAAATCATAGCAAAGAATCTAAGAAAAAAAGTGTTTTGCGTATGATATTATTTTAAAAATAAAAAGAGTGACACGAAAACAGTTATCAAACCAACTGAGCTAATAGGCCAGGATGTTGGGTAAAAGAATATATATTATATAATGTATTTCAAAAGAGGTTCCCTGGCTTAATATTTTATTTTACTTTTAATTGATCTTATTTCCTTTTAAATTTCACCCAAATAATTATATATAGCTTTTTAATCTTCAATAGTTATATATAGAAAATTAATAGTCTACTGTAATTAGTCCTAAACCTAAGGGGGCAATTCCAAATGAGAGTGGACGGATATTTTGCCGTCTGGGCGTGCCGTGATTGGTGCGAGGGATGCGGGTCTGAACAATGATATCAATAATAATCAGCATAATTAACGTTGCTAGACATGGTGTTAAAGACAGGTAGGCCATGTGTAGGGGCTCTCCGCTTCTGACTGACAGACGAATGACGATGTCATTGTTACAACTTCCAAAGCAAACAAAAACAAGAGCGCGCGCATTTAAGATTTGTTTACCTTAATGACGGACAAAAGTGTCTGTATGTCGTATAAATTACTAAAATACAGGAAATTTTTATTAGAAATACCCCATTCAAGGTATTTTTTAAAAAAAAAATAAAGGGAAAAAAAAAAAGAAACGAAAAGAAGCAGAAGATCATAACATACTCAACAGTATTGGAGAGAGAGAGAGATATATATATATATATATATATACATAGCATACAGGGATAGGAGGGAGAAGAAGAAAGAGAGATTGGAAGAGAGTGGTCGTTTTAACGGCCAGCTCCACCTCAGCAATCTGGCTGGCCATCAACGTGAAAATTATCAAGTCCCAATTGCCTTACAGAGCAGGCCAGGCCACCACCCAGCCCCTTTCCTTTTCCACTTTCTCGGGGAAATCTAAAAATCCTAAAAAATTTCACTTTGGCCTGCATTTACCATCGTCTTTTGCCTTTTCCTTTTTACCGTGGTTTTTTGCAGGATATAAGGCAACTTGAGAATCTCAAACTTTTTTACCCAGAGATTTCAACTGTCAAATTTTGAACAATTGGACCGTTAAATTACACGCGCAAAATATGCAGCACAATATATTCGGGACAATGCGAAGCTTGAAATTCATGGAAGGGTGCAAAGGCACCCAGGTCTATGTCCTTAATACCAACGGCACCACCACGGGAGACACCGGCTGCGGAGGTGGCTGCGGCAGTATCGGAGAAAAGTTTTTGCAACACCTCCAAGATCTGAGAGTCAATTCGGTTCGAGCCAAATCGGGCCGAAACTACCAACCGCCATCTAATCAAACCGCAACCATTACAGCGGTTGAAAATCTACTTCCTTACGGCCTGCCCGCGGCCGATCTCCTCGAGCCACACCTCATGCCCTGTCTCAGGTCCGTTGATTTCGTTGAAACTCTAGCTGGTTTATATCGTAAAATTGAAAATTGTCCGCAATTTGAGAAATCCAGGGTGTATTTAGAGCAATGTGCTCTATATCGGGGCTTTTTGGATCAAAAACTTTTCCGGAGGAGCCTCCGGTCAGCAAGACAGCACGCGGTGGACGTGCACACGAAAATCGTGCTGGCATCGTGGCTCCGGTTCGAGAGGAGAGAGGATAAACTTATTGGTACGTCAGCCATGGATTGCTGTGGAAGAAATCTAGAATGTCCTAGGGCGTGTTTGGTATCCGGTTATGACCCTGAATCCATAAATGATCCTTGCGTATGTTTACGGTCTCCTAGAGGGGAACTCAATGATGATATATCGATGGAGGATGAGGAATGCTCAACATCTGACGAAGATGGTGATATGTCATTTTGTATTGGTGATAATGAGATTAGGTGTGTACGGTCCAAAATGGCGTCGCTTTCCAGACCTTTTAAAGCAATGTTGTATGGAAGTTTCAGGGAATCACGTAGAGAGAAGATTAATTTCACACAGAATGGGATATCTGCAGAGGGAATGAGAGCTGCAGAGATTTTTAGCAGGACAGAAAAAATAGGTTCTTTTGATCTACCGGCTGTGTTAGAGCTTCTTTCTTTGGCAAACAGGTTTTGTTGTGAGGAACTGAAATCGGCTTGTGATGTTCATTTGGCATCTTTTGTTCATGACATGGAAGATGCAGTAGTGTTAGTTGAATATGGATTGGAAGAGAATGCATCTCTCTTAGTGGCTGCTTGTTTACAGGTGTTTTTGCGAGAGCTTCCTAGTTTAATGCACAGTCCTCACATGTTGAAATTGTTTTGTAGCTTGGAAGGTAAGGAAAGATTGGCTCTGGTTGGCCATGCTTCATTTTTGTTGTATTACTTTTTGAGCCAGATTGCCATGGAGGAAGACATGAAATCCAACACTACAGTAATGCTTTTAGAGAGACTGGTGGAGTGTGCAACTGAACATTGGCAGAAGCAGCTTGCTTATCACCAGATAGGTGTTGTAATGCTTGAGAGGAAGGAGTATAAAGATTCCCAGAATTTTTTTGAGGCTGCAGTAGAAGCAGGTCATATTTATTCCTCAGTGGGTGTTGCAAGGTCTAAGTACAAGCGTGGACATAAGTATTCAGCATTCAAAATAATGAACAAACTGATTTCTGATTATACACCAGCTGGGTGGATGTACCAGGAGAGGTCATTGTATTGTGTTGGAAATGAGAAAACAATGGATCTGAATACAGCCACTGAATTGGATCCAACTCTATCATTTCCATACAAGTGCAGGGCTGTTTTGTTGGTGGAGGAGAACAAATTTGGAGCATCAATTTCAGAACTCAATAAAATAATTGGTTTCAAAGTCTCTCCTGACTGCCTTGAACTACGGGCTTGGATTTTGATTGCTTTGGAGGGTTATGAAGGAGCTCTCAGGGATGTCCGAGCACTCTTGACTCTGGATCCACACTACATGATGTTCCATGGGAAGATGCATGGTGACCACTTAGTGGAACTCCTTCGTCCTCTTGCTCAGCAGTGGAGTCAGGCTGACTGCTGGATGCAACTGTATGATAGATGGTCCTGTGTTGATGATATAGGCTCTTTAGCTGTTGTACACCATATGTTGGAAAATGACCCTGGGAAGAGTCTTCTATGGTTTCGACAATCTCTCCTCCTTTTACGGTATGCAAGCAATCTGGCTTGGCTGCTTCTGCAAATTCTGTTACTTTCTGACCATTTTGTAAGCTCAAATAGGATCAATCCTATTTGAAACTTGATGAATAGCTTTACGACTGCATAATTTTTGGCTTCAAGTTTATATAAATGCACTAATGAAGGAACCTTAATTTCTTATTTTTTAAGATAAATAAAATAATCAATACATTATGATTGAAATTTTCAACACTAGTGTGAAGATGGTGGAGGATGTATACATATTGGATCTACCTACATATAATGCAGGGAACCATGGCATCAGAGCACCAAACCTAATTCCTGTCTGACCTGATTCCTCTTTTCTTTATATTCCTAGCTAGGTCGGATGGGAAGAAAATCTGTTTGTTATGATTATATTCAGTATGTAAATTGTGCATACAAAAGAATAAGCTATGGGAGAGGATTTGACCCATAAAAAGTAAGTAGGGTGCTTTAAATAGAGAAGTGCAACTAAACTGCTGCATAATTATAGGTTCCTACTAATGTATTGGTAATTTTACCAAAGTTTAGTTAGGCTTCTACCAAAAGTACTAATGAGAGTTCTTTGGTGATGAAGCTGTATGTCTTTGAAACCAGAATCGAGATAGGAGAAAAGACAACGATGTGGAAATATGAGAAATGGCTGGATAAGAATGAATAGATTCGAAAGAATCCAATTGGTTCATAGCATTGGGCTGTATAAAAGGTTGTCATAAGAGGAACTGTTTTCATAGCAGGCAACAACTGATAGAAATATTAACTGTTATTCAAGAGGTTAAGGGCAGAATTTATCAGTAAGGATCTCATAGTTATGCTGCTATGTTTGAGTTTCCAATTCAACACCCTTGCCTTCGAGAATTGCATGCTCTTTAGTGGTTTTCTGCTTGTTTTATGGGTTTCTTGCTTTTTTTCTTATTTCTTGAACCATTTATCATGAAAATTTCCAAGCGGAAATGGGAAAGAAGAGAAGCTTTTATGGATGGATATCAAGACTGTTTAATTATGTGAATTAGCAGTCTCAGAACACACCAGAATATTTTATTGAACTAATTTTTATTTTTTTTTAAATTGCATGACCTGTTGTAATTGACTTCTTTATTACAATGGAGTCCTCTTGCTTCTCATTTTTGCAGGTTGAATTGTCAAAAAGCTGCGATGCGTAGTCTGCGATTGGCTAGAAATTATTCTACTTCTGAGCATGAAAGACTTGTCTATGAAGGATGGATCTTATATGACACTGGTCATCGTGAAGATGCCCTGGCTAAGGCTGAGGAGTCCATTGCAATTCTGAGATCATTTGAAGCCTTTTTCCTTAAAGCTTACATTTTAGCAGAATCAAGCATTGATCCCCAATCCTCCATGTACGTTATCGAGCTTTTAGGAGAAGCTCTTAGATGCCCTTCAGATGGCCTACGGAAAGGGCAGGTGAGTTTCAACTTGGAAGAAATCCTGTTATTTTTAATGCATCTCAATATTCTGAAGTTACTTTGTCATGCTGCAGGCACTAAATAATCTAGGGAGTGTATATGTTGATTGTGACAAGCTCGATCTTGCTGCTGACTGCTATATGAATGCCCTGAATATTAAGCATACAAGAGCACACCAAGGTCTGGCACGTGTTTATCATCTTAAAAACCAACGCAAAGCTGCATATGATGAGATGACAAAACTGATAGAGAAAGCCAGGACTAATGCTTCAGCTTATGAGAAGCGGTCTGAGTATTGTGACCGCGACATGGCAAAGAGTGATCTTCGCATAGTAACACAGCTAGACCCCCAGAGGACCTACCCATACAGATACAGAGCGGCAGGTAAGATTTATCGTCTCCAGCTTCATGAAACTGTTTTGCTTAGTGTTTGAGAAATCTACTAAGATGTCTGATGCTCAAAGTAATCTTAACATAATTTTTTCCAAACCTTCACTTTCCTATTTTCTCACCTTTTCTTTTGGTACCTTGAAAAATATACATGCCATGAACATGGGCTGTTTTTCAGCATTTTTCTTTTTTCTTTTTCCTTTTTATCTGGAAGCCTTTTGATCTCCGATAAGTGAATAAATTCCTGAAAGAATGTCATTTAAGGCATGCCACATAAATTCTTATTTATTAATTGTTCACTAAAAGGTTGTCTAGATATGCATGCTTCTAGAGTTTGACATCTGTCAGTTTGGGAATCAGACGGAGCAGGGACAGGGTGACCAAACATACGTTCTGTTTAATTGCTATAGCCTGTAGGTATATGTTGAGTCTCCTCCTTTGAAAATGGCTTGATGTTGCTTTCAAATTTAAGTTTTGGGTTTACAATTTAATTCCATATGGTTCAACTGCTCTGCATGTATACCTGTAAGCTTTGTTGCATGCCTGTGTATAAAGCTTGAACTGCTAAGAGCTGTATTTTTCCCTTTCAGTTTTAATGGATGACCACAGAGAAGCCCAATCCATAGCAGAGCTTGCTAGGGCCATAGCTTTCAAGCCAGACTTGCAGCTTCTGCATCTTCGAGCAGCATTTTATGACTCAATGGGTGATAATATTTCCGCCCTTCGAGACTGTGAAGCAGCTCTCTGTCTCGATCCTTCTCATGGTGACACCATTGAGCTCATTAAGAAAGCACACGATCGAGTGAATGACGAACAGAAGTGAGGACAAGGGATCCATACTTTTGTGGTCTTAATCATGAAGGCCACCAGCCAATCGTTGCCACCCCATTTTTCATTTAATGGGATGAGAATGGCGGGTGCTCATCAGAGTGGCGATGTATTTTCAGGATTTTCATTTTTTAAGCTAAACGCAGATGGTCCATGTTCTCCAACAGAAAAGGATTTTTACCAGCAAAAAGAAGTTGTTCTTAGAAATGAACTGTCAATTAGATTGCCAAATCGTAAATATTGGTATTCTGCTTGGGAGTTGGAGCAGCGGATGACACAAGTGATGTACACTGCTTCTGCTGCTACAGACACAACATTCCCACTTAAAGCAAAGATTGAGAAAGTAACCTGCTCAAAAAGGATGTAGCGGCAGCTGTGAATATCGTTCCCTTCTCAGTCGTTGTAATATTATCTCAAGTTGTTCCTTTTATTTAAAAGCTTCACAATTTTCCCATATGCAACAATTGCTCCAGGAAGAGACTTCCCAGCCCTCCTTTCATTTCTCTCATTGTTTAAGGACATGTGCTTCCCTTGGCATTGTATATAAATAATAATTAAAAAAAGTATACATTCTAAACCATTAATTAAGTCAAGCCGCACGTGCACAGTTCACCAGCACACGACAGTCCAGCAACGGAGAAGTTGAAAGTGGTTATGGACTGGGTAACTTCTTATTTCTAAGGCCCAAGAAAGCCCAATCAGTTGGTCTCACTTTCACACACTGAAGTAGTGTCCCGCTTCTTCTAAGCATTTTGAAATCCGATTACTATAAACTCGTGGAAAAATAAACTCACAGAAATATGAAAAAAAAAAAGAAAAGAAAAAGCCTTCAAACATTAAGTTGAATCCTCCGAACGACTGTTTCTCTCTTCTTTTTGCTTTGCTCGTGCAGCTAACAAAAGTAGCTTAGCACAGAGAGAGAGAGAGAGAGAGAGAGTTTTGAGGTTTAGGATTATTCTCGGCTTCTGTCAGTGTCAGATTGTTCCCATAACGAGGTATGTCCTTTTGTCTTCATCTTCATCCTTGGGTTTCGATTTTGTTTTAGTCAATTAGATCTGTTGTTTTTGTCGGGTTTGGCGAGTAGGGGTTTCGCGTGAGGTGTTAATTCGTGAAGTTTAAGGTTTCGTTTGTAGTCCTTGTCAGTTATGATCTTGTTTGTGCTTGTTGTCTTTCTCCCTCACTTGTGTGGTCTTTCGTTTCTGCATTTCTAGTGTCCTCTTGCCGGTTTATTTCTCTCTTTTTTTGCTTTTTTTTTTTGGGGCCTTGGCTGTCAACTCTTTTCAACTATCATGGTACCTGATATTTCGTTTGATGGCTGAGGATAATTTAAATTAATTGAAATAATAATCTGGACTTTCGGATAAATAAAAGGTTTATGTCCCTAGGAAATACAATTACTTTGTGCATCTTAGTTTTTGATGGTTAGTTAATTTTGATTTCCAGGAGGTAGAAAGGTTGTAAAACAACTCTTAAAGATTGACATTGGTTCAATTTGTATTGGTCTCGCAATCTCTTTTCGAGCCAAATGGAGTAAGAAGAATTGCTAACGGAGTAATGTTCCGCTTGAAAACAATGGGTCCTATAACATTCTTTTTTTCTTTCTTTTTTTGGATTGAGGATAATTGGATTTGCTTTGATTGCAAAACTTTTTTTGTCAATATATCTGGGTCTTCCCCATCCTTCTGTAGTTTCTTGCATTCTTAATAGTCTCATTTGATTATTTTCTGCTATTGGAATTTTATGTCCTGTTTTGCCATTTTAATTTGTAGAACTATATATTGTGTTTTCCATCTCAGACTGTAAAGAAATGGCTTTGGAGATCACACAGTTTCTATTGTCTGCACAATCAGCAGACACAAAAGTCCGCACTGAGGCAGAGGTTACCCTTAGGCAGTTCCAAGAGCAGAACTTGCCACTTTTTCTTCTGTCCTTATCAGTTGAGCTTGCAAACAATGCAAAGCCTAATGAATCGCGCCGTTTAGCTGGTATTGTCCTTAAGAACTCTTTAGATGCCAAAGATTCCATCAGAAAGGAAAACCTAGTTCAACAATGGCTGGAAATTGAAATTTCTATTAAGTTACAGATCAAAGATCTGCTCTTAAGGACCCTTGGCTCAACAGTTCCAGAGGCAAGGCACACTTCTGCACAAGTAATTGCCAAGGTTGCTTCTATTGAGATTCCTCGAAAGCAATGGCCAGAGCTAATTGGCTTGTTGCTTAACTATATGACCCAGCATGATAGTCTGCCAGCACTGAAGCAGGCGACCCTTGAAACTCTGGGATATGTTTGTGAGGAAATATCAAATCACGATCTTGGGCAAGTTGAAGTTAATTTAGTTCTTACAGCAATTGTCCAAGGCATGAACCTTTCTGAACACAGTTCTGAAGTCAGCCTTGCAGCAACAAGGGCTTTATATAATGCCTTGGCTTTTGCAGAGACTAACTTTGATAATGAAATGGAGCGGAACTATATCATGAAGATGATTTGTGAGACAGCCTTGTCTAAAGAGACTGAGATCAGGCAGGCTGCCTTTGAGTGCCTTGTTTCGATAGCATCACTGTATTATGAGGTGCTTGAACCCTACATGCAGACACTCTTTCAGCTTACATCAAATGCTGTAAAAGGAGATGAAGAGACAGTTGTTCTCCAAGCAATTGAATTCTGGAGCACGATCTGTGATGAAGAGATAGAACTTCAAGAATATGGAAGTTCAGATAGTGAGGATTCTGGGCCAGCTTATTTCCACTTTATAGAGAAGGCCCTCACATCTCTGGTTCCTATGTTGTTGGAAACTTTACTGAAGCAAGAAGTGGATCAAGATCAGGATGATGGCCTCTGGAACATATCTATGGCAGGTGGGGTATGTCTTGGTCTTGTTGCTAGAGCTGTTGGAAATCCTGTTGTGGACCTTGTAATACCTTTTGTGGAGGCTAACATTGGGAAGCCGGATTGGCGTTGTCGGGAGGCAGCTACATTTGCATTTTGCTCAATTCTTGAAGGCCCAAGTATGGAAAAGCTAAAACCACTGGTCCCCACCAGCTTGGATTTTCTGCTTAATGCAATGAGAGATGAAAACAACCATGTCAAGGACACAACTGCTTGGACTCTCAGTCGTATATTTGAGCTGTTGCACAGTCCTGCTGGTGGATTTTCTGTAATATCTGCTGAGAACCTCCACAGGATTGTGGCAGTCTTGCTACAGAGTATTAATGATGCTCCAAATGTTGCTGAGAAGGTTTGTGGGGCAATTTATTATCTTGCCCAAGGATATGAAGATGATGGAACAAGCTTTTCCCCCCTTACTCCATTTCTTACCAGTATCATTTCTCAACTTCTTCAAGCTACTGAGCGTAGAGATGGGACTGACTCAAAGCTCAGGTCTTCTGCATATGAAACCTTGAATGAGATTATCAGGTCTTCTAGCATTCTAGAAACATCCCAGATCATTGCAGAGTTGCTTCCAGTCATTATGAATAAGTTGGGTCAGGCTTTGGAGCTTCAGATTGTATCATCAGATGACAGGGAGAAGCAAAGCAACTTGCAAGCTTCCCTTTGTGGTGTTCTCCAGGTTATTATCCAGAAACTCAGCAGCACTGACGAGACCAAGCCCATCATACTCCAGGCTGTAGATCCAATTATGATGCTTTTTCTGAGGGTGCTGGCTTGCCACAGCTCCACAGTGAATGAGGAGGCAATGCTGGCAATTGGTTCATTGGCTTATGCCTCTGGGCCTGAATTTGTTCAGCACATTCCTGAGTTGTACAAATATCTAGAGATGGGATTACAGAATTTTGAGGAGTACCAGGTTTGTGCAATCACCGTTGGGGTTGTTGGTGACATTTGTCGTGCCATTGATTCCAGGATTTTGCCATATTGTGATGGCATCATGAGCCACCTCATCCGTGACCTCCAAAGTGCTGAACTCCACCGGTCTGTTAAGCCTCCCATGTTTTCGTGCTTTGGGGACATTGCTCTTGCTGTGGGGGAGCAGTTCTTAAAGTACATTGAACCTGCGATTGCTATGATGTGGAGTGCCGCTGAGATCTGTGTCCAGATAGATACCAACGATGAAGAGCTGATGGAGTATGGAAATCAGTTGAAGCGTAGTATCTTTGAAGCTTATTCTGGTATTCTTCAGGGGTTCAAAGGTTCCAAGCCCGAGGTGATGCTGCCGCATGGTGGGCATCTGTTGCAATTTATAGAGTTGGTATTCAGGGATGGTGAAAGGTACTTTCCCACTTTCTCATTCCCGTTCCTCTGGCTTGCTTGTTTTAGTCTCAATTTTATTTTTTTACGAAGTATCGTGACCAATGTATTTCAGGGACGAGACTGTGACTAAAGCTGCAGTTGCTGTGATGGGTGATCTGGCAGATGCGCTTGGTTCAAACACAAAGATTTTGTTTAAAGACAATGCATTCTGTGTTGAATTTCTGGGTGAGTGTCTTCAATCAGATGACGAGCAGCTCAAAGAGACTGCAAATTGGACCCAGGTCGTGATTGCTCGTGTTATGGTTTCATGAGTTGGCTGTTAGATTTTCACGTAACATGCTTTTTTTATGGTCACGCTGTCTTCATTCATAGGTTTAAAAGCGTCACTTATGTCTATGTCAGCCAACACGCCCCTCCCACCCAGAAATAGTGGTCATGAATCCATGCCTTCTGTAATTTTTGTTCGACCAGCTGACAGTTTTGAGTGTTGACCAGTGACAGCATTTTTTAGGGCTGTTTAGTTTAATCGATCCCACTGTTCAGTGGTTTATCAAGTCATTTGGATTCTCCATTCCTGTTGAGTTTGATATCCAAACCCATCGGACTCTCTGAAAGTCGAATCAGAAAACTAACGGGTAGGATTTCGTGTTGATAAATTGTTTGAGTCAAACTTTTTATTTGTCATTTTTGAGGGTTAACTGGACCTTACAAGCTTTACGTAAATATGCGAAGAAGAAATTTTGACCCATAGCCTACACCCTTCTCTAGTTTCCTACCCTGCAAAGGCTCAAGCGTGCCTTCTAGATGAAGTGATCACTTTTCGAATTAACTGTTTTTAAGGAAAACTCAAAACTGAAACCTGTTACTGGTTGTGTAAAGTCGTTTTGGATCAAGTCAGAAACAGGCAAAGCTATAAACTTTAATTTGATTGATCTGGAAAAGGAGGACCTTTTTTTGTTCATTAGGTGAAGACTTTCGTTAGGACTTTCTGGGAATTAGTCTAAAAAACGCAGTCTTGATGCATGAATGCACGATGGTACAAAAAGTCAAAGTTACTATTTCATGCCTCGAATCATTTTGGAACCATCACTCTTATGCACAACTAGTCAGACTACAATAGGTTAGGCCTAATAAATGATAACTGTATCTTAATTTTAAAAAGAGAAAAATAAGTAACAAGAGGCATGAATCACAGTACTATCTGCCCACATTCATAGAATTTGCAGACATGGCTCCAATGGAAGATGAACCAATCTTCAAATTAAGAAAAGAAAGCATCGGAGATAGAGGGAGGACAGGAGTGAAGAGAAGAGAACAAACACATACAAAGAAAGAAAAGAAATAAAAAAATTTGGTGAACAGTGTAGATTTAAATTTCCTCAACTTTATCTTGACTTGAAAAAGAAGAAAAAGAAAATTTTTGAACATTATTGATTTGCATTCTTACTACATGGATGGATCATCTCATGTAACAAAAAACCTCCACACTAGACATAGAACCCACAATCATCGACCTAAAATGCTTCTGATTTTTTGAATATTCATATTTGACGATACACTAAAAGATACACCGCCTGAAATATCAAAAATTGTTTGTTACATGCTTCTTAGCTTCTGTATAACAACTGAAAAAAAAAAAAAAAAACTTCTTCACTTCAAATCATCTGAGGCAAATGTCCTAGAGTCACTTAGATGAAATCAAAGCAGAGTAGATGATAAGAAGACATAAATTGTTTACACTACAAGCTCAAAAGCAACACATCACATATTGCTCAATCTAAAAAATTCTCCGTGATTGAGAAAAGGGATAATCTTAACTTATTCAATGATCTACTATCAAATCAGAGCCTAGAGTTCCTTTTATAGCTAAAATTAGATAATATTGTGTTGATTTTTGCCATTCATAAACTTATTCCAAAAGTTACTATTTGCTCGAGGCTCATGTAATGTGTTGAACTATTATGCTAATAATATTCATAAATTGAACAATGTATAAAGCAAACCTATAAATGTTACAATTACAAAGGGAGACCAAATTCAGATAGTTGGCAAGACCAAATTGACTTGGAAATATTTTTGTTAGGAAAGATTTAGGACACCGACGTCTTACAATAGACTTGGTTGATAATAGAACCAAACAGAGAAAAACAAAATTCATGTGTTTGACTCAGCTAAATTTGGATTAAAGAATTTGTTGTTGTCGTTGTTACCAGTTAGAATAACAGATCAATGCAACCAACTATACCCTTCAGCACATGAATGGGAAAATTCAGCTACAGACAATGACATGTACTAGAAAATTCAAGAACAAAGAAATGACATGCTTACCTAAGAAAAGACGCATTGAATAAGTGAGGTCATAAGGGCCAACCACATCCCATGACGGAAGTATCATAACGTTTGGCCATGCATCTACTGCACAAGACCTGAAATATCCTGCAGATTTTGGGTACTTTTTGGAGGATAACTTGGCATACTACCAAGCCCTGCCTTGTAATGTCTCTTTGCAACACCTGACATCTTCTCAGGCTTGGCTCCAAAAGATCCAGGATTATTGCGGCTTTTGGGAAGGAGAGGGGAAGGTGGACAGGTGACCAAAACAAACGTAGAAGATGCCAAAGGAAAGATGAGAATTGGGGGCCACAGCCGGGAGGATACAATTTTGGAGTGGAAAGGCACTCCATTGGTGAGGGTCTTTGAGTGGAGAAATCTTTTCTTACTTTTCCCCCCTTTCCAAGTAAGGGAAATCCATACAGATGCAGCCAGCATTTCGATTCATTCGTTGTAGACAGTAAGACTTATCTGTAAATGAAAATGTGCAAGCATACAGCAAAATGCTTCACGCTAATTAAGACAAGCAGCTGGAGTCCTATCTTAGTTTACAGTGTCGGTGGGCTTGCCTTTGGAGTTGCAGATAATTCCCCTAGGCAATTTTCTAGATTCACCTGCAAGGTTTTAGATAAAATCTGACATACTGTAATGGTTAACATGTATCACATAAGGAAGGGGCAAAGCCACGAAAGGTCAATCTAGGAAAACAGAAGTTCCATTCTAAAATCTGAAAAGTTGTGAAACTTGTAAACTAGATACAGCTAAAGAACTCACAAGTAAACCAAAGATCAGACAAGTACGGCTTGTAATCAATATGTGAAAGGAAAATGGTCAGCATTACGAATATCGTCTCCAATTGGTCATATCAACTAAAATTCATGATTAAATGAACATGGCTAAGCTATGCATCCTATTTCTCAAACTAAGATCAAATATTATTCTTCATTACTACAAACCTACCTGAAGTAAATGGAAATTTGTGGGATATCAATGTCATTCCCTTCATCATCCTCACAAGCAACAACCACATCAAAGTGTCGTCGGTATGCAGGCAATTCTGCCTTGGCCACCTCTCTAGCCAGATCAACCAATTTCTTGTCCATGCGCTCCTTATGCCTTTGAAACATGCTATTATACAGTAGACAACTTCCATGGGAAATGCTGTAAGCATTTAAGCCCTTATCTTGCAGCCATTGAAGGAGCTCCCTTAAAGTTGGATTCTCTTGCAAAGTCCACCTGTCCCACACTGTCCAGCTCATATCCTGATGCTTGATCACCTTAGGTGGCACTGGCTCAGCCATTGAGAACAGAGGGAGAGCCAGGTTGGCAAAGCTGTTTCTGTAGTCCTCCAGTTTATGTCCATTAAGGACCTTATATAGCTCCAAGCAAACAAGCCCAGTTGCCATAGCAGTTGTAGTTGCAATTGCCGGAATGATCCTGCCCGCAATGAATTTTGCCTTAAGCTTGTCAACTTCAGGGATGCCATAGTTCCTTGCTCTCATGTTAGCAAGCCCAGCTATCAAGTCCATGTGATAGTTTGTGTCATCATCCTGCAGATGCAGAGCATAGAGAAGCACACTCAGAGTTTAAAGAATGCATGAATAAGGAGCTGCCCTACAGACGGACAAAATATGTTGCATTAAGATTTGAAGACTGTCAAAAATGTTTGTTCCTTTAAGACATGTACAGATAATACTAAAAGAAGAGGAAATTTAATACATACTAATTACGTGCATGGAATACAGGAAATAAGCAAAGCCAATTATAACAAAGCCATTGCTTGAAAAACAGTAAAATTCCTCATTTAGAGACCAAATTTAGTTTGCATATAGTGATTCTAATAAAAAAAAGAGTTAAGCAAATTCAGCGCAAGACCCATAAACTTGATGTATTCTATCTAAATGTTTTCCTCTCAGACAAGGACCTGGTTCACTAAGAAAATCAAGTCTTGAAAACTACCGTGAAAATTTACAGATTACCCAAATACCCAATGGCAATGCAGTACCACTGCCAATGGAAAGTGGTGTCTAATCCTTTTGTATGAAGCGGTGAGCAAAGCAGAATTAGTTGACCTACTCTACATGAAAAGCAAGTTAACAAAGGCACATACCTTCTCAAATTGAATTGGGTTCATCTTGAAACCTGGCAATAGCTGCACCCGGCATTTTTCTAATTTCATGATCAACTCCTCGATTACAACAGCATCATCAATAGATGAAGTAGAAAGACTTGTTGCTTTTTCATCTGTCTCAATCTTCACACCCTTCCTGGGCTGAAAATCGGGGACCATCACATTGCTGATAGCATCTGCCAATTTCTTTGGAGACTTGACCCAGTCAGGAACTGGGATGCCAAAAGCTTCTGCACGTAGAATGGATGCAGCCACAACAAAGTCAAGGTGACTCTGATCATTAGTTGAGTATTGCAGCGGGCGAGGGAAACGTTTGGGAGCAGACCAGAAAGGTGTCCCATTACTGGTTGTTGAATCCTCAGGAAAAGTGAAAGTCAACTGCTTCACGCGATTTAAAAAGTAGTCTTCGAATCTAGTTCCATCAAAAGGATAACATCAGAAACTGGTTAAAAGAAAGATGGACAACAGAATAAATATAAATCAGAGTAACTGCAAAAGACAAATGAAACTAGTACTTCAAACGAGCCCAGGTGATGCAATCCTGGAATTCTACACATCTCTCCTTGTCAAGGCATTCAAGGACACGTTCCAAGTTATCCTTAGCCTGGGCATCACCAGCATTTTCCATTGCAGCTGCATATTCCCTTGGACCTATTAGATAGGCATTTACTTCAGCAGGTGTCTTCTCAAACAAACCCTCAAACTCTGATCGAGCCCAAGTCAAACAATGATCTATGTTATGAGGGAATGAATGAACTGTGCACATCGGTGCTTGCTTTTCTGGTGGATCTCGCGAGGCGCCATAATTTTCAGTTAGATGAGGAATAACCATCTGAGTGTTGCACTTGGCACCCAGTGTTCCAGATTCCAAAAGTGGCTTCTGAAAATACAAGCATCTCCCATCAATGTAAAGCCTAGCATTGACGTTATCCAGAGCATTGATGACAACACTGAGATTTTCCCAGAATGTATCATCAAACACATTCTCAGTCTCAGGGCTTGCACGATTTTGCAGAGCTTCAATATTGAGATGAGAATTTATCAAAGTAGCAGCTGAAGCAGCAACGGCTGATTTTGCCTGCCCAATATTCCAATCTCGGAAAAGAAACTGCCTACTAAGGTTACTCTTTTCAATGACATCATCATCAGTAATTGTCAGCTTCCCTTGCTTACCACAACTAACGCCCATCAAAGCTATATTCTTCAAAAACTCACACCCTAGGGCACCAGCTCCTACAATGAAGACTTTAGCATCTTCCAGTTTTTTCTGGAGTTTTGATCCAAATACTGAAATTTGTGCATCATAACGACTGTTTAGGGGCTTTAAGTCATTTGAATCAATGGGTTCTGTGGGGAGGGACTCCACAGAATCAAAGTAGAAGAACTGTCCAAAAAAAGTGAAAAAAAAGAAAAGCATCTCAGTGTTGCTATAATATCAGCAATGAATATCCAGAGGGCGCAATTAGACTAAAATTCCAAGACATATAATTTAACCTAGCATTATGAAGATAGAACATGCTGGGTCTAGTTAATAAGCAGTACATCAATTCACTAGGATGGACATGGTTTATCCAGATAACAAAATTATTGAGGTCCCTGAGTATTTCAAAGGTATCCAAGATTGCATATTTACCTGAAAGAGAGGATGAAACTTCCCAGAGCAGGCTTTTACAACTTCCTGTCCAACAATACCACCAAACATTGCGGCCATTGGATTCAGCACAGCCTTAGCACCAAATGCAAAATGACGCAGCACTTTTTGATCAATCTCTTCAAGCCTCCCATCTGCTGACATATCATTGATGTTTGTGACCAAAGATATAAATCGCTGAGCATCCTCCTCTGATCCAGCATCTGGTAAGTGTCCCAGCTCAGTAACAAACATATCCAATGCCTGAAATGCCAAGTGTAGGAGAGGTGGACGATCAAACTTGGAGAAATCGCTAAGGAGGAAGTCTCCAGGATCCTTCAATGCATCACACAATGGCTTAAAATTCAACACCTTAGGTTCCTTTAATTGTGTAACAATACCACCTTTTATATATGCAGAATAGTTTGTCGTATCCTCCTCAATGTTAAATGAGTGTGGTCTGGCATTCTTAACCTTCCTTGGCTTACCATCATTCAGTTCTGCCATTCCCTGGACCTCAGAGAACACAACTAAATCCCCATCCTGAAACTCAAGCCTCTCATCATCAACACAAGCCACGAGGGCAGGGTTATCATTGCCAACGGATGCAATTATGCCAGTATGTGGATCCTCACCATCGACATCCAGAACCGTAAACTGAGGACCAAAGTCACAGAACACACTACCAAAAAGACCCCGCACTTCAGATTTGATAAAGGCAATAGCAGGCTGATGATTATGACAGTAGTCATCAAATTCAACTGCTTTCTCCAAGCTAATGTCAGTAAACACTACAGCCTGAATCACCCAAACCCAAAGTTGATGAAAAACAAAATCTTAAGATTGCATACAGGAAAAAAATATATGTACATGATAGGAATTGATGTTTTTGTACCAAGAAAAAAAAAAAGGAAAAATACAAAAGCAGATATCCATAGATGAACTCATTAGTCCACATTGAGTCCAAAACAGTTTTAGTCATGGTAGAAGCTAAATTCTGAAAGAACATACAAATACAATTCATTTGCTCAAAATGCTCAAATGACAAATAGAACTAACTGTGTTCGTCAAAAGCTAAAATTTTAAAAAAAATAGGCATACCATGTACAGTATGGTAATATCTACATCAAAAAGTTAGCACATGACCATGGACCTTTATACACATGTGAAAGTCAAACAAACAAAGCATTTACATTGCATGCAAGTAACAACAGAATACCTGAAAATCAGAGAGCTGATCCTTAGTCAATTCATTTGTTAAAGTAGAAATCACCACAGAGTTATTCAGTTCTTGCAACTTATGGACAGAAGCAAGAGCTCGATTCTTCCCCACGTCATCCTCTTTAAAGACAAAATTGCTAGACAAGTCCCACAACTCAACAGCTCCCTCGTCATGCAAGGTCACAGACTTGACCCCAGCAAGAATCAAGTTCTTGGCTGCAAGAAATACAAGCGCCTGCTTTGTAAGAATCAGTGAATTATATACAACCGCCTGCTTTGTAAGAATCAGTGAATTAAAGAAGATCAGATCCATTAAAATGCAATTGATATCACAAATTCTTTATGAATTACAATACAAAATGCCCAATGTTATCACTTCTTACTGTACCCTCTTGCACAATGGATGAAATAGAGCCTTGCGTAGAAAAGCCCTAGAACATGTACCACTGCTTCCTTCAGTTTGCAAATAACTAGCATTATTTTATTTTGTTTTGCAATTAAGAGCCATACAAAAACAGAAATCTAACAGATCCACAGCACCAAAAATATTTAATTTAATATTCTGAGGAAATCCCAAAAGAACACTAACAGATGACATGCACTCACAAAATTCCGAAATGATGTAGACAAATGCTACTAGAGAAGCAGCATTCACAGCAAGTCACTTAATGCCACAAGGAAAAAAAAAACAGAGAGAGAATCTTGCGTACCAATCTCAGCACCAAGGCCTTGCAAGCCCGATATAAGGACGTTGGAGGAAAAGAGCCGGCGCATGGTCTCGCGGCCATACACGGCAAGCTGGCGGCTATGAAGATCCTCATCGATGTCTTGCGAGTTGCCATTACCCAGAGTCATGATCTGCGATTGAACGCTGCGGCTACTGCGATCGTTGTTATTAGTTGTTGTGGTTGTGGTGGTTTCGGTTCTTTTACTGTTCCCCGTGCTTGCAGGTGATCCGGCGGCAGCAGACTCAATTCGGCACTTTTTGATCGGCGATTCGGCGGCGTTGTGGATTGGTCCTCCTCCTCCAACTACAACCTCTCCTCCGCCAGCTCTCTTGCTAGGAAGCATATAGTACGGAGAACTGTTCATATCGATTCTCAATTCCATCAAGAACGAAGGAAAAAAAATATTCTCTATTAAGAAACTACACCGTTTTGTTGTCCAGAAAAGTCTTTGATTTTTTTAAAAAAATAAAAACACCAAAAATGAACGAGGGAACTCTGCTGAGCCTGATTTTAACAATCTTTAGTAACGCCAAGAAACAAAAATGATAAAAGAAAAATTGTTCTCGCGGTTTCTTTCACTTATCGTTTCTTGTTATCATTATTTTCCGGTGCACCAAACAAGAAGCAGCGACACGGAACCCAATGGAACCTTGAAGCATTTTTAGGGTATATTATTATAAGAGAAAAGAGGAAGCGAAAAAGGAAAAGAATATAAATTTGGAAGGGAGATACCGAGTGGAACAAGGAAGCAGATGGAGCAATCGCGAAGTTGTGGACTACGACAAGCACCGAATATTCCCTCTTCTTTTTTTTTTTTTTGGGTGGGCGGATGGGGATTTGCGGGTATTTGTGGTTAAGGTTCGCGAGCTGAAGGCGCGAGTAGCAGTATTATAGAGAGACGGTGGCAAAATGGTCAGGTCGATGGATTCATTTCTCTCCCTAAAGGGAAGAGAGAATGAGCGATAAAGGAAGCGAGAAGAGAGCGGTTGGCGTGGGCCGAAAAGTAAGGGGGTGCCCAGGTGCCGTAAATGATGTTTCTCAGGCGCTGTTTGGTTTTTTAGCCTCCCAAGCTCTAATCCCGTATTGAGATTATCCTAGCGAGGTTTGGGTTTGGGTGGAGAATAAATGTGACAGTCGATTTTTCTTTTTCTTTTTCTTTTTTTTTTTTAAAAAAAAGCATAAGGAAATTTTCATATTAAATCGGCAAACTTTTTTCATTCCAAGTTAAAATTAAATTTCGCCCAGTCTCCTAGCTTGAATTCAAAAAAGGAAAAATCATGATATCCCTATCTCTAGGATGTAAATTTTTTTTTAAAAAAAAATTATAATCAGATCGTAATTTTTTTGAATTTTTATATTAGCTTTAATTATTTAATTTTTAAAAAATTAATATTTTTATAGATAAGAGATAATCAAATTTTTAATAAATTTTTTATTTTTTGTCAAAAAAATTATTTAGAAAATTTTTTAAATATTTAAGACTGATATTAAAAAAACTTAAGATATAATTATAAAAGTTTACTACTAATTTTTTTTAATATCCCAATATCTTCATAATATCATCCCACGGAGATACTATAAATGCTAGTTGTGCTACTAATGGAATTTGGCTGAATCACCCTCATGTGGGGTATGTAGCCTACTTATAAAAATAGATATACAGGAGAGTAACATTAAATATTATTTTTATTAATAAAATATTAAAAAATTATTTATAGTGTTAAGTAAGAAGTAAATAAATATTTTAATAATATTTAATATCATTCAAAGACAAAATACTATTTTCTTTAACCACAAGTTTTCGTTTGGCTTTTACTTCACGTAAGCATGGCATCCACAAATAAATCTAGGCTTCTTTTTTTTTCTCTTTATTCTTTTTTCGGAAGTAAGGGGTGTTCTGATGAATTTTTTGTTTGTAGTTAGTTACCTATTGTCAATTTGTCATTGCAGTAAACGTGGTGCTGGACACGGCTGCTGAGAGATGTGAGAAGTGAAAACGACGTCGACTCGAGAGCAGGACAGGAACCTGGGCGTACTCAGAACAGAATTGCACCCAATTCCAAACGCTGCTGTTTTAAACAAGCGAGACCGTCAGGAATCGGCGTTGTATTATTTCGTCATCTATTTTCCGGAATTTAATTTTCAACTTTTTTTATTCATTCAAATTAAAATCAAAACTCACAGCCGATTCCCTCGCTCTCCATGTCCCACGCACTTACCCAAAATCAAAAACTACGCCGATCTGCTCATCAACTTGAAGATCATAGTAGCCAGAAAAATCACAGGTAAGTTTCATGGTTCTCACATTAAGCCCGAGACTAACAGATCCTAAATTCCTGACTGTTATAGAGTGTTTTTACTTTTCTTGACCTTAGCTGACAATTGAAACGCGAAAACCCTCCTGACAATCATCACACGAAACGACGTCGCCTCGGTCGGCGAAAATGGGGGATGTCGCCGGAAAGATCGATGTGGAGAGGCTTGTGTCGTACAGCGACGATCTCGTGGCGGTGCTGAAGGACAAGAAGGACATTGGTAAATTGACGCAATGTCTTGAGCAGTTTAAGGTTCTCAAGACCTCCTGTGACGCCGATTCCAAAGAGGCTAGAAGCCAGCTCCAAGGTAATCTATTTCTTGGCCTATCCCGTAGGCGGACAGTTCTTCTCTGTTAGTCCGAATCTAGTTTCAATCTCAATTTCTCAGCTTTGAGGTGCATCTCTTTGGCAGTTTCAATTTCTTGCTGAATACGAGTCAATTGTTTGCTTCATTGACTGAGGTTCAAAACTTGCTGTCCAGAAGCGAAAAATTAGATAATTGGGAGCTCAATAATCCATTTATTTGTTGCTACATGCTAAAGAGGGTATAAGGCAGTTGTCGAGTGTCAGCATTGATATATTATAGTATCCCAAGTGTGACCATTTTATGTGAGAGTTCTTTCTTGCGAAACGGTTATATGATATACTGGGCTCCCTAGACTAGGCCATTCCTAGCATGAGGTTCATGATATTACTGTTATGGTTACGGCAAGACGGGCAATGACAGTAATATGGGTAAGGCCTGTTTATACTTAAAAGTATTAACATTTGTACAGTTTCCACCATTGCCAGGAAATTGGTAAGACACTCACTTTCATAAGAATGCTTTGGCTTCCCTTTTCATGATTTAATTGCAATAATCTCATGTTTCTCCTTCAGTACTTTGAAGCTTCTGAAACATTGCTCACAACTTACAAGTTACTAACTTTATGCTTCATCCTGAAGAATGCTTTAAAGAGTATCCTTTTACTCTATTAAAAAAGAGACATAACACTTCATGAGAGTTTATTGTTATTAAGGTTTTTTTTTTTTTTTGTTAGGGAAGTGATTAAGTTTGAATTAACCATATTGGTTAAGGGCTTTTTTTTTTAGTATTTTTTTTTTACATAAAGATGTTGTCAATTTTGCACCATGTGGTTGATTGACTCATATGTCTGCAGAATATCAGAAAAAGATAGATGAGTACAAGCTGAAAACAGAGAAGGCAAAATCTGAAGTCTCTGCAGATGCTGAACTCGAGCTTCTGCAGAAGGAATTGGAAGCAGAGCTTGAAGTAGAGCATGCATTGGCAGAGGAGCTCAGATATGTATATATTTGGTCTTAATTCTATATGTGTTAACTTTTTTAGTTGTTGCTGTGGCATTGATTGTGAGTCCATCAATCTTTTTCTAAACAAACACAGTAATCAACAGTGAGATCAATTATTTAGAACGTCAGAGGATCTCTGTAGAAGAACTAAAGCAGACCCTGAAGAAAGTTGAGCAAGATGAGCTGAGAGCACAGTAAGTGCATAGACATCCGATGGCATTTTTGACCTTTAATAATGGGAACTGCTATGATTGAGGAGTGGATGTTGGTCAGCTGAGTTCCTATATTTGTCTTTGATCTTGCAGGAGGAAGCTTTCAATGTATGCTTGTGTCACTAATATCATACCAAACTTTGATGATCACTCCAAAATCTCAGGCCGTATCCTTTTTCATTTTTCTGATCATTAGTCATTTTTGTTGTGGTGCGTTTGTTTAGGTTCATGGGTTTTCAGTTGTCCTTAATATAAAACACAGATATAGTTGACAGAGATAAACGGAGTGTTGAGAAATTTGAAGTAGACCCAACAGAGATGTCCACTTTTGACACATGCCAAAGCATCTGGAACATGGTGAATCTGTGATAGATTTTCTTTTCAACGCTCGTCGCATGCATCTGTGATACATGTTTATTTTTTGTTTGTAGCTTCTATGGTAGTCCTTTTGTTGTCCGCACTGTTGCTTCGGTTATTATCATCTGATAATGGAAGTTATTTGGTAATTCCTTCCTTTACACTCTGATCGATTAAAATATTAGTGACAGAGAATTGGATGTGCTTGGGATGGTTGTGGTTTTAGCCTCCATTCCCCTCCGCCTCCTCCTCCTCCCCCTCCCCTGGTCCCATAGAAGTGTAATTTTATCTTATGATAAACGAACTTTAAATTTGTTTCTTTTGACAAAAATGTTGAAATCTTGCGGCAACTTGCGAGACTGTTGGATTAATGGTTAAAGATACTTGGTGTAAGCAATTGCCAGGATTATTACCTGAGGTTGTAACGCCAATTTTTAAGTTTTGATTCATTAGGTGGAATTCGGTAAGATGTTTGTGCGTCAATGGCTAGTTTTCAAATAGATTAATCCCTGATTCACAATCATTAGATACAGAAATGTCAAGTTGAACCACGGCATTGGCACAGGACGATGTCTTGGCAATAGTTGGTACCATGTTCAGATTCTAAGGATGGCAGCACCTGGCCCGATAATCATAAGTGATTATTTGTGTTTTGCTTGTCTGCAATGTATGGCGTGAATGGAATGAAGTACCCATAAATACATGCTACAGGGGCTATTTAATGATTCCCATGTACAAAAGAGCACAGTCAACTTGTCCATCTTCCTTCCAGTAAGATACTAAGGTCCGATTTTTGTATGCCTAACTATATTGCCAAACAAAAGGTAAGCCAATTTACATTCCCTCTGCAGAAGTTCTCGACAATATAGCAAAAATTCCCATTCAAAGAGAGGTGTGCCCTGTCACCATAGGCCTTTTGCTTTTTCAAATTTGAAAAATGAAAATCGAATATTTCAGGCAGTTGTAGATCCTTCCTTGCTGATCGTCCCATAACTAAAAGGCTGGTCATTCTATGGTTTCCTCTTGAGAAGGTAACAAAATGCAGACACCAGAGAAAAACAAGAGAAACAATGGCAAAGATTAAGATTATGGATAAACAAATCAAAAAGGAAACTTGAACCCCAAGGAAAAAAATTCAAACATGAACACAAATAAGACCTTAGTTTGACATGCAAATAAAACTTGTAAAACTGAATGCATGACAGAGGTAAAGAAAGCCATAGTGAAATGTCCTTCATTCCTTTGCCCACTAGTTCAAGTTCATCAAGAAAACCTACCAGTAATTGGTTCAGAATTCTTTGACCACAATTTTCCTCCATTTATCCCTGAGATCATTGGGAGTTCGAGTTGTATGAAAAATGCGATGACCAAACTCCAAAATTTTCCTCCATGGAATATTTTTGTTTACCTCAGTTGAAAATTTCTGCACTCCTTCCTGCTGACAATGAAAAGGTGCCAACAAGTTAGGCTTATAAAATCTCGAGTGTATGCTCATTAACTTGGTTACGCCAAAATCAACAAAGTCCATCAATGACCATGAATCTACACAGCATGAAATGATTGACTTTGCTTATTAGCCAGTGTACCATAAACATATGCAATTAGAGAGACAGATACAAAAGAAGAAAAAAAAATTACACGAAAACTTTATATTCCAACAAATTGCAAGGAGTCTATGGCAATCGAAAGTTCAGATCATCAAGCAGAGCATTTAAAAGCTTGCACAACTAGTTAACATAGTTTATCACAATAACAAGTCCAGGATCGATTCCTTGCAATACAGCCAATTTTTCAACTGTTTCTACCTCAGGGCATCACACATATCAACAGTGACAACCAATAATCAAGACCCTTGATACCTTTAGCATATCTTCCTCTTCAGGTGTCCAATACAACCTTTTACGCTTGTCATGTGCAAAATGCAGGTTTGGGCTGAAAATTGGCAGGAAAAAAGGTTAACTTGCTATCACAAAACGTTCAAAAGGGCAAGGATCTAACATTACTATTGTAATCAAATGAGCCCAGGAAGACTCACAATGCTGAAGCAGATTCTTGGGGGCGTCTGGAGTGTTGAGAGGAGCTAGCTTTCTTGTTACGGTTGCCAGTGTTTGCCTCCAAATTGTTGCATGTTTGCATGGATACTTTCTTTGGCAAATGAGAATTGTGAGGTCGTGTTACCTTCTTCTTACACGTATGCTTGAAACGTTTTCGGCGCACCACAATAGTTTCAGAATCCATATCAGATGTTTCAGGCACCTTTTGTGCAGCTTCTTCTCCCCTTGATATCTCTGGTGCATCCTGATGCAATGGTTCTTCGGCTTCATTAGGTGTATCATTGAGTATGGCATCTTCTTCTACACAGTGAGCATTAGGAGATTCTTCCACAATTTCATCATCCAGACCATCACCAACATGTTCATCATCCTGTTCTTTAATCCCTTCATCATCTAGAACCTGAAAATTGTAGGGATGTGAGATTTTTTCATTATTCCTCTTTTCTTCATGCGTGGAGCCATTGAGCTTCTCCTTTTGACTACAATGCTCATCCGTATTCCCGTGACAATCAATTTCAACTACCCCTCCAAGAGGATCATGCTTGTCTAGCTTTTTAGATCCCTCTCCATTTTGATGATCCTCCACTTGACCTGAAATTTCACCCTCGCTTGTCCCTCCAACTGGTGGTAATTCAGTTGGAGATTTTCCTTCAGCTCTCCCATCATTCTGCTTCTCTTCATCCTCACCGCTTGTTTTAGAATCCATAAAATCTAAAAGTGCTTTCTTGGCCAGCATTGCCTTCTCTCTCAGAAACAAGGTCCTAGAAACTTGCAGTTTGAACCAGCAATAGGGGCAATAAAACATACCCTTCTCATCAAAATTCGGCTCAAATTCCATACATTCACCATGAAAGGCCAACGGACAACCTTTTTCACTACAAAAAATCAATTTCCCATCTCTATTGCACCTTAAACAAGCATTATTCTTCAGCCAGTCCACCTTCTTCCCATCTAAACCACTCCCCTTTCCTTCACAAACATCCGTCTCATTATTCCCTTTGTGTTTCTTTCTACGATCATCACCTTTTCTTGACTTTTCCTGCATAATCCTATCGATGCTAGCTTCTGCTTCTGCATTATAATCATCCTGTACAGAGATTCATCGAAAAGATTCTCCTTCAACTATGCTTTCAGTTATTTAAAAAGAACCCAAAAAAAAAAAAGAAGAGAAAGAAAACTAAACACCAATTTAAGCATCATAAACGCTAAGAGTGGGAGACAGGGAGAGGGAGGGAGAAAGGGGTACCGGATTGCTGGGAGGAGTTGGCCGTGCGGTGGCGGTGTGCGACGGCTTTTGCGGCGATTTAGAAGGCCGAGCCCTAGGGCAGCGGGTTTTAGTTCTCATTACGTGAATCGCCGGATTCCGAATCCAAAACGTCGTCGAATTTTCAGATTTTCCTTTTGCGTTTTTTTTTTTAATCAGTTCAGAAGCAATTAGAGATAATGCTAATAAGAATGCCGAAGAAGTATGCTGTTGTTATTAATTAAGCTTTGTGAGGTGGGATACGGATACTGCAGCTGAGCGCACTGATGGGAGCGCACGGCGTCTTGACACTTGGGCCACCCCGACGGTCGAGGGACGGAAGTGGAGAAGCAGAGGATGAACCTCCCCCATTCACTCGGCCTTTTTGGGCCGCTTGCCGAGGAAGTTTGCCCTTTTTTGGGCCTATTGGCCTTTTTCGGCCGAATATGAAAACCGCAAAACCTTTCTCTTCGGCCTATTGGGCTACTCTTGCTGTTATAGAAACTAAGCGATAGTTATCTTTTCCTTGAATACAAGAAGCCCACGATAATCTCCAGAGATTGGGTTTGTGGGCCTTTAGGATTCAGAACCTTAAGTTACAAAATAAGATTATATAGGACACGCTGGTATGATTCATCAGTCTATCTTATATATCCCATGCAGCAAACATAATTTTAAGTCGAACTACAAGAGTATGCGGTACAGTCCGAAAGGTAAATTATAGTATAATGCAATATGAGAAGGATTCCAGGCAAGGATACTGTACGCCCACTGGTGCATTCACATTAGTGACATTGAAGTTTCCATCTTATGGTAAGATTCGTATTTAACTCTTCAAATTCCTCAAGTATGGCCTGAGCTCGGTGTTTTTGTTGGCGGGGCAGATGAAGTGAAGTTGCTCGTGTTATTATTCTGTTCCGCATAGTAAACTTGTTGATTGATTTGATTTTTCTTCCCTGAATTGCGATGATGAACATGGATGAGACTTTCCTTGGCCAACGAATCGTTTTCTAAACGAAGTGATTTGCAGGCCTCGGGGATTCGACTCCCTTTGTAAGCCTTGCAGATATAGCTTACAAATTTCTGGTAGTCCTGAACCCAAAGAATCAATTACAGACTTACAGTTAGACACTTGAAAAAAGTGTCATGTGCATAACTAGAAGCTTAAAGTCCTGGACCAGGAATAACAAACCTCTTGTAGTGGTTGGCCATTGACAACCACCCATGGTACGAATCTATGTGGTGGATTAAGCTGGGCTGTTTCGTCTGCCAATTGTTGTTCGATCTGCAGCATCCATGTCATTTTACGAATAGTAAATGCCAGATAAACGGACGAAGAGTTAAAAAAAAAAAAAAACCCTTTTGTAGTATTAGAAGATCTAAGTGCATATTCGAATTATAGGTTAAGCAGGACCTTTTGACCTTGTCCACTTGTGTAGCAATCAATTGGTTGTTTAGCTGCCAATCCAGATATTTCAAAACAATTAACCCATTCCTTGAGTTTGTTCCCCAAGGAGAGGCGTTCGACACAGTGTATAAACGTGAAATGTCGGTCCTGCACCAGCAACAAATTATGAAATAATGGTTTCCGATTTAATTATGTAAATTCTTGCAATCAACATCTCCTTTCAATGTTTAATTGCAATTCCCATACTATACATGTTTCTTGCATATGCAAAACAAAAAAAGAAAATCCAATTCTTGAACAGGCACACGTATATATAGCATGAGAATGAACCGCATCTAGTATCTGAAAACCCACAAAATAGCAGGCCATGCATTTAATCCCGTTTTGCCTAAAAGGTTTTCAGAAATGGTTTTTATAAGGTAAGCAATGTTGGTGAGACTTTATTAGCATAAGTTTTTAACTCCAATTTTCCCCCTTCGCTTCAACTCGATGGCTTATAGCAGTTAAGCTGCAGCTAAATGTACCCAATATTGACAGGCTGTTTGCTACTAAAGTTGAGATGGGAGAAAACAGGCTTACAGGATAGATAGCTATGGTGCAGGCTTCCATAGCATTAAAGAAGCATTCGTTTGGGCCATGCTGCAACATGTAAAATATGCATGTCCTGAATTAGAAGAACATTCTAACGGTAATGCAATTCAAATTCAAGCCAAAAAAGATCTTAAAAAGAAGAAGTACTAATGGATGCATCTATTCAGAAGGTTAACGGACACTATAGCACTATTGGTCCAGAAACAAAGAGAACCCACGAGAGAATATCAAATGGGATGATAAAAAAAAAAGTTTATTATCAAATGGACAGTCCAATTATTCACCACAGTATAACTAACAAAATAGTTAAATGATGACGTTAAGTAGATTGAGCAGTATAGAGCGTCGGTTGAACTTCCTTGTGAAGCTTCTTGCATTGTAAAATTACCTTGATATGAATGATCTTGGATCTTGGCATAGAAATTACGAAGGCTGATGAAAACGAACTCATTATTATAATTTGAATAAGCCAAAGTGAGAAATGTAAACCTGACAATCGAAGGAGCCGTCGGGCTTGAGAAAAGCATTGCCCCAGGGGATCATCCTGAGATGGACGATGGAGATGAGTCCTTTGTCAAACAACTTGACCAGATGGTTCACAATGAAATCCGCGCAATACGGACACAGAGACTCATAATAAAGAGACAGCGTGACCTTTTCACTAATGGAAGGAGAAGTAAGACAGAGCGATGAAATGCAAGTGCAAAGAAAGCAAGTGGTCAGCCATGGTCGAAGGGAAAGAGAAGCCATCCCCCAAACCCAAATTCCAATACCCAAATGGCAGAAGCAAAGTACAATCGAAGCGAAGCTCCTGATCTGCCACAAGTGGACTCGCTTTTTAGAGTGGACCGATGCTGTCCCTCGGTAAGCAGGAGAGATAGTTGAAGTCAGACTTGAGAGTAAGCCTCACTTTTTCTTTGGGGCCCCTTGGCAATTAATCTGTGCTGTTCGACTTTTTCTTTTCCAGCTTTATCAGAATCAGAGATTGTTTAAAGAGTTGTACAGCAGTTGGTGAGTGGGATAGACAAAGCGAAATCGTCAGTTACAGATCGAGTTATATACATTTTCGGTGTCTAAATCGATTTCATGTTTTGAGGTTTTTTTAGAAAATAATAAATAAATAAATACACGCTTCCTACAAATTTCAGAATTACAGAAAGATCCATGCTTCTTAATGGCATAAAAGGCACATCTTGGGCGGTGCCATGAGCATTGATCCACATTAACTCTTTCGTTTCCAAGAGAAACAAAAATAGAAAGAATTACCACTTTCCCTTCATTTTTTCTTAAATAAAAAACTTCTTTCTGTTGAAAAACTCAACAAGGTATCACATTATTATAGAAATCATTGAGAAAAGCATCAATTTTTAAGCTGTAACGAAAAAAACAAAGGGTGGGGGAACTGAAGGGAGCTGATCGAATCCAGTAGGATCACAAATGACGTCCAAACCGAGTTTTTGATCTGGTCCAAAATTTACATGAATTGAACTCCACAGGCCCGGAAAGAGAAACCTCAGCTTCATGGGCTACACTCAGACGAAAAGATGGAAGAAGTTATTGGGCCCTACGGCTTAAAGCCTAAATCCAGAAATTAAATTTTAGGGCCTCCCTCAGGCTTTCAGGCCCCTCCTCTCCCTGGCGCACCACCATCGACGTCGTTTAGGCTCTCAGGTCACTCCTCCTTATCCAGCCGCAGCTGTCAACTTCTGTTCTTAGTCGGAACCAAAACCCCACAACTAGACCCCTATCTTTCAGGCTCCATCTCTTCTCCAATGGCATCGATCAATTTCAATTTCTTCGATAATTGGTTTAAGAAGTCCCCAAATCCACTTCCTTCCATTAACCTTCTCTCACTCGTCCACTCTCTCGCTCCTAAAACCTCTCGGCCCCTGAATTTCGCTTCCATCAGCTCCGCCGCTAATCCCCAGAATGAGCCCAAGAAAGCGGAAAAGGAGCCGGAGGAGCCGAGTCTCTACGAGAAAATAATGGAACAGTACTTCTGGGAATGTGAGAACCTACCCGATTATCGTCACACACCTGAAGTCGAAAAGATTCTGAACGAAGATCCGGTTTTCGAGAAGAAAGAGAACCCGACCGAAGAGGAAATCAGAGAGAACGAGAAATGGTGGGCCGAGTTCCGGGCCAGCCCGGTGGTCAAGTTCCTTGCGCGGGCAATGGAAATTGCGGATAAGATTAACGAGATGGAGCTGCAGGAGAACTCGATTCCGTACAGATGGGAAGACAGAAAGCTGTGGCAGGCGGTGCCCCACGTGACCGGGCTGGACGGCCGGCCAATGCCGAGAAAGGCAATAAAGACGAGGAAGGAGAGTGATGATAAGTTCTGGGATTTTGCCAGGCAATTCTTTTTCGGGCTTTGGGGATATAGGCAGAGGCCTTACCCACCTGGCCGCCCCATAGACGTTGCTCAGGCTATCGGCTACAAGCGCCTGGAAAAGCGATACTATGATTGTAAGTTTGGCTAGATTGCACCATTCGTTATAATTAGACCTTTGTTTTATCATAATCTGATTACTGTGCAAGTCTTGTTTCGTTTGCTGACATGTTAAAATATTGTAACTGTAGTTATTATGAGGAGTGGTGGCTTTTACTATAAGGATCGATTGGGGAGGACAAGAGGACCCATGGAGCTAATTCAGCTCAAAACTGCATGGGGTGCCGGGATAGTTGATAAGAACACTTTCGTATGGATGGAGGACATGGATGAATGGGCTCCAATACACATGATTTATGGCATGGAACCTGCAATTGCCACTTGGGAAGGTCTGTTACACATATCATTTGGATTAACGTTGAATGAATGCTGTGTCTGAGTATCTACTTACTAAGAAACTGCCTACTTTAGGAGTGGCCATATTATTTTAAAGAGTTGAGACCTACTCCTTTGTTTAGGGAATTTGAGTAAGGGAAGATTCCTGGAGTGTTGTGACTGAAATAGGAAACTGAAAAAATCTATATGTGCAAAGCCAATCATCCAATTCGGGAATGCCCAAAACATGGGGTTAACTGTGTCAACTAAATATGCTCATTTAATGCTTTATATTTTTCCTTGTCTTGATTTCGTGGGAACTATAATAATTATGAAATTTAGCTCCAAATGAATTGACTCAGCTTGTGGTTTGACTACTTCAGTTAGGCTTGGTGCTGCAGCAACGGCTTTCCTCCACAAACTGCAGAAAGGCATACCTCCTTGGGTTCCACTCAAGGGGCATGAACAGAAAACCTATAAGCAGATGCAAGAAGAGGCCTTAGAGGAAAAAAGGCGTGACTTAGCTGTCTTGGAAGCAAATGGTGGGGTTTGGCCAGGAGTTAGGATTCCTAGCTATGCACTGTTTCTTTGGGCTAGTGGCACTGAATTGACAACCCTTTTGGAAGAGGACCATATGCCAAACAAATACATTCCAAAAGAGCTTAGGTACTTACAGCACTTGCATGCATTACTTGTCTACAATTTTTTGCCTTTAAATTAAGCTGAAGATTTTGCCCATTTCTGTCAATTTTTTCAGTTTTGCTGATTTATCATATCTTAAAATGTCCATAGCAATTATATGAATGCCTTTTTTTCTTTTTCTTTATTGGCCTTTTTCTCTTTGGGAGTTAGGCTTCAGTTGGCTAAAATTATCCCCGGCTTAAGGCCGTGGGAGGTTTTAAGTGTTGAGCAAGCAATGGATCAGATAACATATGGTGGAGAGTGGTACCGAGAACCCCTTGGCACCTATACAACAGGTCCTCCATACATCCAGCATTGGAACAAGGATGTTTTGGTACAATCTTGCTTCTTACTTGCACTTCTCTCATTTAAGTTTTTCCCATGCTAGTGTCTAGGAGATTAGGTGCACTTAAAATTCTCTGGGGAGAATATGGGAAAAATCTCAATGGGAAATGAGAGATGAGTAAGTAGATTGGTGTTTCATTTTACATTCTATAAAAGAATGCCACCAGATATTATTCTGAGACCCCCTGCTAATATAGGACGTGGGACATTACTGAGACAATACAGTATTGTGATGATTCTCAATGGTTATTTTCTTTTGCATATTAGTGACAAGCGATTTTGAGTTTTCCATAGATCTTTGGTGTATTTACTTGCTGAAACCCTGTCTTCAGGACATATTTGAAATTTATCTCAACCTTAGCACTCAAGTTTATGCCAAATTGGAGCGGACAATTCCTGGCTTTGATGTCATAATGGAGAAAGTCCAGGCTGACACCAAGGCACGAGATGCCAGACGTAAGCAGATGAGGGAGGCACAAAAGAAAGCTGAGCAGGAGAAAGCATTGTACGATCGAATTAAGTACAGTTGGTAGGATCAGTGTGATCTCAAAGCCACAGGAGCTTGAAACATGAGATGGTAAATGAGCAGTTCAATTGTCTCATTAACCACATTCTGCTTGCATGAACTTGTGAATGACAATTCCTTATTTTTATGCTTTTGACTGACATGTAGTTTGTGATTCTTTGCGGTTGCAGCCTTTAATCAATAGAGGAAGTTGGTTTTGCCTCCCTTTAGAGCTGATCTACTTGACGACGGATCAATGCCTACACTGATTGAAAATGACATGCTTCATTAGCAAACGGTACTAGTTGTTTAAGTGGATTTGTGTCTGCTGCATAGGCATTATGCTACCCACGTTCGGTGTGCCTACACATTAATAGTAGGGACCGATGGAGGAAGTAGTGGGCAGAGTTCGTGCTCATCCAAGTCCATTTGGACATGTATTTATACTCCTGTCGTTGCAGCCTTCTTTCGTGTAAAGACAAGGATTGGATTGAAGAATCCATACTAATTTGTCCAAAAAAAACCCCTACTGTTTTGATAGAATTGATTGCCATTTATCTTGGACTAATGATATGCAAATTAGACAATGGTGCCTAGCTTCTCAATTCGAATTTGGAAAAAGCTGCTGCTATTTTCCATTTCTGTGGATTGAATAGTTTGCCAAAGTCTGTGAATACAGAAGAAAAGCAGTTCATGTCGTGGCTTTTTCAGACAATTGTGCAAATTCGCCTAGCTAAGCCAACCCACGAGCCATAAACTAACTCGAACGTTGTGCTGGCCTGCTGGGTCTCATGCACTAGGTTCTTGGGCCAATGCCAAATAACAGCCTGTAACTCAGCTTCGGAAACATGATCCACGGTCGGGACTCAGGAGCCCGCACCGACCTTACCACCTGTCGAGTGGATATCAGACGACACTAACGCGTACAGAAAAACCCAACAGCTGTGATTTATAAAAAATTTTAATATTCCACTTAGCAATGGATTTTGTTTTTTTCTAAGCAACCAGTTAGCAATAGATATATAAGGTACACTTGCACGTTTTCGTGTTGGCTAAATTATAAAAAGAAATTTATGATTTTCTTCCCCAGTGATGCAAAAAAAAAAAAAGTCCAGTAAAAAAAAAATATTTATTAAAAAGGAATGTACAACAAACAAATAAATATAATACATAAAATACAATTTTCAGAAGGGATTATCGTCAATAAGAGAAAATGATAATAATAATAATAATTTTCTTCTTTGCAAAAGCCCAGGGCTGAGTGCTCAGACGGTATGAGCCTGAGTCCAAAATCTAATGGACCGTATAAAACGATCCATCTCTCAACATTGGTTTAAAATCGGTGGCCCCTGCCCATATCGTGATCCAGAAACTGAAACCCTAACAAAAGGTTTTATAAAGCGGCGTCCTCAACTCCCGAGCTCCAGCATTCTTTACTTACCAGAACAGCCGCAGCGGCTCTCTCATCTCCGTCGAACGTCCCCGGGAGAGATAACAGTGAGCTAGCGCCTCCAAAATGGTTAGCGGTCTATCCAATCTTTCTCTATTAGCTTCTATGTGATTTTCACCTTTTCTCTTCTAATGTTTTTGTTTTTCCTTTTTTTTTTTTTAATTCCCGTAATGTTTACCTTAGTTTTGGTGTGCTCTAGGCATGTATGGTGGTTTGGGTTCCGTAATTGGATCTGATTTTGATATATTTGTTTATTTGAATTGGGGTTGAGGACTTGATGCATGGTTTTTAGCGGCAAAAGAGATGAAATCGTTGTGTGCCTTTAGGGATCATTGGGTCTTTTTTTTAAATAAGCGCTTGTTTATGGGCTTCTCTGTCACGCAAATACAATATTTACCTTTGGGGGTGAGTGTGTAAGAATTCTGCAAATTATATTCTTTTTTCTGATATTTGATGCTGTTATATTATTTTTTGGTGAATTAATTTCTTATTGCGATATGGGTCTTCGTAGTTGTCTCTGCTAGTTTACACATTCCTGCCATAAAGAATATAAACACATTGTTTGTAAACTGCTTGATCTTTTGTTTCTCATTATATTATGATTTGCTGAATGTTTGTGTATATGGTATGCTTGTATTACAGGCGAGGGGTTTGAAGAAGCACTTGAAGAGGCTCAATGCCCCAAAACATTGGATGCTTGACAAACTTGGTGGTGCCTTTGTATGTCCATGTTCAACTAGAATTGCAGCCTTTTGATTTTGTAATTAATCATTTCTTTTATTTTTGTGACTCTCCTTGTTCTGTTTGTGCTTTTTTGTGTCTTGCAGGCACCCAAGCCATCCTCTGGGCCTCATAAGTCCAGGGAATGCTTGCCTTTGATTCTTATCCTGCGAAACAGGTTGAAGTATGCCCTGACATATAGAGAGGTTATTGCTATTCTGATGCAGCGACATGTCCTCGTTGATGGAAAGGTCAGGACAGACAAGACTTACCCTTCTGGTTTCATGGGTATGTGCTCTTCATAGTATGATTGCTTTGTGCCTTTTTCCTTCTTGCTTGATATGATTTTGGTTTTTATTATTCGTCTTGTTTTCTGTTAACAGATGTTGTGTCAATTCCCAAGACAACTGATAACTTCCGACTGCTTTATGACACCAAGGGCCGGTTTCGTCTTCATCGCATCAGAGATGATGAGGCAAAGGTTTGTCTGTGCTTGCGCACATTGTCTTAATTGTTTTGCAATTGAAATAAGTGCCTCTTGATGGGATTTCTGTGATTTAGTTGAGATACCTTTATGTATTTGCCGTTGTCTTTATGTTATCTTTTATCCTCAATTTGAGTTTATTGTTCATGTTGAGTAAATTTTTGGGTTAATGCCATGCAGTTTAAGCTTTGCAAAGTTCGATCTGTTCGGTTTGGTGACAAAGGTATCCCATATCTGAACACCTATGATGGTCGTACAATCCGTTATCCAGATCCCCTCATCAAGGCTAATGACACTATCAAGCTGGACTTAGAAACAAACAAGATTACTGACTTCATAAAGTTTGATGTGGGTAATGTTGTCATGGTTACTGGGGGAAGGAACAGGGGCCGAGTTGGAGTCATCAAGAACAGAGAGAAGCATAAGGGAAGCTTTGAGACCATCCACGTTCAAGATTCTTTGGGTCATGAGTTTGCCACTCGCATGGGCAATGTCTTCATTATTGGAAAGGGGACCAAGCCATGGGTGTCTCTTCCCAAGGGCAAGGGTATAAAGTTGTCAATCATTGAGGAGGCTAGGAAGAGGCTTGCATCCCAAGCTGCTGCATGAAAATATTTTAGCGATTTGTCTTTTTATTCGTTGTAACAGGAGTCACTTGTGTTTTACTGGGGTTCTAGTCGTCTTTCTTTATGATGCAATGGGTTCGTACCAGTATTAACGGGTTGCTTTTATCATTTATCATCAAAATTTTGAATTTTTGGCTATTCTGGTGAAATTTTGGCTTTAACATTTTGAAGCTAAGAATTGTTTGTCTAACCCTTGTCAACTTGCCTTGGCTTCTATTCTCATACCCCAGTCTCTTAACTTCAGTTTGTTGGATAAGAAGGCTGACCGATGCCAAGTTGAGGATGTTTTATCCCCTTCTTTTGTCACTTATAGGATCAATTGTCTGAAGAAAGAAGCTTAAAACATCTAGGTAAGCAACAGCTACCAAAATCGATGTGTAAAAGAATCACCAAGGAGTAGTATATTCATTCCACGGATCTATATCCTTCAATGGAGGTTCTTTTCTTAACTGAATTAGGTGAAGGCAGCAGCAGGTGACTCTTATTTGGTATTATTTTTTAACCCTAGTAGCTAAATACATTTTCCTTTTCTCATTTGCTATATTGCCACATAGCAGACAAAACAAAACTATATTGTTGACACATAACTTGCTTATGTCATAAGGACCAACGGAGAATAAGCCATGAGGACCCCCCCCCCCAAACGGAGAATTTTAACTGTGCAGAAGGCACAAGAGAACAAGTTTGGTTAGAGCAGAGTTAGTAAAATGTCATTGCAGGCAGCTCGATCCGGACCTTTTTCTACCAGAAACGTTTGGAACGCACATGCTCCGGTTTTCCTACTCCCAAGCACAAGCAGTGATAGTAGATTAAGCAGACATTGAAAGCGATGCAAATAGAATCCAAATAGCCACTAATTGTATATTAAATGTTCTCTTTCTTAATGTAATAATTTTATGCCAATCATATCTCCTCTTGGATACCTTGAAAACCCACTATGATTAATCTCATAATATAATATATGGCCTACGCAAAAGAGGGTGTCATAAACACAAAGACACTGAAGGGAACACCAACCAACCGTTTGACCGAGGCGCCCCACATAGGCCCAAAAGGATTTGCCTGCCGAGTGTGCATTTCTTCGTAACAAATGAAGCTGCAGTGTGTTGTCGGGACAAATCACTTGCTATTGCTGTTTTCGATATTTATACGTGGTCTAAACTTTTACTCAGAGGCCCCTCCATATTTAAAATGGCAATTATGTCGTTCAACTATTGTCTTGACATTCTTGAAACCAAATTATTCACGTGTGTTTCGCAGAAATTAATCCAGGGAAGATCTTGATCACGTGGATTGCATCACTGAGTTGTTTTTGCTACGGCTTCTTGATTGATGTAGATAAGGAATTTTGTACTCTAAAACCTTAGGTTTAACAAAATAGGTGCTAATATATCAAGTGGTAGCCTGGAAGGTCAAATATGTCAAATAAAAATTGACCACGAACTAGGCTTCTTCTCTTGTCTTGATACATGTTGCTTTGTGGAATGTCCAAATCCTTTGGCATCTTGCCTAGTCTTGAATTATTAGGAAGGGAAGGTGGGACTAAAATGAAGAATAGAGATATAAAAGGGTGTCAAATAATGAAAAGTGATTAAGCGATGAAGATGAAGTGGAGAGCATGGCAATGCCTCAGAAAGACACTTCTTTTCCCAAAAAAACTATATGCTTCAGAAGCTCACTTCGAGCTTAAGACACAAGGCCAGAGGTAAGAACCCAATTCATTTGTTTCTTCCTTCTCCTTTATGTAGGCATGTGTATTGCAAAATTTTCCAACTACTTTATGTTCTTTGCTCTTACCTCTCTTTGCTGATGATAATTGCAGGAAACAATCATGGGTTGACGATGCTCAACAAGGACACGGAATCCTTTGCATGATATGAAGATATACAAGTGATGTGGGAGATGCTTCAGTCCTCTTCTTGTACAGTTGCCCACGATCCCAGGAAGAAGAGGGTCTACTGGAACTTCTGTTTCAGGCCAACTTAAATCTTGTCCTACATTATCAAAGAATTTTCCCAACGTAAACTTACGCAAGTCCCTGCTATTCTAGTAGTTTTTGATCACCTATTTTTTTTTCGGGGAGGGGGGATCCTGTGGAAAGTGAAATTAGCTGATTTGAAAAAACCAAAAAACACATCACAGCGGTGTGAGTGTAATCTGTATATATTCCCACTAAAATTTTTCTGTTATCTTCGATACTCTATTTCTGGGTACTAAAGGGTTTTCAGATTTCTTATAATCAAAACACTTAGCCAAGTAATGTCTTCTACTTATGGAATCTTTTAACTTGGTCTGGCAGATATCGAAGAATAGAACATTGATTAATTAACATCTGAGAACAGGGCCTTCCACATTCCGGATGATCAACAAAAGGACATTTCACATTCCACAAAGTTTAACTTATGCCCTAAACACCTTTGAATGAAAATTGTTGCTCTTATTTTTTAAAAGCACAGCATAATGCCAGTCGACAGAATTGATATGTTACTACAAATACAATTTATTTTGCAACTACACTAGAGCTGCTCCAGAGGGAAAATTCTAGAATTTCCAAAGCGAGGAAGGCTTCAACAAGGAACAGCATCATGCATGCTCGTGGAGAAGCATCTGATCAAAATGCCATACTCCTGCAATCACAAGAGGGATGTTAAGACCGAAGTTTAAGGTATCAAGGTGGAGAGAAAATAGTGGAAGTGTTGACTTGGGAGACTTTAAGCCTACCGTGTCCTTTTCCAACCATCCTCAATTGAGTAACATACTCTGCTATCTTCTTAATAGATTCGACCTATAAAAGCACTTCAATAAGTCAACAGAACCTTAACAAGTATCTTTCACATTCTGATAACAAAATATCATCAGCTATTAGGTCGTAGTTAGTTTGGACAGAGCAATTAAAATGCACAACAGTTTCACTTAACATTTTACTTTTCTCATTTGCTATATTGCCACATAGCAGACAAAACAAAACTATATTGTTGACACATTACTTGCTTATGTCAAAGTCTATAGCATTGGATCCGGGAAGAGGGAAAAAAAATTGAGCTCACCTGTTCTTCCAAAAATTCACCCTCAACAAAGTCTTGCATCTGGGGATCATTGTTTTCCTCTGCCACCTGTTGTTCATGAAGAATTTAACTCAAGTTGTTACCAAAAAAAAAAAAAAAGCACAAAAAGTGGCTGCTTAAAATGTAGGAAACTACCAACTACTCTGGAATATTAAGGAATAGGACTCAGGAAAAGCCCTGGGGTACAGTGCATTACCTTGTGCAAGTTCAACAGTTTCTCATTAGTCAACTTCTCCAGAGACAATGCTAATTCCATAGCTGGAACAAATAATCAAATAAAAAAAAGGTCAATGAAAAACAAATAAGTGGAAATACTGTTTGCTATAAAAGCATACCTGACAGCCTGCCATCTCTATTCAATAGGGAGTAGAAGAAAACGAGAGATTGAGGGCTCTAACGATAAAAAAAAAAAAAAAAAAAAAAAAAGGAAAAAAAGGGAAGAAAACTTTGTGCAAGACAAATAATAGTTGGGTTGCAAGTGCATGGACGTGTAGGTCAAGAATGCCAGAGAGGTTGGCAAATAGCAATAAACTTGAAATCAAAAAATAATTAGGAAAGGAAACAGATCCAAAGACTAAACAGGTGTAATTAACTAACTTAATTATGCATTTATCGATAACAGTAAAAAAAAATAAAAAATAAAAAGTAAGCACTCTGCAACATTAAATGTCCACCACTCAAGCAACAACATTAAACTGCACTCTGCAGTTGAACATAATTAACAAATGCATCACATTTTCTCACCAAGACATTGGCAATGATCGGACACGATGATGCACCATAAGAATATAGCACCAAAATTTAGCTTATAAGGACAGATAGTTATCACACATGCAATGGGTCACCCGTCATCTCAGAAATTGAAAGAAGAGTTCAACAAACTCACCATACAGAGCGTCTCCCTTTTCTGGGTGCTCAAACTCAGAAGGAGGATTGATAATAGAATACAGTTTCACTCTCCCTCCGCGAATGTTCTAACCACAATTGGAATAATATTAGACACCAAAATTCATAATATGTTCCCAAACAAGACTCCAAAAGAATATCGCAAAGAACCTAAAGAATAGTCGGAAATACCTGATACTTCATGAGCTTTTCAGCATGTTCTCTTTCTTCATCGCTAGACTCCTTGAAGAATCTAATTGACGACAAAAGACCAAAGATCAGTCATCCCATAAGAGAAACAATTGTCAGAAAAGAACTTTATTTATTTTTTTTTTTTGGTGACTGTGATTACTTGGCCAGGCCCTTGAGGGCAATGTTGTCCCTGTCAAAATACGCAAACATGGAGTGATATACGTACGAAGCACAGTACTCCACACTGTTATTGTGACACCCAAAGAAAAAACAAGGTCAACCAAGAAAATCAAAGAAACCCAGATCTGATTCACGAGAAAGAAAATAGAAAATAAAGAAGCATCGCAATCAGACTGACTTGATCTGCTCGTTTATGGCAGCCTCACAGTCATCCACGTAATACTGGCGAGCAAGGGAGACCGAGGGGATGATGGGAACTAAAAAAGCCTCTTTCTTCATCTCTTCAAACGGCTGGAAGATCAAACCAGTTAGAGCTGTGTCGGCTTCTCCGGCGGCAGCAACCACAAGACTGCTATTTCTGGGCCTTCTCGGCAGCGAAAGCAGCGGAGACGAGAAAGCAGAAGACCGACCGAGAGCGCCGCCTTCTCCTTGCTTGATCACAGGAGCAAAGGCCGCAACAGTTTTCACTGACATTCTTGAGAAAGAGATACGAGAAGAAAAATTAAAGACTTAAGAGATTAATTGCTAATTGCTTGCTGTAATGGAGAATGGAAATGATGTGCAGGGGCGGCCGCGTTGGAGTCGGAGGATCCATATAAACAAATAAAAGAGTCCCAATGAAGAAGGGGTTTATTTTGGACCGTTGGATTCTGAAGCTGTGAAGGGTGAGATATTCAACACTTGTATAGGCGTGTGGCGTGCTCGCGCCTTATCTAATGCGAATGGAATCTTTTGTCAGTCATCCGTTCCACGTTGCAAACTTACCGTTCCAAAAAGCTTTTTGTTTTTTTCTGATAATTACTGTCCCCAAAAGCGGCTTCTTTCATCTAGTACTTTCCACCTCCCATCGCTCGAGTAGTTTTTGACTTTAACGCTCCTCTCCATTCAAAATGGACAACTCTAGAGATTTTTTTTTTTTTTTTCAGGCTTAATTCACGGATTTGCCCTTTCCGCTTGTTCCCACCTGAATAGAAGCGGCCCGTATCTTCTGGGCCTAATTTTGAACCAATAGCGACTGTCGATGGCTTCTTCATTGGGCTGTTGCTCGTTGGAGCATCACAGGGCAACTTGTTGCGTGATGTTTCGGAAAAGAAAATCAATTGTTAGAGGTCCATCCTAAAGCAGCCGTGCACGCACTTCGAGAGATAGATACAGAGGGAGAGTGTGTGTGTGTGTGTGTGTGTGTGTGTGTGTGTGTGTTCTGACAACTCACCTCTATGTATGCCTTACTGCAAAATTGCTAGGATTTCATAAACCAGGATTGAGAGCTTCTTGTTTCTCAGATGTATCGTGAAGAAAAAATAAAGGGGTTGATATTTTGGCTCGCTTTTGTCATTTTATTGTCACTAGATGTGGATCCCCTCTAGCGCCCACCGGTAGAACTTTAATCCATCTTACATCAAGATATGCATAAGGTTCCGTGGCCCCGACTAGTATCTGTAGAGTGTCTTTAGCTTTCTAATGCGTTTCGCTCTGTAAAGCCTACTGCCACCTCTGGGACATAATAAAAACAAAACAAAACAAAAATAAAAACAAAAATAAAAAAAAATCGGTTGTTTGATTCGAATTCCTGAGAAGCAGTTGCAGGCTTTTGGTTAAGGAGCCCGCGTGTAAGCTAAATACATAGGGACATGGATTGCAGTGAATGATGAAGCAAGAAGTGGTACAGGAAGAGTGCAATGTAGTAGATTAATCGGGTAATAATTTCCCAATTTTTTTCCGAATTTCTTGACTTAACTTCCCCTAGGTTCCATTTTCTTAGGCAAAGCAAAGCACCAATGATGGAGAGAGCATGACTGTTGGATAAAAGTGTTAATTTTTCCTTCAACTGCGTGACTAAAGCCAATTGGAGGGTCTGAGTGGATCTTTGGAAATACAATTGAAGCACAAATGGATCCATCTGAAAATACGAGCCATCTTTCTTTGAGGCGAGAGACCACAAGCAATGTATGTATATATATATATATATATATATATATATATATCAAAAACTGCATTTTAAATATTATGCGGCAGATAAAATAAGGTTTTTGTTTGTCAAACATTAGTGCATTTTGGCATAAAGAGTTTATCAGTGCTTATTAATGAAGGAATAACTGGATCATTTTGTTAAGATTCATAACTAAATTGAAGAACTGATCGTATAGGTCCTTGATAGATTTAGAACTTGGTGTGTTCTTATCGATGCTTCTTTATTGGTGGATAAGTTCGTGCAATTCTTTTCCTAACGCATCTCCTGTCAAAATCATTTTGTCATGATCGGCATTGACCAATGGCCCTTTAGGCGAATAATGGCCCAACTGTCCATGATGAAGAATGTGAAGTAGGAATTCAAATACATTTTGATATCACTCGGAAGATGCCTACTCATTTAATCGAGTGTGCAGGAATCCACGCATCACTGCATAAACTTGGCATTTTTTTTATTCCTTCATTTTTTGGGATATCAAAGCAAAACGTAAAGAGGAAGCGGGGGGAGGGGGGGACCTTGCTTTGGAGATCAGGACAAAAAACTTCCGTGGCTAAGCTTGGGATGCTCCTCGGTCTCTGGACGTTGAAACCTGAAGCCAATGCTTTTCATGACGGATACTTGGCTTTCTAGTTGGGCTTGTGGACGCCAAGTGTCGGTGGTCGCGGCACGATTTTTATCTTGTTCGTATTCTCTAATTGAAAGGCTAAATTGCCACTTTGATGGAACATTCACGTTTGAGTCCTGAGTCCTGAGTCCTGAGTCCTGTGGACGACACACTTCATGTTATGATCCTTCTCCACGGCCGCTGTCAAAGGCCCTCATAATTTATAACGTTACTGCCTCTTTTCTCCTCCTCAATCCATTCCCGAATATGGCTTCCTCTGACGCCTCCCCGAAATATCGGACCGCCGACTTCCACCACCCCGAAATTCCGGCAATCTCCGTCTCATCTAGGCCCACCCACGATGGCCTTTATTTCTGGCAGTACATGATTGCCGGCTCCGTCGCCGGCTTGGTCGAGCATACCTCCATGTTCCCCGTGGACACTCTGAAAACTCGCATGCAGGTCCTTAGCGGGTCTTGCCCGAACCGTCGTGTAGGAGTCCGCCAGGCCCTTGGTTCTGTATTGAGACTTGAGGGAGTCGCCGGCCTTTATCGAGGTATTGGCGCCATGGGCCTGGGGGCCGGGCCCGCACACGCCGTTTACTTCTCCATTTACGAGCTCTGCAAGCAGGCGTTTTCGCGCGGGAATCCGAATAACTCGGCGGCACACTCAGTCTCCGGGGTGTTCGCGACGGTGGCCAGCGATGCTGTGTTCACGCCGATGGATGTGGTGAAGCAAAGGCTGCAGTTGAAGAGTAGCCCGTACAAGGGCGTTTGGGATTGCCTTGGAAAGGTAATGATGGAGGATGGGATTGGTGCGTTTTATGCGTCCTACAGGACTACGGTTATCATGAATGCGCCGTTCACGGCGGTGCACTTTGCTACTTATGAGGCGGCCAAGAGGGCGCTAACAGGGGTTTCACCGGAGAGCGCAACCGATGAGAGATTGATCGTTCATGCCACCGCTGGAGCGGCGGCTGGGGCTTTGGCTGCGGCTGTGACCACTCCACTCGATGTGGTCAAAACGCAGTTGCAGTGTCAGGTGAGCAACTTAAGCTTGCTAATTTATTACGGAAGAAAACAAATATTTGTCTTTTTCCTGTGGCTCATAACAAATTTCTTTCTAATCACACAGGGCGTCTGTGGTTGTGATAGATTTTCTAGTAGTGCAATCGGTCATGTTCTGAAAGCTGTCGTGAAGAAGGATGGGTACAGTGCGCTTATGAGGGGATGGATCCCCAGAATGCTCTTCCATGCTCCTGCCGCTGCAATTTGCTGGTCTACTTACGAAGCGTCCAAGTCCTTCTTTCATCGGCGCCAAGATAACTGAAGGGAATTAAGGAATTCGAGTCTTTGTCGCATCAGCTGTCGCACACCTCAATCTGTTTGAGCAAACTGCATCACCAAAGAGCCGTAATTGAATAGCGCGTGTTAAACCTGACCATTGTTTGCTCCAAAGGAGCAAGTTTCTCCTTGGCTAAGATCCCAGTTTGCATGTATTCTACGCAGATTATCGCCCGTTATATTGGATGCAAAAGAATATGGATTAACGCTTTTGTCTTACGCAAGTGATTTCTGTACCTGCATATCGTATTTGGACAAGGTTCGGATGTAAATTTTTTATGCTCTACATCGTGCAAGGGTGACGAGCTGGGTCTGGTCAATTCTCTCAGTTAATCAAGTCAATTAGACATGTAGACTTGGTCTAGTGGTAGAATAATAACCTGCCGCGGTGCGGGATGCTTATGCGAGTCCCCTTCTCGGTGGAGGCAAACTGTCAAGACAAAAATAGGCCTAGTACGATTGCTCGGCCGACGCAAACCCTCGATGGGCCTACCCCAGAAGGACCTCGCAGAAAGCAAATAGCGGACCAAATGGGCCATGTGGTAAAGTAACGAATGTGTCCCATTAATACGAAATATTAAATGCCCACTCACCCCAAGAAATAGGAAATTTTTGACTTCTCAGATTATAGACTGCAAGCTATGGGGCCAAAATTTCAGCTGGCAGGCGAGAAACATTTCGGGAAAGAGATCCTTAGACGACAAGAGAAGGAAAATCAAATGTTCGCTTTAATCTTTTCCGGAAAAGGGTAGAAGGTCTTGTGAAAAACCAAGAACTTTGCTTTTGCGTCTTACCCAAACGCATATGAACTTCGCTCTTACGGGAAGACATCAAAATAGTTTTTCTTTTTGCTAGTTAGGCATTCAAATGGTGTTGCCTAAAAGAGTTTCTGTTTATGAAAAGGTAATATTATCATGAAACCAAGCACCCGTGGTGATGTGCAGAACAGAGACGCCAAAATCTATAATACGGGGTTACAAAGAAAACAAAGTTGCATTCAAAGGATGGCAAAAATTAGCCATGGAAGTCGCGGCAATCGCACCACCTATTGGCCTTTGTCCGGATTACTGGCGTCCGGGTCCCCACATCAACGTGAAATTGTGAATGTTGCCATGGCAGCGAATCCTAGCAGTTCTTTTACCTTATAATCTAAAAGCAAGCACTTTCAGCATTGACGGAAAGGTTCCTCCGTAATTTTTCAGTCAGGCAATTTATGTTCCCAAATAATGGAACAGAAAAAGGATTGATATGGCTGGCATCAACTTAGAATCCAACACTTCTCATAGACACAGGCAAAGAGCCGAAAGTTCACCCCATTTCACACTTTCAAATGCACAAGTCCCTAACGATTTTAGAACTTATCTACACTAACACCATTTCTAAGAACCTCATAAGCCTCTCTATTCCTGGTTTTCTTCATCCCAGCCGTAACATGAAGCTTGGGGCCATCTGATGTTATACAAGTGACTTTCACCCAAATCATGACCTTTGTTTTCATCCCCTCAATGTCCACCAGTTTTCCTTTCTCCAAATACCCAGTCACAGCATCTGAGAAACGCAATACAGATGAGTCCTTGTAGCCCACTTCGCAGATTGCGGGAATGAAGACTGTAAGCTTTCCTGTCTCCTCATTTAACTCATAATTGGTGGCATCACGAGGGAAGATTCCAACTGGCAAATCATACTCCTTAAGCAGCTCTGGCAACGGCTTTTGCATCTTACCTGCCCAAACATTTTCCATTAACAAAATGTATCTACAAAAGACCTACTGTCAGACTTTAAAGAAAAATACCTGTAAAATAACCTGTGACTAAAAAGTTCCAATGATGGGTCATATGATTACTCCAAACAAAATGATAAAAGGACCCATAAACATTTGTATTAAGAAAATGTTGAAATAAAAACGTGAAATAGGAAAGTAATCAACTTTATATATTTTCTCGTTTGGCTCTAAGATGGCATTCTTCATTTCCAGCATCCACAGAACTTGGTTTTATGTGAGAGCATTCAATAATCAACTATCCAAATCTGTAAAATCCAATTAATGCTGGAAGGATGTCAATTTGGATGTCTATACTTTCATATCAGGGTAATTTATTATTAATAGAATTGTCATTTTATCACATCCCTCAATGTCTGTTTGATGTAGAATTAGAAGTGACACCAGTGTCGGTCATCAGAAAGCCAGAATGCAATTTTTCTTTTCGTCTCCAAAATATTGCAATGCAACTGTATTTTTCCAAAATCCCCACACAATTAAAGTTGACCCAAAGCAATACAATACTATTTGACCACCAAATAGGGCCACAAGAGACTTGGTGAAACAGTTACCCCTTTTTTGGTATCTCAGAATTAAAGTGCAACTTTGTGAGATTAGATGGGGTTAGAGTTTGAACCCCAAACTTCCCCAAAAGCTTTGCTCTTGTGGCCAACCAAGCAAGCCTAGTTGGTTGACTAGCGTGGAGCAGTTGCCCGTTTGGCTAAAAATTGAATATTGTAGGGAACAACTTAAGTACCATTATTCAATATCAAACATGACAATAATGTACAAAGCAAAAGAGATAAACACGTAGAACCAGAAGCCCACAAACTCTATAAAATATTTCATACAAAATGCATGTAAAAAGGAGAGAATAAGCAAAGTAAAAAAACAGACTAACCTTTAATTTTATTGACCAACCATTTAGTTCCTCCTTCAATACTGGAGGACAGAGACTGATTGAACAAGGAAAGAAGTAAGCATTATAAATACGATTGAAACTTAAGATGAGATCAGATTAACAGAAAATGGTAAGACATCCATTTACCTGAGCAACTCATATCTAGCATAAACTAAAGAACCTGCAGGCTCAGAGGCAAACAGGTTGGATCAAATTTGACACAACGAAGTACCAATCTTGAGCTTTTCCTATTTCCCAATCTTTAATTACACAACTAAAAGCCAATTTATCAATCACATAAGGAAAAAGAGAATAAGAAATTCCATTTCCTCCAATGCCCATGTTTTAACACTATCAAAATAGACAGACGCCAACCCATTTTTTCAATTGCACATTGCTTTTGATTCATTTTAGTGATATCAACATTCATTCATCTCCCTTCCTCGAGATGCTTTCCAACAACCCCACCAGGTCAAAAAAAAGGAGAAGGAAAAAAAAAAACAAAAAAGTTCATCCATTTGAATAGGGTTAGTCCCTCTGTACCACAAAGGAAAACATTTCGCATAGTGACAATTTCATTTCCAGACGTACCCATTACAGGGAATCAATAATTATCCTTCACATTGATACGACCTAATCGACAATTTTACATTAAAACAAACAGAATTATGACCAGATCTTACTTTCGAAACAGAAATATTTTGAAGAAATAATTAAAATTGAAGACGAAGAAGGCACTGAGTGAAACGTACGTTAATATCGTCGCCGACCGAATTGAGCTCCTTGTTAGCCCTCTTGCCTAACCAATAGGAGCCAACCTTGTTCATTATCTGATCCATTTTATATGTTTGGGTACTCTTATCTTTCTCCCTCCCTCCCTTCGACTGAGTGACTCTCGCCTTCCAGTCGCGATTCCTCTTTCTTACCGAAAGAAGAGATTAAAGCAGACAATCTTCTCTCTCTAGCAATATTGAGAGATGGGTTCTTCTTCGTCTTCTTGTTTCTCTACTGAGGGTCTTCTCCCGTCTTTTGACCCGTAAAATAAAAGTCTGTCGTGTCGACATCTGGACGAATTTCCAGCAAAGCCAAGGTTGATCATACGACGACGGTGAATAATAATTTGTGGTGATTACGTTATTGTTCGTATAAATTATAATAATTATGCTCTAACACCTCATTACTCTGTGTTTATTACGACTGACACCATCATACATCGTAATTATAATTATTATTTATCATTTATTAAAAAAAAATATTGATTATAATTAATAGATATTATTACATATGTGTAAATTTACTTCAAACTATATTCATTTATTGTGTCCCTCTGCCTTTTCTTTTTTTTTTTATATAAAAAAAAGAGAGATGTATATGTAGATTTTTAAGAATCGTGCTAATTATTTCCTAATTAATTGGTAAGCCATTTTTATGTGAATAAGGTATAAACCAATTTCAAAGTTATAAATTTCATAATATATATATATATATATATATAATAGTGTGCCTTACAGAACGACAATAACTTTCAAGCTCAAGGAAACGTCCAACGGGCAGGACTTATCGAAAGGGTTGGTTGGTGGCCGCTTACACCCTCTAACTAGTTAAGATTTTTTTTGTCTTTTTTTTAGTTTGAAGATAACCGTCCAAAATGAGGGCTTGGAAAATTTGTAGTTTTAGGATTAAAAAATAAAAAAGAGTAGATAGAAATAATTAGAGAGTAATATAGTGATAATAAAATATATGTATTAATTATATTTTATTTAATTATATAAATATAATATAAAAATTATTTTAATATTATTTTTCATATATTGTTACTTCGAGTGCCAGCAGTTAAATTAAACTTTTCAAATTTGAAGTCAAATTCTCTCTTTTTATTATTATTATCATTATTTAGCATCCACCAAATTCATGTATTATTATTTGATATGATCATTAAAACTATAATTATTATTCTTGCAAATTTTTTATTTCAATCTCCCCTTTAAAAAAAACAATAAAGATATTTTTACTGATAACTTTTTTTTTATATTTGGCTGGCATTTATTAAGATTCAAATTTAAGATCATCAACCTTAAAAATCATTTTAAAACACATAAAATATTTACAAACTACTACCACATTGACCGTATCGAACATTATTGTACAGGATGGAATAGACTCCGATGCCCACTTTGATTGGCCAATAAAAACATATGATCCCGTGAGAAACTTCGCAAATGAAAATAAAGAAATAAGAGTTGGCTGTTAAAGCACTGCATATAGTTAGATAAATGCACATACACGTACACACAAATATATGAATCATAAATAAGTACGACAGTACAATTGTTGTACAAAAACGAGATGGAATAGCCTACACATATCAATTACACTCTTTTTTTTTAACTGCATTACATTATATTCTTGATTTTGTGTGCATAAACCCACGTACAAAAAAAAAAACCATTTTTCCAACGGAAAGGATAGGAGATTGAAAAATAACAAAATGTACAAATAAGTAAAATAAAAAAGTGTATAAATACTAATAAAAAGTGTGAAACTACGAAACACAATTTTATTTGCATTTTTTTTATGTTATTTTATATTATATTATATTTGAACTAGTATATAATGTAATTTTTAAAAAAATAATTTAATTTTTTTAAAAAAATAATATTTAAATATAAATATCCTTATAATGACATCACCCAGATTTCTAATCCGATGACTATGAAGTGTGTGGATACATGCACCTGCACACAGTAGGTGCAAATTTGTGCCTAAAAGTTTGAAAGATGAACCGGGGAATTTTTGATGATATCTGATTGTCAGCTGCAGCCCACTTCTGATCAGAACTTACCCAGGTACTGCATGTGTACCTGACCAGACCACTAGCATAAATCGTACCTGCAGATCATGTGGCCAACAAATTAAAAAAAAAAAAAGAAAGTTATTTCTGTTAACGTTAGAGAAGAGAACAGAGAAAGAATCACGATAAAGGGGGCTGGAAATGGTAAATGAATGGTAAACAAACTCAGCTAGTTGCCAGACTAGGAAGAGTTGGCCATTTTTCCTTTCTAAATTTTTCTTGGCAGTCTGCAACTGGGTCACCTTGAAGGCTTTGTCTTTATCCTTCGGCTTACGCCTCTCCAGCAAGTTGGACATCCAATTTGCCAAATTTTTGTAGCTTTTTTCAATATAATTTTTTTTCTCTTCTTTTTATTATTTTGATTTTATATTTTACATTTTCATTTCGATTTATTCCAATCCTTGATAAATTTTCTTCTTAAAAAGTTGGAGTGAAATAAAGGCAAGTGTACAACACAAAAATAATAAAGAATAAAGTTTAAAGAATACATTTAAAAAGTTTGAAACCAAAATAATATAATTTCCACTCGTTCACAAGCATAAAACTGCTACACCCTTTGGCGTGAGCGTCAAATTCGGAGTCGGAGCCGAATGACTGTAAAGCCCCTGCTGCGTTAGTTTTGGTTTATAGAAACGACACCAACAAAATATTTTTCGCCCCATGTTTTGACTCTATGCGGAATGTGATTTGGATTCTAGCTCTTTGGTCCCCCCATAAATGGCGCAAAGCCTTGAACAAAATGTGGTAAAAAGTGACTCTCACCCACAAATGTCCAGCAAACAGAAGGTTTTAAATCTGATTAACTAATATGTATATATTTTACCAAAACAATAATCAAATTACTCTAATTTATATTTTTTATATCATAAATTTATATTCTTCTTGTATATAATTTTTAATCATCTTATTTATATAATTTTTTTTGTCTAAAAACATTATTTGACATGACACTCTAAATAAAATTGAATGCAAGAATAATTTTATGAAAATATCTAAAAAAAATATAAGTAATTAGGTAAAAAATTAATTGCAAATTATAGAAATGGTGAGAATATTCAAACTTTAGAGGAGATGGCATGGGATGGTTGATAGGGACATCTTGGTAATTTAGGTAGAAAAAAGGAATACAGGGCTACTTTGGTAATTTGGGGAGGAACAACTAGGCAGTATTTTACTACCCGTCACATATGAACTTTTATTAAACTACTCTTTGGGTCCTCCAGCAAAATCCCAATCACTCACGAACAGCCTGCAGTCCTTTCTGTGTACAGTGTAAATCAGCTACCGCCTTTCTCAGCTATGGAGGGTCGCTATCTTCAGCCTTTCTTTTTCTTCTTCTTCTCCTCCTTCTCCTCCTTCTTACACGACTACATATGGTAAAATATGCACAGCTAAATCCAGAACCCCCCCCCATGTGTTCAAAAATTTGAAACGGGATCATAAAACACGCCACCAAGAAGATGATGCCTTCTAATTCTCCAAAATCATCTGTTCTACTCCATCGAATCAACGATAACCCAACTGGTGCTGCCTTAACCAACACAGCGGCGTTATGCCAACAGCAGCGATGGTCCCCTCTATCGTGCGCCACCGAGGTGCCTGACTCCGTGGAACGCTACCACCTCCACGCTGTGGGCCCCAACCAGTGCTCTTCCACCGTTGTCCAGCAGATCGCCGCCCCAATCTCAACCGTTTGGTCGGTGGTCCGCCGATTCGATAACCCTCAGGCGTACAAGCACTTCGTCAAGAGCTGCCACCTCATCAACGGGGACGGGAGAGTGGGCACCCTTCGCGAGGTCCACGTCATCTCCGGACTCCCCGCTGCCAACAGCACGGAGCGCCTCGAGATCCTCGACGAAGAGCGACACGTCATCAGCTTCAGCGTCGTCGGTGGGGACCACCGTCTCGCCAATTACAGGTCCGTCACCACCCTCCACCCTTCCCCTGTCGGTACCGGCGCCGTGGTCCTCGAGTCTTACGTCGTCGACATCCCTCCAGGCAACACCAAAGAGGACACGTGCGCGTTCGTCGACACCATCGTTCGGTGCAACCTCCAGTCGCTCGCTCAGATCTCCGAGAACTCCGCCACAATCGATAAATCATCCTCGTGAGTGACGTTTTCTTGTCATCAAAGAGAACTTGTAGTAATTGCAGCGTCCAGAAAGTGAATGACAATATACGCCGTCGTTTTTGTGAGTATCCAATGTGGCTTTGCCCACGGAACTTTCTACGGCTAATTTCCCTGTAATATCATCGTTGTTTACTTATCAATTACCGTCTTGCTTTTCTTTCATTCGTTTAATTGTATTTTTCTTGTGACATACAAGTTCTCTTAGAAGTAAGTATAACGTGCATTCGATATCTTATCACAAAGCACTCAGCTGGCTTTCAAGGTTTTTTCTCAGTTATTGGTTGTCGAGTTATTAAATTTTTTAGCAAATGGTGAAATGGTTTTGGCGATAAAGTGCTTAAAATCATAACAAATTGTGCACTAATAGTTAGTTGCGATTTCTTGGTACATTTCTCGCGATAGCAAAAGAGGACGGAATCCACGATATCAGGCGCAATTTTCCCACTTTTCCAGCTATAAAACTAAGTTTTATTACGTGCATGAATGAAATGTTATATTGAAATACTAGTAAATTGGGATAATGGGAATCGATTCGAAGTCCAACTCTTGCTGGTTTTGTATTATTTATTCTAGAAACTGCTGAACACGATGCAAATTTTAGTGTAAACATTGGGCTAAGAATCAACCACCGCTACCGCATGTGGTTTGCCTTGTTTAATTTCCATTATAATTTGCACAATTGCACTGCATTCCATGCGGTTTATCAAAAATTGTTGAACGTGAACATTTCTTTTTGTTCCACGGTTTAGAGGGGCCTTTTTGTTTTGAACTTACAACTCTTCTTAAAGGCAATGTGTGATTACTGGGGAAGGACATACCTTAACCGCTCTAGCATATTGTTGAACAATTGATTGAAGAAACATAAAAATGAGTACGTCATTTATTAAGCCCTTCCTTGATTAATTGTAGGGACAGTAACACATGTGTGCCACAAATAAATTGTTGCGTGTAACCTTAACATGATGGCTTTATTATCCAACATTGTTGGGGGCAGTCGCAAGTGTTTTCCAGACTATTCTATTTGCTATTTTCAGAGAACGTGACACTCTTATATTATCTCATTTTGTCGTTGAAAAAGTATCAAAAATGACGGGAAAAAGCAAAGGAGAAAAAAAAAAAAAAAAAAAAAAAAGAGGACAAATCGATCTTGACGAGTTGGGATCGGTCCAACTGAGAAAAATTCCAGTTCAGGCATTGCAACGGGGTAGGATCGGAGCATCATGTTGCATTAAAATATTAATAACGTGAGTGTTGGGAATCGAACAGTTTGCAGTGGCAAGTTGCAACGACGATTGTAACCAACCGTTCAAAAGAGATGCAAGTTGCATATTTTGTATGCCCATTTCGGCTGAAAAAGAGAGGTAACTTGCGGGCTGCCCACGAGAATTTGAATGGGATGGTATGCAAGTTGATATGCAAGTTGATGCGCAAGTTGGCCAGAGGAAGTACTGCTTTTATTGTTCTCGTGTACTATTTGTCTATGTGTTAATGCGTTCATGCCATCTTTTTCTTTTTTTCTTTTTTCTCTTTCCTCCCTCGCCTGCTTCTTAATTCTTTATTTTTCTCTTCCCCTAGCCTGTCTTTTCATTAAATAAAATAATCAATATCCAGGACGCGAATGGGATAATTAGGAAATTAATATAATCAGTGCCCTTGTCATTGGAGAATAAACTTTTTTATTTGTCCGTAGGTGTTTACTTTACTACCCCTGGCCAATTTGGGTTGGCTCTCTGTGCAGCGTAATGGTTATCCGATCGATTTAAGTAATGATCATATTGGAAATGACCATATATTCCACACAGATACACATTGGAAACTCTAATTTCCTGTTCTCCAGTCGAATTTAGAATAAATAAATCTACAAGTGGGGTCTAAATAAAACACTGCGACTTTCCAAGATGAGCTCTAGAGCTTAATGAATTATGGCACTAGCAGTAATAACATAAATAAGTTGCCCGCCTGGACTAATATATCGTGTTGTTGGTAGGTTTGGATGGAGTTTTAATTATTTAATTGTCATAAATTCCGGGGCATAGCACTATCCTTGGATTAATTTTCTCGGCGTATGCACTTCACCTTCACCTTCACCTTCACCTTCACCTTCACCTTCACCTTCACCTTCACCATCAAGTATATATCATTTTATATATACTTCTCAATTACGTATTTTCATGTATCGAGTGTTCATATATGCATTCATTAACTTTGTCGACCTTAACTTCTAAAATTTATTTACGCACAGTGAAGGTATACAAAATAATGTATACCGTGAAAAATACCACATACATCAGCTTATAAATTCAAACGGGACACTTAATGAAAGAAACCAAATGCAAGCGGCCTGATAGAAGTACAATCATAAGAACAAATGTTTTGGGGAAAGTTGGGGGTTTAAGCCCCAATTATTAAATTCTCACAAAATATAAGTTTAATTTTGACGTACTTAAAAAAAAAAAAAACTGAATAGAGGCGTAAAGATTTATATTCTCTAGAATATAATGTAAAGGGTTATTGCATAATAAGAGCACGAGGCCTTAGAAATCAATATTGGCGACAATTAATTAGAGATTTGAATAACTGCGAGAGAAAAGAAAAAATTAATCTAAAAATGACGTTTGAAACTCAAATTTTAACTCACAACACAAAGAGCCCAGTCCTGAGTTTGTTTCCCTTTGGTTATTATTTATTGGTACTTTATTTTATAAAAATATTAAATTTAAATTTACTAATTTAGAAGAAAATTTTAGTATTGCAACGTGTGGATGATTCATGACATTTATTGAATTCTACGTTTGTTCCTCTTGTTTTACGGGGTGGTACATTATCAAAATATTAGTCACTCTATAATTAATAACCAAAATAGTCTTTTTAATCAATAAAAAAAATAAATCACAAATATATTATTTATTATATTTATATTTTTGTATTAATATCGAATTTATGTATTGATATTTTTATTTAATTTTTTAATAAATAACTTATCATATAAGAATTTTTAAATACAAGAATTTTTTAAATTAAAAAAATAATATTAAGAATTTTTTTTAAAAAATAATATTTTAATACACAAATATTTTTTATTTAATAATAATAATTATTAAATTTAAATTAATATCAAAATATATTAAATTTAAATTAATATCAAAATATATTAAATTAATAATTTAACCAGTCATGGTGCTTGCTTTGTGGATTCAACTATTAAGGTCTTTTCCAAGTCACACACATCTGAAAGAAAATAAGATATCGTCTGAAAAGGCCACTTGAGATGGTTATGGGTCGCTTATAATCATGATGTCCAGCGTCATTGCCTATGCATCTTCACTCGCGGATGGCAAGTTGAAAGAGGAAACCATCCACAAGCTGTGGACTCGTACAGCTGTGCCAGTGCCAGGGCATGACCAGAATCAGGTTGCTTAGGAGGCCAGTAAGACGCGTAATTGCAAGCAAAGGGTAGAGTCAGAGGGATTGAAATTAAATAATCTTTTCCCAAGCCGAACCAATTTCCCCATCCTTTGGGCAGTCTCAATTCGTTCTGTTCGTCATTGATGTTCTTGTTTTGACGAACGGAAAATTTATCCTTAAAGTTCACGCCAAAAAAAAAAAAAAACTGACATTTAGAGAAAGAGACGTTGAAACAGACGAGCCTACTTCGAGGCAAAGAATGCAGATGTAGACGCTCTAACAACCCCGGCCCAATGCCCATTTATTTATGTGACTCTGGGATCAGCACAGCTGTAACCAAACAACAATCTGCATAACCGTTTACTAAACAGTCCCTTCTAAGCTTCAATGCTTTAAAACCATACATAGAGAGAGAGAGAGAGCTGTCTCTTATACACATCTAGATGTGTATAAGAGACAGCCCTATATGAACAATCAAGGCCCCTTTTAAACCGCAGAAAAGGCTTGGTTTAAATTGTACAGAATGTAAAGTTCAGAATGTTGCTCACTCTCTCTCTCTCTCTCTCTGTATGGTTTTAAAGCATTGAAGCTTAGAAGGGACTGTTTAGTAAACGGTTATGCAGATTGTTGTTTGGTTACAGCTGTGCTGATCCCAGAGTCTGTCTCTTATACACATCTAGATGTGTATAAGAGACAGGAGAGAGAGAGTGAGCAACATTCTGAACTTTACATTCTGCACAATTTAAACCAAGCCTTTTCTGCGGTTTAAAAGGGGCCTTGATTGTTCATATAGGGTAAAAGAAAAATGCAAGGTATTTAAGTAAACCAAGACAGGAAAGGGAAACATCACGAATGATTTTTCAAAACTTGTTCAAAAAGAAGAGTTAAACACAACATGGAGACCTACAAGGAAGTTGATCATGGCAAAGATCACCCAAACACTGGGGATATGGACCAGCTTCCATTCTCTTGCTCTCCTTGTTGCCGTCATGATCATGGCTGTGATTTTATCTAACCCAAAATAGTGGTGAGATCGTGGAAGATAGGACTACAAGTAAAAGCTCCGGTGACTTGCTGTCAAGATGCAATTTGTTTTCTGGGAATTGGGTTTTTGATAATAGAACTTATCCTCTATACCAAGAGCAGGAATGCATGTTCATGTCCGATCAGTTAGCTTGTGAGAAGTTTGGGAGAAAAGACACAACTGGAGATGGCGGCCTCGCCTGTGTGAACTCCCTAGGTATTTGATTTTCTGTTTCTTTATAGACTACCGATAAACTTATGTTTTGTAAGTCAAGTGACAATGGGTTAAGATCATATATCGAGATTGCGTTTGACTATGTGTTTCGAGTTTCTTGGAATTTTTTCTTGTCTTGGTTTTGCCATGTTAAGTAAGGTTCGATGCCACAGCATTGCTGGATAGGCTAACGAAAAGAGGCTTGTATTTGTAGGGGATTCGCTGAACAGAGGCCAACGGGTGTCTATGGTCTGTCTTGTAGATTCATCGATACCTCCGGGGCTCAAGGGCATGCACCAAAACGGCTCGATGATTTTAAATCTATAAAGGTGATTATAATTAGTTTTTAGAATTCAGGCATCTGTTGAGATGGCCGAGTTGGTCTAAGGCGCCAGATTAAGGTTCTGGTCCGAAAGGGCGTGGGTTCAAATCCCACTCTCAACATATCTTCTTTTGGCATTATTTTTCAGATAAACGGGGCAGTGCAGCTCGCCCGATCCGACTTCCATGGGCCTTCTGACCAACTTTTATCTACTTGGGCTACATTTAGAGACCCAAATGTTTACTTCTTTTTCATTTCGAATCTTTTAATTCTGAAGTTTAAGGCAATCTAATCTGTGTAAATCAATCGAGGAATAACATGCGTCAATTGGGTTCTACTGGGCTCCATCGCTGGTGGAATCAAACTCGGATGCTCCAGTAAACCACCGCGCAGGAGATCGCACCGTCAGAGTTCAGGCCATTCAAAAGCAAGCCAGGCATTGGACTGACGCGGATATTCTCTTTTTCAGTAGCTAATATTTGGTGGAGAAGGTCCAAAATGACTGTTTTGCAAGTATGTTTGGTTGACTCGATCTCTCTCTCTCTCTCTCCTTCCTTGATCTATCGCGAAAATCTTCCTCTGTTTGTGCTTGCACATTATTATAGAAAATGGAGGTTGTCCGCTAAATTGCAATTTGAGTCGGTTACGTGGGGCACCCTTTAATGACCCGGATGAAATTTAATGAAAAGTAAAGATGCCTAGAGTGTATGAAATGGCCTTGCGGATTGGTTGGAAGTTCATATCAACCGACGCAGATGTTCTTCATCAGCCTGTCACCAACTCATCAAAATTACATCTTCACTATATTTTATTTGACATTCGCTTAGCCCCAATTCGAGATAAATTTGTAAAGCAAAATGGGACGCAGTAATCGCAATTCGATAATGCAACTATTTCATTTAAATTCGCTCCGATTTAGGCCGTGGTTTTCAAAAATATATAATTGTTGCTGCAGGGCTGAAGAGTGGAATTGGTGGTGGGGGGGGCTATAGATCAAAATCGCTAGGGTGAAAGAGAATCGATACTCAGTGATGGGTAGCAGGGAAGGTCATTGTGCCGAGAAATATGATGCGTGCGGTTAGTAACGTGCTGGATGTTTTGAAATCAAGAGGCTTAAATGCACGAATGATCGACATTACATAACTATCATAATACAGAAAAGGAGGCCATCCATCCGCATACAGAAAGCAATGGGACCCTTTAACCGAAGAACAGATGTCCAACCCAGGTAGTTATGCAGATTGTATCCATTGGTGCCTGCCTCCCTGGAGTTCCAGATGCCTGGAATGAGCTTCTTTACTCATACATTACCAATAGTTGACTCGTCTGCACTCAGTAAATGTATAATTCATATCACTACAGAATTTCAAAATCTCAAGTTGGGTTCTTTTTCCAGTTTTTTTCGATTTTTTTTTCTCTTCACTAATTTTTATTATGTTGAAAGGAAACCCCAACAAATCTGGTGGTCCTTTCATGTCAGTGTTTTAATAAAATAACGGAAAACAGCATTTCTCCTTACCTCTGTTAATAAAATAATCCATTTGTCCAAGTTGTATTTATTATATACACAAGAAATTTCTCCCTTGTCGTGCTGACAACTTAATTAACAATGCGCACATGTCATGAGTGTTAATACGATAAATTATTTTCATATAAAATACTTTTCTAAGCTAATTGAAAGTGTGATTATCAACCAAATCGCTGATTTTGGTGCATCGGTGTAAGCACACCGATTCCAAATCCCAGTGAATGTTTGCTCTCTTTATTTTTGTCCTTTCACAAAGAGCCTCCGTCACCAACCCAACCGCATCAACAAATTAACAGAGATCGAAGACACAGATTCCCTATACCATTGTCATCGAGATTGACCCGTCCACCTGCCTGCAGGTTTTTTCTTTTGTTTTTTTTTTTTTTAAAAATATATATTTGTAAGAATTAATAATTAAATTTTAAATATAAAAATTAAAATTTATACGACTTTTAACAATGGATTTGATAGTTAGCAGCTGTATCTACAGATTTCTTCAGGCAGCATTCAACGGTAAAAATTAAAACGTTATTTAGAAAGCCCGTGTCCGGGAATCTCGGGCCCAGCACAGGCGAGTAGTTCACTCAGCCCGGTCGGACTGAGGTACTGTACTGGTACCCGACTCCTCTAGGTTAACTAGATTAATTCACCGTCTCACAGTCTCTTAGTTAGAAAATCCTTAACATCCTTCATCGTAAGCTTCGTCCCAATTACTTCTTCAATTTGGGTGGGTCAACAACTCCAACCGCTTCGATTGGCCACACGGAAAATTTCCGGCTAATCATGGCCGCACACGTGGGTTCTTATTGACTGTCACGGCGGCCTCCCGTCCTATTATGGACACGTAAAGCCCCTTCTTGGCTGGTAAGAATCATAGACCACCAATCCAAGAAGACCAATAAGACTGTAAGTAAATAGCTGTCAAGCTTTCAACAGTTCGCTAGTTTCTTCTGGAAGTAATTACATGACAAAGTTATAGACTTTTTGTTTTTCCCTTTTTCAGTCTCTCTCTCGATTGCATTTTCTTGCCAGTCATGACTCCCAGATGGAATAGAAAGAGGTCCCATTTGCCGTTACTGGCATTCGTCTTTCTTGTCTTTATTCTTTGTTCGATCCTCTTCAACGAAAGCAGCATTCGGAAAATCCATGAAAACCCAGATCCTGACGCCCCTCTCTACAAAGAAACTTCAATCACACACGTCAAACCGAAGCTTGGCCCTCACTCAGAACCGGCTTTTGGTATGCTTTGTTATCTTTGCCAAGAATCTTGGGTCTAAGTCTTTGCTGTCTTGCTACTTTGTTTACTGAATCTTTGGTTTTTCTTTGGGCGGGGGGTTGTGTTATTGTATAACTTTCTTGGATTTGGCTTTACTTTTTTTAACTTGCTTTTCATCTTTGTTTTTATTTTGAGGCTTCAGAGTTCTTGGATAGGTTTAGTAGATGCAACTCCACTGGGCAATACAGTGGTAAGAAGATTTTGTGGGCTACCTCAAAACGCAAATGGGGTCGCCGGAGAGAGGGTTTGGAGAGTTGTGACGTGTTCAAAGGCAAATGGGTGTTCGATAATACATCGTATCCGCTTTACAATGAGTCGGATTGTCCGTATATGTCGGACCAATTGGCTTGTCACAAGCATGGGAGGCCTGATTTGGAGTACCAGTACTGGAGGTGGCAACCTCACAATTGCAACTTGAAGAGGTACTTTTCTTTTAATTCTCTTTTCCTCCTACTTTCTTCTTTTGTTTCTTTTCCTCTTCAAAAACTTTTCTAATTTCTCAGCAATGAACTTTCTTAGGGTCATAGTTCGCTTTACTTTGCTTGCTTCAAAGCGCAGCTCTTATTCTGAGTATGTGATTGGGATTCTGTTGCCTCTTGTGGGTGGACATTAGCATTTGGTGTGAGTTTCCATTTACAGTCAAGAAAGTAAAGTTAAATCTTGAACAGGCTCATAATTGAAGTGTTGATTACGTACAATGAAAATAATTCAATGCAGCTTTATTAATGTTTTTGCGATAAAGTGTGATGGAACGTTTTTCAAAAATGGGATTTGGTTTACTGTTTTGTTATGTCCTTTTCGGATGCTATAGGTGGAAAGTGACTGAAATGTGGGAGAAGTTGAGGGGGAAGCGACTAATGTTTGTGGGGGATTCATTAAATAGAGGACAATGGATATCAATGGTGTGCTTGTTACAATCCGTGATTCCAGCAGATAAGAGGTCCATGTCTCCAAATGCCCCTCTTACTATTTTCAGGGCAGAGGTAAGCCAAATTGGTCACAAAAAGTTTGACTACTAACAAACTATTGCTGTAACATCATGGTTTGGGTAGGTTAGTTTCTACGTCATTCTTTGCTAAAAATTGTAGGTATATGATAAATTTTGAAGCTCTCATTGTTATATATTTTGCAGGAATATAATGCCACTGTAGAATTCCTCTGGGCCCCACTTCTTGTAGATTCCAATTCTGATGACCCAGTAAATCACAGACTGGATGAACGCATCATCCGTCCAGATTCACTTCTAAAGCATTCCTCAAAGTGGGAACATGCTGATATATTAGTTTTTAATACATACTTATGGTGGAGACAAGGCCCTGTTAAGTTATTGTGAGTACAAGCAATATTCTGATTAGAGTTAGGAGTATTGAATTGTAATTCTTTAGTAATATATTTATTACAGATTGTTAATTTTGTCACGCATGACAACTTTTGCAGATGGAGTGCTAAAAAGAACGGGATCTGTGAAGAATTAGATGGGTTAGGAGCTATGGAATTGGCCATGGGGACCTGGGCTGACTGGGTAGCTTCAAACGTTGATCCCAATAAGCTGATCTTTTTTGTTACCATGTCACCAACACATATGTGGTGAGCATGAACCCTGTCTTCTAGCATCCTTTAAATTCTACTGCTTAATATGTAAACCATCAATGATGCAGATACTTGTCTTCACTTCCTGACCCTGACAATCAATACACATATATTTGCAAACCACACCACACAACAGACCATGTATGTGATACCATCAGTTTGGTTTAGCTCCTGCAGTGTTAAATTGATTTTGCATTTTGACAACATCATTTGAGTTTGCTGTAGATTCATATATTTGCTTGGTCTTGATCCATTCTTTGAGAATGGATTTCTGATTCCCATTATGAGAGGGTTTCCTTAGTTCTTTCCTTCTGATATTTGTTGACACCTATTCTTCATTGTCTGGAGCCATTTTATTTTTCATAATTGGCAGTCTGCTATATGTGGACATTTTCTCTTGCATAATATCATCTGCCAGTTTGAAAGAGGTTTCAAGGTGTTTACATCTCCCCAATTTGGGCATCTTGATGTGTAATTAGAAATCGTTGGCAGCCTCACTGCATTCACTTTTATAGGCTCCATGATTACCATACATACGAGCATATAGGCACCAAATCAGGCTACTGAGCAGGTATGCTGAAAGAAAATCAAAGTCATATCATAGCAGAAGCAGCATATTTTATACTTGCAACTCTTGATCATCAACGTTCTAGCATGCTGTAAATGCATGGTTTATTCTTCTGGTTAAGGCCTTACTGGCTTAGCTCTTTACCTATTACTGTGTTGTTGAGAATCTGCTTCTTATGTTGTCTTGAACCATTTTTTTCATGCTTCAGGAGCAGAGAGTGGGAGCCTAAGAGTGAAGGAAACTGCTATAAAGAGAAGTTCCCCGTTGGTTGGGAGGGATATTGGGGAAGTGGCTCCGACTTGCTGACGATGTCCATGGTAGACAGGATACTAAGCAGGTTGGGTTCCAAGGTTTATGTTCTAAACATCACTCAGTTATCGGAATATCGGAAAGATGGTCACCCTTCCATCTACCGTAAGTTCTGGGAGACATTGAGCCCTGAACAATTGTCAAACCCCAAGACTTATTCTGATTGCACACATTGGTGCTTGCCTGGTGTACCCGATGTATGGAACGAATTGCTATTCCATTTTTTGTAACCGAAAAAAACAAAGAAAAAAAAACCAGGGGATATTCTCGGTGGTTTTACATAACAGTTGTAATGCAATCCAAAAGAGGTTGTTGCTCTAAAAAGTTTAATAGCAAAGTGAGCTTGTGAGATCCACATTTTATTTAAAATAATAATTATTAAGCAATTATCTCGTAATGGACGGTCACCTGCCATCCTCTCCTCCCGACCATAATGAAATTGGTTTTTACATTAAAAAAAGAAAGAAAAAGAAAAATAAGTTTTAAATTTTTTGTTTGATATGAATTGCCCTATTGGATTTGGACCACACTTAGGAAATTGCAACACAATCGTTTTCTTGTATAATGGCAATGGCAATGGCAATGGGAGAGCTTTGTTTTTTTTGTCCTTTAAAACGGGAATTATAAATATCTAACAATATATGATTCTTCGCGTGGAATAACATATTAAAGTATTCATGCAACAAGAAGGTGTGGGTGTCAATAATATACACTTTATCAGTTTCTTCTTTTCGCATATTGATAATAAAACATATCATCCTGTTGCACTGTATTGTTTTTCAAGATTAAATTGGAAATGAGAGTGATAATGAAAGGTTAATAACTTCAAGTGATTGGCATTCTCCAAATTGTGGGTTAGCGCATAATGGGAATGAATCCATTTGATCACCGCACTTACAGTAATCGTCGTCTTCTCCTTGAGCATCATAAGAGCTAGTGCTGACCATGTTTTGCTGGCTGGTTATTGGATTCTATTTCAAAACATTTCCAAAATGAAAAACAATAAACACGTCCTTCAAACTTTATAAATTGTTAAGAAAGACAAATTAAAGATAAACCAGCCTTAATCCTCTCTTTTTTAATATAATGCTACTGTTAAAAAAAATGAAATATATATATATATATATATATATAAAATTGAACGAGAAAAAACATCTGCTTTTACCTTCCTGCGAATGGTGCCATCCTTCTCAACTTGCCAACCAGCCTCCTCACAAAGAGCCCTGAGTAGGTCATTGCTGTCAGCATGTATGGGAAGATTATAGTTTCCATGCTTGCGAAGCCCTGCAAAAATCTTCTGATGTATTGCTCGCCGTTTTCGCTCTCTTTGCTTGTTGTCCTGGCGCTCCCTCTCCGTGGGGTGCCGATATTTGGTGATAGCAGTACCATCTTTGCTTACCCTGCGAACCAGCCAAGGCCCTCTGCTAGTCTTGATGCATCCTCTTACAGCCCTCTTTTTCTCCCCAGTCATGTTTTCTCTGCACTTCTAATTTTCTTCACTTCCCCACATGCCGCGGGGTTGGAAGATATATATACATACATATATAACAATGAAAAGCAAATGAAAAGAGACAAAGAAGGACATACTCCGTCCACCTTCGCGTTTTTCTTGTGCCCGTATGGTGTGGCAATTTTTTTGCTGCCAAAAGGACAGATTGTACAAACTAGGACAGCATCATCTTCAAGACATTTATTCTGTGGAAGTCCAGAAATTTCTTGAACCATAATTCACCCAAATGAGTCTCATTTTGATTAGCATTTCATCTACTGCTGCGAGGCTGGTTTGCCGTACAGTTGACAGGGACACTGATACATTCTATGCAAAAGTTGTACTTCTTTGACAGTGATATTCCACGCTGTGCTCCTTCAAAGGAAGACATCGTGTAGACGGAGAGAGATTAACCCAGAGGTTCAATCACCGGTGGCCACGATTTGCAAATTGGTGTCCAGTCGCCAAAGACGGTACTTTTTAAAAAATAGTAGTAAGCTCAACCTTCCAATGCAATCACACGTCCTAATTTTATGCATATTTGCAATGATAATTCTGATCTTCCAGTTATAAAATCCAAACGTTTGTGTTGCCTGATCATTTTAATTTTAGGGCTTCATTAGAATTCTAATAGGGAAACTAACGAACCAAACAGAGCCACGCTCGTAGTTACATATTTCAATATCTGATTTCCATTTAGGAAAGGAGAAACACATTATCTTTTTAAATTGTCATTTGATCAATCAGACGCAATTTCGAGCTAGAAAAGAGAATCTACCGCTAAATTGCTATATGCAATTTGGGTGAACAAAATAGAATGTTGAAACAAGTTGATGACCCCGTGGCTCCACTTACAAGACGGCCTGTAAACCACGGGTTTTCTCCTTTTTCTCCAACTCTAGGGGCTTTCATCGCTTCCATCCGTGGACCGAGTTACCTGCAATTTGCCCCTAGAACTTGTGTGAAGAAACCTCAATAAAAATACTCAATTATAGAGTTCAAATCAAAGCATGAGGCAGATCAGAGACAAATCAATTTCATACCAATAAACATGTGGAAAATAGCAAAATATCCTCCACTGGTGATACCACATCATTTACAACTGAATCCACATCTACCATTATTCCATCAATAAGAGTAAAAGTAAATCCATCAATACTCTCTACTCAAAGAGATTAAACATTTGAATTTGGATAGTAAATATATAAATTCAGGTTCCAGCCAAAAACCAAAACAATGGTGATTAGACGAAAGTAGCCAACATTAACAAAAGATAGCTTGCCATTTTGATTGGCTATTGTTTACTCAAAGCAAATAAAAAGGAAAAGGGTATAATAAGAACCTACTGCAACAACAGACTGCTAGCAACTCATACCAAAATAATAATAATAATAATAATAATAACTGAGAGAGAGAGACTGTTGCAGCAGTGACAAAAGGAGGCTCACTTGTCAGTTCAAATTGGCCCCTTCAACTTTTACTCTATAATCTCCAGTAATAAATAGAATCTTCTCCTTAAGCTTATCAACAATCTGCATGAAGTGCACAAAATACATAAAGAATAGATAGCAGACAATGTGCAATAAACTGAAATCAACCATCATAATCCAGATTCCATTTTGTGTACCGAGCTAGAGATTTTTGCCCAGCTCTGCATAGAAGCAGCAGCATTTTTAAGGTGTGAACAACTTTGCGAACCAAAACTGAGAGAATAAGTAGAATTTTCTGTTGCTTCAGCTATCCATAAATGGTTTATCTGGTCCTTTGCTCTCTTGATGAGATTAAAGAAGCCAACCTACAAAAGATCATATTGTAGACCATTTAGGAAAGAACATGGGAGTGTGGGGGAAACCTTTGAAGTGAAAGTTAATATCATTTCTAACAAATGGTAAATAAATTGCATCCAAATGTAGTAGTCACAAGATATGATTTATACAAGCTGACAGATGACACCCAAGAGGAAAAATTAAGAACTGATGTTACAGGTGAAGTAATCTACATATGAACTGAACTCACTGTAGATCCCATGAGATTAGAGTTGACTGGTGAGGATCCATCTTTATCCATGCATGGTGAGCAGAAGCTGATGGCAAGTAAAGAATTTGATATGTCTTCTGATTGCAACATGGAGATTGAGTTATCTGTCACAAACACCCACTGTTTCTTCCGCTGCTCAGCCATATAAAGTTCTCCCACGTACACAACAAAGGCAGCAATATCAAATTCACTGTATATCCACAAATCAATACAAGTTACCCCAAACATCTCCTTTTCTTAGAAAAAGGGGGAAAACAAATAAAGATGAAAGGGACAAAAAAGGCTATGGTGTGCAATTCCACCTGCAGGGAGGAACTTCTCCCAAGTTTGACAGGGAAGCAGATGCCCGAGGATTAAAGAAGGGCCTGCAGAGAACAACCGTTAACTAGATTATACTGCTATGTTAACAGATAAAGTACATACAGACTTACTGAAAGCGTTGCATCTCAAAGGAAGATAGGGGTTGCCATTTGGCTGTAGACCCTCTTGCTTGCAAGTAGAGCATATTTGAATCAGACTTCACTGGTAAAAGTCCTTCTACAATGTAGGCCTGGCCCTCCAAAAGCTCACTTTGCTATTACAATGGTGAGCTAATTTTCATTAGAGACTAGCAAAATTGGAAATAAACAGAAACAAAATGTGCATTCACAAGTGCAAGGGAGTCATTGTGACATCATGAACCTATCCTCACAAACACACATTCACAAAAATGTGACCAACAGAAATAGAGCAATTGAACAAATTAAAAAAGGAAAAAAGAAAAAGAAAAACTACACACTTGGAGTCACCTGCTTCTCTGTTGGATTCCAAATTGTTATTAAACCTTCTTTTGGGATAACCTTCTTTTGGCCATCAGTTAATCCAACCACCCTAACCCTCATAAATGGAGCCACTTCCCTCTTCCCTAGGTCAGCATCTCGCAAAGCTTTTTCAATTGCTTTCTCCATGTCTGAAAGCCTTAAAGCCTAAGATCAAAGTTACTGTGGTCAGTAATTACTTCCTTGTAGCACCCATAGATCAACTTAACTGTTTGAAAGTAACCTCTTGTTTTGCTTGGTAAGAGGCAAAAGAACTTAGTTGCTCTGAACTCATCTCTGCCAATAGGACTTCTGGTTCAGCTGCTGTCTCAAGTAGTTTTAATATTTTTGCTCCATCTTCACTATCACTGTCATTATGGGGACCTTTTATTCTTCCTTGACACTCAGAGATAACGCCCTCTACAACTCCTGAACACCTGCAGCCCACATATGAATAAATATAACTACAAATTGATTTCTGACCATGATAACAATACACTGGCAGCCCCTTAATTGAAACAGAGTACTATACCACTCACAATGCTGGACTTCTGCAACCCACTAAGAAAGTAAATTGTTTTGTATGTGAATGTTATCTGAGTCAATGAAGCCCAAATATCTTTCCATGACCATGCCTATATTTCTTTTCATAAGTAAATTTTCACATATCCTGTCTTTGAGGCAAACATTTGTGCAATCAGAGCATGCATATTTATTCTCCATATCCTAGATCTTTTTGCTGGAATCTCTACTAACCCACTCAAATCTGATGGGGAAAAAAACCATTTTGGATATGTTACCACTTAAAATCAATTATGATATAAACAATCCCAAACTTCTAAAGGTCCTGAGACATGGGTTCACCCAATTCCTTTGTGTAAACTCAATTTTTTCTATTCACCTCCCTATCTAACCTTGCCTGTATGCCATATAAAGGCAAACATCTGTGAAATAGACAAAAATGCTTATGAGGTCAGGATTTACAAAAATTTTAAAGTGAAAATTTTAATTTTTAAAAATACAAGACAGTACTGCAATACACGGCTATATGAATCTAAAATTATGCAGGTCAAGTATGTGAATCATATACTCAGATTTCTGAAAACAATTTTGTTTTATTCTCAGTAAAAGAATTTGTTCTGTCCGAATGTATAAGCAAATTTAAGAGTTCAGTAAGAAGGGGTAACCTTTGGTTGTACAACTGCATCATTTTGGCCTCCATTCCCTCTGATCTCACAATAGACCCACCATTACTCAATCTAGAGGCAAAAAAGACAAGAAAAAAAAGGAAGATTTAATCAGAGAAATCTCAGAATGTATGATATTCACTTAACAGGCAGTAAAACAAGGTGGCTTTTGAATTACTTCTCCTTGTATAGGATAGGATATACTCGAGTGACTCCGACTAATGTCCGAGGAACAGGACCCCCTTTACTCTTAATGCACCTAAAAGCCAAAGGAGTACCAACAACCTTGCCTGCAAGGGATATTTGAAAATTCAGCGATGAAGATGCCAGTAAGCAAAGAGATTAGACTAAAACTATGCCAGGGTGATGTAGAACTTGAATTGCCAAAAACACTTACAAAATCCAAGTCGATCAGCCCAATGAGCTCTGTACGTCCCATTTATGTGCAACGACAAGAAAACTGTCTTTGATGACTGAAATGTAACCAAGACACGTGAAAACTCACTTAAGAAAGAAAATGAACCAAAAGAAGCTTAAGGAAAATGAAAAGCCCCAAACCTCAAGAGGTGAAACAGGGCCAACCCAACCACAGAGTCCCGCTCCCCATATCTTCATAAAGAAAAAGTTAAACAATAAGCAATAAGCAATCTGTCAAGGCTGCTCTGACCATCGAACAGAAATGAAAGCACAGAAGGTAGCATCTTACGCGAAGCTTCTGCCCAACAAACAGCTTCCCAGCAGCAAGATGCTTTGTCAGCAATACATCTAACAGGGCATCTACTGAGTACCTGCAAGCCAAAGATGCCTTTATATTTCCAAAAACAATTGAATGTGGCAAGAGCTTTTAGTGCTGGAATCTTCTTACCACCCATCAGTTAGTTCCACTTTTGCAATTTCACTGATTTCAGCCCCATCCAGTGCCAGAGGACGGGCCCCAATATTTGATTCACGACCAATGTCTATGGCTGAAATACATAGAACCAGCATTGAAGATGGCAGTGCATCCCCTTCCAGAATTCTCTTAATTGCAGAGCGATGACCATGATTTGCCTCTCTTTCGTATCTTTGAAAATGAATTGTACTTTGTCATTTTTATCTTTTAATTTTAAAGGCAAACATATAACTTGAAATATTGCCGATACCTATACTTCAGTTCTTCAAGCACATTGGAGACTGTCAAAAATTTTGCAACAGGTTTCATAGGATAACGTATCTCATAGCATGCAAGTTTCCAAACTATCCACTTGTAGTGATTCATGACCCACCTACATGGCCACAAAGTTTCAATTAAAAAAAACTGCCAGATTGAAGATTACCTGCCAACTGATCATAATAGAATCTGCCACAACACAAAAATCCACATTTCTGTCTCAACTATCAGTTTTATGTACTCCTATAACTAGGTTTCTGCAAGTCATACATGAATGATTAGTGGTTATTATATGCAGCTTTCATGCACTTCAAAGCATCACAGCAGGCCCAGAAACTATTGTAACTCAAAAAAATTCTTTTTGGGGAAGATAAACGGATAAGAACACAAATGATAAAAAGATTACTCTTTAGAAGCATGTTGTACAGAAGCTCCACACTGAGCTAAAAGTTGGTAAAAAGCCTCCACTCCAATTCCATTCAGTCCAGATTCATCATGAAACATGTATTTGGCTGCAGTGTCGGGTTTGATCCTAATTACCATTTCCGTATGATGCTCCAACTATGCACAAGAAGTTCTCAGGATCAGAGCATTGCCAATTTTTAGAATGCAAATAACAGTGTTTTGTACATATACCATGCTTTTGGCTGTCAAAGGCACACCAAAATATTCCTTGATATACATTCTAGGAACCCGAAAAGGATATCTAGCAGAGACTGTTCTTCTGCAGCCAAAATTTTCAGTTGGCAAAGAAGATATACCTGATGAAACAAACACCTCAGAAAAGGAAGATGGATATTTTTTTTAAAAAAAAAGAAGAAGAAAATAAAAACACAATATTAAAAAGAAGCAAGAGTAATTAGCTATAAAGCCTTGAAAAACTTACCATTAGGAACAAAAGAAAAATTCTTATGCAGAGGGATAGTGAGTCTGGAGCTGCGGGGCCTCTTGAATGGAGAAATAGAATTTCCCTTCCCATGTTTCCTCTTTTTATCATTAGTCTGCCTGCTATTTGAGTCATCCACACCAAAGGTGTTTGAAATATCAACCAATGGACCTCGTGATGACCTTGCAACTGGATTAATCTTCAGACTAGTGCCATTTTCCTTGGCATCATTTGCTATTTTGGCAGGTCCACTGGTTCCACTGCATATTGGCTTCTCTGCGGAAGGTATATTACTATTCAATCTAAAAGCACTGTCAACTTTGACTTCATCGAATTTCTTCATCAAGCTGTTCCCAGAAACATTACTCTTTGAATTGAAGGATGTCCAATCTTGGCTTATAGATGATCTAAGAGGAGATATGAAGCTTTTTGAGATGTATTTGTTCTTTGAAGCACCTGGATGGGTGAAAGAAGAATGGAAATCTTTTTCTTTGTTGGATGGAGCATCATCACATATACTCCCTTTCTCAGCTGAAAGGACTGGATTGACCATATTCCCCTCATTGAAAAAAGTTCCCAAGTCTGGATCACCAAGAAGGCTCTTTGCACGCTCTAATGCGTCACTGGAAACAGATAAAGATCTTCCTCCAGCTGTATGGAATTTGATTGATGGTGGCCTAGGAGCACCATTTTTAAACTCAAATTCGTACAAGCTTGGACTAACCTCATTTGTAAATTTGCTTCCTACTACTAAACCACTCTTAATAGTTGAAGTAGCCGCCATTGGAACTGATGTTGCAACCACATCAGCCCCACTATTCTCACTAACCACTTTAATCTCTGGATGTGATAGCTTCTGCCGCGTATACCCTACATGGGCAGCAGATGACATCATAGGTTTTTGCAAGCTTTGAAAACTAGAATGATCATTAGCTTCTTCCAACCCCAACAACTTCTTGGCTCTTAATAGACCAGCAGAAGATATGTCAACTGATTTCCCAGACCCAGTCTGGAAAAGTGAATTCGAGGAACCCCTTGTATCGCATATTTTGTCGGTGAAACAAGCTGTTTCAGCAGCAGTATGTATTTGTCTCTTTAGCTTTCTATCAATATGAAAGAAGAAAACTCGGGCATATCACATTATAACTAAGACTAAGTAGAATAAAATCTCAAGAATGCCCTAAAATATTACTAAATAAAATTTAAGATTCAAGTACAGTATCAGATTGTTTATAAAAATTAGGTAAAAGACCTGAATCAATGGCTCCATCATCGTCGAGAACGGACAAGGCTTTTGCAATTGAAGACTGTTTCAATACAACCGATTTCCCTGATCCGGTACGGAACATCGGAGCATTCCCGCCACCTCCTCCTTCATTCTCTAGAATCTTCGAGCAGCCTGTACGAAACACACGAGACTGGTAAAAATGCACGAGCGCAGAGAGAGAGAGAGAGAGATGTCCTTGGAGTGAAGATAAATACCCTGAAGCAGAAGATCGGCCATGGAAGGGAGACGAGGAGCGCTGGAGTTATGCGGGTTAATAGGTGCACTGTCCAGTTCATCAACGGCTTTGCTATGGATTATCCGGCCAGATACCTCCCACCGGAAATCATTTCCGACGTCGGAAAATATCTGCCACGTCGACATTTCTCCGACGAAGGATTGAAATTAGGGTTTTTTTTTCCGACCAGCCGTGGTAAAGTTCCAATATCTTTGTAATTGCTTCTTCGTTTTTCTCTTTTCTTTTTTGGCTTTAGTTTGTGTTTTTTTTTCAAGAACCACACCTTGGCGGGAAAGATAAACGTGGCGGCGGAGGGGAGAGGATTTCGAAAAGGGATGGGACACATCTGGGCTTTTTTTATTTTTTATTTTTATTTTTTTGGGTTTGAGATCAAATGGGCTTTGCGCGAGATCAAGTCATTTTATGAGGCCGACATGTGCTTAAATTATTTTTGGACAGAAACAGAACATTGGCATTCTAAAACATCGTTTGGTTCGGGGTAAAAGATCCAGAAAAAGAAAATTGTGACGAAAAGGATAGTCACAATCAACCTTTAATTCGAAAGAAAAAAAATAGGAATAAATTTGATTTTATAAATAAAAACTTTATCATCTTCCATTTTCCTCCCACTTTCCTTCCTATTTTGCATCTTTTTACTTTAAAAATATCTTCCCAAAAAATGAAAAATACAAAATTCCTTCTAAAAAATTTCAAAAATTGTCTTTTTTTTGTTGTCAATTATAAAATTAATTAATAGTAAGTTATATCATAAAAATAAATTTTTTTATTCTTATAAATCTTAGATACTCTTTCTTAGTATTATAATTTTTGATAGATTTAAGTTATTAATCATTAAATTTCAACATCAGGTGCAATAAACAATTGAATAATGCATAATGACGAGCATAATTGCTGAAATTAGAAAGCACGTGGATCTCTAATACGGTTCAAAACTATAAGGGGCATCTCAAAAACGCTAGACCTTGTCGTTGGTATTCTTGTGTAACATTAATTACAAAGTATAAATTTGTAGAATATTTCGAGGAGCGAACCTGCCAGGTTGGTACTCGATTCCTCCAAGCGAACGCCTCCCTCTTATCTTCACATTCGTGCGGATTTAGCGAAGACTAGTTGGAAGAAATTATAAGATTTGCCAACGGACAAGCCATTAATTAACTAATGAAATTCATATCGCTTTTCTTCCAAGTTATCTTGGAAGGATCTACGTCAAATTTCCACAAAATGTGCAGACTTTTTATTCAATCAAATCCCATTCTAAACGGAGAAGCCACTACGTATCTTAAACGTTAAACAAGTGTAGACATTATCCCTATCAAAGAAAGGTATGGTCATTATCATAATCGACGCGCTTTAGAGGTATCTGGATTTTCTTGAGACACATTCAGCTAAATTCGGTTCTTCAATCAACAAATTGGTTCATTGAACACATACCACAAGAGCGAACTGGTAAAAATAGTCATATCGTCGTATCATGCATAAAGCTTCCCTAATTACATCATGTACCATAAAAGCCCTTAATCACTCGTTGCCAAAGCTGGTTAAATAAATTAGACGTAGTTGACCCAAAATGGTAATGGGAAGAGGAAAAAAGAAGGGATTTTTTTTTTTTGGCGGGGGGGGGGGGGCGGGGGTGGGTTGGGGAGGGGAGGGGGAGAAGAAGGGATAGTTACCAAGTCATGATCGAGGTGGGGAGGTCCATTAAAAATTCATGTCAGTACGTTGGTGTACAAATGTAATCACATTGCCCGGCCAAAAATAAGGATTGGGGTGGGCGCCCCGATCCGGTTATGGCGTTGGCTTGCATTACTCGTTATGGGACAAGCTCGAAATATAAACGAAAGATATGTCGGGGGATAGTGGGGCCCAACATTGTTATGATGACCACATTTATGCAGTGCCATGATACGTTTCCAGATCCCCATCTTGACTTTTTGACCCTGTGAAGTCGCTGGCGCTTGCTTGACCCGCTCTCTGCTTCTGTCCGGTTTATGTGGGAATAAATTTATATCAGGTCGTCCTTCTCTCAGAGAATTAATTATTCATATATGGTACAAATATTTTCGTGATTTTAATTTTGGTGTTAGGTAATGTTTATATATATATATATAAATGGTGAACTAATTCATCGTATGTAATAGATATTTTGAAGGACTCATAACTACAACCACCCCAGTGCCTTCGCTAGACATTATGAACAGAACAGAGAATTCACATTTTGTGGTAATGAAAGGGAGATAAGAAACAGCCATGTTGCATCTATGAAATCGAATAATAGGCGAGAAACATGCGCTTGTGTAACACAACATTTGCTTGTGTTTCAGATTTAACTGAGTCCAACCCAAAACAAGCAGCAACTTCTGGACGTAAAGGCACCCACATTTCAGTCAAGTAAAAGGGTTTGAAAAGGGTGTGAACAAGATGCGGAAGAGAGATCCTCTTCTAATCATTCGTTTTGTGCACTAATACCAAAAGAAAAACAAGATGAGGATTCGCTTTCATTTAGTAGAAATTAACTGAAGATAAAAACAAGATTGATCCCAAATATTGTTTTTTTTTTACCAGAGTTAACAGGAAAGCGAGAAGAAAAGATATCTGGGTTTTTGTTGCATATTCCTCCCGTGATGTATACTTCATATTTCCATGAGAAGGGTAAAATAATGTGACACACAAATCCTGAAACACTTGCGCCAGGAGAGTCATGTGGAACTCCAATTCCTGCAAAATTTAGAGACCATTAATGCTGCTGCTGCATGCAGCGTTATGGCATTTGGTGTCATAATAAATTATCTACCCGAAAACAGGATGGCTACCCCTGAGCTATTGTTTTCTTCACAGAAGACGACTCATCCATGTTACACCTTGCAATATTTTGTGTGTCCTCGCTTGGACCAGTCCATTAATTTGTTTATAGCGATAATATCCTTTTCTTGTTACTTTTACATTGATATCCTTTTATTATTTTTTTTTTTTTTTTGGTTGGGGGGTCCATTTAGAGGTTTGCTAGATATGAGTGGTTAAGTGATAGTAGCTTTGCCTATATCTCACAGATAGATTTCTTCACGGTCATTCTTAAAGATCTTCAGTTTGAAAAATCGAAAATTCTTAATTATTGGAAAACTTGTTAAATTAATTTCTATCAAAGAAATGTTGAACCTCCCGCGAGGGGTACTTTGGGGATAGAAACCAGAAAGTTACATTGGCAATCGCGAGGAGCGTCTTGAAATCCAGGTCACTTTCTTGGTCCTTCCCGCTTCCTGTCTCTGGGTTAAGGTTAGGGGACGACCCTGAAGTACTGAGTCGTGGAGGGGGGGACGCTGGGAGGATAAAAATACAAAAGATCAGAGAGAGGTACAATTTCCAAGGCATTCCCTTTGAGTCAGTAAAAAGCTTTGCCTCTGGACAGTGGAGAGTTTGACAGAATTTTGGGATTTTCCAACAAATAGCATTCCTTTTCAGCCCCTCGTCTTGTAGTCAATTACTGGATTGCCACATTGGTTGATTCAAAATTTCTAACAATGGGTTGACGGCCAGCAGTGGGGTGTTTTGTGGCCATTTTGAACGGCTAGGGATGTTTGTATGTTACGGTGGAGATACTGCTTCTGAAGTAGCGAAGCATTTTAAGAGAGTAACATTTTTCTCGTAACATGTTTAATCATCGTTCATGAGTTTTCAAATGTCAGCTTTATATTCGTTCATTGAGGCGTGAAAGCTGAGGGGCACTGTCAGACTGAATGTCTTTGCAAATCCTATGCAAAGTGAAATAGGAAATTTATTTCTTTGGTTGCCACATATATTTGTGAGGTGTGTTGTCATGTCAAGAACTTGAAAAAGATTGCGTGGGTGTGACATGTCGGCAACATGGCTTTGTGATGTTAATGGCAACAGAGGCAAGCTATCTAGTGGCTGTGTGGCAATGGACTATAATGACGATGGCAGGCGTCTTCAATAGGAAATGGCTCAATCCGGTTGGCGATGGAATCGTTACAGACGGATGTTGGTAGTGGAACCTATTGGTGGAAACCATCATAATGTTTCCGCAGTGTTTTCAAATATTGGCCTCCACTTTCAATTTAATTCGTTGCATATATATATATATACTATTATATATAATCCTTTGCAATTTCTGTACAATTTTTATTTTGACGCTGTGGTCAATTAATTTTTTCACGACATTCCATTTGGTAAAGACCAGAGAATTTAATTTGATGATTGGAATTGGATTTTATACAATAAGGTTATAAGCACGCATACTTTATCAATTCGGTGAATCTCTTATAATAATTATTATTTTTATATATAAAATTGTTGTGGTAATGTAGTTAGTGGGCCATCATTTGTTTCCCCTCGTTCCCTTATTTTACTCTATGTAACTTTTTATTGAAAGCACTTGCTCATTCATTGTCTAAATGCATTTGCAATTATTAAAAACTTACTATATTTGAGAACCCTGGTATAGTTTCGTGGTAACTCATCTCATATTTCTCTTGAGAGTGGACAAAGTCCAAAACTTCTCACCTCCATTCACAAGAAGAAAAAGATACGTTTACTATTACTTCAAGATAGTTAGACTTTTGAGGACTGCACTATCACATCTCAGAAACAGTTGAGTAATATGCCCCAATCCTTGGAAGATAATGTGTTCGAACTTTCGCTCGATGTGTTCATTCAAGCCTACAACTAACGAGAGTTACGGAGCCAGTGTATTTAGCACATCTTTCCCTGCCCACCAAAGAAATTTGGTTGTCTCAAGCCTACTCTAGTAGTTAATTAAGAGGTAGGCATCCACTTTTTTTTATAAAAAAAAAAAAAGAAAAAGAAAAAAGAAAAAAGAAAAAAGAGAGTATAAAATTTATGAAAAAAAAAAAAGAAAGACATTGAGTTATTTCAATTGTATAATTTATGTCTTAATAAGAACAAAAATAAATGAAGAATTTGATTAGCAATGCTTCGCAAGCATTTTGAACCAGGTAGGGAACCCCAATTTATGGACATAAGAAGCAGTACGGGAAGGCCTCGTTTGGTCAATGTCATTATCATAAAACAAGGATTTATCCGAATCAATGATAAAAATTGGTCGGCCGACAAGAAATTTTTTTTTTATTAAAAAAAAAAGAAAAAGAAAAAGAAAGAAAAAAAGAAAAAGAAAAGGGATTTAGTACTTTTAGCGATGTTGAAATTAAGAGATGCAAATAGGTCGGTCCTGCGAATTTAATTGTGCTATGATCACATATTTTCCATTAATGGGATGACAATGGTCAACAATTTGAGAAATTAAAGGGAGGGACATATTGGTATGATAGTGAAGGCATTGATATGATGTGAAAAGTTTATATTCGAATGAAACGTTAAAATGGAAGTTGAGTTATGTTTCGGTGAAGACAATCTCATTTTGGCTTCCTCCTCTCGTGCGTTATAAGGATGGCACCATGCAAGAAGTTAGAAAAATGTCCAGACACCGCGTATTAAGTTATAATAACGATCTAGGAGATTGCGGACCGTCAGCAAGTGGGCATATACATATCAATCACCCTATGGACTGACCTTCTATTTCGAAAACACATTATAAGGAAGGAGATGATATAAAAATAAAAATATAAAAAAAATAATAATAATATTAGAAAATATAAATAAACATATATGACAATCACACATTATTATTTACTTTCTTTCTTTCTTTTTTTTTTGGGGGGGGGGGGTGTGGTGATGGTCAATTTGCTTGTATGCGATGTAGTCTGCATTAAATCCATCTATTTTCCACTTCACACACCCACAAATATATGGTGGTACAAAGCCCACTTTATAATTTAGCAGGAAATGGAAAAAGAAGAGAGCAGGACAGACAAAGTAAACTATCCAGCAGACGGATAAAAACTTGGCCTCGGGAATTACATCAGACAGATCATGCTAAGCAAGCTATGGAATTCCTAACTCTAGTTCTTATATACCAATAGAAAACATAAGATATTAGCACTACATTATTTACGATTGTCATCATTAACTGGAAGATTAATTAAAAAGCAGAAGCAATCATGAAGCAAAGAAATAATTGGGGCTTCTTTTTTCACCAAAAAGAGATATAAAATTAGCCTGTGAAGTATCAACAGCACAGGCACATAATATCAGAATATTATAGGAGAAAATGCACAGCATACCTGCATATAGTCAATTTCTACTCGTTGTCGGCAGCGCCACAATATACCATATACATGTTGACCAAGAATAAGGAAAAAGAAAAGGAAAAAAATATGAAGAAAAGAAAGAAAATCCAAAAATTTTGGAAAATTTAAGAGGATATTACGCTTAAGCCTACGTATTACACCATCTTTATCATTAACCATACTTTTCTAGTTTTTTATTACGTGATCGGACTTCACAAATCTTTTTTTTTTTTTTTTTGCCTCCATAGTCAATAATTTACAAATAGCTGAAGGCGGTGACTTGTCAAAGAGCCATCCCTCAGGGTCTCATGGGTTCAGGGAGGAGGGTGACGTATGTCTGCATATCCCCACGTTCTCTTTCTCACTTGCTATAAATATAGCTGCCCTGCTCTTTACTTTCCCCAACTCATTCACAAATATTAACTACTCCACACTTACTACTCAATAAACGGCTCGATTATCTTGGGCCACTTTGAAGACCGAGCTTTGTTTGACGATGTACGCTCATGTTTTATATAAAAGTATGGATGAATCTGTTAAGCTCAGGAGGGATAGCGCCATGGATGATCATGGCTTTCTTCGTGATAGCCAGTGGCGCTATCCATCCTGAGTTTCATCGATTCTTCTTGCTCTCACTCGCTCGTTTCCCTGCACTGTCATTCCAGGTAGGCAATGTTTTTTTCTTTCTTTCTTTGTTTTTTCTTTTTTGAACGGCACCTTCTTATATTTTTGTATATTGTGCTCAGCTCAATGATATTTTTCCAGGTTTCAGTTTGCCCTTTTGATTTACTGTGCTCGATGCTAATGGGGTTTATTAATGCTTCATTATCCTCTTTCCTATCTTCCTCCTCCTCCTCCGCCTTTGGTCTTTTTCTTCATAATCATATATGTGTTTATTGTTCGCATGGCGACAATATTGAGTCGCAGGCTTGTGTTTGGAAAGGGCGAAACGTATTTTAAAAAGGTTACTCAAAGCAGGATCTATGGATAGTGCGAAAATAAAAGTAATGGTTTTACTTTCTGCTTTATTACGGATACTCTTTTCCCTTTTTGGGCGTCCTGTTCATGCAATCTTGCAAATCTTTCCCCATCGACTGCTTTCCTTGACATTTCCACTAATTTTAATTTCTGATCACATGCTTGCTGGTTGGGTGGTGGAGCATTATACTTTTCGCCCAATTATATATTGAGCTCATACTTTTTTTAGTCCCCTTCTAGCCAATAGCAGCGAGGTAAGCGGACTGGGGAATGTTGACTGCTTTGCAAGTTCGCCGAAGTCAAAGGTCCTAGTCATCTCAGTCTATTCCCTTTTCACTACCTAAAATTAAAAATAAATGTGGCAATTTTGTATATCTGAACTCATTTCTAGATGTGTGATACTCCAGTGTTCAATAAATTTAAGAAAAAAGTGTAGGATATATGAGAATGATTTTATTTTTAATTATATAACTTAAACGATTGAATGGTTTCCTAATAATTTTTTTTTTTTTTAAAAAAAAAACATTTCCAACTCGACATGCCCACTTGGACTTTATCAAGTCACGTATTCAAGGGATGGGGAAGAGGACGTAAACTCATTTTCAGCTTTTTGATATTTTGGCCCACTTCTCAGGTTCAACTCCTCCTATTCCGCATCCATTAAAAATATTTTGTTATATGGCTTATTTTCTTGGGCTTTTTTGATATTGACATTATCATAAGGATTGAGAAAATATTGATAGATTACTATTATAGAAAATAAAAAGACGGCATATGACATGGGAGGCTATGATTATATTGTTTTGCCATTAATAAGATGAGAAGAAAATGTTGGGTTGGAGTCCCAATAATTGTTCAAGTCCTATTGCCACCAAAAAAAAAAAAAAAAAAAAAGAAGTAAAATGAGAGGGGTGGCAATTATTATATTTTTTTGACATTAAAAGAAAAAGAAAAAAATGTTGGGTTGGAGTCCCATGAATTGTGCAAGTCCTATTGCCACGAAAAAAAAAAAAAAAAAAAAAGAATTGACCAAATTGGGAAGAGAAATTTTGAGGCAGATTGTTCACCAGATACAGTGGCTGGAATCTGGAGGTAATCTCCATGTTTTCTATTTTCTTCATTATTATTTTCTCCCAGAGTACAATCCACCTGCTATGAGCTTGGCGGTTTAGGCCGACTCACCCATGGCTACCCTGTTAGACTTACGCAAGCGGCCTTTTTTTTTTTAAAAAAAAATGGAAAATAAAAATGTAGAAAAGTGGCCCAAGTCTAACAGGACAATCTTCATTATCCTAAGATTCCTAACTTTCTGTTTGGGCCTGGATAGCAAAATACAGCGAAAAAGGCTCATGCCCTGCTTTGCTGCAATTCGGACTATATTTATTGGGCTCGATGAATATCAACCGGCCCAAAGATCTACGCCTAAGTAATGACATCCTTTTGTTGCCGGGTATGACGACATTTAGGCAGAATAGTTGGTTTGAAGTCGAGATAATGTTAAATCTCTTGCACTTGTAGCTGATGAACCCACAAAATTGTCCCAAACTCGGTGGATAAACATAAACAATTTTTTTCAGGATTGGGTACAAAAACTAAACCGTAGAAACGAGACCTCCACGGACCTGGCCGGTTGGAGGTGGTTGCAAGTAGACCCATCTCGTGTCTCACAGTGTCTAATGTGGACCCGACCCCAGAATGCCTCGCAAGCAAATGGCAAATGCAGCGTAATAAGATGCACATGCTTGGGCAACGAGGCTTATCTTCGTGATGGGATCAGTAAAATGTCCCACACCTAAGTCTATTTCTCGAAAGTTTTTCAAATGTTTGTCGCTGATGAGCAATCTGCTATCAGAAATTGAGGTTTATGAGACGATAATCGTGTGATATTGAAGAACTCTCTTATTCATAACCCATAAGGCTCTTCCTTTTTTCTGTATGGAGTGGGGTGGGGGTTGTTGCATCAAATCACTTTACTAATATGACAACTACGTAGCAACAATTATATATGCAAACAATGACAACTGAATACGGACATCTATGATCGAGAGAAACGACAAAAGATGAAATCTAAAAAAGAATTCGTAAGTGCCTTAAGAGATGTTCATCGGCATGCTCCAGCATAAATCAGCAAAATCATCTTGGAGACACTAAGGAAACGACGCGGCAAGTGAACACTATCCCATGAATGTATTACATGTACCACTCAATGCTGCAATAATATTTCCGTGCCAGAAGTCGACATTAAAAACAGGAATATTTGCTACAATCTCGGTTCAGGGGGCCAAGGATGGAGCAATCCCGGATCCTCCACCAGGCTCCAGTTCACGAAGTCAAGCCTTGGTAAATCACAACTATAATCCAGACCCAAATCTGCCTCCTCCATCGGATGATTCAATCTACCCTGTAAACTGGTTCCGGGACCCAGCAATTGGCAAGAAGGGTCGTACAATCTTCCATTCTGCTGGTAGCTTGTAGAGCCAAATTCCATGTGGCCATAATCATAATTGTTCTTCCCTCTTAATGAAGGACCACGGGTGCTTCCTGTGTCGGTGTAACGCTTATAATCGGTTTCTGGACTATGACTCACACCTATGTAAGGCATGTCACATTCTAGACTGTTGGTCTCGTTCTGCAAGCAGTCATCTCCTTCATTGATGCCGTAAAAGCAACGAGATTTCATCATTTCTGCAAGTTCCACATCCATTCCTCCCGTTACTGCAGATCCTTCAGCTTCGCTGTTGTTACGAGTCAAGGAATGCGTTGTTGAAGTGGTGAATTCACATATCTCATCTTTCAACTCTTTGCAATCCTCCTGTGATTTCTCAAGTTTCTCCTTCCATTCACCAACAACATGAATGCCGGAAGAGCCTGATTCTTCATTTTGTTCTTTAATTTCCCTAACCGGTAAGCAACGGTTCGTCCCTGATTCCTCAGCCTCGATGGCCTCGCAGCTTTTCGATGTAGTTCCATACTCAATTGGTGATGTTTCAGTAGCGAGCAAATCATTCAACTGACCCTTCAATTCCGGAGAATAGTTAGGGAAGTTGAGGATGGCATTAGCACCATACATAGCCCTTGCTGCGTTATCATAAGCCAAAGCTGCTTGCGAGGCAGTATCATAAGTACCGAGCCAAAGTCTACTCCCTTGTGTATTCACTGCCGTGCTCTTCGTGACAGGCTGTCGAATTTCAGCAACCCACTTACCCCAAGTTCTCTGTCTGACACCTCTGTATCTGCAACTCATATTCTCTGGCCCTCCTTTCCCTCGCATACAGCCCTTCTTTGAACCCTTGGATGGAATTCTACAGATTTCAAAGCTGTTTTCCGTTTTCCACCTTGTCAGCGTATCCTCTACTGATTCGGAACCATTGCGTCTCTTCCGTGATCTCTTCTTCACACTGCTACTATTCACGGGAAAAGAACGCTCTCTTGGCAGGTCCTCCATGTTAATTATGGAAGGTCTGCAAGATTGCTGTAAAGCCGAAAAAGCGAAGGGATTCTTGGACAACATCAGGAATTCAGCCCTCCATCGACAATCTGAAATTCCTTAAAATATGCAAAACGAAAAAAGAACATAAAATGAAACGCTAAAATTTCTACGAATCTTTTTCACCAAAGACACAAAACCCAAAAAGAACCTCTCAGACGCGACGTGAGAAAGTTTGGCAATCTCGCTTTTCTTTTCCCTTGTTTCTTGGACTGGTTCCAGGCCTTGTTTGTTTGTATATCTATTTTTTCAACCGCTTTGTGTGGGTTTATCAGGGGTTTATGTATTAGTCAATTTACTTTGTGAGCGATGATGCTTGGTTTTCAATAGGGTATGGTGGGAGTTTTCGTAGGGACGAAGAAAGCGAATGCTAAATTTGCATATCTGCCCACCCGAGTAGATATTTACGCGTTGCTGATAAAATTAATGACGTGGTCAAGTTAGTATGCCCTCGTGTCACAGTTTTCGCCGCTGTTTAATACACGTGGCAGCACACTTTTCCTTCAACCCCTTCCAATGGACCCAGACCAAAAAAATATTGGCCCGTGAAACTTTCCAGCTGTTCAGACCAGGAAGAATCGAGAAGATTTAGGAATCGTGCACGGTCGCATTTTTCCTCCGCACAGTGGCAAAATCCTGGAAGATTCCTAAACAAGCACAAATGGGAACGAGTCCTCTTGTGTGGTGGCCTTTTAGACTCCCCTGTTTCCATCAAGCCTTCTTGAAATTGTATTTTTCTTTCATTTCCTTTCTTTTATTATTATTATTACTATTATTATTATCTCTTTAAACCACATTTAATATTTCAGAAGATACAAACTGGAAAGAGCCAAAGGAGAAAATAGCAAACAGATTTGCTAAAAGCTGAGAAATCTCGGTTTCGCCTTCTGGTTTTTACTTTAAATTGGACCATTATGAATACCATCGTAGTACATGACACCCCAAAAGGAGATATTGACGAGCCATTCTTAAAAACTGCCTTAAATACCAAGCGGCACTCAGCATCGGCAGATTCAGCCACGGTTCCAGGATGATCAATAATCTCTAGCTGAAGAGTGACCAAAATATCCATTGAAAGAACCATCAATAACATGTCTGGACTATGCATCTTCCATGCCATAGCACCAAGATAAGGCACTCGCTGTTCTAAAAAAATTCCTGAAAAACAAAAAGAACAGAAAAAGACTTGGTAGGAGCTTAACAAATGCACTTTTGGCAAGTTTCTGCCATACGGGCTTTAACTTATGAAGAAACTTTGATATGTTATTGCTTGGGTTATGCAATGCAGTTATAGCTATTAATGCTAAACCTCTCTGATTCACAAACGGTGGCTTCACCCAATACAAACCTAAATTAAGTTCACTAACTTAAATAGGCTCACCAACCTCCAAACTGGCATAGCTAAAAAGACTTGACCAGGAGTTAATTGACACAGTTTCATCCACTGGCTCATGGAGTTGTGACAAATTTTTATTGTAAATGCCATATAAAAGCAGAATAAAAATGTTTAGAACCTTTTCCGTAGGACTGACTATGAGCAAAGTCTCCATGTCCAAGCAATGAGAAATCTCTCTATCCTATGGGCCACAGGACTGGTTTAACAAACCAATTCAAGGGAATAAGACTAGAATTGCTGCTTAGTCTTCCTGAAAGTGAAAGAATCTACCCAGGCATTGACTGTTATGCAAACGAAAAAGAAGAAAGTGGAGAAATATACTCGAAGAAACAAGGCACAGAAGTTTGAGAAGTTAGCTTCAATTCACAGCCTCATATACTATAACACAGGAGCAATGCAGATAGACTCTCACACCATCGCATGGAAGTTGTTTTAGCAACATGGATACTTGATACCAAACAGCTAAGAGTTAGGGACCAGCAGCATACTGACTTGTTATTTCACAGAACAAACTAAATCTATGGCACAATACAAACATATTATGCTCTTTCCTAATTTAGCAATCAACCACACCTTATAACACAAACGGGACTAATCCACCATTCATTTGTATGTGAGCACCCAGAGCCACCATTTATTATGCTGTGGGATTGTCAAAAATTCCTCTGTCAACTTCCCAACTGAAATCTTAAAATGATGGCCATATAAGGATGCCCACTTTAATTCAGCACAATAAACAAAATTACCTGAAAATACTGTAAAAGTGCAAGCAGTTATTCAAGGGCAGTCCAGGCAGTTTTGTATCTCAACTTCTTATTATGACTTTCCTGCCAAAGTTTCAAGAAAAACATCAAATACATTTCAATTCCCCAGCGGAACACATTTGCCATTTAGTTTCTTTTTCATCAGAAAATGGGATGAAGGGGTATAATTGGCACATAATTCATTGTTCAAAGTTCATTAACAGAAAATACCGATGTCTAACCAGTAACAGAGATTCTGGAAAATAGCCATGGGAAGACTAATCCGAGGAGCACCATCAGAAAGCACAAAACGTAATCTATCATCAATCAGATACATTATGCCAGATGAACCAAGCGATACTATAAATTACCAACTCAATTATCCCTAACCCCCCCCCCCCCCAAAAAAAAAAAAACCATGCCAATTCACAAGCATACTTCCAATTTCACCAAAAATTTTCTTGTTTTGCAAAAAAAATGGAACAATGGATGGCGCTTACCTGCTCATCGATCATTGCATTGCTCTTCTCCACCTGCCTGGCCAAGTTGTCAATCTTAGCCAACGTCTTCTCATACAAATCCTCCAAACTTGCTGTATAATTTGAAGCATCCGATCCAACCAACTTTCTCAAATTCGCAATCCCAAAACCCTCAGCGTACATATCCAACTTGTTCTGGTCCCTCGATGATTGCTTCCTGTCACCCAAACTCTGCTCGTTTCTATCCTCATTCATTGACATCAAACTCCTCACCTCGCAATTCAGCGCTGGGAACGGGGAATTAGGGCTAAAAGATCCGTAATGCCCCCGGAAAGCCGGCCCTATATTCACTACGTCAATCGGTTTGGGATCGAACGAATCATTCGACGTTCGGAACTGATACACGCGGTACTCGTGCGTGTGCATCAATTGCTCTTGCACAGGAGTAGTAAACAAGAGGAACACGCAAGGAGCGAGAGTCATTGAAGTGTCGGAATTCTCAACAGGGAACGAGAACTCAGATTTGGTGGAGAGAGAATGGGTGACCGAGAATTCGCGCATTGAAGGGCGGATAGGGGTTTTACGGCGGCTGGAGAACCAACCGAGGAGGTCGCGGCGATGGTTAGTGGGGGAGGAGAGGAATCGGCGGAGGAAGGGCCAGTCGACCCAGCCAAGTGCGTCGTAGAACGAAAGAGGAGACCCGAAGCAGAGAAACGAGGTGACGGTGGCGACGAGCTGAGGGGAAGAAGCATCGGAGAGAGTTTGGGGAGAGTCGTCGGAGAGAGTGGGCGTTATGTAAGTGACGTGGCCGAACAATAGACCGTCCACGTCGCCAAGAGAGGAGGAGATCCGTTGCATCACGGCGGCTAATGTGGGACCCGATATTGCAAGCTTCTGCAAGGGAAGGTCGCCCATGGCTCCAACGCTCTCTCTAGGGAAAGAAAAAACAGAGCGGGATCGCTTACTGGTAAATACTATAGAATAACAAGAAGCCCAAAGGCCAAAGCCTCGAGGCTTCCCAAGAAAGAACATGGTTGAAAACTTGTAAGCGACAAGTCGTTCGCCAGCGAATGCCGCGGCAGATGAACTTTCCTCCTCGCGACACGTCGTTAGTTTGAGAACGTTTAAATTAGTCATTTCTGGCGCTGCGATCACCCACAAACATAACCTTGCAAAGGAGGCGTAAACATTACAGCTTTTTATAAAATTTAATGGAATTGAAGGTATACATTATTTTCTTAGACGAAAAGAATAATTTTGCCAAGGCAACTCATGTACTAATAATCTCTATTTACAGATAAAACTAATCAAGAATGAAAAAATTTGAGAAGTAACTACAAACATATGAATTATAGCTGTGTAAGGATTTGACTCTATAGAAGAAGTAAGAACTCTATTCAGTACTGGATGGGACGACTTTGGCTCCATCATCAGTGGAAGGAGAACCAAGGGCCAGCTCTGCCTTAATCTCCTCCAGCTGCTGAAGAACCTGTTCTGCTTCTGGACGAGCTGCCGGAGTGGGGTCGACGCAATGGAGTGCTAGTTTTAATGTGTTGAGCAACTCATCGCCTATAGTTGGTGCATTTCTCATGAGCTCCAAATCAAAGACCTCACTAGTCCATTCCTCCTTCACAATTGATGCCACCCACTGAGGCAAATCCATGCCATTGATTGGTTCGCCTGGTGATTTCCCAGTCAAGAGCTCCAAAATGATCACTCCAAGGCTGTAGATATCAGTCTTCATGTTGGTATCCTCAAGTGTCGAAAGTTCAGGTGCACGGTAGCCAAGTGCTCCAGTGGTAGCAATTACATTAGTGTTGGCAGCAGTTGTCATAAGCCAGGAGAGGCCAAAGTCTGCAATATGCGCATTGGTATGCTCGTCAAGTAGTATGTTGCTTGATGTGATGTTCCCATGTACTATAGTCTCCTTAGTGTGGAGGTGGTTCAGTCCTCTTACAATTCCAATGGCTATGTCCATCCTTGTTGACCAGTTGATACCGGTCTCTGGCCCACGAGCTGCAAGGGAAGATTGTGCACCAGAAATAGTTTCATGTTTAGAATGTGCAGTTTGTCAGGGAATCTATATATCAAGGAAAAATATGAACTGTCTCACGTTCAAAAGCAAAGCCATACAACTTCCATTCGCACATCTGTTTCTCATTCAGTTTTTAGTCATGAAACAATACGAATCAATTATAGATGAACCAGCAAGTACATTATCCTACTTTATACGGAAAAAGAAATATTGATTACTTTTGCACTGTTTGGTCTTATTTCATTTTTACTCGGATGAATATATGCAATTCAATGTAGCTTGACTTATCCTAATTTATGTGTGGATGCAACAGATACTAGTTTTCTTCGGCATAAAGCTTTTCTTTTCTGCTTATCAGTAATGACTAGATTTTGAAAGGTTGGTTGAGCCCATACTGACCATGGAGAAAAGATGCAAGGCTTCCCTTAGGCATATAGTCAAAGACAAGAAGCTTCTCTCCTTTAGGTCCCAAGTAATAAGCTCTCACTGCTAAGAGATTTGGGTGGCGAATTCTTCCCAGCGCAACCGCCTCAGTTTCGAACTCCTGCTGACCCTTTGTGGTCTTCTCTCTCAACCTCTTTACCACAACTTGGTTGCCATCTTCTAGTGTTGCCTTGTATGCTGTTCCAAAAGTGCCTTTTCCCATTATCTCCGCAGTTGCACACAGCAGGTCATCAGCTGTGAATATAAATGGACCAACAAAATGCACTAGCTTTCCACCCATTTTGCTACCTAGTTCCACTTCACCTGCAGGAACTGCCTTTTCTGCTTTCTCTACTGCTGCTTGGCCGGTGGATTTACCATTCTTTTGCTTCAAAGCAGCCCTTTTTCTCATCAAACAACAAAGCAAAATGCAGCAGAGTAGGAACAGAATAGCCAGCAGGGCACCAGCTGCTATAAGTATGATATTCTTGGTGCTTAGTTTCTGGTGATGTTCCTTCCGTGACTCTGGTGTAGGAGATGGGAGGATTACAGGTGGTGGTGAAGGACAAGGGGTTTTAGCGCTGTAACCACAAAGCTGAAGATTTCCCACAAATGCACTCGAATCGAACTTTTCAGAGAGTTTAGAAGGAACAGAACCAGATAGATTGTTGTAGGAAACATTGAAAGCTTTCAGATTAGCTAGCTGAACAAGGGAAGTTGGAATTTCTCCAGTAAAATCATTTTGGGAAAAATCAAGCTCATTGACACCAGAGAGGTTACCAATGGTTTCTGGGATAAGGCCCGTGAATTTATTGTTTTTCAGGTTGAGCAGCGAGAGGTTCTGCAATCTGTCTATAGATTCTGGAATCTGTTTATCAAGGCAATTGGCCTCTAGATTCAATGAAAATAGAGATGAAAGGTTGGAGAAGCTAGTTGGAAAGCTTCCGTTTATGGTGTTGTTTGATAAATCAAGGTTTTGAAGGCTTGATAGCCTTCCTAGTTCACTAGGTATAGTCCCAGAGATCTGGTTATGACTTAGAGAGATCTCCTGTAGCAAAGCCAAGTTGCAAATGGTGGTTGGTATCGTTCCAGAGAGAAAATTATGATCGAGAGTCAAGAACTGAAGTCGGAAAGAATTATTTCCCAATTTAGGCCAAGAATCTGGGATAGAACCAGAGAGATTGTTGTGTTGGAGAGCAAGGAAAGTGAGGGAAGAGGAATGAGTGAGACTAACTGGGATGGTACCCGTCAAGGAATTGAAGCTCATATTAACTCTGTATAACCTGGTAGAGTTGGCAACACTCGGAGGAATTGTGCCGGTGAGTGAATTATTGCTTAAATCAAGAGTCTGGAGAACAGGGCAATTACCAATAGATGAGGGTATGGACCCTGAAAGCCGATTGTTGAATAGATAAACCCCTTTCAGGTTAGGAAGGAAACCAAGAGACCAAGGAATAGTTCCCACGAGAACATTGTCGTGGAGGCTAATCTTCCGAAGTGCTCGAAGTTGGCTAATCTTCTCAGAAATTCTGCCTCCTAGCCCCCTCCAAGGAAGTTGGATTGCAATTACTTGTCCCTTGACGCATTTGATTCCTGCCCACCCACCAGAACAAGCTCCGAACCCACTGTCATTCCAGCTGCGTAGAACACCTCTGGAGTCAACTAGTTCTCTTTTAATAGCTCGAAGAGCTTGATAATCTGCTTGTGCGGTAATTATCCCCTCCCATTTCTGGCATGAAGCAAATTGAGCGGTTAAAGACAGCAGACACAACAGTACATGAATACGAAGAAAGCACTTGTCCCAGAAATTGTTGTTATGTCCCATGAACACCAAAAGTATAAATGTTAGAGATAAGTGACGGGATAGAACTGAAGGGATTCCCAGGATTCCCTATCCTTTCCCCCCTTAAAATCAGTTGAAAGAGAGACGGAGAGAGATGGATTTGGTTCCAAGGTGTCAAAAGAGTTAAGATAGGGAGCAAAAGAAGTTAAGAGGCGGAGAAGAAGATTGTGTCCGTTCAGCATCAAAAGTTCGCGGTTTAACCCTTAACGGTTAGTTCCAGTTTCACATTCTTGATTCATGAAACGTCCGAACCACGGACCAAGGATTTCCCTTCTTCAACGGCTCTATTTTTCCAACGGTATATTACAAGCTTCATCTGCAACTGAAGTACGATATTTTAACCACGTATATAAACTTGCCGCCTTGTACTCCCGTCTCCAAAAACAACTAAAATAATTTGTTCTTCCCTATCTATGTGTCATGAAGCCTGTTCTCCAACCGCTCCATTTCTTGAAGGGTTAAATGCATTCATTGTCCACATCAGAATTACAGTACTGCCACCATGGTACGCTCCTGCATCGGTAAAATTAAAACAATTCGCCCATCTCCCGATGTCATTAAGCCTGTGTTACTGTTTCTCCCGACATCATTAAGCCTGTGCGTCACCTCTTAAATCTATTTCATAAAAACCTTTCCTTACAGTTACGCCATCCTAAAATAAAATATTTAAGCACTTTTTCAGTTTTCCTTGCCAAAATGGACCATTAACTACATTCCGTTTCTCCCCTTTATATCGATTAGGATCTCATTTCTGATAATCAGTTAAAACAAAAACACATCACCTAAGGAGAAAGGCTTATGTTAAACGCATTATGAATCCCTTGCTGCAAGTCCCTCAGAGAATACCAGATTTCATGCGTGCCCCAGATTAGCATGATTTACCTATTCAAGCAAAGCAACGATACACACGAATAAAAAATTGACTTCACTCCCGCACTGTTTTGAAACAACGAGTACATGCTTGCCATGCCAGGCATACGAAGAGTACTCGATGTTTCCTATAGAACGTTGACCATCAGTTCTATGAAATGAGAGCACTTATCCCATCAAATAGATATTAGGCTGAAACCAATGAGTGGCATACATATCACATGGACGGCATATCAACTTTAAAAAATCAAAACTAGAATGACTTGTAGGACAACAATGTCAAGACCATCACTCTAGAATACGGCAAGGATTGATCGAATGTTTCCCATAAGTGTCATTCTAAGCCATGGGTAGTTAGATAGAGTAGTTGTAGATCTCTTATCTTTGGGGAGTAGTCATAACTACAGCCTCGTAGGCACTCAAATTCAATTAACAGCTACTCGTAACAGTTCATCCATAATACATAATATTAGAGAGCCAAAGCTAAGCTATACACCAAACTAAGCCCTGCATACAAGAGATCCTATGGATCTTGCAGCTATATGAAAAGTAGTTGCAGAATGATCAAGAACCGGTTCTATAATTAATGGAATAAAGGCCAAAGTCGACACAAACACAAGTAAATCAGAATGGCATCAATGGAGACCACTTCCAACATATGGTAAATCATAAGCAAAGAAGATGATCTGATTTCAGCCAATATCTCGCGTGCAAATTCCATCAATTGGTCATAGAAAAAGGGCCCATCTCTGGAATTCTAACACAAAAGAATTCACAATTCCATGGTATTTAATAAAAAATTACAAAGAAAAATTTTATACTCAAGAATTTGTTAAAAAAAAAAATCAATTACAGATGATACCGAGTGAAATAAGTCCTGAAAAGAAAGATTTGTAGATCCATTTACCAAGAACATAAAAGTAAATTCTAAAAGAAACATCGAGATGATTGATCCTCATAAAATCGAAGAAATCTATTGATTACAAAGAAAATTCCTCCAAAAGTATAAGTAAATATAATTCTGTCTACCAGTACCGAACGATAGTTTTGCTCAAGTCAAAAGGTTCCTAATCCGGCGATTTGCAATCAAATCCGGATCTCAGACACGCGTGGCAGCAGCAGCTGTTGCGACGTTGGAGGCGGCGCCGCCAAGGAATGACAGAAATCCGGTGGCTGCAGGCTCTTGCTCGTCCAAGAAGAGGTCCTCAGGAACCCTGAACGCACCATGTAGACAAACAATGGCCACGCCCACCATAAGAGCAGAAATGAGTACAGATCCGACGCTAGTGAGGAACACTACGACCACGCTGAGGACAAGGAGGATCCCGAGGGTCTCGCGATCGGAGCATGTACGGCCAAATATGACCAGAGGCTGATCGGAGGGGCGGAAGAGATACAGGAACAGCCAGGATGAGAGGAGTCCGACCAGGAGTAAGAGCGAAAATGGATTGGAAAGCAAGGAGAAGGCCAAGATCGCAGCGATGACGGTCAAGTAATTGACACGGAAGTAGGAGTAGTTCTTGCGGACGCGAGCGGCGGCCTCGGAGAGAGACTCCGGCTTGGAGAAGGCAGAGCGATCGGCGAGCTCAGCCCAAGGGCGGCGCTGAGAGAAGCCGTGGTGGACAGTATTGGTGATGTGGTTGACGAATGCGCGGAAGGCTGGGGTGGCGACGGGAGGCTGCGATTGGGCGGCGGTGGGGACGGTGGCGGCGGGCTGGGAGTTGGTGATTGGGAGTATCGGCGGAGACGGAGACGACATTGTGGTTGATGTTTGTTTGTATCTTTTTAGGGCTCTTGACAGAGAGGGAAGATTTTGCAGAGACGTAGAGAATATAGGGGGCCTACTAAGTTTAAAGGAGAACGGGAGAGGAAATCGCTGGGCGTGAGTCGAGAAGTCGCTGGGGGGTGTTATTAATTTAAGCGTAGCGAGATGAGAACATAAGAGAAGAGATGGTGGCGGATCGAGAAAAGGATGTCTTACGGTATTTTATTCCCTTCTTCGTCCCGATTTTGCCAGACGCGAGAAGAGTCAGACAAGTGAAGAATAATAATAGTGTAATAAAGATTAAAATTAATTGCTATTGATTTTTTTTTTATCAATATTTGCTTCCTTTCCTGTAAAATTAATTTTACTTTGTGTTGACCAATTGACAAAGAAGGAAGAAACAGACATAGCAGCAGACATCGAAGATCAATACCTGATGGCCTGAAGAACAAGGCTTCAAGGCTCAATTTTGAGGCCCAGTGGCCTCAGCTTCAATAATCAACTCCTTCCCGTCATACCTTTTCCCCAACGCTTACAATCAACAACGTTCTTTTGAAATCAACAACTCTGTGATACTAAAATCGCTTTCAAAATAAAAAATTTTGAGATCAAATTTTGAAATCAATAACTCTACGAGTATAATGTTTCTTGCTCTGCACACATTGTGAAGGATGCGAAAGAGGCTCCAACAATAGCTAAGAAGCATGACTTAAAAAGTATAAAAAAATTTAACTTCATGCACGAAACTCCCGTACCTAAAGTTCAAAGAAAAATTAGATGTGCATCCGATCAGTTTGACTTTATCTTTGTTTATACAAAGAGATTTTATTTTATTTTTTTCTAAATTGGAATTTGTGATCTTGAAGTTATAATAAAATAATTAGACTATTAAACTAAAACCACAATTATGCAGAATGAGGCATCATAGCAGTACTTCCAATCTCATTTGAGAATAAGGTATTAGAGAGATACATTATAACATAACTCGAATGTTTTACATTTGCATCAGTCAAAAACAAGGCACAGAACTTTGCATAACATTCAACAAAGACAGGTTTTATGAAACCAAATCACCGTAGAAACATATCTCTCCGAAAGCATTGAATCGGGTCTGGAAAAAATAAAATGAGAAGCCAGATTCAGAAGGTGGATCCATTCCATCCGAAGTTGGAACCCTGTAAGCAAAAATACATAAGTAGTGGCAGAAAATGGCCGTTCACATGAACATAACTAGAAAAATAAGCTAAATTATATTATAAGAAGAAGGTGATAACTGTCATCACAATATGACAAATGTGAGATTTATTTACATGATCTAGTTCTGGTGTAAAGCATGCAAACACTGTGCATTTTCTTGGCTTTGATGGGCCTAAACAAACAGGAAGAATGCAATGAGAAGAAATATGTGAATGGTCTTGACCCATCTTCTTGAAAATTACGAGTGCAAATGGCTCGCCTTGGTATCATAAAATTTGAGATAGAATCGACCCTTGGGAACTGACAACTTTGCCTCGAGAATTGAAGCAATTGCAGCACTCAGTTTCTTGTTCATGTTGGAGTTGATACCACCTACGGACACCAGCTCACCATAAGCTGCTGGCTGCTCAGTTCCACCAAATGCAATAGGTATTGATCCCTTTAAAACAATCATCACATACTGCGAGAGCAAGACAACGGAGATTAACAAAAACAAAAAAAGTGGTAAAATGTCCCGAAAGAAAAAAATAAAAAGAAAATTGAGGTAAAAATCTTCGAGGAAGCAAGCCAAGTCCAGGCTAATTTCAGAGCAATAGTAATCATATGCTTCAAATCTATAATACATACAGCAGCTTTGGGGAATGCATCAAAGTGGGTGGGGGAGCAGAAGAGAGAAGAAGGCTCCTACATAGAACATTGGTTAAGAACTCGGCCCTTGTCCGTAAGACAATTATATCTTATTGATATTCGCATTTCCCAAATACCATTATTATTTTTTAAAACCCCATATGACAATTGCTAAAACAATCGCTTTTACGCACTAAAATAAAATTAGGAAAAGAAGAAGGGGAAGGAGGAAGGATATTTACGCCGGGGGGTTTGCCGATGATGCTGGCGACGGTGGAGGTGGCTTCGGAGAGAATGGCAGAGGTGTCAACGCCGTCAAGTCTCACGTTCGTCGAAATGTTCAGGCAAGGCATCTTCTCTCTCACGAGTGACTGCCGAGACCTTGTGCAACTAAAATCCCTCACGCTGCTTTCTTCGGTATCACCGAAGGCGGTGGGGAGAAATCATCAACGAATTCCCCAATATACCCCTTAAATTTTCTCTAATATTGCTTAATCATTTGTTTTTGGTCAAGAAAAAAATAAACATTAAAAGTACTTTAATTATCACACAATTATTTCTGTTTATTATAAGGTGGACTATAGCATAAAAAAAAAAGTACAACAAATTACTAAACGGCTCCAGTGGTAATCATCCTTGTTTTTATTATAGATATGTATAACTCTTTTATAGAATTTTTGTTTTCATTAGTAAACCTGATAATTTTACATTTTCGGCCCTACATGAGCCCATATCGCTGGGCAAGTAGGCATTTTAGAACGCAAAGAGACCCAACAGGATGTTTGCGTGTGGCCCATCAATCTCAAATCTACATGAGGGTTTAAAATTTCTGTTGCCAATTAATCTTCACTTCCAGACTGGAGTGTAAATAAATCGATAAACTCAATAATAACTCGATATCTCAACCTAATAAGAAATTATTCAAGTTCATTGATTTTTTTCATAAATAAGTGATATTTAAAATCAATTTTGAAATTTTTTTATTAATAAAATCAAATATAAACAATCTTGAACCCAACTAATTAAATTTTATAGTAACTTTGCTTTACTCTTCGTTCAATAAAATCTGTCCATAACTTAAGAAGAAAATACTAGTAGATTCATTATATATATAAATTAATTATACACTAAAATTTAATATTTTTATTAAAATAAACTTTTTTTGTCTTTTTAATTTTATTTATAACAATATATTTTTATGATTTTAACTATTTTTATTAGTATTATAAAGTTAAATAAGCTATTTATAAACGGTTCAAGGAATCGGTTAGATAAAAACTCGATATGTTAAGACATGTTTACTAAACGAAATTTTAATAAAATAAATGTATTATTGGTTTGACTCAATTTTTTCAAAAACTATATTGAAACTCGTCTTTAATCTTGTTTATTAAATTAACCGACGATAAACAACATGTCAAAGTTCAGTTCCACTTAACTCGATTACACCCATAAGTGGCCGTTGTGCAGACCGTACTCAAACGTTTCTTATTTCCGAACGGGTTTTAACTCCAACCGCTGACCGACGTAATAAAATATTGCAGGGAATCTGAAATGTAACTTCAGTTGAGATGGGTATACGAACTCGTGTGAAACCTGCTCCGGCAAGGCGCAATTTACACTTGGTGCGTCGGAAGGAAATATATGAATTGGAAAGCGCGGGTTCAACAACAACACAAAAATAACATTCAACCCCATAATTTTTTCTTGAGCGAATAAAAAATATTATTAAGATCATCCATTATCATCGTGATTCAATCTCTCCTCGTGATTTAATTTCTCCAATAATAATAATAATAAATAATTACTTAGATAATTATGATTTTAAATAATTTTTTTTAGGCCTAACTACACAATATCAAATTGAAAATTTTGAGTGTATATCTCAATTAACACCTTTTTTTTTTTTTTGTAAGGGAGAGTTTGATGAAAGGATTTGAACCTATTTTTAATGATAGAAATACACAAAATTATTACCACACGGCTGGTTCAACTTGTAATTAAAACCTAAACAATATGCTTCCATTAATTACTGACAGAATGTTGATTGTATCAATTTCTTTAGCGTCGTCCGCTGGATCCAGGAATTAGTGTGTGTACGCAGCACAATTTTTATGCATCTTTCAGACAAAACTAGACCAAATAATGTAAGGAAAGTAGAAGCTACGCCTCATTTTTCATGGTCCAATGGGTTTCAGGCCCCTTAATAGACAATGGTATAATTTAATCTCTTGGAAGCTTTTGAAATATAATCAACCTAGCAATAATTAAGTTCGACACGTTCACGCCTCAGACGAGACAGAGACGGAAAGTTAAATAGAGACACGAGACAGAGAGCCGTGCCTATCGGAATTGAAAGTTACAGCTTGGAGTTACCTCGTCCGGCTGTTGTGTCATAAACCTTAAGGAAAAAACGTGTCCTGGGGATAGATAACTTGTCTTGTAGAATTGTGCCAAGTCCAGCAATTAAATTCCTTTTCACTTCTTTGTTGATGCCGCCCATGGATACTATCTCCCCGTACGCCGCTGGTTCTTTGTTACCGTTAAACGATATGCCCACTGACCCTTTGAGTATGACCATCACAAACTGCACGGTATCAAGAACAGAGAGAAAAAAATAAGGACCCTCTAAATTGCCAACTGTATACGTTCGCAAGTGTCGAAGGGAAATCAATAAGCAGTCCAAACTAAGATTCTAGGAAAGTAGAAGGATCGTTGTAAACCACATGATCTAAATCTAGCTAAAGATATAAAAATGAAGAGAGAGAGAGAAATACATCTTCAGGTTTGCCGATGATCGCCGAAACAGCTTTCGTAGCATCTGAGAATATGGGATCCTTATCGACTGCATCGAGGTTGACGTTAGTTGTGATGTAAAGGGCAGGCATCTTCTGTCGTCCCTGTTGATTGTGAATGGGATCTATGAAAGTACTTGAATAACAGATGGCTGGAGATGTTCTCGACAAAGATATCTTCGCATCCCATTCATTAGATATTCTTCCTACATATGAACACAAGAAAATTGTGAAGTCGGATGAAATGTCATTCTTAGCCTTACACTTTTTTATTTTTTATTTTTGGGCAATTGAAACATTTTTCACAATTATATTAAGACTTATTTTTTTTTTAATATGGGAGGCTCTTTAATGTACGGAATTCAATGCATATATTTTTTATATATAATTTTTATTTGCATTTAGACTACTTTTTCCAAAATTTTGTCTCGTAGGAATTTTAATATAAACCAAATTCATGTTAGAAATCATAGTTAAAAAGGGAAAGTTGAGGGCACATTTCAATCATTTTCTTTATTTAGGTATTTATGTAAATATTACTCTGTCCGACCTCTATATTTAACGAAATCATAGAAAAAGGGTATAATGATTATCATTCATGTTAACATTTACCAAATCACATAGATTCTCTATGCGAATCACATAATTATTAGGCGCGACGGCCACAATCCATCACTTCGCGACCCGCCAAACCGACATCAAACCCGGCCTCCGCGGCCCGCATCCAGATATCCAACCGCAAAGAAACGGTAACTCTCCTAGACGCAATTTGACTATTGCTCTGACAACGCGCATTGTTGCGGCCAGCGTTTCTTGAATTCCAGGCGAATTGCTCTTGGATCCGTTGCAAAGTAAAAGCGCCGCGTTCCTCGATGGAGCAGCGCTTGTGGAAGGCGTTCCGACAATCTTTCAACACCGAAAGTTCCTTATCTTTAGAAACCCTAGCTTCTACGAGGTCTCTCATCGTCAACCCCCACACATCCGATTCCACAGTTTCTTCAATTCTTGAAACCCTAACCCGTTATCTCCAACTCAGTATCGCCGACCCGGTCATTCAACACCACGTTCTCAAGTTGCTTGCCGACATCGCTTCCCACCGATCTCACGTCTCACCTCTGGTATTCGAGTCGATTCGTTCCAACTCGCTCCTCGCCACCGAGGCCAGCGTCGCCGCGGAGTCTCTCACTGTGCTCGCTTCGATCTCAGAGAGCCATCGGAATTTGCAAAGCGAGCTCGACGACCAGTCTTTCTTGTCGCTCTGTTTCGGTCCCTCTGTATCCGTACGGTTGCGGCTTCTTAGGAATGCCGAGAGGCTGGGGATACAGTCGCACGTGATGTTCGCGCTTTTTTTAGGTTTCACAAAGGATCCTTATCCTTATGTTAGGAAAGCTGCTTTGGATGGACTAGCCGGTTTAGGCAAAGGCGGCGCGTTTGAAGATCGCAGCCTCGTTGAAGGATGCTATAACCGTGCTGTTGAGCTTTTACAAGACTCCGAATATTGTGTACGGTCTGCAGCTGTTCGCGTGGTAACAAACTGAATTATTCGCAATCTTTTGTCCGAATCTGTTTTAACTTTTCTTTCTCGGCAATCATTGTCATGTTTGTAGTGTATGCCAACCTGCTATTTTCTGATCATCATTCTCATTGGATGATGATGGTGATTTGCTTATTAACATGCATAAGGTGGTTATTTGTTTTTTCCGCGGACAAGGTGGCGTGGATTATTTTGATGCTTACGGGATTTTTTTTGGTGGTGAATCCAGGTTAGTGAATGGGGTCAAATCCTTGTAGCAGTCAGTGAAGATAAAGATAGAAGAAATTGGTCAGATGTGGTATTTGTACAGGTACATTTCAGTCACATTTCTTAACATATGGTTCTGATGTGACTACAATGGAGGGTAAGGGTAGTGAACTATCTTACTGTTTTTGGTTTCAGTTTTAAAGGATGATTTTTATCTAGTTCTGTCTTGTCCAGGAGGTCTTTAGGCAATTCACTTCCCTTACCCTTCTGTGGGTGTGTTTGTGGTAACATAAACTCTGCATTGTTTCATTTCGAGCTTTCTGTTGAAATTTACAAGTGTGTAATACAATTATATCTTTTTGTTTGTGTTTGCAGCTTTGTTCTATGGTACGAGATATGAGTGTGGAGGTCAGAGTTGGAGCCTTTAATGCCCTTGGAAAGATGCAAATGGTATCTGAGGAGATTTTATTGCAAACTCTATCGAAGAAGGTCCTTAGTATCATAAAAGATAAGAAATCTGCTTGCCAGTATAATGCAGAAAATGCTGCTGGAGCTTTTGTGCATGGTCTTGAGGATGAATTCTGTGAGGTAGCTTGTGGTGTTAACTCTGTGTCTTTAGGACAGTAGTTTCTTCAATTTTTTTCTTGGTCTCTACATTCCACACATTCCCTCAACCAACACCCATACTATATGGTCTTGTTTTATACATGAGACTCTAGCAGGAGCATAGTTTGATGGGTCTCTTCTTCCCTTTGTCTGTAGTTTAAGTCCTATTACCTGCTAACTCATTATCATAAAGAACAAATCTTGCATATTTGTGCGTTCTGACACTGATTTTGCTTGTCTTAAGGTGAGAACAAGTGCCTGTTTCTCTTTGCGTATGCTTGTCATCCTATCTTCTGAGTTTGCCGGGCGAGCCTTGAATTTGTTAATGGACATACTGAATGATGATTCGACAATTGTCAGGTTAGAGGCTTTGGAAACACTTCATCATATGGCAACCTTTGAGCGTCTAAAGGTGCAAGAGATACACATGCATTTGGTGAGATTTTGGTGCTTTTTTAGTTCTGGAAATTTTTCAAATTTGTGGAATATAAGCTCTTTGATGTCTTCAATCTGCTGCATAAATCTGTTTGAAGAGGTAGAATTTTTTTTTCTTCATTGGATACTTCAAATAAAGTTCTTTGGTTCTTTATCCCTCATACATATTATCAATCTCACATCTCATTTTCTTTAGTGGGTTCTGAGAATTTAGAACCATTAAAATTTTGCATCAAATTGTTTCTATTTACCAGTCATGCTTAAGTGTAAGGCCTTGCTTTAAGTTATTTTGAAATTCCTCTAATGAAAAAAAAATAAAAATCAACAGTATATAGAAACTCAATTGTCACTTGATTTTGCAGTTCCTGGGAACTCTACTTGACAGTAATGATCAAATAAGATCTGCAGCGAGAAGAACTATTAGATTATTGAAGCTTCCCAATTTATATTTATTTAGACTCTTAATTGATGGCCTGCTTGGGAATTTGGAGAGACATCCACAGGTCAGCTACTCCTTCAGCATAGTCTGGTATAAGTTTTCAAATAAACCCAACAATAAAAAGAATGAAAGAAAAGAAAAGGAAGCTTGTGACATATCCAGAACACTGTAGTATAATGTCTCTCTTAATAAGTTGTTTAATTTGCCGTTTCCCTAACATGTTTAAATTCTTCTTTCTAGGATGAAGCTGAGGTCTTCTGTGCCTTATTTTATGTTGGGCGAAACCATGGCAATTTTGTCTTCCACTTTATCCAAGAGGTTTCTCAAGAGGCAAGTGATCATTTGCACATGTTGGTTTCCCTATTTGAAATTTTTGTTATTTATGAGAATAGACACTCCCGACAATTTTGTTACGGGAGTGAAACAATCTTTGGTTGGCACAGCTCTTGATTGCAATATTTGGCTCCTGCTTTTAGAAGCCTGCTAATGGTGTGAATTTTGTTTCTCTAGGAAAACCACATCTTTGCTAATAATCTTGGACATGGCTCAATTGAACTCTTAAATCTTCCTTAAGGCTGCTACTGACCAAGTTACAATCATGCACTCAGTTTATGGCAAAAACACCAACTTACAAATAGTATTCAATCAACGGAGGCTATATACTCTCTTTTCTTTTTCTCCCATTTCCTTTCACTTTTTTCTTTTTACATTTTTGGTCATCAAGGTTTCAATTTCTTTTGTTGTCATGTATATATGTCCTTTTTTGTTTAGCTTTTGGCACTTTATGTGTTGTGGGGAAATTTATGATATATCTCGCTAGTCCATTTGATTCAGATGGAGCCAGTTGGAGAGGGAAGATTGAGCCTTGATAGTGCTAGAGTGGCGTCATTTCTTGTGCTTTCCATTGCAGCTCCACTTTCACAAGATCAGAATGGTCTGAGCATCCCACCTCAATTATTTTCTTATGCAGTTGTGTTTCTAGCAAGGATCTCCCATGCACTTAGGGATCTTATGGACCAAAATACACTTTTGGAGTACTTGGCTCGGTGTAGTAGCTCCTCCATTGAAGGGGACAAGTTTTTGTTACTTGGGGTTAATGGTGTTGTTCCAAGAGATACTGACCTATTTGCTAGTATGCCTTTGCTGCAAAAAGGTAATAGAATTTCTGAAGCTCAGTTCCTAAGAGCATGTGAATCAAGGGTTGTAACAACTCCAGTTGTTGAATGTCAGCCGGAAGAACGAGATGAAGTCTGGAAATCAATTAATCTTGTACTTGCAAAGGTCAAAGATATCTGGCTATTGGTACAATTAAGGTTCCCCTGTGATGTATTAAGGACTTTGAGGTTGTATTCTTACTCATTTTCATTTTCCTTGATGTGTTTCTTTCTCATGTAGGGTGCTTTAATAATTTTTGCTCATGCAGGGCTTGCAGGAAAGAGTTGACATGGTTTACCCTTGCTTCGTGTGAATCTTCTGGTCTATTGGCATTTGCATTGCTATATCTCAAAGTAATTAAACTACTTGCTAGGACATGGGAACTCATTATATGGAAGGTACAGTCTTGTGAATCTGGAGAATTGGATATCCTGTTGGGGAAGTTGGATGGTAGGCTGAGAGAAATGAGGTGTAGGTTTATAGGGATCTCTATAGAAACAGAGTTGCATATCTTGGAACTTATACTTGTGGCTTGCATACTGAGGATTTCCAATAGTGAAATCTGCTGTTATCGTGCTATTTTCAACAGGTTGTCTGCTACATTATCACGTTTAGAATTTCTCCACCGGGAGGGATCTTTTGAACCAACCAGTTTCATAATTGAAGTTAAGAAGGCGTTGTGTGAGATGGACAGTTCTGTAGCGGATAATCCCTGCAGACCTTCCCAGTTTGCAGACTTAGTAAAGTACTTCTCCCTCAAGCAATTGAATTTATGCAGTACAATAAGGCATATAAAAGCTGAACTGACTGTCCCTGGTAATGATTCAGAAAACCCTTTTTCTTTTGTCTCAGGTTTACCTGTGGGTATTCCTTTGGACATTGCCTTGCATAGTGTTTCAGGTGATAACAGACTGTGGCTGAGGATTACAAGTAGTGAGAATTCGACTCAGTTTGTCTCTTTAGATACAAGCCCATGTAGTGGCTCTAATGAGGTTAATAGATTAACTTTCACGGCACCTTTTTATAGAACTCCAAAAGCAAGCTCCTTCACACTGAGAGTTTGCATAGGCATGGAGTGTTTGTTTGAGGATTTTCATGTGACCAAAGGCTGTGCAGGTCCAAAGCATGTGCTAGTGTATCTTTGCCCGGAGAAAGAAGTTTACTTGCGCATGGTCTAAGGACAACTGCATATCTTCGATGTTTATAACAGTTCAAAGGGTATGTGCATTGATAATAGCACGCCAGCATTATCTGCGAGCTGGATGTCAAGTCGATCCATAAAGAGCTTGTGGATGTGGGTCCGTGGCCTTTGATCTTAACTTATCAAATCCTTGTCAGTCTTTGCCTTAATTGGCTCGTCATTTTTGCAAGGTTGGTTTACTTCTTGGGTTTCATATTGAAAGGCATTTTTTCACGTACTTAATGCCACCTTTCAGCTAGCCGAGTGAGGCTGGGGAACGTTTAAAGGTTATGGATCATTACGTGTATTTTCGGAGCTTGAGTGCATGGCATTGAGACTGTTTTCTTCGGTAAGGTTGGTTTTTTAGCGAATGTTGCACACGGAGCTTCATTTTGGAAAGAAGTTTCATGTGAAACAAACGAAGCGCCATGTAATCTCGAAGAGCGTGCTGGATTCGTCTTTGCCTTTGGGATTCCAGAGATTAAATTATTGGAAGCATCATTCACGTGGTACCATTGGATCAAGTTGTCTCTGAGACCTTGGCCTCGAGTAATGTATATAGACATCCATTGACAATCCTTTCCAGCACAAGGCGTCTTTAAACTAAGAGGGTGTTTTTTTTCTTTCTTAAGTGGCTCTCGTTGCTTTGGCCCCCTTCTCAAGTACTGTATGTGTGTAGTGTGTCTTGCAATTGAATTTCGCCGTCATATTAGAATCTGCCCACTGCTCTTTCTAAACGGATTGATTTTTTGATTGTATTATTATATCCTTTTAGGTAATGAGAGGCTTTTCTCCAATACGAAGATTTGAATTGCAATTACCAGGAGCTATATGTGAGAATGCTGAGAATTTCTCTAGCATCTATGTTTTATGCTCACGACCTAAATTGCAACCTGCAACCTAAATTTCCTATTAAAATCTAGGGACCAGATTTTTATGAAATTGTGGTTCCTTTAGTCCAATATCATTGATAAAAGACTACTTAAAAAGAGTCGAAAATCAAGGAGGACCAACAGAGGTAAAGCTATTAAAGTGTATGCAATGGGAAGGGCCACGGTGAGGCTTTCTATTTTAGAAATTACACTTGACTAGAAATGGATTCAAAACAGAAGACGAGGGGCGAGGCCCTGTTATCAGTTTGTTCTAAATAGTACCGCCAGACATTGATTCCCCCTAGTATTCTAATTCAGCCTGGCCTCGTTGCCCGATTCCTAAATTATCCTCATCTGAATTCAAAAGCTTTCTGAATTCTAATTAATATATTGCTTGCAGCCCATACCCTACCTACAATAAACAGCAAGATGAGCTCCCTCCCCTGTAGCCAATAGCCATCAAAGTCTTTCGTCACACCCTGAATATTGACAGGCATTTACATCACTACAAAACAATAGCTGACAGGAAACATCTTTTCCTAATGGTCCCGTTGTTGTTTTCCTTCCATCCCCCACCCTCCTTTTAAGTATTCAACCTGCGATTGCATAGAGGGGTTAATTTCAGGTGTCAAGAATTGCTTAGCTACGTAAGGAATGTTCAGTAGAAGGTTACATACCGTATCTACCATAGCACCTCCATCAGCAATCCCTCCAAATAACATATATGGAGTCCTTTATAACAACAGAGGCCGAATGCCCTCTATGCTTGTTCAATGGATGACCGCCTATCCACGTGGATCATATGTTTCTGTGCTTGAAACCATGGATCTTCCATCAAAACCACCCAAAGCATGTCTACAAAAGAATCGCAGCTGAAAATAGAAATTTAAAGGTTGAAAGAAACCCAAATTTATGGTCTAAAGAATTATTTCATCTAACAAAGATTCAATCCCAATAAGATATTTCTTTTATGTGGCCCAAAGGAGAAGAATCTGGTCAGTATTACTTGAAGATTGCATTTTCAGAGAGGAATTAATAAAAAAGCCATCACCAGTAATTCCAACAAACAGGAAATTATGAACTCTTACGATATAGCTTAAATCTGTAAACAAAACGTGTGAGTAAGCACTAATCTATTTTCTATGTAGGGTACTGCAGCAAAATGCTAATTATAACAAATTAAAGAATCCAGCTTACAATTGCTGGTTGAAAACAACCAGTGAATGGCAGGCCCTCTTTGTGTCCATACATGAAAATTTCGTCCAAGAATGTTCTCTGTGGTCAAACCGTTCAGCAGATCTGAGGGAAAAAAAATTGCAGTTCAACCATTAAAAGGAGAACTTGGCCGATTTCTCTGAGGAAACTCATTTCCAATATGCTTAAAAAGAGAGATAACAACTAGCATCTTACTTCAAATAGTCATTTCCATCAAATCCGCCAGAAGCATAGAGAACACCATTCAGTTCCACAGAAGCAAGAGAAAATCGCTGGAAAAGCAAACCCATGGGCTAGGGTGAACGTCTTTAATATATTGACAGTTGACATTATTCAAACAGAAAAAAAAGTACACGGTTCATCCCTTGGAAGAAATTCCAAAGAAGTTGGGCAACAAGTTTTACCTTTTGCAGCATTGAGCTTGTTGATACCCATTGCCCAACATCTAAATCAAGCATTTCAACATCTGAAAAGCATTCCACTCCATTCCCACCACCGATGGCAAATATTCTGTTATCTAAAGTAGCACCAGATAAACCCCCTTTTTTCTTACTTAAGGAAGGCCGTAACATCCATTGATTGCTAGCTGGACTGTAGGATTCCACTTCATCATGAATTTTTAAAAACTGTCAGATCCAGATAGGTAGTAGAAATAAACAGATAAAAATTTTGTACAAGCAAATATCTGTGTCATACCACAGACAGCCATTTCCTCCACCAAAAACATAAAGCTCTTCATTCAAAGCTGCTACTGAAGCATATGAACGAACAGAGTTCATCGGCCTTAAAGATTTGATCATGTCCTGAGAAGGCAAATACAAATCCCAAATACAAATCCAGTGCTGATAACCATGAATCACCATCATATCCCCCCACTAGATAGACAAACTCAGTGGGATCCAGATGCAAAGAATCAAAGGAATCAATCCCCATATCATCAGTATGTATAGTGGAGGGATTAGACTTGGATTTGAACATCTTATTCAACTTCTGAATTTCTTCTTCAATCTCAACCTCAAATGCCATGGCAAAAACATTCATGCAACATGGATGAACAGAGTAGACAATGACAAGTATGCACTATACCTATTTACAATTTATGATAAGCAACAATTGACTTGTCAAAGGATGAAAAGGCAAAAACCAAGAAGTGAAACTGCACTTTATACCAGTGGTATCCAATATAAATTCAAATTTTCAGTACCACAGAATAAAATGTTAACTATAACAAAAAATTGTTATGGAAACAGCTCAAACACATTTGGCTTCAAGAAAGCTGTTCAGAAATCCACTGGACTGCAGTTTTCAAATCAATAAAAGTAAAATTTTTTCCTAACTCTTATCTATGCTTATGCAGTGTTCATATCCTAATTTGCGTTGTTCATTGTGCCTAGGCCCCTTCCTCTTTCCAGTCATGCTAAGGCTCCCGACGCAACTACGTCTAGATTAGATCTAGTAGGATTTGTTTTATTTACTATCATCCCTTAGTCTACCTAGCATAACTACTACTTAGGATATAAAACAATATGTTCCCATGAAGTTTTAGCGATAAACAGTCATGGAAGAAAACATAAAAAAATTTCTATGAAGGTCAATCCACAATCTTCCCCAAGTAAACAGATAATTACTCTAATTATAGTCACTTTCAAAGATCCAAAAAGAAACTTTCATTAAACTCTTTATCTATCATGGAGCCAATCAGAAGAACCAAATCACCCCAAAATGTCTTGTTAAGGTCACAAAACCTCTGCACTGAACTCACACCAAAAGCAACTCACTCCCTTACATTACTCCACACAGAATCGTGAGTTTCCTTCAAAAACTAAATAAATGAAGTCAGCTACAACATTCAAGAAAACAAAAACAATTGGCTAAATCGCCTTCAGAAAGGACCATAGAAGAATCACATTTCAACAATATGACAAATCATATTAGCTTATTGTGACGGGTGGATACTACCCAATTCCCACATTTTTAAGAAAGATGGATCTTGGGTCATATAAATGGTGTTAGTGTACACCTCGACGGATACTTTTTGAGAGAAGGTAATTAGCTCGTGACAAGTGGTCTCTTTTGAAATCCTTAAGTTCCTTGTTCTCCTGAACCAACTGCATAGATTGACCCAAAAAGGCAGACGGAGATCAGATGTTAAAAAAAAAAAACTTTCCATCACAGAAAATAAAGAATGTGCTAAACAACAGGCCCCTTCCATTACCTGAGCTATAGTGGATTGACAAGAAAATGAGATACAATAACTTTTTTCAGTATTCTCTTCTGAACCTATTGGATCATTTGAAAAAACATTCTCTTCCAAGTTCATATCATTTACATCAGCATAATTTTCTACATTGTCCTTCAAGGACAAGTGATCCAGTTCATAGCTACGAGCCAATTCCAGCAATTTCTGGAATATTATGCCGTCCTCATTTTGTTCAAATGCCTCATTATCCAACTGCTCTTTCACCAGCTGGTTCTCCCCATCTAAAGAAGTGATATTTAAGTCATCAAATTTCTCCGACATTAAAGGAAGTAGAAACCCTTCACCGTGCTCTCTTGTTTCAGTTGAGGGGAGAGCTTGGTGATTAGGCCTTTGCTTTGCTGCTTCCAGTGGTACAAAAGTACTTGGGGCAACTGCTACAGAAGCAAACAGGGACATCAGCTTCCTGGTTTGAGTGTGGTCTAGCTCAAACCAGAAATGGTTATGACTGTAGTAGATAGCTGCAATGTTGGGCTTGAAATGTTCTTCGGACAGCGTTTGACATCGAAGCCTAACACGAATTTGAACCTTGAAAACAAAACACAATAGTGGTAGAAAAGCTGTCTCTCAATAATTGGCCATCTCATAATGCCACGAGTCAAAAATATAATAGACATATAGGTATACATATAGTACTTGTGCAGGATATGGTGTTCTCTCAAATCCGTCGGTGGTCCATCCATATGGGTCAATATTCTTTTGCCCCGTGCTAGCAGCCTCAAAGATTCCATGAAGTTTTCCATCACTGTAGTTGAACAGGAACAATGGCAAGCCAGGCTCAATGTTCCTTATATATGTGTAGTGTATCGATGGTAAACCTGATCAAATGGAAGTGGAAATTTTAGGAATTAAATAAAAAAAAAAAAACTGGACATAAATGAAGAGACACCAGTTTTGCAGCTCATTGAATTAAAATTAACAAACCTAGCTGACAAAACTTCAAGTCATAATAGTTATCCAATCTTTGAAACGTAAAAGCTCTTATCCAGTTAGCTCTAATTAAAGATTGAAACGCTTTTTCCTGACAATCAATAGAATTCAGTTCTATATGGGTTTACATAAATGTGAAATACTTGCATGAGTTCAATGAAAGAAGAGTGAAACTTCTCGTGCCAAGAGTCTCACATGCCTAGTCTTATTGACAAATGATACGGGGACAAAACAGAAAGGTTAAAGGCTGAACTGAAGGCAACAAACAATCAGAGCCTCAGATAAACTATTGATGGAATGACAATGACTGACCAAAGAGCTGCTTGGTCAGGCATGTTGGGTTTAATTGTCCCTTATTATGTGGACCATAACCTAAAATAAAATATTAAAAGTGTATAAATACCCTTTGAGCTGAAATAAACTTAATTAGAGAGAGTAAACAGTCGTCGCCCAGGTGAGAGAAAAAGAAAAAAAGAAAAGGGAGAGAGAAGGGCGAGCGTCGTCGAGAGAAAGAAAAGAAGGAAAAAAAAGAAAAGAGTCAGCCTCTTGCGTGTCCGATCAGTTTCAAACTCTGTCTGATAGAGGGGGTTTGGTTCTTTGGATTTTTGAGCACTTTAAATCCTAATTCTCTTTGGGTACTTTCAATTTGTGTAGATTTATACTTTGAGTAATTTTTTTGTGTGTAATTTTAATTAACAGTATAATTAAAAGATTTTTGGTCAATAATTTTAGGACACATAAATCTTATTTATAAACGATTAAATTTAGTTTCTGTAAACTGTAAGTACAGATTTTTCATTCGAATCGAAACATTTCGATCATAGTAACTCTCTGTTCATTCATTTGAGATAGTTTTAATCAATCATATAATTGAAAGATTGTTTGTGGTCCGATTGAACTGATTTTTGGTCAGTAATTTAAGGACATATAGAACTTGTTTGTGAACGGTTGGATTGAGTTTCTGTGAACTGAAAGGTCAATTTTTTCTATTTGAACCGAAACCTCTCAATTCTGGTAACTCTTTATTCTCTCATATGTGTCAGAATTAGTAAATCGAGTTGAAATTTGGACAACTAGTAGGGGACATCTGGAGATTCATTTTAAACGGTTGGATTACTGACTTGAGGTCTATTTATTGAGTTGTAGTTAACAATGGTTGGTTGTCTTGCTTAACTCACAAGTCTTTTGTTTAATTCAAATTGAATTTTGTTCAATTTGTTTGATGTAACTGAGGTTGTGTACCTCTATTATACTCACTTAATTATAGTAGAGTTGATCTCTGATTTAGAGTGTGTGGTTTTTCTCCTCTTTTGATTTAAAGGGGTTTTCCACGTAAAATTTATGTGCTCTCTTATGTGGTTCATTTGCATTGCTAATTTTTGTTATTCAATTATCTCCTCACAGGTTCAAGCAAGCGGGAGAAGTTTTTTTGGGGTTATTTATACTCTGCTGCGTCTCTTCTCCCATCAGACAGGATGACAGGTCGGAAAACACGCAAGAAAGTCGGGTCTGTGCCTCCGAACCCGAAGAACATTGCCAGAATTTTGAAGAGTCAGCTCAGCGATGTCATCTTTGGTTGCAAGCACAACACCATGGAAGAATGCCTTGATGGGAGAAGAGGTGCAGCGGAGTATAAATAACCCAAAAAAAACTTCTCTCACTTGCTTGAATCTGTGAGGAGGTGATTGAATAACAAAAATTGGCAATGCAAATGAACCACACAAGAGAATACATCAATTTTACGTGAAAAACCCCTTCAAATCAAAAGAGGAAAAAATTACGGATACTGAATTAGAGGTAAGCTCCACTATAATCAAGTGAGTACAATAGAGATACACAAACTCAATTACATCAAACAAATTAAACAAAATTCAATTTGGATTAAATAAGATACTTGTGAGTTAAGCAAAACAAACTCAAGGCAATAATCCAACCGCTCAAGATGAACCTCCAGATGTTCTCTACCAGTTGTCCAAATTTCAGCTCAATCGGACCACGGATCAATAATCATACATGCAGTTTACCAATTCTGCACAGATGAGAGAATAAAGAGTTACCAGAATTGAGAGGCTTCGGTTCAAACAGAAAAAACTGACCTTTCAGTTCACAGAAACCCAATCCAACCGTTCACAAACAAGATTTATGTGTCCTCAAACTACTGACCAAAAATCAACTCAATCAGACCACAAATAATCTTTCAATTATATGATTGATCAAAACTGTCCTAGATGAAAGAACAGAGAGTTATCAGAATCGAGATGCTTCGATTCGAATGAAAAACCTATCCTTGCAGTTCATAGAAACCAAATTTAACCGTTCATAAATAAGATCTATGTATCCTCAAACTGCTGACCAAAAATCAGATCAATTGGACCACAAAAAATATTTCAATTGTACTGTTGATCAAAACTGCACATAAAAAATTATTCATAGTATAAACTTACAAAAATTGAAGAGAATTAAGATTTACAGTATTCAAAATTCAATCTCTGTTTAGAAATAAGAACCAGACTCCCTTTATCAACTAACCAAGTTTGAAACTGATCGGAACACATATATCACTTTCAAACGCAAGAGCAAAGAGATTGAATCTTTTCTTTTTTTTCTTATTTTCTTTCTCTCTTGTGACGCTCTCCCTTCTCTCTCCCTTTTCTTTTTTTCTTTTTCTCTCACCTGACGGCTGTCTACTCTTTATTAGGTTTATTTCAGCCAAGAGAGTATACTCTTTTAATATTTTATTTTAGATTATGATACACGTAGGAAGCGAACCAATTAAACCCAACATCGTCATCCTCCCTAAAAAAAAGGTTACCATGCCGCAGCAACAAAAGCAATGGAAAATGGATTACAAATAACTCATGCTGACATTATGATCTCTGAAAGTTGAAACGCAGAGTAAAACTAGCTATTTGATGATCATCAGAACTGACGCGTGCACTGAACACATAAAAATGTAAATATAACCTTAGGAAACTATCCGTGAGAGGAAACTTCACAGCAAAAACGAAAAACAAAAAACAAAAAAACAAAAACTGAGCTTAACCTCTCCTGATTAATGACATTAAAACCAAAATATTTTTTTTTTAAAAAAAAAGGAAAAATGAAAAGCAAAAATGATCGAGCAAGAGAGAGGTGGTGAAGCATTACTGCGGAGACAAAGAAGCGTTCATGGCGGTTGAAGACCGAAGGAAGCTATGGACCAGAGAGACGCACAAAAAAAAAAAAAAACAGAGAGAGAGAGAGAGAGAAATAGTGTCAGGGAGAGCTGACACTGAGCGCGAAATGCGAACAGTTAGCACTATTTTTTTGGTTTCTCTCCAAGCTAAAAAGTGACCCCACACTCCCCCAAACAAAGCAGGTCATGAATATTGCAACGGTTTCCTGTAAATGTTCAGTTGCCATTTTCAACACTTTCTGCTTTAAAAGTGTAAATTTAATAGAATAGCTCTGTAAAGTAAAGTTAACGGTTCGAGGTAACGAGGATCGGAAAGGAAGTATTCCGTAAATTAATGTAGCCACGTAACCCCATTAAAAACGCCATTATCCACAAACATTCTTAAAGGGGGAAAAATAAAAAATCTGTGGCAAAAATGAAATGGTCTTGGGACAAGCATTCAAATAAATAAAGAGAAAACACTGTTTGTTTGTTTTTTTTCCTATTAAGGACAATTTTCTTGTTATGGACACGTGAGATGAAGGGCATCAGTTACACACGTGTACTGGCTTATAATAGAAATGCGGCTGCATGGTTTTATTCTTCCCACTCTCAATCTGTCCGTTGTGCTTGGGGGATGGGTGAAAACGGGAAATGCAAATACTGTTGGGTCCTTCTTTTTTTTTTTTTCAAATCAAATATTGAGCGAGGACAAAAGTGTCTTTTTCAACTTGGATGCATATTGGACGAAGGAGGCTTTCACACTTTTTCCCTTGTGGATAGACATTACAACTCGCTAGATTTTGCTAAAATTTCTAAATTTGGTTTGACTCTTTGAAGACAAGTTTGGGTGGCCAACTGGAGATTCCTCTTATTATAGACATGTGAGTATGAATTAGGAAATCCATTGGATTGAGTTACACCATATGATAGTTTTCTTGATAATCATATATTTCATACTCATTTTTAGAATAAAAACCTAGAGCTTATAGGTAAAAGTCTCAAATCTTAGATATTAGGATGTCATCTCTTTTATATATATATAATTAGAATATGTTTGCAAAAATCTTTCGTGTCAAAAGTTCACGGAGGTCTAAAGCCGAACCCAACATAAAAGGCCTCAAAATACTTACCAGACAGCTCCAGGATGAACATGGCCCAATGATGTCAGAAAGGTCCCTTTACATTTTAGCACCAACATACCAAAATATATATATATATATATATATATAAAGGACAAAAAGCACACCTTCTCAGTACGCGATGCTATTTGTCGATCAAAACGTCCACATCAAGACCACTGCCCAAAAGCCCAAAAGTAAGTTCGGTTGGGCTTGCACACTAGAGATTGAAGAAGCAGCGACAGTGTCAAAGTTTCTTCTCGTTAAAACTGATTGTCTGCAATTAACTTTTCTTGTATTACGAATGACAGATGACTAGTGGGGGGATTTTACCGGTAGAGAAAATTAAAAAATGTGAAGACCTTGTAGAAGACCATGTATACAGGTGGCTGGTCCAAAGCAATTCCAGTGTTCATGTTTGTTTGCAATAAGACACCTGTAGCAACTTAAATTAAGTTTCACTCAACCATTTAACCGTATGGAGAATGCATTTTTCGTTATGGCAAGATTTGATTTAATGTTCAAAAGCTGTTATCCTTGGGGTTAAAGATATAATGGCTTTTGATCGGAACATTACAATGCAACCACGTTTTCCCAAGTTATCAAACAAATACTTTCCCGCATTATTCACGCCATTCTTAGCCAAGGACAAATCTACCGGTACATAGAACATCAGTTTCCTGATAGATACTTTCCCACCGTCTGATGCCAAAGAACAGCTTCCTTTCGGGGACATCCTTTTCTTCCTCCAGCTCCTGTTAGTGGAGACCAAGAAATCACAGATGAGTCCCCCCACGTCAGGAAAATTGTTCCATAGCCTCTGTTCCCTTCACCATTCGGCCGTTGGTGACTCCGCTCTGTGTTATACAACTAATAAGCATTACCCTTTATCTATCGGTGTTTCTCTTTTCAAATTAACAATGAACATTGAACATGACTAGTAAATTTCTTGTTTGTATAAAGAATGCATGGGTTTGCAGAAGGTTCCAACTGATCTGGTTTCTCATGGTTGGTTGGATACCTGAATGCCCTCCAGCTCAAACAGCTTCACCATCCTTTAGATGTCCGACGACTCAAACCACCACTCAATCGAGAAGGCTTCACGGTTGACTTTACTCTTTTTAAAACTCCAAGAGAACTGACCTCTTCCTGTGGGTCTTCAGGCCTCATGGCACCAATGGGCTTGCAGGCTTCCTCGCTAGCCATAAATGTAGACCTTTGTGGAACTGCTGCAATTTCTGAGTGATTTATACTAGCCCTGCTCACTTCAGAGTAGTTTTCTGCAAGCTCGGTGTGATTAGCACTTACGCGACTGACTTCAGAGTAGGATCTGGCCAACAAAGTTCCATTTTTCAGGAACAAGCAAACAGCCGCAATGTCATCTACCTTGCATCCAGGATATTTGTTTCTCCATGCACGGACAGCAAACCTTACTATCATTTTAGCAGCCATTGTTCGCTTCCTTGTAGATGCAACTATATTTATAACCTCATAGTTTGTTAACACATCCCACACCTGTAAATAAGGACAGTATCTTCAGGTTACGCATGGGTAAGGTAGTGAACAAGTGTCTAATAAGTTACAATCACCAAACAATAACCAATTTTTTTCTTATACTTTAGAAACTTTGCTGCCAACCATTCAATTAGTTAGGATGCTTGTTGATAGTTAGCTTGCAGTACTAGAAGCCATTCAGGAGTTAGCTTTTACCTACTTCAAAAAAATCCTTACCCCATCTGTTGCCAAAACCACAAATTCATCTTTATTTGTAAGCCTTCTATAAGAAACTTCGGGAACTGAGATCAGGCCATAGTCCTTCAGGCAGAAATCTCCGAAAGCCCTTGCCATGGCTAGGCCAGGACAGTCATCATCAGGCATCCATATTCTAAATACTTCTGGTTCTGCATCCAATGCAAAAACTCTGCCATTGCAATTTTTGATTCTTTCTAGTTCGCCTGAGTCATGGTAGACATGAAAAGAAAGTTATTTCTTATTCAGTACTTTAGCTGTGCATTGAACCAAACATGAATTGAACAGATAATGAGGGCACCACCTGCTATATTTGGTTTCATATCAACACTCAGTTGCACAGGAATGAGTTGGTTTCTGTTGTCCCTTGTGCAGAGAACGGCACGAGAATCACCCAAGTTGGCAATAATCAAGTGGTTTCCCTGAAAATTGGATGTCAGGGTGTTAAAACAGAACAGACTACAATTGATTGTACTACAATGGACTACCTTGGAGTATCTGACATTACCTGTTTAACTACAATTACTGCAGTGCTACCACTGCAGAAACTATCAATGCTGGAGTCAAGACTGAGTTCTTCATCCATTTCCTTAAAGGATTTAATAAAACCAGCTTCCCATGAAGACAGAAGTGGAATTCGCCTATCACCACCATTGTGAGTATCTTCGCTATCTTCATCATCATTGGACTCATCATCTTCATCAATAACATCCATATTACTATATTTGAAGCTATTTGATTGTGACATGTTGATTGCTGAAGAGAGCCTCGAGGGTAAGGTGTCACGTACATGGCGTGAAACCTTGTGACCGTATGGGCCATGGCCGTCAAATACTCCACAAAAGAAAGTATCTTTATCACCAGCAAATTCCTGAATCAAATTCCAGCTTAATGAATTAAGTTGTTGACCTGAACATTGCTTGGCTATCATAAAAAATAAACCAAAGGTGTAAAAGATGTTTAGATAGACACAGAACCTTCATTATTTTAACTGAAACCTCATGTAGTGGCAACTTTTCCAAGTTAAACAAAATTAGCCGACTGAATCATATACTTCATACTTTCAGATGTACATAAGATACTTCATTGGTTTCAGCCTCCATTATGCTAGAAGTGATGCTTATTATTTCAATATTTTCAAATTTATCTAAAAATGAATCACCAACTAATAACATCATGCTTCCTTTTTCATACCTTTTGGGGTCAAATCATGTAATAAAATTATCCGCCTATGGTTTCTGTTCATTGGCTTTGCTGGATGGTGGTTATACAAATTGTAACCTCATAAACAGACCGAACATGGAAGTAAAGAAAACATGAGACATAACCTTCCTAGCCTGCCGAGAGACAAACGAATTTCACAACCATGTTGGTGATGAAAATCAAAGGAAAATTTCGGAGGCAAATGCCACCAACGTGGCAACAAATTAAACCAAATGGAACCCAAAGAAGAATGAAAGAACAAAGCAACGAAAAATTAAATCAAATTAAACCAATGGCACGCAGCCATGTAAACAGGTCAACATTTTGGAGAGAGCTGTCAAAAGAGAAAGCCAAAAATCTTGAATTTCATGCACATGCAGGAGAACATTGATCCACAAATCGCATATAATGCCATCGCAATGAATAGAGAAACCAGGGAGAAAAAGGGGGGGGGATGAAACGTTGAAAACAAAAGCAATGATGAATCAACGTTACCTCCCAAACAGTCATGGCATCTTGGTTGACACCTTTTCTACCTTGTTGAGTGTACATTGATACGAACCTCGAAGCTCCATGTAATCTGACACGCGCCCCAAAATCTCCAATGATGACATCGTCCTCCTCGCCAAAACCATCATATTCTCCCTCTTCCTTGGCGCTCTGCACAGCTCCTTCCCCAACAAAATTGAGATCCCTACTACAACAGGCTCCCATTTCTTGAGCCCCCAATAATGTCTACCAAAGAAACCAAAGCATACACCCACCAAAATTCGATCGAGACCCAAAAATCTTTCGTTAAAAACATGAGGGGAAATGAAGAAGAAGGAGATTCTCCATGGACCACCCAAGATGGCTCAAATTTAGAAAGGGACGGGGACAAAGGAGGAAAATAGACTCGAGAAGGCCATATGTTTCATTTCGTTGCGCTTCGTTTGTCGGACTAACTACCGTAAAAAAGAAAACGACAAGCTGGTAGGTAGGACAAAGAACGCAAGACATTAATGTCAACAAATTTATGGACTTTAGAGTAGAAAATCACGTGTTACTCGTAAAAGATTAATTTTATCCACTTCAATATTATAAAAAATATATTTTTTTATATTTATTGTATTATTTATTTATTTTTTTAAGTTCATTCTTATTAAATTTATTAATATAATATAAATTTTATTTTTTAAAAAAATTATACAAATAATTTTTTTATATTTAAAATATTTTTATTTTATTAAAATTTAAAATATTTTTAAAAATAAAATTTATATCACAATAACAAATTTAATAACGTCACAAAAAAAATATTTACTAAATATTCTGAAATTAATTTATTTTTTAAAAAATAAAATAATTATAATTATAAAAAAATTATAATGTAAAGAATGCAATTAATTTTTTTATTATTTTTACGTTTTACGGGGATTAGTTATCCAAATTCGTCGTCGCCTATTCCTCGAAGAATGTACAGTAAAACGAGCACTTCTCGCCGAGATAATGACCAAAATGAGATAAGATAACAACAATATTCCTTCTGCTCCCCAAAACGCCCTCTTCCTGATTTTATCGTATTTCTCCAATTCTCCAAACAAACACAATTGACTTTCGTTTATGGCTCTACGACATGAAGATATGCTTTTGATGCTGACCTCACGCAGAAAAATATTATTAGTTGCATAAAAATAGGACCACAAATTTATAATTTAAATTTTAACAATCCTAATTACATCCAATTAAAATTATCCTTAAATTTATTTATATAATTAAAAATAAATATTTAATAATTATAATAATTAATTAACTTGACAAAAAAATTAAATAAAATTTAATAAACATGTTCTCTTACCTAACTTATAGAAAGAGAAATATATGGATTATTAATTTATATTTTTAAAAATATCAAAATATAAATTATAAAATCTAATCAAAATTACAAAATTTTACATATATCTTCGTATCAATTTATTTTTATAATTACTTTCTAACACATCCATCATTTTGGCATTTAGAACACACATTCATCTAACATTTTTTTCCAGTGAAAAAAATATTCGACTGTTTTCAGTGCCTTCACCATTACTGTTGCGTTATTGCATCATTGAGTTTTGCACAATTCCCCTAATTAAACCTTAAAACTGTCGACTCCTTTACATTCCCACGAGGGGAAAAAAAAAAAAAAAGTACTCTTTCCAAAGAATCTGTAGGTAAACGGAATATCCCATGGATACTCATGCAGGAAAAAAGAATTAAAGCTTCCGAAAGGTATCTTGTTCATTGATAAGATGAACACGTGTATTTTTTATGGATTTTGAGTAATTCGCCGTTCCCGTACAGTATTTAAAGACTGATATCGATCCTCAATTTTATCATCGTGATTGTATTTGAAACATGGAGTGTCTACAACCTTATCATGATTCACCTCTATCTCTAATGGCCACAAAAATAAAAAATCTATTTTTAGATTTTTTTAAAAAAAAATATTACGTTACCCCCATGATACCACTCGAAAAAACTTGATGACGTGGCATCAGTTTTGACAGTTTGGAGGTGTCTTGGTCAACTGGGTACTCCTTGGCAAGAACGGCTAATTTGTTGATAAAAAGTCAGAATCATGACGCGGCCATTACGTAAACCCCGATTGACTCAACGGTTCTGCTTCATTCTTCCCCACCCTGGCCATGTTTAAACAGAATAATAGAACGAGACAGCACGTGGAAGTACAAAACATAAGGCAGTGAAAATGGCCCTTCACTCTTTTACCCGAAGATGCAGCAGTTTCAGCAATTAGAGCTGCCAAGAAGTGCTGAAAGTGGGAAACAGAATTCTGGCGGCATACTAATACGTGTCGAAGTCTGATCATTGCCATTAATGGAAATGATGCTTTGTGCAGACTTCAGTCATTAGATGCAGCTGTATGTTCTTTATATTGTTTGTGCTCATCTGTACCCTGTAATAAAGGCTACTTGGTCTGCTGATCCTCAATTGCAGACTCTGATCTCTCGACTGCAATAGGGACTTTTGCAATATTCATCTTATGGCCGGGGGGGTTTTACAATCAGCTTCCATGGAAGGCTAGATCGATGGTTGGTGCTGATTTGTCTTTTGCCCGGTGGTTAATTGGCGGGTGGATATTCAAGGGCTACTGGGTGTGATGGAGGTCAACGTTTCAAGCATGACCCCTTTTCCTCTCCTGAGTTATTGCAGACCTTGCCTATTCCCGAACGCTCAACAATACTGACTTTGTTGAAAGTTGCCTAAATACAGTGAAGTTGTTATCTTAGCAGTCGTAGATAGATTCATTAAGCAAATGTGCACGTTTGTTTCTTGGATCACATTTTTAAGTTGCACCAATTTCCGAGTTACTATTAGTGAAGAGTGATTCTATATTTTGCGTTCCATTGCAATAACATGGACGCCGGTTGTGATATAAAAATTGTAGTGTGACGAGAGTTTCAATCAGTCGATTGTTGCTAATATAATCCAGTTACCTTAATTTTTCTTCCTGTTCTTTGGTCTCCCGTGTTCACATGTAGGCCGGTTTTCTACGAAGGAGAAGAGATGGGTGAGAATCTCCCCAAATCCCCGAGTTTGAACTCCGTAATCAGGGGATTTTGAAAACAGAAGCGCAAATCACTGGATTTTCAATTCACGAGTCCAAATTTCCACTCCAATGCGCTTTATTTCATACCCGATTGACCTTTTGTCTCAACAAAAGAAGCTATCAACTGCAGACCGCTTTATTGTCACCTACCGGCCTTTTCTCCTCCTTTCGCGGACGCATGCACACACAAATTTCAAACATAATGATCAAGGCACTGCAAATCAAGAATCCACGTTCTTTAGACAGCAATCTTTTGGAGAGGATTAACATCTATGTCCGCCAGTGGCGTACTGGCCGGGGATTTCCTCTATGTTTTCAAAAAGATCAATCACGGAGAAAGAATTAAAAAGCCAAAAGGCGTAGCAAGAAAGCCTCAATCCCGGACCACAAAGCCCGCAGCAGCACTTCCCTCCAGAAGCATAAAGAAAAAACCTCGCTCACCTCCCTTATAATGGGGAAGGGCGGGTTCCAGAAGAATGTCATTGACATGAGAAGGAACTTGAACTGGAAACTGCTCCATATAGACCCACCAAGCTTAGCAACAAATTCTTCCGAGTCTCAGTACACAGCATCCGTTGAGCATGAGCATTGTCAACTCCTCAAGGAAATCAAAGCTTTTTCATGCATAAGAATCCAGAAGCTCAAAAGAGGCAGTAATATGAAAGCAATTCTACATTTGTAAACCTGTGACAGCAACGAATAGCTTACCCGAGACAAATGCCTCTAGCTGAATTAAAAGAAGAATACGCAGATATTCAAACCGCTTTGACAAATTTCATGTCAATTTGAGACCATGAATTACATGATTAGACAGGACAAAAAGGAAGGAAACTGATGACACAAATGATGAAGAAGACTAATGGAATGAATTATCATTTTGCAGTTCTGAATTTCGTACAAGAAAAGAATTCTGCGTGCAAAGTAAGATTCAAAAGAAAAAAAAGACTAAAAAATATGGAGCAATTTCCTGTGAGAATCTATGGTTTAAGAACAAGGAAAAGAAAAAAAAAAACATAAAAGTTACAAGAGAATTAAGACTATAATGACCATCACCACCACTGATGAACAAGAACTCCACTGTCTCTCAGGGAAGTGAACAGCTCCAAGCATTGACCATATGTTTTATCATACTTTGAACTCCTTTCTCCAGGGCAACATTTTTGCCACCTATTGTAATGACATTCAAGAAAGAGTTCATCAATCAAACAAATTGCTCCCGTTTCAAACAGCCTTGGTATCAAATCAAACTCAGTCCCTTCCACATCCATCTTCATCACTACAAAATCCTTGTCTGTCACTGTCTTCTTCAACCACTCAGCAAAATCAAGCCCTTCAATCTCATGCACCTCTCCATCAAATCTCCTGGAGGATGACTTCACCGGCTGAATTCTTCCCATTCCTCTCCCTTTATCCACAACATCATGACCAGGGTCCTCATTGATTTCAAAAGTTAATGTCTCATTTCTCACCCAAGCCGCATAGGGCAACAAAGTGACCGCTTTTTTAAGTTTATACTCCTCGTAGAAAGTCTTATCGGCCTCAATTGCATAAACCTCAAAAGTCCTGTTCTGCTTGGGGTACTGCTTCCTGAACCAACTCCCAATACTAGAGCCATAACTCCTAGATCCCACATCAACGTACACATATCTATTCTTAAAGCTTATATCAGCCATTGAAGGTAAATACTTTATGTTCTTTATATTCCGTTTCAGCGTTATCCAGGGCTTCAAAGGCTCCTCTGCAATCAAAGGCTCTGCATTCCTAACCAATTCCCTTTTGTGTTGTTGAACTGAGCACTTGTTCACCGAAATGCCATCGGATTTTTCCACAGGATGGCCAAGAATTCCACTCTGTTTTTGCAAAACTATTTCTCTAATGTGAGGCATGGACGAATCATAGCCGTCTATATCACGCGTTTTAATCAATGTGCAAGAATTGAACAAATCAAGAAATGAATTAAAACTATACGTATCTTTAGCCCTCACGTGGACCACCACAAACCCTTCGGGTTTCAGCGTCCGAGCAATCTCCGCTGCTAAATCCAACGGCCGAGATGCTTTGTCGAGGCGGCCCCCACCAGAGAACACGAAGTCAAAGGTATTATCGTTGAACGGTATGCGATTCCCTTTAGCGGATTTTACCAAAGGCTTGGAAGCTTTCTTGAAAATTCCAGTCGAGTCCGTAACGCCGATCCCCTTCAAAGCAAACACGTCCTGTCCCGTCGGCGTTTCCACGCACAGGGACTTCGCGTTAGGCAAGAGGTAGCCCTCCGAAATCAGATCTTGAAATACCGAGGAGTAGAACTGGACGGCGCTAATCCAGTCCTTACTGGTATAGAGATCAAGGTGCGCTGGGCCCGCCGGCGCGAATCGAACGGCCTTGTTAGCAGTCGAAGCGCCAGAGCCAGTGCCGGCGGTTATAAAGCTGAAATTCTCCGGCAGAGAGAAGAAGCAGAAATTGCCTACATTACAGGACTCGCCAGCGATCGTGATGACGTAAGCGAATCGCACGATGACGATCAAAACACCGAACAAAAGCACCCGCACCAGAATGTTCCTCGAATAGCTGGTCTTGCCAGTGGTAGGCTCCACGGCCATTGCTACGCACTTTCTAAGGAAAACTGCGCGTCGTTTCAGCCTGTGAGAAGAGAACAAAACCAAATCTCAGAGAGAGAGAGAGAGAGCGCGCGCGTGAAGCGCGCGTGGTAGAAGAGGGAGAACGGGGGACGAACTGGGTAACCGCTTAGCGAGAGCAGAAGCGGGCAGCTGTGTGGTTGGCTCCGACGAGGGTTCTTCTATAGGTGCAGGTGAGGAAATAGAGAGGGACAAGAGGGCCAAAACGAGAATCCATGATTTTCAGGTCTTTGATGCGTGGGATTTCGTAGGCGAAAGTTTCTCTTTTATGGGATCGGATGTTGAGACTCCGAGGCCATCTATGTCTCTTTATCTGGTCTGCGGCCTTGCCGTGAGACAGGTTAGTCAGGTTTTTTTTCAAAGGGCTGCAAGACCCGGATTAAAACGGCGTTCAGAATGCAGACCAGCCTGGATAGTTACGGCTTAATGCGGCGTGATGACCGGATTAGCCGGTTACCACGCGTAATTGAAGCGGATAGAGTAGCGTCGAAGAAAGCGAGGCAGTGCTTATGTCCATTTTGCAACCGTGTTGTCAAGTTAATATTAATAAAGATTGCCATTGCGTTTAAGTTATTGGAATTTGAAGATTGGACATGGCGAATTTCTAATTTTGTTCTTAATTACATTTTGATTACAGTCCAAAAATATGACAGATACTATTTACACACTAAAAGAAAAAAATATATATCCACGCACAAATAGTGATGTGATATCAATACCCAGTGAATAATTATAGAAATTTCATCATGTTGATCTGGCAATAATTTCCTATGCACTTAAAAAAAAAAAAAAGCAATTCGGCAAAATAAAGCTATAAGAATTTAAGAATGTTTATTTTGGTGCACTTATGTCAACGTGTGGGCATATCATAACAGCCTAGTAAAATTAGGCACAAACTATCCAAAGAACAAAGAAATTAAAAAAAAAAAAAAGAAAGAAAGATTCCCTGGACTCTTGATTTGGCATTTGGGATTCCGAGCCTCTCTTCCTTAATTTAATTATCTTAATTGACTTAACGCGGCTTGACTATCCGGTCCGGTTCTTTCTCTATTAACCACGGCAATTGCGATAAAAGAGTGTTGATCATGAACGGTCTTCTTCGTAAGATGGGGTTGGGTGACTAGGGTTGCTTTTTCTGTGGTCCTTCCTCAAAAGCTACCCCCCCCCCTCACGAGCTCTTCTTGGGGCAATAATAAAAAAGGGTCACGGGGGCAAACCACTTGCTTTGTGCCTGCGGGCGCAGCCCACCGGACTAGCCGTTACCTGTCAGTTGTAACCAGCCTAAAGAATGGAAGAAAAACCCGCCATTGACCCCTAAACTTGATTGGGGTCCCACCTGAGCCGGAACTCCCCAAAAAAAAAAAAAAAAAAAGATATTAAGAGAACTGTCGTTTTGGTAACTTCTACCTGTGCAAGGATCCCGTGCCGCGGGGTGCAGGCAGGCAGGTAGTTCAAAAACCGAGTGGCACGTCACGCGGCTAGTTTGGTTGGGCAGATCGCAGTTGTCACAGCTGTTAATTATTTTGTAATTTTTGTTCGATAAAGAAAATAAAAGCCCGTTGATTAGTTTGGACGAGGGTGACTAACAAACCAAATCATGAGTGAAGTTTCCTTAAGAAAACAAAAAAAAAAAAAAAAAAAATCGAAGACAGAAGAAAAGAGTTCCTGTTCTTCTGTCAAAACTTTAAAGAAGCTATCAAAAATTAAAGAAGAAATGAGCGAGAGAGCCTTTTCACCAGGCCCCCAGGGACGTCCAATTGGGGACAGAGAGAGGGAGAAAAAAAAAAAAAACAGTGTGCGGCGAGGAACTTTTCTTTTTCGGTTGTTTATAATTTCCTCTTCCTTCTCTCTTCTCTTTTTTTCTTTGTTCTTAAAAGGGACTATATGGGACCCATACAACATTCTTTTTAGGATAAAACCCACGAGTTGCCGGAAGGACGTAGTTTTTTCTTTTGACATTGCACTTGCTAAATTCAAAAACACATTGAGAATCCGATTAGAAATTAACTGTAGTAGCTATGGCTTTAACCAAAAAAAAAAAACAAAAGAGAAAAAGTAGCCTCATGATTGAAAACTTACAATGAAATATATGAATAATTCCAAATTTTGAATTGGTGGAAACAATATGAAAGTAAGTTTCGAATCTTATCAATTATTCTATAATAAAAAATTGTCCAACAAATCAATAAAAATTGAATATGCTTTCACAACTTAAGAAACATTAATCAAAGTTAACATGCAGTAGTTATGATGAAGAGCTCGATAATAAAAGATGTTCCGCTATCAAAGAAGATAGATCACTGATATTGAAACATATAAATAGAACGTTTGACCATTTTGTTATTTTTCATGGTGCTGTCTGTTTGAATTTTATTAGAGTTATCGGAAAAATCGTTTTTCTATTATTTTATATCTTCGATCATCGTATTGTTTATTATTTCTATGGTTCATCGAATTCTCTTTTTGCCCTGTCCATTTCGTTGTTTTGTCATTTTCATAACGAAATTCTGAAGATTAACTATTATCTTCGACTCCTTGTTGCTTGTACGAAGCAGAACAATCGTTGCTTCTGTCCCTTGCTCCTTTTCATATCTTCATGTTTTTTTTTTTTTTTTTCTGAAACATATTTTATTATCCGGTCCCAGCCGGACTGTACTCAATGCAGCTTGCGTAAATCGAAGGTTAGGTTCAAGGCTAATCGTTGATAAGTATGAAAAGGAGTAGTTACGTGTCATATTCATTTGTACAAATAAGAAAAGTTTCATTTGACCTACAGAAAAAGGAAAATTCCACAAGAATAAACAAATTATTGTATAACTACTACTTGTTCCATCACTGACTTCATGTTAAATATTTCAATGGCAGGTGGACCCACTGCCTACCGGATAGCTATAATAATTCAATTGTGAACAGCCGGTCATCAAATTTGAGCTTATATACGTGAGTTTTCCCCCTTTTTTTTTTTTTAAAACGTCTAATTTTTTTTCGTTATATTTAAAATTTTTTAGTATATTAATTATATTAAATTTATTTTTTATTAAATATATTCATATAATAATTCCATATATATCATGTAATAAATGTATTTTTTTGTGTATATTATTAAATTTATTAATGTAAGATAAATTTTAATTTTTTCAAAACTTAAAAAATTTAGTAAAATATATTTTAAATATTATAAAATAGAGAAATATATATAATAATAATATTTAAGAAAATTTTTATTTTTTAAAATTTATTTATAAAATTAAAATTTATATCACATCAATAACTTTAGTAATATAATTATGAGATATAAAAATATATGTCATGTAGTATATAAGTAATTGTCAAATGGATATATTCAATATAAAATAATTAATATGAATTAAATTTAATTAATAAAATTAACTTATTGAATAATTTTTTTAAAAAATAGTATAAATATAATTACAAATATATTTGACGTAATGAGTGGTATTAATTTTTTTTGATTTTTTTAGTATAACAAACTCATACTCTTTAATTATATTTATATATTTTAATCAATCATATTTAAAATTTGTATTTTTTAAAAAATAATATTAAATTAATTTGACTTATTTAAAAAAATTTAAAAATTTTCCAAAATAAAGATAGGTGCACACGTATTTATATCCGACCTGCTGTAGGTATCGGATGCCCAATCGAAACAAAGTTGGGAGAAACGGCTACAGAAAATAGAAATAACTGCTTACTTTTTCGGCGTGTGCGAGAAGAGAAAAACTTTTGCTTATTTGTGATACTAATTACGATTAATTCAAAGACGGAGCAAGTTTGGCAGCTCAACAAGTAAATAGCGAATTATCGGGCACTCACAAGGACAGCGAGTGAAGTCTGCCGCTTTTGGCATCTACATCACAGCCAAGCATTCCCATTTTGGCGAAGTGGTGAGATGGCCTACCTGCGCCACCTATATTACCAAATATGGGTTGGATGGTGAGGGGTCACTCTATTGGCAATTATTGGATTGACGGCGATGAGAACTCGAATATAGATAGTATCGCAAGAGGGTCGTGTGCGTGCACTTGGAGCAGAGATGTGTGTAGTCATTGTCTTGGTTTTGAATAATATTAGGAAAACATGCTTTTGGACATGGAAAATTAAATTATTAATCAACCAAAACTGGCCTAATGATAACAATAACGAAGTTCTTAAAGAGGTTGAGGATAAATCCAAGTTCCTTTAAATTTTCGCAAAACGTGCATTCTAAATCTAGATGAAAGAAAATTGGACATTGTCGGACCCCATCTGGCTCAATCAGGCATAGCCCCTTGATGCTCATAAAGCAAAATGTAGTGTCCAGAAGGGAGACGAAACGCAAGGAAAATGGGTTTAATGTATGCACCACCACCCATTGAAAAAAATTGAAATTGTATGAAGAAGAAGAAGAAGAAGAAGAAGAGGAAGATAAAACGAACCAAGGATTGAAGGGTGGGAAAGAAAAGGAAAGAGAGAGAGTCCGACGGCAGAACGCTGAGTCAAGGGCTTAACAGGCAGGCCTAGGGACCTAGTTGAAGACAAAGCACGAGCCTTCCAAGTTAAGGCCTGGCCCATCTTGAGAAGTCTTTGTACTAGGTTTTTTTTTTTTTTCGTCTTTTAAAAAACTTTGTACCCCAGTTAAGATCGGCTGTTTAAAGCAGTCGATGTATAAATTTTGTGTTAAAAAAAAAAACAGAGAAACTTAGAATAATGCCTTTTGAGTTTTTCTCTCTCTTTATATATATATATATATATATATGTGAGTTACAGACAAAAAAAAAAAACTTATTCACAATTTTCATCTTATTATAATATTTAAGTTAAAATTGATAATAATGTTTTTCGTGGATATTTATAATTAAAATTTTATATCTTTATTTTTAAAATATCAAGTTATAGTTTTGATAATAAAAATATAAAATTTACCAAAATAAATTAAAGCTGTTCACGTTATATACCTCATAACTTAATAAAATTTTTAATTAGAGAAAAAGGAAAATTGCAATAACTCCTTACATATTTACAGGTCAATCTACCGGAGCATTTTGAGATTAATCCCATCTCTCAATATTTTCCTTCACCGCTTAGTAATATGTACCAAAAATTTGCCGGCTCTTGTTAAAAGTCAAACGAATTGTACTTCGTTGACAGGGTCCGTCCGATAACCTAAGCAAATAGCAACATTTTTTAAAACGGACGGCGCACAAGTCAAATACTGATCCAAGCATGCGGAAACATCCAAGCGGCTTCATTGACAGCCGGTAGTTTCTCACTTTTTTCTGATTTCAACTGTAATATAATTAATGGAATGTTCATCTGATTGCCTGAAAAAAATTCATAATTGACTACGGAGAAAAGGACAAAAATATAAATATAAAAGAAGCCACGATCTTTTGCTGTAGCATGCGGAGGGCCGGCAACGTCGTCTTAACAGAGACCAAAATGGCGTGGACGGTTGATGAAGTTTTAACAGGTCGCAAAGTGCTACTAGATGCACTTTCTATGCGAAATTCATGACCAACGTACGTACAAAGCAAAGTAAATTATTAATTAATGGAAACACATGAAAAGCCTTCTACGCGCTTAGCGGACGTATCTCTCAAATTGATTGCCAAATTTTGTACCATCTCGATTCGATTGTTTTATGTTTATCATGCATAAAATAAGGGAAGGATAAAGAATTGTGACCATTTTCTTTTCTTTTTTATAATTGTGCGTGTTGGGTCGTTGATTAGACTAGTTCATAAAAAATACAAATTATCTCAAGTAAGGTAAAGTTTCTGATTTTGGCTGGTTTGTCGTGGCCTCAAGATTAATTCAAGTCCCAAAATATTCTGATTAATTATTTTCTCTTCAAGTTCCGTTTCCCATACTTGATTCGAACCACAAACGATTAGTGAATTCATCAACTGTCACGAAACTTATCCACTGATTGATGCCATGGGACCCTTCCCTCAAATTGGAAGACAAATGTTCTCTTGGGTACGATAAATAATCAATAACATTTGAAAGCAGTCTTTTCATATATATATATATATATTTGCAATGGCTAGCATTTAAATTCAAGGGTTCATTAACTTTCCAACTTTCTCTTTTGGGTTAAGGTATAAATAGATAATTTCCAACAAACCCCCCAACGGGTCAACAACGATGATATTGTAAGGGTCGAATTAACTAAGACGGCAACCGATTAGAGTTGTCCTAAAAAACCAAAAAAAAAAAAAACAAGAAAGAGAGAATTGGCCCGTACGACCGAAGTTACTTACTGGGCCTCGACTTAATCACCAGGCAATGGATCTCATGCATTGGCCCTTTCTAAATGCACAAACATAAAACCAATAGTTATAAGCCACGCCACTCTTGCGTGCCTACCGGACTACTGTGGAAACTTTGGTATTAGGTCACGCGCTAAATGCCCATGAAGCGAAGCTTCCAAAGCTGAGTAGTCATTGTAACAGGATGTCAAAAAAAAAAAAAAAAAAAAAGGAAAACCTCCGCCTAGTTCTTCTATCTTGTGGCCCATTCAGTCTATGTTTTCTTGTTTTTGTTTCAACTTCTCTGGTTTCTTGAATTAAGATGTCAGATTCAGACGACGCAGCGCATAAAAAACAAGTGGAGTTCCCTCAGGGTGAAATGCCAGCTCCGACGTCACCCCCGCCGACTGCAGACGAGGAAGCAGGGACGGGGTTCGGGGTCGCCGCGATCACGAGGCCATGGAGGAGAGAGGATATGTTAAAGAGATTGTCAATGGCTTTGAGAGGGGTGGCTCTGTTGTTCTCTCTGCTTGCTTTTATTATCACTTGCAGTAACAAGCACGGAGATGGGAAAAATTTCGACAAATACGAAGAGTATCGGTAATAACAAAATATGTTGATGATTTATATATTGTGAAAATGCAATTTCAGATGAGTTGTTAAATATCGGCGGGGGTTTTGAAACTATTGCAATAGGTACTTGTTGGCAATAGCAATACTTTCGACTTTGTACACGGGAGCCCAAGTGCTGCGGCACGTTCACGAGAGTTCCACCGAAAAACAACTGCTCCAACGACGAACTTCCGCCATGGTCGACTTCTTCGGTGATCAGGTTCGAATCTCTTTGCAATCCTTTCCTTTTTATTGAGTCCATCGTTTTTCGTAAGATGTATTCGTTGCGGGATTTGGGTTTTGAATTGATTGAGATTTGGAGGAACTCAATTTAACATCATGGCTCCATCCCAAGATTGTTTCAGTTAATAAGCTTATATAGACACAAGCCCGCCATTACCAATTGAGTAACGCACGATTCATTGGTTAATTGGGGAGTTGTTTTTTTTTTCTTTTTTATTTTTTGGACCTCTGCCTTCTTTTACGGTATTTTTGTCCAAGAAAGCTTGTAGATAACGTTTGGAAAGAAATTGGACATGAGCTGGCATCAGAAATGCGTTTAACAAGGCATCTATTTTCGTCATACATTGATGTGTTTGATCAAGAACTTGGCTAGAAACCCCTTTTGCCCTTCATGGGTTGAGGGCTGATAACCTTTTGATTTTTCTTGGATTGCAGGTTGTATCCTACCTGTTGATATCAGCTGCTTCTTCAGCTGTTCCATTGACCAATAGGAAGCGGGAAGCGGCAGATAACATATTCACAGACGCCTCATCAGCAGCCATTACTATGGCTTTCTTGGCCTTCTTAGCTTTAGCACTGTCAGCTTTTATTTCGGGATATAAGTTATCGTCTCAATCTTACATTTGATTTAGATTGTTCTATTTTGTGATTCTTCGTGTGTCAGATTGTTATATCAACTCAGTAATTCTCTTATAAGTTAATTTTACCTGTCTATAATATTGTGCAGTGTGAAAAGCAACTGTTATGTGTATTATGATTTACCCCCTCTAATAATTTGTATCCAAGGCCAGTAACGGAGAAATGTACCAATTTTTCCTTTCCCTTTTCGGTGTACTTTGAATAAAGTGAAAATTGGGTAATGCCTATTTGGGTGCATATGGTTTTTAAAGAGAAAAACAACTGATGAACGGTCAAAAGTTCTGTTATTGACTGTGAGCCTTCTAAGAACCACATTTAGATGCAGTAATTTAATCTTGGTGGTCAATAATCATATGGAAAAGGATTCACAAAGATAAAAGAATTAGATATACTTGTAGACACAAGAATAAAAAGTTTAGACGGAATAAAATTGTCACTTTATTTGATTTGATGTGGGATTCCCACAATGTAACTCTATACTTTATTTCTTGTACAACAAACTCCTGTCTCCAGCCCAAGCAGAATAAGAATGGAAACAGAGAAGTGGACGTAAAACAACTGAAAAGGCAGTCGGATACATGGCTGCAATCTCATTGATGAAGAACAATTAGGCAAGAAATTGACGCAGGAAAGAGGAAAACCCAACCGCAACTCAGTCAAATAAGACTGCTTGATAAATGAACATCTAATTCTTATGTTTTTTTTGCCTGGGACAGATTGAGGCCCTGTCCGATGAGCTTGCAAGGGCCACAAAACAAATAAAAAAATTCAACTATATCTAAATCAGTTTACAGGACTCCGAACATATTTAATTGATAAAATTTCCTGATCGTAACTGCCGTAATGGGTGGGCTTTCTTTAGCTTAGGAACGAATCAAGAAAAGAGCCATCCCTTGGTTCTTCCTTGGCTCCGGAGAAGGCACCTTCTGAGTATTGTGTCTGATCCATATAGGTGCTAGTCGGCTTCACAAATCCGGAAAATCCAAAACTCCCTGGACCCTGCAACATTTCCAGGTTAAATGGTGCTTGATTTGCAGTCGATGGTAACCTTGTACCTTGTAGGGAGTTTGAGTGGCTGGCCACGGCAGAGGGCCTTATGGGGATGTGTACATTGTCATGGTTAGAGCCACCATGTAGTGCTTTGTTTGATACGTAGCCGCTGCCACGTGCTGCCGGAACATCATGATTGTGTCTTCCTTCGTAAGTGGTAATCACAGCCCTTGTGTCCTGGGACGCTCTCTCCACGTGTTTCCTCACTGGACACCCAATAGTCGTACATTTGTAGTAGCTCCTGTGGATTACAGAAAGTTGCAATTAGAAAACCATGCGTGTAGCAACCAAAATTTAAGAACAAATGACTCAAATAATGCACAATTTAATGTCAATGGTAATCACCGATTACCTAGGATTGGGATTTCCTTTGACTACTTTTTGTCCGTATTTCCTCCATCTATACCCATCGTCAAGTATGTCGATGTCGCTTGTTGTTTGGACCACAATCCGAGGCTCTCTAACCGTTTTGCTTCCGGAAATCAAACTGCCCTCATTCTCATTCTCATTCTGTCCCTTCCTGCAAAAGCTCGAAATGTTATGATTGGACTATTGGACTCGGTACAATATTTCAGTTTAGAAACAAAAGAATAGTTTTTTTAGCTCACCATCTTTTGGCATCAGGCTCATTTCCATCTTCATCTCCTCCTGAGTTACTAATTGGTGAACTTTGGTCGAAGTCATCCTCTCCCATTGAAATTGAAGAATCCTCCTGCACCATGGCAGGATCCATTTGCGCAACAAGCGGTTGATCTGATATTTCCGAAGCAGAAGGTTGTATGGATTGAGAGGATGATCTTCTAGTAGACTGAGGCTTCGGATGGTTGTGACTTCCTTTGTAAACAATTTCAGTGATCTGTCCATCCAAAGATCTTTCCACCTTTTTCTTTGTTGGGCAATTCAGATACGTGCATTTGTAATAACTGCGTGGGTTCTCACTTCCTTTCACTTGCTTCTGTCCATATTTTCTCCAGTTGTATCCATCCTCTGACCTTCTTTGTTCTCTTACATATTGATATGATTGATTCTGGTTGCTGTAGGTGTTAGTTGGCATGTTTGCTTGGAGCGGAGCCATTTGTGAGGAGAAGCTCTGAACTGGCGCAAATTCTGATTTTACTGCTGTCTTCTCTGACGAGAGATCAGCTTGCTTTGCGGGCCTGTTGAAGTTCCATGCTTCTTGTTGCCTTTTCATTGAATCCTCCTGTTTTGAAGAATGTCAGCAGTTTGTGGAAACAAATTCAAAAATCAAATTTTTTATTCAGCCGGTATTAAAGTGTCAGGCCTTTTTTTGTACACAAGTATGATTTTTGAGTTAGCATAATAATTATTGAATGTTATGTGTTTTATATTAGAGCTCAATTAACTTTTATTGGTTAACGGTAAGGATGGAGAATTATATATAATAATATAAATATTAAGTTTTATAATAATTAAGATTAAAATATTTTATTTGTATTAAAATATTAATTTTAAATTTGAAATAAATTTGAATTAATTTTTATATTTATATGAAAAAAAAGCTATTTCTTTTTATCTTATTTTTAACAAATTTGTCCAAGCCAACCAGACAAAAACAGAAAAGAAAACGTTACATGTCCATGAGGGACATGCTGACGACTCATTTCATTAGCAATAAAAAGGAAAAAAAAAAAAAAGAAAAAGCGTCAAGTTTTAAGCAGGGCTAACCTCACGGAGCCTTTATAAATGGAAACAGCTTCACACATATAAGCAAGCACAGTAAAAAAAAAAAAAAACCCCAAAAAATTCGAAGGGATATGGTGTCTGGAAACATACCACTGAAGCAATGCTTGACGAAGACTGAAAGATGGATGACGATAATGAAGTTGCTGCGGAAGGCCCTGTTTGGGGTCGGAAAGAAAAATCCGAGTACTTTTCCTTTTCCCCAGAAAAAATCCGCTGATTCTCATTAGGATTACTCCTCCAGTCGAAGGCTTGACCCGCAAAAGCCCCGGCTGTTGGAGACGGAGGAACCTGAACAAACATGACAAAAAGCAAACAAGTGTTTTTGCTACCCGTAAGAAAACGTGTCCATACAATCGCAATTCAGACCATAAACAAGTCCAAAGTCACATAAAAACAGCAGAGCAGTTGCAAACTTACATTAGAAGTGGAGAAAAGTGCAGGGGAGTCCAGGAGATCAGTTGGGCTTAAACCAGGTGGAAAGGATAAGTAACAAGAAGGAGAAAGAGGGGGAGGAGAGAGGGGAAGTGAAGGAGGAGGAAATGACTTGAATTTTGGTATATCAACACCAGTTGTTCTATCAGTTACGTGGTCATAAAATCCCCAGCCAGTATTGTTCATTTCTTTGGTATTACTGTCAAGGAGACTAGTGAAAGAGGAAGAAGTCATCACGGACTGGGTTGAGAAAGAAAAGTTGCTTTGAGAATTTATAGAAGAATTCAAAGTAGCAGCCGAGGATGCCATGGAGATGAATTATTAGAGAAGGGAAAGAAAGGCCCTGTAAAGAGAGTATAAAAGGGTCGAGCCAATGTGTTTCATGGCGAACCGAGTGGAGGTGGTTTGCACTAAGGTCTTTCTCCTCCCCCCCCCCCTTTGTTTTTTTTTTTTTTGAGGGAATGGTCTCTCTCCGTGCTTCTTCGGGGAAGCTAAAAATGAAGTTTGACCGTGGAAAATTTGATCTTGGTCAAAGCTTGTGGCTTTGACTGGACTTGCTCTGATTTGAAGATGGCGGCTCTACTTTAAATTAAAGCCTTCTGCAACTAATGAAGCTGCTTTCGCTAACTAAAATATTTATATTCTATTCTAATATAAGTTATTTAAATCAAAAGACCTATTAGGCATGTGCTAAGAATAAGCATTGTAAAGGAAAATGAGTTGTATTGCTGTTTATATTCTACGGTAAACAGAGAAATATCTATAGTCCTTAAAATTATGAGAAAAAAAAAAGAATAATATTAGGAATAATAAGAATTTTTCTAAAAGTATTGTTGGTGAACTATATGACATAAATATATATATATTTTAAAAAAAAATATTTAGACAAGTTCTCGTTGCCAAATTCACAGAACTTTGTATAACACATCGAAATTTCTATAAAACACATCGTATTAGTACATGAAAAAAAAATGTAAATTTCTAAATTTTTAACCCTTACATCCTCTCAACTTTTACTTAATTCTTTAAGGTATTTGCAACATTTGGTGTTTATTACTTGACTTTTTTTATTTTTATTTTTTTTGGAATATTGACGCTGATTTAACTCTTTGAAAAAGAAGACATATCAGAGACACTTCCAGAAAACACAAAAAAAAAAAAAAAAAAAAAAGAAGAAGAAGAAGAAGAAACAGCAACAACAAAAATTTATCTTAGCTTATTGGGTGAATTAATCGTGCTTTATTATTGATGCGAAATTATCACACTCCATGCATTTGTTATTAACGGCTATCAAGCCCGCCAATGAACCACCATTTTTGGAGAAAATGAACAGATTTACCCCTCCCTGCTCTTTGACCGGGTCTCGCATTGACCAGGTGTTCTGTAAATTGACGTTAAAGCCCTTGGTAAATAATTGCCCGCAAATATATTATTATAGTCTGCATTAATTTTCTCTAAATTTTTACATATAGATGTGAGAAAATAGACAGTACTCAATTGGTTCCAAACCGTTCCGCGTTGTACCGTTTATTTATTTTAACAATCTGAACGCCGAATTCGGCATCTAATTGAGAGAAAACGGAAAATTTCTCTAAACTCATCAGTCTGAGGGAAAGGCCAAAAGAATGGAAGGGACTAGGGAGGGTACAATGGTCATTGCGAGCCGTGGCTGTTTCCTTTTGGATGGGTCTTTTCCAGGGGCAGGTGGGTCCTCCCCAAGCTGATTGCAAAAGAGTCCTGACGCATGTAAGTTTAGACTTGGTCATGACCCTGCCCTAAACAAAACTAATTAAATCCTTCTACTTCCAAGAGGATTAAAAATAATAGCTGTTCATTCTCTCACGTCAGCAACCTTGAAAGAGATTGCCGCTTATTGGCCATGTAACATTGCCAAGAAACGTCAAGAAGAAACAACGGAGCGGAAGCCTATGGGTTTATTGTACAGGCCTACCGCCATAATGGAGCCCACGTTTGTCAACCTTTCTGGAATCCATCAATAAAAAAAGCGGAAGAAGATTACACTTTTCTTTGTTTTTTTTTTTTTTGGTAAATTTACCCACCATTTTTTTTCGTTGTCACACAATAGAGGGACAGCTCCTGTTATCACCGTCACAGGCCCATCCGCCTACCCCCATTAGGGGATCTCAAGACCGTGATTTCTGAGTTGAAGACCCCCAAAAAGTGCAAAAAAACGCAAGGCAATTGCTTTTAGAAACATAAAATCTTCGAACTTCTTTGGGTATGCAAGTCAGCACTTCCCGCAACACAGAAGACCTTGCTGGTCTCAAACCTTCTTCAAAGCGTCAAAGCAGCACATTTGGTAGCAAAAGAAGAGTGCACAAACTTGTGGACAATCAAGACCTCCAAAAATCTCTACTGAACCTCGTCTTCCAACTGTAACTTCCAGCACTGTGGGTCTAGTTCAGCCTGCAAAATGACTACCATGAGTATTACTCTGCATTTATTCTTAACTCGGGCAAAAACTAAGATAACTAAGATATTCTATTATTCGATAGCTGCACTCGCTAACAGATTGTAGTTTGGAGATCAAGAATTGTGGCCGTGGCCCGTTTCGCCAATTAGAATATGGGTTAATCCGAAGGATATCTACCTGAAACTCTTTATCTCTCCATTCGAACACGCAACCACGAGCTTCAAAATGTTCAAACAGAGGACATGCAAAAAATGACTTCAAAGATGCATGGAGCTTCACTTTTCTTAGTCCGCCACATGCTGACAAGGCAGCTGCCAACCCATTTGGAGTCAAGCCCTTCGAGTGCAAGACAATTAAGCTCTGCAGACAACTGATGCTTGCAAGGGCCAAGAGTCCCACATCTGTGACTGAGGTATACGATATATTAATCTGCAAAGAGAATGCATTCAAGGGGAAATGATTATATTAGCATTTGTCTCAAGCCTTAAATTGGCAAACGAGCAAGACCAGAGAGAGAATATACCTGTCTGAGGTATTGAGAAAAATGAGCAAGTGGAAGCATTCCAGCATCATCAATGTTGTGACACTTCTTTATGTCCAGCTTAGTGAGTTGCTTGCATCCCACAGCAATGGCGGCTAGGCCTAAGGATGTGATATGCGGACATCCTCGACTTTCAAATGTGTTCAAATTTGAACATTGTGACAATGATAACAGTGAACTATCAGTTATGTCTTTACAATAGGACATATTTATCATCTCAAGGTCAGGGCAACCACAAGCGATTGCCAAAATGCCTGAATCTGTTACTCCAGCAGACCTGAGCAAGCAACCAAAAAAGTTGAGACATTATTGTCTTATTGAGTGCCCATATCCTAATCTGCCTTTACTTAAAAGGTAAATTTGTTATCTCAAATCCAAAAATTTAGTGCATTAAGGTCACCTAAGAAACAAAGATTGTACTATCCTCCATAGCATTAATATATGAAAGCAAAAAATAGATCAAAGGATCGAAATTGCAATGTTGCAACTTCACATACCTATATAAGTCAAGCTCAGTAAGTTTTAAGCAGTTCATGCCAATATCAGCAAGTCCCTCATCACTTATATTCATACAAATCCCTAACTTTAAGCTTGAGAGCCTGGAGCACATAGAAATAGACTTCAGACCTGCAAAGAGAATGGATATAGGTAAGCTGTTTAATGTAGACTTACTTATCCATTGAGCAGCAGAACAAAAAGAGACCTTCGTCATCTATCTCATTATCTGTCAAATCAAGCTCCTCAAGAAACTTGCACCTCTGTCCAATAAAGACAAATGCTTCTCTAGGAACCAGGGTACATGATTCCATTCTAAGAGAAGTGAGATTGGTACATGAACTTGTAATATGGGCAATGGAAATGTCAGTTATCTTGCGACAGCATGTGATGTCCAGCTTCCTCAGCTCTTTATGCTTTGTCACAAAGCAAGAAAGACCCTCATCTGTCACTCCCAAACATTTACTTAAGCTCAGCTCCCTTAGTAATAGACACCAATCTCCTATAGCCTTCAATCCCTCATTGGTAACCATGCAACCATCTAGTTTGACTGAGTGCAACATGGAAAGCTTTTTCAGAGTGCTGGCAAGAGCTACAGTGACCTGGATCAATACCACCACAACAATGTAATAAATTAGGTCAGAAAGCAGGAGGAACTGCTTAATGATAGAAAAATCTGACCGGTCAAAAACAACTTACAGCAGACCCATGAGACAAGTTGAGTTGTTGTAATCTTTCAGCACCACTGATTAGAGATGATAAGCCAACATGACAGATGTTATGGCAACTTGACACATCAAGCACCTATCAAAGCAGGAAATTTGAAAGGCGTGAGGTAACTACTATGTTATGACAAGTTGATCTTCTAGTCCACTGAACTGGTATAGTAATGACTGATATCAGTTGAATAATTATGAAGACATAAAAAAGGTCTTCCAACTGCACAATTCCCACACTACAGAGACCGGAGAAGGGTGAAATGATTATGCAAGCATATTAAAGAAAATACTGTATAATGATATATTCAGCAGACTACAAATTGACTTATCTATTTGTCAAGAAATGCTATAGTCTCCTCTTTACATGAAATCAAGTGGATGTTAGACAAAAACTTGGTAACAATGAAAGACAGAACTGTGGCAACAAATCAAAGCTATTCAGTTTCAAGTCAAAATTAAATCACTGTCGACAGTAAGATAATGGACAACAGGCAGATAGAACGAGCAACCACTTGTTAATACCATCATAATTCATTGCCATTTGAACATATCGTCACTATGTTCTCAGAATGATAAAAACAAGCTATGAAAGGAACGGAATCATTGGCTAAACAATATACCTTCAGTGACTTGCATCCGTGTTTGATGGATGCAAGGCTCTCATTATCGATACTGAAGCATCCTTCTAAAATCAAATCTTCAAGGTGTTGTAGCTTCAAGATGGACGGTAAACATTTATGTGTGATCTGCATCAAAGGAATAAATTTTACCATTGACATTCGATCGAAATTGACAAGACCATTCCAACAATCATCAAGCGTTGAAGGAAACAAGAATTTTACCGACAAAGAATCAATTTACCACTGACATAAAATTGCAAACCGATGTTGTAATATTAATAAATTCCGATTACCAACTTAAATATGAAAGCCAAAATTTCTAAAACAGATTTCTGAGTAAACTTAAGACTAAGGGGACCAAAATCGCCAATATAACTTAAATCATGAGCAAAGCTTAATCTAATGATATTTATCACAACTAAGACGCTTATGAAGTGGACAAACCAAAAATTAAAACAAGAGTAATTCTTACCGGCAAGTAAGATAGATCCAAACTACGAATCTCCTTACACTTAACAGCAATTAACCCAACTCCCAGATCAGTGAGACCTAAACACCACTTCAAGCTAATAAACCTCAACTTCTCGCACCCAACCGCAATACAGCCAACGCCCATATCCGTGATCAACTTACACCTCGCCAACCAGAGCCTCTCCAAATTCTTGGCCTCCGCCACGGCCGCCGCCGCAGCATCTCTCAGCTCCGTCGCGTTTGACAAGTCAATATGGACCAAATTCTTGCAATTCAGAACCAAACTCGTCAACCCATTATGCGAAAAGAATCTGGAACGCGAGAGATCTATGGACCTCAGAGAGTCCCTGCAGGTATTGGACATCACGGCCAGAGAACTGTCATCAACTCGAGGACACAGAGAGAGATCGATGTGTCTAACATGTGGATACCTGCTGAGGATTCTGGGGAGGTGTTCTTGGCGCAGAGGCTTGAGAGATTTTCGGTGTCTGGACTCTATTACCTTAAACGATTTGCAGACCAAGGAGAAAGACTTTCTGTCAAGTGGGCTTGTGTTAAGAAAGTCTAAGATAGTGAAAATAATCTCTTCGGACAGACGATCAAAGATGTTGTTGTCTTTGTCTTTGTTGTTTACTTCCATGATCTTCACCCTCTTCATGGCCTTCAGATTTGAGACAACAACTTGAGTTGCTTGCATTTTTTCTTTTTTTTTTTTCGCGGGGGGATTGAGTAGAGAAGGAAAGGATTGAAGAGCACGAATGGGACTTGTTATATAAAGGAAGGGAGGATTTGTAATAGATTTTTCAGGCCCAGGACTTCGGAATTAACCGTTAACAGAAAAGTGGTCGTTGGCTTTGCCATTGTGCAGTTTCCTTGTGAAGAAGAAAGACATCCGAATTACGGTTATAGCCTTCTGGGCCTTTCTAAAAGAGCCATTTTAGAACTGTTCGTTGTCTTTGTACGGACAAAACTGCCCTCCCAGTGCTTATATTAGAAATTTGACTTGATCCTTTCCCAAAATATTCATATGCATTCGTCAAAGTTAAAAATGAAAACATCTAAAAGCTTCGTTCTTTTCATGTGTTTTTATTTTTAATTCAGTCGTCCACGAAGTTATGATATTTTAAGTAACAAAGAACCTTTAGTTATGATCGGCATTTTCTAAAAGGTAATTTTATTATTTTAAAAAATTATTGTATAATTTTTAATTTTATTTTAAAGAGATCGTATTTTTTTATTTAATTTTCATTAATATTTTATTATTTTTTTCTTACTTATTTATTTTTATGAGATAAATTTGATATTTATATTTATTATGTGAATTAAATTTTTTTCTTTGCCAACAAAAAAAAATTAGTTAGATAAAGATTTATAAAATGTATTTTAGAGACAATGTGGTTTATAGTTTAAAATTAAAATCAAAATCAAACAAAATTGAAGATTAAATAATAAATTTTATAACATATAAGAATCAAATTTTATTTGTAGTCTTTTATTTAAATTTAAAATTGAATCAAAATAAAAAAATTATTATAATAAAAAGATAAATAATAATAATATAATAATTAAATATATTTAATTACCATAAAAAACATAATTATAATTTATATCAAAGAATTTTTTTACTAATAATGATATTTATAATTTTAATAATTTAAAATAAATGTATTAGTATAACATTTTTATAATAAAAAATATTTCATTAATTAATAATTTAAATATTTTATAATCACTATAAATTTTTTTTCCATTATAGTACTAATTATTATTATTATTATTATTATTATTATTATTATTATTATTATTATTATTATTACACTATATATTTAATCATTTTCTTAAAAAAATTATTATACTAATGTGATAATTATTTTTAATTTAATTACTATCATAATTTCAAAATTTTCAATATAAAAATATCTATTATTATTATATTATATTTATAATATTTATTTTTTGTCTATTTTATATAAATATATTATATTAATATTTTTTTATCTTATCGAGAAACAAAATAAATGAGAATAAAATTAATTAAGATAAGGAAAAAATAATAATTTACATATACAAAAAAATCTCATTTTCATAAATAAATTAAATATTTTTACTAAATATTAAAAATTAAGAATTATTCATTTTTATTCTTATTTGTTAATAAAATTACCTTTATTCAAACGCCTCCTTACTGTGAGGATGAAAAGACAGCAAACAAATGGGGAACGGGATCAGGGTGTTTCGGTCATTTGAAAAGGCCAAGATATATCCGTACGGGAAGAGGACTAGAAGGACAAGGTGTAAAATGTGGTCGTTGACGGGGGCATTTTTGTCAATAGAAAGGTCATTGTCGGATGAGCAAAACCAGCCCATCTCATTCGGTGGAGGACTATCTGAGGAAGGACAGATTCAAGTGCAATCCTGTACGTAGTACAGCCTCACAGAAATTGACTCGAACAATTTTATTTTATTTTATTTTTTTAAAAAAATATAATAATAATAATTTTAGAGAGACCTAACAAATGGGGATTGTTGGTTTGTGGGAAAATAATATGCTAATGAGGTATGCTTTTGCAAGCTAAGCAAATAAAAGGTAGTTAGATTGACTTATAAAATAAAATATTAATGTTATAAATAAATAAATTTTAAAATAAAAAATTATTTTTTATATCTTCTTTATTTTATTACGTGTTTTAATAAGTATGATTGCATAATATTATTAAAAAATAATTTTTTTAAAAAAATTATAAATCGATTAGTATTAAAATTATATTGAAAATTAGACGAGTTTTAGTTTTTAATTAAAGAAGAATAATATAGTTGGAATGTGCCGTACTTATAGGTGACATCGCGCGGTACCTGCCTTACTCAGATAACAACGTTTCACGCACACATCCATAGAAGCATGCACGCGCGCACTTACGCAGGTAGGCTTTGGTTTTGTTTCTCAATACAAATTCTTAGCCAAATTCCCGTTATCTAATTAATCACCCCTCCAAATTTATCTAAAATTAATTGTACGTAGACAGATAAAAAAAATATTTAGGAAAATTACTTAAATGTGATGATCTTTAAATATCTAATTTTTTTCTTATTTTTTTATTTTTAATTGTGTCTATATTTTTATATCTATTTTACTTTAAAACTAAATTTTGAACTAAAACATTTTAGTATGCACCCTTATAACTCTTTTATTTGTTGGGATAATCAATTAAAATAACACCGATTGAGTTAAGTTCCCAATATCTTTTAATTTTTGGGGGTTTTAAAAAACAAACTTCAAATTCGATGTAATGCTTATAATAATTTGTATTTTAGGTATAATCTTGACAATTTTATCTTAAACATATCTATACAATTGGGATATTCCCTTCTGCAATTCATGATCTTTGAATATCAATATTATGGTTTTGTTTTAAAATTTTTAGCACACTAAAAAAGCGTTCTAAGGTAGATCATTATTGGGAAAATGCTTGCTTTTTTTTTTTTTTTTAAATTTTTAAGACCCGTTATGCATAAGAAGTTTACTCGATGAGTAACATGTTCACTTAACAAAAAAGAAAAAAAACAAAAGACGAAGACAAAGTCTTTATAAACTTTATTTTCCTTTTGTTGTTTAGGCAACAGTTATTGAAATAGACATCAAATACAATAATTTTGTTGTCATTTGATCTGGACTCTTTTATGGCTTTCAACAACGTGGGTGAGTTGAATTGCTAGGTAACTGTAACTATTTATTTAAAAGTTTGAGATCACTTATATTATTGAACTTCCGATAACTATACGGTTGTAATCTTGTTTCGAGAGTCCACAGATTTTTATACACCTCGATTACCATACGCTGCTCATAGTTTTTGTTTTGTTTTGTTTTCTCTTTCTTTCTTTTTTTTTTTTTTTTTCTCACAATCTATTTGAAGATATGCATATTAGGTAGTGGTTCCACTTGCACCATTATACGATCAAGAATATTCCATTTTGTGGGAGTTTTTTTTTTTTTTTAATCCAACTGGAAAAAAAATTATGTGAAAGACTTTGACTCTTCCCTTTTAAAAAATTTCTTGCATGGTGGGACCTCTCTTCGCGTAATAAAGAGGAGGCTTTTTTAGTCTTGGACCGCACGCAGATCCTTCTGGTGCAGGCTCGTACTGGGTTTTGTCCTTTGTTGTTGTGATTGGAACGCGTGGCTCATAAGAGGCAATTACGAGTAGCGATTTAGCTTTACTAAGAAGTGTTTCGATTCCGTTACGAGTTTCCTGCTATTTCCATGTGTCTATACAGTGGAGGTGGCTGCCGAGGTGAGAGGCTGCACTTGTCCACATCTGCATCGGCTAGCTGTTCCTCATTTACTTGCAGAGTTTGCTTCTTCTATCTAACAAATGGATTATGGAACATATTAGGATACAACCAAGATAAATAATAATAATAACTGTCTCTTATACACATCTAGATGTGTATAAGAGACAGACTAAGAAGTGTTTCGATTCCGTTACGGGTTTCCTGCTATTTCCATGTGTCTATACAGTGGAGGTGGCTGCCGAGGTGAGTGGCTGCACTTGTCCACATCTGCATCGGCTAGCTGTCCCTCATTTACTTGCAGAGTTGGCTTCTTCTATCTAACAAATGGATTATGGAACAGATTAGGATACAACCAAGATAAATAATAATAATAATAAATCTTTCTCACTGGATTGCAATTAGCTACCTCAAATCCTGCATCTTCTTGTGGAGCCTCTTCCAACTTCCATTAATATGCAACAATTAAGGAAAACAAACTGAACACTGCGTAGGGTATGGACCTTTCACTCTTGGAAAGGACTTTTGGAATATATAATTGGGGGCTTTGAGGGGCCCCTTTTGCTCCCTTATGGGAGCTGTTTTTTTCTCTTATCTTTTTCTGGCTCTCTCTCTTTTTTGTTTTGTCGTTGCTTCGACATTAGGGGCCCCTGGCCCTAATGTTTTTCCCTATAGAATTATAGAAGCAGATACCCACCTGATCAGCCCATTGAGTTCAAACGGTTTCTACGCGGGGGCAGCTAGCGAGCGTCTGTGTGTACAATCATATATCTTGATGATATTTTGTTATCATTTGCTTTTCAATTCTATTATACGGGTAAATATAATCAATGGAACGAACTTCAACTTGCCTTTGTCGCATTGGATATAATGGATGACTTGATGCCTATAAAGCACATGCCTCTTTTCCCATGTTAAAACCCCTCGGGGGATGTCAATAAAGACTGCTGTAAGGATGCTCTACTGCTTGCAATTTCATGTATCGGGTCAATAAATGGCCATTTACGTTTTTGTTTTTTTAACGACTAATTGGCCATTTACATTACTTGGCTATATATTTGCTATATGGACTCGATTTTTCTGCCGTCCACTAGTTTTCACTTCTGCCAAGCCAATTTTACCGATTCGAAGTACATGGTCAATGTTGGGTACCATATGTGGCCATTGGCCAAACCTCCGCTCAACTGTAAATTGGTACGGATAAACTTACTATCTCTCTCTCTCTCTCTCAAAATATATAACATTGACTTTCGGCTCATGTATTGACAAAGAAACAGGCGAGGTACAACTTTGGCCCTCGTAGTCAAAAATCAAAATTCAATATTGGGCAGCAGTTGCAATTAGTCTATCAGTCATCCGAATTATGATTAGTTAGTTGTCTCATTTTAATTGATGGGGCCTTTATTTGAAGAGAGAGTTTCAGGGAGTGGTCTAATAACCGAAAATAATATAGCACCAACACATCATGAAACTCCTTAAACAGTGGGAGATTGATCAAAGCAGTGTACTAGTCAACCGAACAGGGCAGGGTGGGTGTGTGTTCTCATCAAGCTTAGGAAACTACCCTATGCCACGTAAGAGTTGGCCTGTAGTCGTGGGAATCTGCTAAGAAGCACCCTTGATTTCTAAGTCGCAGTTTTGGACAGAAACAGTTGAAAAGTTGTCCACTCTAGCTAGTTGTCTGGCTCTACCGGGGAATTAAGGTTCCCTCAAGAGCTGTCCCTGGATGGTCTTTTGGCCAACGCTTGGAATTTTGAATTCGTACTAAACTACTAATAATATACTACAACTACCTGAGAATGTATATTCTTGCGACGTTTGTGATACCTTCCCAGTGTCATGGAATCGAAATGGCAAGCACTGTGTCTTTCTTTCTTGACTTGTAGATGCTAAAATTCTTCCAAGGAAATTACTTGCGACTCCCAGAGAAAAAAAAAAAAAAAAAAAAAAAAGAGAGAAGCTTTTTCAAAACAACATTATCATGTATATATTTATTAATCGATAACAATGAGCGCATGCTGTATTGAGCAAGGAGAACTGAATTTGATTCCAGAATGGTAGGGGTCGCCAAATAGAATATTAGTCTACTTGGTGGCCACGGAATTAATACCTATTATTTTCGGTGATTATATTGGTGAGAAAATTTTATTCGCTCCAAAATGCTATAATTATTAATTAGGCATTGGTCAGCTGCTACGAACGAAAAGATTAGTAAGGAAAAGGATAACTCATAATATGTTGCCGTCAATTAAGGGAAGAGGCCCAGTGCCCCCAACTCGAGGACAGTCACTTTAAACACACAACAAAATTTGGACAATGGGCTCACAAGTCACAAACGTCAATGGTCTACCTGCATAAACGCACATCAGACCCCACAATTGATGGCTATGCTTTGTCTTCTCGCGTTGAGATTTGATTGGCCGAGTCAGATTAAATCTCTTCTCCACGTTTTCTACTTCCTCCACTAGACTCGTTCTGTGTGTCCTTTTATCGATAGGCCCAATATGACAAAGTGGACGGTGATTTTACATGTTGGGTGCTTGCTCCTCGCCTATCAGCAAGCTGGGCTCAATATGGGCCAAACATTTGTGGCCCATGACTTGATAGTATCCCGACAAAAATTCGCCAATTCTGTCAACATTTAACTCCTCTTGGCCGCGGGACAAGCATCTATTACTACTCACAATAAGATTACACAAACAAGATCTAATTTTAGGGTGACTATACAAAATTCTGCCTATGCTGGCAAGGAAATCTATCTATCTCATGAGACACGAGCCAATGATCTGAAAAGAAAACCATGAAAACACTTTTTATCCTTCATTAAAAAAAAAAAAAAAACATGACTAGCAGAGACAAACAGGACACAGCTCAACCTCGACATCACAATCCTAAAGCAGATTAGGCTAAAGGGGACATGTCGAGTGTGATGGTATGCCGGTCAATAGACTTGAGACATGACTTTCCCTGTTTGGTATGGAATATGTATTTTCAGATGATCTCCTTGCCCATTTTACCAATATAAATAACTTCTCAAAGTGGAAGAGATGCCGTCGAACGCTGTACAGATAAACGGTGTAGAGCAATGCAGCCAATGTTGCCGCCACGAAGGACATTAGGATCAACTCCCAGAAATCCTGAACAACAAGGCACGTCAATGCTAATCCACCATGTATACAAAGTCATAAGCAACTGCTTTGATTTACCAACCCCGAATCCTAATACAGATCACTTTGTGGAAAAGTTGTTCGCGGATAGAACAAGTAAATTTGCAATGATAAATTACCCGTGGATTTGATATAATTATGCCCATCACATATCCCAGCAAGTCCAGAGTAGACTGAAGAGAATTCTGCACGCCTCCCACCACGCAGCGATCCGATTCAGGAACATGATCCTGACACAGAAATCAGCATTTGTAAATTAGTATTTGTTATACTTTCATCTCTGTACCCATATGAGCATTAGAGCAAAATAAGCCTGCCAATATGCAGCCGAAATTTTGTAACAAGACAAAGCTCGGTATCCTTTCAACGCGGAATGGTTCGTTATCTTACCTGCATTTGTTGGATGACAGATAAGTCAAACATCCACAAACCCAGGCGGGATGTTGCCACTCCAGCCATCAGCATGTATGCTGATAAAAGACGGTGTTCGACCCATGTTGAAGCAACACATAGCAACAGGCAGGTCCACTATGCGGGAAATGACAGGTTAATCAGAATATTTGATGCTATTCCTGGCACGACTGAATTTGATTATTAATGACTCATGAGAAAATGGAGCTGAAGCCTTTTACTGTAAAAGGCTATACCTGTGACCAGATTGACCAGAGTCCTGATCTGAGAGTTGAAATACGAGATTGCAAGAATGGGTACACAACGGTTGCTCCAATTCCAATTGTAGCACTTATTCCACGTGCTATTCCAATAACGAATGCAGGTATACCTTCCCATTCTAAAGTAGCCGTCATCAAAGTGCCAAAGCTAAACAATACCGAATATGGAAAAGGAACAGTCATGGAAACAAAGATAAGGATGCCTGATCCAAGAGAAGATGAAAGCAGAATATGGAAAGAAAAAACTAGACTCGTGAAATTGTAAAATCAATCAGAAGAAGATCAGTGTAACAGAGTCAAAATTTGCAAGTTGCTTCTTAAAGCTATGGTACGAAACGCGATTGGTGAACACTTACCTGAGGACTGTGAAATATAGCAGCGCTAGAGCTACTCCAGGGAGCACAACATCTTGCTGCAAATACACAATCCATGCACCAATAAAAGGAGTATTGGAAACCCATTCGTATAAATTACTTCTCCATCCTCTTCCCGCCAATGCCGAATCTGTTCCAGTTTCAGACGGAAAGCTAATGTTTTGTGGGTCAGTGGACGCCCCATCTTCGAGGACCGTTGACAAAACTCTTGAAGCCCTCCTTCGGTTAGCTTCAGCTAAAGCTGGAATTCCGTTATATACGGACATAAAAAGCCAATATTCCGCCCACAGTGCTACAGTGTTCCACAGGGCCATAGTTATAGCAGAGGCCTTAATTGATACAAAGCTGATGATGAAGCCTGTCACAACTGGAGCAAGAAGCTTGCAAGTCAAATCGATTCTTCTGAAGATGGAGTTCAAATGTGTTAGAACGCCAACAGCATGACCTTCTGATATCACTACCACCCTGCGGTTTTAAATTAGCTTATAAAACCAAAAGTGAGTATTTAATTTTGAAGGTGCAGATGTAATTAAACCAGGTATATATTACCAGTCTCTTTCTATTAAGATGGTGCCAGCAAGAGTGGAAAGCACACCAACAGCTCCAGAAATATTGGTTAATATCACCATGATTATGAATGCCGTGAAATTTGTGGACTTCAAGGTTGGCGAGACAAGTAAAGTGATCACCGTGCATCCAGCAATTATAAAAGATAGATTCTGAGTTGCCAACCAAAGTCGAAGAACCTGCTAAATTTATTCAGCAAACAACTCGATGTTTATGAAATTGCCCGTTACTGAGGCTTTGTCCATAAGATTTGGCAAGTTAAAGAGAATCTCTCGAAAGAACAAAAATTCTTGAGCAAACCTTCACATATGTTAACCTCTCCACCCATTGTCCAATGATAGGACCACACAATGCAGTAGAGGAAGATTCAACGGCACCATAAACAGCCGCAAGGATTAAAGAATTCGGCCAAAGATTGATCATATAAAGAGCAACAGAGAATTCCCACATTCTGCAGATAGCAAAGGGCAAACGGAATCAAATCCCGTAAGACAAGAGAATGGTTTTTCATACACATATAGAATGATCGCACCAACAGACTTAATTTGCCGTTTCTGTGCATTAGCAAAACTTTCACTGAATTTATCTCCTCTACCTATCCAAATGATGAAATCTGATTTTGAGAATGGGCTCCTAAGGGGACCCCAAAAAAATAAAAAATAAAAAATAAAAAATAATGTCAAAGGGCACTCACACACATAAGCACATTGACTATTTGATACACGGTGTGTGAATAGGAGTTGTCTATGGTGCAGAAGATTCCCGCAATGTGTACGTACGTATACCTACTCTTCCACATTCACGTCAGAGTCTATAAATGACACAAACACAACACTTAAAAAATCATTCCAACAAATTTTCCCATGTACCAAAAAAAACAAAAAGAAGAAGAAGAAGAAGAAGAAGAAGAAGAAGAAGAAGAAGAAGAAGAAGAAGAATAAGAAGAAGAAGAAGAAGAAGAAGAAGAAGAAGAAGAAGAAGAAGAAGAAGAAGGAGAAGAGGCTTCGAACACGTGAATTAGGCATTATACTGCCAAAAAAAAAAAAAAAGTTTTGCATATTTAAATATACTTGCAGAGTTCGTCAGCAGTTCGTTACATGTGCTCTTTAATCCTATATAGAGTTGGATCACTTGTCAGAGAGATAAGTTTAAAAATGTTTTAATTTTTTTTAATCATTGGAGAGGGAAAGGAGAATTCAAGATTTTGCAGAATTTTTAAGGGTGCGGGACGTTGAATCCTTACAAGGCCAAAGGTTTGCAAATTAGCGTTGGTTGAGATTCATGTTAAGAGTTCAAATCTTAACATTTATAAGTACAAATAAATTTCATTGGTTCACATCTCCCACTTTTCGCTGGAAATCAGTTGGTCAAATTATATATTTAAATCACATCTCCCATTTTTCGTTGGGGATTCAATCATCCATAAGTTAACGAAGTTCTCGTAGATCTACAATCCAACTGCTAAAGATGGGGTTTTCTTGTGATGAAATGAAAGGTCCTTTACGACGACTTCGCCTGTAAATTTTTTTCTTTTTCAAGCGGAAACAGTCATGTAGATTAAAACGTAAACAAAGCTTATACACACACACACACACACACACACACACACACACACACACACACACACACACCCACACACACACACACACACACACACACACACACCCACACACACACACACACACACACACACACACACACACACACACACATATATACATATATATACACATATATACATATATAGAGGGAGAGAGAGAGGGGATAAAAAGATATAGCACCTGGCATCCCATCTAGCTAGGAAATGGCCAATATACAATTTTCTCATGAGAGATGTAGGGAGAGGAGGGTCTTGATCTGAGGAAGATGTTTCTTCATGTTGTTGTTGTTGTGGATCCAGGAGGGGCTCCATCACCATTGCAGTTCTCTAGGTTTCCTTCACGTCTCCACCCACGCACGGCCAAGGGTGATTTGCTTCTGTGACCCAAAATTGCACCCGAATATGATAACGAAGAAGATAATTAATTAGCACCACCCCCGTGATTGCTTGGAATGACTGACTGAAAGAGAAAACACCTGGCAAGGCATATTAACTGAGTATCAGTCATATGGTGCAAACTTTTATGGAGAGTGCAGTTGTCAGAATGCCAGAGGATCATGTTGCTGTTGCTGGTAGGCTTACGCTACCAGACGAATATGTCATTGCCGCGACTTACAGTTGAGAGTTTTTGTTTGGTTGGTTTACCTAAAAGACAAGAAATATATACTTTTTTTTTTTTTCCATCCCCAAGCAGTTTTCACTTTTACGAGATTCTATGGAATAACAAAAGTTAGAGAGATAATACAAGATAACTAATAAGAATATCATAATTATAAGGAAAATTTTAATTTAATTCTTTTAAAAAACGTATTAAATTAACTTAATGTTATATTATACGTGAAAGAAAGTAAAAAATTTAAAGCAAGATAATACAAAAAAAAAATGTGTAATTTAAAATTATAATTTTTTTTAGATTTAAAAATAAAATGAGTAAACTTAAATATGGATCAATAATAATCTGGTGTTGTTAATGCACACCCCTCGTCTCCCATTGCCCATCAGTTAAAAACTCAACCTATCAAGACTCCAATTCTCGTCAACCTGCGGCCGAGAAAGTGAAAACCCTCCAAGTCCAAACTCCAAAAGGACAGAAATCCCGGTGACTATAAAGAGTGCGTTATTTCGCATCGAAAAAATGCAGAATGCCACCACAATTTGTTCCAGGTACTATGATGTGTTGGATTTTTTTTTTTTAAATTCATTTGAGTTAAGAGAATTGCTTATTATTATTATCCTTCAAATCTTTTCAGTTCAAAAGTACAGCGAGACTCTGGTTTTTGTTAAGTAATTAAGGATTTGTGACGAATTATAGGAGGCCCACCAAAGAAGCTCCATATTGGATCAAGCAGCCAATCGAGTTTAAGCTGAAGCCCAAGAATGCATGAATTCTTTTCAAAGGATGTTTACTTGGTTCAGAAGAAAGGTTGCTTGATGGCTTCAGCATCAGAGAAAAGCCCAGACAAGGATTTCAAATTGGCATCAGCTCATCTTGAAAAGAAAACGGAGCATTGCAAATATGTCACCTTTTAGCCTTTGACAAGGAGTAGCGCCGGAGGAGAGGACTGGGGCCTAAAGCTGCTGCCAAAGCGAGCCGGAGGAGCATGGTGTCCTGACGACTCATGAATGATGGTTTGGATTTATGTGACGACGTGTTCCATTGTTTGACCTCGCATGGGACCATCTCGGAAGCCCATTTTCCACTGCTATAACGCCAACCGAACTCATGGGGGAACACTAGACAAGCGCCAACCGATCCAATTGCTGAATTAATTGACTTCCACACCGTCTTTTTTTAGAGTTCTTTATTTAATTTCATCCATTGGTCGGAGAGTGGAACGGAGACTGCTATACAAATACATGCTTACTGTAAAATAAGTCACCCAGTGGCGATAAATTATGCAGGACTACTCTATGTAGATGTAATTTAGGGAGACTCAAACATATCTTTGATTATGTTTACTGTTTGAGATGATAGGAGGATAAACTATAAAGGCATCAGCCCTGTGTCATTTGTGAATTTTTCCCAATGCAAGAAAACCATAGGTCACATAAAAATTCAAGGCCACCATGGCCCAACATCTCCGGACAATACAAAAGAGAGAGAGAGAGGGAGAGGGAGAATTGCAGGAACTAAGCATTCTCCTGTTGGAAACGATAATTCATAAAATGGCAGTTCAAGGGTATCCTGCTATGAATGCTGTAATTCCTTTATCTTGTCTACAAGATCTTTCTAAAAAGACCTGATTCCCTTCAACTGCAAAGTTGGAAACTTCATGGGAAGTTGAAACTTGGTTTTGATCGAGTCTATTTCTCAGAGCCCCTAAGTGCAATATTTGTATGCAAATCACGTTAACCTCAGAAAGGACATGGGAAAATAAGTAACCTATTAAGGTGTGTATTGTAAGCTCCTCTAGGCTCAGTATTCTTGGATTTGTGCTCTGCTCACGGGAAAGCCAAAATTCCTTCTTTATTTCACTTGAGTAGGAACAACTGAAAAACAGATTACTGTGGATGTGTAATTCACCCCATTTTTATGCCACTTATAAACTCAGAGCTTCTTCGACAAAAACTGCGCTCAAGGGAACGGACTAACCACGCTGACTTTTGTTAATCTACAGCCATCCACTTTCGCCCATCAAACCAAAAGCAAGGTTAATGCCTATTCTCACCAGTAGTCTTTACACGAACATGAACCCTCAACAAAACAATGAAATCTATTATTATCCCGTACAATAATCTCTCTACCTGTAACTTGTGAAATGAGCTTTATAGCCTCGTGACAATCACCACACATGCGCAGGTTTTTCACTATTCTAAGTACATTTTTTGGAGCTGTGCTTATTAGACCAAAAGCAATAGCTAGCTTCTCACTATGATAACTGAGTAAGTGCCCCTTCTCCTCATCTTCTATGTCAAATAGTACGTAATCTATTCTAGGAACATAGCCAACTGCCATTAAGTCCTTAGTCAATTCATTAAGTTTTGCATACATCTTCTCCGATAAGAGATGATCCTTGTCACCCACCTGGAATCTGTGAACAACTCCACCCACTTCAATCCAACTGTATCCACGCAATTTCTGGATCCCTCGCTCCTTCATAATCGACCTAATATTTGCTGCATCACTCCATTTCTGGCATGCGGAATATAAATTTGACAAAATGACATAGTTTCCTGAGTTCGCCGGTTCCAACTCTATGAGTTGCTTCAACACATGTTCTGCCAACTTGGTATCTTGATGCAGCCTACATCCACTCAACAAGGCCCCCCAGACAATGACATTGGCCTCCATTGGCATACTTTTGATGAGCCGATGAGCTTCATCCAATAAACCTGCACGGCCAAGAAGATCCACCATGCATCCATAATGCTCAATAATCGGAGTCAAGGAAAAAACACGACCCATGCTATTAAAATATCGACGACCATCATCAACCAGACCAGCGTGACTGCATCCACAAAGTAAGCCAACAAAAGTATTGTCATCAGGTTGAATCCCAAACTTCTCCATTTGACCAAAGAGTCCAAATGCAGTTTTCACATGTCCGTTAATTGCTAGACCCAAAATGGCAGCATTCCAAACTATTCTATCTTTATCCTTCATTCTTCTGAAAACTTCCCAGGCTCCAGCCATGCTCCCACATTTTGCATACATATCAATCAATGCCGTGCCCAGCACAGGATTAGTGAGGAACTCATTCTCGTCCATCAAATTGCTGGCCCATTCCCCTAATTCTAGTGCCCCTAACCTTGCACAAGCACAGAGAACTCCCACAATGGCATAACGATCTGGTTTCAAATTCTCGCTCAACATCTTATAAAAGAGGTCCAGGGCCTCCATAGGCATTCCATTGGAAGCATAACCCTGAATCATGGTACTCCAAGAAACAATGTCTTTCTCTCCAATTTTATCAAAAACAAAACGTGCCTTTTCCATGTTTCCACCCTTGGCATACAAATCTACCAAAGAAGTAGCCACAAAAACATTCCTTGCCATTCCAATCTCCATCATATATCCATCTATCCACTCCCCACTTCTCAAATCCCCGATTTGAATGCAGGCCGACAAAACTCGAACAAGGGTGAAACTATCAGGCCTCACACCCATCTCCAACAACCTACGAAACATATCAATCGCCTCCTTACGCTTACCAACACGTATATATTCGTTTATTATCGGAGTCCACGTTTCAATATTCTTCTCAGGAACATCTGCAAACACCTTAAAAGCACATTCTATGTGCCCGCACGCAGCGTAGACATTCACTAAACTAGAATCTACAAACACATCATGATTACAACCCATTTTAAGCACAAGAGTATGCATCTTAGATGCCACTTGAAAATCCAAGAGCCCCACGCAGGCTTTCAGGACAGAAGGGAAAGTTAAACTATTAGGCAAGAAACCATTTTCCAGCATCGAATGGTAAAAGTCAATGGATTCTTTAAGGCGATTGTTGGAAACCAAACCACGAATCATTGTATTCCATAGGAAAATGTTGGTTTCTTGAATCTGGGAAAAGACAAGACAAGGATAGTTTGTTTCGCCGATTTCGAAGCTGTAACGCAAGAGCCTGTTGAGAAGGAAACTGTCGTGGTTAAGGCCGAGGCGGAGGAGCGCTGCGTGTACATGCTTGATGTGTTTGATGGAGTTCAGGCCTTGAAGGAGGCAGTTCTTGATGTGTCGGGCCCTGCTCGGTGTGGAGATGGGCATCAGTCAGTCATGAGCCGTTGGTTGTTTGAAAAATTTATTTAGCATTGCAACTGATCGCCCGTCCAGACCAGCACCCATGCGTTTTACTTTTACTTTTAGTTTTTCTCTTTTTATTTTCAGCCTTTCCTTGTTTAATGATTGAAAATTGGAATGTCTCCACTTTTGAGTACGCTTCCAAAATTTAAATACTGGCTCTCAACTGTTATATATATATATATATATATTTATTATTATTATTTATTATTTTTATTTTTTCAATTGTTTAGTTCAATTCAATTGAGTTTAAGACTGTTAATATTTCTGTCGTAATGACAGAGTATGATGAATTATATGAGACTTCAGGATAAATTGTTTCACTCATAATTACAGTTAAGAATCATGCAAACCATGAATACATTTATCACCACCAGGTATGCTATATATCAAAATTTAAACCTGCTAAAATATTGCAACATTGCACGCAATTTAACTTGTATAGTGCTTTGCAAGCTGAGCCACCAGTCATTCTCGTATGGAGCGTGTTCAACCCCACCCTGTTGCATTTCTCGGGATGGAACAGAGCACCATATGAACAGAGAAATCCTCAATAAATGCGTGGGAAAAAGATAGTGGGCCGGCGAGAGGATCGGAAAATGAACACCGCATCGAGAGGAAAATATACCCAAAAACCGAGGATGCTTCTATTTTATTTCGAGGAATAGAAGTTGGTAATTGGCTTTTGAGGGTGATCAAGACATATTTCTCAATCACTTTGAGGCCAAACCCCTATGGTGAAGTGCAGGAGATGAGACAAAGTCTTCTTAATTATCACACCAGCTGTCTGAATCATCATCTTCATCACTTCCAGCCAAAGCCTAATTGAAGATTGAACATCATAAGTGTGTTGTCCTCCCTCAGACATGCAGACATGCGTATACACAACCACACACACACGCACACTCTGACACTCAGAGAGAGAGACAGAGACAGAGACAGAGAGACCTGGCGAATTGAATTTGCTTTCTCCAACATAGCAGCAACATTCAAGTTGGTTTGTGGACCCTGCCAAGCCTGAATGGTCGATCTTGTCACCGTTGCAGGCTTCAAATTAAAGGACTACATCGGGAAAACGAGAAAACTGTAAGTCCTCAAGTCAAAAAGTAGCATAATGAAAGTCCATTTAAAAAGCTACACTGTAATAAATGGAAAATAGCTACAGAAATGCTGATGCTGCCAGAGATCTAACCTTGCTTCTTATCTGTTCTAACAATGAATCTCTTTCATCTAGCTTCGGTTCAATCTGATGCAGAACTCGTTCAGTTACCTTTCTCAGCTGCAAGGCAAATTGACCTTAAGAACAATGAAATTTTATTTTGAAAAAAAGGTTGTTAAAAGAACTCTGCTAATCATCATTACCTTGCTTTTGTCATGGGCAGCAACAGCATCAATGAGAGGATTTCGTGGGCGAGGCAGCTTGTTCCCATTCGGCTTCCCAACTTCATAGTTTGGTGGCAGGGCTAATGTAGGTGGCCATGTTCTCTCTCCGTGTGGTGCAACTTCACACTGTGACTGCTCCTCCAGCAAAGTTACAGGTAGCACAGATTTTTCAGGAGAATTCCCTTGTTCCCCTACAAAAATTTCAGAAGTTAACCTTGTCTCCACATTGGTCCCAGATTCCAGGTGGCTCAAGGGATGGATCAAGGGGAACACTAGGGATACAGGATCATGTCCAGAAGTTGTTTGCTCTATATTTGGCACTTGGCAAGGCCTGTTTGAGCTTAACTGCAGAGAGTCAGAATTTAGTGAAGGGAAATCATGCTCAGGCTTCATGCTTGGCATGTCTGGTAAATTCAATAAATGGTTCAATGACTGTTTTCCATCTATTGGAATGCTCTCCTCATCACTGGTTGCCTCATTAGGGGAGCTTACTTTTTCCAAGCAGGGCAGAGCTTGCTCCAAGGAATGTTTCATTGACTCTTTAGAGACGTGGAGCTGTGATCTCTGGCTATCTGCTACATAGATTGGCAATGATGGGCTGGAAGGTCCCCAAATTAAACTGTCTGACGATGAAATTTCCAGTTCAGCTTTCTCTTGGCTTGTAGAAAGCTGCATTGGTGGCAATGTATCCTGAATAACCGGTACCTGTTGTCTCTCCAGAATTTGTTGAGTTGTCAGAACCTTCCCTAACCTCCACTGCATAGGAGGTAAAGGTGGCAGTGGCGGTAATTCATCCAGATTGACATGAGCTGCCTCGGGAAATAGGCTTAAGCTAGGAAATGCAGAATCAAGGGAATTCCTCACTGTCTTACAACCATGAAGCTCCTGGCCAACCAATTTTGTTAAAATTTCTTGGCTAGGAACACCTTCCAATAAGGACTTAGAAGAAGCATCAAGGCATTTTTCACTACACAGGTTATCTGCAGTTTGCATCTGTTCCACCTGAACATTAAATGGAAAAGAACTTGCTTCATCCTCTTGGACACATACCCTGTCAAGCTGATCAGGTTGCAATTGGTTTAAATGTTCCAAAGGACTTCCAAGTTCTTCAAGGTACCCTGTGGGTGGAGCAGGAAGATTTGATGACTTAGAATTAGTTTCATCTACAACTCCATGCAAATACTCTGCATCAACTTGAAAAGGTGGTAATTCAAGTGCCTGTTGTTCTAAAGAGCTTGTCTCCGGAAGATGACAGGTAGGTGAAATAATAGCATCACTATCATCCTCTACAAAAATTACTTCTCGATTACATTGGTTACTAGATCCCGATATATGTGGGCTGGAGTTGGAATCTGTGGGAGAAAGTTTAACTTTTTGCACTCCCTTTTGTGCCTCCAGATCTGTAAGATGTCCTAAAGAAATCATCTCATTAAGGTCCAAAGGTTTCTGGAATGCATCCTTGGAGATCAAGCGGGATTCTCGAATGCCTCTAATATTTGCATATGGAGAACAATTTACATTTGACGATAGGCAACCAGTGTCATTGGCACCATTATCATTAGCACCACCAGCACCAGCGGCAGTAGATAGGGCCACATTTTCTGCTTTGTCAGTTTTGCTTGCAACGTCATCACAATTTACAAGATCCACACAGCCTGGTTCATCTGAACCATCAGAGGGATGTTCAAATAGGACAGCGTCCACTTTGATGGTGAATCCACCTGAGCTCTCCCCATCTTTTTCCGGAGAGATTTCTTCAAGTTTCAAATTCTCTGAAGATGGAACTACTACTTCTTCATCATTAATATGTTTGCTTGCAGTAATTGTGGCCCCCCTGGAAGGCAAGTCATGTTCAACCGGTAAAAGATCAACTCTTATGTCTGAGTCTTCAGAATCTAAGGCAACAGGCAGTATACTTCCTGAATTGTTAGGCAGTAATATGGCACTAGAGTCCAATTCATTGCCTGGTAAAGCTGAGCAAGTGAGTTGCTCTTCCGCTGATGGAACAATTAACTCAGGAGAAAAAAGTTCCTCTTCAGCTAAATTCCCAACAGAAGTTTCATCTGAATCATCTGTTTTAAGCACTTCATTCACAAGATCACCACCACCTTTATTTTCAGAAGCCATCTCCAAAGCATTGGCCTGATGCACATTAGCATCAGAAAGGACATCTGGATCTTCATGACCAAACCCATATAATGGATTAGTTTGAGAAGAAACTGGATATAATGTTTCCTGCCTTGTCTGGGAAACAACCTCAGGAAAAACCACAGAAGAATCAGCTGTATACATTTCATTTTCATTAGAATCAGGTGAACCCAAATGATGTTTGATAGAGTGAGAAGGTGTCTCATTTGTGTCAGGTCCCACTGAAACAACTAGAGAACTTGCAGTAGCAGCAGCTGCAGGCAGGAGCATATTCGAATCTGCAAGCTGTGGACTACAAGATGCTTTGCCAATATCAGGGATATTGCTTTCTTCAGGGCAGAAATCATTGGACACCACAATCTCACTGTAATCCACCCCCAGAGAGTCTACATATGCAGATCGATGACTTGATTGGTGGTCACCAACAATCCCTACAAAACTAACTCCAGCAGAAGGAAACACTTCATCTACTCCATCATTCGACAGCATGATTTTGGCAGGGTTTCTAGAATAATCAGAACGGGAGAAACTAGATCTCCCTTTCTTAGACAAACTGTTTCCATCATCTGACAGAGAGGAAATTCCAACTGATGGAGAGTCAGAACAATTAGCTTGATCATCTAGCTGTTCATCATTGGCCTCAGAATCTGTCCCATACTTTCCAACATTCAAGGGGCCTTGATATTGCTTAGTCTTATATTCATTTTCAGTTTCCATTTCTGACTCCATGGTAGGAAGAACATCCATGTAGTTGTCTACCTCACTGGCCACACCATCAGAGTGGTCCCCATCAACACTGACTTCTGTGCTTCTATCTGTATTGATTAGCAGTCTTTTTTCAATTTCCATCTTATGAACAGTAGAACAAGATTCGTCTGTCTCGCCATCAGCCATTGGGTCAGGGGCCTTCACTATTGCTCGATCAATAGCCTCCCCATTCAACTCACCTGTAAAAGGTTTCACTACAACTTTCTGTGCATCAGGTGATGAAAATGAGCTTTCCCTTCCTTGTGAAGGCATTTTCACAGGACTTACAGTGCTGATCTCAAGTATTTCCAGCCCCGACTCACTAGAATTATCATATGTCAGTTGGAAGGCTGGCGGAATAACAGAAACATCACAAATTTCTTTATGTTCCGGTGAAGAAGTCTCCAGGAAATTCTCCATATAACTTTTTCCAGGTTTCAGATCAAATAGAAATCCATTCAATTGCCTTCTCTTCAATCTCACAATGCGAGCAGGGTCAGAATGAGCATTCTCAATACGCTCCTCCAAAAATAACTGATGCAGTCTGTGCTATTTGAAAGAAAATGACATTACAGTCAATCATAATTACTTCAGAAATTTTCAACTTAAGCACCCAAATAAGGTCAAGCCAAATGCACAAATATAGAAATAAAGGGTCTCACTTGGCATGTGATGCAGGTGCAACTTCTGGGGTTTCTCCATTCCTCCAGCATGAACCCTTTTTCTGCATAAGATGGAAGTTGCATGAGCTTCATAAGTACAAATAATATACATTCTTAATTTTGTGTATCAACACCCATATAAAGACCACATTATTCTTCTGATACCGTATACACAAAGATTCATGTTACTATGCTTTTGTAGTACTCCAATGTGATAAATGAACATCAAGAAAAAAGTTAGTCTACTTGACACAAAAAGATCACACTTTTAAAATTTAGGCTCTAACCCTGGTAACTTATCTTGAAGGGCTGACCAGAATCAGGTTTGAAAGCAAAATTCAAAGAAGTCTAGAAAGAACAAAAATAAGCAGCTGATTATTAGAAATGGAGCACAGATAGAACAAGAAGGATAAAATTACAGTCCATAATTAAGGAGAGGTTTTACTATAAGCTTCAAACAGAAATTTGGTCCCAGAACATTGAGCAAACAATTAAACTATCATAAGGATAACTATGTGTACTTTTCTTTATACCACAAGCTCAAGCTTTTTCAGATCCAAGTTTAAGGCTGACAGTGTCATGCATGTGGGAAGCACAGTGCCCTCCTTTTAAATTATAAATAGGAAAGTATAAGGGATTAAAAGTCTACAACAACCAAGTAACCAGGTAGCTTTGCACAATGTGAAAGTTAACCCTTTTTCATAGCTATACGGCTATTGACATGAAACTTTTTTCATATGACATGCACCAAGTATTTCCATCCAACACAGGGGATAAACTTTTCAATGCATACCTTTATTTTTCGATTTTTCTTCTCCCTTGGAGTGTCAACTCTTGCTATTTCAGAGGACAGTGGTTCAATTTTAAAGAATGATGGGTCTGTGTAGCGCTTCAAACATGCCCCAGCCCCCGCAACATCATACCTGTCAGAATCCAAATAAACATGATGTGTTGCTTTAACTTGGAACATGAAGGTCCTCCTAACTTATAATAAAAAATAATGACATGGAAATGAATCTAAAGATTATACTTGTCCAGATGGAATAATCGTGGTGGACTACGACATTCCTCATATGAGTCCATCACAAACCGAGGCATGTCACCACTAGTTATCAGATTCTGCTCTGTTCGTAAATTAGGATGCCAGTCTACACCTGCAAGAGAACCATGTATTCCAACAACAATGAACATAAGATCATGAATTAAAGTTCCTAATAATCAGTTATAAAAAGCCGGATATCTTCAAAAGGATAACATAAACTGCTTTGACAATAATCAGAGAAGCAAGCAGTACATTGGATGTGTAAAGTGTATACAAAATTGCATTTAAAGGGCCAGAATAATCAGTGAGCTTTGCCAAACTGACTATAAACCAAAGTAGAGTTCTACAATAATGAGAGAAAATAATAACAAACCTCCAAATTCACTATCACAAGCCAAGTAAAAGGTTTTCTAACCTGCATTAGAGAAGAATGATGAATGATTTGTTTGGGAAAGAAATGCCCTCTCAATTGAAGGAAATTCTGCCTCAAGCTGCCCAACACGAGCCATCAAGCCATGGCCTCTTGCTGCCGTTGCCATTACTTCTTCATGCAAATCATGAAATATCTCAGCAGCAAACCTTTAATATCAAGAAGAAAAAAGTTATCACAAAATTTCTTGTGTTTTAATTCTTTAATGAGAGTGGAAAAGGACAAAAATTCCATGGCAACATGGATATGGGTAATGAGGAACAAACAAAGGAGATCATTTTTTGTGTTGACAGCCGTGTCACGGGTATAATTTCTCAAGAAATTCTAAGAATAGGCACTCCAAGATCTTCAGTTGCAATATTAATGATAAAATAAAACCTTGATAAGACCAAGACTAGAAAATGTGCACTAATAGCATTCTTCCAAATGCTATTACAGTACAATATCTTTAAAAAAAGTTCAAATGCTACATATGATGATCAACATGCAAGTAATGAACATCACACAAAGTTACAGAAATGGAACACAATTTTTCCAGGCGACACTTGAGAATAAAAGGTAGGCCAAAGCAAAATAACGAATTAAACCAACAGAACGCCACCTAAAATTATAACTAGGACTTTGTCCATAAATTCAAGATTTATTTACTGTCAAAAAGCTTCGTTTGAGTTTGACTAAATAAGTCCAGCAGTTTCACAAGCTAATCTGCGCACAAATGCAGCACCAATATCATGGCACAAACTATATACATTCCAACTGAGTTTTATCATTGTAGCACGCAACAGTGTTACAGAGTCAAAAAGAAGCAACAAAGAGAAGAGGAAAGGACAAAATCTTAAAAGCCCATTAAGCTTTGGAATCGAAACCACTGTTTATTTCCACGACGGCTCACACGTCAGAAATTCGTTCGCGTTTTACTGAAAAACACTCAAAAAATGGATTGCATCCAAACTCAAGAGATAATACAAGAAAAAAAAAAACCAGCAAAAACAAAAATCCGCTCTAAAACTGAGATAATGACGAATACAATTAACAAAAGTACATTTCGCCAAACAATCGTAGTTCAAGCTCGAACCAAACAAATATCAAAAAAAGAAAAAAGAGAAACAAACACAAAAACACAGAGAAAGAGAGAGAGAGAGAGAGAGAGAGAGAGACTGACTCGGCAAGGTCACCAAGCTGGCGGAGGATGCCGACGAGACCAGCCATGGCAACGCCCTCCAAAAGAGCCTCCGGATCATCTCTATCGGCGGCTCTGTACAGCTCCGAATCCGCCAAAGCGTACTCGTTCCTTATCTGGTACCTGGACAGGGCATTTTTCCACTAAACAACTAAATCTTCACCCAAGCACCACGTGCCTCCCCCCCCCCAAAAAAAAAAACAATCCACTTCCATCAACCATAAATCTTGCTGTATATATACACTTGCCTATCTCTCTTTCTCTCTCTGTCTCCGCAGCAAAAATGAGGAGAAAACACAGAGAGAAAGAGAGAGCGCGAAAGGAGGGAGGACTTCCCTTGGGCCTTTGGGACGGTGGACGAATGCACAGGCAAGTCAGCGTAAGACGTGGAGAGAGAAAGCAGGTGGAATTTTTTGAAAGAAATAGGCGTGAAACGGTGGTGTCGTTTACGCGGTGCGTCTCGTGCCACTCGTGAGGCACTTCGTTTTGTATTGGATCAAATGCCTCTGTCCTCACTTGTATTTTTTTTTTTTAATTGCCTTTATTTGTTGGGTTTCGATCTCCTGTGTTCACTACCACCCCCTGACGTATGAGGCGGCGTCCTCTACGTCGCTGGTTGTGATATATAGATGTCAAATTATCAAAAGATATTTTTTGCTTCAAATTCAAGCAACCATTGCCTTTTGCGTGCTTAGGTTAACGTCTCGAATGGTGAAAAACACTGTGATGAATGAATGAATGAAGATGTTTCCCCACTGTTTAAATGTAATTAATTAATTTTTTTATTATAAAAAAACTAAAGAAAGAAAAAGAAAAAAACTCAATGAATGAGGACCCACCATGAGAATCAAAACATCCTCAAAATTTGTGTAGTGGCAAGAAGCGACGCCTTGTATCGATTGTAACTGTTTCCATTATTAAGTACTGTTTGAAGACAACAGGATCAAGGAAGCTTCTCTGGGTCCTTTTCGTCTTCAACAGACTCCATCTATTAATCTGTTTTGAACTTTTCTCTAAATCACAGGAAAAAAGCAGAAAGGGTTTGGTCGCAGAACTGTCCCCGCTTTCTGGTACCGCATTTTTCGTCTCATTGATTCTGCAGGAAGATCCTCGGTGTCTTGCATCTTGATTTCCCCCCCCCCCCTTTTTTTTTTCTTTTTGGCTAACAAATCAAATATGATGGATCCCACCAATACCAATGCCTATCAGCACTATCATAGACTAATGATAACCGAGAAAAAAAAAAAACAAAAAACAAGAAGAGGGTGCTAAATGGTCTGTTGAACTTAAATCTTGTAGAAGTATATTAGGAAGAGAGGATGCGTACGTTTTGTAGACGGTAGAAACTGATAAATTAAAAAAAAAAAAAATGGAAGGATAATGAGGTTAGCTGACTTCGTATAAACCTTAAATGTGGACATAATCATGTAATCTTTGCCTTAAAGGTTTGGTTGACGTAGTGGGCGGGCTACATTTTAAACTGCGTTGTAGCAGCAATCAAAATCCGTTCATATTTTCCAACCATCTCGACTCCAACAAACTTGTGGACACAGTGTTCATCTATGTAACGGATTTCCACCTACTGTAAACGGTTCTCCGTTTCTATACTGCTAAGCAAAGTGTGTCTGCACTTATGGCGAAGTGCTCGACCTGCCCAAACTCAATTTGTGTTTCGAAACATTCTTAACGGATAGGCCCAATGAGATTTTGTTTGGGCAGTAACCAGACAAGCCTGAAGCCAGCCCAACTGTTGTCAGATACAAAAAGAGCACTGGAGGCTGAACACTCGAGAAAGTGAGCGGGTCTGGAAATAATGGAGTGGAGCAGGGAATGCCAGCAACCATTTGTGAAAAACTTGGGCCTTCTCAGGGAACAGCATTTTCAAAGGGCTGCTTCATTGTTTGAAAGGCCTCGGCCGAAAATTTTTAACAGAACGAGACCCATCCTGGTTGTTGCCTTTTTTTCGATTTGAGCCTGCCGATTCCTGTGGACGTTGACGTGTTGGCAAATACTGAAATGCAAGCGCTGGTGTTAAATAAAGATATCTGTAGCCGAAAGATCGGGAGAGGCTTGGGTTTTGAAAAGTTCATCTCCCTTTCTTCTTCTTCGGACTAAATATCTTATTAAAAAGGATAAAAAATAAAGATATTTGTGTTGAGACTCTTTCAAATTGGCCTTCCGGTTAAACAATATATATATATATATATTAACTATAAAGCCTGAGGATAAAATTATCTAAATTCTTATTTTAAGTATTCATAATATTTATAAATAAAAAAAATAAAATAAAGTATTATGTTCAACTGCACTTGAAGTATGGTTTATCAAGGGGCGCAGGATCCTTCCCTAGTGAAGCAAAAAGTTTCAGAAATGTCAATTATGAACCAGGCAAACGCATTGACTGCCGCCTTGACACCCGTATGCAACATAGAAGTAACATGGCATGGTGTGCCATCTAGAAGAGTTTCATATTAATGAAGCAATTATTTTTATGAGTAGTCGTAATCTCTTTCAACCTCTCAATCACAGTACCCGACGGGCCATCAATTTACATTAAATAACGCGGTACTCGGGTCAGTGAGACAAGCTTCCTTAAGAAATTCGAGGGCCTTGGTCAGTCTTAGTTTGACTTTAACGTGTGGCAAATGGATCCACCTGAAGGTTCCACGGCGTAGACCATGGGCCGAGCTGGCTAGCAGTGCCCCGCCAACCCGCTTTGTTGTCCAATCAGTTGCCGTGACAGGTTGGCTCCCAATTTACAATGACATGGACCACTTGCAGTTACAACCAGATGTGTCCGCTGATCCCACCACGTGTCAACTTATACGTCTCTACCACCTGACCCATCCTTCCCCTTTTACTCAATTTCGCCACTTATTCCCGTTTTGCTGTACACGTTGATCCTTCCGCTCACTTATTTAACGTTGGACACACTCATAAATATATAACTAGAAGCAAACTAAACATGGAGAAAATGGCCTCAAAAGAGAGTGATTCTCCGAGGAAGCCCTTAAGGAGAAGGTCTTACAGAAGAAAGCCCACCCAAGATTTTGTCATCGATAAGGCTGAAGCCTGGAGGGAAGTCGCCCATGCTCCGCACCTCCATAGGTCATCATCATCAGCATTATCCACTTGTGCTTCAAAAGTTGATGCTTCCATATTGGATAACAGTAGCAATAGGTATGATACCGAGCAGCTGCCTTCTTTCGTCGCCAGTACTTCTCAACCTTACTATTGCTATTCGTTAACTAATACTTTGCCGACCCCTGAGCCTGTATGGTCAACTACCGCACCTTCAGTGTCGGCGGTGTCGCCTACAGTGCTTGAAGCACAAGAATTTGAGGGTGGAGAAAATCAAGTGGCTGCTTCCTATAATTGTTGGATAGGCTTTTTGAAGAACTTGGATAGCAATGCCACTGGGGCAACAAAGAACCAGTGTGCAAACTACAATCATAATAACATAGTAAAGGGTTGCTCTAGAGTGTTTGGTCAGTGCCAGAATGTTTCAACCCTTGGAGAGCTACTTGATCCCATGGAGACAAGTGACCAGAGAACATGCACGGATGAATGGTTTAACGTTCCCGATCACTGAATCGAAAGATCTGGGTAGGAAGCTAGTCCTCTGAAAATTTAGGGAAGCTAAATTCCCAGTTGAGAAGATTATATATTCTGTCAGTAATTTCGAGTTCACAAGTCTGCTCATGGATTTGCTATTTTTGCTTTTTCTTTTTTCCACTGTTTGAATAATTGCTTGAATTTCCAGTCCCCGCAAGTACAGCCTTTCTTTCTCATAAAATAAATAATGACGAATGCTTCTTTGTTGAGAAATTATTGCACGAAGCAATTAATCTCACCAACTTAGTCTAGATGAGTTACGATCTGATAACTTAGATATTCAGTTTATAGCAGGAGTTTAGGACGGCCAAGTGCTATAAATTTTTTCACTTCGTGGGAATGTACATTGATCTGTTAAGTGGCGCGTTCACCAGCTTCAAGCAGGTAACGTATGAACAGGTCATCCCCAGTGATTTGTCACATCAAAATGTGGACGTTGTTGTTATCATCGCTAACGAAAGGGCCGGATTTAAAAGAAAAGGGATAAAAAGAAAATAAAATGCTACAGCGTACATTGCTTTCGTACCACCCAAAGCAAAAGGCTTATGGTTCCTACGCCTTTTCGTTAAAACATTGCATTGGACCTTAAAAAGGTCGCAGCGGCCCACTCTTACAACTTGGCTGCGGACAACCCACCAAAGGGGGGCGTTTGGATTAGTGTTTATGCTGTGTGTCGTCTGTTTTCAACTGAGATGTTCCTAATGCCCAGGTTAGACTTTCGGGTAGCTCCGAGTTTAACAAAAGATGCCGGGTGGAGCATAAGACGAGTCTAGGGTTCCACAATAAAAAAAGAATCAACATTTTAAGTTTTAAATATTAAATTTAACTAACCTGATCCCAACCGACCTTAGCTCAGTTGGCAGAGCGGAGGACTGTAGTCGGCTAGGCGCCACAGCTAATCCTTAGGTCGCTGGTTCGAATCCGGCAGGTCGGATATTTATTTTCGTTTGCTGTTTTTTCTGTCCTTTTCTTTTTGACTTTTTAATGTTCCGACAGTGGGCTTTGTTTTTTTGGTACTCTTTCCCTCTTTTCATCCTTCATTTTCCTTTGTTTCCCGTTTCCTCCTTTTTTTTTTTTTGCTTTATTATTTGTTCCTTTTCCTCAACATTATCTCTTCTCTTTCATTCGAGACACAAGGAAGCGAAAAAGAAAATTACATAAATATGGACCGACTGCTCTCTCTCCCCCCTTCAAGCTGCATGGATACCCGTCGCCAAGCAACCATATGTTTTTCTTCTCTTTTTATTTTTTTGTGGGTGGCAACCGCAATTTGAGGAAGCTGGGACGTTTAAAGTTGAAGGATATTTTTATATTTAGGTACTTGTTAGTGGAGCTCCGAAGGCAGCTTTGCTAATAGTTTGTCTGTCCTCAGTCATAGACATGATACATGGTAGTGCCTCTCCATAGCTGGAGCATGAATGGTAAAAAGCATCCACATCAAACGTGACAAGTGCAACCTGTTTTGACCCGTCACCGATTGAAAGAATTTAATTGTCGCACCTATAAATGTAGTGGATGAGAAATGAAATAGAGAAGCAAAGGAGATTGGCTGAGTAAATGCACCTTCCAGTTAAAAGGATGTGTCATTTATTTGTATCAGACCGCTATATCCATGCATTAACAAAGCTAGTACCGCTCCGTACGAGGCTCTGAATTTATTTCATTGTACAATCCAATTTAGTTAAGTGGGCTTGCGTGAGAATGTCCAACATCAACAACCCCTTTTCCACGAGGGGTTCTTTGGTTGGATCCAACTGGTACAATTTGGTTAGGTGGACTTGCCAGAAAATGTCCAACATCAACAACCCCCTTTTCCACGAGGGGTTCTTCGGTTGGATCCAACAGGTATTCTTAAATTAAATGCCATCGATGCCATTGTCTTGTTGATTCCTATTTGGCGTACTTTGCTGTTTGAAACTTCCTTTTCTCGTGTTTGCGAAAATTATACGATTTCTCATTCAACTAAGACTAAGACTAATCTGGTTGGCTACAAAATTTATAGTATCATGCAAATACAAAGTTTGCACCAGATGATTTTGTATTATACATTTTCTATTTAATGTAAAAAATATATATTATTCAACTCCTATAATTTTTTTAAAAAAAAGAGATATTAAACTAGTGATACTGCACAACAATAATTTTTTTTTTAACAAAAAAAAAATAATTATATAACAAGTGATATTAAAATTTACACCTCACTTAACGCGAAATAATGATAACTCTGATTTACGTGAAAGTACTTAATTTGATTAACAGTTGTTATCTTCTCGAGAATACTAACTCACCGAAGAAAAACTTTTTGCGGTTTTGATATAGATAAAAAATAGGTGTCAAAAAATAATTAATAAAATAGCATATATAATTAAAAAAATAAATTGATAAAAGTTATTATTTTTAAAAATAATTTTTTTATTCTCTGAACAGATTAACGTAGCATCTAAATACAAATATATATCAATGAGCCCTCTTATTTAATATATAAATTAAAAATTTTATAATATGTTAATTTTCAACAAAAAAGAATATTGAAACGGAAAAACTGCAAAGATTAGTCTCATGGAGCATAGCGGACATTCTGGCATAAAATGACCAGGTAGCTATAACACACAAATTTACAGTCAATTATTTATTATTATTATTATTATTATTATTATTATTATTTATTTAAATAAATATACGATATGATTATTTAATTTTGAGGGTTCAACATTAATTAAGCATTACTTGTCCACCGAAGTCCATAGGAGTGACATGTATCAATCGTATTTGTAAGAATAAATAAATAATAATAATAATAATAAAGAGACCCACATCGTTCAATCCGTAACGTAATCAAATGGCTAATGTCCATCTTGGGTGTCATTTTCATTCTTCAATACGGTAGGGTCGGCCATATCAGAACCTCTCCAATTTTCTCCTATAAACCGGATCCACCAAGCCAAGCCATGCACACAAGTCCAGTCCTAACATTACAAAATTCAATTCCAAAAAGATTTAAGATGTCAGGTAACAGAAATGAAAGTCTTGCACCAGAAATAGATTTGGAACAAGAAATGCAAAACAAAGCTACCGTCGAGGCATTATACAAGGCATTAGCAAAAGGTGACGAGGAGACCATGGTAAAACTACTGGCACGTGACTTGGAGTGGTGGTTTCATGAACCTCCACACTGCCAGCACATGATGCGAGCATTCAAGGGAGTGTCCCGCTCCAGCCACATTGAGTTCAGGTTCAGTCCACAGAGCATAGAAGTCGTCCGAGAATGTGTGATTGCAGAAGGCTGGCATGTGCAAGAGTATACTGGGTGCATGTTTGGACCTTTAAAGATGGTGCAATAACCCAGTTTAGAGAGTATTTTAATACGTGGCAGACTGTGAAGGATATGCGGCCAAATGGTTGGACAATTGGGCACGGATGCACGCTTTGTGGCAGAGCCAACCAAGAGATCTTTTTAGACGCTCATTTCCTGGCGTTCTTTTGGCTATTTAGATAGTCAATGGCAGGTGGATCAGGTTCAGGGAAAAAAAGGCCTTAAAAGATACAAGCCGGTTCAGCAGTAATCAACTATTGTAAATACACTTGTCAAGAACTTTAAGGTGTGAAAATGTGGATCAAATTTTAATATAGCCCATTCTTTTTCTTTTTTTTGATTAAAATGTAGACTGTCTATAGTCTTTGTTCAGCATTCCTAGTATGTAAGAAAATGATGCTTGAAAATTTCATTTCCACACTTTTCTAACATTTGCTGAGAATGGCGAGCAAATTTTAGAGGTAAGCGTAGTGTTCTAGGGGATGGGGAGGAGCAGGAAGATACGTAACTAATGAAAGACTCACCACTCTGCATATTTCTCTGATGCTAAGGCCAAAGCAGTTGGTTGCGCTAAGAGTATTCTTCTTCTTCACGTATTCTGGAGGCTATATTCTTTTCTTTGCATTGGTGATGAAACAGGTGGCTGCATAAGATAGTCTGTATCATTTGTAGAATACTCTTTTTCCGGGCTGGGGAGATGCCTGTCTGGACCATAGTGATCTTTGGATAGTCTGTTGGGATTTGGACTTGGAGGGAACTCAATCCCAAGACTGGACAACCCAATGCTGTTCTGAACTGAAGGGCTAGATTTGAATGGAACTAATCCACCTTCACGGGGTAAGGAGGGGAGTGTAAGCTGATTGACCTCATCCTGCTTCTGGCAAAACTTATCCTCCACAATATTGTAGAAGTCAGCAGTTCGAACTTCCTGGGCAAGAGAGCACCAACAGCAAAAGAGCCATTGACTGCAGTCTGCAATGGCTGGCTTTCCACAGCAAATGTTATTTGCTGGTAGGTTAAACCTCTTTCTCATTTGGATCCTCCAAAATCCACCATAGAGTAAACCAAACAAGCAAAGCACAATACCTGCTAATCCAAGAGCTTCCCTGACAAGATCACTATCTATGTTGACAGCAGCCAAGTTGAAGATCCAAAAAGGAGCCGTACAACAGAGGAGGAAAGTTGCAATATGAACATACATGTTCCCAAACCCAAGTCTCTTCATGTTCCATCCAAAAACACAAAAACCACAGAAAAGAGAAAGATATGCTATAGCAATGTTGTCCCAAATGTCAAATATGCTGCCTCTCCATACAGGTGTATGCTCAATAGTCTTGTAGTCATTTCTTGATGCAAATGAAATCCTCCTCTCCAATGATATGTGGCGGTTAGGATATCTAGTTCCATTTGTAAAATCTTGATTTTGCACCTCCTCATCTAATTCACAATTATAATCCCTCCCAAGAGGGCTAACGATAGAGTAAACACCTGCCATTGCTGGAGCAGCAATTGCAACACAGAGGGAGATACCAACACCTATGGCAGGCCTTTCAGATCTTTTATATCCCAAATTAAGTCCACACAACGCATATTGTGCAAAGCAATTGACATGGAGTAACACAACCACCACCATCATGTGAGCCCATTCATGTGGTTTGTAAGTGCCACATTTGCAGTATATTTTTCTCAGTGTGATTATGTCATTTGCCCGCCATCTACACAGAAGCACAAGGTGGTGGAATCGCTTGGGGTGTTGATACAAGCACATAAGAGTAAATAGAGCATTAAGGATTTGATTGTTGACCTCAAACCAGGTGTTTCTCTGGGACTTCCTTGGTATGACACCATTCAGCATTCCTGTCATTACAAGGAAAAGGATTGCTCCCGAGACTGTAATGCAGCTTATCCATAATAGAAGTACCATGTTATAGGGGCTTCCAATCCAATTAAAGAACATAATCCATAAAGATGCCCATTCAAACTTCTGAGAAAGAATGCCATCAAGATGGCATCTAAAACCTTCACCAGTTGAGGAAGGAACAGAATGTGACACTTCATCTCTCTCCCCTGCAATTTGCATGAAGTTAGCTGATGGAGAGCTTAATCTGCCACCAGAACTGTATCTTGGTATTTTTCTACCGAAAACAACCTTCAACTGGTCTTGATTCATTATGCTGCGTCCATAACCGCTCAGTAGTCCCTTCCGAGAAGTTGATATGTTAAGAGCAACAACCTTGCTGCTACTTGCCTTAAGCCCACTCTCATTGCCGTTTATTGTCAAATTTTCCATATCTTCTTCTAAGGGTCCTCCATTTCTTTCAGATTCCATTTTAATAGAAGCTTAATTTTCCTCAATTTTCTTGTTCTCAAAATAGCTTTGAACTTGAAAAATACAACATGCTTTTTACACTGAAATTTCTAAAGCCGATGTCCAGAAAACAAAACTTGAGCTCCTCAGCTTCATATTCTTCATTGCAGAATCTCAGAAGCAATTGAACTGATTATCATAATTAGCTCCTCGAAAACCTATGAAAAACCACAGGCAACAAACTGAGAGGAATGGAGAAGAGCAGCAGGCAGTCTGTCCAGCAAATGAACAGAGCATTCAACTTGAAATTAATACAGTGCCAACGTTTCATCAAACCAGAAAAGTCAAAATTCCAATCCTGCCCAGTAAAACAAACACTCACATTATGGGGCATTATTGGATATTAAATTTCCTTCATATAAGGGTATTGCTCAAAGTATAAAGACAAGAAGCTGAACTCCCTCTACATTGCAGTCATGTTCCAAGTACAACTAAGAAAGAAAATTATGTCCAATTCAGCAATTGTGAACCAAATAGTACAAACAGGGTCCGGGAATCCAATTAGAAACAGTTTCCTATGTTCTTGTCAAGAACCTAACTCGAGTCGAAACGAACCCGGCCACAAAGGCAACAAATCAACACAAAAAGAAAACAAAGTATCTCGATCTAAATCAAATTGTGATCGGAGGTTACGTCAAAGCTAACACTAGCAACAAACAGGCATAGCATTGTCAAGCAATTCCTTAATAAACGCAAGAAGCGTGAAGTCCAGCAAGACAATAGATTAAGCCAAAGCAGTCATAAGTAAGAAGCCTTTTTACTTTCAAACTTTTCTTTAGATAATCATATATTACAACAGTAGAACTGAGAATTCTAAGCATTACCTGAAGATGCTCACCAGAGACAGAGAGAAAGTTTGAAAAGAGAAAGACACCGAACTTGGAATTGCTATTTGCCAAGTCCGGTCTGACTGCTCGGTCTGAAAGAGCTAATATTAAATAGCCAATGAAATACCCAAAAGTGCACTATTTTTCTCGCGTTAGAATTCAAAACGTGCTTTTTTTTTTTTTCTTGGAATAACTTTCTTTGGGTTTGTCAGGATTTTGTTAGTAAAAAATTATTTATTTTAATAAAAGTAATATTTTTATGATAAATTTTTAAAATATATTTTTTTAATATTTAATATTACCCTTTTCGGTGCTTGGTGTTTTGAGCTTTGAAATTTCAAAAGACTGTAAAGAATCGGGTAATTACGGTGTGCACTTCTGTTTTCTCCTTGTTAAAGGTCATTGGCCCACCGAAAAAGAATACCTCCAAAAAGTGGAGAGATTGATAAATTGACCAGTCTACCGAAGAAAAAGAATCCCTCCACGAGGCGGAGAGATAGGGAATTGACCATTCTACCTCAAACTCTGAATCCTTCTGGGCTTCTCGGTGCTGGAAAACTCAACCCCAGGAATCCAAGAAGACACGATTACTTGAGCCAGGCCCACTAAACAGTAAAAGTCCGCTTCTCAGTCACAGCAACACACGTAGGCAATAGGCATTAAACGACTAACCCCAGGAATATAGGTTACCTTTCAAGCTCAAAATCAAAGTCCACGAGAGTACTAAAGTACACCTGAAAATCTAGAATGAAAAGGAAACTCGAGATTTGCAAAATATTCGAGAAATCTATTATGGCAAATAGCAAGCCAGACCTAGCAAAATATGTAATTGCTCATGCATGGGCAGAATACAAACCTGTGCAGAGGTTCTAGCATAGATTTTTAGATCACAGTCGATATAATACATGCAAATCATTCCCCGTTTAATAATTTGAAAGGATAATGGCAAAATTGAAAGAAGGCATACGTTAAATCCAACTAACCACTGCAACAAATCAAAATGGAAAGAGGACAAAAAAAAGAACAAAATAATCTTGTGAGAAGTTCTACACCTTATCAGACCCAGTAAACCAATTGTGCCCCTGCAGACTTCCCATGAAATCATTCATCAGTTGGTTGTGAAATTACGATTTTAATGCAGCACGAGCTGGTTCAATTACCTCTTTGTAGGCATCAAAGACTTCCCCTGTTGTGTGTCTCGGCATCAAGACGTAACTGTACTACAAAGAAGAACACAATTGATTTCTCAAAGAAATGACCAATTGAGTAATTGACAACATTTGAACGACAAAAAGGTGATAATATCCATTAATCGAGAAGTCTGAGATGGTCAAGCAATTTCCAAAGGAGATATATTATTGGCACGGTCTTATAATACAGCTAACACTGTGAAACATATATATGTATATATATTCAATCGGTGCTTACAGAAATGGCCAAATGGCTCTAGAACCTGCCTTGGAAGACTTAATTCCTGATGTTGACCAGAAATTACATCATTCACTGAGGCAAGCAAACAAGGAGTTACATCAAGCTGTAGAAAGTTGAACAACACAATTTCAGATATTTTTTTTATAAATGTAATTCGATATCAAAACACAAAGTGTTTCCAACAGCGAGCCATAAGCACTGCCATCCCATAAGAATAAAAACCTGGATGGTGGCAAGACATCAGGCTTTGGCAAGTGTTACCCTTTCCCATCCTACATTTCTTTCACTCCTTAATCTAATGCAATAATTTATAGGGGATTGTAAAAGAGAGTTAATTTCAATTCTATTCGCTATAGCCAAGGTTCCATATCCAATAAGATTACAGAATCAATTTTTATTGATTATGGATACACATATGCCCTCCAGATGTTTCCGATATCAAAACACAAACTCAAATGGGCGCAACGCCCAACAATTTTGCAATTTAAGCAATCAAATAGATATTCCTCAACTTACATCATCAAATAACTGCAGGTTAACCCAAACATTTTTTCCACTTATAAAGGAAAATTGCCGCTCTGAAGTATCACCTCCAAGTATAACGAATATTTTAAGAGCACCTTCAGGTTTGGCGAATGCTTCACTGAGATGAGAGGGCTTTGATCTCCTGGTATATGATGAGACTTTACTGTGCGCTGCAAGATTGCGAAACCCCAAACAAGCATGATGAATACTGCTTCGGAAGATTTTTGAATGAATCCAACCTCTAGAAGAAAAGGAGCCTTGTCAGAAAAGTAGTGAATTGGTAAAGAGAACAACAGTAAGAGGCAGCAAGCTACCTGGATTATTTTGATGTTGATGAAGGACTGTTTTGTACTGCACCTGAATTCCGCTGTCTTCACCAAATTGACCGTGGCACCAAGGTTCTCTGCAAATTCAGAAAAAGATGAAAAACCTATTATAATATATTAGTCACAACAACACACGTAGAGCATAAAACAACTCAAATTACCTTTCAAGCTTAAAATCAAAGTGCATAGCAGTAATAGAGTACAACTGAAAATCAACAACGAAAAGGAAACTTAGGAATTGTGAAATATTTGAGAAAAACAATGTAGCAAACAACAAGTAAGAACTAGAAAAATATGCAATGGGTGATGCACGGGTGTGGTACAAACCTGCGCTGAGGATATAGCATAAGCATTGAGATCACTGTCAATGTAATAGCTGCTCGCATGCAAATCATTCCTCTCGCTTAATAATTTAAAAGAATAATGGAAAAAATTGAAAAAAAAAAAGCATGCGAAAAGAATGAAGATTAAATGGAAAGAGGAAAGAAACAAGAAAAGCCCAGATGTTACAAAATAATAATAAAAAAAATAAAAAGAAAACCGAAAGAGCCACTCAAATTCTAATTAGTTACCGGTAAATGATGAAGAACAGACATTCAATTACCACAATGTGATCAAGAACAGATCTGGTGTAATTGAAAGAGATTCCGAGCTCCACAGAGGGGCCTTCACATACGAGACTGACTCTGAGAACTCTGACGCTGTCCCCATCCTTGTCCTCGCCTTTTCGCCTCCGCTCATCAGCCACCGCCTCCGTCGTGCTGGCGCACGGCGCTCCAACACCCAAGCAACGCGACTTCCAAGAACAAAAGAACAAGAGTCAATCCTAGACATCGGATTCGATTTCAAGAATATTGGAGACTCAACAAGAGTTTCCCGAGCATCAAACTTCGATTCCAGTACAACTGGGGCCGTTCCCGTCGCCGAAGGGAAAGCCTTGAAGCCAAACGAAGGGATGCCATTGAAAGAGAAAGAAAGAACAACAAATATGAGGCCAGAGAGAGAAGCAGAGATGGTGAAGATTGGGCAGTAGAAGAGGGTCTCTTTTAAAAGAAAACAGGGGAGAGAGAAGAAGGAAGGAAGGAGCGAGCGAGAGGACTACCCTCCTTCCTGCTTCGTCCATTTTCTTTCCGTCCTCTTTTCAATTCCCCGAGCGCCAGAGCAACGCTATTTATAGGGCTATGGGAAATGGAACCGCCACTTCCTCAGTAGCCGTTGGTCTTTTTCCAAATTCAAATTCTCTCTCTCTCTCTCTCTGTGGTTTTTTTTTCTTCTAATTTTGAAGAACCCAATTCTTTATCTTATTAATAAAAAGAAATCCCAATTCCTAGTGAACTAGGGATCCCTCATCTAGAGTAGTACCCGACCCGATCTTGTTGATCCTTCGAACATTACAGCGTTCCAAAAAAAAAAAAGACGCGGGCCTGGGCGGTTTAGGAAAGCCTTAGCCTATAACATTTTACTTTCCCTTCCCCACCACCCCAAAAAAAACAAACTTGGGCTCCTTTTGAGAGCTTAACGTTGATCCAACCAGGCCTATTAAAAGTGGGCTCAAGTGACAACGTGCAGAATCCCAGTTAGCAAAATATGTTCACATTGCCAGCATCTTTTAAAAGCAAATCATCTAGGTTCAATTTGGTCTCTTCATATTTGTCCGTCGTCGCACAAAAATTTTGAGCCCATGAAAAGAGCCTTCCGATTTTACATTTCACCTTCTGTTTTTTCATAAACTAAAATTTATTCCTCCTCTTTGGTTTTATTTTTTTTTTAATACAAAACTTTAAACTAAACAGATTATATATATACACACATAACTTTCCAATATAACAATGATCTTTAATTCATTAATACTGAAATCGTTTTTAAAAGTTGATTGTCGGGAGAAAACCTAAAATTTAAGAAGTAGGGCCTGCTGGCCTGGAAAAACGAATTGAGGGCACAGATGATGTGGGGTCGATCTATTGTCTTTAAGGCCGACGCTGTGTGTGTATGGGCTAGACTGATGAAAGCCATCTGGTTGGAGTGAATTCATCCACGTAAGTAAGCCCTCAAAACACAAGGGGTTGTACAAATATACTACTGCTCGGTCTATCAATAAGAGGTTGTCTTCTTTACAACATTACCCTCAACAAAACAAAAGAGGAATAGCCCCTTGACCAGGATGAGCGCAGCACCTGGCCGGCCATTTTACGACCCAATTTCGAGGGTAAGATTCCAAGGCGTGAATAAAGAATTTTCCAAGTCTCAATCTCTCCTTGGAGCTTTGTTTAAATGGTCAACCAGACTAACTCTAGTTTATTATTTTATCTATCTTAACAAACTATGAACCAAGAGCAGCTATATCAAAGTGAATAGTTTTGGGCATCGCGGTCCGGCATATTTGTCAGTCAAGCTGAATTACCGATTCAAAATGGTTTGCTTGAATCACTTGAACATAGAATCGTGTAACAAAGTTGCCAGGGAGATCCTCACTTGCTTCTAGTATAAATGTCTTTTGCTAATTGGGTTAATTTTGTCCCATCACATCTAGCAAATGCGACTGGCCAACGTCCGGTTTGATCAAAATCCTGGTGTGAGAGGCTGACCGAGTCCAGTGGCGTTCGGTCTCTTTCACGCTACTGCGACCTTCGATTTTGTTGATTTTATTTGTAGCCCTACGACTGAACGTGCTACATACTCCAGGAGAAGACAACGGTGCTGCTTCTTTCGATTCAATTATTCTGAGACTTTCAAATAATGATAACTTCTTTTAGCTCGTCAAGGTTCTCTCTGGTTGGGTCGTTGCTTTGAATTTTTTAAAATCCAAGTCATATCGGGCTTTAATGGAGACAAGATGAGAAGATTTGAGCCTTTGAGGGGCCATGCAAAATGACCAACAACTTGGCTCTACGTGCCTGCGGTAGTGAGTTACCCCATTCCGGTGTCACCTAAAAATGCTGAACACCTTGTCTTTTTTCGGCCCCTCGCAATCCGTGACCCCATAAGCTCACAGTCTTCCGAATCCCAAAAGTCTTAGATGACCAATTCCATCACCAACTTCAAAACATAATTTAAAGTATGTCCTCAAGAAGCGTCAGATGGACCATGCAAAGATTGCTTACTCTTCTCCTAGCAAATTGATACTGACAATATTGTTTCATGTTATAATAAAATTGTTTTAGCACAAGAAGTTGCTAGAGTAATCACCAGACATGGTTTTAGTGGTAATTCGTTGTTTTCTTCGGTGAACTTTGTTTAGATTTGAATCTTTGAGTGCGAATCTCTCGAATAGATATAATGTGAAATGTAATATATCATTGAATTAAAAAATTGATAATCGTTCTCGTTGAGCGGGAATATTACTATTGATAAAGTTATTTTTTTTTATATAAAAAAATTAAATCAAAATTTCAACGAATAAGTAATTAAGATCCCTAACATTCATCCGTCCTCCCTGCATGTCTAAATTGTTTGTATGACAAATTAATTAATTAATCAAAAGAAGACTTGAGACTATAAAGCAAAAAGAAATACCTTTTCGGGATTTGAACCTGAACTAGTGGCTGCAACTTCCATTGTTTCTCCACTGGTGGTGGTTTAGTGCATTTAATAGCACAAGATTAATTTGATTTTATGACCTAGCTAGAACCCACTTAACCAAAGCACACGGAATAATTAAGGTAGCCTGTCCTGCCTTTCTGCTGCTTAGACCAATAACACTAATTATATTTGCCAATCACTTGAATAATGTCTCTCTTTGTCGTTGTAATCTCTATCGCACGTCATTAATCACTCGGTTCCACTGTACCTAATCAACACCATTATGTATATTAAGCAGAAAAATATTGGTTTTCCCGATCCCGACACAGCTCTATACTGCCGATGGCTTTAAAAAGATAGTAGCTGTTGATGATTTACGTTCATGGACCATAGGTAGGGACTACAAATTCTCAACTCGAGATTAGGCTAAATTAAGTCATGTCTACACTTGAGGGTAGAAAATGTGAATTGTATTCCTCACAACATAAAATATTATTAAAGAATTAATCGCTCTACCTAGGAAAGTTAACTTGACCATCTATCAATCTCTATATGTCACGAATCATTATCGTGAATTCATGATATTTAATTTTTTATTGTCATCATAACCAACCTGATCGTAATCACAAGAATGAAAAGTTTCAACTACCAATCAAACCAAGATATTTAATTCAGCTTTGAGACTAACCTTTTATTTGGATAATAAATTAGGGGAGAAAAAAATGAAAAAAAAAAGAAAAAGAAAATTTTTTATACTCTCTTGCATTTGAAAAAAAAAAGTAATGGGATATAAAAAAAAAAGTATTTAAAAATGAAAAATAAGGGGGAAAATTAATATTTTGTTACCATTTTAAATTTACCTTTATAATAAAACTAATGAATTTTAATAAAAAAATTAATGTGGATAAATTAATTATTTTTATGAATTACCCCCAAAACATTTCTCAAACACATAACATAATTCCTTTTCCCCTTATTTTCCTCTTCTCTTCCTTTTTTCTCCCTCTCCCAAATACAATGTAAAAGAAACAATGCCAAGTACGGATCATGGAATCATTAGCGTAATAATTGAATGCTAGGTAGCCATGGCCAACGGTCAAGAGGTATGGCAGTCAACAAGTGGGACAAAAAGTGTACACACCATATTTGATTGTGCAGGCCTCACGAGCGGGGTTAATCCCATCATTTAAATATATAAAACTCCATTATTGTTTGTCTCCACTGTTAGATATTGTGCTCTTGAGTGATATCTCCATTAAATTCAAGAGTCTCCAAAGACACCTTTACCTAATTCAATGCTTTGTCTTCTATTTTTTCCATTTAAAATCTCAATTCAGGGATACCACCTCAACATCCACTAATTTTGTAAAAGACAACACCTTTTCACAGTGCAGTTTGTTAGTAATTCTTTTGGAACGTGATGTCAAGTAAAGCTTATAAATTGACATCTCTAAAAAAAATATAATTTCATCCTTTAAAGGCATTCAAAACTATTAGTTTTTTTTTTTTTTACAGTATTAAACTTTTAAATGATATTGCTATTATTTGATGATCTGCTTTCTTACTCATATCGCTATCAGTGTTGGAGTGGAGTGGAATTCCAGGTCAATGGGCCGCATTGGATTAATTCTTAAGCACAAGAGAACAAGAACATCCAGCCATAAAGTAGAGAATGTGGTTTCTCCGAAATCGTTAAAACAATGCTACGGCTAGATAGCAATCTTCTTCGATGTGATATGAGTATGCGTGTAAGCATTTTGTCACAATGTGATATATTTGACGATATGATTTTTTTTTTTTTTTTTTTTTTTTTTGGCTTTGGCAGTACGGTTACTATTCTGAACCCACAATCGCAAAATTGTCCAATCCTTTGGGTCTTGATGTTGATGTAAGTGAAGCTTTCCAGGCATTCACTCAGAGGATAAAAAATGAGGTCCGATAGTTGCTAAAGTTCCAGTTATGTCTCAACTAATTCATTTGTGTTATTACACTGTGAAGAAGTCGAAAAGATGGCAGACAATTACAAACAGAAATGTTGCTGAGTAGATGTGAATCCTTATCTTATATTATAATGATCATTTATACTTTTAATGTTTTAATATTAATATATCATTATAATTAATAATAAAAAATATGAATATATATTTTTTATAGTTATAATAATACAATATAAATAAGTGTATCAAATGCATCAAGTTTGATTGAAAAATAAATAAATAAATTGATGACAATGAGGCCACACTTAATAAAAAATGACTATAAACATTTGTCACAATTTTAGATTGTAGGAACTCTATACAGGAATTATGCTGAAGTTGTTTATTACGAAACATTCTAATAAGACAAATATTCGCCGGGGACTTTGAATCGGGAAGCACACAGGGGCGTTCACACCCTTGCGCTTATATCATACATTGATTTGATTACGTAAAAGTTGCGTAGTCTTTGAAAGACGGTGAGATATTTTATTCTTAAATTTCTCTAAAATGGATCGCTCTCTCGTTCACTGTGAGGAGAGTCCTAAATTCCATTTCTGCTTCAAATTGCCATCTCCAAGTCGCTTCAAAATTATCCATAGGAAGGGAAAACTAGAGGTTGTTCAACACGTAACTAATAGAGTATCAAGATTCAGGCCATGGAAAATTATATTCCCAGATCAATCAAATCTCCAAGGTGAGAAATTTCCCTTCACATTTGGGGTTGATTTTTGTTCCGGAGCCATAAAAATTCCCAAGCCCAAAGAATTTCCACGCACCGTGATTTGAAATGAACGTGGGGGGAAAAAATGATGATATAATACTCTCAAGTCTTAAGACACGAGAAGCATCTACGATTTCACAGGAGGGAAGTGGACGTGGAAAATGATTTGTATATAAACAATTAGCGAAGTGGGTCTGGTTAAAACGAAAATCAGAGCAATCAGGAATCCTGAGGCTTTTAGCCCTTCCACAATACCCTGGCGGGCAACAAGATATTGGAGTTACTCGTATGGTTCAAGGTTTCAAATTTGAGTCCAATCGAAAGTTAACCAACCAAAAAAAAAAACAGAGCTTGAAAAAGTAATTTCTAAGAGCTGTGAATCCAAGAAAAAGAATCTTTTAGAGTAAGATTCCCATGCATCGACCTGTGACCCTCCGTCGCAGAGTTATCTTGAGGGAAAGCTCATCGGTGCTGCAAGGCTGCAACAAATTTTGACTACAATATTTTTGCAATTTTCAAACATATATCTAGTTTAACTTGTGAAAGTGTCGCTTAGCATAACCAGTAAAGGCACTCGATATTAATTTTTAAGACATAAAATTAACAGCCTATATCTGAGATGTCATGATGAGAAGGCTTATGAAAGGGAGGGAAAAAAAAAAAATCACTGGAACCTGACTAGCTGATTTTGGAGTACTGACTTTTCCGCTTTCATCCAACGAGTATACACAACTTGAGCACTCTAATCGGACCAGCTGGGCCCACCTTACTTTAATAACCTGAGACTAGCCCAATTCAAGGGCAAAGATATACTCACACATTTTATACAAAAAAATTAAAAAATAATTAAAAAAATAAAATAAAAATGAATCAAAATGAAAAAAAAAATGTATCATTTATCCCAATTTAATTTCGTCCAAGGAGGGAATCCCCAAAGTCCTGTGGAAGATCGAGGTAGTACATGATCGGATCCGCAAACTGACCGAGGGTTTTGGTTTCATATGCGTATCACTTGACACTTGTAAGATTGAAACTGAGACTTGTGGTGGCCTTGCAAATAAATTCCTGAAGACGGTGTCCATGATAAACACCCACGCCACATATTTGCGAGGCAGGAGCCCACGCTGTGGGGGAGTTGCAATAAATATGGGACCGTGGCGTTCATGGATGGTTAATTAAGCCACACCTTGATTGATGTACTAACAAAGACTATTGGAAATGACATGTCATTGTCATTTTTATACATAGAAAAATTTTATTAGGCCTGGAATTGCATAACAAGAGGTAGAATTGACGAAAAAAAAAAACATGTATTATTGTGATGTCTATGATCTGTTAGGTTTGATAAGAGATTTATTCAACTAATGATTGTGACTCATCTCTCTCGGGTTAAATAAAGTATTCGCTTAAGATACGCGAGCACTTCAATAAACAAATTTCACATGCGATTTCTGAACGAGCCTTAGTGCCAAGCAACGAATGCACTAGTTCGAGTGCCCTACCAACAACAACAACTGGATTCTTTACTTTGGACAGGGCATAAGGGCCAAATCATTATATATATATATACATGAAGTTTAAATTAATTTGATTTGGTCCCTAAAAATTTATTATATTGTTGATCAGGTCATCAAAGATTTATTTCTCAGTCTATTATTAGTCTTTGCTGGTTAAACTCGACAGTCAAAAGACTTCCGTCCTTTTTTTTTTTTTTTTTTTTGTAAAAATAATTATTCTTGTGGAAAATTTTACTAAAATTTATTTATTTTTTTTTCTTTTAATTCAACGTGAAGGTAATTACTTTTTTTGTAGGATTTTCCTCGTAAGTCACAACAAAAGCCTTTTTTTTACCCCCTCCCCCCAAAAAATGTTTTGTCTATTAACCCTAAAGGTAATTATTTAAAAATAAATAAATAAATGGTGCGACTTGATTGTTCAAGTGTAATGTTGTGCTGGTCCTGCGTACTATAAATATGAGTTGTAACGAGCTGTGTGTGCTATGGGGTGTCAATTTCATTGGGTCCACTCCCAACTAAGGTTTTTATTTCCTTGCCTCACACCCACATTTGAGCACACACTTCATTTGCCTCTTTTGGTATAAATGAGTGGGCAGTGTGTACAGAAAATTGCAGATTGGTGTCCCAAATTCACCATTTTAGGAGCTTCGGGGTTCTGTTGACTCTCTCTCTCTCTCTCTCTCTCTCTCTCTCTCCCTCTCTATTTCTCTCACGTCTCGCACTTTTGCTTCCTAGAGGTCCAGCTGTGGAAGGATGAGAATCAAAGGTGTATGTGAGCAAGATGGAGAAGCAGGGCACGTGCATTACTAACTCATATGCACCCATCACAGAGACGCACGTTCATTTCTTTCTGGAGTTACGTCTCTCACCTACTCAAGGTTTTTGTTAGCTCCCAGTGAGTTAGTTGTTCATGTGCCCGTCTTCCCCATCATGACCACTAACACCTAGATGCTAGCAATGCAATTGCAACAGGGAAGATAATTTCTTAATGGATCGTCGCCGTATGATCGCTCAATCCAAGCCATTCAAATCATTGAATGCTCCATTTCAGGTGAGTGATCATCCATATGACTTCTATTACTTCTGTTGGGATGTTCAACACCCATGTTTGATTTACTATATTGCTCGAAGTCGTAGTATCTACTCTTAATATGATTTATAGTCTTCGATCACATAGACTGAATGCGAGTCAACTGCAGAAATCGAAACAGATGCTTGTCCCTTGTGTGGTTTGCAGGTACGCGCGCGGAAGAAATTGTTTATCGGAGATAACAATATTAACTGTGTTCATGGAAGAAACACAGACATTCACCCAATTAATCGTTCACCTACAAACGTAATTTTGCGAATTGAGACATGGAATTCTTGTACTGGTGAGGCATGTCTTTTTTTCTTTTTTCTTTTTATTTTTTCACTTTTTTCTTCTACTTTATATCACTATTCTTCTCATGCTTGAATTGGGTGGTTGTTACTTGTTAGTAATATTTTAGGTTTCTGTCCAAAATAAAAATATATATATATATATTAGGATAGTGAGAGAGACTATTGGGCATGAATTTTCAAGTAAGTAAAAGTTGGACCAATAATCTTTCATGAGTAGGACATTTGGTAGCACCACCCAAGAGACACCAAGATATCCACCATTGTGTTCCCATTGCCATATTCTTGGCTCATCCTTTTCATCCACGTCTGATCGACAATGAAAAGCCATTCTCAATATCTTGCCTGTTGATATCGCATCTATTACCTCTCTTTTTCCTTCCCACGGAAAAAAGAAAATAAGAAGGAAAAAAACAAATCGTATCCATTTCGCGATCCACATAATTGAAGGGTGAGGGCCTTTGATTGACACTGGACAGCCTTCCTACCACATGGTTCACGTATATGCAATAAAAGGTCAATTTTCCTTTCTTTTGAATTTTCCAGTCACCATCTGATGGAATTCGAATTTCACGTTGGAACAGAAGCATGCCTCTTTGCGGAAAGTAATCCCAAGTTAATTGAAGCGCACCAAGACTAATTACATTCACCGTATTAGAGTATTTTTATAATTTATTTATTTTATTTTCTATTAATTTATATAATATATTAATTTTATTAGAATTCAAATTATTTTGTCCACTTCTATTTTTATTAAAAAAATTTAAAATATATATTTTTATAAATATTATAAATATTTTTTATTTTTTCTATAATATTTATTTATTTTTATTTTATTAAATTTTAAAACAATCTTAAAAAATTAAAATTTATATTATATCAATAAATTTAATGACAATATATATATATATATATATATATATATATATATATTTATTGTGAGAGTTACTTGTATTTAATAAAAATATTTAATATAAATTAAATTTGATTAATGAAATTAATATATTTATTTAATTAAAAAAATAAATATATTTATTGTAAATTTTTAAAAATAATTTTTTTAATAGACAATTGAGCTGTGAGGTTTCTTAATTATGTTATTGTTTGTAGAAAAGCTCAACTGAAATAATAATAATAATAAAAAAAAAGACGGGAAGAGAGGCCCTTTTTGCGTTACAAAATTAATTTGAGTTTATTGTCTGCACCTCGTGAAAAGGATATTGCCTCCAGTTCGATCCGCGAATGCGGAAAACTCTCGTCTAGTTATTACGCCTGCTACTATTAAACAACGTTTTGACAAAAGTGCTATTTAAAATATGTTACTCGGCATTTCAACCTTCCACAAACAAGCCCTATGCCCCGTACCACGTTAAGAATGCGTGCTTCAGGAAAGGCAATCATAAATCGATATGATGCATCCTAGGATACTTCGTAGGCATTGGTATCACTTTGGAAGTGAAAAGTCTGTGAACTTTACTTTTTTTTTTTTTTTTTTTGGTTCTCCATGGGTTTGAAAGCGAGCCAAGAGCCGATGTGCTACTTTGGAATAAGTCACTTTAACCCCATATCCCGAAATAAGATTTTGGAGATAAAGTGCTTGAAGATTCCCAAATTGACTCATCAACAAAGCATGCCAAGGGAGGTACATATGGTAATTTTCACAAAAGCAATTAGCCAAAAAGTCTAATTGTAGAGTAAAATAATCTTTTAGTTTTAGAATTTTTAGACTCTACAAGATAAATTAAAAAAAAAAAAAATTTCACAGAATTTCCCTGCAAATAGCTTGTTTTATGATTAGCGTGGTTGGCCCAGCTGGAATTGGCAACTCATACTTGTTGGCCAACTTGAAAAATATCCAGCATTATCAAATAATCGAAACCATTAGAATAAATAGAAGACGATCAAAGTCTTCTGGGGTTTTTTTTTTTTTTTTTGGGGGGGGGGGGGGGAGGCACTAAATCCTTCTTTGAGGTCAACGGGAATTGGATGCATTAGAAGAGAGGGCGGAAACCAGATCTGATACAAGTTATCATCATAAAATTTTGGAAGCTCCAAGATATCCCAACAGCAAACTTGTTGAGATGCAGCACACAGATGAAATAACCCACTTCAAAATAAATGAGCAACAAGTTTAGTTTCTGTGGTCAACACATTCGGGCATGTGTCCTGATCAATGTTAATGGCATGAAATACATCACGCTCTAAGACTAGCTCACAGGGTAATGTTTTCCTGAAAATCAGCAGTTAAGCTACTGTAAAGACACTCCAAAAGTTGAGATATACATCCTTTTTAATAGAGTCCAATCTGTAAAAACCATAAACATATTAGTTTAATCAATAGTCATGGGATGAAACACAATGGGTATTATCAAGGGAAACAACAGATTGCTTGCGCTGTTTGTTTGCAAAGCTTCTAGATACCTGGTATTATCTCAAGCAATTTATTGGTAACTTCTAAGTATTTACCCGAGAAATGAATACGTGCGGTTTGAAATGAATTCAAAACTTAAGAGTCACTGCAACAGAAAGAAGAACAAGGATTGTGAGTGCACACTGCAAGAATATAGTTGAATTGTAACACAACACAACTTCATGAAACAGTAACAATGAAAAGGCAAGGTAACAAAGCAAGTTGTTTGGTTAAACAGACATAGCAACATATTGTACAATCAAAGAACAAGTTTCACTGGAAAGGCAATGTTTGAACAGCAAATCATAAAACAAATGGAGCAAAAACAATAATGTGATGGATACTGCAATGGCGACCTGCAAAATGGGTAGGCACAATTGGCAAAGTCAATGTCATGTGTATTTGAGTGTACCTGCAGCAGATTACAATTCAAACAGAAACCTCGCTGATGCTCAAATCATGCAAGGAAATGGTTATAAATATTACAGAACCATACTGTTTCAATTGGTAAACTGTGGGAGAACAACACAGAACATAAACACTTAGAAAATTTTGAGAGAGCAAGAAGAGAGAGATGAGGACCAGAGATTTGAACCATTATCACCTAACTCTGCAAGACAGTCTCCAATATGAAAACTAAAGCGAGCTGATTTTCATTGGTTGATATATCTCAGGAGACTGACTACTGCCCACTGTGCCTTTAGCCATCTGCCATGTAAACTTCTACTTTTAAATATCTCTTTGGGTTGACATCTTTGCAGAGAGTCAAGTTCTAATCTGGCATCATTGTAGAATGCCTGAACTCTTCAGCAATCTATGCTTCAGGAAGTTTGTTTTCCAAAATTTTGCAATTCTTCAACTTGGTTGAGTCAATTTGTTTTCCACCAAGTCAACCAATGCAGTCTCCACAACATTACCTTTGAGTTCAGAGCTGACGATGAGAGCTTGCCAAACCCTAACCCCGGGAGAAACATTTGCGTTAGCCATTTTCTTAGTTAGTTCCAGTGCTTCTGAAAGCAGGCACCTTTGGCACAACGCATCAATTATTTCATCAAATGACAGACTCTGCGAACCTAGACCCTTCTTTAACGCATCATCCAATAAAGCACAAGCCTCAATAATTTTGCCATTGCTAACCAAACCATTAATCATAATCTTATACGTTTGCGCATTTAGCCCAATGCCCTTTGATCTCATCTCCTGTAGAATTTCCTTCGCCCTAGTGAGCTCTCCAACTTTGCACAATCCGTCCATTAATGCATTGTACGTAGCTAAATTAGGCCTGCAGCCCAACTCCTGCATAGAAGCAAACATCTTAATTCCTGCTTCCACATTATTCTGTCTGCACAAACCATTTATATAGGCATTGTATGTGTATACATCAGGAACCAAACCAAACACAAGCAATTCATCGAACAGTTCATCCGCCTTTGAAAAATCTCCATCTGCTATAACCCCATTTAAAACCATTGTGTAGCAAACAATATCCGGCTTGAATCCATCTGATTTCATCTGATTAAAGACGTCAAAAGCGTCCATGCCCATTCCTTCTTTCACAAGAAAATTAATAACCCTAGAATAATCAATCATCCTAGGACAAAATCCAAACTTTTTCAATCGTCCTAAAAACCCCAGAACCTGAACACCGTAGACATGCTTCTGTTCACATAACGACGATAGTAACAAAGAGCACATCTTTTCATCAATGTCAAACCCATTATTTACCATACAATTCAGCATATCAATAGCACCACCGACCTTCTTAATTCTACAAAGAGCCGTAATCAATACACGGTAAGTCGATTCTTCGAGTCGAATCTTCATTTCTTGACTCTTCAACAAAATTTCAGGAACCCACTTGAGACCGTTGTTTTGACTAAGGACAGAGAGCAATGCATGTAAAGAACCCACCGTCGGAACACACCTGAAATTGGGAATTCTGAAGAAAAGATCGATAGCATTCTGAAATTGATTAGCATTGCCATAAATTTGAATCAAATCAGTGAAAATGAACTCGGGTGTCTCGAATTTTTCCACCTTTTCGAGGTGGTCGAGAACTGTAGGAATGTGGTAGAACTGGGCGGTTTTGGCTAAAGTTGCAATGAGAAAGCGATAGGCTTGAGGTGTTGGCTGGCAGTTGTGGATGCTAAACGAGTGGATTAGAGAAGAAAGAAGATGGGGTTTATTGTCGAGGCCTGCTTCTTGGTGCTGTGCTGCTCTGGCTGCTTGTTTAAGGGCCCGCATGGCTTGTTGTTGATTGAAAGTTCGCTGCCATCTGGCTTCGTAGGCTGAGTGTGGCCATTTCCTGTGTTTCCTAAGATACAAGCAAGCAATCTTCTTCATAGTTGATGATCTACCCATGTCCGATTCCCAAGAATCAAGCTAAAGTTTCAGGTGATCAAATCACGCGTCTTCCATCCCATCAGGATGCAACGAAACGAACCAACATGGAGTTACCTACACGGGCCGTTGATTGTCCGTCCAATGTCGATCCAAATCTATTAGAATTGGTCCCTGATCTGTAAATGGGTCCAACAAGCAAGGCCTACTAAACTAGGCAGAATGGACCCACCCCGAAACAAGCATCGCGGTTATGACCCCACAATAACAGGAATTATATTCGTGACGACAAAAGTTGCCATTGCTATGCAAATATATTGACCGAATCAAAAGATTCTTGTAAACCAATCGGCAGATTGATCAATCAAAATATTACAAGCGAGCTAGGATGGAAATCAACATTGGGTAGCCATAAATGCTCAAATGAACGCAAAAATGTACCTCCTGACAGCTTAATCGTGAAACTCATTATTGTAATTTTCTCTCTTAGCCAAAGCAAACGAACGGTAACCCACTGAAACCAGCGGCTCTATGTTAACCCATGACAATAATGCTCTTAAAGACTTTTTTTTTTTTTTTTTTCTGGGTGCTGTTTTCACTGTAGAAGCCTGCACGGGTGAGTCAAGTAATTCGCTGGGCTTGGAACCTTGGTGGGTGGGCTTTGTGGAGTGGGGAATTGAAATTGAAAGGGAATAATCTGTTCAATGGACAAGTGTTTTTGTTTTTCCATAACACAACTAAATTGGGATTCTATGTCCAAGATGCTTGCTGTCGGCCATTTTCACACTCTGCTGCATTATTTGTAGCACTCCTCGCACCACCCCAAAAAAAAAAAAAGTAAATCCCGATCCACTAGCCAATACTATGATTCCTTCTTGAAAGTCGTACCAACGTGTAATACATATTTGTTCTTTCCACGCACATTAAAAATTAATGTAAAAAAATGATTATAACTGTGAAAACCCACTTGCCAAATTTTGCTCTCAGGTAATGGGACTTTTGACTTTTCCCAAACCCATTTCAATCGTGCGCGTTACATCATAGGCCCATTGCTTCGTTCAGAGCAACGGAAAAGAAGATAAAAATTCAATGTTTCTCTTGCATTTATTTGAGAGTTGGTTTTAGTGTTATATAATAATTTTTAAAAAATATTATAAATTAAATATTTATAATAGAATTTTAGTATTTAATATTAATTTATAAAATTTTAATAAATTTAAATTTTTAATATATATTTAATTTATTCAATTTATTTTGTTATGATATATCATATATTATAATTTACTTTATATATATATATATATATAAAATTTTATATATGCTTAAAGTATACAAAATACAAATTTTTATATTAAAAAAATAATTTTAAAAAATAAATATAATTTTTTTTATTTTTGAGAAATTTTATTTTAAAAAAAATTCATGATTTAATTTTTTACAAAAATTACTCTCAAAATTATTTTTTAAAATAATTATAATTTTATTTTTATTTAAATAAAATAAAAATAAATATATTTTAAAATAAATATAATAAACTCACTTATATTTTCATCTAATATTAATTTTCATAAAATTTTTCCCTTTTTTTCTTAATTAAAATTTTAAATTTTAAAATAAAATAAAAATATTTGACTACAAAAATAGGATACTAAATTTAATATTTAGTAGCATATCAAGGGGTTCATGCCGTAAATTCTGATATTTAAGAAAGGCGATGTGGCTGGTCACAATAGAAGCAATCGGCATCCTTAATCACTAGGCAGAACTCACAGCTACCGAGGCCACCCGTGGGAAGCAAATTGGCAATTCTCTGATCTGTTGAATCGTTTTCAGGCCATTCATTCGATCGCGTGATTATGGCTGGGCAACAAAGCAATCCCGTTCCGGCGATGACGGCGTACCATCCACTGGAGCATCCCGTGGTGGTGATTGGTCCACAGTTCTTGGCCCAGTACCCAGTGGACCTCACAATTGCCTCCAAGGTCTTGACCCTGGGAGAGAACGATTTTACAGTCGCTGATGTTAATGGAACTCTCATTTTCAGGGTCAAAGGCAAGCTCTTTAGCATCCATGATCGTCGCCACTTGCAAGATGCCGCTGGTAACACTCTCGTTACCCTCAAACAGAAGGTGCCTGTTCTCTGTCGTTTCAAGCGCTTCTTTATTTGTTTTTTTTCCCACTTGCAATTCCTTTCCTGTTATTCGTTACCATGCGATACAATTATATGTATATATATATATATATATATATAGGCACACACACGCACACCCAAACCTTTATCGCTTTTTTAACTTATTATTTCTGGGTACAAGAAGACACCAGATTTTCATGAAACAGAGACATGATTGTAGAAATCAACTCTGTCTTTAGCTATTGATGTGTTGATAGACGATCTTGAATGTGGGTTTGAACTGGTGCAACAAAATCCATTAATACGCAAAGTGGTCTAATTCAGTTTGAGGCTTAGGATGGTTATTAATTCAGTTTGAGGCGATTTCTTATGTGGGACACGTCGGTTGATCTGCTGCGTCCCACGCGTCAGGAGCATATTAATTTTTTTTCAACTCTGTGCAAAATTTTTACACAAAACCTGAACGAGGGATCCTGTAAGGCCAATACTCTAAAAATCAATAAAATTGCAGAAGATTAAAATCAAATTATCAGATATACGTTTATGGATGAATGCTCCCTAAACTTTTCAGAGGTTCACTCTTAAACATAGTGGTCTGTTAATGAATTCAATTCTGTGTTTCAGATAATGACCATGCATAATAGGTGGCAAGCATTCAGAGGCGAGAGCACAGAGGAAAAAGATTTACTTTTCAATGTCAAAAGGTCATCATTAATCCAGTTGAAGACTCAATTGGACGTATTTTTGGCCCCAAATACGTCAGGGAGTGTCCCGGATTTCAAGGTCAAAGGGAGCTGGAGGGAGAGATCATGCACTGTATATCTTGGAGAATCCAACACCATAATTGCACAAGTAAGTTGTGTGTATCGATTTGAATTTCTCGGAAATACCAGTAGCTTCATTTTTATTGGCAAGCATGTATCCTGCTTAATGTTAACGCAATGGTTTATGTGTGGGAACTGCAGATGCACCGGAGACATACTGTTACAACTTTTCTGTTAGACACGGATAACTTCTCTGTCACTGTATATCCTAATGTCGATTATGCCTTCATAGTTGCCCTTGTGGTTGTTCTTGATGAAATCAACGCAGACCGTTCCGGGGAGGATTAGACAAGAGAGTGCTGCCTTAATCATGTTACCGTTTCAATAAACACTTGTGCCATCTGCTCCGTGTGTTTCCCTTTTCAATTAACTTCTGTACACGTGACATGAAATGCTTCAGAGCCGAGATTGTGTTTACGTTGCCTTCGTTTATAGAATACATGTTTGAATATTATATCATCAATGGCTGCAGTAAGAATAGAAATGGTGAATTGTGTTCTCTTTTAGTGTAAGGGTGTGCCCGAGAAGTGAAATTTGTTGGCTCAGTGTGGCACCACCGTAGCTTTGTGAAAAGTTGTGGTAATGGATGACGAATGAATGATCGGCCGTTGCCTGCGTTGACTTAATTTTCATTTAATAGTTTTCCGTGGTAGGGTGAAATTTACCCAATAAAATGAAATTCAATTTTAGTGAATTTCTTTTCAGGTGAAATTGAAAGCTAGTTTCGACGGGTCCAGAGCATCTGTTGCTCTTTTTGGTGGAACCCAAGAGCACCAGTTAAAACTTAACCAATTAATTAAATAAAAGAAAGTGTAGCCCATAGAAATGTTCCTGATTGCAAAGCTACCAATTAATCGAAATGGCCGGTCGGTGTAGGTTGAGCCACGTTTCTTTTCCTATCTATTTTCTAATTAAAACTAATGATGGTGATATCCCCGAGTAATACATACATACATACATACATATATATATATATATATATATTTATATATATATTTATATATTTAGATAAGCTGGTCCACGCTTCCACCTCTTTATAGAAAGAATAATCTCTCTCTCTCTTAATTTTTTTTTGGGGATAATGCCAAAAAGTGATTAGATAATAAAAACGCAAATAAAACAAAAAACTACACAAGTTAAATTTGCGGCCAAGTTCCCAAGGTAGGCGGATACATCCCTTCCCTTCAAAACAAATATATATATATATATATTATTATTATTATTTTGTTGGTGTGGGGTCTAAAATTTGATTGTTTGATTCGTATCACGACGTCTAGAGACACAATAACATATAAGCAGCTAGCCTCTAATCTGTTTTTTTTTTTTAAATTTTTTTTTATTTTATGCTTAAAACCAATCTAATATAGATTAAAGGGTCCAAGCTAATTTTATTTACAGAATAACTAAGGGGGTTTTGCTGACCAAGGAAAAAAAGAAAGGTCATCGTACCACCACAAGTATGCCAGTTGAAGTATCCGACAGGAAAATCAACGACAAAAGAATAATTAGATTCTGGGGAGCAGGTCAGAGTTTGCTAACTTTGTCTCTATAAAATAATTATATATAAATTGATTCAGGAAGTAGGTTTCCGGTGACTTCGAGTTTTACTTTTCGCTCACATGTGAAATTAATTTTCTTAAAATCTCTTAATCTCTGGTTCGTCTCTTATTGAACTAAAAATACAAATTATTTTAAAAATATTATAACGAAATAATATTTATTGAGTAATATACTAATAATAATAATTATTATTATTTTTATATTATTTTTATTTATTAAATTAAACTAAATATATTTAATTTTTATTTTTATATTATTTTTTAAAAATATTGCCATTCGATTGTTTTTCTCAATCGAATTAAGTACGAACCCACCTGAATATCACTTCACGACAAAACCGAAAAACCAAAGAAAAAAAAAAGTACAATGAACGAGGTTATATCCAAATAAAACGTGACAAAAAAAAAAAAAAAACAGCAGCCACAAATAAATCAAAAGGAGGAATCCTGTGCCGAATGCAAAAGGTCCGGCGCAGAAACGGCGTTGCCAGGATCGACAAAATGTCTAATGATTCCTTCCGGCGATCAAGCGTTCGCAACTCCCAAGGAATTAAAACTGTGTTGGTCCACTGGTCTTGCTTTGCCATGATAGTATTGCATGACAAAACTGACCAACGCTCTTTTTTCAAACAGACAAGCCCGGCCCCGACGGTGACATTATTATTATTTTTAAAATTATATAAATTTTAAAATAATAAATTCAAATAAATAAAGTTAATCAATTTTTTTTAATTTTTGAATTTACCTAATTAGTGTCCATTCCATTTCAAGATGGTCGAATCCCACTTTATGTCACCTCCTACTTGCGTGTTGTGCCGCATTCTTTATTTTTCTCTATTTATCAATTGTCATTTTATTTATTTGAAAATATATACATCGAATAATTCCTCAAAAAAAAATATAAAATATTAAATAAAAAAAACCATTTAAACAAAGAAAAGAAAATATAAAAAAGAGCCAACTTTTTTGTTTTTGTTGAATTAAAAAGCGTTGTGAGGAAAGTCGCCGAAAGGCTTGCCGCTTGCCTTGAAAAGTCCCATCCTCGATCACATACAGTGGTCTTCCACAAACTCACTCGCCCGCTCTCGAGGCGAGCTTTAGTTTCTAACCCCGAAATCGGATTGAAATGAAGCGTGACACGGACGCCATAAAGTGAGCGTGGTTGCGGAGAAGCATCGAGAGATTATGCTTTAACCGAGAGAAGAAAGAGAAAAAAGAAAAAGGAGCATCAGAGAAAGAAAAAAGATCAATAAAAGGAATTAAAGAAAAGAAAAGCAAATAAATATATATTTATATATTTAAATTGAGGAATTTATTTATTTATTTTTTAAGGAATTGAGTGGTTGTAGAGATAAGGGAGAAAATTCTATTCTAATTAATTAGGTTTCTAATTGTGTTTCATTTTCCCGTTAAGAAACTTAAAATGGCTTTTGGTTACTTTTCCTAGAAATTGAAATTAGTTGAGAGACTTTGGACTTGGTACTCTCTGCCCTTGAATTTTCACGTCAACCAAACAGACACAAACACCTATAAATTTTCTAAGAAACACAGAGAGAAGAGAGAGAGAGAGGGTGGTGGTGGGGGGAGGGGAAGATGGCCATGAGTTCATCACCTTCGGCGACGGTGGCGGTGGAGAAGGCGACGAGCGATCTTCTGATAAGTCCTGATTGGACTATGAACATCGATATTTGCGACTCTGTTAATTCCCATCATTGGTAATTTTAATTATTTTTTTCTCTTTTTTTTTTCATTTTTGTTTTGTTTTTGTTTTTGTTTTTCTCATTCGTTTGGCTGGTTGACTCTGGGCTTTTGGGTATTGCCGTGAGACGATTTCGTTACTTGGGGACTCTTGTAGAAACGTTTTCCAAAAGTTTCTAGAAAATATGTTTTTCTTTTTTTAAAAAAAAAAATTGTTGTTGTGGTAGAGTTTATTGTATTTCCTTTGAATGAGTTCTGTTGTAAGTCTTTGAGTCTTTATTTGGCCGATAGGAATTTTTCTTGTTGATAAAAAGTCTATTTCTTGAAGGGGAAGGCCATCAGTTTCTGATGGATGTAGCCATACTTCAGAGGCTTGGATCATGTGTTTCCTTTGCTTTACTTGTGTGGCCTTTATCTAAAGGTCAATTGGGAATTTACAAAAAAAAAAAAAAAACCATACAGCATAGAAATGTTTTAATTACTGTTATTTATGGTGGCGGTGATAGGCATCAGTTACCCCCCCTCTCTCTCTCTCTCACTCTGCGATCCTGTACCCCTGGATCTTTTTGCAAATGAGTTTGAATAGAATGTTGATTAGTGTGTCCTGAATTGCTCAGGCAGGCGAAAGATGTTGTGAAAGCTGTGAAGAAAAGGCTGCTGCACAAGAGCCCTAAAGTGCAACTGCTTGCTTTGACGGTACTTTTGTTGAATTTTCCTGGTGTTTTAATCCTTTGAATCAGTCTTTTGTTGGAATGATATTTTCTAGCCACCCGTTGATTTAAATGTTTCAAAATCTGCTTTACAGCTTTTGGAGACGATGGTCAAGAATTGTGGTGATTATGTCCATTTACAAATTGTAGAAAAGAATATATTGGGAGAGATGGTCAAAATTGTAAAGAAGAAGGTAACTATTTACTGGTTTTTGACCATGCAACCAATGTTTGTTCCCTGTTTATGTATAATACTGCTGTAATTATTGGAGTTTCAACTTATATTATGCCATTCTGTAGGGAATTCATCTTGTCTCATTACTCACTTTCAAATCCTTCCTATAGAATTCATATGTACATATTTGGCATATTTTGCAGACAGATATGCATGTGAGAGATAAAATTCTGATTTTGTTGGATTCTTGGCAAGAGGCATTCGGTGGACCTGGAGGAAAACATCCTCAGTACTATTGGGCATATGAGGAACTACGGGTAGATGTTTAGCTACAATATTCAATTGTTTTTGTCAATGCTGCTTCCTTGATAGGTTACTATGTTCTTATAGATTTCATTCCTTACCCTTGTGTTAAGTTCACTTTTCTTCCGCATTATAACCATTCTTGCATATTTGGCTTAAATGTGCCATGTCTGGACATTGTCCAGTGCAAGCTGTTAATTTTGTGGAGTTGCAGTGATTACTTTGGAGAGCCCTTATTATTCGGATGAGAAATTAGGCAGAGTTTCTTTTCCATTTTTTCTGTTTGTTTGAGGGGTAGGGGAGGAGTAAAGGGCAACCCTTTTATGCAACCACATTGGAGATGTATTTTCTGATTCATCAATAGCCTACTGTGTCATATGGAATTAATTTATAGATAATTAACAATGTATATTGGGTTGGGAAAATGGCAGCGTTCTGGAGTGCAATTTCCGCCACGTTCATTGGATACAGCCCCAATATTTACACCACCTGTAACCCATTCGCCACTGCAGCCTACTCAAGCTGGATATGGAATGCCTAGCAATTCTATTAGGAGACTAGATGAAACAATGGCAACAGAGATTGAAGGGCTAAGGTGAGAGCTTGAGTGGTTTGCATTTTTAGCAGTAGTCATTCCCTGTTCCGTAAATTTGTTGATCACGTAAACTCCTTTCACTGACAATTGTGTTTTCACTAGTTTGTCAATCTTGGATTCCATGCGGAACATAATGGAACTCCTGAGTGACATGATGCAAGCTGTAAACCCTGGTGATCGAGAGGTATATGCAGTGGTTGCTTTTTCTGGGTCTTGGTAAACCAAAGTGTGATAGTTACATTTTGATGCTGCTCTTTTTTCCAGGCTGTGAAAGATGAAGTTATAGTTGATCTTGTCAACCGGTGTCGGTCTAATCAGAAGAAGTTGATGCAGATGCTGACTACCACTGGGTTAATTCACTTAAAATATCTCTTTTCTATTGAAGTGGGCTTTTTGTCATGTGGCCTCTAGCCACCTTTTTATTCGAATGCATATGCTATGCCTGTTTATGTGTATCTGCACGCAATGCTTGTCTGAAAGTGCCTTGCTTGTGTGGCAGGGACGAAGAACTTCTTGCTCGTGGCCTTGAATTAAATGACAATTTGCAAATTGTACTTGCTAGACATGACGCTTTAGCTACTGGTTCGCCAATGGCAACTCTAGTTACAATCTTAAATCCCAAACCAATGGAAGGCATGTCTAATGGCAAGCCAGCAGAAGGGGGAGAGTCTAGCCCTACACCTTACACTAACACCACCATGCCAGTTGCAAATGTGACAAGGGCCCAGATAGATGAAGAGGATGAAGAGGAGGATGATTTTGCAATGCTAGCACGGAGGTAGCTCATGGTTTCCACTGTTGATCATTTATATTGTTTAGGTCTGCAGGAGGTCAAAGTACATTAGCATAACAAATAAGTGGCAAATGCTATCTGATTATAGTGAGACCTGCCAGAAAACAATCTCTAGGTAGCAAGTTTATTTCTCACCTGTCTCTATTACCACTGAGCAGAGAGTGAAGAGATTTAAGATTGCTGGTTGTGAACCTATTACAACCATTCTCCTTGATTTCACTTGTTTTGCAACCTATGCTTCCTCTTTGTTGGTTATAGGGGACCAGCAACTTGTCTATATTTTTATTTAGTTTATGTCCCTGCATAATAGATTTGATTAGGGTAAAGTGGATAATGACCAATGCTTCTTTCTTGTTCTGTGATTCAGGCATTCAAAAACACAGCCTAGTCCTTCTCAAAGCACATATGGAACCAACAGCAGTCTTGTGCTTACAGGCCCTAGCCAAATGACTTCAACAACAACCAATCTGCCAAATGCTGTCCCATGTAATGCACTGGCTCTTCCTGATCCACCAGCACCAGTTAGGATCACAAAAGAGCAGGACATGATTGATTTTTTGAGCATCACCTTGTCAGCCACATCAACCTCTGACAATCCCAGTAACCATTCCACGCCAGCCTCAAGCCAAAACATGCCACAGACACCAGTTTCTTCTGCCACCCAAGGGTACTCCTCGAGTTCCCAGGGTTACTCAGGGAATCAAGGACAGGTATCATACAACAGTTACATTGTCCCATGGGCACAACCTCATCCCCAGCATCAATTACAACCTTCATCTCAATCCCAGCAACAATTCCATACTCAGTCTCAACCACAATCACAGCCTCAGCCTCAACAGCAAATGCATCATCAATCCCAACCAGAGTTACAAGCTGAGCTCCAGCTACAGATGCAGTCTCAATATCCTCAATATACATATGGCTACCCTCCTCCACCATGGGCAGCTACACTAAGTAATCCCAGCAGCCAAAATCACATTGGAGCCATTAACAATACGTTCTCTACTCCTCGAGCCAGCACAACTGCATCGTATACGCCAATGCAAGTAACTAGACCCTTGCAGCACCATAATTCCTTCCCTGCAAGAGGAAGCAATGGGTCAGCTATAAATAGTGATCCTTGGATAAGTTCGGGATGGCGGAATGCTGCACCTCCTGGAGGACAGAAGCCCTTTGTTCCATCTTATAGGCTGTTTGAAGATTTGAATGTTCTTGGAAATGCAGACGGAAGATTCAAGATGTCTGGTGGCACATCACAAAGTTTGTCAGGAACTTCTGGGCAAGGTATGGTGGGTGGGAGGAAGTGAATTGTTGGTTCTGCATGGTACACCAACTGGATATATCCTTGTGAATATGGTCAATATTTCACTCTTCTTTCAGTTTGAAACGACTGATAAAGTTCTTTAGACGGAACTATTGTAGCTTAGTGGTCAATAAATTGATTATGGCTTCAATACCTGTGTAGTTTTTGACTTTTTAGATCAGCCCAGTTACATTGGTTTCTTCTACCGTCTGAACTTCAAAAATGTGTGGTGTGTCAAAAGTGTCTGATTCATCAGAAGATTTCACTTTTGGAATCTCTTACCTTCTTTATTTTGCACTGGTTCCACTGAGTATTGGCTTGCTATTTCTTGAAATTAGATTGCATTGCGCCCTAGATCGCTGTCAATCTGTTCGCAGCACCAGTCATAGCATCGTTAGTCTGTGGAATGCTTACAATCAATAATCTGCTAACCTGGGCATATTACGAGCTTTTCATGGTAACACAAGAATAAGAGAAAAAAACACATTCGATAGGCTTTTGAAATTTATATTTACCGAAAAAAAAAAAAACAGAATACATGAGTAGTCTTTGGGTTTTTTTTTTTCCCTCTTGACCTACATTAAAAAACATTTCCTAATAGAGTTAGCTGTTTTTTTTCATTATTGATTAAATTTAAATTTTTTTAAGGAATGATTTAATGTAGATACTAACATAGTTTTGTGTTACAGATATTTTTCACTTACAACATATACATTTGGGGCTGTTTCATATATCAAAAAAATTATAAACCAAATTTTCATCTTCGTATTTCTTTTCATTATACACATTCGTATGAGTAATTTTAACGGTTATTGCAATTGACAACTAGTGAGACCATAAAGTTCCCATTAGAACCTCGGGGGACTATGTATGAAAGGTGTTAAACTGGCAGAGAGGGAGTTGGGGCTAGGGGAAGATCTAGAAAACCCTAAAACACCATTGAATTCACCAATGAAAACGTTACCCCATCAGCACGGAAATGTGGGTTGATTTTCTCAAACGCCGCCATCGAACTAGAGAGTGGCTGGCAAAGTCAAAGGCCTACAGTAAAATACAAGGATAAGAGCAAGTTGGATTCCTGGCCATTCCAGGCAGTGGTAACCCCATGTAGCCACCTCTAACTCATATCAACCATGCAACTCTTAATATTATGACAATGACAAGTGCGATGTTTTTACAAATGAACCCAAGAGGAAGGGCCAATGAACACACCTGTAAAAGATGGGAAGATACTAGGAGAAAAGAAAGTATTTACACAAATTTACCATGTAAGAATTATTTGCCGAGGCCTCCACCCATAAACATACAAGACTGCTTCCTGTCTTGCGCAACCCTATACATTGGAGGCAAATGAATGAGCGAACAATCTCAGCAACTATGCCCGAGCAAGGTTTTGGCTAAGGATTGACAAAGGAGGATTGGCCTGGCAGAATGTGTTGCCCTCTGTTAACAAAATCACTCCCACGAAACATCTGCGACCAACAACAGCCCTCACACTGCTGCCAAGCAAAGCTTCACCAAGTAGACCAAATCAGAGCATTCATCTTGCTTGATAGTTTTCATCAGCGTAAATAGAGACACAAGCATCCGCAGAACCAGCAGCAAACAGTACTTGGTAGGGATGGAAAGTGAGACAGCTTACAGAACCAATCTTTTGCGCCATTAAGGTTGGATAATACCGAATAGCACCCAGTGGCTCACCTTTCAGGCTAAATACTTTTATGATTTGTTTAGCTGAGCCACTGGCAATTACTGGGGCATGCCTATGAACAGCTAAAGCTGTTAGTGAACCCCTATATGCACGAATGGTGAGGTAGGCATCCTTGTTATTTCTGAGATCCAGAAACTCTATGTCCCCAGCCTGAGATGCACTAATAATCTGACAGGAGATGCAGAGCAAAGAGTTAAAAAGGGCAAGACATAAATATACAAGGAGCACTTTATGCAGAATGTATGCCAAGTGCCCCAGTTACCTTTGCAGGATCAAGTCCAGGTTGAAAGCCAATTCCCACAACTCTTTCCAATTTCTCAGTGTGAGGACGCGTTGTACAAACAAGCCTAAGAATGACCAAGGACACGACAGTTGAACAGTAAGAAAAGCATGGAGCAATCTATTATCAGGCTTTAATTATGAAGAAGGTTGTTGCATTGTGAAGGCTTAACAAATATTAAGATATTCAACATGCAAAAGATTCAGGAGCCACCATACACATATCAAGAACTTTAAGTTATAAGAAAGAAGCATCAGAATGAAAACCTAGCAACATCTGAAAATTAGTAGATATACCAAGACAAGCCTCTTTATATGCTACTTACATTTCAGGTGTCCGAACGTCGTATAGCCTGACAGAGCCATCCACAAAACCAGTAGCAAACTGGGCCCCATGAACTTGAGAGGCAGACTACAAAACACAAAAGGGCCCATCAACAGAAAGCACCATTACCAATAATAATAACAGAAGGGAGACAAAGTATGTAGTCGACAAATAGTTAATAAAGAACCTACAATGGTAGAAAAGGTGATAGTACATGGAAAATAAACTGAAGGAGCTGATAACAGAATGTTCTTAAATTGGAATAACCACCCAAAAATTAACCCAAATGGATAGCATATGAAAAAAGCTCGTTCTGCAAACAATTTTGTTGCGGTAGTCCACTGATATGTCCTACCATACTTGCATAGAACAATCACATTCTACCATCCCAAGAAAATATTATTGCAACAGCATTGAGGAAGAGCCCCAGAATTAGTTGGCAATAAAAGAAAACTTAAAATCTATAACAGCAGTGAAACAAGTGAATTGACAAAAAAAATTTGAGACTATAATATCTCTATGACTAGTGAAGAGCATGATGAGTTTAAAATGAGTTGGCAGAAGAAAATCTTTCCAATATAAAGCTGTAACATGTTCTATGAGGGTTGCACCTATTGCTAAGATACTTATCAAAAACCTCAATGCAGATCACAGGAACAATTAAGTCTGTACCCATTATATAGATTCACATTCTCAAATTAATACTGTATGCACATAAGCACAAAAAAGATAAATGTGAGGTTACAAACAAAGCCGCAAGAAAAAAAAAAATCAGAAGCACCACACAAACATGTCCACGCCAAAACCCTTGCTATTCTCTCGATCCAAAATCCAAATGCACTTCATTATACAAATTCAAGCACATCAAAATAAAAATGTCCAAATCAACATCATGAAAATGTTTCCTAAATATGCAACTTCTGTCAATTTTCTTTTTTAAGCCACTCAATGAAGCAAAAATATAACTTAATATTCATTATAACTCACCAAGGCTGAGATGCTGCAATCTGATGGTAAAGGAATATCATGAAAGAGCTGTTCTTTATCCAGGTCCCAACACATAATGGATGATATCTCACCAGAAGCATACTGGTGATGCAACAAGGCAAATCAGTCAGCCTTGTCCAACATCAGATTACAACTGTAAAAAGATTTGTTAATAATGAATCCTACGGTAGGAATTTACCAAGTAGCCAGACTGTTGTTGCCAATCCACAACAGCATTCAAACTGCGAGCACCAGGTTTATGACCTTGGATTGAAGAAAATGCGGAAACAAGCTTTTGTTTACCCATCAAAGTGTAATCTTTCCAAATCCGAACGTTTCCATCACCTGCAATAACATGCATAAAAAGAGATTGAATCATAAACATCATGCAGCAATTGAAAATTCATCCAACCTCAATCGATGAGAACAAAAGGGTGAAGGCTATTACATGAAGCAACAAGAAGCAAGCTATCATCAAGCTCATTTAGAAGGCAGAAACTAGAAATTCCTTTTTCATGGAAATCATGATTGTCAAACCCATTGAGAAGGGTACCTTCCTCATAATTCCACACCCTGAAAACACAAAAACATCACACTTTTACAGAACAAAAATTGGAAGAGAAGAATTGTCTGAAGATAGTAACCAAATCACTTCTACATAGATTTATTAAATTTGCATAGTAGTCTGAAGATAGTAACCAAATCACTGCTACATAGATATTTTCATTTTCATAATATAAGAACTCAACCTGTCTGGAGATGAACAACAGGTGAAGAAACAAAGATTAAAACAGCAAGAAGAATGTTGCAAGCTAATAACCTAAGTGATGTCCACAGATCTGAAAATTTCCCTGACAAGCATCTGTTGTAGTGTTTTTTTTTTTTTATCTGGCAACTTTTATTCATGTTAATGAATGAACAACTTGTTAACAAAGACTTGGAAAGAAACACCCGTTATCTGGACCAGAATCTGGGATCAATGTCCACTTAACTTTTAAAACTTTTTTAAGATCATCCGAACCAAAATAATTTTGCCACTTTTCTTTCTATAAGACCAGAATCTGGGTGTAAGTATCAGCAAATATTCATGCCCAATTTTTCTGCCATGTTAAAACGTAATTCATGTCTCTGTGATCATAACTCACAAATCAAAACAGATACAGACTACGGAAAGACCAGGTTGGGAATGTCTAGGCAGCATTAATCATAAGCAAGCATACCTAATCCGTTCATTCTCATCAGCAGCAACTACAATAGGAGCGAAAGGCTGCAGCAAGGCAGTTCTTGTGCCCGTTTCAAAACTCTTGTCCCACTTAGCAATTGGATTACTATTAATCTTGCTAACAGCTGACAAAAATAAAATAAAATTCATAAGCACGATAAAAGCACCACACATATCAAACATATCTAATTGGAAAAAAATTAAATAAAAAGACCCACAGGAGTGCTGGCATTTTGCAATGTAATCCAGTGCCAACTTTTCCCTTTCTTCTCTTCTAACTAAAATTTCTTCACTGTCATCTGGTGCAGTGAGGAGTGGTTTAGAGAAATGAGCACAACTCCAATTGTAGATAGATGACTGAGGAAGCAAACTGCGTTCTGAACCTCCAGAAGGCCCATCAGAACCGAAAAGAGGATCAGCTAATCCTGAATCAGGAGAATTCATTAGGTGAGGCCTGAACTCTAAAGACCAAACTCTGCGCATTCCTGTTAAGTAGCTTTGTTGTGGAGGGCTGACGGGAGGAGTTCGAAATGTCAAGGGTAGATGACCTGTTAACAAGTAGTCATGATGAAAGACAATCACCAATTGTCAAAAATGAACAAAGATTGATCAAAGGAAAACATATACATTTAATATGGGTGAACTACTGTCAAAAATAATACCAAATATCATTCACAAACATTTCCAAAGATAATAAAACTGCCACAATAAAAGGAGAACCAAATCCCAATAGGAAAAATTTAACCTGCATTCATGTCAAACCATGACGATGACCGAGCTAAGCCAGCAAGACTTGGAGTTGGAGATGAAGTTGTAATTTCACCAGAGCGGCTATTCCCTGTAGGTTTTGAAGGTTTTACCACAACTTGCTCAATCCCAATAATGGAAAGTACCCTCCGAACAAGGCTTGCTATGCGTGGAGAAGGATCCTTTGCTAAAGTATAAATAGCTGCTACACAATGAGAATAAATAGTATTGTCAAGTGCCTTTGGCCTAGAATGGTGGACGACCCCATTGCTCACAATGTCATTAATTATTCCAGAATCAGAATGTTGGGATGAATCATCAGATAATGGAGATCCAGGCATAATGCCAGATGTAGTAAGAGGACTGCTAGTGGAGACACTTCCATCTTGAACCATTGATGAGTTTTCATTGCCCACTATTGTCACAGCACCAATTTGGGATGAAACAAAATTCACATGTCGCATATACTGGTTTGTGTTAGTAAACCTACTACCTGTGCTTTTGAAATGGGTAACAGAAGGTAGAGTATTTAGTACAGGATTAGACTGAGGTTTCCCATATGCAGCAGCAACAGACTTGATGTGCTGCTTGTGGCCAAAAGCAAAGCGTGCGATAGCTGTCAAAGGAACAAAGTATATCACACTCCAGATTCACAGTTATAATCCCAGAACACATCAATTACATTATAGCTTAGGAGGCCTTTCTTTTAGGGGGGGTGGGCTGTGGTGGCGCAGGAAAAAACAATTAATGTGATTGAAAAGCAAAAATGACCTAACACATAAGCATATCATACGTCCATGCATGCTTCTCATATACTAGTACATCATCAGAGCCATTGGGGAAGATGACCATCATGCAGTAGTGAAAGAGATGAATGTCTTTTTCTCAGTAAAATTTACATGTTTACCATTTCACTAATATGAAATAGTGCCCTTAACCTGCCCCGATTAGGAATGCCTGGTCATTTTTCTTAAAACAAATTTTAAACAAAAATAAATAGAGATAATGGAAGAGATTAGCTATTGCCTACCTACAGCAACCTCTGTCCTCACCAATGGACTGCCATCAGAAACAACATTTAATAAGCTTCTGACAATATTCATTTCAGATCTAATTTTTTCATCATCATCACACTCATAATCTCCACCAACCCCATCCCTGCAAGCATTGCCCCCAACATCCAGCAAGGTACCCAGTGCAAATACAGCAGAAGCCCTAACCTGGAATAAAATGAATTCTGTAACTAAGTGAAACAAAAACATGTAAACAAAAAGACCCAAAGATGGCAACATAATCAGCACAAAAAAGGTAAACCTCTGGTTGTGGCTCGGACAGCAGAGCAGAATACACTGCAGGGGCGCCTGCCTGCAAACCCATTATCTGAGCATCGGTAAAATCCTCCCACAGCTTGCCAAGACAAAGACAAAGCCACTGAAGGAATAATGGTTCTGTCTGTGCATCATTTGGCATTGAACCCTGGAGGTGCCTCAAGCACACATGGATCAAACCAGCTTCAATACAGGCTTCCTGGCCACGTTTGTGACCATCAACAATAACAGCCAAAACAAATGCAGCCATTGCACGCTGTTCTGGATATGCTTCCATGCTATCAAGAAAACGGATGAAATATATGTGCCCCTCATCCTTAAAAAGATCAACCTGGCAAGACTATGATCCTGTCTCTTATACACATCTTGGTTAAAGTTGTTTATTTCAATGTCAATTTTTCCAAGACAAAGCTGGGATGACAAGGTCAATGATGTCAGAATTTTAGACTTTGGGCAGTTTCAAGAACTGCGTTAATACAAATTGATGGGGCTTTTCCTGCGTCCTTGATGGTCAATGGTTGCTTAGCTTTAATAAGCTTGCTTTTCCACTCAGTCAACCCGAGGATCTTTCGGCAAGTGGATTGCCATGGGGGTAAGTGAGTTGGAATGGGCAATTACCCTAGCGGGTCAAGCATGAATGGCTTGTATAAGTGGCACCAATGGGGACAGAACGGGGAATGATCCTGCAGCAGTTGTGCGGCTATATTTTTGTTAGAGCAGAGTGAAAGTAGTAGGGGGAGGGGAGGAAGGGAGGGATAGATTGAGAGATAGAGGCTGGTGATGGTGATGTTGTAAAGGATATTCTGTTTTCTTATATTTTTCACTATTCTGAAAAGAAATCCCCATCTCTTGTGTGCTGTCTCTTATACACATCTACATGTGTATAAGAGACAGGTTCTGGATATGCTTCCATGCTATCAAGAAAACGGATGAAATATATGTGCCCCTCATCCTTAAAAAGATCAACCTGGCAAGACTATGACCCGCAAGATGGAAGCATTTGTGATTATACTTATACGAAGGATCGCAAGGTACAAAAAAAGGCAAAGAAAACACTTTAAAATAAAAACACACACACACAAGAGATGGGGATTTCTTTTCAGAATAGTGAATAATATAAGAAAACAGAATATCCTTTACAACATCACCATCACCATCCTCTATCTCTCAATCTATCCCTCCCTTCCTCCCCTCCCCCGACTACTTTCACTCTGCTCTAACAAAAATATAGCCGCACAACTGCTGCAGGATCATTCCCCGTTCTGTCCCCATTGGTGCCACTTATACAAGCCATTCATGCTTGACCCGCTAGGTTAATTGCCCATTCCAACTCACTTACCCCCATGTCAATCCACTTGCCGAAAGATCCTCGGGTTGACTGAGTGGAAAAGCAAGCTTATTAAAGCTAAGCAACCATTGACCATCAAGGACTCAGGAAAAGCCCCATCAATTTGTATTAACGCAGTTCTTGAAACTGCCCAAAGTCTAAAATTCTGACATCATTGACCTTGTCATCCCATCTTTGTCTTGGAAAAATTGACATTGAAATAAACAACTTTAACCAATAGAACATATTAGAAAAAATTTTACCAAGTTTTAAAAGCACACAAATATACCTTATCAAGTGCGAGAATTTTTGTCCATATAAAAACAAGAATTTGTCTCAGCTCTGGCATTGTTGTTTGCAACAGCTTCAAAACATATGGAAATATTCCCACCGATAATGCCTACAATAATCATGGTTATTCAATAAAAACTCTTGATGCTACAAAAAATGGAAATGCCGGGAAACATGTTCGGCAAAAGAAAAGACAACCACAGCAATGAAGTCAGAAACAAGTACCAGATCTACAGCCCAAGGTCCCATATCAAGGAACCTACCAAGAAGCACTAATGCTCGAAACCGATGACATTGACTGAGTAGAACCTGTTGGCACAAACAGTTAATATACACAGTAGAAAAGACTGACATGCAAAAAATATAAGCATCCCATAAATAGGACACAAATCAAATGCCAAAGAGAAGTTACCTGCCCAATGTTGACTAGAAGATGAGAAGTGCCATTTTAAATAATTGTATGAACAGAATAACACAGGAGACAATAAATTTAATATTAGAGAGGTGTAATCTCATTGATAAACAGTCGTGAAAATAAGTAGGATCAAGGGAGTTCAAATACAGGCCAGAAAACACAATATTTCTCGGTTCTGCATGTGCCAACTGCAGACCAGCCACCATTTTTACATCCTCTTGCTGCGACTCCATAATTCTAAAATGTGAATGAGGGCCCCAAACAGTTTCCAAGACTGTTGCCAACAGCCGCGATAACATACATGCATACACATACATAATTCATATACTTTGCAGCATATCCTATTTACTGAAAAGATAGATGCATAAAAAAGTTTAATTGAGAAAACGAAAAAGGAATTTTAATTTGTTCCAGAGTACTAGAAACACAATTACATAGAGAAACTGAACAAATCTGAGAAAATTGATACTAACACGAGGTCAAGTGCTTAAAATTCTATAATGAAAAAACCAAAAAGCAGAGTAGCATACCTGCAGAACAATGGGCAGCTGCTCCGGTGGCTTCTTCTGTTCAGATCCATGATCTAACCATACCTCAAAAGCTGTCAGCTGTTCAGTGAAAAAAGGACTTGGCTGGAAAAAGTAGAAAAAAGAACACTGAGATGATATAGAAAAGCGGGGAAATGCTGAAAAACAGAGCATTGGCACAAAATGAGGAAACAGAACCATCATAAAAAATCCCTTACACAGGTGCAACTTCAGCATACAATTAGTTTTACAAATTCATGGAACACACCTGGAACTCTGAAATAGGATCCTCAACCAAAGATGGAAGCTGAGAGAGGCAAATTTCAGCAGCCATATCCCATGCATCCCTGCATTGCACATCAGCGGGTAACTAAAAAGTTCATAAATGTCCAACAGAATTAACATGACTGGTATTTTCTCAAGTACCACATATGATGCTGATGGGTTGGTGGCAACATTGGGAGAGAAACTGGGGAACAATTTGCAGAACGCATAATTCTCTCTGCAAGTAAAAAATTCCTGAACAAGCTTGCGACTAAGAGATCTCGTCTAAACAGCCTCTGAAAAAGACCTGCCGATAATACTATATTTTGTTAAACATATCTCATAAAGACACAAACAAGCAAGAGCATGATGAAATATCACAATCAAATGACCAATTTACCATGAGGGAGCACATTCCAGGCAATTGTGTCTGTCACTGCTGTAAATATCCAATTCAATTCTCCCAAAAGTGTTTTGCGGTCATTTTGCCGACCGGGAATTTTATCGATAAGTGAATAGTCGAGGGACTCATGAAGCAATGAACGTTTGCAGAACCTAGAAGAATGAACTCACAACATTAATGACCCTGACAAATAGAATACAAAACAATCCAATGGAATCATTCCCATAATAAAGCTAGTTTAATGTGGGATCAAAATGTCCACAAGCTGTCAATCAATTAAATACAACTGTGAAACTGCTACACTGCAAGAAAGAATTGAACATACAAACATTTTCAACAAGAAATTATCCATTTCCACAAGTTCACAGCACAGTAGGCCTTGGCAAGAAAGGTATCAACCTTCATTTGGACTATATTCCAAAGTCAACCGAGAAAAAGAAAATTTTTGCTTTCATGTAAAAGGAAGAGAACTGAAAATTCAATGGAGAATCAATTGATAAAACAAGACAACAATCAAATGGCAAGCAAATGAAAAAATCATCATTCTCAAGCCAAAATTAAATATATAAATGAAAGGAAGGTAGAGTAAAACTTGACCATCTCAATGCCATCTTAATAGGCGTAGTAAGGCAAGAAGTAAAGACATCAGCTGGAAATTCAGCACTCTGTGGAAGAGTCTCATGTGCTTCACACGCTGCAAGCACAATGCAATCCTTTGTGGATCCAGAGGAGCCAGAAGCATTCCATTCATGAAGCTAGAAAAGAAACAATTCCGTTCACAATCAGACAAGCAGAACGGTGATACCCAACTGGACGTGAAGCAACTAAGAGTTACCACAAGAAGAAATTTATGCTGACTCTGCCATTGGTTACCTCCATAAAGGCATTGACAATCATCCCAGCAGCAGAGCAGTCAAAAACGTATATTGACGGTGTCTTCAACCAGGAATCAAGATCGCTGATCAGCAAAGGAATATACTGTGTATAACTCTGCGAAACCTCACAAGTTGAAGCAGAACAAAATTTCAGCAAATGAAAAACAAGAACTGAATCAAGATAACATTACCAGAGTAAAAGCTAAAACCTTATTGAAAAGCCAAATTTCACCATTTGCAGTAGGCTTCGGGACGCCATGCCCATTATAATGAAACAATACTCTCTCAGACTTAGCATATCTTCGACATGTATTACAAAGCTTCTTCACTTCTTCAACAGAAGGATCGAGTTGAACATTGTACCGAGCCTGGTCATAAACCAAAGGCCAAAAGTTAAAAGGACTGGGTTCATACTTGACAACGAAATTAATTGAAAAATTATTCTCACCTTAGGTTGCCACCTTTCATACTGAATATTCAAAGTTTTTCCAATGGTTTCGAGTGCTTTTAGAGGTACCATTGAAAAAGGGTCTGCCAGAAAGGATCAACATTAAAATCCTAAAAATGAGTCTTACGAATAGGAAAGAGTCTTTAGTGGGACATGAGGGTGCTTATTGCATGCTCCATTTGATAACCAACAAGAAAATGACACAAAAAGAAGGTTAGATGTGACCAGTAAACAGTAGAGACAAATTCCGGTACTATATAATATTAAACTCATGTCAGTGTTAAAATTATAATTGAATAACATGGGTTGAATACAGAAGAGTGACAGCAAAACGTAATATATAAAGGACCACTGGTTGAAGATTCACCTATCCAACACTCCATTCTTGCACAAGGTGATATCTTTATTACATCCGGTGGATCAACACTGATGTTTAAACACAAAACTAGAGCTACATACCCTGTCTTCATCTGCACAAAGAGTTGAGTGGTAAATATACAACATGCAGGTATCCGCAACCTTCATTTACTAGGTCCTTTAACAAAGCATATAAGCTTGGGAAAAAAAAAGTAGCTCAAGAAGACAACATCAAAGCATGAGAATGCTAAGAATAGTGGCATTTTACGTCTGCTGCAGAAACTTAAGCCGTGAAAATATAGACCAAACACCTGATGAAACCTCCTCTGATGCGTGGAACTCTTTCCAACATCATTGAATCTAACTCATGCAAATTACTATCGTGCAAGTCAGCGCACTTAAACACAAGCGTCAGCACTTTCATAACAATGTATTTGACAGCAAATTACCACATCTGCAGCTCATATTCTTACTGATTCATTGATGCCACTACCGGCTTCACCAAAGAAATATTTATAGCATTAAAGTTTGGAAGATGCACCTAAATTTTGAGGGGCCAGCCAACAGCCTTCAGGACCTCATTGCCTCAGTGGTCCCTTCACATATATGGGATAATAAGAAAAACCATGCTACATACCATTGATCTATCACCAAAAAAGATAGGTCTGTACACGAATTTCAGTTACTGGCACTTGTCTTCCTAAATCCTATCAATGACAGTAACATCAGAAATAACATCCAAAATGTAAAGCTTCTTAATCCAGTAATTTTACAGAGAAAACCAAGCACTTCATCAATCAATCACTGCCTTACTTAAAGATATATTTTTCATCTCATCTGCACCTAATTTTCCATTTCTTTGGAAGGACTAGTGACCATTAGACGCAAAGGCTTACATGCCATAGTAAAACATGAAAAATAATGGAATCTTGAGGCCATTGCATGAATCAGCTGAATGCAAGCAGAAGCATGCAAAGAGTATTAAATGTAGCAAAAGGACAAACTCCAGTAAACAAGTATGGTAAATGCCAAGAAATTACAATTAATCTTGTCCTTAAGAGCAACAATTCTCACAGAGAACCAACTTAAACCTAATTTTGGGCTCATAAGAGAACGCCTGTCACAAGAATGGTGAAAATATTTCACACACACAGACAAAAAAAAAAAGCAATGTATCTCATTCAGCTTCCATACTTTAACATCTACGTAAGGCAACCCAAATATCCAATTCGCTGAAGCATTGTCATGATTTTCGTAGATGACTCTCATATTAATTCACTATTGAATCTGATGCGTGACTCATCAAAACTACCAAACAAAACCCTAACCACGCAACAAGCACTCCAAGCCTATTCAACACTCAATCTGCATCAATTTTGTAGTCGTAACAACAACAGAAAAAACACATTCAGAAAGCAAAGCCGGACGCTTACACGGTCCTTGGGCCGCCACTTGGAAACAAGACCACTGTCAGATGGACCGGTAGGCACAGATGCTTCAAATGCCTCGTGCCGAAGCTCGCACAGCACAATAGTCTGGGGCAAATAGGCCATACTCGTCGTAGTGGCAGTGACATTGCCATAGCTACTGCTAGCAGAGTCCGAATCCCTTCTCTGAGAGGTCCAATCTCCGGCGTCTTCACCGCCGCGAGTGGAAGAGCAGTCATCGTAGTGGTTGGAAGCCGCAACCAGGGAGGACTGCGAGAATCTAGACGCCATCAAATCGCCTAATGCCATCCAAATCCCACCCTCAAATACCAAAATAGCACCCGCAAAGATTCAAACCAAAGCAATACAAGCAAGCAAGCCAGCAGCGCTGCCCTAATTGAGAAACCATTCCTAGAGAGATGGAACTCTAAACCCTAGGGTTCGGAAGAGGTCAATCAGCGACAGGGTCTTGAAATCGAGAAAGACTTGACATATAAAGAAAAAGGTTAGAGCAGAATGTAACAATTTACCAAAAAAAATGAAAAAAAAAAAAGGTTTCTAATCAACAAAACCGCCGAACCAGCGGCGCATAGAGATTAGCAGTAGAAAGGAGAGAGAATCCAGCTCGGACGGCGAGAAAAACACGTCGGAAACCCTAGCTTTTGGGGCGGCGGAAAAGGAGGAGAGGAAGGTTGTGGCGCGGGTTGTAGAGGCGCATATAACAGTGGCGGCACGACAAAATGAGTAAACGAAAAACGAAATTAGGATTTGGCGAAGTGTGTGTGCGCGTGTGTGTGTGTGTGTGTGTGTGAGAGAGAGAGAGAGAGCTGTCTCTTATACACATCCAGATGTGTATAAGAGACAGCACACACACACGCGCACACACACTTCTGTCTCTTATACACATCTAGATGTGTATAAGAGACAGGGTTGTAGAGGCGCATATAACATTGGGGGCACGACAAAATAAGTAAACGAAAAACGATGCTAGGAGTTTGCTAAGTGTGTGTGCGCGTGTGTGTGTGTGTGTGTGTGTGTGAGAGAGAGAGAGAGAGTGCGTGTGTGCGCGTGGTGTGATTTTTGCGTTTACCCTGTCCTTTTTAACCCACTTCTATCTATCCCTCTCTACCCCTGTTTCTTGATTTTTTTAAAAAAAAAATTTTGGTGATACGTTTCTTGATTTACTTTCATCAATCGAATTATTTACACTGTGTTATCTCAGTTAATGTCGTTGAGCGTAAAAGGCGACTTTTTTTTTTTTTTTTAACTCTTTCGCTGTAACAAATATCTGAAAAATTTAAACTAGTCGTTAAGATGCTTCTTGATTTTTCTTTGCCGTTTTATTCTTCGAAATTTGGCAATAAATACAATATATTCTCCAAATATTTTATAATGGGGATGCGAATCTTCTACAGTAACGTAAATATCAGCGTGCGATATTTGACAATCTTGCACATTAATGAGTGGGATCTTAGGTACCGTTATGATCGTTAATTTCAAAATTGATGGCCCATCCTGTCTTCTTGACATTATAGATGAATGAATAAATCGCAGAGACGACAGTCTCCAGTGATCGTCAAAACATACAGACGAGATAGTCTTGTCCGTTCAAAATGGAGTTTGGCATGGAACTATGATGTCATCTTGAAGATTTCACTGTTTAATTTTTGGCATTTCGTGGCCCTCCTCGACACAAACATTGATCTAACCACAGCGTTCGCATTTTTGTAATCGCAATACAATCTGTGTACAGTGCTTTTGCCTCGTATTCTTATAAAATTAATTGATTTTTTATATATTAAGAACGTATTAGGCGAAGTGCTTAACCAATCGATGCGTTTCTGACAGAGCTCAGCTATTTATTGCATTTCAAGGAGGAATGATGTACGGTTATAGTACAGGACTGGGGTAGAAAGAAGGTGCTAGCTTAGCTTAGCTTAAAGTTACTACTCGCAGGTACATGTTTTTCACATTACATTTACATGGACAGCCATTGGCAATTTAACAGTTTTAAGTGTTAGTGTTAGTTTCCCTGTCTTCGTCAGCAATACTTCTAAAGCGTGTGACATACAAAGTAACGATATTTTATGTATAATGCGTATTAGATACAGTTACATGTTTGACACACTGTTCCTGTTCAATATCTCCTGCGTCCTTCGTTCTCTTCTTCTCAAGGCAATTTGTATGCTTCTTTTCATTGTGGGCGTTCAGTGCTTATGTTCCTTTTTCGTCAGAGACATCTCGTCCAGATGCCTCAATTATTGAGGATAGTCATATGCTTTGATTCATAACCCGTGAACTGAATTTCTGTGTAGACCATTTGACCTTACGTTGTTTTTGGTCCGAGACTATAGTTGGGGACTTGGCTGGTGTTGGGGTTTATTAAATAGTTGTTTTACGTGTACCCAAAAAATAAAAAAATAAAAAGAAAGAAAGAAAGAAAGAGAGAAATGAGCAATACCAATTTAAAATGCGAGCTCAGAGATCTTATGTTAAATTCCACTTAAAACACTTTCATTTCATTTTTTCAAAAAGGTCTTTTTTTTTTTTTTTTCCTCCTCCGAAAGAAATTAGGTTCCGGTAAGATTTTTCCCCCTCGTCCAACCATCCAAGCCCCACCAGCTTGCGCCACTTTAGTGGACAGCAAGTGTCGTGTCAACAGAAATAAGATCTAAAATACTTCTATCACAGGTTTAATCCCTTGGTAATTTGGCATTTGCAATCAATGAGGGAATGCGACAGCCTCTCCTATCACGATAACACGTACGCATTGGGAGCACCGTCCTCGGCGACATAGAATATGTTTTCCCTGCAAAAAGACATAAGTAATCCATTATTGAAATGAAGCAAATAATTCCAACGAAGAATGTTATGCTTTCTTCAGTATTGCTGTCAATTCATAATATATATATATATATATATATATATATATATATATTATTTTTATTTTTATTTTATTTTTGCACATTCCACTATATATTTTTCTTTGAATAATAAATTATCGTGTACAAATAAAATTATCTTATTGCAACACCTTAACTAATATATTCCAAGTCTCCCATTTAGCCAAAAGTAAGTTATTTAGGTGAAAATAAAAAAAATCATAAAAATTGCTTGTATATTTCTGTAGATGCTCTGCGGTCAAACAACGCAAGTAATTGAAGATAAATGAAAGAAGACAGCTGGACAACAACACGGTGTCTTAAAGAAGTACGAGTCTTATCAAAATGTTTTTTACTGCCAGCCAAGCCTCGCATTCGATTAAGCCGTGAGGGTCAGGGTCTACAAGAATCAAGGTGAAAGGGACGAGCATTTTCGAACGTAGGTGCATTTTGTGAGTGGCATCTCATTCACACCCGCGCGAGGACCCTAACATTTGCCACGTTAATTAATAAATATGCTTAAAGGGGACAAGTGGAGAATGGTTGACCTTGCTGACAGTGTTATTATATATATTTTTTATTTTTTTATTTTTTTCTTTCTTTCTCTTTTTACTATAAAGCAAGTATTCACAACATTTTCATCTCATTTCTCACGTCCAGCTTTTCTCCGTTGCTTTTTGTGCATCATACACTTGAAAAGAAAAAAGTGCCACCAAGACCCCGAGCATCTCCATAGCTTGTGAGAGGGCACGTTCCCAACCGGAGGACAATATGCGTCCCTACAAGGTGGGCCTTCAAGCATACAAGCCATTGATGGGCGCGTCTGAGTGGATTTGAAATGTTAGGGACATGGCATGGACTTCGGGAGAGAGTGGATGATTCTGGGGTAGTGATCACCCGTTTGGGGAACGATTTTCTTACCCAAAAGATGCCCGAGTCATATGGCACCGTGACCTATTCCGCGCCTTTAAATTCCACAACGTGCTTTGACAAGTCAAATCGATGGAAGGAGTATTTAAGTATAAATATCACGATTATAAATGTTTGTTAATTTAGTGCTACAGTAATTGCATTCAAATTTCATGTCTTGGTTTAAACGATTGATGGGTCATATTGCAATTACCTTCTTTTGGACTGTATTGTGATATAAAACGATATTTTTAAGTAAATACCTTCTTTTTACTAGCCAATACTCGATGAGTGAAGCCTACGAAGGCAAGTTAGCTAAGAAAGGAGAAAAAGAGGTGGTCATACCTTTTTTTACTAGCCAATACTCGATGAGCGAAGTCTACGAAGGCAAGTTAGCTAACAAAGGAGATAAAAAAGGGGTCAATTTGCTACCTACTTGACAACAATATATCGTATACTCATCAAACGAGATACAATTTGTACACACATTTGCTATGATTATGCCGCTGTTGAACGATCCCACCTGTTATCAAGGTGTCCAGCAATACTAGAATTATTATATCCAACAATTTCACCCTAATTATCCCCGACGCAAACAAAATAAATAATATCATACAAATATCTGATAATTCACCGAAGTCCCTCTCCATGTTTCTTACCAAGATTTGTCTTTTACCTACTGATGGTATTGAAAATATACGATTATTGCCTTCCAATGCTCCATGTAGCCATCGACTGCCATGACAGCATATAAAACCATAACATTCATGAATATTTTTATTGCATCAGAATAAGATAATCATTATATATACTCAACCTCACATTTCTTATTTCCCCATATCCTTATTTACTATTACTAAAATACAAATATGACCCATTATACATAATCATACCTTTTGAAACTATAAGTAATTATAAATTAATCAAGTCTCTTATATACCATTGTCTGAGTGACTATTTCAAAATATAAAAATACTCTTTCACCAAGTACAAGTAATTCTCTTTTCTTGAATCCACAGAACTCTCAAGTTGTCCATATAGATGTCCTCTTCAAGTTCTCCATATAAAAAAGCTCCTCACATCAAACTGCTTAAAATCATATATAATCACAATAACAAATAAAACTCAGATCGAACTATACTTTACAACTAGAAAAAACAAATGTGAAGTCTACACCAACTTGACTGTAAACCTTTGCAACTAATCTTACCTTAAAATTGATTTTTTCACCTCCTGTTGTCCCTTCTTTCCTAATTTCACTATATCCGATGATGATTCCATCTCCTCTGAATGTTAATCATCCAAAAGTTTTGTCCCACTTAGCAAATTGGGTTACTATTAATCTTGCTAACTGGCCAAAAAAAATATTCATAAGCACAACAAAAGCAGCACACACATCAAACAAATCTAATTAGAAAAAAATTAAGACCCACAAGTGTGTTGGGCATTTTGCAATGTAATCCGGTGCCAACTTTTCCCTTTATTCTCTTCCAACTAAAATGTCTTCGCTGCCATCTGGTGCAGTGAGGAGTGGTTTAGAGAAATGAGCACAACTCCATTTGTAGATAGATGACTGAGGCAGCAAACTGCGTTCTGAACCCCCAGAAGGTCCATCAGAACCAAAAAGAGGATCAGCTAATCCTGAATCAGGAGAATTCATTAGGTGAGGCCTGAACTCCAAAGGCCAAACTCTGCAAATTCCTGTTAAGTTGCTTTGTTGTGGAGGGCTGACGGGAGGAGTTCGAAATGTCAAGGGCAGTCCTAAATTAAAGATGAAAGACAATCGCCAAAAATCACTAAAAATGAACAAAGGCGGATAGAAGGAAAATATATCAATTTCAATATGGGTGAAGTACTGTAAAAAATAATAAAAAATATCATTCAGAAACATTTCCAAAGATAATAAAACTGCCAAAATAAAAGGAGAACCAAATCCCAAAAGGAAAAATTAACCTGCATTCATGTCAAACAATGACGATGAATGAGCTAGGCCAGTAAGACTTGGAGCTGGAGATGAAGTTGTTATTTTACCAGGGCAGCTATTGCCTGTAGAGTTTGAAGGTTTTGCCACAACTTGCTCAATCCCAATAATGGAAAGTACCCTCCGAACAAGGCTTGCTGTGTGTGAAGAAGGATCCTTTGCTAAAGTAGACAAAGCTGCTGCACACTGGGAAAACATAGAATTGTCAAGTGGCTCATCACTCACAATGTCATTAATTATTTCAGAATCAGAATGTTGGGATGAATCATCAGATAATGGTGATCCCTGCAAAATGCCAGAAGTAGTAAGAGGACTGCTAATGGAGACCCTTCCATCTTGAACCATCAATGAGTTTGACCCTACTCTTGTCAAAGGGCCAATTTGGGATGAAACAATACTCACATGTGGCATATGCTGGTTTGTGTTAGGAAACCTACTACCTGTGTTTTTTATATGGGTAACAGAAGGTAGAGTATTTAGTACAGGATTAGACTGAGGTTTCCCATATGCAGCAGCAAGAGACTTGAAGTGCTGCTTGTGGCCAAATGCAAAGCGTGCAAGAGCTGTCAAAAGAACAAAGTAAATCACACTCCAAATTCACAGTAATGTTCCAGAACAAATCAATTATACTATACTTGGTTTTTTTTTAGGGCAGAAGAGGGGGGTAGGCTGTGGTGCCACAAGAACAAACAAACAATGTGTTTGAAAAACAAAAATGACCTAACACATACAGCATTTTGTACGTCCAAGTATGCTTCTCATATACTATTACATTGTCAAAGCCACTCGGGAAGATGAATATTATGGAGTAGTGAAAGAGATGAATGTCTTTTTCTGAGTAAAACTTACATGTTTAGCATTTTAGTAATATAAAATGATGCCTTCTAACCTGCCACAATTAGGCATGCCTGGTCATTTGTCTTGAAACTAATTTTACTACGAAAATAAATAGAGATATTGGAAGAGATTAACTATCGACTACCTACAGCAACTTCTGTCCTCACCAATGGACTTCCATCAGAAACAATATTTAATAAGCTTCTTACAATATTCATTTCAGATCTAATTTTTTCATCATCATCTCTGCCAACACCATCCCTGCAAGCATCGCCCCCAACATCGAGCAAGGTACCCAGTGCAAATACAGCAGAAGCCCTAACCTGGAATAAAATGAATTCTGTAACTAAGAGATACAAGAACATGTAAAAGACCCAAAGATGGCAACATAATCAGCACAAAAATAGTAAACCTCTGGCTGCGGTTTGGACAGCAGATCAGAACACACTGCAGGGGCACCTGCCTGGAAACCCATTATCTGAGCATCTGTAAAATCCTCCCACGACTTTCCAAGACAAAGACAAAGCCACTGAAGGAATAATGGTTCTGTCTGTGCATCATTCAGCATTGAACCCTGGAGGTGCCTCAAGCACACATGGATCAAACCAGCTTCAATACAGGCTTCCTGGCCACGTTTGTGACCATCAACAATAACAGCCAAAACAAATGCAGCCATTGCATGCTGTTCTGGATATGCTTCCATGCTATCAAGAAAACGGATGAAATATATGTGCCCCTCATCCTTAACAAGATCAACCTGGCAAGACTATGATCCGCAAGATGGAAGCATTTGTAATTATACTTATACGAAGGATCACAAGGTACACAAAAAGGCAAAGAAAACATTTTAAAATAAAAACACACACACACAAGAGATGGGGATTTCTTTTCAGAATAGTGAATAAATTAAGAAAACAGAATATCCTTTACAACATCACCATCACCATCCTCTATCTCTCAATCTATCCCTCCCCCGACTACTTTCACTCTGCTCTAACAAAAATATAGCCGCACAACTGCTGCAGGATCATTCCCCGTTCTGTCCCCATCGGTGCCACTTATACAAGCCATTCATGCTTGACCCGCTAGGTTAATTGCCCATTCCAACTCACTTACCGCCATGTCAATCCACTTGCAGAAAGATCCTCGGGTTGACTGAGTGGAAAAGCAAGCTTATTAAAGCTAAGCAACCATTGACCATCAAGGACTCAGGAAAAGCCCCATCAATTTGTATTAACGCAGTTCTTGAAACTGCCCAAAGTCTAAAATTCTGACATCATTGACCTTGTCATCCCCTCTTCGTCTTGGAAAAATTGACATTGAAATAAACAACTTTAACCAATAGAACATATTAGAAAAAATTTTACCAAGTTTTAAAAGCACACAAATATACCTTATCAAGTGTGAGAATTTTTGTCCATATAAAAACAAGAATTTGTCTCAGCTCTGGCATTGTTGTTTGCAACAGCTTCAAAACATATGGAAATATTCCCACCGATAATGCCTACAATAATCATGGTTATTCAATAAAAAATCTTGATGCTACAAAAAATGGAGATGCCGGGAAACATCTTCGGCAAAAGAAAAGACAACCACAGCAATGAAGTCAGAAACAAGTACCAGATCTACAGCCCAAGGTCCCATATCAAGGAACCTACCAAGAAGCACTAATGCTCGAAACCGATGACATTGACTGAGTAGAACCTGTTGGCACAAACAGTTAATATACACATTAGAAAAGACTGACATGCAAAAAATATAAGTATCCCATAAATAGGACACAAATCAAATGCCAAAGAGAAGTTACCCGCCCAATGTTGACTAGAAGATGAGAAGTGCCATTTTAAATAATTGTATGAACAGAATAACACAGGAGACAATAAATTTAATATTAGAGTGGTGTAATCTCATTGATAAACAGTTGTGAAAATAAGTAGGATCAAGGGAGTTCAAATACAGGACAGAAAACACAATATTTCTCGGTTCTGCATGTGCCAAGTGCCAACCGGCCACCATTTTTACATCCTTCGCTGCGACTCCATAATTCTAAAATGTGCATAAGGGCCCCAAACAGTTTGCAAGACTGTTGCCAACAGCCAAGATAACATATATGCATACACATACATAATTCATATTCTTTGAAGCAGCCTCCTATTTATGGAAAAGATAAATGAATAGAGAAACTGAGCAAATCTGAGGAAATTGATACTAACATGAGGTGAAGTGCTAAAAATTCTATTGAAAAAAAACAGAGAGCAAAGTAGCATACCTGCAGAACAATGGGCAGCTGCTCCGGTGGCTTCTTCTGTTCAGATCCATGATCTAACCATACCTCAAAAGCTGTCAGCTGTTCAGTAAAAAAAGGACTTGGCTGGAAAGGGCAGAAAAAAGAACACTGGGATGAGATAGGAAAGGGGGGAAATGCTGAAAAACAGAGCATTGGCACAAAATGAGGAAACAGAACCATCATAAAAAATCTCTTACATAGGTGCAACTTCAGCATACAATTAGTTTTACAAATATTCATGGAACACACCTGGAACTCTGAAATAGGATCCTCAACCAAAGATGGAAGCTGAGAGAGGCAAATTTCAGCAGCCATATCCCATGCATCCCTGCATTGCACATCAGCTGGTAACTAAAAAGTTCATAAATGTCCAACAGAATTAACATGACTGGTATTTTCTCAAGTACCACATATGATGCTAATGGGTTGGTGGCAACATTGGGAGAGAAACTGGGGAACAATTTGCAGAACGCATAATTCTCTCTGCAAGTAAAAAATTCCTGAACAAGCTTGCAACTAAGAGATCTCATCTAAACAGCCTCTGAAAAAGACCTGCCGATAATACTATTTTTTTGTTAAACATATCTCATAAAGATACAAACAAGCAAGAGCATGATGAAATATCACAATCAAATGACCAATTTACCATGAGGGAGCACATTCCAGGCAATTGTGTCTGTCACTGCTGTAAATATCCAATTCAATTCTCCCAAAAGTGTTTTGCGGTCATTTTGCCGACCGGGAATTTTATCGATAAGTGAATAGTCGAGGGACTCATGAAGCAATGAACGTTTGCAGAACCTAGAAGAATGAACTCACAACATTAATGACCCTGACAAATAGAATACAAAACAATCCAATGGAATCATTCCCATAATAAAGCTAGTTTAATGTGGGATCAAAATGTCCACAAGCTGTCAATCAATTAAATACAACTGTGAAACTGCTACACTGCAAGAAAGAATTGAACATACAAACATTTTCAACAAGAAATTATCCATTTCCACAAGTTCACAGCACAGTAGGCCTTGGCAAGAAAGGTATCAACCTTCATTTGGACTATATTCCAAAGTCAACCGAGAAAAAGAAAATTTTTGCTTTCATGTAAAAGGAAGAGAACTGAAAATTCAATGGAGAATCAATTGATAAAACAAGACAACAATCAAATGGCAAGCAAATGAAAAAATCATCATTCTCAAGCCAAAATTAAATATATAAATGAAAGGAAGGTAGAGTAAAACTTGACCATCTCAATGCCATCTTAATAGGCGTAGTAAGGCAAGAAGTAAAGACATCAGCTGGAAATTCAGCACTCTGTGGAAGAGTCTCATGTGCTTCACACGCTGCAAGCACAATGCAATCCTTTGTGGATCCAGAGGAGCCAGAAGCATTCCATTCATGAAGCTAGAAAAGAAACAATTCCGTTCACAATCAGACAAGCAGAACGGTGATACCCAACTGGACGTGAAGCAACTAAGAGTTACCACAAGAAGAAATTTATGCTGACTCTGCCATTGGTTACCTCCATAAAGGCATTGACAATCATCCCAGCAGCAGAGCAGTCAAAAACGTATATTGACGGTGTCTTCAACCAGGAATCAAGATCGCTGATCAGCAAAGGAATATACTGTGTATAACTCTGCGAAACCTCACAAGTTGAAGCAGAACAAAATTTCAGCAAATGAAAAACAAGAACTGAATCAAGATAACATTACCAGAGTAAAAGCTAAAACCTTATTGAAAAGCCAAATTTCACCATTTGCAGTAGGCTTCGGGACGCCATGCCCATTATAATGAAACAATACTCTCTCAGACTTAGCATATCTTCGACATGTATTACAAAGCTTCTTCACTTCTTCAACAGAAGGATCGAGTTGAACATTGTACCGAGCCTGGTCATAAACCAAAGGCCAAAAGTTAAAAGGACTGGGTTCATACTTGACAACGAAATTAATTGAAAAATTATTCTCACCTTAGGTTGCCACCTTTCATACTGAATATTCAAAGTTTTTCCAATGGTTTCGAGTGCTTTTAGAGGTACCATTGAAAAAGGGTCTGCCAGAAAGGATCAACATTAAAATCCTAAAAATGAGTCTTACGAATAGGAAAGAGTCTTTAGTGGGACATGAGGGTGCTTATTGCATGCTCCATTTGATAACCAACAAGAAAATGACACAAAAAGAAGGTTAGATGTGACCAGTAAACAGTAGAGACAAATTCCGGTACTATATAATATTAAACTCATGTCAGTGTTAAAATTATAATTGAATAACATGGGTTGAATACAGAAGAGTGACAGCAAAACGTAATATATAAAGGACCACTGGTTGAAGATTCACCTATCCAACACTCCATTCTTGCACAAGGTGATATCTTTATTACATCCGGTGGATCAACACTGATGTTTAAACACAAAACTAGAGCTACATACCCTGTCTTCATCTGCACAAAGAGTTGAGTGGTAAATATACAACATGCAGGTATCCGCAACCTTCATTTACTAGGTCCTTTAACAAAGCATATAAGCTTGGGAAAAAAAAAGTAGCTCAAGAAGACAACATCAAAGCATGAGAATGCTAAGAATAGTGGCATTTTACGTCTACTGCAGAAACTTAAGCCGTGAAAATATATACCAAACACCTGATGACACCTCCTCTGAATCGTGGAACTCTTTCCAACATCATTGAATCTAACTCATGCAAATTACGATTGTGCAAGTCAGCACACTTAAACAATAGCGTCAGCACTGTCATAACAATGTATTTGACGGCAAATTACCACATCTGCAGCTCATATTCTTACTGATTCATTGATGCCACTACCGGCTTCACCAAAGAAATATTTATAGCATTAAAGTTTGAAAGATGCATCTAAATTTTGAGGGGCTAGCCAACAGCCTTCAGGACCTCATTGCCTCAATGGTCCCTTCGCATATATGGGATAATAAGAAAAACCATGCTACATACCCTTGATCTATCACCAAAAAAGATAGGCCTGTACATGAATTTCAGTTACCAGCACCTTTCTTCCTAAATCCCATCAACAACAGTAACATCCAAAATGTAAAGCTTCTTAATCCAGTAATTTTACAGATAAAAGCAAGCACTTCATCAATCAATCACTACCTTACTTAAAGATATTTTCTTCATCTCATCTGCACCTAATTTTCTATTTCTTTGGAAGGAGATGCAAAGGCTTACGTGCCAAGGTAAAGCATGAAAAACGATGAAATCTTGATGTCATTGCCTGAATCAGCTGAATGCAAGCAGAAGCATGCAAAGAGTATTAAATATAGCAAGAGGACAAACTCCAGCAAACAAGTATGGTAAATGCCTAGTATGTAGGGAAGGCCTGGGCGAAAATATTTCAAAAAAAAAAAAAAAAAAGGCAATGTATTTAATTCAGCTGCCATACTTTAACATCTACATAAGGCAATCCAAACATCAAATCCACTCACACAAGGACGCTTGTCACAAGATGGATTAAATTATTTCACAAAAAAAGAAAAAAAGGTAATGTATTTCATTCAGCTTCCATACTTTAACATCTACATAAGGCAACCCAAATATCAAACCGCTCAAGTACTGTCATGATTTTCGTAGATAACCCTTATATTAATTCACTACTTAATCTGATGTATGACTCAACACAACTACCAAACATAACTCTAACAAGCACACTACAAGCAATCCAAACCTATTCACACTCAACTGGCATCAATTTTGTAGCCGTAAAAACAAATGAAAAAACACGTTCATAAAGAAGAACCAGATGCTTACACGGTTCTTGGGCCGCCACTTGGAAACAAGACCACTGTCAGATGGACCGGTAGAAACTGAAGCTTCAAATGCTTCATGCCGAAGCTCGCTAGCAGAGTCCGAATCCCTTCTCTGAGAGGTCCAATCTCCAGCGTATTCACCCCCGTGAGTGAAAGAGCATTTATCGCACTGGTTGGAAACCACGACCAGGGAGGATTTCGAGAATCTAGACGCCATCAAATCGCCTAATGCCATCCAAATCCTACCTTCAAATACCAAAATAGCACTGGCAAAGATTCAAACCAAAGGAATACAAGCAAGCAAGCAGGCCAGCAGCGCTGCCCTAATCGAGAAACCATTCCCAGAAAAATGGAACTCTAAACCCCAGAGTTCGGAAAAGGTCACTCAGCGATAGGGTCTTGGAATCGAGAAAGACTTGACATATAAAGAAAAAGAGGATGAGCGCGTGTAACAAAAATAAAAAGCAAAAAGATTTCTAATCAACAAAACCGCTGAACCAACGGCGCATAGAGATTCGCCGTAGACAGGAGAGAGAATCCAGCTCGGACGGCAAGAAAAAACATTGGAAACACTGGCTTTTGGGGCGGCGGAAAAGGAGGAGATGAGGATTGTGGCGCGGTTCGCAGAGGAGCATATAACAGTGGCGGCAAGACAAAATGAGTGAACTAAAAACGAAACAAGCGAATTATTTTCTTTTTATCTCTCTCTACCCCCGTTTCTTGATTTTCTTTTCTTTTCTTTTTTTTGGTGATATGTTTCTTGATTTTCTTAGACCGATCGAATTATTTCCTCTGTCATCTCACTTAATTTCCGTTGAGCGAAAAAGGAGACTCTTTCTATTTATTATTATTATTATTTAACTCTTTCGCAGTAACAAATATTTGATAAATTGAAACTAGTCGTTAAGATGCTTCTTGTTCTTCGAAATTCGGTAATAAATACAATATATTAGGGATGCGGGAGCGTGCGATATTTGACAATCTTACACACTTAACGGGTGGGATCTTAGGTACCGTTAAATTTCAAAATTGATGGCTCATCCTGTATCCTTGTCATTGTAGATGAATGAATAAATCATAGAGTTAATGACAAGGATTGCAATTTTGGAATTCTGGTGATCGTCAAAGCATTGTGTTAATTTTTATTGGCGACAGACGATAGTCTCTTCAAAATCTTGCTTAGCATGGAACTATGCTGCCATCTTGAAGATTTCACTGTTTAATTTTTGGCATTCTGTGGTCCACATCGATCTATCCGTAGCTTAGCTTTTTTTTTTTTTTTTTAATCGCAGTGGCACAATGCTTTGCCTCCCTTTATTATAAAATTACTTGGTTTTTAGGGAGATGATGATAATATTAACAAAGTTGTAGCGTTAAAAACAGAGGATAAATGCCTTTACCAATCAATGCGGTTGTGACGGAGCTCAGCTATTTGCATTGTTTTGTATTTATTTTGAGCTTCCATTGAAGATGCTTGCACGTCAAGGAGGAATGATGTACGGTTATACGACAGTGGGGTAGACAGAAGGTGCTTAGCTTAGCTTGTATACACAGGTCTATGTTTTTCGCATTACATGTACATGGACAGCCATTGACAATTTGACAGTTAAATGTTAGTTCGGCTGTCTTTGTCCCAATGCCTCTAAAGTTGGAAGTAATGGGATAATATGTGTTGGATGCAAATACATGTTTGATATTTTATGATATTTTTGTAATTTTAACCTAATAAAAAAATAAAATTTAATAGTTAAAACAGTAAAATCTAATGTTCCTATGCTTTGTTCAAAAAATTAAAAAAAATAAAAATAAAAATCCTATGCTTTTGCTTCCCCATCTATGTGTCTTCACGAACCGTTAACAAATGAATCCATCTTGTTATTAGTCATGGGGTTGGTTAACCTGGCAGCTAGAGTAAGACATCTTTTTCTTCTCTAGTGTTTCCGTTCGATGGCTCCTGCTTCTTTCGTTCACTTCTTCTCCAGGCAATTTGTGTGCTTCTTTTCATCGCGGGCGTTCAGTGCTTGTGTTCCTTTTCCATCAAAGGTATATTTTGCTTAAAGACAAAAAGAGCAATACCAATTTAAACCATGAGCTTAAAGATCTTATGTTAAATTCCGCCGAGCCACTTAAAGCAATACCAATTTTTGATACGTGATGCTTTTGGTAGACAGCAAGTGTCGTGTCAACAGAAATAAGATCTAGAGGGACTTCTATTAATCCCCTGGTAATTTGGCTTTTACAATCAACGAGGGAACGTGACAACCTCTCCAATCACGGTAACACCTACGCTCTGTGAGGACCTTCCTCGGCGACATTCATTCGAGCCCAAGAATGTGATTCCCCTGCAAGAAGACGTAAGCAATCCAATATTGAAATGAAGCAAATAATTCCAAGGAAGAATGTTATGTTTCCTTCAGTATTGCTGTCAATTCACACAATAGATAAATTTTTACACATTCAACTACTAGGGATTTTTCTTTGAATAATAAATTTTAGTGTAAAAAAATAAAGTTATTTCATTAAAACACACAGAAATAACTTATTCATGTTTAAAATATATCACCCTTTGCTACAAATCTTCGCTAAACTTATTTCTTCTATTTAACCGAAAGTAAGTTATTCAAGTTATTTCTCAATCAATATGTTTTTTAATGGCTTCGCTGGGGGATACGATGACCCACGTTTGGATTTTCACTTGGACCTCATTGCTGCACCGCGAGCAAGCCACCGATGAACCAATCTAATATGGTAATTGCGCCAGTTTTGCCAGCCAAGCCTCGCATTGGATTAGGCCGTGAGGGTCAGGGTCTACAAGAATAGAGGTGAAAGGGACAAGGGCATTTTCGAATGTAGGTGCACTTTGCGAGTGGCATCTCATTCACGCTCGTACGGAGGACCCTAACATTTTTGCTACGTTAATTGATAAATATGCTTAAAGGGGACAAGAGGAGACTGGTTGACCGTGCTGATGGTGTTAATTTTTCTTCTTCTTCTTCTTTTTTATTTTTTATTTTTTATTATACTATAAAGCAAGTATTCACAACTTTTTCACCTCATTTCTCACGTCCAGCTTTTTCTCCATTGCTTTTTTGTGCATCATATACTTGAAAAGAAAAGGATAATTAGAGAGGAAGTGCCACCAAGACCCAATGCACCTCTAAAGCTCGTGGTAGGGCAAATTCCCAACCAGAGGACAATTTGCGTCCCCACAAGGTGGGCTCTCAAGCCTACAAGCCATTGATGGGGGCGTCCGAGTGGATTTCAAATATTAGGGACATGACAAGGCCTTTGGGAGAGAGTGGAGGATTCCCAAAAGATGCCCGAGTCATACGTCACTATGATCTGTGCCACGCCTTTAAACTCCAAAACGTGCTTTGACAAATCGGGTCCATGGAAGGAGGATAAGTATAAAGATCCACAATTATAAGTGTTTGCCAATTTAGTGCTAGAGAAATTGAATTCAGATTTCACGTCTTGGTTTAAAGGATTGATGGGTCATATTGCATTTACCTTTAATCTTGTTCTTTTTGGGCTGCATTGTGATAATACTCGATGAGCGAAGCCTAAATACATACTCATTATCCGAAATACAATTTGCACATGTGATCCCTGACGCAATGGCACACGTTGCCTTGATCGATGATTACGTGGGTGTTGAAGCCAAATGAAAGGCGTAATTACTGAGTGGAAACAGCAGCGACAGTGTTGGTGACTGGGAAAGGGTTGAAGGGCCCATCTGACACCGATCGTTGTCGGCCGTTGGCAGCCAGGCTGGTGCTTTCAAGTTTCAATGTAAAAGGGCCATTTTCCTGCCTTCTAGGATTATTACAACCAACAGTAATGGGCCCGCGTCTGTTGTGCCTTGACAGCCGATCATCAATTATGATCTTCCATGGCTGCCAGTCTATCATCTTTTGCATCTCAAAGCACAAAAGGACATTGTAATTTTGGTAAGTTCTCCAGCGTAGTGCTTGCTGCCACTGCGGTGTACAGCCAACCATGAGAATGTCTTGGTCAGGATCATCTGTTCTTTCAAGTTAAAAATGATCGATATTTAACATGTCAATTTTAGACTTTTTATAATTTTTTTCCAGTTGGCATTTAATTTCAATTGCTATATTTTTTAGGAATTTATTATTACTAGGACTATTGTTATTGTTATTATTATTATTATTATTATTAGGCAAAGATTGGTATCTATTCTACGGATTTCATTGGACCCACCTAATACAAAAGCTTCAGACTTAAGCCCAGTTTAGCAACCAGAGGGTGAGGCATTCTCCCAGACATTTGTTCTCCCTAATTTTGGAATATTTTTCTTATTTTGATATTTCCCCTTTTTTTTTTTTTTCCTTTCCTCTCCTTTTTATATCACAATTTTTTTTTTAACAATTTTGTTTTGGGAATAGAAAACAGTGTAGAAAGATAAAAAAAATATAAAAAAAATTATCAAATAAATTTATTTGATGTAAAATTATACGTGCATTATATTAAAAAATATATATAAATAAAAATAATAAGTATCAGAAGATATATATTAGAACATAATATAAATAAAACAACATTTCATCGACACGAAAGGAAAAAAATGGCAACCATTCATTGGAGTGTCGACATTTTGACGTAAAAGTCAGCACAACTGCGGGTCGCATGAGCACATAATGTTGTCATCGCTCAGATTACTATAACAAAATTACCGAACTACCCTAATCAAAACTCGGAAAAATGCAACCTGATCTCGACATAACTGCTCCACGCATGAGCACATGGTGTTGTCATCGCCTAATATTCCAGTCTGCCTAGATTACTATAACACAATTACTGAACTACCCTAATCAATTATCGGAAAAATGAGTCTTGATCACGACTCACAATCCCTTTTGTCTTCCAATTTCAAATCTCCATATCAAGCGTATAATGCGACTAGTCGGTTTTTTTTTTTTTTGTTGTTGACATCATCCAAGTAAAAAATCGCATCATCACAACGAAGAATTGCTTAGCATTCCATACCATGATACATGGCATTCTAGTATTCTTTCTTGATGTTCAGGTACAACTCAAAAACATCGTATGATTTGACCAAAATGTCTTTCTCACTCAATGAATCAACTGGTGACATTGTCCCTTTTGTTATGAGATACGTGAAAGGAAATTGATGCGTATTACACATTACAGTGCCAGTCGCAATGCGTAACAACAATGCCTATTGTAAAATTGTCCTTTCAAACAAATTTATTGAGATTTTATTTCTAACTCCACTTCTTCAACAAAGACTATATTACTTTCCCCAAGTTTCCTTCCCCTGGAGATGAACAGAAAAAGGGTGAAAAAGGAAAAAGAAAAGATAGGGCATTCTAGTAACTTGGAGTTTGCAATATCCTTATTATAATACTCCAGTTGCAAATGTCAACAGTAATGTCGTAAAATTATTAATTCGGTTTGCCATGGCAATTGCGAGAAAGCATTTAGGAGAAGAAAAGAAGTAGGAGAAAGACTATGCCTACGGCTGAAAACGCAATTTCCACCGTGATGAGTGTACTCCTCAGGAAAAGCATAAGCATGTTTCAAGAACTTGCCTACTTGTTGATGGACGTGCTCTCCATATTGGTTTCAACAGTTCGTTTCACCATTGACTTTCATGCTCGCCAATCTACCGGAGTTATCAGCAGGTACTATCCAATGCCATCCATGGCCACTCCCCTCGATCGGTAGGTTTTTGCCAATCTTTATCGGGTGCCCTATTGTTGAATTGAATGTTGTGATGCTGTGATTTATTATGTCAAAGATGATGTAATTAATGATTTTCCTGAATAAAATAAAAATCATGATGAACAAAGCAACTTCGATGCCATACTTAATTTAAATTATGTCGAACTTATCTGTTGATATGTTTCTTCTTTTATATATATATATATATATTTTTTTTTTGAAACTTTACCTCACACGCTGTTGATAAGTAAAATAGGTTTAAAAAACTTCAAGTTAAAAAATCTAGCTGGGACTTTAACTGTTGAGATTGGTTTCTTCTGGTTTGTTCATTTTAAATCCACATTTAACAGATATTTCAGTACTAGGGGAGGGTCATTTAGGGATTGGAGCCATCTGTTTACTTAGATTTAATATAGATGGATCTGTGTTAGGGAAGTCGGGACGGGGGATTGGAGGGGTGCTGCAGGGCCATGATGAGGCGGTAATGTGTATGTTTTTCCACGGAGGGAGTTGCTGATTCTAAGCAATGCAAAGTGCAATGGAGGTTTTTTTTTTTCTTATCTCAAAAACGATGGGAGAAGGTGGGCGGCCTAATTGTTGAACTAGATACCAACATGTGTTTCATGGTTGAATAAGGATTGCATCTCAAACTTTTATGAAGCGAATCACGATCATTTGAACTTTGTCTACAAGAAAAGGGGGATAATCATTTTGAAGATCAGTTAAATAAAATGAGAGTAAGGAGAGATTCAGTTCTTTTTGTCATGGTTGTAGGGATCTAGAGTAGACAGGTCGGGATTTGATTTGATTGTGTTCTTGGGAAAGCTTGTGTATTGACCTTGTCTTTTGATTTTTTTTTTTGAATAGAGAGTGCATGTATATATATGATAGTTGGTTTTCAAAACGCTATAAATGGGGTGGGACTTTGTATATTTCCATTGTAGGGATTTGTCTCTAGAGCTTTGTCTCCATCTAATTTTTGCATTGTCGGTTGTTTTTATCTTTCTTTTTTCCTTTTTTTTTGGTAAGTTTGATGAAATTACTATTGAAAAATTGATCCGTGCATTATACTTGCTCTTAACAATTACATAGAATTATCTCTATAAGTTTGGCTACGGGATCAGCGGCAGGTTAAGCTTTCCTAGCAATGCATATTACATTGACTTTGGCAGGCCGATTCTATTATGATTCCCTACACTCTATAGGTTCTTTTTGTTAAGTAAATAACAATGTCAATCTCTTTGATTGTAAATAACATAGGAATTTCAATTGGAAGAACGAACTTTTGTTTGCCACAGCAAGTGGATCCAAGAAGAGCACATCAGCAAATTGGAACTCAAAACCCTCCCCCCCCCCTTTTTTTTTCGAAGGAAAGAATCCCAAGATTTTGACTACAATGAGTGATAATTCCCTTGCTTAATTTAAATGGATACTAAACGGTAAAAACTATGTAGCGAACAACAAAGGCATTGCTCCATTGAATTCTGAGGAGGTAGGAAAAGAATTATATATTTGAAAGTATTGATAAGGATTTCCGATATTTGGGAAGTGTTAACTTTTGATACATGCAGTATTGTACCAAATAATACATCGTATTGTTGGCTCAATTTTCCTTATAATTCCAAGGCTTGAGATTAGCATGTCATAGCTAGGCATACAAGCGTGCCAATCAAGCTCTAGTTTAATAGCTAGAACTAAGATCATAGTGATTACATTTGAGAATTGAGATTAAGAGGTTCAAGATTCGAGTCTAATCCTTCACCTACCAAAAAAAATCTCAAGTTCAATCATTAATATATATTTCACGGCTGCCTTTTTTTTTTTTATGGGGGCGGGGGGGGAGGCGGGCGGTGTTGGGGGTTGATGATGGAGGGCGTAAATGAGCTGTGGTTTTGAATGGCAAGCTCCAGGGTAGGCCTTCTTCGTTTTCTTCCATGCATTGTATACGGTTAAGTATGAGTAAATCTACCTGCTTTTGTTCTAAATTTATATATATAGCTTTCGCTTTCACTAGCCTTTTTGTGTATATGTGTGAGTAAGCATCCATGAGGCTTACAAATTGGGTGGCGTCGGAGACAAGAATCTCTGAGTGCTCATTGTTCTTAGAACATTTGTATCCATCCTCTCATTCTTGACTTTTTTCACTTTGATCATTCATCAAGAACTCATCATCACAAAAGTACAACGAAATTACCGAACCATCTAAATAGTTGTCACAAATGCATCGTAAGTATGATCTTGTCATTAATCTAGGACTTGTATGGTGGCAAGATGTTCACACATCAACGCTTGCTTACTGGGGGCCAACATGCATACGCTCAAAGTTGGCATGGCTTACCAGGGAAGTATAGAAATAAGATACTAATAAGTTAAGAGAGGTGAGTGTTGGTTTCTGTCTCTATCAGACTTGCTACGTCTGGCTTATTTTATTATCTTTATTCACAAGGAAACAACTAAACGAACCAAAAAGGGAGAAATTTTGATCTATTGGATATGGGCAGAGGGTCTAAGCCTTGTATGTGGCATTGGATAGAGGGAACATGTCTATTTGCTCTTTTTTGATATGTTCCAACGTAACTCCCACTACTATTCGATCGAACTTTCTCCTTTGAAGCGTAGTGCATTTTATAGTTAAACTATATTTTACTCCAATTTAAACAAAATAGTGTTATTTTTTGATCAATACGATAAGGAATTTTATTTTTGACAATGTCATGATAAAAACTTCTTTTGAAATATTACCCGAACCGAAAGTCACTTGAAATAGTAATTGATCTGTAAATTGCAGAACTTGGTCTGAGAAATAAAATCTATGAAAAATCACAAGTATTTTCGAAACAGAAACGGAAAAATAAAAGAGGAGAAAAGCTTCCTTGAAGACGTTCGTTTTACCTTGGGGTATCCTGAGTTCTAAGAAATGCCTCGTCAACCTGTTTTGCGAATTCTTACTAGTAAATCTTGATTCCATTTCTGATGTAAAATTCGTAAAAGAGTCACTTCAGTGCTTTGCAAGACAATTCTCACTGCATTATGGACCGCCCCACGTGGCGGCCGGGTGGGGAGAGAGAGAGAGAGAGAGAGAGAGAGAGAGAGAGAGAGAGAGAGAGGAGAGGGTCCCATCAAATTATATTATAATTCTAACATTGCCATGAACAGACGTACAAAGACAAAAACCGGCGGAAATCGTTTGAAGTGAAAGCATAGAAATAGATTTAGCATAGAAATAGATTTGGCAAGAGGCAACGAGACGTTGACTTATTTATTGGCAGCAGCCATCCAACTAGAAGCCTATATGTGAATGACCCAATTGACATCTTCGTCGTCGACTTCAACCCAACTTCACATCTTCGACAATGTGATATCCATTACATCGACAAGGAAATCTACAATCACACCATAGACAAAATGTTAAGAGGGAAGCCAATTTGAAAATAAATAAATAAATAAAATCAGCATACTGTAAAATATGTATACTGCTGATCATGTTAATAATAAGCTTTATGAGAGTAGAAATGCACCTGCATCTTCTTTGGTGAAGCAGAGGGGTGGTGTGATTCTAAAAACATTGCCATAGTATCCTCCTCTTCCAACGAGGACACCCATTTCTACAGCAGAAATAAAGGTCTATTAGGAACAAGAAATTAGTCCAGAATTTGCCTTGAACAGGGTGGGAGAGATGCAGACCTTTCATCTGGTCCATTACAAGCAGACTTTCGGCCTTTGCGGGGGTTTTCTCTTGGCGGTCACTGACGAATTCAACACCAAGCATAAGTCCTCTTCCTCTTACATCTCCAATGACTGCAAATAATTTGTATAGATCAAAGTGAGACACCACTAAGTACGCTGATAAACAGAAAGAATACCAAACAATGTGGGGAAGGTATCCTAAAGTTCTATTGCTCAGTAGTGGAGAAGAAATTATACTTTCGTATTTTTCCATGAGTGCAGTTAATCTATTTTTCAGGTAGGATCCCACAGTCAGTGCATTTTCCTGAAGTTTTTCTTTCTCGATCACCCTTAAAACTGCCAGTCCTGCTGCGGTACATACAGGATTTCCTCCAAAGGTATTGAAATAACTGCGGCGGGTCAAGACTTCTGCAATCTCAGGGGTTGTCACCACAGCACCAAGAGGAATGCCATTTCCAATGCCCTGTATGAGCGCCAACGAAATTAACAGATCGTACACTGAAAACTCAGCCCTTTGCATGGTAAATATGGAAAGTACAGAGGATTGTCGACGGATTTGTGTATTTGCAATAGGTCTTTTCATGCTTAGACTCATAATTATTTCTTAACAAACAGATCCATTTAAATTCATGGTCCCATTGTTAGCCAAAGCTGAAGAAAAGATGACCATGGCAAGCGGCTATGAATTATGGTCATGTTTCAAAGACAACTCAAGAAGAGAAAATAAGAACACCAACCTTTGCCATTGTTACTATGTCAGGAACTACGCCATGAGCCTCAAATCCCCAGAAATGACTCCCTGTGCGAGCATATCCACACTGAACCTCGTCGGCAATACAGAGGCCCCCTGCCTTTTTGATGGTTTTATACGCAGCAGGCAAGTAACCCGGAGCCAGTTCTATAACTCCACCAACTCCCTACCTCACACAAAAAACCAGAATTCCCTCTCACCATATGCAAATATGTCGGCTTTCACAGGCTTTCAATGAAATTAATTGAATGGAATAAAATCAGAGCTAAATTATTATTACCTGAATAGTTTCAGATATGAATCCAGCAACGTGTCCTGTCGTTCCAAATGCAACGATGTCTTCAACATCTCTAGCATACTTTTCTCCATCTGAACCAAACACGCCTCTGTATGGATCGGGGTTCAGGGAATGATGGATTCCACTCTATTTGCCAACCAAGAGAGAAAAAACACGTTTTCGGTAAGAATATTTTATTTCTGGTTTCCGCTGTGCTGCTAAATACGGGGAAATAAATGTGAAAGCATGCCCAAAGTAGATTATGTTATAGTTTGAGATGTCACACTTATTGCTCCCTAGTTCCAGAACAAATTATGATGTCCAAGAAAAACAGACTACTTTGCTCTTATACTCCATTAAAGCAGTTGTAGGCCTATCATCTGATCTGTTCAAGCCTTGAAGGAAGATCCCTCTTTCTAAAGTTTCTAAATGCCACTAAGAAATAATGCAATACAGACAAGAACTAATGTTAGGACCATCTAACCAATAGCATGATGCATAATTCCAAGTAATTAAAAAAAAAGAAAAAAAGAAGCTGAAAGTCAAGCGCCTAAATAAATTCAAAACAAGAAACATGAATATTGCTCCAGCCAATTTTTCAGCTTATATAACAATTAGAGCCCATGGTATTCTGGTAATCAAGCCAGCAGGTCCCCACCCCCAGTGATAAAATTACAAAAGTAAACCCGGTCATGGCGTAGAAAAAGCAAAAGTTCTTCCTAACAATAACGATTCTTAGTACATCATTAGGCATAATGATCACCCATCACTGTCATGTTAAAGAGATGCCCCACACAGCAGAAGATTAATTAATTCATTGAACAAGAAAAATACCTGTACGACATTAAACTTCCAGACGGACTGTGCTGTGGCACCCATTGTCCCAGCTGCATTCCCATGGTATGCATTCCTCAGTGATATTATATCATGGCTGCCCGTGTACAATCTCGCTATCATCATAGCCAACTCATTTGCTTCCGTTCCAGAATTTGTGAAAAACGCTACCTTTGGTGATAAACACAGAGACAAAAACAGCAAACTACCTAGTTAATTACGAGCTTGTAATGCTGATTCGGCTTAAATATAACCTTGACCCATGAACAAGGATAACCTGTTAATGTTACCTTGAGATTGCCAGGCATCTTGGAGGCCAAGGCCTCGGCGAAGTCAGCGACTGCGTTGTTGAGGTACAGAACAGTGGAGTGTTGCATGCGCTTCGATTGGTTGACTATTGAGTCGACAACGTCAGGATGACAGTGACCGCATGACACTGTAGCAATTCCTCCAAAAGCGTCTAGGTATCTACGGCCGTTCACATCGTACAAGTACTGCATCCTTCCATCGACCACGTGCACCTAGCAGAAGACAAAGAATATTCCAATCACGTCATCAATTCACAACCCGAAGGTTTAACTAAAACAGCCGTTAAAGAACCAAAATCCTCCCCCCCCCCAAAACAATGTTTTCCCATAAATTTACTCAAATTTTCATGAGATCCTGATAAATAAAAGATTTCAACACCCCGTTTTTAAAACATTGTCACATTAGTCAGAAACGGCGTGGCCTCACGCATGATCACTGTAGGACGCTCCCTTTGAAAAAAAAGAAAAAAATTTTACGTGGGACAGAAAATAATAAGAAAATAGAATTAACATGGAAGAACAAGCTGATTAGAAATGATGGCTGATAGAACAATCTAGTTCCCCCCCCCCCCCCGGGAAAAAAAAACAAGAAAATGTGGAAAACAGGGGAGATGATTTGGTGTGGCGCCTACTCACAGGATTTTTGTAGAAGTGAAAAATGGAAGGGCTAAGATACTGCTTCCGCTTGGCCAAGATCTCCTCGGCGGACGGACCGTTGTAAGGAGGCGGAGAGTAGTCGAAAGGGGGCATTTTAGGAACAACGACGTCATTCTCAACGGTTGGTAACTCCTGGACGGCCTGAGAGAAGCAGCGTTGTGATCGAGAAAATTCTTTTCCCAATAATACCCTTTTAGCTAATAATCTCTGCATTTTTTTTTCCCTTCGCAGCTTCTCTCTCTCTAATAAAAAGAAAAAAAAAAAAAACACCTTTCAAGTCTCCGCCGCTCTTCCTCCTTCTCTTCTCTCTTTCTCTCTCTCCGTCTCTCTCTTTCTCTCTCTCCGTCTCTATATTTTCCTTCTGTTTTAGGTTTTGCCCTTGATTTAGTAGTATCTCGACTAAATATTCCGATAATGCAGCAACTAAAGAAAGCAAAGAAACGAGAACGGTGCGCTCTAAGAGTGCATGGCTGTAAAGTTTATATAGGACAAGAGATAAAGAGAAAGTAGCAAGTCATAGAATAGGACAAGTTACAGCTACGAACCACATACCAACCGATTTACCACATTTGTGTATGTCTTGTAGGTTGAGAAATTCCTTTTGAATACAAATTTTATAAATTTATTTAACTATAATAATTTTTTATATTATTTTACAAATATTTGATATAATATAAAATAATTTAACTACGATAATATGAAAATTAATTTTTTTTTTTTGCGTTATATAAAATCTTTTGTGTAATGTAAAATAATATTATTATATCTAAATAGATAAACGAGAATGTGTATTAAACCTTTCCAAATAATGCTGCAGAGCAAATCAATCAGGGTTTTGAAACCTGAATTTGAAGAATGGCAATGTTATAATTATGATTCCTGAAAAGCTTTAAAGTCAGTCTTAATTTGTTTTGTTTTGTTTTGTTACAAATTGCGTGATTTAATTCTTTCATTTTTCTGTTGTCAACAAAATGCAATTTGTTGGTTGTTACCTCTTTTATGAGGATGGGTATAATAAGCCATGACATCACCATTTCAATTGTTTTTTTTTTTTTTTCTCAAATGAATAATCATCCGCATTTCGTTAGCAATTTGATGAGCACATGGCTTGAATTTTGAATCTCAATTAAATTAAATTTCTTTCAATTAAATTGTTTTGTCCAGTAATAATTAAACGAAAGTGATTACCAAATACTACAATTTAGCTATAAATAAGTCATACTAAAAATTATAGATTCGGTTTTCTGTTAAAATATTAAGTGAACCTCATACAAAATTTAATGTTGGGTTTCAATTTCGATTAAAAGTGACCCCTAAGTGAGCAAATAACTTTATTCATTAAATCATATGAATTTTTTTTTATTTTTCTAATTTCTTAAAAGATGGAATTAATTTTTTGTTACTTGTTAGTGACCATGGGGTACCGAGATTGAATGCCCAAAAAAAAAAAAAAATTGCAGGCGTGGTGAAAATAGAAAAGAAGTTGGATTGGTTAGAGAAAACAACCAAATTACCTTTCATTTCAAGAAAGAATAATAAAAAAAAAAAACACAGCATAGATTTATTGTACGAGATAAATTGGTGAAAGTGAACAGATATTATATTATGTATGTAAAACGACAGAGAATAACAAACACACACTTGTTTCATTGACTCGAAGAAGAGCTTTTTGCGGGGTTTTAAAAAAAAAATTGAGAGGGATGGTGGGTTGCATCACGTAGTTTGCCACGGCGGTTGGGTGACCGGGCTTCAGGGTATGCCAACTAACTGTAGTTTCAAGGGGAAACCTTGCCTACAAAAATGGGAAACTTGTTCGATGAGGCCGATTTGTCTTTAACAGAGACGACGATACTTAATTGGATTCAGTTCAAGTTTAGGATTGTATTTATTTTAATCTTATTTGACCTCACTTGAGAAGTCCGAAGCTGGCTCGGCTCTGCCGCACTGTAAATTTTGTTGTTTATTATAATAGAACAATGCCTGACGACATACACATCGAAAGTTGCGCAGAATTTCTCAATCCCCACTTTCGCAATGAATGCAAGTCGAAAGTTGCTCCCCACGAGAAGCATTGTGGGTGGGTTTCTCTGTTTTTTTTGGGGTACCCGCCAAGCCTGGTGTGTCATCGGTTGCCAATGGACCATGCAAAAATAACCTGGAGATAATTACGTTTGAAGATCTGCAATGGACGATGACTAAGCAGTAAATGCTCATAAAAGCAATATTCCTCCAATTAGCAAAACAGAGTGGCTAGTACATCGTCACCAAGCACAATGATATTGGTTATAGATTATGGTTATGGACTCAATTTCCTCTGGGTGAGGGGCTCCACCAAATGTTCCTATCATTCTGACGTGGCATGACTTGATTGACAAAATACAACGAAAAGCATGTGTGTAGTTACGCTTCTTTGGCCTATCCTACTGCATTATCAAAAGTTTGGAGCTCGACTTATAATGTTTTCCCCGTAGGATCTCCACATCCCCTAATGTTCACAAAAGGGGTCGCAGTCAATGTCATGATCTTGGAAGTGTAAGTCATGACGCGCGGGGCACAACTTCCACTCTTGGAAGTGTAAGGCATGACGCGCGCGGCACAACTTCCACCAAATGGACAGAAAATTGATTGAAGCAACGTTAGCTTCATTTATAAGAGCTAAAAAGAACGTTATTCTGATAATCAAGCTCCTCCTACCTATCATACCATAAACACTGGGGCCCATAGAATGTCGAGATGATGCAGCATCTTATCTTTGCTAACTCCGACGGTGCTCTGCACACGTAGATTGTATATTCAATTGCTGCTACAGTGGCATGAATTATTTAACAGACACATGCTACATCGGATTATATCTATGTCAGAATCAGTATAAAAAATGGCTTTGAACTCTCCTTAAAAAATACAACAACCTTGCTATGGAGACGACACGGAACTAAAAATTGGCGTCATTGGTGACATAATCATCTTGAACAGCTGGGGAGATGACAATCGACATGTTCTTCTCTTAGACGTACATTGATTATGGTCAATACATCACCATAGCAAAGAAACCAGGGGCAGAACATGACGCATAAGCTTGGGAGGTCAGAAGGGGAAAAAAAATAAAATTAACATTTTAGTGCAAGTAACTTGGAAACCATAAATACAAAAAGTTTGTTTTTACGCAACTAACTTATCACCGGTAAATTACAATGCAATAATTATTGTAATAAACTCATTCTCCGGAGGTCAAAAGGAAAAACAACATTAAAAAAGAAAATAAAAATGAAGAAGGCCTTTATAGAAATATAGTTCTATGTGGGCAAGTGAAGCCTGTAAAAGGCAGCCGTTGTAGCCAACTAGCTCCGAAGATTAGTGGCCGAATAAAAAAAAAAAAAAAAAAAGCGTATTGGTTGATGATTTCCTAATGAAGGAAAAATGAGTTTCAACATCTCCATTGGCAAGATATCAACAAAAACTTGAAAAATTCGTATGGCTTGAAAACTGCACTAAATAAATAAATAAATAAAAAATAAAAGTAGTTGTTTACAATTGCTGTTGTCAATGTTGTCTGAAGGTAAAATTCACGTCACGCTATAAAATGATCTTGATATTTGAACACAAAATAAACATGGGTCCAGTATAGCCTTCTCTCCGTAGTAATGAACTGCAACTAAATGTGATCATTAAACTGCATTCATCCTGTCCAATTTTTCCGCATCCTCCTAACCTTTTTGCTATAAAATATATGTTTGGACTTGCTCAACATGGCATGTGATCTTCCTATACAGAACATATATGGAATGAAATTAAATCAGATAAAAAATATATATAATATTTAAAATGTGCTTGACATTATTATTATTAAAATAAAAAAATTAACACAATTTTTTTATGCTCGAATTTTTTTTTTTTTTTTGAGTTTTATAAAACATAAAATAAACGTTATATCGTAAATAAGTATAACAAAAAAATTTTTATTTTTGACGTGGAATAAAAATTTCTTTAAAATGTACTTGTTTTTTCAAACGATTTCATATGTATCCAACTTCTGAGAAAGAGAGACACGGCGGGTTCTGATGGCAGCGAGGCTTGAATTAAAATTATTGAGTAGTGTTGTTGAGGTGAGGTGCTCCCGGAAGACTACCATCAGTAAAGGTGCGTGTGCAAGCCTTTGCGCCTGGAAAACCATACTTATGTGGCTGCAGTATGTTCCTCTGGCCAGCAGGGCACAACTGATAGATAGTGCTTCCTTTATGGAGCGGTCATCGGTTTTAAATAGGTTGAAAGGAGGGAATTGATCAGTCAAAGGCTCCAAAAGGAAGCCATGCGAGTCGTCGCTAGAATGGTGTGAAGAAATGTGTTGTGGGAGTTGTTGATGGTTTCACGCTTATAGACTGCGCTTCATTACAAGTTTTCTCACTAGACTTCATGATCAGATTGCAATTTATTTATTATTAAAAAAATTTCTTTTCCATTTTGTTCTAAAGGCTGGTAATCATAAAATCACAGAAACAGTAATGCCAATGAAATTCAGAAAATTCTCAGAAATTGATGCAGCTGAAACCGCATTTACGCCATTCATGCAACATCAATTCAACTTGGTGCTCTCTTTCAAGGAAACTTTTTCCCTCGCGCGAGGACCAAACATTTAAATGAATAGGTGAAAACTAAAACGAATGAGTGCAAAATAAACTACAATTCAAGACTTAGACGGAAGAAACACCTTCGATCATACAAATTCCAAGGACCATAAGCAATTCTCTACGAAGTAAAAAACATGCAACGTGCTGAAAAACAAACCCCAATACATCGACAAAGAAAACTCCCCCCACCGGAGAGGGAACCCCGAACTTGGAAGCAGAGTATCCCCGGCCATTGATCATTTTGATCTTCGAAACTCCGAAGTTCGACCTCTTGCTCCGGGCCCAAAGCAATATTCGGCCGGTCCAATATTACAAAAGTTATTGGGCTTTTGCATGTGGCAGCCCAAACACTTCAACAGGCCGCATTCGTAAGTCTTGATTATCGGGCCTCCCAATGTTTTTGCACTCTGATTAGTCCTTCAACTCTGTGATACGGATGCGTCTTTATTTATTTATTTATTTTTATTTTGTTTTATGGAAAATGCAACGTTTGAATGTAGAGAGCTTCAATTGATCAACGCAAGTTCGAATAAATCTTATAGATCGTCCACATACGTGGATTTCAAGTCCTTTTTCAATTTTGGTTCATTAGAATTTAATCTCGCATTTTGTAAAAAAGAGGGAAATCGTGAGTTTGAACTTCTAAAGCTTTGCTTTGACGACCAACGGTTTCAATTCCTTTGTCTTCTTGTTTGCCAACTCGATGCTTGCTTGTCTACGACATAATTAGTATACATCACTGTGCCCATGTGAAGTTGTGTGTAACATTGGGACTTGTAACGGTCAATGAGACTGGGTCTTTTGAATTTGTAACAGATGTATTAGGTATTGTAGTTGTAGTTGTGTTAATCTTCGATAAATTATCAAATTTACATTTGATACAAATGTATTATATTTTACAAATATAAAATTTTAATATAATAAAAAAATGCATCATAATTTAATAATTATTACATAAAATAAATATAACTGAACTATATATATATATATAATTTTGCGATTATTTTTTTATTTTATTTTAAAAAATTAAATATATATTTTAAAATATTATAAATAATTATCTAACAGTCAATTATATTTAATAAAATTAAGTTTCGTCTTAATTAATTTGTCAATTACAACAAAAAATCAAGTACAATCCTTTTACTCACATGTAAACAATGCAATGTGAAGATTCTCATTTTAATTATCGCGGACACTCGTTTTCAAGGGTCAACCGACATTTTACTTGGATCAATTTGTTGGCCATCAAGGCAACTAAACAGGTGATCATCGTTTCGGTTCTTTTCAGGATAATTCCATCATCTCTGTTTGACTTGGTTGACGATACAAACTGAATCAATTTTCTTTGTTTCATTCCAGCTTTTGGTAGGTCTATTGCCACGACAGGACACTTAATGTTATTGCCTAGACTAGTCCATCTGTAGGTCAAGAGTCATCATCAATTAATTAATTGTCAACGGGGAAATGCAACCGCGATAATGTAGATTGGTGGGTGACTTCGTCGTACAAAAAGTCCTCAAATGTTAACTATTGTTTTTTTTTTTTTTTTATAAAAAAAAATTATTATTTTTTAAATTTAATTTAAGTTAATTTTTTTTTCGTAGTTAGTTATAAAAAAAAATAATTAGTTAAATTAAATTGATTTTAGCAGGATTTTTTTTCACTTTTTAAAGAAATTAAAAAAAGGAGAATTTAAAGTAGTTCTTTTTCAATGCCATTTTTTTTTTTGGAAAAAAATTACATAAGTTTATTTTTTTTCTTTTGAAAAAAAAAGGATTTGAGATTTTTTTTTACTTTTTGTTAATTTTTTTTTAATAATTGTAGAGATTTAATTACAGTCAAAATAAATTTGGTTACAATTAAATATATTGATTAATTTATAAAATCTTATTTCAACTGTGTGGATATATATATATATATATATATTGATTAATAGAATATTTATAGATACATACATACATACATACATACATACATATTCTTTTTCCTAGTACTAAAGTGTGGTTCTAAGTGTTTGTAATCGTGACCTGTGTCTACTGGGTTAGGCTAATGCCACAGGCCCTACAAACGATCGTATACATGTAAGGATTCTTCATTCTGCCATCATAGCAGAATTTGGTTGTTGTGGCCTGTGGATTGGCTTGGCTACATTCTACATGTGAGGAATTTTGGACAGGGACACCTTGTAAAATGCGCTCCATCAGATTAACATTATCTTATTTTTGTCACTCTCTTTGCATCTAAAAGAGGCAGCCGCTATGATTCATTTTCATAACCAGCAACTTAGCCCGTGAACCTTAATGTCACAAATCTCACGTCAGAACAAAGGGTGGTGGCGTGTTTTGGCCCGGACTCCCCGGGTCACTTAGAATTCTCAGTTGTCAATTTGTCATGCACGGGAAGATAGACCCCACGATACCAACAAGTAACAAGCAAGTAGCAAAACTGGAATTATAAGATATTACTTTTAACAGTACATTGGATAAGAATTCATTAGTGCATTAACAGAACACACCGAGAAACAAATCAATGACACGTTTTGAGTGAAAACTATCCACGGTTCAACTGCAATGTGGTCCATACACAAATTATGCCACTAGTCGAATGAAACAAAATAAATAAATGGAAAGACTGGGAGCATTGATGGGCTGACTCTAATGAACGGATAATAAATTGGGGAAAAAAAAAATGTTGATCCATTATAATCTAAACTGGATGATAAATAATCCTATAGTACCATACAGGAATTTAGCAAAATGGTTTCCTGATGAATGCTGGAGATTATCAGCCATAACCCAAAAAAGCTGGAAAACGCTGACTGTCATTTCCTTGTTAACTCTGGCCCTCCGTATTTATCATTTCCTATGTTCCGTGAAACTGAATCTTTCGCTAGTCGCTACATATGCATAGTCACAAAGGACGTGGAAGAGCTAACATATAATAGATTCGTGTGAACACCTCCAATGTGGACAAATTGGTCATAGCTGTCCAAAGATCGTGAGGCACGTCTTGACAAGCGTTACGGTATGCCTTGGCTGCATATTGCAGTTGCTTCTAATAAAATATCTACTTTATAGAGGTTGGTGGATGGTCATTGGTGGGAACCCTATTGCACTTCTCAAATTAAAAGACACTTGGGTCCTTGATATCTAACATCCTATGCCGTGCAAGATTGGAACCAAGCCAAAGAAACCAAGATATTGGAGCAGTTGACGCATGTCTGCGGGTTTATTGTTTTGTTGTGATGATTAGCAGCGATACATGTGAACTGGTTGGGTACTTTGTGCTTTGTTCACGAGTGAGAGGGACAAAGGCCGTATTGGTATACAGGTGCACACGAGTTCGATCGTTTGTCACATGTATATCAACATGATTTATTTTTCCTCTTCTATAAGATTGTTATACTTAAGAATTAATTTTAATATATTTGAAAAAAGTAGTGTTATCGTATTTGACTTAAAAATAAAAAAACATTAGTGAGTTCGTACCGTTTGACTTAGGTATTGGAACACTTATTCCAATCACTTGCAGATATTCTCATTGAATTAAGCCCCAGTAGCGTGTTTACATATAGTACGAGGAGGGCATCTGTATGCCAAATTTCACACCCATTTTTGTGGAGAAGAAGAGAGTGGGGTTCAAGTGAAGAAAGAAAGACACGTGCATGGGTCCAGCCCAACACAAGGAGAAGGAAAAAAAAAAAAAAAAAAAAAAGGAAAAACCTTTAACTGTACGCGTAGAGAGGAAGAGGAGGAGGAGGAGGAATCTGCTCGTGATCGAAGATATGGAACACAACCCATGCAGTAGTGAGGGGAAGTGGGGGAAAGCCAGAAAGGCTTTTCGAAAGCAGCGAAGGAAGCGTCAAAGTATGTTTAGCTGTCAATCCCTCCAAACACTTCTCACGGGTTTTTATTATCTCTCTCTTTTTTTATTTTTTTTCTCTCTCTCTCTCTCTCCTTCCCTTCGCCGTCATGCATCCATTTGTCGGTAGTCACTCTCGCCCATGCAAGTCCAAAATGTTCCCGCGTCACCCTTCATTCTCCTTGTTTTATTCTTCTCCTCATGCCAAATTACTATCTACACATATGAATAATAACAATTTTTTTTCCCCCGATAAGCATGAATAATAGAGCGTATCGATTGGAGAACAACAACTAATATGCTTATTTGATGTGACAACAGATAAACTGCACTACAAGATGTTAGTGTTATTACGTTTATTTTAATAATTACTGAACTTGACTTACATGTATGTATATTTATGTATTCAGCCCATGTGCATATTACAATGCGTTCTCCTTCTTTGCGGTGATCCAAGGGCATTGAAGCTGGCCATTGCAGAACACTTTGAAGCTTTTTCCGGACTTAACTAACAAATTTCTAGTCCAAATCTCTGTGCATAATTAATCTCAAGGATTATATGTAGGTCAATCAGTCCAATTGACCGTTTCTATAAATCCCCTCGAAGGTGTTTATCTGACAGACTAAAATCAATTAATCCAGTGTGCTTTGGCTTCTTCTCCCGAAACATTATTCGGGAATTTTTTATTTATTACCTCGGACTTGAGTTTTTCGAATGAATTTGACAAGTTAACTTGATTGTGTTCTTCATCGAATAAGCTTTTTGTGTAGAGTTTTCCCCATAAAGTTGGCAAGGTCCATGTTGATATTATCGAAGGTATTCATATTTTGTTAATTCCAACACGAAATAGAATCTTAACGATTCCTATTTTTGCAAGAGAGGGTGGGCGTTGGTAACTTGGTGTTTCCTTCTTTGTATAACAATGAAGACGCATATCATACGCTGCTACATTGTGTTTTCTCTATGTGCATTTTGAATGTGTTCTTGACAGTTTCCAGTGTGCATTGTAATCTTCTTGACTCTGTATCAGATTTCCTAAAAGGCTAGTATTTTCGAGTTTGACGCCTTTATATATTTTTTTGGGACATATGGCTAGAGATACATAATAGAGCAATTTAGAATATGTTTAGTAGACACTTAATTTCTTTCTGGTTTATTTTTTTTATTTGGTATTAATTAAGTTAATTTAATTTTTTTTTAGAAGACTCTAAAGTAGAAAATTCTTATATCTCTTTTTTATATTCACGGGGAAAAGCTTTTTTCCTAGAGAATAATGCCTACTTCTTTTTTCTTGCTGTCCATAGCTTTGGCCGGTTGATTAAAGGTTACGCTCGTTGTCCTCATGCTCAAGTGTACTACCTTGGTGGCCTAGAGACAATCATTTTTCCTTTTCCTTTCGTAATTCAATGTATTCGGAAAAAAAAAAAAGAAAAAAAAAACGTCACTTATCAGACAATGCGTGCACCTTCGCAACTCCAGCATGATTGGATAGCCTATGGAATTTTTAGGACATATACCTTATAATGGCTAATTTATTTATTAAAGATATACTGGCGGTTTAATTATTTATTACCGTAGATTATTTTATTTAGGTTCTGTACCTAGTTACAACAAATGCTTTCAAATCAAAAGGTCTGCGTAATTGCCCTAAAAAAAAAAAAACATATTGCTTTCAAGGAAGTTCTAAATTATTTCTTTTTTTGTAATTTACGCATGATGATCAGCGGGCTGACAAGTACACGTGTATAAACTACAGTGACTAAATTTCAGTTTTTATTAATATTATATATGAAGTGGATTTAAACTAAGTTAAATGGAACTTTTACAAACTCTGTTGGAAAATACTTTCACACGAGGACATTGTGTGAAAAGGAACACGAGGAGTATGAGACTGACGTATTATGAAACTAGTGGTCAAAAGTTGATGTGGATTGGAATAAGTATACGATGATTTGCAAACCAGTTTCTTAGTGAATAATCAGTCTTTCAATTGATAGCACTTGTAAAATGTTTCGCATTCCTTCCAATAAAATTTTTCCTCTCACTTATTAAAAGAAAACATATATATATATATATATATATATATATATAAGTCAGTATTTGCAGGCTCTTTTTTGGGGGGGTGGGGGGACTGGATGATGATGTTTTGAAAGCCTCCAAGGAATTGAATTGAAATTAAGAAAAGTAAAAGAATAAAAAAAAAAAAAAGAAGAAGAAGAAGAAGACTAACATTGTAATTTCGTAGTTTCAATATTAAATTCTTATATAGTATTCACTGTACATTTACTCATTTTTCTTATAAATAGAATAAATTTATTATCTTTAATTATTTATTTTAAATAGATATTACTTATTATATATATTATTAAATTAACTTGATATACTTAGTTAAATTTTAAAAAAATTCTTTTTCTTTTTAATTTTTTTCCCGTGGACTCATGTCATGCAGGAAACGAACAAAGAAAATAAGCAAATCCCACAGTTTCGAAGGTCATCGTAATCCCTTTATAAATTAAATAGCTTGCGGTGAAAAATGAAGAGGAAAGAAAGAGAAGGAAGAGCTAATGATCAGAGGAAGAGGCATGTCTTCTCGGAAGCAAAAGAGGGCTGTTCTCTACGAGAAGTTGCAATCACTCCGTCAGGCTACCTACTCCAGTTCCGTACGTAGATGCTCAAAACCCTTTCAGTTTTCAGTTAAATTCACTTTCAATCGGTATTAGCGAGAAACCCTTTTTTCGTTTTTTGCAATTTTAGGGTCGCACAAGATAGAACCTTTACATTAGATTAGAGCATAAAATTAATGATCGCATGATCGCACTAATACCATTCGTTCCTTGTATAATAATGGAAATCTGTTATATCTTGTGCGATTCTTTTGATCAGCTGGTTTCGGAATCAAAGGACCTGACTGTTCTTTTTTCTTTTTATTATTTTTTTCTTTTTTTTGTTTTGTTTTTGTTTTTCGCGAGTCATTAGTAAATTGACTTTGTCTCTCTGAAATTGGTGGCTTTGGCAGATGAATAAGACCTCAATAATAGTAGATGCTTCTAAATACATTCAAGAATTGAAGGGAAAAGTGGAAAGGCTGAACCAGGAAATCGGAAATTCAGAAGCTGCAACCAGCCAAAACCCACTGCCTGTAGTGCACAAAAACTATTCCAAACCTTCCCTTCTCCCCGTCTCCTAACATCCCCTCCCAGCCCAATAAATCCCCTTTAAAGTGTTTTCAGTTTTTCACTTTTCCAATTCATCTAATGTTGTTACTAAACAATAAGTTTCACTTGGTGTTTTTTTGTATTTCAGCAGGTTACGGTGGAAACACTGGAAAAGGGATTCCTTATTAATGTGTTTTCAGACAAGAATTGTCCTGGTTTGCTCGTATCCATTTTGGAAGCCTTTGACGAACTGGGTCTTGACGTGCTCGATGCTAGGGTTTCTTGTTCAGACAACTTCCAACTGGAAGCGGTTGGAGGAGAAGTAAGGACTTACCCGCCTTTTTTGATTAGATACATATATATATATATATAATTTGATCAGGAAATCTTGTTTCTAATAGATTGCATTCTGACACTCACGAGTATATGCATGTGTGTGCGTGTGAACTCTGGAAGACTTTTTGATAAGCCAGTGTGTGAACTCTGAAGGCTTGTAGATATGGATATTTCTTAAGCAACCAAAAGATATAGAATAATGAACAAAACAAAAACTGTTACACGCGAAACGAGGCAACAAGGAAGGAAATCAATGCACACATTCGGATTTTTATCGTGTGCATTATTGAAAGAGTAGTGGTAGTGGGTAGCTGGGGACAGCCATATTGGAGTACAACACAATTGTTGTCCACTTCGAACAATCGCGTGAATGTGGAACAACATTCATTGTATGCATGTAATAGGTAATACTGTTGTTGAAAAATAATTAATAAAAGTAAATTAATAAAAAAAATATTTTGTTTGAAATATATTAAACATTATTTTTATAAAAAAAATTATCACAATATAATATATCTATTTTCATAAAATTTGACTGATTTTTTGAATCATATAGATTTTACATAACAAAATAATAAAAATAATTCAATATTTTTTTATTAACTCAACAATAATTTATAAATTATTAAGAGTAGTGTCTTTTATTAAAAAAACTTATTTATAATATTTTTAACTTAATAACTTATGAAGTGATATAATATAAAATATAAAATGTAACAATAATAAAAAAATATTGTTATTATGATACATAATAACTAAATTAATAGTCATATAATTATTGATTTTTTATTTAATATGTAAATTAAAACTTTTAAAATATACTAATTTTCAACCACATGTGTATTATTTTGTATAATTAGTTCAAGAATTGATGGTAATTATATATTCTTACGTCTTTATTTATTTACTTATTTAATTTTCTCAGAACGAAGGGCACGATGACAGCATAGATGCTCAAGTGGTGAAGCAAGCAGTGCTGCAAGCAATCAAAAATTGGAGTGAAAATAATGATCAACATTAATAATAGGAACCAGGAACGACCAAAGACAGAATAATAAAATCTTGTGCTCCTGCAAAGCTGGATATTATTCACAATGATCTTTGTTACAAGAGATTATTATCTGTATCTTATGTTATGCTATCTCAAATTTTCTTATATCCTTCTATCTTTTTTATCTTGATTCCCCAGCATGCGTGTGTATGGATGTAAAATTTTGATTAGTTTCCATTCTCCAACACTTAGAAGATTATAAATTGCAATGTGTGAGCACAAAATTGCTGAGGCGAAGTACGATAATAGTAGTTACCATGCTACTGTATCAGTTAGAACTGTAATTGGATTAATCATTGTTGTGAACATGTTAATTACAATGATGTATGTGCGACCATTTTCATGCATAATTCACAATTTAAATTCTTGCATAGTTGTTTGTGTATGTCAAGTCCTGAAAACCTTACTGCTATGGAACATTGTTTTTGGTTTTAATTTTAATTTTAATTTTTAAATTGATAGAAGGGGGGGGGGGCTGTAAATAGGTTGCTAGATCTGGGTCATTGACTTGTATTATAGTTACTCACTAAGTTACACTATTATTTAGAAATTAGAACTCTGAACTGAATTGGAGATTTGAAGCCAGTAATATGAGTTAGTAGGGATCCAAAGATATGGGTGGCAAATTGGGAGAGACCATTATTCAGAAGCATATGGTTACCAAATGTTTGTTTGCTTATCTCATCGTCTTTCTTAATCTTTAAATTATAAGAATTTCTCGTACATCAACAAATTTCTACCATCTGCTTCCATCCTGAGCTTCTCCTACGCAATATTCTGGCATGGAGCTAGGTGGTAGGTATTTATTAGTTGTTCCCACAGATTTCAGGAGAATTTATAGTCTGGAAAAGACCTGCTTTATGTGTACCAACGGTTCTGCATACAATTCTCCACTTAAAGTCTAAGAAAACACTTGTTGAACGAGAGAGTGATGAATGCAGTTCAATATAATTACTAAAGTAAATATATATATATATATATATATATATATATATATAATAACAAAAAAATAATAATAATAACAAAAAAAAAGAGTTATTAAAGAAAGAGAAAGGTAAAAAATTATATTAAATTATTAATCATATTTGTCAATTACTTCTGCATTCGTTAGCATTGTTCACAAATTACGAAAGAGTCATTAGAGTATAAATCTAATTCCAAACAAATTTGAGAATTTAATATTTATTTCTTCAAAATACAATTTACAACTGAAGTGACACCCATGGGGTCTGCATTGTTTACGCATTGCCCTCAATGAAACCTAAGCCAAGTCAGTCGTTCTCCCACATAGCTCATGTGCACGCGATGGATGCAATCCAGGGAGCAGAGAAGGGTTTAATTCAATTCCAATACTGCACAGTAAAATATATACTTTGATTCCTAACCGTAATAATAATAATAATAAATAAAATTAATTTTTATATTACATATAAAATCTTTTTTACAATATGTCAAAACAAAAAATCAATGTATTCGCTTGAGTGCATTATTTTTAACTTCAAGTGCTTTTTTATAAGTAATAATAGAGGGTAGACGGCGGATTCTCTCTGTTAAGCGTGCAGTTCGAATTCAAAATCAAATAAAAAAAAAAAGAAAAAAAAAAAAAAGAGAGAGAGAGAGGCGTTTATGGGTCAGTCTTACATTAGACCCGGTCCAAATTGATGGCAACCGGCCGATCAGACCAACCCAGCCTCCGATAGCTTTATTAATTCATAGGCCCAAATTCTGAAACCCTTGTCGACTTAGTTTATGAGTTCTCTCTTGTTTGAAGTTTGTGGAACGATACGGCCATGGAAATATGGCCCAAGCCATCCTTCCTTTCCAGTTTCCATCTCAGCGGCCGAACCGTTTGCCCAAACGACCGTACCATGCCATCTTCATCGACCGACCAGCCGTTTCCTCTCCCCCATTCCATCCTTGCCAGGAAAAATATCTCTCTCTCTCTCTCTTTAACGAAAGAAACAATGCAACGGCATTTTTAATATATATATATGATGATAAAAAATTTAAATTAATTACATTTTATTTAATTTTATAATACTACCTCTAATTTTTCAAATATTCAATAGTTAATATTGAATAAGGGATTGGAGAACTCGACTTCTAGAATGAAATTTTCACTATAATATCTTTTTTCACGAATAAAAGCCTATCATGTTTCAAAATTATAGGAGGCCATAGCCCTGTGCCAATCTTAGTCCTGCACCTGCTTTTACTTCATCCGTGTCATGTTCAATTAGATTCATCTAATAATTTAAATTTTAAATTAACTAATATTTTTTTTTATTACAACTTTAGCACGTATCCTTTGAAAAAATAATTCCTTACCAAGTTGCTCTAATTACATTCTAAAATGAGGTAATAAGTTGCAGTTGTTAAATATACCCATTAAAGTATTTTCTTTACTTCGATATTCTTCTAAATAAATTAGTTAATTAAAAAAAAACAAACAAACAAACAATAGCAATTCCAATCACTGAAATGCCTCTTGAAAGCATCATTCTAATTCACTTTAATTACTTCTAAATCGGGTCACGTCTATGAACGTCAAGTTTCCTTAAAAAAAGAAAAAACCAAACCAAATGTCATTCTCTTTTCCACCCTAAAACTGGGCCAGATAGAGACGTTGTAACTTGTGGATCGCACGCGGAGGGGTACCACCTACTGACTCCGCCAATCAAAAGAGCGGATTTACGCGTACTGGAATCTTAAATGAAAGGGGAGTGCCTCCGAATTCTTAAGTCTTTAAAGAAAATTTTATACGTGAAGCCGAGAATGATTCCTAGTCATGTTTACTCGTTTCCCGAGTGAACTAATTAGGGACAAAAGGCAGGATTCGAGAGCCCGTCAAAAACCGCTTTAGCAGTCTCAAATGCCTCTCTTGCCCTTTCGAAATGAAGGAGAACATTATACAGTGTTTGAATTTTTTTTTTTATTTTTTATTATTATCATTTTAACACCGGGAGATTGCTATGTGATCAATAAATTATTAACTTGTAGTTTGGACTTATTAATGATAGTTTGACTGTGATTCTTTCCAATATTTTGAACATTTCTTTGAGCTTAGCAAATAAGTTTTGTGCCCATTTCGATTTCGATTTCGATTTCCAGAACGAAGACTTCTTAATTAGCCGCGACAGTTTCTACTTCCTGTCTTGGAGCATAATGGTGGCTGCGTTCCTCATCATAAATAATCACAACCTTTAGCCACCTGCTCTCTTGACTGCTTCAAAATGCAAAATACGTTATATTGTATAAGATGCGAGTAGCAATTTATGACAAATGTCAACGTATTATGGATGCAATGGTGTTGGATTACTAAGACCTGAAAGTTTCAAGGAAAGCGTGTGGGTGGGTGGCCTATGCTTGTCAAAATGACTTGCTTTCTCCACGATTGGTCGTCTATATCGAAGACACTTTCGTTTTCTTAATGGAATATCATAATCGACACTTTTAATCAAATCCCGATGATGAGAAGTGCTATCCTTAAAGGAATACCCAGTGCTGAAGCATCTATAGGTGTAATTTTAACGTCTTGGATTGAAGTCGGAGGAAAGTGGGTGTAAAATTTATAAAAAATATATATATATATATATATATATATATATAATAATAATAATAATAATAATAAAAAAGGAAAGTTAGCCGATGACTTGATGAACTAACTATTAAAATAATGAACGTATTCTTTATTTTTATAATTTACTCTCTCTTGACAGTTCTTATTAACTTACAACAATACATTTCATAATCTATGACTTTCATTATTATTATTATTTTTATTTTTATTTTTAACAAAAAGAAAATCAGATTCATAAAGATTAGGGACAGATGCCAAGGGGGTCAAGGGGGGACAATTGTAATAACATGTTAAATGTTTCGTTTAGCATGTTTTACCCCAACAAGCTTTTGGGTTCCATGCGTAGCTTTGACATGTATTTCAAAACTTATTTTCATTAGTTTTTTGTTTTTTTGACCCAACTTATAATTTGTTTTCTTAAAAAATTATTCTGGATCCTTAACTTAAGATCTACATTGATTCGTATAATAAATGGTAAACGATAAAATTTTCATTATTTCATAAACGTCTTTGTCAATCCACCGGTTCCAATTTAAAATCCCAAGTTTACAACCACTTTGAGTTCCCTTTATTTTTCGGGGGACAGACAAATTGCAGAACCGTTGTGTTGAATAGCTTTTTCTCCTCTTTAAATCCCCGTTAATTTACCCTTGGACGTTTATTAGTGCACAATTTTAATTGGCTGTAGTATTCGATTTGCGTTTTTTCATGCTAATTATGTACAGTTATCATTAATTTCCAGTACATTGCATCAAATATATACACTATTCTTTCATACCATCAGGTCCATGTAAATTATTAAAAAGACATGTTTGAATCAGTTGGACGACTTCAGTGATTCCAAATACAGCGTTGCCTTGCCTTTTCTATTGACCTAGTAAGATTCTGCATCTGATGTTCTATTGCAACTGGTGGCAGCTTCAACTAATCGTTTAAACTAAGAACGTCAACCTATATATATATATATAATATGAAACGTATCGCCATTGAATGAATCACCTTAACAAAAGCTTCTGAAAAGAAATCCCAACAATTTATAGGCGTTGAAGTGTGTTAGCGGAACACCCAGAAAATATTCAACATTATTACTTGCCACCGCCTCAAATTGTGTATAATCGTGGATTCGAGCCTATTATTTTTCTCCCCTCCCTTGCGTGTATCAGAAGATATATACTAGATAGAGTCATGTACAGACCGTCGTTCATAGTTATAGTGCCTGCTATCCAGGCGTGACCTGGCCAAACTCGAAAGCTAGCCAGAGATTCTTAATGACGTATATTGGTAGCTAATGTTCCCTCCAAAGTTTCCCTCTAGATGAAATGCAATTGAAGTGGGAAACCAATGTAATTTTTCTGATCACCATGGCCAGTTCTGTTTCCACCGACACTATTTTTTTTTTTTTTTTACTTCTTCTTCTTCTTCTCTTTTACTATAAATCAGAATAAGAGTCATGCAATGATCAGCCCAAAGTGATTGATTAAAAAAAAAAAAAAAAGGAATTCGTATGTGAATATTGTCTTTCAATATAATTACAAATTGAAATAGACATGGTAAAACGCGTCACCTATAGTCTCGTTATAGACCCAGTTCACTCACGTATTAATATCAATGACTCGGTATCCAAATGTCAAGCTAATTGACAGATTCGATCGTAGCCAATTTCTTTCCTAAGCAAACGCGTTTTACTAGCTCAAACTATTATAGGAATTAAGCCTTAAAGCAGCCAAAGCGTGCAGAACTCTTGCCAAGTCTGAAATTACGTTTAGGGAGGCCAACCAAGAGGAAACTTGCTTTTCCTGTGAGTCGCGTGTCAACATTATCAATGCACCTTTTTGCGTATGCTGGTCAAGAGCCTTCATCTGATATAGCTATCACCTTCCTGTTAAGGTCTCGGATTGAAATCAACAATTAAAGAAATGATAAATTGTTTTCCTTTCAGACACGGTTAATCATACAACAACCGTGGGACCGTTTTTATTTATTTATTTAACAATCTATTTAAAAGTTGATCGGTGGATTGCAATTTAAATTTTAATCAGTAGAATACATTGAAATACTATGTAACCAAATAATAATAATATATAAAAAAAAGAAAAGAATATGCTGACAATACCTGGTATGACATCTACGGTGGCTCCCTGCGATTCACCTGAAGAAGTTGACGAGTCAATCGTCTAACAAATTTCAGCTGGAATGCCCCCCAACATTTTTCAGCAAGAAAGGACTTCGTTAGCATGGTTTAAAATCATACAATATATCTATATATATGATTTTTTTTTTCTACAAAAGAATACGTATGATCTTTTGTCTTTTGCATTGACTCTTCCAAACATATTTGACCTTGATGTTTGTGTGAAATTACAGAGCGTTCGACATTGAGCTCTTATAAATAGAGGCCATCCTTGGAGGTTCAAGCAAGCATTAAGGAAAAAAAAGAGCCAGTCTATTAATTGGTTCTTGACGGAATCTCATATTTTAATTCGTTTGTTTTAATGGCATCCTTCAGTTGTTCCTCATCAACTCTGACTACCTTCAAATACACATTAGGGGCGTTTCTGTTTCTTGTTGCAGTAGCTTCTGCTCAGTTATCTCCTAATTTCTATGCAACAACATGCCCCAGTGCTCTTTCCACCATTAGGTCAGCAGTCCGCACTGCGGTGTCAAATGAGACTCGCATGGGGGCTTCTTTGCTCCGTCTTCATTTCCACGATTGCTTTGTTAATGTAAGTCATTCTTGTTTTTCTTCGCATTTCCAAATTTTCCTTCTTTCCATCTTTGTCCATTGTTTTTGTTTTGTTTTTTTTCTTATTTTAACCCTTTGCATATTTTGCTGCATTGTAAAAGCGCACCAATTCTCATTTCTCTTTCTCTTTGCTTCTCCATCTGTCTTCCTTTACATATGTCTGCATCTCGGCACGTGTTTTCTTTTCATATATTTGTTTTTAAATTTTCATTGGGAAAGAAGCGTATGACCCGCATGCATGCATATTCTGGTCGCTGTATAGCTCCATTAATCAATAACCAACTTGACAAGCTTTACATAATTAATTTACGAAGTTGGTCATAAATCGCATATTGTACAAGGACTTGCATTTCACATAAGCACAAATCATAGTCTAGGAACCAAAAATCTAATTAGAAAACATTAGTAATCCGTTTTTTCAATGCAACCCAAAGTGCAGAAGTTTTTTTTTTTTCTTTTTAAACTAAGTATGTAGCGTTGTAAAACAGGGATGTGATGCATCCATATTGCTGGACGACACAGCGACTTTTACAGGAGAGAAGACAGCACCTCCCAATAATAATTCTGTGAGAGGTTTCGAAGTCATTGACACCATTAAATCTCAAGTAGAGCGCTGCTGCCCTGGCGTGGTCTCTTGCGCAGATATTTTAGCTGTCGCCGCCCGCGACTCTGTTGTTGCTGTAAGCACGTTAGCGCCCCCTTTTTAATTTCATAAAGTTAACTAAACTATTGTTGTCCAATATAACAAAACCATTCACAAAAGTATTCGGTTTATTTCAGTTGGGTGGACCTAGTTGGAGGGTTCAATTGGGAAGAAGAGATTCAACCACTGCTAGTCTTAGCGCTGTTACAGCCAATATCCCTGCACCATCTTTGAATCTTAGCGGCCTGATCTCTTCCTTTTCAAATAAGGGTCTCACTGCTAACGAAATGGTAGCCCTCTCAGGTGTGTTGCAATTTCTTCTTCTTAATTTAGATCCCCCACCCGCCAAATCCCCAAAGAGGTTTTTCTTCCATTTTGACTCCTAACGTCGTGCTTATTTCGCAAGCAGGATCTCACACAATAGGGCAAGCAAGATGCACATTATTCCGAGCCCGAATCTACAACGAGACCAATATAGGCGCCTCGTTTGCAAGATCAAGAAGAGCGAATTGTCCCTTTTCTGGAGGTGACGACAACCTGGCTCCTCTTGATGCCGCCAGCCCCACTGACTTCGATAATGCTTACTTCACAAACTTGCTGAACCAAAATGGGCTTCTACACTCTGACCAACAGCTCTTTGGTGGGGGTTCGACAGACTCTCAAGTTAGAACTTATAGCTCCAATCCACAGGCTTTCAGTAGAGACTTTGCAAATGCAATGGTAAAGATGGGAAACCTGAGCCCACTCACCGGCACAAGCGGGCAGATCAGGACTAACTGCAGGAGAGCCAATTGAATCCAGCCACACCACTATAATATTTTTCCATTTACCAATGCATTGTTATTTGGGTTTAGACCTGTTGCGAAGGTGTTGATATGCCTTCCATAATCTCTCTCCTTGCCTAATTATTTCCCATTTTTCAAGCTTGATCCCACAGAAATAAACATGTGTCTTGATTTTGGTATTTTTATTTTCTAAAGTAGCCAAAGATCTGGGACCAATAAGAGAATTTTTGATTAGTTATATAACAGTAGATGTGATGTGACATACTATTTGTTTAGTCTGGGCTCGTGGAATTTCTCGGGTCCTTCGTGCCGGGCCATAGGCGTAACATTAGCAGTCATTTTAGAGCATGGACTTTTTTAAGTTTGGACCCCTAGAGCTAACCATTGAAATGACCTCGGGCTAAATCCAATAATCAGGTGTACATCAAGTTCAAAGCCAGTACTGATACTTTGTCATTTGTTGCCAATGGGCTATATTCGTAGCAGGGCTTCACTTTTCGCTAGCCCAGAAAATCCGAATGATTCTGACACACACCCACACACAAGGACGAATGGAAATTGCAAGGAGCTGACATTGGCATCAGAAACCCTGCTTACGAATATTGTGAAGTTAACAACTTAGTAGTCTGGCTGATTAAACCCAATGATTTTTTTTTATTTTTTTTTGGGGTCCAAACCGAGAATTGCTAACTTAAAATACTTAAATAAAGTCATTTTGCGGCTAATTATGCGCTGAGAGGCTCCTCTGTGGAAAGTATACCTTTTCCTATGACTGGATGAATGGGACGAGAGGAGTGCCGAAGTTTAACAACAATGTAAAGCCAATGGTCTGATATTATATCTCAATTTAATGAATCGAAAATCAATTTTAGTTGGCTAAGATTCAGGTCGCAACAATGTGATCATAAGAAACATGTTATGTATGTATGTATGTATGTATGTATGTATGTATGTATGTATGTATGTATGTATATAAGAAAACTGCCAACAAAAAAGAAAGGAAGCTAAAAACCACCGTCGGCCGCGCGGCCCGTGAGGTTCAAGGAAAAGGGTTGACAATAATTAAATCAGGAAGAGAAAAACCATGGGGTCTAAAACCAGCTTTGGAGAAAAATGGCATAAGCCCACTGGAAAAACTGAATGAAAAAGCAAACCATGGAAGAGGAGTTGATCTCACCTATTCTCCGCTTCATTCAGGACGATGAATATAAGCAGACTTATGGGTTAGTTGACGCCGAAAACAAGATTAGGAGGATCGGTCATCATCATCATCATCATCATGTGGAGATGTCATTTGGCAGGAGTATCAAGATGCTTCTCAACCTCAACCAGGGCGGCCCTGCGGTGGTGGGACCATGTGGGCCAAGCTCCCAAGGATCCCATCTCTGGGGTCACCGAGGCTTTTCTTGCTGACCCATGTCCCACCAAGATCAATCTTGGCGTGGTACTTGCTTCCTTCCTATGTTTTCCCTTTTTAGTTTTTCACTCTGTCCGTTGGATTTTATTTTCGTTTTTGTTTGTCTTTCCTTTCTTTTGGGAGGGGGGGTTGTTCCAAGATTGAATTTTGTTATCTGGAATTTTAGGGAGCTTGGAGAGATGATGAGGGGAAACCCGTTGTCCTACAATGCGTGCGAGAGGCTGAGGCAAAGATCGCAGCTTGCAATTTCTTGTAAGTTCCATTTTTGCTTCTATTTCTTAATATCATTTCTCCTTTACTTTGATTCCCATTTCTCATTTCTAGCATTATTTTGCCATGATGCCTTATATTGGACCCGTTGCTAGAATATTCAATAACTTACCGTAATTGTTCAATTTTGGGCCTGTCCATGTTATTAGTTTTGAACATGCTACTGTATGTTTCTAAGTGAAACTTTACATCCATAGGGAATCGGTTTCTTCGGAAGTGAGTTCTAAACTGGTGGAAGAGAGTGTCAAATTGGTATATGGAAAGGATTCGGATGTTATAAAAGAAGCAAGATATGCAGGACTTCCGGCTCTCTCAGGAACTGGTGCTTGTCGACTCTTTGCTGAATTCCAAAGGCGTTTCTTTCCTGAATCTCAAATATACCTGCCTGACCCAACATGGTCAAAGTATGTTCCTTTAGCATCGTTTTAATCTCTTCTTGGGCTTGCATTATAGGTTCAGGTAAATTGCATTCATGGTGCAAGCGCTTAGGCTAGACAAAATGTTTCTCAAGTTTCAAGTAGTTTTCTATTCCTGATTTTGGCACCGACTTATTCCTTGCAATCTTGGTATTTTCTAAGATAATCTTCACTTGAATGAGTTGCCCTGTTCTTCACAAACAAGGCAATCGCAAATCATTAGCTTTGGAAGACATGAGACCTCCAAAACATCTCTCTTGAATATCTGAAGAGCATTCCATTAATCATACTTGCACTCTTCATATGGTTACCAACTAGTGGGCTTGTGGGGATACTTCCTTCAGATGATGTGCCTGAAAGGCTGCATTTATGAGTGTCTTTACTATGAAAGATGTGATGTTACCCCAAACCCAATTAAAATTTTAATTATTTTTCTGGGTTCCATCTTTTGATCATTGACATTCAATCTTGTGCAAAATGTAGTCACCACAACATTTGGAGAGATGCCCAAGTTCCACAGAGAACCTTTCACTACTATCATCCCAATTCAAAGAGTTTAAATTTTTCTGCACTTATGGATGATATCAAGGTATGGAGTCTTTTAGCATTTGTGTGATAATGGTAGAATAGTGGGTGTGATAATGATAGAATAGTGGATAATTCTTTATTTGAACACTGAAATTTATGCTTCTCAAGCATGTAATACACTTCATTTGCTCAGAACAGGAACTGGCTACATCTACAGGAATTCTTATTTGATTATGAGTCGATTAACGCACTTTCCATGTCCAATAAAACTATTTTCTCTTTGACAATGTTTAACTTCATTCGAGGAATAATCTTTGGAATTGAATCTTTTAAATGGAGGAACAGATGAACTGTCATGTTACTAGAGTAAATGAGTAGCTGAATGGATTAATTCAACATTATAGTCTACTGTGAATTACTAGGTTAACCTCTTTAATGGCTTCTGTAGAATGCTCCAGATGGCTCCTTTTTCTTGCTTCATCCCTGTGCTCACAATCCAACTGGTGTTGACCCTTCTGAGGAACAATGGAGAGAAATCTCATATCTGTTCAAGGTAATTCAATAATTGCAACAGTTATGGCATCTCACTTCTATTTTCAACTATTCTTACTATTAGTCTAAGTATGTCTTTGATTATGTTTTAGTTAAAGAATCACTTTCCCTTCTTCGACATGGCTTATCAAGGTTTTGCAAGTGGGGACCTTGACAGGGATGCCCTATCAATCCGAATTTTTCTTGAAGATGGACATTTTATAGGCTGTGCCCAATCCTTTGCCAAGAACATGGGATTATATGGACATCGAGTTGGCTGTCTCAGGTGGGCAGTTATTATGTATTTTCTTTTTACTGTTATCTTTTTATTCTTTGTTTTCGAGATTGGTAAAACTAAATTTTAATGGAGTACTGTGAGGATCCAAAGTTGGTAAAATAGTAGCAAGTATTACTTTGAAGAAGATAACTGATGCATTATTAAGCCTCACCAACTGACTTTATGGGCTTCATATTTCTGAGCAATTAGATGTGTTTAGTAGCAATTACTACTTTGAAGAAGATAACTGGCGCACTGTTAAGCCTTATGTTGCTTTTTGGTCTGAAATTTTTGTTTTGACTCCTTTTTCTTTTGGGGCCCAGTGTTCTATGTTCTGATACAAAGCAGGCAGTTGCAATCAAAAGCCAATTGCAGCAGATAGTCAGGGCAATGTACAGCAGCCCGCCTGTTCATGGTATATTCCTCGTCTCAAGTATCCTAAGTGACCCAGGCATGATGGCACTTTGGGCCAAAGAAGTGAAGGTAACAAGTTTCACCACCTTTTCTACTCTTCTTCCTGTCTGAGTAAAATGCATGGTTGTGTGTTCTAACAATAACTGCACCTTCAGCTCATGGCAGGTCGCATAAAAAGTATGCGTACTAGTCTGCAAGAAAGTCTTAAGCAATTGGATTCTTCTCTCAATTGGGAACATATAACAAACCAGGTTGGCAGTTAAATATCAAAGTTCCAATTCCATACTGCTTCAATTGCACTCTGCACAATGTGATTTGCAGGGAGAATGAAATTAGATTCAATATTGAACCTCTGATTTTACAACCCTTCTGCAGGTTGGGATGTTTTGCTACTCTGGCTTAGCCCCTGAACAGGTTGGTCGGCTGCTTCAGGAATTCCATGTATACATGACTCTTGATGGACGCATGAGGTAATTTTATTCTAGAAGAATTGCTAGTTCTAGTCATGGACATTCTATGTGAACCGTGTCAATTCTGAATCATGTTCTCTATGCTGGCTTGTGCAGCATCGCGGGTGTTACTACAAGCAACGTGAATTACCTAGCAAATGCGATACATGAAGTCACCAGATTTGCTCGGAGAGAATAGGTTCTTCCCAACAATCTTCCTTCGGCTTATCTGTGACTAGCAATTGATCCTTGGATGTTTGAAGCAATCTCTACGCAATTCCAAGTAACCCTGTAAATATCAAAATATTGAGGAATTGTAGATGAAAATGAGAAATCCTGCTCATATGTGAACCACCACATACTAACAAAGAAATAAATGCTTGAAGTTGTGATATGTGGTACAAGTTTGACCCATCCTGGAAAAAAAAAAAACATAGATATATTCATTTCCAAATTTTCTTTTCAATCATATTTACCTTGTTGTCAAGACTGAAAATAGCTTAGCCAATGTGTGGTTATTTCTGGTTAACGTATACCATACGATTTGATTGATCGCCCAGCATCGCGTACAACAGCTGACGATCACGCTCTAGTGGCTGGCAGCAAGCGATTCTGCCGACAAATTGGAGAAGAAGTAAAGCTTGAGTAGCAACATGAGTTTAAATTTACGGTTAAAAACTCTTCCATGACCCTTTTGGCACGACATCTCCTTTCTGGCTGTTAATTAGGGGCTCGTCCTGTCTGATATGTAGTCATTTAGAACGAACAAAAAGATTTTCCGTATAATTAATGTGCTTTATTTTCTTAGTTTCTCAATCTTTTCCAGTCCGGCACATAACAATAGGGAAGATTGCTTTGGTCCTTCCCCCCAATAATGGAACAATTGTTCAAGTGCATGTACTGGACGCTGGAACAAGTGCAGACCTTTGTCTGCAGCGAATTCAATTGCGTTTATGTAACAAATCGTTGAAATTTCTCAACGTGCATTGACAAAAAAAAAAAAAAAAAAACTGTAATATTTATTCGTGCACGATTTTTGTAAGCCAGCGTCAGCAGCCAAAAAAAAAAAAAGAGGATTATGAATTTTCACATCTGAACCACCTCATGCTCAGAGCAGCCCCTCGCTCCCTCTTAATTAACTTGCTCACAGCCTTTTTCAAGCAGAAAATTCCTTCATGTGCCCTGTTTTGGGTGGTGAAGTTTCCTTGAACACAAGGGCTCTGTGTTTGGTTTTGTCAGCTTGGACTACGGGATAATCAAGCACTGTTACTGTGACAGACAGCTCAATAAAACATCACTCGCAAATCGCATTAATGATGAATCGTGCAAGTAGCTGGCGGATTTTCTATTATTCTGTTTATGTGAACCCATTAGAAAAAAAAAGAATCTAATAAAAATTGCAAGCTTTCCGTATGCAAGGACTGATGAAGCAGACAGGGCAGAGCCAAAATAAAAGATTGCAAGTGGGGGGCTCTGCTGCTCTGGTTAAATTGAATATCAAGGTAGGAAACTGTACCCATCTTTTCTGTTTGCGTTAAATAGTCCCAAAAGGAGAGACACGGACAGGGAACCCCAAAAGGACATTGTGTTTCGACATTCAACTAACTATTGGACACACTTAAATTCGTTACTTGCACAGAAATCCGAGTGTCCCCAGTTCCTTCTTGACCGTGAGATCCATTTCCAACATGACATGGAACAATTATAGCCAGCATTTAATATTGCACTGCCGCCCTTCTTGATCTCATCGAACAAACAACTTTCTTGAACCGTTGATCACGTTGTCAAATTTTTATTGTTCTAATTTTATTATTTATTATTACTATTTTCTTATCAACGTTTTTTTTTTTCTTAGCAAGTTTTTTTTTTTTTTTCCTAAAAGGTAAATTTATATCTCTCTCCTAAAACCTCTTAATGCATATTAATGCGCTCTATAGATGAACACGTTACTCAACTGTAACGATCAATATGCAACCATGCAAGAAAAGCAATGGCAAATTGGCTTCCTATCCTCGCAATATCGAGTCATGAGAATTCTCTTCCTTGTAGGTAAGACTCAAGGAACAAAGCTGATCGGCATGTTCTTATTAACCCCTTGGAAACGCTTGGGTTTAATTTGTATGAGATCTTCTTTTTAATTCTGTAATTACAGAAGTTAGTATGATCGTATTCTTTATGCGATTTGTGTTTTTTTTTAAAAAAATAATCTTTTTTTTTTATTATTATTATTTGTTTATGGGCCATCTGACGATGACTGCAATCAAACGGGGCGCAAATAGCTAGGTGGGACTCAGGGGACCTTTATATGACAAAAACATCTTTTTTCAAATATATAACAATGTTGGAATTGGAATCGATGTATGTATATGTTGCTTTTTCTTTGATTTTTATTAGAACCATTGAAGGCAAATCGCATCCAACAGGTAGTTTTTCAAATCAATCCTATGCACATTTTCTATGTTGAATTACGCATGTTATCTAAGAAACACTTTCAAATAGACCATACATATTAGCTTTCATGAATGTAAATTGATTTTCCTTTTTATTGCTTTGGCGGTGCAGTGGGTGGTCTTTCGAATAAATAACGAGCGGTAACGCTACATCCATATTTGCACCATGCCAAGGACAATCGTTCCACTCCAACGAAATTTTATGGATTAGAGACGACCCACCTTAGAAAAGCATCATCCTAGAGTTTTTATCACTTGAGCAACATAGTTCCAGTTAGAGCTTTGTGCTTTCTATTTATCGGTATCAGCTTGTTAGAGGTTTTTATTTGTATATCAGGTAGATATAGTTTGTATATTTCATTTATCTTTAATAATTATTATTATTATACCATTTAAATTATTGTTTTCATTTTAAAATTCTCATGTTATGGCATAAATAAATAAAAAAAATTTGCATATCCCGTGGGTTTAAAAACTAGTTAGAAATTACTGTTAGGAACCCCGTCGATTTTTATAAATTAGCACACTGGCCGAATTTCTTAGTTATGGTGTCAGTCTAAAATGCTTAAATTAGAAGATGATGTCTACAAGACTGAAATGCTTATTGAAGATGCATTCACCATAATAACACAATCATGCTTTAACCTGAGTAGTCCAGGCTACTACGATGAAAACCAGAAGAAAAGGACTTCTAATTGAAATAAAAGCGTATTAGCAGCCAGGCTAGATCCAGAGCAACCAAGAGTTCCTTCACGGAGACCGGCAGTAGCATCCTCGGAACCTGCCACCGTTTCCCCTGCAGTTGGTGCTAAAACACAGAGTTCCTTCATCACATGCCCCTGAATCAAACGATGACCCAAGGCTCCGTGCACGATACTTTCCGGGCCTCGGCGAAAGAGAGCCCGACGAGATCAAGGAAGAAAAGAAAGCATAGAGCGGCGTTGGCGAGAGAGCTGATGCAGAATTAGTAGTTAACGTGGAGGCATCGGCTTTCTTGATAGTTATTCTTGGAAACAACCTGCGTAAAAGATTGGATCTTGAGTGTTTCTTGATGGGTTTTTTATTGGAAGCTGAGTAGTAAGAGGGAGGTGGGGTGAGAGGAGGAAGAGTATTTTCACAGAGCTTGTCTTTAGGGGTACCAGGCCGAGACTCCCACGTGAATGGGACTGCTACAGAAACTCCACCGTAATAAACTCTGAAAGAAGGGTTGGCCATGGAGCTTTCCTTGGACAGAAGCCTTGAGAAGAACTTGTCATCTTGCTTAATTCGGAAAGACTTCTGTGGAAGGTCGGGACCAGTAGTAAACATCCTGGATCGATCAACAGGACTGTGAAGGGAGTGGGGTGTTCTGTTTCACCGACAACAAAGGGCTCTATAATGGAAGAGGCACACTGGCCTTTTGCTAATTGGTGGTACTGCTGGGCTTTATTATATATGCTAAAGGACTAAAAGAACTCCCATTTGATTGTTAGGTTGTCATGTAATTTTCCTGATATTCTAACACAAATATACTACAGTTGTTGACTTAACGTCCGTGTCAAGATGGTGTCCCTCACTGGAGCTTTACTGACCAAACGTATGGTTGTGATAACTTCGACCCATTTTTAACCAATCCAGGAGATAAACCAGCTGTTGGGAGATTCCAAGGTCAGTTTACCCTCAATCGATTCTGAGTGTTCCTAGGCACCGCGATTATGCTTAGGTCGGAGAATATTAATATACTCAAAGGCCTCGCCTTTCACGAGCTTTCTCAAATAAGAAAGCAAAAGCTCGACGAAGAATAATTTTGGTTTCTATAGCTTCAGTAGTACCAATGTGAAATACATCATTAATTTTGGTTTCTTTTACGTGAGGTTCCATCTAAATTTTATGAGCGTTACACATTTATCTTATTCTAAAATGTGACCTGTTTTGTAAAAAAAAAATAAAAATTATAATAATTTATTCCATAACAGAGTTGATAGAGGAAAGAAAAGGATTTCTGTCCTGCGAATTTTTTTTGGGTACATATTTGGTGAAGATTCTTTTTATTGGTACTTTCTTTCTTGATTTTCCAGTCAAAACTAAACCCCCCCCCCCCCCAAAAAAAAACAGAGAGAGAGAAGAAAAGAAAAGAAAGAAGAGCCTGATGGCATGATTCTTGGCACATACATGTTGGTCAAAGTAGTTTGATCTATGTCCAAAATGTTGCCCAAACAATCCCTCCTCGGAGATGAGTGGCAGTGCCGCGCGGCCCTTCAGAAGCATTATTACAAACCGTTACGGTTATCTCTTCAAAACCCATTGGAGCCGATACGAATTTTGAATAGAAAACATGTAAACTTTTGTTTTCTTTAAAAGTCGAAATCCAACAGAATTTTTTTATTAATTTATTAATTTATCTTCCCTTGTACCGTGGTGCAAAAAAAAAAAAAAAAAAGGGAATTAATAAGTGGTGCAAATTGTACCGTGGAACTACCACTTGCCAGTCCCCACATTCATGTTCATTGTTCAGACATTCAGACCAAGTTCATTTGCCTTCTCTTGGCATCAATTATTTTTTAATTGAAATCTCCGATGTCACTACTTGCTTACTGATTAGCATGAAACAGAGCTACCACTTATAGTAAATTGAAAAAGACAGGAAAACCGATACTTGATATTCTCTCTCAATAATTCCACCCTTTCTGAGAGGGATTTTTTTTTTTTTTTTTTTGGTTTTGTTTTTAATTTCTTTTGGTGGGATTTACTCTCGATTCTCAACTCTAGTGAGTTGTAATTAACGATGGATAATGTCAAGGCATGTTTGGAATAAAAGAAAAATAGTAAGGCCTCTTGTTTCTCATATATTCGCATCTTATAAATTAAATCATATGGACTGAACTTGATGCACAACTGATTTTTATTTATTTATTTTTATGCTGGGCCAAAGGAAAACGAAGTTCGTGATGGTAGAACGCTTATTTTTCATTTGCCTCGAACGCATTTTTCCCATCATCGTTTTCAGTAGAAGATTTGTTGCGATCTCATTTTCCCATTCAAACCCAAAGTTTATGTTGAATGGACGCAGATGAGTGAGCCTGAAAGAAAGACGGTCTCGCAATCCGACTAGGACACCGAAAAGAGGACCATACCGCCATGGTCCTTCGACAACGATGCATATATTATATGGTCATATTTAGCAAATTAAGAAAAGAATAATAAAATATTCTGACTTTTTTTTTTTTTGTTTTTTTTGGGAGGGGTCAAATCTGCCAGAAAATTTGTTAGCACAACGCAACCATCAATGGTCTTGATGATATCCCAACGGCCCGAATGTCCTAAAAAAATAAAAAAATTTGAAGTTAAGTCTTAAATTCATCTTCTGGGTGTCCATCAAAGAGTTGTCCTCCAGCCTCTACCGTGGAAATATAGTGACACGTGGTCGTAGCGGCACTAAGCAGACGACTTTCAACGCCCATCTGATCCCTTGTGCAGTGCCAACTTGGCCGAGAGAGGCACAGTTTCTTGTAAGGTCATCTGTAATTTGTAAGATTTTTCGTAAATGTAAATTAAGGTGTTTTTACGTTTTATGCGATGTCTTTGGGTCTACATTCTCTCTTTCCTCTGACATCTATCAAACAAACTCGTGTGCTAGTTGAATTACCCATTTACCCTTCTTTTTTTTTTTTTTTGGTTTGGAATGACATAATCATGTCAACGTGTACCTAACGCACCCTCTCGCAAAAAGGCGAGAGAAAGAATGGAAAGAGACCATCCCTACCCGACACGGCATCCAATCAATATAGTATGTTTATTGCTAATCATTTGAATGACAGAATTTAATGTAATAATGGACTATTTATTATAGTTTTAAAAAAGGTGCATAAATAGTGAAAATATTTATTTTCTTAAATAAAAAATATATTATAAATATATAAATTGTTATATTTAGAGAACAAGTCAATTTTTTACTTATATTTTTTAATGTATTATTCATTATTTTTTATGAAATAATAATATTACATAATTTTTTTTTGTTATAAATTTTAATATTAATAAATATAAAATTTATTACTGTATTTTTAAAATGTATCCTTAATATTTGAGAATGAAGAATAATAAATAATTCGAATTCAGGAAAACAATGCATTATAATACCATTAAGCTATTATCGTCACATGTGATATTTGTTGCAATATCGGAGGGGGCATTTCAGTAAATACGCTGGAGCTAAAAATGTAACGGATACTTCGGCCTGGATTTCTTTTCCCTCTTTTGCGGTCTGGCGCTGTAGTAGTAGTAGTAGTAGTAGGTGACTACGTGCTATATATGGCAGCACTTTACACTCTCTCGCTCCCACCCTTCATCTCCAACGGCACCCTCTCAAACTGCGTTTAATTGTGTCTCTCCCGACTCCCACAAAGCACCGACGCCAGACCAAACATCAAGACATCCTCGTCCTCGTCTCCGTCTCATACAAGATTGTCTTTTGTATTTTCTCCTGCGTTAGGGTCTCCGTTTGGCTAAACCGAACAGATCTGAATTTTGATTGAAGTTGCAGTAACTGAGAACCCTAGGATGGTGTCCGAAACAACCGAATTGGGCTCGCAAATGGGCCAGCGTGCTGCTGAAGTTGGGAGGAAGGAAGGGATCTTGAGAGGCGAGATCGATACTTCGGCTCCGTTTGAGTCGGTTAAGGAAGCGGTGAATCGATTCGGTGGAAGCGGCCACTGGAAACCTTTCCAACACAATTTCGATGCAGCCGAGGTTACTTCTATTTCTTCCTCTCTTTAATATGAAATTTTCTTTTCTTTTTTTATTTATTTATAATTTTTATCTATCTCTTTTGGGAGTGGTAAGAAGCAATGAGTTTATTTAATTATTAAATGGGCTTTGATCTTATGAGATGTTTATAACTTGCGGTAAACAAATATTCATGTTTATGTTAAGTTGCATCTGTAGTGCTTGGTTACAAAAACCATCTTTGGACCTGGAGGGTCTACTTTATCTGAAAATTCAAATTTTCATGGTTTTAACATCCTGGCTTCATGCACTTCCTTACTTTTTGTTGGTCGTTTCCATCCAGAGATTAGGAAAACTTTTTACTCCGAAATTGGGGGAAATTTGGTTGTATTTAGGCATGGACATTATACTGTGCATTTGCTTCATCACTGTCTAAGTAGTGGAAATCGTTGTGTCTGGATTTTCTTTCTCTTTGTGTTTAAGGCTTTCTTGCAGCGACTTTTATTGCTCTTACTAGTTTTTGTTTCTTCCCTGCCGCGCATTTAGCATGATATGGAAGAGATGGACATTGCAAAAGAAGAGGAACAAGCAGCACTATTGGAAAAAGATCTGATAGTGAAAGAAAGGGAAACACTGAATATTTTAAAGGAATTGGAAGCTACAAAAACCATGGTTGAGGAGTTGAAAATGAAACTGCAGAAGCAAGCATTTGACGTTAATGTGACTTTGGAGTCAAATGACCACGATGATACTGTGACTTCTGCTTCAAAAGAAGAGAAGAAGGATGATACTGGGAATCTTGAGTGTAGTCATCAAAGTTTTGTGGGACATTTGAGCTCCTGCCCCACTTCGGCTCCTGGGTTAATTTTACTGGAATTGAAACAAGCTAAGCTGAATCTCTTCAGGACTACCAGTGATCTTGCTGGTATTCGAGCTTCTGCTGTATCACTAAACAAGAAATTAGAGAAGGAAAGGGCTTTGCTTGAAAAGACCCGTCAAAGATTAACCCTTAATTCTTCCAAAATATCATCCCTTGAAGAAGACCTTAACCAAACCAAATTGAACCTTCAACTAGCTAAGAATGCTGAAGTCCAAAATAGTTTTGACAATCCTATGGAGATTTCGAGGGAGCTTCAACGATTGAGTTCTGAGGCTGAGCAGTTCAAAAGAATGGGCGAAGATGCAAAATCTGAAGTTTTAAGAACACTATCTGAGCTTGAACAAACAAAAGGTAAGATAAAAACAGCTGAGATCAGGTTGACCGCTGCTAGAAAAATGAAGCAAGCAGCTAGAGCTGCAGAAGCAGTTGCTCTCTCAGAGATCAAGGTTTTATCATGCCATGAGAACTCCTCTGCTGATACTTCACAGAAACTGGAAGGAGTAACTCTTACACTTGAAGAGTACTCATCCCTAACCAATAAAGCTCGAGAAGCTGAAGAACAGTTAAATGCTAAAACAGTAGATGCTATGCTTCAAGTTGATGAAGCACATGTTTCAAAAATGGAAATCCTAAAGCAGGTAGAGGAAGCTACAAAAGAGATCAAAACTAGTAAGGAGGCCTTGGAAGAAGCGTTGAAGAGAGTAGAGGATGCAAACAAGGAAAAGCTGGCGGTGGAAGAGGCTCTTCGCAAGTGGAGATCTGAGCATGGAAAAAGAAGACGTTCTGTTCAAAGTTCTACCAAGTTTAAGAACTCTCACCACCGGCGAGATTCCTGTTTGCTTGATGTCAATGCACTGAATCTGGCAACTGATGGGTCAACCCCTGTTTTGAAGCCGACTCCATCAATAGGACAAATATTGAGCACAAAGCTTCTTGCGCCTGAAGATTTTGCAACGGGACTGCTTTCAGAAAAAGGCATTAAGAAGCATAAGGTGTCTTTGGGTCAAATGCTTGGTAAACCAAATCACGATATACCCTTGAGTTGGAAGGTTGAAAGAGAAGGCAGCCGCAAGCAGCTTCCTGGAAAGAGGAAGAAGTTTGGATTTGCCCGCTTGTCTCTGCTTTTGACAAAACAAAGCAAGAAAAAGAAGCAGCCAACTCAAAACTCGAGATCATTTAGCAATTAGGTCCGCATTTCATTTAGCGCTAACTTGTTTTTTATTTTTATTTTTTAATTTATTAGACCGGCTGGTTCTCCTCTGTCCTGTTCCCATTTTTTAACTTTCCTGCTATGCGGATGTATTTGATTGTGTTGGCTATTTTACCGTTTGGCCCCTTTAGGCTTTTGTGAATGATATTCATTTCATATATGGAGTTGCTAAGGTGAAATGGGTGCTAATTGTGAATGTTTTTTGTTATATATATATTTTTTTCACATTGACCAGCCTTGTGAGATTACCTTGGAAAGCTGTCCGTCCTGTTGGCTCAGGTATTGCTATTTTATGCGGTACATAATTTTGAAGGGATGCGGCCCTTACAACGATGCTATAGTGAATAGACAAAAGAAAAAGAAAAAGACAGAAAAACCTAACTGCTGTCTACTGGTACTTTCTAACTTTGTCACCTGTTTTCCTGCGTAACAACGTTATGTGAAATATGCTTCCAAAGTCTAAACCCAAGAAGGCCGCCCCAAAATGCTGTGAGTTCCGGATAGATGATTCCTGGCTCCTGGGCCTGCCTTTCTTTTTCTTTTTCTTTTTTGGGTTTTTGCCAATGATGAGTGCAGGGCCTCTACAACAAATGCGTCGGTAAAAAGATCTGCATTATAAGCCATACTCCTAAAAATTGGATCAGACTGAAAATCTATTGTGAATTTGGTCCATTTTGTTTAAAAAATTAGATAAACTTGAAAATTGAAAATAAAAAAATGTTTTGCTTGGTTGATCTCGACTGGCTGACCGTTCGTGAACTGAGTAAATATTGGTTAATTTTTTTTATTTTATTTTAATACTATCTTATTTATTTTTATATAACATAAAAATATTAATTAATTTTTTAAGAAAAATTGACCCTTTGAACTATAAGGTTTGGATCGATTTCGAAACTTATGGGATAGCCAACTCTATATTAAGTTGTTTTCTTGACGATGATTCCAATTGAATATACAGTATCCCATTCCTACGGCCTTTATAACCCTCATTAGGATCTTCCGCATTAGGTTCCATACTCTCTCTGACTTAACGGAGCAACAACCTACACGGCTCAAAAGGTGGCGTGGCGGGTTTGACAATCTAATGTGGTTGAGTCCTTTCTTGTCCGTTTCCTAATCCGCCCCCGTTGACACGTAAACAAGAGGCGTAGTTGCTAGCTCATTAGTCATTGTGTTACTCTTTAAAAAAAAAAAAAAAGGGAAAAAAGAAATTACTTACTGCAACGACCTAAAAAGAAATTAGCCAAAAACAATAATATTTATTCCTACTCAAATTTCTCTACTTTTCTTGATTATGTTATGTAAAATTAAAAATTATTTTTACTGATAATAATAATAATTTTTGCCAATTGGATCAAAGTCCGTGGCCCACAGCCGAAACGAGAATTCCATCAATTACATTACGTTATCAGTATCATTATATAAATAATAGTTGGCTCAAGATCGCTTTGCCCACCAACCGGTCCACCACCACGACGCAGAGAGTCCGTTTTCTAAACAATTGGTGCCGGGGAACCCCTTTTATTCTTTTTATTTTTGTGTTCTCAACTTGGGTTCGATCAAGACCCACAACCCGGCAAATCTTCAGGAAGGTAAATCATCGATCCTTTCTTCCTGGATTTTTTTTTTTTTTTTTTGTTTCTTTCTGTTTGGTCGTTCAGAAGTATCTGCCAATTTTTCAACCTCTGAAGCTGAAATTGCCTTAAAACAAAGACTAGAAAAAGAGCAACTCTAATTTTCTCTTTCAGGATTTTGATCGATACTGTCCATAACTTCAGGTATTATGGATGTGAAAGCTGGGCTTTTGTTCCTTCTTGTATTGGGTGCTGCTGGTTGGGCTTGTGCTGCCAGAGAGTTGGCAGACGTTGAGACTCTTGGTACAATTACGGAGACGGTTGTTTCCGATTTCTCAGGTAACTTTTTCAACTGTTTTTCCATAGTGTTAAACAAAAAATTTTATGATCCTTTATGCCTGTGGTTTGGCTTCTTTTTTTCTTTTTAATTTGAAGGGAAAGATTGTAACCTTTTGGTTGCGATGTTGAGGGAATATGTTGAATAGCCTTTCTCATTTAAATTCCTTTGTGTTTGTAGTTGCCAATCAGGATTCCTTTATGATTGTAGAGGTTGAAACCCAAGGTCCAGGAGAAGCTATCCATAATAACCGAGTTTGCACATTATGTGAGGAGTTTGCTGCCGAGGCCATTGGTTACCTGGGTGAAAACAAGACCCAGACTGAGATTATTAACATCCTTCATGAGTCCTGCTCTCGTGTTCCTTCATTCAAGGAACAGGTGGCTTAACCCTCTCCCCCATTTTCTTTTTCCTGCATGTTGTTTTTGTTTTCCCACAAAGATTTCACTCTGCATAGACTAAAATAATGGCTCAATCGTTAGCATAATATTGTCCACCTCTGTTTGTTTATAATTTTTCTGTGGTATTAATGGAGCAGCAAATTACTCCATTCACCAAAGCATCAATGTTGTAACCCTTGGCTCTTCAAGGCAAGGGGTTGCCAGACTAAATGATCTCAATTTCTTCTGGTGGTCAGAGGTCCAGAGGATGAATGTTCTTCCTCCTGATCATTTGCTTTAAGTGTGAATGAGCATGTTATCTATAAACGAATATGGCTTTAGACATCTTTTAGCTGCTAAAATGCCTTCATCACTTATTAAGGCCGAGGGTTTCCTGAGCATATGTGCAGCCTTTTATGAAAGTTCATTACTCAATAAGGACTCTAATTGCTGCATAAAGCCTTTAAACAGAAGTGAATTGGAGCTCCCTTGAACTAGAGAGTTTAGAGGTTGGCGTCAATTGCATTGTATGTATTGATAATAGACTAATTTTTTAACTTGGTCAGTTTAATTTCTTGGTCAACTCTCATAAATACTGATTGGGTGGTTGTAGTGATTGAATTGTACAATTTCTGTTATGCAACTAATAATAGAGCGTTTCTGCCCATTCTTTGAAGTCCTTTTTAGTTGGTTGCTGAGTAGTAGGTTTTTGCTGAATTGATTCAGCCCGTAGAGCTTGTAAACATAGTCTCAGTGTCTTTTTTCTTGAAAAATTTATTCTCATGGTCTTACTTTTTTGTTTATCATCTCAGTGCCTTACTTTGGTGGACTACTATGCTCCTCTCTTCTTCACAGAGGTTTCCTCAATACAGCCTGAAGATTTCTGTCAAAGGGTCAATCTTTGTCAACAAAAGGTAATTAGGTTATCAGAAATCAATGAAGATAGCTGTGGAATCTGTCAGCATGCAGTTTCAGAAGTATTAATCAAATTAAAGGACCCTGACACACAGGTTTGTTCCTGCCCTATTGACTAGTAAAAAGAAGTTACACATTGTCCACACTTTAGTTTTTTTACACACTGTTTCATGTAATTTCTATGCTTGACATCTGTGCTATCTCTGCTAAATTATTTCTTATGGTGGGCACTTTTAGATTTTAACACCTTGAGAATAATAAGATCATATTTCAGGCGAACATAATCATTTTTTGGAGCATCTTATGGTTTCTTTTGTTTTTGACTCTCTTAAGGTCAGACTATGTATGTAATAACTGCTGCAATACTGAACACATTAGTCACCCAATGTTCAATTTTCTGTTTTGTGATCAACCTCTAGCCTGATCCAAAGCTGACCACTCATATGATGCTTTGTATGTGACTACCTAGTTACATATAGCTTTATTGATAGTTGATCTGTGTCCATTTTTAAAATACAAGGCTTTTCACCGTCTCATGTGGAAAGAAGAAGGTGATAAAGGAGGAAAAGCTTACTCTTTGTCTTTCGATATTTTTCCCTCAACCCTACCTCCTAGCACCCTTTCTTGTATGTTGAATAGGCAATTATTCGCAGACAATGACTTAATTGTCTTTTTGCTTTTATGGCAGCTGGAGATAATTGAGGTGCTTTTGAAGGGGTGTAATTCCATGAACAGCTATGCACAGAAGGTGAGAACTTAGAATGGTACTTTGTTAGTCTGTTGATGTGATCCCATTGATTGATCACTGTTTACTTGTGGTTCTACAAAGGGTAGGCATTTTTACTATTGTGGGTTGTGAAGATCACCCACAAGGAACTGCTTATAATTATAAAAATAATATTTAATGTCTAAATTGTCAGCATTTCTCTTTTTTTATTTTTTTTCGTGGTGGCTGACGTGCTTGATGAAGGATAGAAGAAACATCGAGTTTTACTCTTCCTTGGCACCACTTATCAATATATTGTTGACCCCTCTCTCTCACTCTTTTTTTTTTCTAACTTTTTCAATTTTTGCAGTGCAAGAAGTTGGTTTTTGAGTACGGTCCTCTTATCCTGGTCAATGCAGAGCAGTTTCTGGAGAAAACAGACATCTGCACCATGTTGCACGCTTGCCCCAAACAATCAACCGTGTTAAAGGCTGATTCATAAACGTTGTGCAAGACATCATCTAGAACGAAGACAACCCACACTTCAGACTGTTATTGTGATACTTTCATCATTAAATGTCGTGTGTAAGATAAAAGAACCAACAACGATATTGCTCAATTGTGCCAAGTATGGCTGTCCTGTAGTTTCATAGCTGTTTGAAAATTCCTGATCTTCATGTAAATTTCAATTCTACACCTTGCTGAAAAAAAAATCTTGGTAGAATCACTTAAAAAGTTTCGGGTTTTGGGATCTGGAAAAAGGAATGTGATCTGTTTCAATCAAATTCGTAACAAGTTTTATCTTTGTATCGAGATGTTATGCATTCAAGCGGACAGTTTCTTTAAGAACATGTCAAGAAGGATCAACGCAACTCGGCACCCAAGCAAGCATCCACACATTCCTCCAACTTGCCGATCAACCAATCGTGCCAAGCAACCATCATCTACCTACGAAACGAAGGAAAGATGGCTGCTTTCTTGATGATTATTATCTTAGCAAAACCAAGCTATAGATCTCTGAAATGAGCGTTTTAACCCCAATAATACTAACCAAGATTAAATATTTCAATTGGATTAATTAAAAAACGACTTTTTTTGGGGGGGGGGGGGGGGTTGTGGGCCTTCGAAACTGTGAAGCCGCTGATTAAACGTAAATCTAGAGATGAAGTGAGATGAAGTGTCATGATGACCTCTCATTGTGATAAGCACGAACCAAAGATTAGATTAATTAACTTAGAAGACAATGAATTTTGATGGCACATCCAAGATTCTTGAACCAAATTGTTGTTTTTGGTAATTGATTTTGTAATCAATGTACATCTATTTAATTTTATACTCTTTTTTCTTCTTCTTCTTCTTCTTAGAAACTATTTAATTTTATATTAACTTTGTCTGAATTTGTATAAACTCTTTGGAAGATAACAAGTTTGGTATAATAATATACAACAGCACAGCCCCATTTCCAAAACCATTAAAGAATGTACATGTTTAGCATGGCAGTATCTAACATCAATTCTTAATTTCTTATATTAGAAAAAGAATCGGTGTGATGATAATCATGAATGATTGCTGTTGACAGGGTGACACGTCCTGCAAGCGAATGAACATTATCATCAACAAAAGTAAGAAAACACCATCATTGAGAAAAAGATGGGAAAAAAAAAGAAAGAAAGCCCATTTTAAATGAACACTCTAATATTAATGCATGCACGAGCCAGCAATGCATAACAATGCGTATGCATACACGTCCTCAGCCGCCTGATCATCGTCATCCAATGTTTATATTATTACAAATATTGCCGTTTAAGATTTTGGGCAGCAATTGTAAATACATCGCCAGCTCAGTAACAATACCCTTAAATTGGATTGAATAACATGTCATAAGCGCAGACATATAGATTATGTTATAAATAAATAATATATATATATATATATATATATATATATATATTGGCCGAATGTAAATGGAGAAGTGATTTTTTTTTTCTTAACGGCAAATAAAAGGTGCTTTTCAAATATAACGGTGATTGGGTTATTTATGTTATAATTTTGAATTTGAAACTGAGTTCCTATTACTAATAACAAACTTAAAATTTAATACAGAAAATATTGAGATATAATTTTTATTTTATTAAGAGAGTAAAGAGTAATAAAAAGACAGTCCAAATTAATATAAAAAAAAGCATATCATGTTACAGTCAGACTAGCGTCAGACTAGTACCTCGAGTATAAATGAATAGGTCATTTGACTCATTGTAGAATGTGCATCAGCACGTAGTAGCACTCGTCCGAAATATTTCGTATCTGCTTTCAATCCAAAGAAGAAAACTCTTGTTCACCAACGAAGAACCCAATTGGTAAATTAAGGTTTCTGTCTTTCCTTCAGTTTTGCCACTCTCTGTTCTGTTTGACATCAAGATCTTTGTAACTTGTTGAATTTACATGATTTCAGTTTATTGCGCTTTTGAGTTGCATTTGTTATGTTTATATCTGTGTAATTTTCATTCTTTCTTTCTTCCCCCACCTCCCCCTTTTGTGGATTTTCTGATTGTATGTTTTATTTTGGGTTCGTAATATTTTCTTGTTCCGTTTCTTCTTCATCCTAGCCTATAGCATTGCTGCTGTGCTTTGAGCAGCTATACCCTCGATTTATCTTTTTTTCTTTTCTGTTTTGGTGCTTTGGAGGGCTAAAAGATCCAAGTATTATGAGGAAATTTAACTCCCTGGAATCCTACAGGGCATTTGCGCTCTCATCTCCTCTTTATAGATTATTGTTTTTATTATTATTATTATTATCTTTTGTGTTGCTGAATAAAGCCACAGCATGATCAGATCACGAGAGAAAAGATTCATGTCATTGATCCCCACTAAAATTGGGAACGGGGCTTTTTTTAGTTGTTTTGTGTTACTGAAAATTGATAGCAGAAAACTAGAGGCAGAGCGCTACTCTAAGCACACAATTTTTCTGCATCCCATTTTTTTGATTTCCAATTTATATTTGATATTTTGTTTCCCAGTAGTAGACTGGTAGTCAAAATCTATGGAGTTCCAAGAGTTTGTTACTTAGCAGTTGTTCTGACTTTCTCCCAATCTCCCATTAATGCGATGTTGTTGTTCTGTTTTATTTTTTTCTTTTGGTCTATTGCAAGCAGCCGATACAATTGCTGCTATATTGAAAATTCAACCCCGTTTTCTGTTGGTTTTCTCAGGATTTTTTAGTTGATCATAAAAATCCAGGGAATGCGGAAAGATGTGCTTGAACAACAGGTTCCTCTCTGAGATTGATGAGGTCATAGCTCCATTTGGGTTGCCTTGGTATGTCCTCCATGAGACTGAAAATTTAATTCACAGTCCACTCAGTTTCCGTGCCAAAATTCATAGTGTGCCTAAAAATACCAGAGCATATGTGATGTCAAAGTATGATATATGTGAGGATGGTTGGTGTTTTAACTTCCTTGAGATCAGTTTCTCTACATGTATCCCAGTAACAGGTGTGTTATATTGTGTCCAAAGTGTGTAGCTTGAAATGGAAAACAAGGCAAATATGTTGCTGCAAAGGTATGAGATAGGGAAATTGTTGGGCCAAGGAACCTTCGCCAAAGTTCATCATGCGAGGAGTCTTAAAACCGGGACAAGTGTGGCAATTAAGATTATTGACAGAGAGAAGGTGTTTAAGGTTGGGATGACGGAGCATATTAAGCGAGAAATTTCGGTCATGAAACTAATCAAGCATCCAAACGTGGTAGAATTTTACGAGGTAATGGCCACAAAGACAAAGATTTACTTTGTTATGGAATATGCTAAAGGTGGTGAACTCTTCAACAAGGTAGCAAAGGGAAAGCTCAGGGAGGATGCTGCAAGGAAGTATTTTCAACAGCTGATCAGTGCAATTGATTACTGCCACAGCAGAGGAGTATGCCATCGTGATTTGAAACTAGAAAACCTACTGCTCGATGAGAATGAGAATCTAAAGGTTTCAGATTTTGGATTAAGTGCCCTTGCCGAATCTAAGCAGCAAGATGGGCTGCTTCATACAAGCTGTGGTACCCCTGCTTATGTTGCTCCGGAAGTGATAAACAGAAAAGGATATGATGGGTTCAAAGCTGATATTTGGTCATGCGGGGTGATCTTATATGTTTTATTGGCTGGCAATCTCCCATTCCATGGTTCAAATCTGATGGAGATGTACAGAAAAATTGCAAAAGCAGACTTTAAATTTCCCAGTTGGTTTCGACCAGATGCGAGGAGGCTTCTATCAAAGATTCTGGATCCGGATCCTAACACCAGGATATCCATGCCTAAAATAATGGAAAATTCTTGGTTCCGAAATGGTTTAGGATCCGAAATCCTAATTTCTGAGACAGAAGTCAAAGAACTGGCTCCTCTGGATAGTGAGTCCGTGTTTAGTGTGAATGAGAATAACTGCACTGTTGCAGAATCAAAGGAAGAGTTAACAAAGCCTTGTAACCTGAATGCTTTTGACATCATCTCCTATTCTGCAGGATTTGACTTGTCTGGCTTGTTTGAAGATAAAGGACAAAAGAAAGAAGTGCAGTTTATGTCTGGCAGACCTGCTGGGACCATCGTATCTAAGTTAGAAAACATTGCCAGGCATTTGAAGATGAAAATAAAGAAGAAGGACGCTGGTTTTTTGAAGTTAGAAGGATCAAGAGAAGGCAGGAAAGGTGTCCTGGGCATTGATGCTGAAATCTTTGAGATCACCCCATGTCTCCATCTGGTGGAAATGAAGAAGTCCAACGGAGATACGCTAGAGTATCAAATGGTTTTGAAGCAGGAGATCAGACCTGCGCTTAAGGACATGGTTTGGACTTGGCAAGGGCAACATCTGCAACAAGAGGAGCAACAGGAACAGCAGTAAGGCTATAACCCAGGGCTGTCTCATCGTTAGGACTCTAGAGATATGGATGCTTTTCATTGTGGCAAGCCTGCCATCTATTTCAGTGTATGTTTTGAACATGTATGAACACTAATCTTGAATAACATGGTACCGGTATGAAGTGTTCAAAAACAGCGTTTACGGTAAGGAATTGAAACACAGAGACATCTTTGTTGTTTTTCTCAACTCGAACTTTGGCAACTTGAAAAATTGGGCTAATTTTATTTTCCGTTGTGACAAAAAAGAAAAATGTGGGAATCTCCGTGTTAACAGATCGGATTTACCTAGGAATTTTTATTTTTTATGATTATTTTGAAAACGGAGCGCAAGCTTTAGAAAATATAACAAGAAAGGAAACAACAATGGAAAAGATTTTAGACAGGAGCAAATATGGGTTAGTATTCATCTTCACTGGAGATCCATCCACATTCCATTCTCCGAAACAACAAAAATTCCCTCAAAATGGGAATAACCCCCTCCACCGGACAAAAGAAGCTATATATTTTTAGTGCGAAACCCAGCTGACCATGTGATGCACAAGTGAACGCATGGCACGAATATTCCTAATCTAGGTTAACGCAAATTAACGTCAATCTCCCTTACAAAAAAGAAGAGAAGGAAGATACAAATGGGGTCCAGTATTCTAGACTCTCCTCTTAAAAAGGGGCATTTTGCCTCTCAGAACCGAAGGATGTGAAATTGGGTCCCCTCGTACTGTCAACATTTTTCAATCAAATGACCAAAGCGACCGTACATCCCGGGAAGGGAATAAACCCCCAATACCGGGTCTTGGCACGGATGACTTGACATCACTCTCTTCCGAACCTTGCATAGCCCATTCTTTACTGCTGAAACAGAACAGAATTGAACCAAGGATCAGATTACTGCAAACGCATTCTAAACTACAAAGTAATTCAAAACCATGGGAAGGAACTATTCTCAAACAGACAACAGAAAACAAATTGAATGATAAGAAAAGGAGGGAGAAGGCAGAGACCAGTAAATGAGACCTCTCAAGAATAATATTACCCATATGTAAAATGTACGTGCGTACACAAGCACCCAAAAACAAAACCATTCCATCTGAAGACCTCATACAAAACAAGATCATAATTCTCAGAGGCATAAGATCTCTAATCAGAAATCAAAGTTTGCTCCATTGCAAGTGCAGATCCCTATACGTTTTTAAATCAGATATAACTGAAGAGGCTAAGTGAATTCACAAAATAGCAGTAGCCAATGGATTAAGGTCTCTAACCAACCACTGGATCCAAGTCAAGTATTCAACTGAGTGTAATAAATAGACAAAAATATAGAAACATTAAAGGGGGGAAAAAAAAACCAACACGAGCATTTCTTGTCACATGGTGAGCAGCATCCTAGATGTGAAAAATGCACTTTCAAATTTAACCATCTGGGCGACTATGCCTCCATCTTCTTCTATATCTGCGCGCTTTTTTCTTCTTCTTTTTTTTTTTTTTTTTTTTTTAATATATGTAACAACCTGTAAACCCTGGGAGGATTCGAACTTACATGGAATGGTGAAAATTCAAAAAGAACCCTTAAAAAGTTACTAATTTAAACTGCAGTTCCAAATTGAACTATCTGGTTATTTGCTTCAAAGTGCACCCTTAGATATGCACCAATGTGTGCCTCTTGTAATGACCTGTCAGCTTTAGGAAGATCAACACTGTCTAAGTGGGGTGAAGACTGCAAAATTCAATACTACCCATGATGAAAGATATTTGAGACTTATTTGATTTTTTAAAGACTTTGATGTGGGGATTAGTTACTAGTTCCCCCTGGTTCATTCTCCAAATGAAGTATAGTACTCCTACAATTAAAAAGAATGCTGTAACAAACAGTAGAACTAAAGGTAACATCTGACCAGAAAATTAAAAAAAGGTCGGAAACAAAGCATAACCATCAAACTCAACAATGTTTGATTGTTGACATGCATAATATTAACGTTCATCTTATTAAAGTTGGCTACACTTGGTTGAGCCTTTATCAATCTCTAGAAGCTTCAACACTGGAAACATAATATAAAATTTTCCATTATCATCACACAAATGCAGCCAATATCATACATTAGCAACTTGGATGAAAAAGAGGGTCAACATGTAGATGATGTACTCACCTGGACCAAGAACTGGCTGTAGGCAGATCAAAATAATGGTTGGCAGCAGTTTGAGTGGGAGTCCCATAAATCATTTCATTCTGGGCACTGCCCTCCTGAGATTTGAGAGAGAAATGGCTATTGTTGCCAGATAATGGTGGGCAAAGGCCATTCTGCAACCAAGGATCATTATTAACTGATCCAATCACTGGACAGAATTCTCCACTATTCTGGCCATTTCCAAGAAAAACCTTCTGAGGAGAAGGAGTGCCAGAAAGAACCTGGTCATCTTTGGTAAACAACGATGCCATAGTTTTCTGAGAGGAAGGTAACAAAACATCTTCCCTGGCTGATCTATTCTGCTCTGGGGGTAAAAGCCAGCTTCCAGCACCAGCTACCAATCCTAGACCATCCTGACCACCAAGGGGAGAACTGTTCCACATTTGCCACGTTCTGTTCTCATTCACATGCACATCATTTACTGGTGACATGTATAAATCTTGGGCCTTAGGAGTAGTCAACCAACTGGAACCCAAAGCATTATGTGTTTCATCAGCAACTCGTAATCGTGACAAAGGAGACTCAATTGGTGCTGGCTTGCTTATTTCAGTAGATGCTGGTAAATTCCTCAAACCATGAGACCTTGCCAGTCCCATATCTGACGCAAAACCAGTCCCCTTGTCCAACTGAAAATTTTCAAGTGATTCTGAAATCGGCCCAAGCAATGATGCTGGATCAGGAACATAACATGGATCTTCAAAAAGCTCTGGTTCTTCAGGTATAGGTTCATGGCCTCCTGCAACAACACGAGGGAAGATGGGTTCCATGGGAGGTGAGAATCCTGAACTAGAGCTGTGTAGATTTGGATATGTAGAGGTAGTAAATAGTGATGGCAGCCCCAAATGTATGGGATTATCAAATGATCGAATAGAAGGTTTTGCAGGTAAATGAGGGCTTTGAGCTTCTGTCTGGGGCTTTGAGTTTGGTCTACTAATGACATTTGCATTTGAGGATGAAGGAACGGATGCAGAACGTATAAATAATTGTTGCCATGATTTTTTTGGTGCTGCCTTCGGTTGTGGCTCTGAGAGAACCTGCCATGAACATTTAAAGATTATGGGACTATTTTACATCATTATTGCAAAGATAAACCAGCACCTCCTAAACTCAGTACCTCAATGTGCTCATTGACTCAAGAATAGGAAGCTCAGCAACATAACAATAAATATCAACATAGTCATAATAGTAGCTATCATAAACTTATTAAATTACTCAGGAATTGCTTATCAAACATAATTTTCTAAAATTTGTTGATCAAGCAAATACAAGAAATGAGGAGAAATAATTATTTTTGCAAGCCTTACTCTAGCTACCAGGAAGCTTATTAAAACAAACTGAAAACAACTTCAGAAAGACTTACAGGGCAGTTGACATTCTTATCAACTCCATTCATGGTTGACTTCTCAACTAAACGCTCAGGGGGGCACGCATCTCTCCTGTGGGCAGGAATATGAACAGGATCTACAGAACTATTGAACTTATTATCTTTTGCAACAGTAGCATGTGTATTCACAGTCTTACCAAAGAAAACACTTCCACTAAGTGCTCTAGAAGAAGACAAAAAAGTGCCTTTCATTCGATCCAGATACCTTGCTCCAGTACCCCCCTTGTTAAAATTACTTGAATAAGTATTCTTTAACCCATGTGCTGATTCAATGTTCTGGCCCTTTGAAATATCAGTCCCAGATCTCTCCCGATGATCAATTTCATTCTTCTTCTCAAAGTCCCGCTTCTGCTCACCTTCCTTACCAGCCTTCTTTTCAAGCTCTTCAGCATCAGAGTTGCTCTTACTAGATCCTCTGTCTTTCTCTTTCCTTCTCTCATGACGCTTCCTTTCTGCTTCCCTCTTTTTATCTTTCTCTCTACCAGCTGATGACAATTGTCTGCAATGTTTTTCAGCTTCCATTATCTCATCCCTCAGCCTTCTACGTTCTTCAACCAATCTTGCAACCTCCTCCCTTTGCTTTCTCTCTTCCTCCTCTAGAAGCTCTTTCTCTAACCTAGCCTGTCTCCTTTCTTCAGCTTTCCTGCGTGCCTTCTCGCCTCTACTCTCCTGATAATTAGTCCCATCTTCAGCCCTCTTAGTCAATATGCCTCTATGATCAGCATCAGAAGAGGCATTGTCATTTGATGAACTAACTCTAAAAACCTTTATCCAAAGCCACCTAATGCTGAAGAAAAAACATGTCAGTAGCTTGCATGCAAACATTAAGATACCTGAATAAGACTCCTCTGCTGAGCAATTCTCATGCCCCCAAAAAATTCCATTCCCACTCTTTTGCCGATAACTAGACTTCACTGAAATAGATTCAGCCACCCAATGACCATTTTCTAACCAAACCTGATTGCACATCCATCCATGATCAGACCAGGCCTTGCCATTCAATATCTTTCCACCCTTTCCAACCAGGTCCTTAATAATCCCAGAATTTGACATCCCCAGCCCACGCGGCATGGGCAAGTCTAACACTGGTCTCTTAGACACATGCCCGCAATAAGAACACATGAATTTACCACCACCTGGATTCTGATCCCTATATGGAGTCAAGCAGTTCCTACACTTCCGTGTAGCAGTCTTCCGCAGCTTCTGCAGTTCAATTGCTTCAGATCTCTTTCTCTCCCTTAAATGTGCATTTCTACGCATCCTCCAAGCAGATAGCTGAGGCATCAAAATCTCATACCAAAAGAGAGTGACCAAAAGCACAAAAACACAAGCAAGTCTCGGTGATGTAATCTCAAATCGAAAAGCAGGTGGCAATAGCTGAGAGAGAGCCCAAAATCCTATAAGAGGAATTACTAACCAAGGTAGCATCATAGCAACCCGGCGAGACCACTTCTGGATCACACACAGTATACACATTATCCTCTTAGCCCACACCTATCTTCCACGTATTGAATCCAGCAAATAACAAACTCCAGAAAATGGAGACAAAATATATCCCCTAGCCAAAGTGTCCCTCCCCGAAACCAATGCAGCAAATTGAAAACCCTAACCCTATCTCCTCGTCCGAAATCTAATTACCAATAAAGAGCGATTCGTCGGAGCTTCAAGAACCCTAAAAATCAGAAAAGAAAAACCGAAATCCATCAAAACAATCGCCAAAAATAATTAATAAAAAAACACAGAGACACAATCCAACGTTACCATTTCAAACTAAAAAAAGAAAAAAAAAAAGAATAAAAATCGAGAGATTAGCCACAGAAGAACCGAGCTCCAGAAACGGATTAGATTTAGGATATCCAAAACAGAAGTTATCGTGTGGAGCTGAGACTAATGCGAGAGAAAGACAAGAGAAAATAGAAAAGCTTACAGATTGGACGTCCATGAAGATTGATGTCTGTCGTTTGGGTTGAAATGAGAGTCCCAAAATAAAGATGGGCGGCGACGAGTCGGGTTCGGATGTCGAATCGGGTCGAAGCTCGGCTCGTTCTTACCAGCGGGGAAGAAGTTACAGTGCTTGAATTATTTTTCCGGGAGAAAAAAAGATGAGAGAGACAGAGACGGAAAAAAGAAAAATTGCAAGTATCTAAGCAAAACAAATTATATAAGCAATCTCTTGTTTGAACGGCGACTCTTTTTTCCGGATTATTTATTTATATTTAATTTATTTTTACCAGTTTTTCACCTTTTCTTTATTCTCTCTCTCTCTCTCTCTCTCTCTCTCTCTCTCTCTCACACACACACACACACTCTTTTTTTAATTGTAAATTAAGATTCAAAAAGGGGAATGTAACTGAAAGTCTTTGAATTGTCTTTTTTTTTTTATTTTTACCAGGGTGTTAATTTCTTTTTTTACTGAAGTGAAAAATAATAATAATAAAAATAAAAAATCTAAAGAACGTTCATGAAAGAAATATACTCAATTATTGAAGTATTTGTTTGGCGATTACTACTAAATTATTATTATAATAACGGCAACTACTACTATTCATTTATTTATTGCAAAAAATTTGGAAACTTATGGAAAGACCTCCACTTTTGTCTTGTTTAGTAACAATAGCTAAAATTACGAAAAGACTGAATTTGCCTTATTTATATGTAGTTTTTTGAACAAAAGTGGTGGGTCTTCCGCTCGTTACATTCATTTTGGGAATTATTAAAAAAAAAAAAACAGTTTTTGTCAAAGTTAAACAGCTGAAAAAAAATTTTAAAAAAAAAAAATCCAAGATTTAACCCTCGTCCTTCGCCACGGCGACTTGATACGTTTCCTCTGGTCATTGGTTACTTCTTTTTCCCCGTTATGTAAGTTAAGTACATAAGATTTTTATACAGCGATTGACCAAGCTAATTAATATTTAATATATTATTTTTTTAAAAAAAAAATAAATTAGCAGAAAAAAAAAAAAGAAGACACCTCATAAACATTGAAATAAAATATTTATCTAAAGAAATAAAAATGAAAATTAAGTTGACGTTCAATACTATTTTATGATAATTTATTCCGGTATCTTTGACTGCTTCAATTTTATTTTTTTTTATAGAAGTTTCTCTGGTAAACTCTCTAGAAATGTCAAATGAGAGCAGGGAAATCAAGAAAATATCAATCCTCAGTTGCTTTCGCGGCTATAATTCCATCGAACATATTAACGAATAATCGCTCCCTTACAATATGGCTGACAATCAAATCGCTGGCATTAAAAAATTCAATTGGTCTATGCAACGGCAGCGTGTGATTCTTACCAAATATATTAATGTCATGCGCATATTGCATAGGACATGCTACTACCAATCGTTTAGTTACAATATTAAAAGTCGTTCTTAGACTATAAATTTTAAGTTTAAATTTATGTCAAAGACTTACCAAAGAGCATTCACGACAGAATGCTTCTAAAAAAAACAATATCTAAGCCTATAAAAACAATCCAATCAAGATCTTTTGTCTGACCATTATCACATTTAATTAGTTCTCTATAAATGACATAAAATCAAAATTTAAAATGAAAAAAAAAAGAAAGAAAAAATATCATTCTCTATTTTAATGTTGCGATAGGTACCATGAAGTTTCAGTTTTTGTTTTTTTTTTTTTTTTGTTTTGTTTTTGTCTTTTTTTTTTTTTTTGTTTTTCAAGTTGTATTAATTTTATTTATTAAATCCGGCTAAATAGGTGTTGAAAAATAGAGACAATATAATACGAATGAAAATTATTTGAGACGTTCTTAACAATGAATAATGGTTGTTTTCACATAAATAATATCCCATAACATCATAATCTGTTTTGACTAATATACATTATAAATAATAAAGAAATAAACACAATACTAATACTAATTTGGTTAATCCAACAAAACCAATAAATTTAACTAACATAATCTTAAATAACTTAAAATGTTTTGAGCAAGTTTGGTTTGCTGCATAAAGTTACTTCAAGTCTCTTATATCATATTTAGATTTTGAATCATTTTCATGAGGTATAAAATAAATTTTATTCTATAAATAATAAAAATAAGATTTCTTATTTTTAATTTGGCATACAAATTTTTTTTTTATAAAAAAAAATTACTTAATTTCTAGCAATAGGTTTCATACCAAAATCAATAATCCATAAGCTGGTTCAAGATTGGAACCATTTTTTTAGTTGTAGATTTTTTAAATTTGATTCTCTTAAAAATAACTCAACAGAAAATTTGAGGAAAAAAATAAAATATAATTTTGTTAAACATAAAATTAAGCGTCTGTTATAATTCAAAAAAAAAAAAAAAAAAGAGTAGAAAGACACAAAATTGAGCGTCCGGTACGTTTACAAAAATTAAGGAGAGCCATTATATTTTGTTATCACTCGGGGCTCTGTTCTTACGTTGTGCAAGGTTAAATATATATTTTTTTACAATTTTAATTAAATTGATATAATTTTTAAAATTAACTCAATTATATGTATTTATCTTTTGTTTTTTCCAGCAACTAATTTTCATTCATTCAATTTTTTCATATCAATTAATCTTATGATTACATAATTAACAATTACATGTATATATTTAATAATTAATATGTTGGAAAGCTTAGCATAATGGCATAGCGGAAGATATAAGAAGACTATTCTAATAATATCTTATTGTAAACAATAATTTTTGTCATAACTCATTAACTTAATTATATTCATTTGCCTTTGTGTATTAATATTGATGGAAACATGACTTATAGTAATTTAATTTTCAATAATTAACTTGCTAAAAATTCCTCATTATACCATTGATATATAGCTCTGGTGATATTATGTTTCAATTTTCTTTGCAAAAGGCACCTTACGATTCCACATAAAAAGGGGGTTTGACAAAATTGAGAACAAGAATCCAGACGTAAATTGCTTCGTAAAGGAGTTGTCTTCAATAAGCTTCCTTTGTTGTCCTCTTATTGCATTTTGGAACTAAAGTGCCGTTGCTTTGTCTGCCATAAATGCGTAAAATTAAGGAACAAAAAAAGTACGTAGTTGGTCATGTATCAATGGGACCCAAGAGTTAGCAGCATACATTGGGTCTGCTGTTTAACAATGGCGGCAACTCCATCGCTAAGAGCGAAGCTACGGGCAAAACCATCTGCGTCAGCTCAGTTAAATTCTTATATGGCAGGCAGCACAGTTGGGAAACACTTTAAGCTGGCAGAAGGAGAGACCACGTTTACCACCGAGCTACGAGCCCGGACGGACACGTTCCTGAGAATGACCTATATCCTAGCAGTGAACGCCAACTTCCTCGCCGACTCCGATGGCACTTGCAGTGTATCTGATTGCATCCCACTGTGCTCTGACCCAAAAACTCCTCCCCACAAATGCCCACCACCTGATGAGTCGTGTAAATTCTATCCAGTCAATCACGGATACCTGGCCTCCCTTCAGAGGATCCGCGAAGATCTTATCGTAGCCACCATTGCCTCTTCGTTTATGGGCTGTCTCATGATGGGTTTAGTCGGTAATCTTCCTTCGGCTTTGGCACCAGGGATGAGCGCACACGCTTACTTTGCCTACACGGTGGTGGGTTACCGTGGGTCTGGCAAAGTGCCTTACGAAAGTGCCCTGGAGGCCATTTTCCTTGAAGGGTTGATCTTTCCGTTGATTTCTGCGATTGGGTTGTGCACGAAGCTAACTAAATTGATACCCAAACCGGTTCGGATAAGTTGCTCGGCAGGAACCGGTTTCTTTCTTGCTGTTACTGGGCTTCAGCGTCATCGGGGAATTGGGCTTGTGGGCTTCGGCCCACTGACTACGGTTACAATTGGAGCGTGCCCAATACCATCCCTCGTAAAATTGGGGCTGACGGCAACATCACCTTAATACAGCGATGGAGAACCCAAAATTTTGGTGTGGCATTGTTGGTTTGGTCATAATTCCGTATTCCCTGGTGACAAATGTGAAGGGTGCTATGATATACGGTACAGTCTTCGTTACGGCCACTTCATGGTTCCGCAATACACCTATCACGGATTTCGCTCAGACAAATTCCAGAAATATGTCATGCCAATACTTCAAGAAAGTGATCGATGTGCCTATCATTATCAAAACCGCGGAGGGCCAATGTTTTGCATACATGTCTGATGGTGCATCGATTATGATAGGATCGTTGGTTGGCTACATTAGCCAAATCATCGACGGGGATACGAGAAGGAGAGAGAACAGGCCTAACTGCACGCTGTTGTTGGCGTCGATTGCTGCGTGGGCAATAGGGCCACCGTTCATTTGGGTTTTTGTACGATGCCTTTTTTTTTTATGACGTGGGAGTTAGGCAGGCTGTACGATGGTCTCACGATAAGATAGAGGCAGTCTCCTTCTAGAGAATATTTGTTGAGGCATGCAGTAATACCAAAATTTTTTTTATTTCTTAAAAACGTGAGAATTAAATAGTATGCACCGTAATCTACATCCTTTTATATCTCTGGGATAGTTCTGGAAAAATTTGGAATTATTGGAAAATGGAAGAAAGTTATTGATTCGCCAAATGAAGAAGCCAACGAAAAGGACGATAGTGGAACTCGAGGGAGAAAAGCGAGCATCTCAAGTTTAGAAAGGAAAATCATATCAAGGTGTATACATATTAATTCTTCCCTATTCCAATTTCAAATTTTCGATTATGGATTCTACTTAAAAATTTACAACATCACCGTCTATGGACACAACATATATACGCAGTGTATGTGGTCCACAGTTTATCAACATTCTTGTAGTTGTGTCTATATAATAATACTGTGTTCCGGGAACATTTTTATGACATGGGATATTTGGAAAAGAATTGACAATTGAATGTATATTCTTTGCGCACAATAAGCATGGACACTGTTTGTTTGGCTCAACATTTTGTGTGGTGATCGCCCTTCGCCAGAATGACTGGTTTGTTAATTTGTTTGGTGCATATGCAATAAAGAAGATGGCTGCATTAGCATGGCAACCTTTTAAAGTACGGAATCAAAGCTTTCAAGGCCACGAGTGGGGGAGCCGATCATGGGTCACTTTTAGAGAAAAGATGCGGACCTTTTCTGCAAATGACACAAGGCGCATACTGGGAATTAAAACATGTGATGGCCTTTTGTCCAAAAGGCTAGTTTGTGGGTCTGCACGTATCACTTGGCCACGAGAGATGCACATGCGAGTGGCAGTAACTTATATATAGTCTAATACTCCCTTTTTCGAGGTCGCTGGGGTTCATGACAGAACAAACAAAGCATGCACATGGTTTTGTTTAATGGTATTGCTCCGTGTATTGTACATACCAAACCTACATCCAACGTCGTGCCAGGACCACATCGACTTCTTTCAACTGAATTTTGCATGACACCATGTGCGCCTCCACGATGTAGAAGGCTTGTGGTATAGAAGAACTACCGTCAATTGGGATAGATGCAAGAATTTTAAATTTAATTTTTGGCATGTGCAAGTAATTTTGCTAATAGCCAGTTGCATGAATCAATAATCGAAATTTGCCTCGTTGGTTATCTTCTGGCTATGCCGGAAAGAGGAGCATAACGGGACAAAACAAAGTAATAAAAAAAATGAAGAAAAAACAAACAACAAACATAGAGACGGATTTGGCTCGGGCCGAACACTCCAAATGCTTCTACAAATTTCCCAAGAGGTCAAGGTGTGGTGGGGGGGGGGCTCACCAATTAAATTGCAGCATGCAATCAAGTCACACTGAATTAAACTTGTTTACACATTAGTTTTATTAGCCTATCAGAGCGATATTGAAGCATTTCAGACCATCCAATTGCGGCCACACATGCACAAACATATACGATCGCCTGTATAATACATGTTATGTCATAATTTTCTTCATCAACTAGAGGTTTCGGTGAGTTCAAATCTAATCACTTCGTAATCAAATTATTTTTGGCTTGGTTCTTGTTAAGTTTGCCCCAATTCGGATCGGTTCAAGATTTAGAATCGGACAGGAAGGCAGAGTCATCTCTAGTGAAAGTTAAAATCAATCTGGATCTCGCCTTAATGATTCCGGTTCCTGATCTCGCATATGGACTCGTATAATTTGCCAATGGTCTGAAAAATACCACATTGGTCCAATTTGCAAATATTTTAGGTGGCTAATTCGAACCCACTTCCCCAGCAATGCCTCGGCCTCAGCCTGACGACCAACTCGGCCGCAACACGACAGAAGAAACTCAAAGGTTAATGATACAACGTCAAAATTAAAACGCAGAAAGAAGGGAGTGGGCCATTATCCCTCGTGACCTCTGTCTGGTCCCAATAATTGCTTTTTGCACTATCAATTCGAATGGACAGGACACCGGATAAGGACCTCCACTTACCTATCAAATGTCAATGATTTGCATAATGGTTTGGTTGCCTATCTACGTCTTAATATGGGATTAGTCTGTCCAGGATTATTACTGGAAGGAATTTAATAAATAAAATTTTATTTTTATTCTGTTGAAATCAAATAAAAATTAAACTAATTAAATTTTATTTTACATAATTTTAATAGTTAAGTAAAATTAAACATTTATTGTTATATAAAAATATAACATTTATATTATTTATATGTACTTTTTCATTAATATATTATTATTATATTTTAAAATTAATAATAATATCAAATTTATTGAACTCTAACACCCTGTTCATCAAGTTCTAAATCACACCCTACATTTCGCAACTTTCACACCTAAATTCTATGTAATGAAATTAACTGACAGACGATCTGTATTTGAATTCGACGTTCTTAGCTACCCTATTAATTCTTTGAGGGGAATCAAAGCTATGTTGTCATTTCCTTGAGGAATCAATCATCATCATGTATTTATGCCGCTTGCGCAGCAGCGTATATGCTCAGTTGCTGCAACAGCCGAAGACCAAGTAAAACGACGTATGAAATGCGAACCACCTCAAAGAATGCGGTTCGTTATGTTGGACCGGTGTTTGAGTGGAGTTTAACACTTGGGCTTATTAAGAGTTATAAATTATCTACTCCAAAAAAAAAAATAACGAAACGTTTGTTTGACAAGTGAATACTCATCCAACTTAACCATTCAGGCTAAGACCGAGGTGGTTAGTGGGCAATTGATTGGAGTTTATTCACACATATTACAAAAAATGTTCAGCATTTGCTAGGTTCTATGGTGGTGTCCCGCCAATATGACTAAGATGAATCCACATTTGTCTCCTTCCCTTACAAAACTACCAATCACTAGTAGACTTCCCATAGAAAAAAAAAAAAGAAAAAAAAAAGAGCGGTAAATAAAGCACAGTTTCCACCACAATACCAAACAAAGGCTTATGTTATTTTTTAAGTGAAATTAAAGCGCCGGCAAAAATCAATTACAGAGAAAACGGGTAACTGTCAGGTTATTATTATTATTTTTTTCTTTTTTACGGATCCGAAAATTAAGAATAGCACAGGAATACAGTGTCTAAGCTCTAAAGTCTGGGTGAGGCAAAGTGGCACCATCAACCGCAGGAGACAGACGGATCAGATTGGTACATGAGGCCAACAAGCTGTGGCCTTAGCTTGTCTTTCCAAGTCTCTTGGCCCAGCACCACGTTGAATTCCTCCTGCTTCACCTCGACGATGACCAGGCTGTCCGTTAACGCGTAAACCTCAACGATCATGACGAAATTGCCATGATGACCTTCCAGTTTGGCTCCCCAGTTTTCCTTCTTCTTTACCGTCACATCCTTTGTCCGGGCAACTTGCTCCATTCTCTCTATTATCTTTTGCGGCGTCTCCGGGGAAACGAACCGTTCAACGGAGACCGAAATATCGGAGTCATTAAACAGACCGGATAGATCAAAACCGGAGGAGAAGGAAATTATGTCGAATGCGTTGAAGGACTTGTGGTTTTCCCCGCTTTGTTTGAATTCAAAATCTTCCGGGCGGAACTCTATTTCTTTGAAGTCCTTTTTGAACCAGGGGTCGCGAAGAATCTCATCGACGGTTATTCTGGTCTCGGGATTCGTGTCGAGAAGCCGGGAAAGGAATCGCCGTAGATCAGGAGACGTCCATTTCGGGCACCGGAAATCGCCTCTGTAGATCTTCCGGTACATTGTCATCAGGTTTGGATCGTTGAACGGTAAATAACCGGCGATGAGGACGTACAGGATGATGCCGCAGGACCAGATATCGACCTTGGCGCCGTCGTAGCCTTTCTTGACGAGAATTTCGGGTGCCACGTAGGCAGGAGTACCGCAGAGCGTGTGGAGCAGCCCGTCGGGTCTGATCTGGTCATTCACGGCGCTGAGACCAAAATCCGTGACTTTCAAGTCCCAGTTGTCGTCCAGGAGGAGATTCTCGGGCTTCAAATCCCGATGAAACACGCCCCTCGCGTGGCAGTATCCTACTGCAGCGATCAGCTGCTGGAAATATCGACGGCTGAGATCCTCGGTGAATCGTCCCTTGGCAATCTTGGTGAAGAGCTCGCCTCCCCTGGCAAACTCCATCACGAAGTAAATCTTGTTCTTGGTGGCCAAGACCTCGAACAGTTTCACCACGTGAGGGTGACGCAACCGGCGCATGATGGAGATTTCCCTATGAACGTGCGCCACGAACCCTCCCTTCACCACCTTCTGCTTGCTCACGGTTTTAATGGCAACGCTCTGCCCTGTACGGACATTCCTGGCGTGGTACACCTTCCCGAACGCACCGCATCCAAGCATCTTCCCCAGCTCGTATTTCCCAAACAAATTGCTCTTCCCCGGCGAGGGATCGTCTGCCATATCTAAGCCACTGGACTCAAGACAGGAGGAACAGGCTCGGGCCTTTGTTGCATTGGAGTTACAAGTGCCAGAAGGCAAAGCTCCAGTTCGCAATTGGAGATGAATTTATGAAACTGGAAGACTGTAAAAAGGAATTTCTAGTCCTCACGCACAGGCTCACACAGCTAATAGCACAGCAACCTGTCCTTTGTCTATTTAAAGTAACAAAACCAAAAAGAAAGGAGGGGCAATGGCTGATAGAGTTGTTGCGTGTTTCCACTTTCAAGTGAAGCAATGAGTTTGTGGTACTTTCGGACACGCGTACCCTCTATCTATATAATTCAATTCTAGATTCGTTTTCGAATACTTTTCACACTTGTTTTTTTTTTTTTTTTTGGGGTTCCTTTTGTCCTTTTATTTAATTGTTATTCTCGTTATAAAAGCATCACGGCTCAGGCTGAGTGGCATCCACACACTCGTTAGCTTGTCTTGTGGCGCAGATGCTGTTGCTGCTGCTCACTGTATTGTCGTTCCTTTCAAGGAGAATCGGCTGGGGAACCGCACATTCACGCACACGTTGATTAACAAGTGTGCACTTCTCATGTCTTATTCATTTACGCCTTGCATCGTTATTTTTTACGGTGAAACTCGCCATGTGTGCGGTAACTCCTTGTTTCGCATTGCCAGCAATGCATTACGTATGTACTTGGAGTTGGATATTGGAAGAAGTACAAGAAAAATAGAGGCATTTTGCCGTAACTTGTTGTTTTAGCAACAATCACATTCAACAATAAACTAATAGACAGTTCCTATGCGATTTGGTTGGTCGATTAGTAAATGTTTCCTACGAAATACAAAACGTGATTCATAAAAAAACATAGCGACTATTCTCCATATATTAATCACGCTAGCTAATAGAATATTCCGTAGGCCACGATTAGTTAAAAGGCCTCACTGTGTACATATGTCCAGTGCCAAGTATCGTATTTTACAGAAGTGATTGTCTGTTGCAGGTATTTGCACATAGAATCACGTTCATCAGAATAGAAACGGTAATTAATTAATTGATTAATTAATAACTGAATCGAGGGGAGGGGGGGGGAATAGCTTATAATGAACTCATTGGGTCATTGTGCTACATATCTTGTAGAAACAACTTAGTTATCGTGATAATAACGCTACTCCCACATGAGACTGTTGCATCGAACCTTTTTTTTTCAATATAAAGTCATTGTTCAAGGTCAATTTTATTAATTTTTCTTTACATGATGAATAAAGAGTATAAATAAAGATCATTCCATTGAGCACTCTCCAAGAATGTTTCACCAAAAGAAAAGGCTGACGGAAAAGGTAAAAATGAATATCAATTCTCCCATATATATATATATATATATATATATATATATATATATATATTTGGAATTACCGAGTAACAGTGTGACCTGCAAGCTATTGTATACTGTTCTTTTATTAATATATGATTCGACAAATAGCTGAGAGACTGCTTCATAATTAAGGTCCATATGCGAATGCTAACATTGTCCGAACAAAGCATGGTCCTGCAAATCCTGTCGGCTACGTGCTAATAATAATCAACCTGTCCCTCCAGAGAATGGAGGTCCATACATTCCTGATAAGACAACACATCAATTATAGGCTCAATTTCCGTGCATTCCCATCAATCAATGAATAAAACCTTGGTTTTTTTTTTTTTTTAAATCTAACAAATCAACGTCTGTACTGTAAACTTTCTCGGTGTCCAATTAGGGGTCCCAGCTATTATTGGACACTTTTCATGTGTACCCCGATTTCCATAGACTGCCTTTCAAAAAATATTTTTTTTGCTTTCATTTCTCGTAAATAAATTATTTTCATAATCCATACCCTAGTATAGGAAAAAGAAAAAATAATAATTACCAGCCGCACGAATGATAAGGCATTCAGGATGCTAAAGTAAGAATTAAAATCTATCTTTCTTCTAGGCATGGCGGTGATACGCAGATCTAATTATAGTCTGCTTTGTTCCTAAAACGGTTTTTTTTTTTCCCTCTCTCTCTCTGTTTGTTTGCTCTGTTTGTTTGTTTGTTGAAATATAACGTGCACATGCATGCCCTCTAAAATATATATGCCCTGTATCTTGATGGATATTTTAATGAAAAAAAATATATATCATTAAATGGTAACAGAATCCGCCTCCATGTGATCTATTACATATAAATTTTTCACTTAAGTTATACCATGAAATTATTGTTTTTTTTTTATTTTCATAAATTTTATATTATTCACAATTTAAAACTTATGACTTGTAGATAAAAATTTGAAATTTTAATTATTAAAATATCTCTTAAAATTTTTTTATGGATTCAAAACCCAACTCCTGTTTTGTTTGGATCAGATCACGGTGTTCTGGGCCTTTCCTGGTGCTTCGTTCTTCAAATTTATTCTTATTGTAACCTCGGCAATTAAAAATGGCCCCCAACTCCCCTTTATAACCAGTAATGTCGAACATAATTTATTAGTCCATAACTAATTTTTATTACATAAATGGTCATCTCGTTGAATGAGATCTGCATTTGCTTCTTCTTTTGTTTGGTTGGAATGTCATCTGCTTTTCAACATTATATTAAAGCACAACATCTGATACAAAGCTTCGCTCCTTTCTGTCTTGTTACCATTGTGCTACTACAATTGACATCTTTACCCCATAAACGATGATTATGACAATAGCAATGAGGAGACCGAAGTCACCTAATGGCTACGATGATAACATCATTTTAGTTGACCACATTCAACTACTTCAAAGCAGAGCTTGTCGTCCACTCCCAGAACTTGAAGGCCTCTCTTATGCATAGCAACACCTGTTGGAAGTTGGACGAGATAATGTGTTGCTGTTCCGGCCGGTGCTTGTTGGATGGGCAAAGTCAATGTAAGGGCCCAAAAAGAAATTCAATGGGTTAAAGAGCTTACTTCCTTTGAAGGATGGACAGACCCAATCGTACTGCACTTTGGGTCATTGGGCATTCGGACCACTGCCTTGGGCCAATAATTAAAACTCTTATTCTTTCTATTTCTAGTCAAACAAATTTGCCTAAGCTATGGAAGATCTTTGTTCCCCCTCTGAAAAAGGCCGTTCCAAGAGTTTAGATAAACTTGTCACTTTTTTTTTTTTCCCTCCATTCATAAGAAGTTGTCAATTTTTTATTTTTTTTCATTTGAGGTATCTAAGAAGAGAATTTTTATTTTATTTTTATGAAATTTATACTATTTTTTAGTATTAAAATTCAAAACATTTAAATAGAGAATTATGTTCTTAATTATTGGGTATCTCTTGAAGGGCCTTATAAAATAGTTACAAATAGAATCATGATATCCATGTTCATAATAAAGATAAGATTGATATCCATGTTTGAGTAGAACTGAGATCCAATGGTTGGTGGGGCAGAGGGTAAATTCACATAATGCAATATGCAAAGCCAAGAAATCTAATTTTTGTGCAATTTGACCATACGCGGTTTACTTAATCATTGCCTAGAAACAGAAAATTAAGTTTATGAAGGAGAAAGGCAATTGGACAGCACTGATATTGTAATGTAATTTCGCCAGGTTTATCATGGTTTGCGTGGCTTGTCATTAAGCGGCAATGAATTTGGAGTAGGAACGAACTTGCGCCATCCAGTTCTGGATTGAATTTAAGATCAGGGACACATCCAAAACCCAAGTGCCCAACCAACGCAACCAACTATTCTCATTTTATTTGAGTCTTTATGGTAAACGAAAACGGCTATAATATATATATATATATATATATATATATATAATTACCTGAATTATGATGGGTGCCTAGCTTCCCAACAAAACAGGTCTACAGAAGCTTATCTTATTGCGTTGGTTGTAAGATAAGCCTTGAAAGAAAATAAAAGATGATTCATATTCCTTTGTGCTAGCCTGGGACCAGCATGTCCCTATATGCATAGGAGTTGTTGCGACACCAAACAGTATGTCCGTATCCAAAGCCAGTTTTTGGTTGCATTCGCCTCATCTTTCGGTGACGCCGATGCATTGGGCATATTTCGTCCCATGCCACACTTTTCTCCAATATGGTCCGTTAGGCCCTTTCCGTAACAATAAAATGGGACAGAAAGAGGGGAACTGTGGCACGTAATTTCTAGGAATTTCGAACTGACCAGGAGTTTCCAGGGAAGCAAGGCATATGTCTATATTGCTATACTATGAAAGTTTCAAGTTCGTGATCTTGTTTTGATGAGCATGGAAGATTTTCATAATGGAAGACCGTAACTGTTAACTATGGGCCAAGAATGACCAAGGATCAACCTTACTTGCCATTCGGATGCTCACTAGAATATTAACTCATAACCCATATATAGTCATTCTGCTTTCAAGATATACAATAATTGTGCTTGTTATCTTTTGGGTTTCAATTAACGGTGTCATGGATTGCTAGAAAGCTTGCAGGGTTTTATCAAATTGTTAGTTTTGCTCTTCAATTAATTTTGCTACGTTTCTCTTTCCCCCCCCCCTTCCCCATAGACAACGACATTAATGGATTGTACATTGTTGCGCCTTTCCAAACTACCAATCATTATTCTCCGGAGAAAGACAAGCTGACGTGTTCCTGTGGGCTGTGGATAAACACGAAACCGAGCAATAACCACCCGTTCGTGACTTCTGAAGAAAGGGAAATCAACCAGTGATAACTTTCAAGTGCACAAGCTATTAATGGAAGAGACGCCAACAGGTTAAGCTTGGGAAGTTTAGTGAAGCAAAACGGAAGCTTAATGGGCTGCACAGAATCTTGAGCAGAAATTTGAATTTCCATCATATTTTCCACAAGGTCCTCGTCTAGGACTCCTGCGCCTGCCGATTAAAATCCGCCAGTGCAATTTGAAGGAGTATTTGGAACGAGGATTGAATCAGAAAGAATTATTGTGCCTTGTTGCAACTTGCTTTGACTACGGCACCTTTGAAAACACTTTTTTTTTTTTTTTTTGGAAAAAGCCTGAAAAAGAAAAGAGAAGAAGAAAGAAAAGAAAACAGGATAAAGTATCTTTAAATACACCTTAGCTGGAGATGCACACAGCAAATGAAACCCCAAAATAACGCATGAATTGTTTAATGGCATCTGGGTGACGTAACAGAACAAGTCCACAACAACCTTACCAATACTTTGGCAAATGTGATAATATTAATGTTCAATAGGTTGAGCGAATGCAAATTCTATGCTTTCACCTGCCGGCCGCCGCTAAAGAAGAGCCATCTTGGTTTCGTGGACTTGATCAAACGGCTGACATTTGCTGCCCTCTTGTTCAATTTCGCAAATCTCAAAGCTCCCCTGAAAAAGGACAAGATTCCACTGTTTGATCTTTACCGAGTGAATGTCCCTGCCTAATGAAGCCAAACCACGCCCTTGGTTTTCCCAGAAACAAACATAAACTGAGGAGAGACTCAAAACCTGACCATGTCAATTCGTAATTAACCCCAAGCTCCTTTCCTTTGTTTGAATACTATATAAAACTTCTTTTTTTTTTTTTTGGGAGAAGTTAAAAAGGAAAGAATTGGCGAAGAGTCCAAACACCTTACGATTCAGCTTGTTATTTGTAACCAAATATTATTCTCCTTATTATTGTCTTCATCTTTCTTCAGAAAAGCCATTACCCTATCAACCCGCCTCTCCCCCCCCCCGCCGCCCGGGGAAAAGTCTTGTTGTTATCATTACCTGTGACCACTGAATCGCTAGAAGGCTTCCATTTGTTTCGCGGTGGTTCATTTCATGGCTGTATCTCCTCAAATTTTCCCGACTAGAAAACGGCGGCCATCTGCTGGGGCATTTATAGCACCGAAGTTTTCCGACCAGAATCTTGTACGGTCTGTCCTTGTTCTGTCCCAAGAGATCTCATCTCTCAAGCCAATCCAGTTCCTGCTAAAACGCAACTTCCTGTCAATCATTCGGAAAACTAAGCTCCTGGCAATCTTATTCGAGGAGCTTCTTAGGAACCCAGTTCCATATTTATCCTCCGCCCTTCTCTGCTTCGAAGAAATGTACATAGTTCTACAGAGGATCAAGACCTTGATCGAGGACTGCTCGAATGCTAGCAGGTTGTGGCTTCTAGTCCAGAGCGAATCCATGGCCAACAGCTTTCGGGAGCTGACGATGGAATTGTCAACTCTTTTAGATATTTTCCCCGTCAAGGAGATGGATTTGAGCGAAGACTTTCAAGAGCTCGTCGTTTTGATAAAGAAACATTGTTCACAACCGAAAGCACTCGTGGATCCCAGAGACAGCAATCTCAGGCACCATGCGTTAACGATGCTTGACCGGATCCAGAGAGAGATCGTGCCCGATCACACGAGGCTTGCAGAGATTTTCCATGAACTGGGTTTACGGAATTCTTCAAGTTGCAGAGAGGAGATCGAGATTCTTGAAGAGGAGATCCAAAACCAAATCGACGACAAGTCCAAATCGGAGGTCATTGCTTTGACCGGACTCGTTCTCTACGCCAAATGCGTCCTCTTCGAAATGTCGACCCCCGGCTCCGATCACAATCGAGGGAGGAAGCTGGTTCCCGAAGCCAACATTCCGGCGGATTTCCGGTGCCCCATAAGCCTCGACTTGATGCGGGACCCAGTTGTGGTGGCAACAGGTCAGACGTACGATCGCGAGTCGATTAATCATTGGATTGAATCTGGACATTACACGTGTCCAAAGACAGGTCAGACGTTGGCCCACACCAACCTGATCCCTAACCTAGCTTTGAAGAATCTGATTGCAATTTGGTGCCGCCAGCAGAAAGTCCCTTTCCAGTTGGATGGGGATAACAACAAAACTAACGGCGTTAGACACAACAAGACGGCCTTTGAGGCTACGAAGATGACGGTGTCGTTTTTGGTAAAAAAGCTGTCCGTCACCCAGTCCGTGCCAGCCGCCAACGGAGTCGTTTACGAGCTTCGTGCTCTGGCGAAAACTAATTCGGACAGCCGAGCCTGCATCGCAGAAGCTGGAGCAATCCCACTGCTTGTCCGATACCTCGGCTCGGACGTAGGTTCGGAGTTCCCTAACCTGCAAGTCAACGCCGTCACAACCATTCTCAACCTTTCCATCCTAGAAGAGAACAAAAGGAGGGTCGTGGAAACAGACGGAGTGTTAAACGGAGTCATCGAGGTTTTACTTTCGGGTGCCACGTGGGAGGCAAAAGGGAATGCGGCGGCTACGATATTCAGTTTATCCGGCGTGCACGCCTACAGGAAGCGTCTGGGGAGGAAGACGCGCGTGTTAAACGGTCTGATGGATTTGGTGAAATGTGGGCCCAAGAGCTCCAAGAGGGACGCGTTGATGGCGATCTTGAACTTGTCCGGAGACAGAGAGACGGTGGGGAGGTTAGTGGAGGCAGGGGTAGTGGAGATGGTGAACGAGGTGATGGATGTGCTGCCGGAGGAGGCGGTGATGATACTTGAAGCGGTGGTGAAGAGAGGTGGGTTAGTGGCAATTGCTGCGGCTCACAATTCAATTAAGAAACTCGGGATGTTGTTAAGGGAAGGGTCGGATACAGCGAGAGAGGGCGCGGCAGCCACTCTCTTCACCATTTGCCGGAAAGGAGGGCCTGAAACGGTGGGGGAGCTGGCAGCGATGCCCGGAATAGAGAGAATGATATGGGAGTTGATGGGAATGGGGACAATGAGGGCTAGAAGAAAGGCGGCCACTCTCTTGAGAATTCTCCGAAGATGGGCCGCTGGTTTGGACGGCGATTTTATGGATCGGTATACTTCTGATACTGCTACCATTGCAACTGTAAGTAGCTCATCAAGAACAGTACTGTCAAACTAAGCATTTTATTCATTAAATTGTATAGATCAATTCTACAAAATTTGGATTTTTTTTTTCTTTCCTCTTTCATGTTGCAACGAATCTTTTCAATTGTATTAAATGATGGAATTTTTTTTTTTTTGGTTGAGGTTGCTTGTTTGTTGTAAGTTTCTTATTTTCTCTTCTACATCATCATCATCAAAATATGTCGGAACGAGGACCGAAGGCTTAGATTAGGAAACTTTGGATAAGGCGATGAGGTTGACAAACACATTGTTTGCTATTCTCAACGCTTTACCATAACAAATTGTAGAGTGAATACACTTCCACGGCCCTTCACTAACAGGAAAATGTTAAAAAGAATCAATTTGTAAAAATAGCTTTTGGTCAAAAGCTTAAAACTTCAGAAGCTGCTGTGAAGGCAAAGTCTGGCATCAAAAGTCAAAACCCCAGATCAGAGACGCGCTATTGTTCTTACCGAGAAGCTTCAAATGCTGACTTCTTTCCCGTAAGGATCAAAGAATCTATCTACAATGATTCATTCAAATCATTACTTCCTCATTTGACCAAGCACCAAACTAGAATCGCTACCAGTTTTAGAGTCAACTTCTTGTGGGCAAATTGCCCAATGGCTAGATCTTGTAAAAGTAACTAAGCCATCATTTTGTTCCTCTATGCCATTGTCATCTCTCCAGCTTGTTATTCTAGGCCTGCCGAGCTTCTCTCCCAAACAAAGATACAGCCTACACAATCGGGGCTAGTGAAACGCCTTGTAAGGTTTTACGATAGCACAGTAAAATCTTAAAAAAGATGAAAAGTTTTTTAAGTACATTATAATATTTTATATCGTTTTTAATTTATTTGAATGTCTATAATTGTAAAAAAAAAATTTGTATAATTTTTTAAAACTATGCATGTAGCCGTTAAATTAAATTAATTTAATTTTTAAAAATTAAATTTTTATATAAAAAAATTAACTCTAAAAATAAAAATATTTAATTTATTTATACTTTTTAAATATTATTTTATATTATTTACTTGTAATTTGCCCTCTTTTAGAAAGTTGTCTTAGTTTACGTAAGAAAAGTTAAGTGTGGTATGATTATAAGTAAAATTTTATATGTCTGTCTGTGATAAATATTATCAGAGTCCACCTAATTCAATATCAATGTTCATTGTCCTAAGTCCACAACAGGATCGTCACTAAATTTGGTTAGTGGGAATGTGACAAAATCTCACGTTTAAACGTACAGGAAAGAGTGTTTTAATTTTTATAAATGTATTATCCCAATAAACTGTATTTTGAGAAGAAGGCAATGATAGCGTGACACAGATGTTGCTCTCTTCGAATAACTTATTGGCAAGTACAGAACTTTGGTGCTTAGTTTCCTTCCCAAGTGTAAATTGGCCCCGTCTGGCAAGGAACAAACAATGGTGTGAGTATTCTACTGTTACCCGATTGTTTTATTTATTCAGCATGACCCATTCTTTCTCAAGTGTTGTGCAGATGTAGCCCCTTGTAACAAGTAACAGTCCAGGATTATTCTTCAGTGAATTTGTTGTTGTGTAAATACTGTTCATTCAATGCAATCATTTAGACCTAGTAGTTATTGTATTGGTCGTTATGATTCCTTCGGATACAGGGAATGCCTACACCAATTGCCGTATACACTCCAAGATCAAAGCAAGTTCTCGCTAGAGTCACTGTCTCGCATAGATAAGTATATACCCTTTTGTGTCTTTTGGGTTAAAAAAAAAAAAAAAAAAAAGGGAAAAGAAAACCATTTTCTGGTTTAAGTCCAAGGAAAACGGTTCATCAAGAGGTACTGGGCCTTCATTCATGGGTTAAACAAATCCATAATTTACAGAATGGGCCGACACCCAACCAGGCACCACCCCCATTCTAGCTTTCCACAGGCCTCCACTTACAAGAGCAACCTGGACTCGGCTTAGAGCAAGAGCCAGACGGTCCGTTACGAATTGTTCCTACCAGCCGGAAATGGCTGTACCTATACCTATACATCTATGCCTCAATCTGGAAATTGGGATTGCATTTCGGAATGAACAAAGACCGGCTAAATGGTAAATGGAAGAGTTATCTTGAATTCCTAATTTTATGTTTAAGATTTCATTTTCCGTCCCCACAAACCAAAAAGACAAAAAGACCAGCTCGCTGAGTTCAGTTCTTTGTCGGTGCATTAAATCAAACAAATCATCTTGAACTACTGCATTTTTCAGGCAATTCATTTGGTCCCCATTTTGTAGCTTTCTTAATTAGAACATGCATTTCCTTTTTGTCCTGTTCTACTGAGAGTAGGGACCGGCTTGGAGAAAAACAACACCCAGAGGGAGATTCAATGTCGTCTTTCTGACGAGAAAAGGACGCAATTAGATCATCGTATATCATTTGGTTTATTGTAAATTTATGGCAGAATTAATAGATATTCACATCAAAGCTTTCAATAAATGCTTTAGATAAGAAGGAAAACATTTGTGGTGATTGGACTGAATCCTAATGAAGCCGGAACGCAATGGTTGGGACACCAGATTCTAGGCTTGATAAGAAAGACGGTTTGCAACTTGCAAGATGAGGGGAGGCTATAGGGGGCCGGCTCTCAACTCAGCATTCTTGTGGACGGCATACGTTGTTCATGTGTGTATCATAACCTAATAAGCCAACGAGGCTTAGCATTGGAGTTAGCTTGGCGCTCTTAATTCGGAAGATGATGAACCGAGAACCTTAGCTAGCACGCACAGAACATGATCAGGATTCAGGAAAAAACCAAGTCTTGGCTATTGAACGAATACCCACAAAAGTAAGAACTCAAGGGCAAAGACAAAAGTTCTACACGGACCCCGACAAGGAGGCCTCTTTAAGCTTTTTCTCCAGGTTTCCGAAAGTGGATAGGGCTTAGGCGTAAACTCTATATATCTGTTGAGACTAAATTGCCCAACTTGGTTATAAAAAAGACGAAGAAGCTGGAAAGCTTGGCCTGTGGATGCTATTATCAGTTGATTAACATAATGCAAGTGACTACAACACAAAGTTCTGCACTTTTTATCTACAGTGCTTAATTAGGGGGTTCGAGTTTGGTTTGGACCCCTTTGGCTGTATTGAAAAGGGACTGCCCTTTATTAGAAGGGATGCTCTGTTTCTTCACAGTAAGAGAGCCTATGACTGCCTTTGGGGGGGCTATGACCCCCAACAATTATTGTGCTCCCTGACACATCATAAAAATTGATGGACCACCGAAAACATTTGTATAATAGTGCTGCCGAGTGTTACATGGATTGGACTCCCTAGAAGCGAATACAGGCCTTCCGTCCTCTTCCTTATGGCTGTGTCAAACACGTTTCATATTTGATGCCTTAGGTGATAGAGACTTGTTCTGAAGAGATCGGCTTCTTTTCTCAGCCATGGGAACCTAGATTCAATCGCCTGTTTTGGAAAGTGGGCGATCTAATTCCGTCTTTGTAACGTAAGCAAAGTTTCTATAATATTCCTAGATGCACAACACGATACTCTTGATGATGATGATGACATGAGTGATAGAACTATACTCCTCTTCGAGCAAAAGTTTTACTCCAAATCAAATTAAATAGGATATTTAAAAAAATAATAGTAAAGGGTCAAATTCTTCTTGACATAGGAAAGTAAAGCTCTCTTTGTTATGAGGGGAGGCAAAATAGAGGAGACTCTTGAACTTCCTAATGTCCAGGAGACTCTAGTCCCTTAACATAACTCAATTAAATAATATTTACTCACGGCTGACAAGAACTTGGCAAAAATAAGCTGCAAGCTTATTAGACAGAAAAAAGTTGACAATCATGGAAGACACTAATTATGCATAGTAGTACGAAAACAATTGGACATTTAAGTTGAGAATGGATACTTAAAAATTGTTGAATATGCTATTGGATATGAACAAAGATAAAACATAACAAGAGAACAAAATTTGGAATTGTTTAGGTGATTAGGCATAATCAGAATCATCGCCAGAAATAGCCGATTAACCTTTCGACTGGTCCCATGCTTGTCAGCTTTTTGCTAACTTTTTTTTTTCTTTCATTTGTGGACCCCAATCCTCCTGCAATTGCATTCTCTCTCTCTCTCTCTCTCTCTCTCTCTCTCTTTCCTTACATTTATATGCATTCTTAACAATCACGGGCTTCAGAGCCATAAACAAAAAACACAAACTTTTGCTCCCATATCATTTGTTCGGAAATTGCAACTGCAGACATAAACAGAAACACAAAAACACACCGAGTGAGAGAGAGAGAGAGAGAGAGAGAGGGAGGTGGTTCCATGGGTAACTACAGGTTTAAACCAGCAAATATGATGCCCAACACTTGGTTTTACAGGCTCAAAGATATGAGTGGAACCAGAAACCAGAGTAGCAACTCTGTTTCCTCGAAGAAGAAGCAATTCCCGGCAGCTACTACAGCTACGCAGCCATCCAAACCTAAGCAACCCCACCAATCTTATCCCAGAAAGTCTTACTACTACACGAGGGAATGTCACCCAAAAGAACAAGAAATTCACAATTCCCCTGCAAAACCGAAAGCTACAGTGACCCATTTCCCTCACTCACCGAGAACGTCCTCCAGACAAAGAGTCAACAGAAAATCCAAGGTTGATTCTCCCAAGCTCGTCTCTGCTCGCTGCAACTGCCCCGCCACTGCCTGGACGAAATCAGATTCTCCACCGGACTACTCAGCTTCACTTTCTGATAGCTCTTCGGAGCCGGATTCCTGCGACTCATTTCCACCAGAATTCAGGTCTGACAATGTTCTTACAACCAAATCATTTGATAAAATCATGTCGTTGTCAGGCTCTTACAACTGCAAACTCAATTACAATGCTGAAGACGATGCCATTAATGTGGCTAAGAGATCTCTTGAGAGAAAATTCGATAAGCTGGCCGTTTTTGACAACATGTCCAATCTTGATCTTCCTCCAATCATTACCAAGCAGGTAAAATTCGACGAAAAGGTTAAGAATATCACAAAGAAAGAGACTTCTAAGGAAGCAAACAAGAACAGGAAGAGCTTGGCTGCATACGCGGAAGCGAACGCCCAACGTTCTCTGTCCCTCAACATTGATGAAAAAGAAGGACTTGACACGAAAGCACGCAAGAAGAGGCTTTCTGTTAGGAGACATTCTGTCACTTCTCCTGGAGTTAGGCTTCGAGTCAATTCCCCGAGGCTTGCGAGCAGAAGAAGAGTTCAGGGCTATGGTCAAAAGAGTGTTTTAATGTCATCGTCGTCAAGTTATAGCTCCAGGAGAAGCCTGTCAAATAGCTTGGCAATCGTGAAATTTTCTTTGGACCCTCAGAGAGATTTCAGGGACTCAATGGTGGATATGATTGTTGAGAACAACATCAGTTCATCAAAGGACTTAGAAGACCTTCTTGCCTGCTATCTTTCATTGAATTCCGATGAATACCATGATCTCATTATTAAGGTTTTCAAGCAAATATGGCTCGATCTCACTCACTTCCAACAGAAGTGATATTTTATCTTTACTAAATTGTATTATAACCTCACCATTTCCTTTGCTCCCTTAATTTCCAAATAATCTACTTGTCAAATTCGTCCGGTATATATTTATATCCGAGTAATGAAGTGCTTGGTTGATCGTTTTAGTCTGTGAGCTTCGGCTGATGTCCTTCGCTTGTTGAATTAGTGCAGTATATATTTGTATTTGCTCATATACTTTCTTCAAGACTGTTTCCAATGATAAAGATGAGAAACTCTGCTGCAATTTGCTTGCTTTGGGAAAGTTCAATGCAATTGGGTACGGGCGATTCTTTGCCATTTTTAAATTTCCCAAACAGGACAAGAGAGCAAGCTGGAAACCACCCTTTACCAAAGGACTGGTGTAGCCAAAGCGGTTAGGACCTTTCTTTTACTATTTTAATTACAAACCTTCAAGAAGTCATTAGCTATTAATCTTGCATGGTTTAATACCAAGTGATTAACTATTTCTAACAAAAAGTATATACTTTGAATCCATATTCTTGCAGTCTCCCCATGCCAAAAAGGGAGGAAGAAAAACAAGAAAGAGCATGGTTGAATTTTATCCATGGGGACTTGCATAACAATAGTTTCTTGTTTTTTTTTTTTCCTTTTAATTGCAAAAGTTCATATCTTTCTTTTGGGTGTTACATTTGCATGCTCGGGCTTTCATCCCTCTGTGTTTTTGTTCCCGAAAGGGATCGGTGGACAAGAGACTTCCTCTCTTTCAATGCCCAAACCACCAGACGGACTTGGAAGAATCAGAGAAAGGTGAGGGAACTGCAAGACACAATGACTTATTGCAAACTTCAGTTCCTTTGCTCCAAAAAGAAGATACCCTTTAAAAACAAGATTCAATTTTCGATTTACCTTTTGCTCAAAACCTAAAAGCCCCATTCTCTCTCTAGGCGCTATGTACAGCTTTTTCCCAATTGATACAGAGAGACAGGGCGTGGTTGGTAAGACTTGAGAGATTCGAAAAAGGCCGTTAATTCAAAATCAATTTAGAGGTAAAAGGGTAAATTCAAATTTTCTTGCTACCAGGTGTCAAATCACAAAAGCATTTGTTCGGAAGCAGACCCATCTTAGATCGGCCAAAAGACGTGAAGACAATCTCTCAGAAAAGCAGAAGCTGCATAGAAAATTTCAAAAGCTGAATTCACTTTAAAAATTCACTAGAGGCCCTACTCCACAAGTTCATCTCTTTCTTTCTCTAAGCAATTTCTTAGGGTTGGGTTTAGACTTCGTGCAAGCAAGATGCACGATTACACATAACAAAGCAGGAATGCAGTTTTTTTTTCACTTCTTTTTCCGAGTAAAATTGGACATTATGAAACTATAAAAATATATTTGGCCAAATTTGATTAGAAAGCAAGCACCAGTGGTGGGTCTTGTCTCTTTCTGGGACAAAGATTTCCATGCTTTGCTTGCTTGATTGACGTACCCCACTAAATGAACACGCGAGTATATATATATTTTTATTTTTTTTTCCTTCTTCTTCGATAAAATCCATGTTCAGAGGTCCCTTACTTCGCGGCTTACGTGTTTACGTGTGACTCGCTCGGATATATACATATGTGTAGCTTACCACCTTTTTTCCTTTCCCCGGCAAGTTGTCGTACAAATAGTTCCTAACAACGGAGCTATTTTGGGAGAAAACTTTGAGATTGGTTCACGAGTCTCCTCTGCATGATTGGACCTGGAGATTGCCAAAGCTGATTGGAACAAGCTGAGAGCAGAGCTGAGTTGTTTGGTTCAAGTTCATTTGAAGTGATTTTACCTTCGTGATCATCCTGATCCCCACTACCAAGTTTAAAAACGAAAGGACAACTATCTCAGCTATTAACAATGAATAACCTGAAGATTGACATCAGTTTCCCTATACCCTGCAGATACATCACAGTATCAACTCTCGTACACTCGGACATTTTTTTTTGGTAGGACATTTCTGAACGAAGGTTTCCGGCAAGTGCTGTCATTTCCGTCCATTGAACAAGGCTGGGTGTGAAAACAGTCTTTCTAATTTGGCCAACAATGAACACTGTTTAAATTTGGAGGACATGAGTAGGTTCACTTCTCTGTATTAAAATCTGGAACAGAAGCTTAACTGGAGTGACTGAATCATTATTATTAGCCAACAAAAACTCTACAAGACCAAAGCTGTTCTGTTTTATCCTGAGCATAGTGCATTAGATACTTACAGTGGCATGCAACGCTTTGCGCGCGCTGCAGTGATTCACGCCAATATCCATTGAATTTAAGAAGTACTGCTCATTTGACCATAAATTTTCTTAGCACATTTTATAATCTGCATTTGAAATAACTTTTACTAAAAGTATAATATATAATTAATATTTTAAATTTGACTTCAATTAATTTTTTAAAATAGCATTAAAATATTTATGATTAAGTAATCATGAATTCAAATTATAGTATTATTGTGTTTAATTATAAAATTTTAATTTATTTATATTTTAGATTGAAGTCAACCTATAGTTAGATTAATTCATAAGAGAAGTTCAACGTGAAAATGCATGCATCTGTGCCGCTCGGGTATCTTTTATGTTGTAGAGCCTGGGGAGCCCGATAAATTGTGGCAATTGAGAGAGTCTTCTCACATGCTCGAACCCCCCCCCCATCTCGCCATTTCACGCTGGAACCCATCCTCACGTAGGGCAGACGATGATGTGGGAATATCCGAGTGGGGCATGGCAAGTAGGGTCCTGTTGTTGATGGTAATGATCTTCACGTCGATCTGTTGATTCTACTGTATTTCTGTGGACTGGGAAAATAGCAGAATACAAATTGAAATAGGATACCATGACAAATGGGAGTGGAATCCAAACAAAGCTAACGCACGTGCGGAGACAAAAATCTTAGGGAAATCTAAGATAGGATGCGAAAATGAAATCGCCTGTGCTGCGTTCGTCCATTCCCGGTTTTCTTGTCATTGTGCTCCCTTCCAAACGCCCCAGACAAGACGAAAAAGACAAGAAAAGAAAAAATCATTTATCTTGAAGAAAATAGATTGATATTTATAATTAGTTACGACCATGCTTTTTACACGTAAGTTTCTGTCTGACAAACATTCAAAACTGCATTTTTTTGTCGGTGTATGTTTTGATATTGATTGTTGTTCGATATCCCTCTTGGCTCGATCGAGTTTGGATATTAGTATTAAAAGTGCTTCAAATAGTGATTTAATAGATAGTTTCTCTAAACAATGGAATCTATATCTCAACTCCATTCAATTAATATTCCCTTTGGTGTAGTTGAAATAACGGTTTTTAGTCTATCTCTCTCTCTTTCTCTCTTTTTTATTATATATATATATACACGGAAGGTTTAAAAATTATCATTTAATAATCTAAAATTTTATTTTAAAAAAAAAAAAGAAGAAGAAGAAGAAGAAAAGAAAAGGGAGGGTTTGTGATGATTACTCAACAAAACATTGTACGACTCCAAGGTATGGAACTCTTGATTGCATCTTGAAAACTAATTTTATATATATATATATATAATGAATTTACAAAATGTGAGTTTCAAATAACAAAATAACGAGAAAAGGAAATGGATTCCTTTCGCACACACAATCGTTTCAGTGTACGAGTGATATAGATTCGGTCGGTACAATATATGTGACGTGTGACAAAAATGGAATCCGACAACTAAAAATTGCTGTCGTCAATGATGGTATAATGCTGGCAATGTTTTCCGTGGTGGATAAGTCAATGGAAATATGTACGATGGCGATTGGAAATCTAAGAGGCAAAAATCTTTCGGTACATTATTGCAAGATATAAAAGACCACGCTTTCCATCGTTCGCCGATTTGGTGGGTTTTATCAATTTTGGGTCATTAAGAATTAATTGAAAAAAAAAAAAAGAAAGAAAAAGAAACAGTCATTAATTTTTAAGAAAGAGTTGAATGTAGACCATATCATCTTCCATTCCATCAACAAAATACTGTCTGGTCTAGTGTGCAAGCGAGGTGCTACGTAGCCACGATGAGATCCACAAAGGGATTCGACTTTTCATCAATCAAGTTAGTAAATGATTAACATTGACCTCTTTTTGAAAATGTTGGGGGGGGGGGGAACTCAAAGCACCGAATTTGATAATTGATTGATAACCCAGTTGACAAAAACAGCAAAATTACACTTATGATCGGAAAGTTGCGACATGTTAACGAACCCTCCTCCCTTGGTGGCTCACAACTTTTTTAAGTAAAATTTTTTAAATCGTAGGCTGTAACAGGGCACGCCAATAATTCAAATCTTGATGCAAAAAAAAAAAAAATACATTCAATCAATTTACAATTAATAAAAACTCTTATGCATACGATGTTTCAAAAGTATCAATTGCAGTGGATTGTGGTTCGGCCTTCGCATCAGGGTTTTCAGAAAAATATGCAACTGGTTCATCGAAATTCCTAAATCTTAATCCAATAGATGGTTTGGTGGATTGCACATAGAATGTCCCTCTCAACACTGTGCCTGTGGCCCAAAACATTGTGGACAGGGAAAAGGATTGTGCAAGATGGCTCCAAGCTAATCGGTATCATGAAGCAGGGCCCAATGGCTGCGTCCGCTGTAAGGATCTTAATCCAAGGCTGAGGCTTACTTTTTGACAGCGTGCAACATTGTTTCTGCCTGAAAACTGTATTTTTCTCCCACTAAAGGTACTTACTGGTGTGGCTATTAAATAGTTTTTTTTGTTGAATTGAATCTCTAAAATGAAGAAAAAACTTAGTCGATTCAAACAGTATTTTACATGCTTACTTATATCTGTTGCACACATTGAATTCTCTAGTATAACAAGCAACTGTAGATGTATCAATCTCACAAACCGCCCCAAACCTTACAACAAATAGATCAGCCTGAAAACCAAAAATAAAAAATAAAAATTGCAAACATTCACTAAACAATATCAGTTTTCACATGGTTGTGGCACTCTGTACGAACTTACCCTCTTACAGACAACGAACATAGGAAAACCAGTATATTGTAAAAGAGAGTGAGGAGTAGCCCAATCCAAATCTGATCCTTGACGTAGATTGTGTTACAGTTATTACCGGAACTAATATCAATATCTAAAGACAAAAACTTCAGCTCTACAAAGAAAGATGCTTCGCTTCCTTGGAAGCGTGGCATACGGACAACTTCCTTTGAGACATACGTGAAATTTCCCAAGCTCCATTCCTATTGCAATGAGTGCGAAACCCAATTAATTTTTTGCAACATTCACGTGTAGGTTACACGAACTACACAAGATGGAAATAGTACATAATCAACCCATGCACGAGAGCGGGCGCGCACACACATGAATGTTCCACAAATGCATTTTAACATTTTTCTCAAAGAAAATGAAATAACTGAAGCAAACTTACCTTAATACGTTCTCCAATGGTAACAACGATGGTATGTGGCCCTGCTTCAAAACGCAAAGGACCCTCCGTTGATTGCACAAAAAACTGAGACGGCCTTGCTGGAAGATGGAGAGACAGAGCATAATCACAGGGTTTGCTGCCCACCATCCGCTTGCTCAAAGATGGATTTAGTTCCATTTTACTATTCTCGCCGTCTCTGTACAAGCTGAGGACAGACTCTTTCCCTAGTTTTCCCTTTCCCAATGCCCTTTGGCCCATGTAATCCTCAAAAACTCCCCACAACTGCTGTGCAATTGAATCAAGTTTATTTGCAACACTCTGCATTTTGGCACTGCAAATGAGGAACATGATTAAATAAGCCAATGTGAAGCTGATTTGTGTTGATGGATTATTTCTCCAGACATCAGTAAGTTAAATAATCTTGTATTACTAATTGGTGGCCGGACTAAATGCTCATATGCGAAATCAACTGACCTTCAAAAATTGTCCTTTGTAACAAGTTAGCCATCTCGGTTTAGCGTTTGCTGATTTAAGCAAAGATAGCCAAATGACGTGTTGCAAAAGTTTATTTGATCACGATCCTCATTTAGTTAATTAAGCAACAAAATCAAGTGCAATGAAGAAGAATACCTAAAAGGGTGAGGTATTTCGGGCCCGATGCACTCTTGCTCCCGTTTCATTTTGGTCTTGTCAGAACGAAGCCATACAATCTGCTCCTTATCACCGTCACCTTCACCGACATCCATACCAATCCCCATATCTGTCTCCTCCAATCCTCTCGATGCCCCAACGGATTCATCAGCAGCCAACGACCGCAACTCCTCGGAAAAAATCCCATTGCACGCGATCCTGAACACGCCGAGTTCCCTAGTCGACTTCAGCATCCGTTTCAAAGACTTTCTGTCTCCGGACACCAGCGACTGGAGGTTGATTTCCGCCGGAGCCTGGTGGGGGAGGATGAGGTCGGGGACGTTGGTGGACTCGTGCAGGTATTCGGATAAGATGTCGTTGGCCGCAGACCGCGATCCTTTGCCTGTTGGGATCGGAGATGGCAGTGGCGCCGGCGTCGGAATGTCTATTTGACTCCTACGACCGCGCGTTGTAGTTGACATGGCTGCGGAGCGCCGTGGGCTTCTCCGAACCCTCGATAAAAAAGTATTGACACAAAGGTGGTGGGCTTATTCTTTCTTCGGTTTGGTCTTGTGACGGTTGCAAAGCCACTCTCAAACATTTCTTTTCTTTTTCTTTTGTCCTTTTCAATTCTAATAGAATTTTGCTAAAAATAATAAAATAGGTACAAAATAAATATTAATAATATAATTAATGAAGCATTTACGTGTTTAGGCAATAGAATTTGAAAAAAAAAAATCCGATTAAATTGGCTAAGAAAAAGAAGATGGACTGCGTGAATGGAAATGGGCCAGGCCCAAAAACAGATAAAGGAATAGACATTTAGCAAATTAATTTATTTGGCCTTTTCGACGACCTGGTGAAGCCAGATGAGTTTGGGATTGGAGAAGATGGCGATGGAGGGAAGTACAAGAAGAAGAAGAAGGAGAACAATTGCTTCTTGGATGTTGCTAATGTTACTGTCACTGCTGCCGTCGATTTGCGTTGCTTACAGGCCTGGAGACATCGTTCCAATGAGCAAGATGGGTCAATATCACTCCGTCCGTACCCTATTTCTGCTTCTTCTTTTTTTTCCCCCTTCATCTTTTATGTTGTGATTATGTATCAAATGTTTGAATTTTCTGATTTTTTGTATGATTAAGGATCTATTTTTTATTTTTTTCAGTCGAGAACTATGTGGCATGACATGATCGGCAAACATTGCCCAATCTTCGGCGTTAATCGCGAGGTTTCTTCTCTTTCCGATTCTCCCTCGTCTTTGCTTTTTGTTTACATTTACGGTAGCGTTTCGAATTTTTTTTCTTTTATGCGAGTGTCGTTGTAATGCTTAGGTGTTGGTTCCCATAGCCAAGCCGACTGGTTACACTGGTGCCGATCCCTACAAAATGTGAGACGCCTGTTCTGTTGATTTTTTTTTTCTATTTTTGATTTTTATTGTTATTTATAGTTTTCGGGAATGTAATACGATGAAACAACTGATATAAGTGGGAACCTTGTCTCTCGCTATGATGATGATGATGATGCTACGTACAGATCATTTCAAGTTGGAAGAGAGAAGTTTCTAATTCCGTGGCTCTTTGTGATCAATCGTAAGAGTTCTGAGGTTCCTATGATTGATGTGCATCTGGTAAGGATTTTGCTCTTGTTGATTTAGTTTTTGTCATGATTGTGGCATCCCCTTTGGGCTTATTACCCGTGGCACAATTTTGGAATGATATGCTTCTTCGGAGCGCAAATTATTCTTTGAATGTATGTAGTTCTTAGTGTAAATTATACGGTTTGCTGATCAGGATGTCTTTTGGGCTTTGTGCAATGCAGAGGTACTCCAGTAGTGATTTGCTTGGTGTCACCGCGAAAGTTGTAGACATGCCTCACCATTGTATGTAAATAAATGTGATTTACTGTGTGTATGGAAATAAAATGTTGTTTAACAAAGTTGTCTTCTGCTATCTAATTGATGTTTTGTCCTAGAATCTTTGTTTTGGGGACAATTTTTTTCCGTCCAATAATAATAACAATCTTTGGCTCCACCAGACATTGACATCCATCCAAATATTCGCAAACAATTCTGGGATCCTCAACATTGGCCAAAACATATTCTTGTAAGATACACATGGTTAGTGTGGTTGCAATAATCGTCAGCTGTTCTGATTATTATATTCTGGTTTGTTGGGCACTCACTTTGATCTTCTAGTAGTGTGGACAAACAAATGTTCTTATTTTGTAGAAGGTGCTGGGAATATAAAGTATCTTTTGGTGCACTGTTTCTCAGTAGCATTACCTTCTTTCACTGTGTAGGAAAAACTAAAAGCTACTTATTGGACTTAACTTTACATATGTTTCTTCCACACTTTTTACAGGGAGGAACAATCTGAGATAGATGTTACTACTGGATTCTACGTGTTGTTTGGATCAGGTAATTGTTTGTGCTTGATGGAAGGGAAGTAGATCCAATGTTACTCTGCTCTGAATTTACCTTCCACTATCTGGAAGATTCCCTCTTTACTAATTACGCTCATTTTGATGCACAAAAAAAGGCCTGCTGATGTCTTTCGTTCTCTCAATCTACATCCTGCAGTCATCACGGGACAAATTAGCAAGGTATCGCTCTATTATCCTATTATTGGAAGCTCTAGTGACTCCCTTAATCCTGTTTGACTATAAACCAAAGTTTTTACGCAACCTATTCTTTAATTCTTTGTTAAGATGGTTTGACATAATTTTTCCTCACTCTTTTTATGTAAATCTGAGGTTATGTCTTGCAACTCTTTCTAGGTTTGTGAGAGAGACTGTTGCAGAAAGCAGTGGTCCAGCTGGAGGAGTGGCAAAGGTTGAATGAAGAACCTTGCAGACCTTCAAAACAGATACAGGTTTTACACTGCAAGGTAGTATCATGATCACCGACTCGGTATGGTTTTGCCATCTTTATTCTAGGTGTCAATGGACTGACCTTAAAAAGTATCCATTTGGGGTTGTTGGAATTACAAACTGATGAAGGTGACAGCTAGTGTATTAGAAAATCAGTAGGACATGCTACATTTTATGCAAGCATAAGAGTTTTCTTATGGAGCTTGGGAAGTAACATGTCTGCACCTTCATTTGACTTTCCTGAAAGCTTCGCATTTTTCTCATGTCTGTTGATATGGTCTTGAATTTTCCCGGATGAATTAAAAATTTAGTTTTTCTGCTAATGCAAAATTTTAATTGTAAGTCCTATGATTTTTACTCCCGGACTTAAGTATGCATTACTCTGGTACTTGAGTTTTGAGAGATTGGTGGTCGGAAGTCAGATGTAAAAAAGAAAAAAATAATAATAACGATAAAAAAAGGCTCAAAATTCGATAATTTTTCGGAAAGATTTATTATTTGAATCACCTGCATTCCATGTAGAAGAACTGGGGACCCAAAAAAAAAAAAAAAAAAACAAAAGATAGAGTAACGCTCCCAAGAGTCTTAAGCCGACAACACTTGCATGAAGCTCCTCATCTTCTGGAGTTTGGATTTTAGGGGCTTTTTAATTTCCTTTTCTTTTTTTAATTGTATTTTCTTTGTGCTGGTATCTTTATTTTATTTAATTTTCTCATTAATCCTTTTTGGGTTTTTTTTTTTTTCTTTGGGGAGGGGGGGGGAGTTTGGGTAATCAATTTTCTTGTGCATTGGAACTCAATCAAAAAGTATAAATCTCAATGGAAGGTAATTAGGAAGGTTCCTCTTCTTAAAAGGGAAATGAGAGAGGCAGGTTCGTATCCTATTAATATGGAAAATCTTTTAAAGATACATACTATAACTCAAACACGTATTCCAAATCAAACCATAATAACTATAGTATCGCCGCCCACCGAACTCAATATATGTTATTATGGTGAGCCCTACCCATCCCATTATATGTGATTGAACTGCCGTGTATCAGAGTTGCAATAGTCCTCAAAAAATTCCCCAGGCGATTTCATCAGTTCTGAAGAGACAGAATGAAGATTGGCGCAAGACTTCGCTTTGTCGTATCAAGATTGGAAGCTGCATTTAGGAAGAAGAAATCAAAAAAGAAAGCGGCCCCGAGTGGGTACATAGCCATGTACGTGGGAGAAGAACATGAAAGATTTTTGGTTCCGATCGCATGCCTGTCTTCTGTCATGTTTCAAGCACTGCTGAAAGTATTCGAGGACTCACTGGTTCCTGTCGACCGACCCATCACCTTGCCTTGTTCTCCTTGGTTGTTCGAAGGGATCCTCAATCTCGCCTTGGGGAAGCAGCTGACGCTGTCGCCATGAACTAGTGAATGAATGTATAGAGTCTCTCAATGTAATTAGGAGTCTTTGTGAATAGCCAATTATTTTATTTTGGGCAAATTTTACTTAGTCCTAATCACTTGTTCTGGGCCGACGTTCTTTTCAATTTGCACTGTGTACTTACAAGTCTTTGTGAGTACCCATCATTAATTATGGGCAAATTTTATTTTTGCCTTACGTATTGGTTCTAGGGTTCATCGTATTTGGCTGTCCTTCATGTTCTTTTTTAATTATTAATACTTGTTTGATTGTTGTAATTGATGGATTCTAAATTTTTAATCCAACGAAATTATCCGATCAGATATTAGTACTTCGTGGTTGGATCACTACGTGGGTTCAGCATCTGTTGTACTATGCGGGTGGGCCAATGGAAGCCCAATTCACGCTCAATTTTCAACTTCGCGGTTGATGCATGGGCCCATGTAGGAAAAAAATTTTACATACAAACAAAATTACAAATAAGAAACAAGGAATCGGAGTTAGATAATAACTAACGGTTCTTGCTACCTAAAATTTGACATGCACGTGTGTTGCCATGGTGATTCAAGGCAGCACTAGGGAGTTGGCACAAAAGTAAAAGTACCATTTGTCCTGACATTGGAACAGGTCTCAGCCCCTCTGCGCTATACCTTGAAGGACAAATTAAATGAATTTCATGTTCAGAACCTAAAGCAAAGAGGCCATAGCCCACTAACCACGAGTCCAGAGGAGAGAACAGGACGGAAAATCACTTCTTTAACATGTAAGTGGCAACACATTGGATGAATCGTTGGTCCCCCACTGCTAAGATTCGCGTGATAAACGCCAGTGTAAAAGTACATATAAGGTTTGTTGAAAGCAATTAAATATATGCTGATAAGAACAAGTACAATTAAATAATTGTTGCTATTTGTGCATGCGGGTGTGTATATACATGTACATGAACACATTGTTACAGACATGGATATGTATTTACTGAGATGAAATAAAGAAAGTGTATAAGCCATTGAATAATCAAGTTTTATTGTATTCACCATGCAGTTGGCCATGAAAATAAGTGAATTTGATCAATCACTTTATTATACACTCAACAAATAACACTGCAAGAAAAAAAAAAAAGGAAGAAGAAGAAGAAGAAAAAAGAGGAGTCTATGATTGTGTTTGCCTAAAAGGTTCTTAGAAAATATACTGAAGTTTAAGGTAGGAAGAGCTTCTAGGCATGTGGCGACCACATAGATGCTAATTAAGTATTACTTGCGAAGGGTCTTTGGAATCAAATAAAGTGAGTGTTTTCACTGCTGAAGTTCGCTTAGTTTTGTGTTCTTTTGGCATCATCACTTCAAAGAAGAAAATAATATCCGAGGAGAAGATTTCAAACCTCGTAACCTTTTAGGAACATCTAATGCTTTAAAAATCTTACAATTCAATCCTTTGAAGCCCCAAGTCGCATGTGAAGTCCCAGTGCTAAAGGCTGAAACCAAAATTTAGAAGAAGAGGAAAAGAAATGTTGAATATGCCAACTTAATTACTGTAAATTGCCAAGTGATAATAGAAAAAAATAAATTAATGAACATTGTATGCTGCTCACCTCTTGTTTTCTTTTCCTTTTTTTTTTTTTTTTTTGTTGGTTGGGGAGGGGAATCTATCTGTTTATACCTTTTGATATATATATATATATTATGCTAGCTCTGCTATAAATAAAAGAATAAACAAGGGGTTTCTTTTTCTTTCTCGGCTCTCGATTAGAATAAACAAGACAGTTGGGATTACTGTTTCACAACTGCCAGCCTGCATATGCTGAGACTACGGTTGGTCCAATTTGGCATCTTTTCGTACAATGAAGAGACCAGAAGATGGTTTCTCTACTCGCACTGGTCCCGGCTTATATTCAAACTAATGTAAAGCACGCATGCATAAATACTGATGAAAGTAACCATCCATGATGTTCTCTTTATTATATCCAAAGTGCAGAAGCAAATGCATGAGAGTAGGGAGCGTGAAATGAACATTTAGTTTGTTCAGAATGGAGAATATAGAAGTGGGCTTAAAGGAGACAGATAATGGGAATGGGACACTGGGATGGGTATGGCTAATTTCTGCCAAAATCCAACAGAATGCATTTGCCTCTACCTATATAGCTACCCAGCTTGTCCACTTGGAGGTGCTGGTCTTGACCTGAATATGAATTTGCATGCATTTCTGAGTTTGACAGGGACTTTTTTCGGAAATTGGACAATGAGGTCGTGGTCCCCTAAATTGGAAAAAGAGCTAATTTCATTGGACAAAAAAGTCAGAGGAATGTGAATTTTCAACGGTTGTATTTGAGTAACATGAGTCTCCATCTTAACCTTTCTTCAACCTTTTTTTTTAAGGCATATATTTCTGTACCAGCGAAAAAAGAACTTTGGAAATATTAGTTGACCTAATGTGAAGTTGGCATTGATTATGTGATGCCAATCAGACAATGATCTGCTTATTAAAAGGAAAAGAAGAAGAAAGAAGAAGAAGAAGAAGTTAACAGGGCACAAGAAGCTATACACCAATTTGAGCTTTCATGGCTTTCCATTGGCCAATTGTGTGTTAAAGTGAATTCTCTATAGTTGCTTATGATGAAGCTACAAAGACCACTAGACATTAATTGGGCTTGTTTACCTGGAAGTGAAGGACACCCAATAAGTACAAAAATTCCTAACTGAAGTTACCAACCAGGTGCTGGTGTGGCAAGAAGGGGACATGGGCACGACCAACCATCATTGTGCCTTTTTCGCAAAACACGTATAATTGATGTGGAATGAACCAATGCAAAAGAAGCAATGGCAGATATGTCCGAAATTCCTTTTCTTTTATTGGCGCCCCATAATTATCATTCCCACGAAATGTTTAAAATACCCATTATTTGCAGTGCTTTCATTGGACTCATAGTAACCAAGATTTGCTGACCCAAATGCCATTTAGACATAATGCTCTTCCAATAGCAATCCCCACTATATGGAACACAAGTCAGCAACAGATAGAATTACATCAAGGAGAGGCAACGTTGAGGCAGTGTGCCAATCCTACTATTTTTTTAAAAAAATATAAATAAATTATATTTTGGTAGGACCTATACATTACCTCACTTCTCTTCATTCCTCTGCCTAATTCTTTGTCCACGAAGATTTATCCTAAGCGATTATCAACTTGTTTTTTCATATTTCTATGATAAACAAAAAAAAAAAAAAAGCATTAGGTTCAATCACATGACTTGAACACTGTAATTTATTTTAATGCAGCCAATAGTTTATGTCGCTAATTAATGTTTTAATCCGAATTGGAAAAGAAAGAACAAAAAAAACTAAGTCAAATTATAAGGAGACACAGGAAATGGCAAAGAAAAGAGATGCATTCCTTCTTTTTTTTTTTTTTTTTTTTTTTTGTGTTAACTTTCGACGTGTCAGCTGGACCATAAATAAAAAACAAAAAGAAGAAGACCGTGCGTAGCACAGCTAAGACCTGCATGTATAAGCCTAGCTCTAAGCTATTTAATTATAAAAGAGCCAACTGGGAAAGTGGTGCGTCTCCTGAGCAACTCAAGAGACGAGTTTAAGGGATTAATGAATGATCCCAAAGGCCTAAAGCTTAATTATTTTATCTTTTGACATGTTAAACCCTAAATGTTGACTTCTTAATTTGTAACTTTACTCCTAAGTTAATGCCCATTTATCAACATAACCGGGTTTAGCTGTTTCTCACGAGGAACAATGGTGGGCTAGCTGAGATTTCGTAAAAACTCCATTATATGTAATCGTGCTAGAAATAATGATTCGAGTCGCCCGAAAGCATTATTTGGTAAAGTGCAGCCTATGATTTGACCTTCAAGTTTCTTGTACTTGTAGTCCGGAAATGCAGCGAAGTGGAGCCATTATAATTGCAAAAGTTTCATCAAAATAAAGGCTGGCAAGCTAGCTAGGCCTCTTTTGCTCTCAAATTAGCTTGTAATTTAAAATAATAAAACTGTGTTTTCATTTATTTTTTTAAAAAAAGGGATAAAATACGGATTGTTAATTATATATAATAAAACAATTTTATTTATTTTTATTATTTTAAAAAAATTAAATATTAAGACACAAAAAAAAATAAATATTGGGATACCTAGGGAGTGCCGTAGTACGTCAATCTGGGAATGGGACCTTGCGGAGTCGCACGACTTCAATTAGTGTGGGACCTGCCCTCTTTCACTATCCCTATTGATTGTTGACAGCTTAAGCGTTTTCTTGCGCAATTCAAGGTGTGCTTTTAATCGAACTAGGAACAGCCTCTTGCGTCCCATGAGTTGATCCATTATTGAACATTTTCGAGCACTTAACTATAATTAACTTTTTTTTTTTGACACAGTGTTTGAGTAATAACCTTAAAAAAAAAAAAAAAGGGAAAGACTCTATTAAATAACCTTCGTTGCTTCCCCCATCAAAAAAAAAAAAAAAAAAGGGTTCCTTCTGCAATTTTATTTTCCTCTTCCTCCAAACATTGATTATCCACAAGCATACGAAGATGATTTTGAACATTTAACATTAAATACTTCATAGTATGGAGTGAGGGCAGCTACGCCTATAAAGACAAAGATTACAATGTAAAAACAGGTTAAATGCATGAACACACACATTGACGCTAGAGATCTCCGTGCTTTTTAGTTTTTTCAATCAGTCTCAGTCTCCTATCTTAGATATGAGTTAAATTTTCAATTATACATTTTGATATCTTTTTGGTCTAGTTGAATTGAGAATAAGTGAGTTAACTATGAGTAAATTTTGAAATTTCAAAATTAATTATGAATGAGGTATATAAGGTTTAAACCCAAGATTTTACTCCAAACTTCCAATTATACCCTACATGTGTTTTTTTTTTCTTTTTGCTAAAAGAAAATTTTGATAAATTAGTTTTAAAATATTTTCTCATAGAAAATCATAGACAATATATATATACACAATATAATTTTTTGGGAAGAAATATGTGATTTATTTATTTATTATTTTTGGAAGAGAGGTACAAGGATGCTGGTTTTGATCTTTAAAACAGTACAATATTGATTCCGCTATTAAAAATGACACTGACATGAGCTTATTCACAAAATTGAAAACGACAGAGATATCCAATTATGAGGTGTCCGTGAAAAATCAGTGCAGATATAAAATTGATCTAAACTTAAATGAAACGATGGAAATTAAGAGCATAGCTTTCCAAATACTTTGGAAGAAGAAATAAACATAGATTAATAAAATTACTTTGGATAATAAAATGATTCCAAAAGAATATAACTTACCAAATACTTTGGATAATAAAATATAAAAGCATATTTATCCTCAATTGAAGTGATTTATGTAACGAAGTTTCTACCTAAAAGGTTATCATATATGATTCATATTATCATGTCGTGGCATGCGTGTGCATGTCGGCCCCTGATTTTATCCTTCGGCCAGAAAGGGACCATTGCCTCCGTCTTCCTCCTAGACTAATTTGCATAAGGAGTTTCTGGAACCCCTGTGATCTCAGCTTAGTTTTGCCCATACTCATCAGTATATGCAAGTGAAAGATAAGTGAACGTGATCTACTAACATAGCCATAAATCCAACTTGCAAAAATTTTGAAGGTTGTTCAAATCAATGGGCGGAGGACACCGGGGGGGGGGGGGTTTAAAGGAAAGGGACCATGTTGTGCATGCAAGGGTGTCCTTTTTTTTGTTTGGGGTCCGCACGCAAGGGAGCCTTAAAACCGTTCTGCATCCCTCTTAAACATCATCACACAGTAAGGGTCAAGCAATTACAGCGATCTATATGTCCTCGTAACAAGAGATGCTTCAGATGCCGTGAATTGATTCCAAAAGCCACTTTTCTTCGTACTTGCTCCTTGTAAAAGCTCTACTTTTCAATAATTAATTACCTCTTCTTTAGCTTGTTGATTATCAGTTACTTGTAAAGGTGCCAACAAGTATAGCAAAGGGGACCGCAAGCATATACAATATTTTTTCAACTCAAAGTTGTGCGTGTCTACTTGTTTAATTGATAAAGATTCTCTGTAATGGTTGATGAAATTTGCTATCCAGGCTTTGTGTTTACCTGGGATATAAGAGTAATTAATACAGAAAGGGGACGAAGGCTATTCGTCCTAAAACTTGGGTCATCTCCCTTTCGGTGTACCCAAAAACACTATGTTCATCTACGGGGCCATGTTTGGACCTTCCAGGATTTCATTATAGTAAATATGGCTTTACCATTTTATTCTTTGAGGATGCAAGAGATTGTCAATACACCAATTATATGACCTACAAATTAAAATGCGATACACTTCAAAAAATGACATGATAAAAATTTTCATAATTGATTAAGAGTTTCTTGCCTGAGTTTAGATACTAATTTTTTTAATTATATATGATGGAAGTTGAAATCTAGGGAAGTTGGTTGTAGAAATTGTAAAAGCCAAAATGGTTAAACACAATGGCGTAAACAAATGAACTTATCCGAGCCTCAAATCTTTAAATTAATCTGCACCAACAACTGGGATTTAGGAGGCATCCAAAAATATATGCTACCAAAAATTTCCAATTTCGAGGAACAAAACAAAAGAGAAAAAGGATATGTTCCTAATTTCAGTACTATCCTGATAGAGTGGATAAAAAAAAAAAAAAATACCGTGGAAAAGAGCACTGGGCACACTACTAAATTGCACTAATAATTAAGCAGAGTTTATATAATTCGAGACATAGGGATGAGAAGGTCCACGCTTTATAGCTCCAATTGTTTCCAAGCCCCAAGACACCATTTCTCTGCTCCTTCTACATCTTTGATCTTTCCCTCCAAGCAGTAGTTCCAATTTTAATGCCATGGTCTGGCACTGGGAGCACTAACCAACACTTTCTTTCCCATATAGTGAAGATATCATAACCTTGTAGGTTCTCTCCCTGCACACACACACACACACACACACACACACACACACACACACATGTATGCATGTATCATGAAATATTTTCAGTAGTAATCATTTTCATGTGTGTTTTCTTCTTGGCATTTTGCAGTTGTCTATTTCCAAAAGCATTCGACGGGAGTCGTCTGGAAGTTATTGGTTAGTGGGTTATTGTCTTCGAGAGGCTTGTTCTGTCTCTCTTCTGCAAACGGGGAGAGGACAATGTGCCCTGCCAGAAATATTCGATCTCGGGAGAGTGCACCAAGTGGTGAGGACCTAGTCTCAAAGGAGGATGGTGATTACAATCGTGACGCAATGCAAGTAAATGGACTTAACGGGAGTTTTCCGGCTAATGACCATCTGCGACTCAGAGAGGCAAGTCCATTTCTCTTTTCTAACTTACTCTCGTGTATCCCATTTTCCTTCATCTGCTCCTCCTCCTCCTCCTCCTCCTTCCTATTCTATGAATGGCGGAACCAGCGATATGTCTATAACAAACTGGAATTTTTGTTTTTTATTTTACCAAAAAAACAAAGAAAGAAACTGAGAGTCAAAATTTACAGCCAGTTGTACATTTGTCCCTCGTCTCTATTTCGTGACTGCTTCTTCTGTTTTATTCTTTCTCGTTTTCTGGGGGTAAACACATTTTATCAACATTTTTTGCAGTTTCTTCTTTTTTCTTTTTTTTGTTTGTTTGTCAGATTTTGCAGTTTCTTCTGAGTGCAGTTATTGTATTGTGGGACAGAAATTTCACAAATGAATCTTGGTTTTCGCTGGGCTCAATTTTTAGTTCACCTCCATAAAAGAACAATATAGTGTAGCCCTTTTTTTTTTTAAAAAAAAAAAATGATATTTCAATTTGAGCAGGTAACAGGAAGTCGGGTAGCCTATGGGCACTTGAGTTATGGGTCTGAAAAGAGGGTAATAAGCACTACTACAGTAGAAAGAGCAGCTTTTTTTGTTTTTTTTTTTTTCAAACCAACTATAACAACTCTTACCGAGCCTAGAACAGCGCACCGCACTACATCTGTGAATGATGTGACACAGAACATCAATTGTTCTCTTTCCTTTTTTCAATTCATAGTGCTTTTTCTTTTTGGGCGTCGATTAAAATTGTATTCGTAATGAAATTAGCTCTAAATTTATCTCTTGCTTCATATGCACCAATAATTGGCTATAAAAAGGGAATAGTTTCAAACAGTTTGAGTGCGAACCATTTGTTTTCGAGGTCTTGGTCGTTGACGATGGGTCATCTTTGTCAAAAGTGTGCCTAATGCGTGTGACCCTTTTTGCTCGCTAACACCAATAATGTACTTTACATAGAATACAGATAGTCCGATTACCATATGCTTCCACTTTTTGCCTAACTGCAATCAAACAACCAGCTAAAAAGTTTAAAGTTTCGGATGTCCCCTTGGCCCCATTTTTTTAGAGTCGGACATTGTTTCAGGTGTTTTCTTTTTCTTTTCTTTTTTTTCCTGTCCGGCGGCATGCAGCGACTGTATGTGATTTCCGCAATACGAGGCTTGTTTACCTCTCCGCAGTGTAAGAGTCTTGCACACTTCAAATATATATATATATACTGTTTTACACCAATTCACCTATAAAAAAGTTATGGTATTTGTCATTCTATTTTATTTGTATAACAGTAAAACAGAAAGTCTGAATTCTGTTTCTTTTTCTTTTTCCTTAATTATTTTACTTTTTTCTTTGGAATGTAACTTATTTATTGAAGACTTGTTGGTCACACGCTAGGTGGGGGAAGAAGTACTGGCGCTAGGAAAGCTGTCGTGCCCGATGGTGATGAATACTCTGCTTTTTTACTCGAGGATGATTATATCTACGCTCTTCTTGAGTCGTACAGGGAAGATAGAATTGGCGGGTGGCTCACTAGCAATTGGGTTTGTAAACATTACAGGCCTCTCAATATTGAAAGGCCTAACCATAGGTATGGATCCCATTTGTGGCCAAGCTTACGGGGCCCAGAGATGGTCAGTTATTGGCCAAACCTGCCAGAGAATGGTGATTCTCCTCTTATTGGTTTCCATACCCGTCAGCTTGTTGTGGCTAAACGTAGAACCCATCTTGCTACGCTTAGGCCAGGATCCTGAGATCACTCGCTTTGCCAAAGTTTACATGGCTTTCTGCATTCCTGAACTAATAGCCCAAGCGGTTCTACAACCTACGAGGTCATTCCTGAAAACTCAAGGCTTGACCGCACCTCTGATTGTTTCCGCAATTGTTGCGTGCATCCTTCACACCCCAATCAACTACTTTCTCGCGGTATACTTGAAGCTAGGGGCAAAAGGTGTTGCCCTGGCCCTCGCTTGTAATACAATGAATGTGAACATTGGATTACTAATGTATATATGTTTCTCGGAATCATCACTAAAACCTTGGCATGGGCTTACAACTCTCTCGCTTTTCCAGGGCTGGTGGCCATTGCTATCACTTGCAGTGCCCAGTCTCATCTCCGTGTGTTTGGAGTGGTGGTGGTATGAGATAATGTTGTTTCTTTGTGGTTTACTGAGCAATCCAAAGGACAGCGTTGCAGCTACAGGCATCCTTATTCAAATAGCAGGCCTGATCTATGTGTTCCCATTCTCCCTTGGCAGCGCCCTGACTACAAGAGTGGGGCAGGCCTTGGGCGCCGGACAACCACATCGCGCACGGTGGACAGCCATTACAGGCATCACACTGGCATTTACATATGCACTGACAGCTTGTATTCTCACAAATGTCCTAAGATCGGTGTGGGGAAGGATGTACACGGACGAGCAGCGGATACTTGACCTGATCTCAACTGGACTTCCGATCCTAGGATTCTGCGAGCTTGCCAACTCTCCACAGACAGCTGCCTGTGGAGTTCTGACGGGGACTGCGCGTCCTAAAGATGGTGCCCGCATAAATTTGTGTTCCTTCTACTTCGTTGGATTGCCAGTCGCACTTCTCCTGACTTTCAAACTTAAAATGGGTTTCCAGGGGATGTGGTTTGGACTATTGGCAGCACAGATCAGTTGCATGTCAATGATGCTTTACACACTGATTCGAACAGATTGGAGACATCAGGCGAAACGGGCGAAAGACCTCACCTCCTCCGTAGAAAACAGAGATGACTTGGAATCTGCCTTGCTTTCAACCGATCAATGAATCTCGAAGATCAAGTTGGTCCAAAAGCAAGTTCTAACACATAGTGTCAAGGCTAGATTGGAATGTGTAAACGAATTGAAACACCCGTTTTGTTGACCAAACCGAAGAGCTAATCAGTATATATTTTTTTAGTTAAAAAAAAAAAAATAGCGATAAAAGGATAAATTACTATATTACTTATTCATCGAGCTAAGCGTATGGACAAGGCGACGGCATCTTCACCAACAATCAACAAAAAGGCCCCTCTCTTACAAATTTGGAAGCACATGTTCTTGAGCATGTTTTTGGACTTTGCTTTATGCTCTTCTTACAAATTTTTCACCCTTTTTTTTTCCTCTCTCTCTCTCTCTCTCTCTCTCTCTCGCTGTGATAGCTAGTTTGCCATGTTGTATAATTTTCAGTTACCATAATCAATCAAATAACTGTAAACATGTGGCTAAGAATGAAAGAAGAAAAACAAAAATTGTGAGTCAATTCATGATGGTTGAGCAAATTTTGGCACATCCGGAAAAGTCGTCCAATCCAATGCGGTCCAGTAAACGCCCAAATATTCGACGTTCCCTGAATAACTGCGTGACTTTGTGCATTGTAAACAAGTCAATGTTATAAAAAAATATTAGCCTTTTTCAATACGAGCGACAAAATTATAAATTACATAGTTGACTATTTAAATGTAATCGTCTGAATTTATTGCTGGGGTTAACTACCTTATAAAAGAAAATTTATTTAATTGAAATTTTAATATCGTCTCTTTTTTTGGAGATTTTTTTTTTTTTTTAGTGAAACGAAGTTCACCACTCTTTTTTATTTATTATTTTTAATTTATTAAAAATTTATACAATGAATGTGATTTTTTATTATTTTAAATTATATATTTATAAAATTAAAATAAACAAATTTAAAAATAATAAATTAACTTTTTAACTTTTTGCTCTTATTCGAGTCTATGAAAAAGTCACGTCAGCGTGACTAAGTATGGCAAAAGTACCCAAAATAATAAATAATATGAAAAAGAAAGCATTTATTATTATTTTTTTATGTTTTTCTTTTAAATATAACATAATACCCCCATAAAGTTATTTGATTAATTTTTAAATTTTATTTAATTTATAATTTAAGCGAGTAAAATTAAAATTGAAAAAAAAAAAATGCTGCTGCCGACATAGACACAGTATCAGTATATGGTCCCCACCACCAAGACCTTATAACGTGGAGCTCGTTTGCGGCTGTGAGCTCCCCCTCAAAAGTCCAAGCTCAACGGGTTCTTATGGTCAGTTTGAAAGCTACCAGAAAATAACTACCCCAATCCCACCGCCACCACCACGGGATTTGTCAGCAGAAAAGCCACATTTGGTCCTCTTCATCTTCATTATTGCAGAACACGTGTCAGATGTCGCCGGCGGACTCCGAGCCTCTCGAATAGGTTCTGTTCCACCTGACGTGCCCACTAATACTTCCCGTAGGCTTTTGCTTCAGACTGTAGCCCCACTAATCTTCCCAACGAATTGGACCAACTAACTGAGCCGTCCAAGCAAGCCGCGAGTCCCCAATGAACAGGTAGAAGAGTTTTATATGATACATGTTCCACAGCATTCTTTACGGTGTAACCGCAAAAATCTAGGGTTTGAGCAAAAGCCGTTCCAAAACGAGATGAGCCGACCAGCTCCGGCACAGCAACCAAAGAGAGAAACATTAATCCCAAGCCTCTTTTTTTCGAAACCTTAAAAAAAAAAAAAAAAAATTTAAAAGGCAAAAGGATGCAGACCCCGAGACGTCTCAAAAATAAATACATAATAATTAATAAAATTGTATAAAGGTAATTATTATTTTATTTATTTTTTTTAATATAATTTATTCATAATATTATTTTACGTAAATTTACTTTGTTATTTAACTTTATGGACGAGGGTGGGCACAGGCCTGGAAAGTGAAGACCGGCTGGCGGAGCTAGGATGGAGCCGAGCCATCAGGGTGGAGGAGAGGACCTTTCTTTGCCTACGTGGCAGCGATTGTATGATTGTTGACGGGCTGACGGCTCCAATCGAAGCCGAGCATCAAACATCCTAGACCAACCACGTCCGCATCCGCTGCTGCGAAATTAAATTTTTTGCCCATATTTTTCTATGCGTTGCACGTGGCCCCCTTCCATTGGCTGCCCACACACATCATCCAGTCTAATTTAAGTAATGTCATAAACCCTCGTCCGAACAGATGCTCGGAATATTTTCATACAAACGCCTCCGTTCTCGCCGGGACTTTCAGAGAGAGAGAGAGAGAGAGAGAGAGAGTAATAAAGCGTTCTTTTCAGTTTTGTAGATGTTCTTAGGGTTTGTTTACTATTAATAGCAGCGATAGATAGCTCAAAACGACGACCTTCTTGATTCTATTTAGCGTCGTTCTTGCTATTTCGGTAAATTTTTTTTCTTTTCTTTTCTTTTTTACTCGTTACGGTTTCTTTTTAACAGTTGCACGCAAAGAGGAGGCTTCCGGCTGAAGCGAAACTCTTGACTCTTGAAGATAGTTTCCAAGGGAAGAAGAGGAAAAAGAAAAAACGTTTTCTTCGTTTATTGCTTTATTAATTTAGTTCGTATTATTCTCGGAATTCTGATAAGAGTTATGGATGTTGATTTTGAGCAAGGAGGAGGAATTTCTTGTAAGAGGAATTAAGAGTTTGAATGGGATTTGTTTAGCTGATTACAAGTTTTTAAGACAAACACGTGCGGAGGGAGAAAGATGAGGGATTCGGGCATAATCTGAGGTTGTAAGAGTTTGGAACATGAGTTCCGGAGGCAGCGAGAAGAATGGAAGAGGTGAGCAGATGGGACGTGAGCAGGCTTCGGTGTCCACAACTGTCAGTCGAAATGGTTCGGTAACGGTTCCCCAATTGTCTATTGATGAGAATCTGTTGGTCGATCCCAAGCTGTTGTTTATCAGCACTAAAATTGGCGAGGGAGCCCATGGGAAGGTCTATGAAGGAAGGTCAGTCGCTCAGTTTCTCCCCTACAGGATAATTAATTAACGTGCTCTACTCATCAATCATCCGATTTTTATTTTTATTTTTTGTTTTGCCGAATTAACTATGTTCTAGTTTCTTAGTTTTCTTGGACTTTCGCAGGTCGATTGGTCTAAATGGTTGATTTCTGTAGCAAAGACTATTAACTCATTAGTGGTGTATCTGGAATGTAAATTGTGGACTATCTTGTTGATAGTATACAGAAGTGTATTGAGAGTGTATTTTATGTATGACAACTAATAACAGCAATCGATATTATTTCTTTCCTGTTTTCTTAATTCTCAGTTCACTTGTACCCATTATGGAATGTAATTGATACTGGTGGGCCTCATCATCTCTTGAAATGGTGTTTAAGTTAGCATTTAGCAGTAACTACTTAATTGTGGGTTTACTTGTCATTGCTTCCCAAAAAGGATTATACGACCTCTTAGTCTAATTGATACTGATTGTTACTATGCTCTATTCTGCTGACTAAAATCTAATGAATTGCTGACATGCCACACATCTAAGCACGGGGCGTCTGACAGCTACTGTCTTAGTTACATAGGTTAGTCTAACATTTTTCCAGGTATGGAGATCAGATTGTTGCTATCAAGGTTCTTCACCGTGGAAGAACTCTGGAAGAAAGAGCTGCACTTGAGAATCGTTTTATCCGCGAAGTCAACATGATGTCCAGAGTTAAACATGAAAATCTTGTCAAGGTGAGAGCTGAAATTAAATATCTGTCCTCTCAAGTTTTATTTTCAACTGTCCATTGCATGTAACTTGTTATATGAAGGTTTTTTTGTTTGTCACTCATTAATGCAATATTCTCCTTCTCTTCATTGTACTTCTTTTGCCTTGCAGTTTATTGGAGCTTGTAAGGATCCGCTGATGGTGATAGTAACAGAGCTTTTACCAGGGATGTCGCTTCGTAAGCATCTAATTAGTATTCGTCCAAGAGAGTTGGAACTCCGCATGGCTTTAAATTTTTCCCTTGACATTGCTCGAGCCATGGATTGTCTACATGCCAATGGGATCATACACAGAGATCTTAAACCAGGTACTTTAGGCTATCCAAGAAGTTATTTAAATATCAAGTGTTACACCGTTACAGAATCCATTATTGGTGCTTATGGTTTTTGAGGTTCTTGTCTATGGTCACATTTGTAAAATGGAGATACTGATCTATGATATGGTCTTCTTCTCCTTCACTAGCAAAAGATTGCATTAAGATTCCTGCAACCTTTTGTAACATCTTATGGACAGCAATGTTGATGTGAGTTGTAGTACCAAGAATTTGCTGAAAGATGTCATCCTTGTTGCCATTGGTATTTTTATTCTCTATGGTAATTGGTCAGACCATTGACATTACTGGCTATATCATGATCTTGATATCAGTTCCGTTTCCCTTTCAGGTTTATTAAAATATTGTGTTGACATTGACTTGGAGTTTAGATGTTTTTTTTTTTTTAAATTTCATGTGGATTCTATTCTTCCTCTTTCATATTGGCTGTTTGAATGTGGAATATTCATTGTATTCGTTCCTTTTTCTAATGGTGTCTTATTTCTGTCCATTAATGCAGACAATTTGTTGCTTACAGCAACCCACAGATCTGTAAAGCTTGCTGATTTTGGTCTTGCCAGAGAAGAATCTGTGACTGAGATGATGACTGCAGAAACAGGGACGTATCGCTGGATGGCTCCTGAGGTTTGTGTAATCAGATGAACTTTCATCTTTATGTTGGCTGAACAAAATGTAGGGAAATAGTAACTTGATAATGATGTCATTGTACTGTTGGTCTATGATTCAAGGTGCGATGTTGCCTTAGATGTTGTGGTTGGAATTGAATTTAGTATTTAGTATTACTCTGTAAAAATCATGTATACTTTGCTTTTGGAGTAAAATGATTCCTGTGCAATAACAAAACTCATGCCAAATTTTCCTTGACAGTTATATAGCACTGTGACATTGCGACAAGGAGAGAAGAAGCATTACAATAACAAGGTTGATGTCTATAGCTTTGGAATTGTCTTGTGGGAGCTACTGACAAACCGCATGCCATTTGAAGGCATGTCAAATTTGCAGGCTGCTTATGCTGCTGCTTTTAAGGTGTTTTTTCTTTTGGTTCTCACTTTGTTGCATAATATGTGTGTGGTTACATTTTTTCCTCTTTATTAATTTTGGATGTTTAAGGGCAGACAGCATTGTCAAGATACAATTTACAGGCTGATTCCAAGCACAACTCTATGCTGCTAATATTGCAATCAACATTATTGTTGCTAAACAGTTAATTTCTGTGACTTGAGAATGCAGAAAGAGAGGCCCAATATTCCGGAGGTTATATCCCCAGATCTTGCCTTCATCATACAGTCATGTTGGGTTGAAGATCCTAATTTGAGACCCAGCTTCAGCCAGATCATCCGCATGCTCAATGCTTTTGTCTTTACACTCTCACCACCATCACCACCTATTTCAGAACCCGACACTGCAGAGGAAGCGGCTTCAAGTAATGGTACCATGACTGTGCTGTCTAACCGTGGGAGAGCAAAGTTTCCTTTTCTTCGCCACTTGTTCACAGCTAAGAGGACCAGGAATTCTCAATGAGTGGTAAATTTTCAGAAATTTTCTCATGTTCCAGCTGAAAGAAACATGTCCTGTCAAAGAGGACATTACAACACCATGTTGACGAGAGAAGTTAGCCGGAAAATAAAGTATGCTGACCATGTTATAAAGAGAAACATTCTTCTATATCTTTTACCACCTTAGAAGATGGTTTTATGCATCTTGCTTACCGCTTTCAATATCTTACAACTACTCTGAGGTTAACTTCTGCGGCAAATCTGAAGGTCAAATTGAAATTTATCCGTTCTGTAGAGACATTTAGTGAGTAACAGGTTGATGGCCAATACCAATTTTTGGGTCATAGTCTCTCGTGTACTGAAGTTGGGGCCTTGGTGATTGAAGTCTGAAATATGCGAGAAAAGACTGTACTTGATGAAGTCCACAAGGTCCTTCAACGATGGATAGCTCTATATCCTCTGTAGTTCTGGCTGTATACGCGGAAGCCTTCGTTTGAGAGTCCACTGGCCTTACTTTGTATCCAGCCTAAACAAGGTTGAAACTAGTCTGCTTCTTTTGGCCTTTTAAATGTTTTATGGTACAGAAAAAGACTGCAAGAGATGGGGGTATGGTAAACAATGCCTAACGCTTTCTTCAGTGGCATGTTTTAATGGTCTGATATATATATATATATATATATATATATATATATATATATATATAAAGATTCAACTGATGATAAATGTATGATTTTAAAAGTAATGATTTTTCATTTCAGAATACTGATATACCTGTTTTATACTTTTTATTATTATTTTTTTAAAAAAGTAACTTGAACAGACTATAATCCTCTGATTAATAATTGAACGACAATAATGACGAAGCATATATCTAAGCTTCTTTATGGGCAAAACGAGCAAGTAATAAAATGAGTGAATCCCATCAAGGCTTGACATAGAACAAGAAATGTCAAAGTCCTCTAGACAGCTTTAGATTGAGAGTCAAAGATCCACGTGTTAATAGGTGAAAGGCTTCGACGGTCATTTTCTCTGGCCAAACTATAGAGAGAGAGACAGGTGCAAGTCACTTGGCATGGTTGCTATAGAGCTGCAGAGGCTAGTTGTAACTCCCGAGCAAGACATAGCAGAAATAAGAGAAGCGAATGTGCTGGCAAGCATCTTTAACTATGACCCGAAAACTCTCGGCATTCACCGACGCGCATTTATATTTTCGTGTGCCTTTTCGGTGGGTTTTGAAATGGTTTCTTGGGTGGTTTGGGAGCCTTTGAATGGGTTCTTGAAGTGAGTTGTTGCCGTGATTCTTGTTCATTCTTCCAGTGTCTACAACTTTATATTTTTCGTTCTTTTGTGTGTATGAGTCCTCGGTGGGCTATTGAATGATGCCTTGCTCGGTTCTTGTTGCAATCTTGTAGTTCCCACTTGTTTTCTTTTGACCTTTCTTTACATTCACTTGATTGATTGTTTGTGGTTTGAAATGCACGTTATAGGTTTTTGTTTACCTTTTCTTCTCAGTTATCAGGCTGTTTTTCCTCCCCCTTTCCTGAGTTGTCGCAGATGTAAAGTTTGAGAAAGTAGGGTAGTATCTGTCGAGTGTGAGGATCTAAATGCTTAATAAACCACACTGATTGTAAATAGTGGAGGTCTGTAGTAAAAAGGCAAGTATATCGAGAGATTTTTCCTCTTGGTTGCTTCAATTCTGCATTTAGCTTTACTGCTTCGAAGCACGTTGATGCTGCAGCTACAAAGACCCTCTCAATGGATGGATTTTAAATTTCACTTGCCAAGGTTCAACTGGTCCGATTCCCTCCAGTTTTGCAGGAAAATGTTGAGCTGTCTGTCCCAAATGTTGGGACCCTTCATCCTTGTCAAGGTATGAGTTTTCAAATTATGTGAGATAACGATTTTGGCATCTCAGCTTTATGGTAAACATTACTGTTATATCCTATTTTAACAGCTTCATTGAAAATTTTGGTACGCATGTTATTACTTCGGTAACTACTGGCCATAAGGATGGGATATTCAATAAATAGCATCAGACTTCTCCTTTGTCAAACACGGAGATTAAAAACTACGTTAAGGAAATTGGAAACCAGAGGTTTGCTGAGACAGAATCATAGTTCAGGTCCAATCAAATTCAATCAAAATGTTTGTTCCATTTGATTATATTCTTGCTTCATTTCATTCCTTTTTTTAACTGCCTCCATTATTGGATTCCTGAAACCTGCTGTAGATCATTTGTGAGTTTTCCAGGGTGGTGATTCTGGCATATTTGACAGCCAAGGGATATACCCTCAGCCTACCATTGCACGATATCTTACCAGGAAAGAGGTATGCGGATTTCATTGCCTTCATTGTTGACCTATTTGGTGTTTACATAGTCACAGGAGCTCAACTTGGAGTGTGGGATTTTGGGTCGAGAAATGTCCTACACAAGAAACTCTGTATTCTAGGCTACAAGGTTGCTCGGTAAGGAGATCACTGTGGGATCATGCCCCAATCGACGAGCCAAAGAATCCCTGTCTTATAAATACTGCCAACCCTGGTGCTTGGGTTCAAAAGGAAATGCTGCGAACAATAAGTTAACGAAGTTCGTCCACTGCATCCGAGATGACAAAACGACCACAAGATCCACTAGGTCATTGGTAGGTTGCTGGTGGAAAACTTGGAATTGAGGAAGGTATCCTTGTTTCGAGAGTAAAGTAAAGTACACCTTTTTTTTTTTTTAATTTATTTATAAATTTATGCGTGGGGATTTGAGCTCATCACAGTGTGTAAATTCCCAAAACTGAGTTGAGCAAATGGAGAGCCATCTATAGGTGGTTTCAGAGTGTGGACTCTCATCCAATTTTGGAGGCCAACTCCAGATTCTTGCTTAAGAATTGAATTTTTTTCATATCTCTTCGATAAACTATAAATGATTGAAGAATCTATTACAATCCGTTATAATTTGATTCTGTATGAAAACCACGTAATGTGAATCCTTCTGTCTAGTTCCTTTGCCATGAGTGCTTAGTTTGGAGCCTACAGGCCATACCTGAAAGTAAAGTTTGTGGCAACCCAATTAGAATTTTAGTCTGGCTGATTGTAGCTTTCTACAGTGATTCCAGAGATGCAGGTATGAAATTGACTCGGTAATCAATAACATTGGTTTTTATTCTTTAATTTTTTCGGTAAATTTACATATTCTGTGTATAAAAATATAACAGTATTGCGAAAGCGCATTTTTTTGGTTAGCTCTGCATAACCGGCTACTATAGAGAGAGTCTCTTGAAGCGCAATTCCACTCCAAAAACAGGACATTTCATTCATTACTTACTTCTAGAATTTATCAATTTATTTGAATTGAGGTTTGTCCAAATTCCCAGTTGGCAGGCACAAACATGATTGCTGGTGACGATTCTGCCATTTCTAGCGGTGACTTAAAAGTAGAGGCTTTGGCCCCTGAGGTTTGTGTTCGATTGCCATTTTTCTCCCCAGTTTCTTTGCATGGGGATCCACCTTGTTTTAGAACCCTTCACCCTCACCGCTATAACATTGCCCACTCCGCCCACATTGGTTAGCAAGGCCAAGTTGAAGTAGGGGTTGCCGTGCGTGGGTGAACTTTATGCCCCCTTTCCTCACGCATGTGACCCTACCAAAAAAATAAAATAAAATAAATTCAATCAATGAGTTTTAAGCGCAAGTATTATACAGGGTATTCCAGTACACAAGATTTCCATAGCGCGGGTTCTATGTTACATTTGAGTTGTTACGAGATCAGCAAACTTAGCTTTTGTCAAGTACAGGAACGATTCCAGTATGATAATGCACCAACCACCGTTGTTCCTATCATTGGCGTAATTAGGTGGGCAGAAGTTGGTAGCCTGTTGACTTTGATAGTATGATGGAGGCACCACTGAGGATCGTGAGTGCAGCGTATCTGGTAGCATGCCCCACAGGTTAACCCATTGTTGAAAAGGACCGAGCTAAGGGCTGCGGTGCTCGTTGCATACCCTTGGCTGTACAAGGTACCATACCCACCAGCACCCCCTGCATGCATATATCCACATCATTATCATACTATCATTTTTGCTTGCAAGTGGGAAATTGATTAAAATTATAATCAGTGTCATACAAGTAACCTTACCCATTGTGCCTGAAGCATCCCGGCCACCGTAGAATGTGGCGTGAGCGTGCTGCCACCTGCGGTGGCGTACATGACGTTTTACATGTCTTCCACTTGTGTCGTGGACAGATAAGCTGAACATGAGGCAGGCGAGAAGAATTGTCAATGTGGTTTTCGTCGCTTCCATGCCTCATTGCTCGCTCTCTTTGTTTTGTAGTGATGATCGAGTGTTACGTACTTGCGTCCTCTGTCAAAGCAAGGGAAGACAGACGTAGTGGGAACCTTCTGGGTGGCTTTTCTCAATCAAGTCAAGACCCGGAAAACAGCTTTTGCTTTATAAATTCCGAAAGAGAAAAATGCCGACTTTTGTCATCTTTTCAGGTGATAATCTTAAAATGCTGATTTGTGTCGTGAACGATACGAATTTCAATATCCAGGGCACATTTAACTCAGCCCAATGACTCTTAACTAAAGTGACTTCTTTTAAATTTCTCACTTGACAAGACAGCGCTGATCATAATCTAAAATACTCAGAGATGGGTGTAGGCCTTTTTCGGCAGGGAAGCTTGGGAACTCCCCATACATTGCGTGAGAGCCCACGTAGAAGTCTGGGATTTATGTCGTATAAGCTTCCGAAAATGAGCCACAACCTCAATTCTGGATTGTACAGGAAACCAGAAAGCTGAGGTTTAAGCTCACCGAACATTGGGTTTCTAGCATAAGCCTGGGCTTTTATTAATGAGAATGAATCTGGGCTACATGGGGGTCTGGATATTACTCATTGGCCCAATTAGAAATCAATGTTCAATAACAGGTAAAATACTATTTAAAGTCTTTGTTAACGACGGCCCAACAGCCAACTATTCTCACTAAAAAAATTAAAGAGAAAAAGAAAAAAAACTATAATGCCCTTTTGTTTATTTTCATTCATTGAAACTACTCATCTCGACCAATTAAAAAAAAAAAAAAAAGTCTTATGGTCTAAGCTTCTAATAATTTGAATCGCCAGAGTTCTAAAATATTATTCTCATCGAGAATAGTGCGTATTAAATATTTTTGTCTTTTTTTGGAGGGTGGAAGTTGGATATTTCTTCCCTTTCTATTATTTTCGTTGACCAATTTCACGTGGTTGGTCATTACTGCTACCGGCCTTTTATTTCTTTCAATTATTGGCACCGATTCACCATTCACAACAAGCCTACTGGGGTCTCAAATTGGGGACAGGACATAAAAGTTAATTCTAGAAAATGATTTTGGTTGGGGCAATGACCTAACGGTACTTCCACTCGTACTCAACAAAAAACCAGAGCAAACTTAAACCAATCGATCTTTTCGTATAATTAAAATTTTATTTTATAAAGATTAAAAAAAAAGTAAATTTCAAAATAATAATAATAAATTAATAATTTTTATTAAATAATTTATAATTGAATAAACTTCCTAATTGACAGAAAAGAAAAAAAAAACAAAAAACAAACAAACTAATAGATCAGATTTTTCTTGGCCCGACTCTCTCAATTAACCATTCAAACTTTAAAATTAACTTAAATAGTTTATATTATGTCCAAAAAAGAAAATTTATACTTTACTTATTATTGAATTACACATGTATTTTTTATGCAAGCATTCCCTCGTATAAAAAAATTATTGTATTTATAATAAATATCGTTTATTTAATTAGCTTAGTTGTCATTAAAGTGAAATTTATTATATTTTTATGTACGAGTTAGATAATATCAAAACATAATAATAATCTCCACTTCAATTTACAAATAATTAGTCTAATTTAAATAAGGAAGTATGAAATGTTTTACTTACGTATAAGCGATCAAAATTATAATTAAAATTATAAAACTCACAAATATTCAAATAAACATATGACAAGTACATCAACATTGATTCCACAATTGCCCTGGCGGTTGAACTAATAATATTAACAGTAAATTTTCACCCACATGAGCAAGGAGGTGGCAACGCTTGGAAAGGACGCATGCGAAGCATCGTATTTAGAAACATGGGGTCGAGCTTCGGGGACTGGGGCTTCCTACTGGTACTACTGGGGAAGGGAAGACTTAGTGTTCACCTCGTCGATGGGATGGCATGGCCACGTACGAGTGCCCCCCCTTCTCTTCTTTCGCTGTCCACCGGTTAATAGCCATTGCTGTCTTTTCTCGTCCTTTCCAACTGCCAACTCAATTAATTTTTGACAAAGACTGACCTGGCAGAGGCATCAGGTTGTCCAACCCCACCGTATCTTGGACCCGCAGTGTTAGGTTTGCATTCACGCCTAGCCAGCTTGGTTGCGTCGGTGGCTGCGTCCTCAATTGCCTCGGGTTTCGGGAAAATGGATGACCACCACCACTCCCATTTTCTCTCGTCCCTTGTTCATGCATAAATGTAAAATAATATAATATCAAATTATTTAAAAATATTTCGATTTATTTTTAAAAAATAAACATTGTGAATATTATATAAAATTATTTTGTGCATATAAAATCGTGCAATGTTAGCTGTTTACTGAAAAGATAGGGGGAGGTCCGGATGCGCATGCAGCGCCTCGGCTCCTCCATGTGACGCCCGGTGTCTGTTCGTTTACTTCGAGACGCAACCCCTCTAATTTCTTCTTTGCATTAATTTCCTGATGAAAATTTAATTGATGTCAATTATGCTTCCCAGAAGCAAAGGGCATTGAATTCGGATCTCCAAACTGTTTTGAATTTTTTTTTTTTTTTAAAAAAATGTTGCACTATCCGACTAAATTGATCGAGCACAGGTAATGGTCCGACTAGAAAAGCCTTGGTGTAGATTCAACAGGATCGAGGCGACTCTGGCGTTAATTATATTCTTTTCAATTATCCTTTTTTTTTTTATTAGCTAGCATATGCCTGTCCATAAAGAAAATATGATTTAGTTGGGCCTAATCTCATTGTTGAAGCAAACAAGATGAGGTAAATTAGAATAACGAGAACTGGAGCATTAATAGTAATTTGAAAATCGTTTATATGAAATTGTAGACTCTTTCCAGTTTTGAGTACTTCAGGCCTAATTTGTCAATATGACGAATCACTCTGTTCCAAATTGGAAGATTTTGTAATAAACAAATAATATATATATATATATATATATAATTATTTTTTCTCTATCATTCATCCGTTAGTAGTTGGCAAGCATGCCTATTAACGCCTCTATATTTGATTTAAGGAAATTGGGTACTTCTCAAAGCTTAATTAATTGGGCCAGCAACCCTCGCTGAGCCTCAAATTAATGGCAATGGGGGAATATCGGTAGCAAAATACCAGTTATTGTTAGCTGTCATGGAGTTTCATTAATGAGCTGAGGCATTTCCTGCAGTGATTGGGTTACGTAACAAATTAACAACTATGGATAACTATTCTATAGTTTACGAGGTGGCGCTTCTCCTTGTCATTAAATGTCATGTTCCTCTTTTGACTTCAAGAATAACAATAAGGATTGAGTTCAGAAATATCCCAATAAAGATAATTGTTAGTGATACGACTGTATACATGAACGCGAAAATTCAACGCACCAGATCTAATATATATATATTTTTTTTCGTTAATGACTGAAATTTATGCACTAATGGTGGTGAAATTCCGTGCTCATATAATGGTATTTTCGTTAAGTTTCTTTGCTTCACGCTTAACTTTCTAAATGTCATTCCGATTAGTTTTGTCCAGTGTTTGCTCAGAAGAGCATTCTTACGGGGCAACCAAAAAGAAAAAAGAAAAAAACTTATAATGGCGGGCCTGAAGCTACTTGTTCTGGTGGCATTTGTGATTCATTGAAAAAGTTAATCCAGGTTATTGTGCCTAGTTAACAAGAATTGGCATAAGTAATTCAATGCATGTGTTGTAGAATATAGCTGAATTGATTCTATACGATGCGACGTCCAACCACTTGCTCGTGCGGTCATTTTCTTTCGCTGCATTGGGAATGGTTAGTTTTTGTGGTTGCCGTGCCGAGTGAGTATTAATCCAACCTGAATTGTTACCGTCAGCGCGGCTGTTCATTGCTTCTTCAATTAATTTCAAATTTTAAACCCAACAAAAAAAAAAAAAAAAGGGAAACGTGGCAAGTGGCAACCGTGCAAATGTGCATTAAATTGGGCCCAACCACTGCCAGCCATCCATCCGTACTGTTTATTGCATAAGTTGCGCCTTTTCTTTTTATGTTCATCATAATTGATGGTCTTCAATTCTTCTATATAAGGGCCTTCACTTGTGGCCTCTTTACTCACTTCGCTTTCAAATTTACGCTGTTGTAGAATAGTTTAGGCTTGGCGGGCTTGACAATCGATCGACAGTGAAAAGCTTAGAAAATGGCTAGTCTGAAGATGGTTGGCGTGTTTCTAGTTTGCATGATGGTCGCTCAAACCATCACGGTGCAAGGTGGCATAACATGTGGCACGGTGGCCAGCGCCCTGCGTCCATGCATTCCTTACTTGACCGGTGGTGGCCCCCTTGGTACTTGCTGCGGCGGTGTTCAGGGCCTTAATGGAGCTGCCAGGACCACAGCTGACCGTCAAGCAGTATGCAATTGCTTGAAGCAAGCTGCCGGCGGTTACCCCGGGGTCAAACCTAACCTCGCATCTGGCCTCCCTGCAGTGTGCAGGGTCAAGATTCCTTACAAAATCAGCACCTCCACCAACTGCGCCACGTACGTGCTTACATTTTGTTTTCCCTTGATCCTTTATAATTAATTTTCCTGCCGTTTTATTTTATTTTGTTTTTCGTTATTTGAACGCATGCAATTTAATGAGTGCGACTAGCTAACTAGAGGCATTTCTGTTTTTATCGGTTGCGTTGCAGCGTTAAATGAAGTGGATAGGAGCGAAGACATCATTACCAGGACATGGTACTATGACAAGAATAAGGAGGGTGCTGTTGTGTGTCCGTTGGTGACTCCACTTTATAGCAAGCCTCCTGGCAGTCCCTACCTTTCTTTAGTTCTTTTCGTTCGTTTTTGTTTTTTTTAAGTTGTGGGTTGAAATATGCTAATGTCCCCCCCCCCATATATGGGTTATGTACTCTATTAAAAACTTCTATGCTATATCTACTGATCAGTTCAAGTTTCCTCACAATAGCTTATTCGTCTCTGCCTTACTTGCGCTGCACTGTTTGTACATACAAATAGTAACTTTTACAAGAAAAAAATCTGAAATTTGTGTAAAACGTAAGATTGAGTTAATCATCGATTCAATATCGAACCCATGTTTACTGGATTTTTTATCGTCGAAGATTCATAAATTACAACCCCAGGGTGTGATCATGAATTAGTGGGGCAGAGTGCGTAGGTATAGAGACATTGTTGTGAATAGCCCAATTGACTGCCGTCAGTTCGGATGAACGTCAAATTCTCCTAACCCCAACCATAGCTAACTTGCGGACAGTCTATAGTCCGAAGGAAATTGATTGGGAGCGAACGAGTGGAATGAAAAATTCTAATCCAAACCCAAATCAAAAAAATAACTCTTCTAATATACTTAATGGTCATTTCTCGTCCGGCCTAGTTAGAATCCATTGAATGGCAATATCCCAAATCGTGTAGCAGAAAAAGCAAAGAGTTTCCATGGAATTGTCTCTTTGTGGCACCTTGTGTCCTCTCTTGCTTGGATGCAAGGGTAGGAGGAAATGATGTGGAGAGCTGCAATGAGGGAGAGCTTATTGTAAGCAAAAGAAATTGCCAGAGAAGAAGAGACGCCATATAGAGTAAGAATTGATGGAGATAATAAGACAACTGAGATGGTCCTGAAGTGGAGAAGAACTCCTTTGGTGCGAGTTTCTGCATGGAGATAAAGAATTTCAAAATGGTGAAAATAAAACCAATTTTTGCTGCGTCTGAATTTTATTTTTATTTTTTCCTCTTACTTTGGTTCTTTCTCTTTTTAGGTAATTGGAAGAGCTGGGGGTCCTAAGAGGAGACTCCTCTCACCTCCACAATAAAATCTCTTTTCCTTCTTCATTCTAATTATAGGATATGGTTTTAGCCCATTTTTAGATCATGCAACAAATTGATTACCTATATCATATTTTATTATCTTCACTGGCTTTATGATTTTTCAATTCATATTTTTTTATCTTTATTATTATTATTACCTATATCATATTTTATTGTTATCTTTAGATACCTTGTGCGCTTTGGATAGCCCGTGACACCGGGCTAGGGGCCTGGACTTCCACCGTGGGCTTTGTCTCAAATGCCTCGATTCTCATGAACCCAGGCTTATACATTTGTTTGTTTTTTTTTTCAATAAATAAAATTTTATATTAAAAAATATAATATTAAATTTTAAATTTATTAATATTAAAATTAAGTAAATAAAAAATCGTTCAAACTTAAATAAATGAATCATCCTTATAAAGAAAGTTAAATTAGAAATTCTGAGCTCGCATCTGATTTTTGGGTTAAAAAAAAAAAAGAAAAGGATTGGGTTATAAAATATTGGCATTAAATAGTCAATACGAAAAAAAAAGAAGAAGAAGAAGAGAAAAAGGAGAATAGGGTGGGCTACTCACTATCCTCTATAAATAGTCCCTTCCAACGGTAACGTATTATTCTCAACCTCTAGTTTCCATTAGGCCAGTCCCCCAGTTCACCTCCAACTTGGAACTGCCATTCCGCGCCATATCGGCCGATTCCATTGGGGTTCTGGCACATGGGCTATCTTCTTCTTCTTCCTCTTCTCTGGCTTACGAGGTGTCTTGGTATTCTTTTGTGTGGATGTTCAACTGTCTCTTATACACATCTAGATGTGTATAAGAGACAGCCATTGGGGTTCTGGCACATGGGCTATCTTCTTCTTCTTCCTCTTCTCTGGCTTACGAGGTTTCTTGGCATTCTTATGTGTGGATGTTCAATGTCCATTTGGTACCTAGGATTTTGAGTGAGGCAGCTCTTTTGCTTTTTTTTTCCTGTTAGCTTTTGCGTTACAGTGACAACGATTTGCGTATCAACCCACATGCTTCGTCAATCGAATATGGGGGTTTTCTGATTCCATTGTTTTTATTCCCCCCCCCCCCCCTTTTTGTGTTCTTACTTTAATGTTTCGTATTATTGAATTCTTGGAGTTTTGAGACTTATTTGTTTGATCATTTTTAATCATTTTTTTTGTTTTTCTAAAACAAAAGGGAAATCTTTGTGCCTAGTAATCGATTTGCAGCGTTTCTTGTTATCTTTGTGTAAATATTGTTGTAACTTTCAGGGGTTCGTTTAGACATTTACAATACAAAAACTTGCCATACTTTCATTAAAATAAAATAAAAAAATTGCCTAGTGGGTTTTCTTCTCGTTTATTAGTCTTTAGGGTTTTTCTTGTTTCTTTTTGAGGCTTCGTGGGAGTGTAAACGCATTTATTAATTTTTAGCGTAAATCTTGATCATGAAAATTTTCAGAGTAACTTGGATCTTTCTTTTCTAAAGCCAATTCGTCCGATTTTTTGAGTAATTTTAAGGGATCTTTCTTTTGTGGCGGGGTGGCCAATGAATTGTCTTCTTTTTTCTTTTTTTGGCTGCAACCATTTCATACGCTGCCGCATTGCTAATTTGGCGCTCTCTGTTTTTTTTTTTTAGCAATGTGTATTTTCTTTGGACAGTCGTTAACGGGGATTCCGCCATAACGGCTAATAAAATTTGCATCAACGGCTGCAAATCAAAGAAGCACCAATCTCAACGGGAGAGATGTCACGTTTAGCCGTCGATTCTCTCTCTATCTCATCGGTTTTTTTTTTTTTTTTCGTTCAGTTTTAAATCACGCCGACCTAGTCCAACGTCATGAAACCCGAACGGACGGGGGGGGGTTGAACTTGCTTCGTATAATATAAATAGCCGTCGACGCTCCCTCCCGCCCTCTCTCTCTCTTTCTCTCTCCTTTTTTTCTCAACTCGATATTGCCTTTTTTGATATGCCCTTCTTTCTTTTTCTCTGGGTTACCTCCTTCTTACTCTTATTCTTCTTCTTCTACTACTACTATGGTTTTCTTCTTCTTCTTCTTCTTCTTCTTCTTCTTCTTCTATTATGGTCTTCTTCTTGGTGGTTTTAGGTTCGGAAATTGGTTTTGTGGTCTTTCAGGTTTGATGGTTATGTTTCTTCTACTTCTCCTTGGTGTTTTTATTCTTCTCCTCCTCCTTCAAACTCCTAATCTTCTTCTTGGAGCTTCCAGAAAAAGTGAAAATTTGGGGTTTTAGATTCAGAAATTGATTTTGTTGTCCTTAAGTTTCAGAATTATGTTGGGTTTTCAAACTTAATCAGACCCAAGAGAAAGAGCTTGTGGATTTGTTCGTAGTCTTCAGCCTAGGTTCTCTGTCTTTCTATGTAATTTGGTCTTTAATCTTTACGGTTTGTTCTCTGTCCCCTTTTTCTTATTTTTCCGCTTTCTCTTCATATTTTCTGGTTGCTTCTTTCTTTTGATTTTTTTTAAAAAAAGAAAAAAAAGATTACTAAATTTTTAGTTTTCTTGTTTTTCAGTCAGTTTGGTTTCAAAGAAAGAAGACATTTTGGTTTGTTCTGATTCCCTTTTCTTGTATGCATCTATTGATTTCATTTTTTCAAGTGAATCTATTTCCTTTTCCGTTTGGGACCATCATTTTACCTTCTTTTTTTTTTTTTTCCATCATATTCTTTATTTTCCAGTCTTTTATTCATTTATTTCTTCCTTAAATTCTTTCTCTCATTTGACGTTGTTCTTGTCCGGTCTTTTTGTTTTTTTTTTTTTTTGGTTTTGGCAGCCTTTGCATAATATTGTACACCAGTGAAATATGGTTTTCGCCTAATGCTGAGTCCAGAAATCTTGAGCCCTTGCTATGAGCTTTCCTTCCATTACAATGCTTTGTTATTTCTTGACATGTTTTGCAATGTTTTGGTGGAATTTTATTTATATTGTCAATTTCAGAAACTTTTTCTGTTTGCCCTCTGGTTGGCGAAATAAAAGTTTGGTCCGTCCCTTATTATAGGCCTTCCTTCTCTTACAGTCCTCTCCTATATCTTTTTGCTCGAGGCTAATTTTCCACTGTGGCCCTCATTCAAGTTGTCTTGGGGAGATTGAGTTTCCATGCCAAATTGGTGGGATATCATGGCTTTTGGCCGAAATATTTATCAAGTTTCTCTTCTTGGACATCTCAGCAGCTAATATTCCATTTCGGATCTGCATGGAGATTGCTTTACATACATGAATGTGGAATACAATAGAGCGTATTGGTATGTTTTGCTTTCTGGGTATGCTTTCTTTGACTTTATTGGCTGCTGTTTCTACTAGCATAGACAAACTTAAACTGATAATTAGCATATAAGATGCAAATGCGTGTCTTGCACATACGTCAGCTCTGGGCCTAAATTACTGAAGCGAATGTTATTTGCCAATGATCTGCATATTAGTCAAATCTGAGCTATGAATAACAGTTATAATCAAAATTTGTTCCTTGAATCAAACAATCCGTGATATTACGAGACACATCATTTCTTTGTAAAAGTTGTGTGTTGAAGGTTCCATTGCTCGCATCTCTCACTCCCTCTCTCTTTGGGTAACCTGTATTATACGTTGGCCTATTGTTCAATTCTTCTGCCTTTTTTTATAAACAAGGATTGGAAGTTGAACTCCAATCTTCTTCAGGGTTGATCCTTATCTTTGTAAGTATGAAATCGTTCTTTGCTGTTGCTTCAATATGTTCACTCAATAATTTTGAGCAGCCTTGAAGATGATATATGGTTATTCATCCATATTTTACCACAACAGTTAATATGTTTAACATACTTTTCCTGTCATGCTTCTGCTTTGATCTTTTGCAGCCTGATTCATGGGTAACTTTTGGCATCTTGTTTATATGGCCCTTTCTGAAACTATAATTTCAATTTTATTTGAACGGCTGTGGATTGATTCCCAATTGGTTGACAATTAAGATTAAAATACACAGTTTAATGAGATTGGGATCTTGTTTGGACGGAGGGCACTTGTGTTGGGTTTTCCTTCCTTGTCTTTTATGTTGGTGATAACAAAGTTTTCCTTTTGTGCTAATGGTCAAATTATTGCCTTTTTTGGCTTTAAATGGAGCTTTTTTCTGCACAGAAGAATGCATAATCAACTAGTTGTTGATTGATTTGGTAAGCGGTTTTTACTTGCATTGAGAATTCTTTGAGAGTTGAAACTTTAGAAGGCCTGCTAAGGTTCCCATTTGCATGCATGAAGATCTTATTCATAGCGTGGGTTGTGTAAAAAAAATATAAGAGTGACACGGTGATCAAATTATTGAAAGAGTGAGGCTGACTTGGTGGTGGGATTTATAACCCTTAAGGATGCCATTTTGCAGCAGCAGCCATCCCCATCGCCTGAAAGGTGAAAATCTTCAGCTTTGCTTTTGGTTTTTTTATACATCTAATGGCTGCTTTCTTTGTCTATTTATGTACTTATATTATATGTGTTTTTTTTTTTTCTTTTGGAAGAGTGAAAAGCTGTTAGTAGTGAGCAGATATGGAGCAAATAGAGCAAAGATTGCTGCACCTAATCTCAATATGGTTGCTACAGAGAGGAAAGCCTCTATCAAAGGTTCTTTCTCATCCTTGCTTTTATTTTTAATATTTTATTTTTTCAAGATTTTTGTTATGGTATATAGCTACTGGCTCATGTCGTTGTAGACTTGTGTGCCCAATTTGGTGATTTTAGTCTAAACCACAGATATTGCAACAATGTGCAAGTCACAGATATTGGTAATGGTTGCTATTATTGGCAGGTGAAAATATCAGGGGGAGGTAGATGCAACGTGACAAATAGGCATTATGCTGATCTGGTAGTAATGATTGTTAAACTTTTCAGGATCTGTAGAAGTTTTATACTTTTGCATATGTTAGCTTGTAAACTATAAATTTTGTTGTATTTTAATATAGTGTGTGCACTTCTTAAGGTTGACTTCAGCAAAGATTGTGTTATAATGTTTAAAAGGCACAGTCTGCTAGTCATAATAAGAATATTTCAGATTGATCACTGGTTTGTTTTGGAATTTTCCTTATAGTTTTTGTTCTGGTAAGTTCAGTAAAATTTACAGAATATGCTCCTAAGGAACCAGAAAAAAAAAATCTAGAAGTGTCTTATATATATATATATATATTTTTTTTTGAGAAAACATTTCATTGGATATATTCCATTTTTGGGATTCTTTTTATTTTTTCCCCTATCTCTTTCAGTTTACACAAACAAATTTTGATCCTATTCAACTTGCCTTTTTTTAATGTGTTCGATGTCTCATCGGTTACTGAGAAAACTTGGAAAAAGGAGTGTAATTAGTCCTGTTTTGCATTTTGCCATCTGAAATTTTTAATGTCTTTAGCACAAATTTTTATTTTATGTTAAGTTGATTTTGATGTATCTGGTTTCAAAATTTTTCCCCTTTATGCCTTTATCTCCCTTGAAAAAATTATTTTTTAAATTATTTTTTGGCTGCAATGTAGAAAAAAAGGAGAATTTCGCTCACAGCTTTTTGGCTGATTTTCTCAGATCGGTAAGTGGTTTCATCTTTTACTGTCTATGCCCCTATTTCCTTTTTCCTTTTTCCCCAACTCCTTTTGATCTATAATCTGCCAGTTTGCGGATTTTGGTAGGCAAGGTAATTCAAGGTTGAAGGAGGAGGTGATTTATTACCAACGGATGGGGGCACATTACCAAAGACTCCACAGCAGTCCAATTGAAGAGGATGAATTCTGTAATGCTGCTATTTAGTTTTATTATTGCTTTCACTTCAATATTTTTTCCTATCTAGAGCAACATTCACTTTTTAGTTTAAGGATTATTTAGAAATTACAGCTTCTTATGCTGTGATTTTGTTGTAGGCATTATCTAGTAAATCTAGCGGTCATAGATGAAGGATGAGCTGTGCATTGGGGTGTAAGTTATTGTTGGTACAAGTCAAGCAATTAAGGTGGCTTACTGCTTGTCCCTATTGAGGATTCTGCATTAAAGTTTTGTGGTCTGATGAATTTTTGCACAGTTGAACAATTCTCGTATGTTTGATACTTCTGTAATGGCATAGACAGGTTCTGCACCACTTAAACCAGAGTAGGCAGGCCAGTTTTCTCTTACACTGATCGAGTCCTTGATCTCCAAATTGACCATTTTATTGCTGTAATGGAAGGTATAGAATCATGGATACTGTTAGATGAATTTATTTCTTATTTATGATCTTCATATATGTTTTTTTCCCTCTTATTTTGATAGATCATTGAGTCAACAGTTAGTGCAACCACAATGATTTTGTGCTAGAGACCTCAATGACAGGGATATCCAAGGTATGAATTTCAAATTTTAAGTTTGAGTCAAATTCCTGAAATCTGCTTTGGTACTGGTTATATACAAAGGTCAGTTTCGGCAGAAACTCTGTTGCAAATTGTAACATTTTGCTTGCACATATGAAGGAAATCATTCTTTGTTACTGTTAGAAAAAATAAATTTTGGAATCTTTAAATGGGTAAGGTATATGTTTAGGGAATCCCAATTTGTTATTCTAGCCTTTGAGGGAACTATTATTTTTAGTTTGAAAAACTCGACTGTCCAGCATTAGCATGGGTCAGTTGATGGATAGCTTGTCTGGCAGCAATCATTTGGGACTCATTGAATTGCCACGTGAGTGACATCTGCTTTGTAATAGATTGAATCTCTGGATGTCATGAAACTACTACTCCTTGGATTCTGAATTCTCAAGTCCAATTACAGGTTGTTGGCATCAATTCTATGAACTTATTTGGATTGATGAAGGAAAAACTTTATTGTTTGCAGCTACTTATAACTCTAAATAGGGTTATTGGCTCTGCTGTGTAATTTGTGCTTTCCCTTTTTAGAAGGCAGTTTCTGCAACTTCTGATGGACACTTGCACCTGCATGCCCAAGATCAATGTGACTGAATCTTTTGTTTTTCCTTGCATGCAGCACGATGTGTTTTCAATGATGTCCAAAATCATTAAGTCTGCTTGATATTCATTTTACAGATATATATATAATACAGTACTTTGAAATTTCTTTCCGAGGTTGCAACATAGAAGAAAATCCTTGAACTAGTTATGTGGTCCTCATAGATGAGCAAACAAAGTTGCTCATGCCAATTCCAGGTCATTGTTGCCCATATTTAGAGGTAGCATCTGTAGTGTATTCATCATTCATGGCTAAGGTGCTGCATTGTATCCTATTCTGTATACTTCATTGAAGCTGTGAATACTTGTGATACTAATTTGAGGAGATAGTAATCATCAAAGTTAGCAATTTGTTTGTGTCTTTTAAGGTGATTCTAGATGACTGTGGATCCAAAGTTAGTAGATTTCCAAGTTGTTTGGTCATCAAGAAGGAAGGCTTTCTTTGTCATTGAACAGTCATGGTATGTTGAGTTTGTACTTCCAACAGTTGATTGGCCTAGCTGATTTTTACAGTTTCTTGTTTGCTTGCTTGATATATGCTTTAGATGGTGATATGAAACTATTTTAGGCTTGTATCCAGCAATAGAAATGATGATTGCTTGGAGACGGTTATTAAGAAGACAATAAAGATTGAATACTAGTGTCCTTGAAGGAAACTACATCTTGTTTCATTTATATCATGAGCCCTGCAGCATCTCAATGGTATTAGGAGTATTAAGAGTTTCTTTGAACAAGTAAATGAATCAATGATGCTTTAAGCTATTAGACTGGGCACTGAAAGTATAAAAAAATGAAAAGCAAAGTTGAGTAATGATGTCAAATTGCCGCATAATACCAAAAATAAGAATGAAAAGGAGAGTTGATTGTATTAAGCTATTAGACTGGGAACTGGAAGTGAAAATAAAAAATGAAAAGGAAACTTGAGTAACAATGTAACATGGTAGCATAGTACCAAAAATATGACTTGTGAACACTTGCCACATGATACTTACAGAACCCAAAAAAGTATCTTGTGTAGTGAGTGCAGGAAAGTAGATTGCGGGGGGCACACATCCCAGTTATATTTTCAGTCACCCTACTAACATCACAGTCTTTACCGTAAACATCAGAGTATTTACAATAAGAAGTGCCAGTTAATTGGATTCTTCCTAGATCAGATATCAATATCCATGTTTGTCCTTGCAAATATTATGCTGTTGGCTTAAGCAAGGGCCTGAGACATGTGCCATTCTTAGTTCTTAGATGTGGCTGTTACAAGCAGTCTACAGAGTTTGAAAACATCTTACTTAGGAGATCATCAAGAATAATAAATACTGTAGTCTAAGATTAGGTATTTGGGGTATGTGATATTCAGAACTTTCAATTCTTTGTTCCTTCTTTTGAGAGAACTGTAACATGTTGGATTTTTCTTCATTATTAGCCTAAGAGGTGTGATATTGGTCATAATCAGAAGCTTGAGCAGTTGAACTTTGTCTAATGTAGATTAAGCCAGAAAGAAAATTTATGTGGTGGGTTTTCGTGGCCATTTGTTGAACTCATTGAGTATTGATCTGCCTTTTTCTTTTTATTAATTGTCCAATTGCTTTTAGTATTCTAATTCCAATATTATCCATGGTGTGTGAGATTTTTCAGGAGGGCCTACAAGTAAAACACATGGATTCTCAAACTAGAGTGGCCAATACTGTGCTTAGTTGAGGCCATGCATTTATGAATGCAAACTATGATGGCAGCACTGGTTTGTATTTAATCTTCACTTCCTACTTTGGATGTTAGAACCATGTTCATTTTACAAAAAAAACTCTTACTCTCATTCATTGATCTAGCATCTAGATTGTAGTTGATCCCATGCAACTGGACCTACTTTTTGCCTTGTATGGGGTAGTTGTGGGCTTTTAATTGAATTATTTTGAACATTGTATGGTGGATTATTTCTTCAAACCTCTGTATTGCCATCCGTATCACACTGATAGGAGCAAAGATTTAAAGGATGCTATTCAATGGTGATTCTAGAATGTCTTTTGGTTCTGTTCCTGGCTTCTTCCTGTATGCTGCATTGTCTACCAATGGATGGTTTGCATGAATTACAGAGTGGTTTTGCTCGTTCATTGTCAGTGCAATGCACTATAGTGATTATGCACCAAGTGTAATCTGACATTCTTTTGTGTTTTTTGATTCATCCTAGGTGGCTGATCTGGAGTCTCATTACCTCAATAACTTTTTGGTAAATCAAACAGAAAGACTCCATCGTTCCCCTAGCTTATATGCCCCTTTAATTTTATTCAATGATGTGTCGTGATGGCTGGCAGGTGCTGAAAAGGATTACTGTGAGAGATCCCCAATCGATTTCTTGATCACATTTCCCATGTCATAAACCTATTTCAAGGATTGAAAAGTAAGGTAACAAATACTTTTATGAGGATCAGAAACTATTAACCTGTTGCTAAAATGTGATTTTCTCTATGGGTTTCCTTTGTGCATGGAACAAGTGACTCTCTCCCTCTCACACACACACACATTCTCTCTCTCTCTCACTTTTGCCAACAAGTTTCTGTGCTTGCATCTCTATCTATTAATAAGTGCTATTTTCCTTGCTTTCCTGAATTCATGTGAAACTGAAGAAAATTGATATCACCTATAGTTCAATCTGTTGGATTTGATCAGAGAATGCATGTGATACAATTACTTAACTGCTTTCCTGAAGTTTGCTTACTTTGATTTATGTCCTTTGGAAACAGGCTAGACGTTCTAAAAGCCACTTCCTTCTTCCCTTAGTTTCCTTTAATATTTTGTATTATAAATTTGGAAAATAGTAGATGGCCTGCAGAAAAAACTGGCCTGTGTTGGTCTTCCTGATGTGATGAAGTAAGTGGTGGTAAGTGACAAGTAGAAAGCAGAAATTGGTAACGAGTCCCGATAAGCCTGCAAAAATTTTATAAAACCCCTGCTCAGCATGGCTTCAAGGAGAGGCAGGCTGTGTACGCTAGCTGCCTGGAACCCATTTCGGTCAACTGTTGTTGCCTTTTCAGTGGAGCCTGGAACTGATAGTGGCTGAACTGGTTAGTCCATTTGGTGCACGCTGTGAAACTGATAATAGCAAGTGAACTGGTTAGCCCTTGTGGCTTTTCTTATTCTATACGTCATTTCCTAAGTAAGCATGTCGTTTCTTTGTTCTTGAATTTTTTTACATTACATGTCCTTTTCTCGAGCCGAATTTTCCCATTCAAGTGTTGTATTGAAATGTTATTCTAACTAGTAACAACAATAACAACAACAAAGTTTTTAATCCAAGTTTAATTGGTTCGGACACTTGATTTATTTATTTATATCTATCCCTCTCTGTTATGAATGAAGTCTACTGTGTTCTCAAGCTTTTCTGACCAAAAGTTTCTAAGTTAATTTGGTCTTGCCGGCTATCTAATTTTGGTTTCCCTTAGGCTCTGATTTGACAGTCGGTCTTCGAATTAGTTGGAGTTGAATCGCGGAGATTTTCTAAGATTGGGCAATACTTAGCGTGTTGCTCCAGGGCTTGTAGTTCAATCACGGATCCCTGAAGTTAACAAGAGAAAAGAAAGTTTAAGAAAGTCGTTTTTCTTGTTTGGAAGCTAGAGAAAATCTATAGGCGGATGGGAAAGAAAGTATGTGCATTCAAATTGCCGTAAAGTATCTTTCTTTCTTTCTTTTTTTTTAATCTTTTGGGTGATAATAAAAATAGTTTTTTGGGGGTGGGTGGGGGGGGGGGAGGGGAATAAGTAATTTTTCCTTCAACTCTCTCTCCTTCAATTTTCTCTAATCCAAACAGAATGTAAGTGATGCAATCGTCCATTCAGATGGTAGACACGCTTTGATGTCCTCAATAAATACGTACAACCTGAGAAACCCCAGTACCCATAGGCCCTGTGGTGTCCAAAGATATTTGGAAGGTATTTATACTGAAGAGGTGGTTATGTTGGAGATCTAAGGAAGGAAGGACAAGTCGTAATCAAATCGATTATTGCACAACTTTGTAATTATGCCACACTTTTCTTGTAGCGAAAGAATACAGTGATCCATTTGTTGTCATGTGGGGTAGGGTAAATGTCAACAGTAACTCAAGACTTGAATGCCATGCGTCCATTTTAGTTTAACCACCAAACTGCAATTAACAGGCCACATCGTTGCTGCCAACTCCCAAGTCGTTTATGAGTTGGGAGTTGGTATTCGCTGATTGAAATAAAATATGAACTTGTGGCACACAACGAATGCTCTAGTGCATGGTACAGGGTGAATCAAGACTATATTAGAATGTCTCAAAATTGAAAATGCATTATTGGGGTCCCAAGCAGTACCATCACGCCAATAGAATGGACCGAAAAATATACTGTGGACAAAATGATGGGACAGACACTGGTGGCGCTGGCAAATGTGTAAGAAATTTAATTAAATGTACAACACGACTAATAAAATAAAATGTGTGACAAGTTGTTAGAAAAAAATGCAATTAAGAATTTGTTATGCATTTTATTAGTCTTATTGCATATTTCATTAATCTTGTTGTATATCCATTGGATTCAATGTGTAATAAAAAATAATTAAATGTATATAAAACAAGTTATTTTGTTGTGCATCAATTAGTCCATTCCTTTTCCATTTATTTCTCCTCGTCCATATAATCAAACTCAACGTTGACTTGCTAGATTTTGGTGGACAAATAGGCAACAGTAATGCATGGAGCTGGAGTGATGGTGACATGGCCCGGTAGATCCATGACCGTACTTGGATCGTTCCAACCAAAGTTTATTTATATATTTAGGGTTACACCATATTGCTCAAATTTTGCAGAAAATTTCCAATATTACAGTACAAAGAAATCGTCGGCAGCATGGGGTATGGGTTATTTCAATAACGAAGAATTCAAAATTTTATTTTAAAAGTCTTGAATTTTACTTTTAATAGAACAGTATGTAATTTATTAAAAATAAAAAGAATTATTTTCATTCAACTTTTAACGATACGCTCTTTAATGAAAAAAGAAAGAAATTCGGCAGGCATGGATAGGCCAGGTCCCCCTCTAATTTCGGTCTCTGAGAAACCTACTCATCAGTAAAATAGTATATTAAACTTTTGTTCGCTTCCCATCGTTGAGCCTGCCCATCATGCATGCATACGAAACACAGAAATACTAAGAGTAAATTTCTTTATGCATCTTTGACACACAACAGGAAGGTCGTTGCCAATTTAATGATCGCTTTCTCTGATCTTTGATTAATTACTTCATTTATAGTGCTCCACCAAATCCAACAGTGCACTCAATTAAAACTTCCAACTACCGAGCGAGGTTGCTACTTGGAAGCCCTCCTTTTCCTGTTTATTATGCAACCATTTTCTCTATATAAGCAAATAGGGCTGAGTAGCACAACACTCGCACTCCATTTCTAGCGATCAAAAGCTAAGCATTCACATTCTCCCTGGATATCATATCATGGCAAGCTCTCGATTCCTAAAGTTCGTTTGCTCGGTGCTCGTGTGCTTGATGATGGGTGCACCCCAGACTGGGGCAGCCATAACATGTGAACAGGTGGTAAATAGCCTGATGCCATGCGTGGACTACATAAGAATTGGCGGATCAGTGCCAAACAACTGCTGTAATGGGATCCAGAGTTTATACAATGCGGCCAGGACCACACCGGACCGCCAGGCTGTCTGCAACTGCTTGAAACAAGCCGTGAGAGGAATTTCCTACAATGCTTTTAACCTTGGCAATGCAGCCGGACTTCCTGGAAAATGCAGCGTCAACGTTCCCTACAAGATCAGCCCAAATATTGACTGCAATCAGTATGGACCAGAGCTTGTTTCACTTTAACTTGTTTTAATTTATTATGACCTTTCATTTTTATTCCAATGCGGTTAATGGGTGTTGCAGGGTTCAGTGAGCTTGACAGCTGGATCTTCGTATGCAGTGATGTTTCTTCTGCTGGCCTAAGATCTTTCTAGCATGACAATAAGTGGGCTTCCAAGTTCACCCAGAGGTTTCCACTTGCAGGAAGTCTGTCTCTAGGTAGTAGCGTAGTGCCTTTAGTCCTAGTCCTCTGTATCGTCTACTATAATGTATGAAATGAAATCAAGTAACTAGATGAGTGCTTCGCTATGAAAATGGTAGGTTTGTAATCAGGTGCATCTTAATCTAATCAATGTCGTATGTTCTGCTTTTATCCAAGTGATTGCCTTTATTATTCCTCTCATTATTATTGTTGCAGGCTCGACTCAACTCTACGTTCTTCCTAAAATTTCTCCACGCTTCCTCGCTAGCTCCGTGTCTCATACTCTTCTCGGTAGCTTGACCAATGTTCAAGCGAGCAGAGCAGGCTCTGAGCTTTTTTCCCTGAAAATAATATTTCTGTTGAATTGGGACATGACCGGTCCACCTATTTCCACACGTTCGGCGGTCCTTTATTGGGTCCAACCAGGATGAATAAAATCACGAACTCCTCCAATACAGCACGAGGAAGACGGACTTGGTTTAGTTCCCTGACAATAGAACCTGGTCACCCCTAACATCCAGCCCATTTGATTCAGTCTCGTAAAAGGGTTTGGTACCTCATCCGAATCAGGCCTAAAGCCTTCTTATCTTCATTCTTATCCATCTATTGGGCCTAAAACATTGGTAAAATAAATTTGATTGGACACCAAAGAAAAAGAAAATCAACAGGATAGTGTAGGAGTGCAATGGTCCAGTGGTGCTTCGGCCCTCGTTTAAGGCCGAATTCGCAAAAAAAAAAAAAAAAAAGAAGAAGAGGAAAATCATAAGCGCATTTGTTTGAAATATGAACTTTTGAGAAATTCACATTGGTAATCAGAATTTTCCATTTCATTAGATTTCCAAGTTCAAAAACACTCAAATATTACCTTTGGGGAACAAAAAAACAAAGCAGTAAATGGCATTTGTTTGTCCATCATAAGCGCATTAGTCATAGTTCCAACTCTTATGACATTTGTTTTCGATTGTAAAGCAGAGAAATATAATTTCACTAATCTGTTGCTGTCTCTGCACGGAGGAAAATAAACTTTACCTAATTGATTATACGGCTTCATTGCTCTTAATTGAACGTTTGTGTTTTTCATAGGTAGTTTTGATTATGACTACAAATATGGAATCATCGTAATGATAATTTCGAGTCACCAGTGACATTTCCTTTTATTATAATTATTTCTTTACGAGATTACACAAAGTATTAGAAGTTTTTTTTTTAAAAAAAAATTATATATATAAATAAATAAATATTGTACTTATAATTTGCCTTCTATTCTGGAAACCATTTGCACTATAATTAAATTCTTCTAGTTTTAATTTAATTGATTCCATTTGTATTGCATTTGCATTTATTAGCGCAAGGGAACCACACTTTGTACGATATCATATCCAAGATATTTTCAAGGGTATATTCTTATGGATGTTGACGCAGCTACAATATGGTGAAATTGACATTCATTTCGATGCATAAAGTGTTAAAAGTGTCAATTTTTGTTTTATGAAGAAAAGTCCTCAAAAAAAAAAAAAAACACAAACACACACACACACACACACAAAAGAGAAATTGGCACATGAATTCCACAACATAAAAAATCTTTTTTTTTAATTACAAATTTTATTTTTTTTTACTCAAAATTATTCGACAGACAATAACAATAGTAGATTGTATAAAAAATTTAAAATAATATTTAACAAATGTAAAATTTACTTTTTAATAATTTTTTTTATATAATGTAACAATTGTTATATATTTTGTTATTATTGTTTCACATTAAATAAAAAGAGTTGAAAGATGGTTACAAATAAATTGGTATGTAAATTCTAAATATATATATATATATATATTATAAATTTTAAACATATTTTTCCAAAACAAAACACATATTTTTTTTTTATTTTATAACCCCTTGCAATGCTAATTTTCTCTACCCATTAACTTTCTTTTTTTTTTTTTCTTGAACGTCGATATGCTTCAGCTAAGCAAAGAACGGACTTTCTAGTTGACGCTATGGAATACAAAGGATGCGTATCGTCCGGGCAACTTGGGCGATCGAGCAGCGGTGGGGACTACAAAGCCACTGTCTCCATTTGCATGCCCTGATAAAGACTACTTGGCGTCTACCTCGAGTCCCAGAGACAAACACACTTGAGTGGAGTAGCAGTGAACCCGAACCAGGAACTGGACTAATGAAGGGAATATGGACCAATCTGACCCTCGTGCAAAATGTTTTTATTTTATTTTAATTAATTAATTAATTAGTTAATTGGCTCACCCCAGATTCATCGTCATCTTTAGAGTGGGCAGTTACTTGAGGGGCTAATCAATGGAGGAGGACGATGAGGACGATGAGTTGGGTGGTCCACATTATACAATTATCCCATCATTGATTTTCTTTCCTGTACTGTTGAGGATACAACCCAAGTCTTGGTTCAAAGGGGCTTCTCACTGATTAAAAAAGTTGTAATTTTCTGGATAAGTTTCCTTTTAGATAAGACACGTGATTTAATTAATTATTTTATTTATTTTATAATCAATACTATAAATTTAATTATTTTAATTTTATAATAAAATATGATTAGTTTTAATAAAGTAAGTTTAAGTTTACAGATTTTAATATTAATATTTACTTACTTTTTTTATTATTCAATATTTAAAAATTATTATAGATAAAATCTTATATTAATAGATTAATCATTTTTTATTATTATTATTTTTAAGTTATCATCTTCTTATCTTCTATAATAAAATTTTAAAACATTTTTAAATATTCATTTAGTATCTTTTTTTTTTTTTTCTTGCACTTGTCACTGGAGGACGGCTCCTGGGTGCATTTTGTTTGTTCTTAGCCAAATCCTGCTAATCGTTCGGAATTTTCCTGACGCCTAACACACAATTGTAAGGCTCTTTTTTGAGGTTAGAGTAACTAAGCTCGTTTTCCTTTTCCTTCTTCGGTGGACAAGGGACGTAGGGTGGTTTGTCAAGTTCATTCTCTCTAGTCGGTAACCCTGTTTTTTTGTACGCTAATTAAGCAACGGGGACGTGAGCCTCGAGATTCTTCGGGTTTCTCTGGGCCCCCGAGAAGAGTGTGACTCCAAAAATTAAAATTTTGATTAGTATTTACTGCACCAACTAAACTACAAGTAGGAGACATCATTTTAAACCATATACGAGGTATTAAACAGAAATCTCTTGCCATTTGTTTGAAATCCCATCAATGTATGACAATAACCCTGTAAATTTTAAACTTCCAAGTCGTTACCTTTATACACTCTACAGGAACCTGCTGGTACACAAGAATTTATATATATATATATATATATGCTTTTTACCCCGAAAGTTAAACACGAAAGCTTGGAAAATCCTAAGATCAACTAGCCCCTTCAACAACCACAACAACGTTACCTTGCGGGCCTGGATCGTTTTCAAGAGAACCTACTGCTCTGCTACCTTCCTGACTAGCTGCAGCCGAGCCTGCAGTATTGTTTTCGAGCAATGAATGCCGGCAATTCGGGCAAGACGAGTGTGACAGAAGCCATGTGTCTATGCAGGCCACATGGAATCCATGATTGCATCTGGGGAGAACTCGGATTTTTTCTCCATCAACGAACTCTCCCAGACAAATTGGACACTCGGTGGCTGGCGTATTTACTCCTGACCCATAAACCGCAACTGGGATCTGGCGCAATTCTCGTTTCTTGAGGCCCTTGGCTGCCAAACGCGCTGTTGCTTGCTCCGGTGTCTCCAGGGCAAACCTGCGACTACAGCGCAAAGCGCAGCGCACTATTGAGTTCAATCCCAGAGCGCATATTAAGGCGCATAACAGGGCCGCCAATATAATCACCATGTTTGTGTCAAAACTCGTGTCGCTGTTGTACGAATCATGTGTCCCGTTCCCTTTAATTGCCGGCAGCGCTCTGTCTGTGTCAAGCTGGCGGCGATGCTTATTCGCCATTTCTATAGTAGTACCGTACAAGAATTCCCTTTTCATTTCCTCCTTTAATTGAGGGCTTGGTGTAAATTTGAAGGGAAATACACTAAACAAAGAAGAAAAGCCAAAAAAAATAATAATAAATAAGTTTTTTCCTTTTGGCTTTTCTTTTGCTGGGATTGAATTGATCCGTAAGCTAAAAAGAAAGGGGATGGCTTTTTGGAGTTCAGAGTAGTGCTGTAAAGATTCTTGCTACAGAAAAGGACATGGAGATTGGAGAGAGAGCATCTTTCTCGTCTCAAAGATAAAAGCAAAAGAGAGGTTAACTGTTGTTGTGCGTGGCTCCTATCCGAATCAAGGAACCGTTTTTGCTTGTAAAGATGCCAGCTTCTTCATCAGAAAGGGTGTGCTCTATGCTCAGATAATTTCTCCCTAGAACCGCAACCGAATAACAAAGCCAAAGACTACTGAGATTGCCATACGGCAAATGTAATTGGGGGCTCGGTAGCCTTACCTGGTCAGTTTCTAGCTCTCTCTACCCGACCCTTCATTTCTTCTTAATTGGCCGGTGGGTGGTGAGATACACCTTTGCTCCATTTATTTTGGGCCACATCGCTGTGGCGTAGGGAGCTTTAGTGGGTGTCAAGTTATATCTAAACTGATTGTGGCCGTGAGAGAGGGGTCCAGACGTCAAGAGATATTTATATGCTAAAACAAAGACGGGAAGATAAAAGTAGTTGGAAATATCTATAACCGAAGCAATTTGACGCTGCCTACCTGAACAAATAATTAACCACTTCTACGAAACTCCAAAAGCCTAGTGCCAAATCCAAGCCTAATCCCCTTTCTTTAAACTTAAACCATCTGTAATTCCAGCATGGCTTAGACTAATTACAAGTTCTTTGCTGCTATCATGTACTAGCTAGGATCACTTTGGATCATGGTGGGGGGAGTTTGCTGCCTCTTCCTCATTCGATGGCATGTTACTTTTTGAAATCGTGGAAAAGGGTGGACAAATACCATGATAAAGGACTATAAGAAACATATTATAAGGTAAAATCAAGGTTGCCATCCTCTTGTTAAGAAAAAAAAAAAAGGTAAATTTACTTAAACTTTTCTCGCTTTACACGTGTTCAAACAGAGAAACGGCCCCATGAACCATTACAGAATGGCTCAACAACTGCATTACGTTTTAAGGACAGAGAAATCTGACTGGTTATCCTAGTTATCTTCACGCACCTGGTGCAGTTTGAAATTCCCTTCACTCGTATTCTTCCCCCTCCCCTCCCCCCTACAAAAAGATGCAAAAGTGAGTGATTGAAGTGCATGGTTAAATTCCACAAATCACTGTAATTGGACGTTAAGAGATAAATTATAAGTCACAACTCTTTTAAGTAAATAATAAAATTTTTCTTATAAAAAAGTTAAATTAAGACTTCCATAGATAATCTTGATAGAGATCAACATAAACAAGGATTAATATTTTCATAATATAATTTTTTTTTTCTTCTTTCTTTTACGATAAAAAAAAAAAAGAAAAAGGAAAGTTATGATACATAGATATTCATGGATCTAAGTTATGTCGCCGGTTGGTGGACCCATGGGCCTGCCTGCGGTGTGACTCGTTGGTTGGTACTCGGCACTAATTGTGTGGCGAATGTCCAGTGGAGAGGGGAGCGCATTGTCCACGTGATTGAACCACTTCCCTAACGTAGGTCATGAAGTTAGGCCGGGCAGGAACGCCAGCTACCAAACGTTGTCGATTGTCATGTACTTTTCATACATTTAATTCAATGTTAAGTCCACCGCCTGTCTCGGCAACCTAATCCAACATTCCCAGAATTGCAAGGTTTCGCCGTATTTGACGCTGTTGGATTGTCAAGTTTATAAAGAGCGAACAGAAATGGCAAGTTGAAACTTTCAAACCCCTACGAGGGGCACGTATGAGCTTAAGGTGAAGCCCAGCACCCCCGCCAAGAGCATTAGCGAAAATGAACCCTGAAATCTACAGTTTGAACAGTACTGATGTAGATTACAGAAAAACTAAGAAATGAACCACAATTTTGACCCCAAAAAAACCAAAGAAAGAAAAGAAATGAACCACAATTAACTACGCTTGGCACTCTTATATACAAAATAGCATCCTCTGTATTTAATCATCTAGAGGGATAACAAGGTGGAAGAACCACTGCTTTATCTGCTATATATTCTGTTGAATATCAAGGAAAAGGGGTGGAGAAAGCAATCAAAAAATGAAGAAATGCAAATTATCAACAATCAAAATCCTTCAACGCTAGCCCTTCGAACACTTGACGATGATGATGATTTCCGACTTTCCTGCCATTCAAGTTTCTCAAAGGAAAGGGTAGAGGAGAGTGCTTGTTGGGGGAGGGATATGGGTAAAGCAGATGGCCTCGTAGGAGATACAGATGGTTGGGCTTTTGATGGTGGGGATGGTGAGAGGCTTGACATTGGTGCAGGGGTAATCATCCCATTAAGACTTGGGGATCTAGACATCTGTTTTCCAGCAACTGCCGCTGGCTCCTGCAAAGGAAAGCGACAGGAATGCTTCATGTCTTGTATGATTTTGAGAAGTTCCACAATGGTTCTCATAGTTGGTCTTTCCAATGGGTCCTTCTGAAGACATCTTAGAGCAACATCAGCCACCGTGCGGGCTGCTTTTGCAGGGAAACGACTTTTTAGCCGAGGATCCATAATCAGAGACAGTCGACAGTCATCTGCCAGGAAAGGACGGGTCCACTTGACCAAGTTCCTCTCTTCCTTGGGACGACGGCTATCAAGATTCTTCCTACCAGTTAGTAGTTCAAGAAGAACAATTCCAAAACTCCATACATTGCTCTTTGGAGTCAACAAACCTCTCTCCAGTGTCTCCACCGAGAGGTTTGCCACAGCCTGTACAAGTAATAAAAAGGACAGCTTATTAGCCCCCAAAGTACAAAGCACATGCAGAAGTTTAAGCAAAGAAACCAAAGAAGATATGGTATAAGTAGATTTGTAGTATACCAATTAAATAAGAAATTATCTCACCTGAGTCAATGCGTACAGGTCAAGATAAGACGAATTTATGCAGACCAGCAAGCAAGTTAAAGAACTTACCACTGAATTGCTAGAGATCTCTGTCTCAGGAATATGACCGACACAACCATATCCAGAAAGCTTTGCACTAAAATCTTTGTCAATCTGTATGTTGGCAGTAGAGAATTCATTGTACATCGCCTGCAAATTGAACAAGTGGCTTCACTAACCATCAAAAAGCACTACTTTATGCAAAAATTTCTATAGGATTCATAAGATACTAATGGTCTCTTAACCACTGAAAAGTCAACCAAATTTTCCTTCAGAAATGGAAAAATTAAAAGATGTAGCAAACAAGACATTTGTTTCAAGAAATGGTTCATTAAATCATCATGTCAGACATAATAGACAGGAATAATGGAAGGCGCTAATGTATCAAGTTTAATATCCTTAACCAAGAAAAACCTACAAGCTATTGCATCAACTTACATTACATTATTATTCATTTACAGACATCTCAACTGATGTACAAGAGTGAAGTGGTCATTACCTGGAAAGGTCCTTCTTCATGCAAGAAGGTAAGACCTTGGGCAGCACATAAAGCAATTTTCATTCTGGTATTCCAATCAATGAGAGGTCCATCTGATCTACCATATAGAAGACGGTCCAAACTTCCATGATAGAGCCTCTCGTAAATCAACATTCTCTGTTCTGAACCATCACTTGCATGGTAACCAAGCAACTTACACAGGTTTGGATGTCGCATAGAAGCAAGAGTGTTGACCTCATTCACAAACTCCTTTAAAGCCTAGAGGACCATAAACACTTTGAGATTTCACGAGAAATTTTAAATAATTGTGTAGGGGAAAAACAGGCATATCAGTAAATTCTACAGTAGAATTATAAAACAAATAATGCAATATATCCATAGTTTTATAATTTATATCTAAAATTCAGGCATTTAAAAGATTTGTTTAGGAGTTATCAAATACATCCTACGTCAGATAGTTACCAAAATAACCTTTGCCAGGGCACCCAGAAAATATAGTTACTGTATCTGCTAAACAACAACTTTAACAATATAGGTACAGTATTAAATGTGAAATCCTATATGATCTCTCACAATAGATTATTTCCAAAGTAGCATCCATTAAGAAGCTAAAGCATAAAATAATTTGCAGACCAGCAAAGCAGCAGTGCTGATTAGATGCCAGCAGTAAACTAAAATCCATCAGGCCATTCACTACCTTCAATTATGAACCTTTGCCAGCTGGCACATTTACAAAAATCATAACTTTTTGTGCAGTAATAAACAAATTAATGCATTACCTGAGTGGATGAGTGAAGTCGAGTAACACTGGCGTCAAATTTCTTTGAACTTGAAGTGTCATCCCCAAAAGAAGCCCTATACATGACAGAAGAAAGACTTTCTGACACAAATCGCTCTGAAGAGAACTTGTTGCAAGCAGATGCGATTTCTTCATATGAAAAGCTCCTTAGTGATCCACTCTGAGTTCCACTAGGAGGCAGTGGCAATGGCCCAGAAGCAAACATATTACCGCTGCCATTCCCTATTTTCAAGCTACCTGCAGGCTTCAGCACAGCACTATGAGGTGAGGGAAGAGGGAGAGGCCTTGGACCAGGGTATTGTTGTTCCTTAACTAAACCAACTCGTCTCTTTGGATACTCATGATCAACATATTCGATTGACCCTAGAGCATCTTGTTCAGCTGCATCAAGACTTTCTGGAGCCGATAGTGCCCGTGCCCTATTGTTGATCACTCTGTTATCTGGTTGTACAGGTTTAACTCTGGTCCTAAAACTGGGGGGCGCTGACTGTAGTGACCGAGTTTGGATCTGAGGCTCAGGAAGCATACTTGGAGTTTGCTCCTCAGGAGTCACATTTTTTACGCAAACAGTCTGCTCAGGCTTTTTCTTCTTGTTCTTCAAAACAGAGAAGCAGCCCATCTTATTGCAGTTAATACTTAGAGGTGCAAGCAGAAGTTCCAGGTTTCTGCCAAAACAAGGTAACAAGCATAGAATTTATTACAGGGTTCAAATACATAGAGAGCTCTTATATTTGCCAATGCCTTGGAAGGGATAGAATATTAATGTAAACCAAATGATTTCGTGTTCAATAATTCACATAAGTGTGACAAGTTGAACGAGGAATCAGCCCAATTAAACAGCGACCAATCTACAATAACTGATCATTCCATTGCCTCACTTGGTACAAACTTTTTTCTAAGTTGCATGTCATTGAATGAAATTTGGAACAAAAAATACAGACTCATTGATTGTTCACATTTCCATGTTTGATCAAAAGAAATCTTCTTTTTTCAATGAGTAAAATACTTGCAATTAAAGAGAACACACAATTATTATGGGGCCAGCGCAAGGACGAGTTAATCAGCAGGAAAATTTCCCACGTCTCTTGTCACTGGCAGGGATCAAAGTTCCACTCAACTTCAAAAGCCTCCACATTGACATAGCAATTTAGGTTGCAAGTAACGCCCAGATGATATGATATACAACAGAAAGTATAGCACTAAACCTCACCTAAGACTGATTTCCACCCCCCCCCAGCAATAACCCTTCCAGCTAAATTAGTTAAGGATCCGAAGAAAAAAAAAAAAGCTCTTTCTCCAATAATGCTCTTACAAAATAATAAAAAGATAATAAGCCCTCAATCAGGATAAAAATATGGAAGAAAAAGAAAAGATCCAATATTGTGTAAATTCGATGAACAAAACACACAGTACCACACATTAACCTTTAACACTTTAAAGAACAAAAAAAAAAAAAAAACTGAAACAAGGCACGAGAGAGAGAACAACAAACCAAAATAAAAGTTGCAAACTTTCCCGAGAAAATTCAGACTGAAGACTCAGTCTCGTAGAAAACGTACAGCTCCGAAATATCAACAAGAAATCATAGTAAAAGTCGAACCTGAAGACGCCGGTTCATGCAAGTTGAAGTTGAAAGACAAGATTTTTTTTTCTTTTTTTTTTTTGGGGGGGAGGGTGTGTGTGAGGCAGAGGGGGAAGGGGCGGTGACGAAAATGGAAACCTGTGGCTTTGATTTGGAGAAGAGAAAAAACCCTTTTTCAAGTCAAAGAAAAGCAGATGAGAATAAGCAGCTGCGACTGGTCTTTTTAGTTTTATTTTATTTGAAAGGGAAAGTGTACGGTAAGATTACAGGAGTTTATCAAATCAAAATTATTGAAAAGCAATGCGCTCTGTGTGTGTGTGTGTGTGTGTGTGTGAGAGAGAGAGAGAGAGAGAGTCTGAACAGTGAACGAGCAGTAGTCAAAGTCAAAGCTACCAAAACCCCCAGAATTATCAGACCATTAACATTGAGTGATGGCTCCAACTAAATAGATTCCTAATTTATGAATTCAAATAAAAATAATTAATTTATAAATTTAAATAATTATATTTATTTAAAATTATTATTTTTCAATTTTTTTAAATTTTTTTATTACCCTATATATTGGATTTGTCTCTCTTTAAAAATATGCTATACTTAAAAATGAGTTAACATAAAATATAACAAAAAATAAATTTAATAAAAAAAGTATCATGATAAATGTTTTAAAGTGACCACTATACCCTTCTTCCTATTGAACAAATGAAGACCACACAAAAATGCACCTTAAAAGGGAAGACCCATTCTTCATGTTGGTCTTTTTTTCATTCAAAAGTTGCATATTTACTCTATTGCTAGCACAAATTTAAATAACTTTTTGCCACTATTCAGCTATTGTCTTTCATTCTGTCAATGATTTATTATTAAAAGAATGGAAATATTGTATTTGTAGGTTTTAGATGTTTTGCAACACTGCAACCAAAGATAATGCAAATTTTATTTATTTCTTTCTTTTTTTAAAAAAAAAAACACAATAAATTTTATTAATTGCTGAAAATATAAATAAAAGGGTGCTTAAAAATATAGCATTGTCCATGTAACCCAAAAAATGCACGTACAAAGATATTGTCTAAACTAGATTAACAGCACCCAAGTTCCTACCATACCAATAAAAGAAAGACTTCAAAATTGTATCGTATTCAATCATATGATGCATTCTTCTTAGCAGGTCACCGTATGTGATAAATGCATTCCAAGTATACAAACATCTTCCCAAACAAGAATTCCTACTCTAAAACACCACAACTGGATGCCCCAAGATCGTGGCTTTGGAGACTGCAGCTCAGCAAATTATTTCTCAGCAAAACAGCAAACACCAAAGCAAACCCTCCCAATGATTCAGCAGCCAAAGCTAAAAACAAAAACCATAGTAAAAGCACTATAATCAGAACGTTTTTGGACCCTTTTGCTCCTAAGATCTTCTCCCTCTCTCTCTCTCTCTCTCTCTCTCTCTCTCTCTCTCTCTCTCTCTCTCTCTCTTTTTGTCATCTTAATGCCACTGACACCTCTAGTGCCAGCTTGTAAGTTTATTACACGGTGCAATTATGCGTTCAAAGATAACCCTCGCAAATGGGGTAAGTATTGTTAGGTGAAGAGGAATAACAATATTATGACTTGAATTCTTACAAAATGGAGAAATGATTTGAATCATGGCAAATTTTTTCAAAGATGATGTCCAAAATGGTAAATAATGAAGCCAACCTCGATTTTCAGCAAAAAGCAAAGCTTTGATTGAAGTGGATAATCTCGTCAAACGGTCAAAGCTTCGAAACAGTCATTATTATTTTAGCAGGAAAGAAAAAAACATGGTCAATTCGGCTTATCCAGATGAGTCATGGACTCTGAAACTATGTCGTTGGATGTTCTCCCTTGGGAGCGATCGACGGCTGGAATGCATTTATTTAAAAAAAAGGTCAGTGAGAACGTTACGTTATGCTGAATATCAAGCAAATGCCATGTAAGCGTAGAGAAACAAGTGATCCATTATTTATTGACTTTGAATGGAAGTAATTAAATACTTGAAATTTATGCTTTTTCGCCCCCCTCCCCCCACAACAACGACAACAAAAACCCCACTAAAACCTATAATGCAAAAGCGTATCTATTAGTTTGGTTAAACCTAAACCTCTTCAAAATTATTTGAAAGGAGCAAGAAAAAAAGAAATCTATTACACATAATAAAGAAAGAAATGCGCCTTGAAACTATATTGGGACAAACAAGGAAGAAAGAAACAAGAATTTTGTGTGATTGTACAACATAACACAAGATCAAGTAAAATAAAAACGGCGGATCTTTACACAGGGTCGCTTCCGCTTCGATCTAGCGCTGGTGGTCCACAATTATTATTATTATCTTCACCTCCGCTTTCTTGCTTGTTACTGGCTGGTGCTAATTGGCAATCCTCGTGAACCCTTCCTTCACTCTCTCCGCCCCCTGCCAGCGCATATGGTGCTGAACTTGCTTGTTGCTCTGTTGCCAAACTTGTAAGGCCATTCTGCTTCAGGTATGTCTCCAACGGAAGACTTGCTGCTTGAAGCAGACTCATCGTGCTCATTCGCCTTAACCCCGCCTGCGAGTCTTCTTCGCGATCCGGATGGCAATTCAAGTCTATATTTCCTTTGGTGTTGTCGGCCATTTTGGTCGACAGAATGTTGGTCGGAATTTGGGATTCTGAATCATTTTCTGTCTTAGCTTCATTCCCTGAAGGAACCGAGTGGGCCAATACAAGCTTTGAGCTACTGTCTACTTCTGCCTCACCCTTGGGAACCCACATATTCTGATTTTTCTGAGCAATCTCTGCTTCACGCTCTGATTGACGCTTCTTCTTCCGCATCATTAAGGTTTTGAAACGACGCTTAACTGTCATGCAGACATTGCATGTGCACGTGGGCTTGTGCTTGCCCTTTCCACTTGGAGGTTGGATGCACACAATGCATGAGCAACCCGGACGATGCCTAGGATGTTTGGTTGTGGTTGCAATTGCTGTTGTGCTGGGGTCACTTGCATCTCCAAGAATTGCAGCGTTTGCTAAGGCATCCAGTCCAGAAGATTCAGGCTCCTGATCTGCCCTATGGTAGATTGCTAATCTACATTTCTTGAAATCTATACAAAGATGAGGCTGCAACATGATCAATAATTCTTTGCAAACTATTGCGAACAAAGGCTCTTAGGCATTCCCTCGAGTTAAAGACTCCTAACCAATAAAAGTCATATTTCTTACCTTTATATCGTCTAAGGAGATTTTCCAACTCACTAGGAGTCAATTCTTCTGGAGCAGAACATGAACACCTGAAGTCACCAAAACACATTATTGCAAGATTCAGCATGGGACAGCTTGTTTGCTATAGGTGGGAAAAGAAAACAAATTCTTGCCATGAGAAACTGTGCTGTCAACCTTTTTTGATCCCAGGCATTTTCATTGCACGTCCAGTTGGGTGGAAGAAGAAAATCAACTGGCAACCTCCGCCACTTAGAGCAATTATCACATGGAGCCCATTGCTCTTGTTCCCTAACAAAACAGCTCATAATAATAGATGAACAGAAATTTTTCTATATTGAATCCAGCATAACAACAAATAATATACTGCTGAAACGTGACAAGATGGTGCATCCAGAGGGGAGAAAGCTATGGTACTAAATCCCCCAAAAAATGTGCCACAATTGAGACCGCTCATCCCTCACACCTGAACCGTCCCATCCCCTGACAAGCCACCCCACTGGGTCCACAGGCTACCAGAACCAACCAAACAAAAAAGAACAGGCAAACAAATAAGGAGAGTAGGTAGGTGAAGGATGACAAAGTAATGCATTGCAAAAGGATAATCAACATAGGGATCCCTCATTGTGTAAGAGTCTACATGGCATTGCATCAAGATGGATACTTCTTATACAACTACGATAACAACATAAAAAACAGAAATCCTTACCCAATTGAACGAACTATAAAAACACTCCTTTTCCCAAAAACTGGAGGTTCCTGCATGACAGGAGAGTGAAAATAAAGTCATAATTCATTGTATAGCTTAGTTAAGCAATGAGGTGAGCTTTGTATTTCAAAATTTCTGGAAGTTCTTACTCACATAATCAATATCACATAGATAGATTTATAAGCAGTATCAGTGACAATTTCCAAATATCAGCACCAAGTATCATGCTTGCAGACCGAACCTAAATATAACATGTGAATCTACATAAAGCAGAATATGCACAGAGGAACATGTAATACAGTACAGCCAAACAGGGGCAACTTCAAATATTATGCTTGTAGAATTCTGTCCATTTTAGTGAAAACACAAGTTATACTTCACTATCAGCACATACATAAACTTAACCTACATGCACAAATATGAAGAACTTAATGGGCACAACTCACATCATATTCTTCAAAATCATGATCCTCAACCGTAATGATATTTGGCTTGACACTTGGGGGAGGGCGAAGCAAATCCTGTATCTCTTGCCATGTAAGCTTGAGCTCCAATGCATCTAGGCTATCAAATAACAACCTTTTACTTTTGGACCCAATGTTTCGTGTTCTTTTTCTCTCTGGAATTAGTGACAATGGAACAAACAAGCTCTTCTTTGTCTGGTCATCATGATTTCCAGATTTATGCCAGTTAACATCACCACCAGCTGAATTCAGCTGTTTCGAGAATGCACTTAAATGTGCATTGGTGCATCCCTTGAGTGACTGAAGAAGGCCAGAGTAACCATTTATAATAGGTAGGTTCTCAAATTCGCCTGAAAAGAAACTTTCACTCGAATGAACGCCATTGGCAATGGCTGATGCTGGGCTTTCCTGCTTTTTGATAATTTTGCTAAATTAATATGCTGTGATTAAGTTTCCTAATGTAAAATCTGAACCTCGTTTTTACCTGCATCATGGCTGAATTTGATGCTTTCCTAAAACCCATAACAAGTTTTCCTTCTGGATCCATACGGCTGAATGTCACTGCAATAAAAATAGTGAACTTTTTAAAATTCCAAACTAAGGACAATTAATCCAAATTAGGAACAGAAGCTGTTAAAAGAGTGGTGCTTGCAATATCCTTTATATGGATTAAGTTATGTTTCAGAGGAATAAACTCAAAAGAAGACAAGATATAGACAAACATCTGGTGTGGTGTTTTTGTGATTAGCATTTCTATTCTAAAAGCATTATGAATCCTAAGAGAGAAAAAAGATATATTGATACAATATTAGTCCCAGAAACAAATAATTTCTGGGAGCACAAATGCAAGCAACACAAATGTGACAGACTTCAAAACCAAGACACAGAACAAGGGGATCCTAAATAGAATTAGAATGAGCCACAAGATGTTGAAGTATATCAATTAAATCTTGCATCCACAACTGTGAGGGAAAGAGGGCATAAAAGATACCAGTATCTCCAGCTTGCAACTGCATGGACTGTATGCAAGGGGTTACACCTTCCAAAACATACATCCTGCTGTTATTATTAGGCCAAAATCTGAATTGAAACACCCAATCCTTTCCCTTTACATCTTGGATTCTTATAGGAAGACCCTCAGGTTGAGAGATAGGCGGAAAATATGCCTGCATAGTGGCTTAATTTCAATTACTTTACAGAAAAGCGAATAAACAAGGATACTTCAGACAACTATAACATAGCAGCTACAAAATAGAATACAACATATGTAAACTTACTTCAGCACACGCTTTAGGGAGAACCAAACGACCAATGCGACCAGCATCACTTGCACTGAGAACCTTTTCAAATAGTGGCACAATTGTGGAATTTGAACTACAAGATTACAGGTTAAGGATAACATGGTTTACATTAGGATATTATTTTGATAGTCATAAAGTAGAAAAGTAATGCACGGTAATGTTTGATATTCAGATGACACATAGATGGATACTCTCCAGATATTTGCTGCAACTCCTGGTCTGTAATCCTTGGCCAATATCGAGGAAGTAATTGATTCCGTCCCCGCCCTTCAACAGGGGGCCTAGCAACACGTATCTGTGAGACCATGCCTGCATTTGCCTCCAATCCTGTAGCGATAGCTGACTTTGGAGGCTTAGGCAATAGATACCGAGCCCTTGGCCCTTGTTGGAGTGAGGAGGATGCCTTACTTTGTGCCCTTTCCTCAATGACAACTCCAGGAAATGCATTTGGGTTACTCACGGGACCCAGAGTAATACTCAAGTTTGTCTGTACCGGGGGATCATATAGATCTGTTGCTGTGGTAATTGATTTAACAATCTCTGGTATGGCAGCTTGAGAAATTCCACTGGATTCTTGTTTAAAATTTGAGAAACTTGTGCCTTCAAATTCTCCCATGGAAGGTAAATGATCCTCCTGTTTCATTTGCCTATCATGGCCATTTGTCTCACCATTCTGCAACTGAAGTATATGTCTCATGCCAGTGGGATCAGCATAACTGCCTAACTGCACAAACTTCCTTTCACCATCCATCAGGTTTTCATCAGGAGAAGATTGCAGTTCACTGGCATCATTGACTTTTGATGACCTAACTCCGTCAGGGTTTTCATCGCCCGTCTCCTGTGCAGATATGGTTTAGGGGAGTTAAAAAAAAAAAAGGGACACTAAAGAGCAAAAAGATTACACCCAAGCTTTGTCCAGCAATAAATTGATTCATTTAGGAAGAACCTTTTGTATGCCATGTCTTATGTGTACTGCTTATAAGAAGGAAGTTGAGCAGAATCAATAACATCTACATCTTACAAGTGTGTCAACTTTGGTTGATGATCTCCTTATTGCTTTTGTAGTCAGGAGATGCAAACAAAGACAGTTGTCAACAGAACCAATCCAGGATCACATTTGACCATTAAATACACAATGTATGGAGAAAATTTTGCAAGATTTCCACATCTTGAGACCAGTTTCTACTCATGAGTTAACAATATCACATAGGTGGCCCTAAAGCGTCGTGTGCATATTTGGATTAGCCTTGGATTGTGTATGCCAATGTTTACGTTAAGATAAGCAAAGAAAAGCAAATCGATTTAACAAAAGAGCAAGAAATTTTGTAAAAAGCAGGCAAAGAGGATTATGTAAGCCAAAAAAAAAAAAAAAAAATCTTACAGAGTTGTCTTCTGGACTTTTAGGACAGCCAATACACCTTACACCACCTCCATCAAGTATCTCAATGAACAACACAGAAGCAATGCATCCACAATGGAGACGCTGCCAATGCAAAATTCAACTAGATCATGACAAAATCAAAGGCTACACATGAGAAGGTTAACAAAACAAACAAAGAGCTTAAAACACAGAAATTCACCTTGTCACAAGAAGAGCAATGCCTCCAACCAGATTCCTCCGAGTGGAACACATGGCAGAAATTTGATTTCGCATATGCAGAACTGATGTCAACATAAAATCAACACCCCCAACCCCCAATTCCCATTAAAGTCTAACTTAGAACCATCTGATGCAATGAAATTATACATTCAAATATAACAGCCAACAAAAGATATGCCTGAATGGACGATTCTACATGCCACTATATTTTAAAGTTGATAATTTTCAAACCCCTTATAGATTAAGAGAAAAAAAAGAAGAGAAGAAACTACTCATCCATTTTTCAAGGAAAATAATTAAGAAAGCTCGATTCTTCAGTTTGGTTCCCCACCATTTCATTGACAATAACTTTTCCACTAATGCCACGATGAAACATGCCAGACGGGGTATTAAAACAAAAGGTCAACGGCCGGTAGAAATACTTTTTTTTTTTTTTTAACAAATAATTAAAAGAATACATGAAAGTACAAGATCAATAGTGACCAAAGCAGGAAGAAGAAAAAGAAAAGTAAAATTGGGAAAGTAAAGTCCACCCGCAGTTATCGCAGAGAGTGGCAAATTGGCCAGATCGCAGCGCCCAACCCCTTCTCCACCCGCTCGACGTCGTGGCTCTGCACAGCATGTTCATGCAAGTGTTCGACTCCATCTTTAAATCTCAATCCTATCAATAACCGAATCCAATCGTCAAAGTCAAATACAAATCCCTAAAAGTCAAATACACAGCCGAAAAATTTGCTCAAACAAAACCCAAGTCAACGATACCGTCCGAACAGAAGAAAGAAGCGGAGCGGACCTCTTATGAATCACGGCTACTTAAGTCAGTTGATTTTGCACTAAAACGGTTGTGAGAAGGAGCGCGATTTGTTCGATTTCTGATTTGTTTACTCTTGGACGACGTCCGATAAACTGAGCTCTTGTCGGAGAGTTGACGGAAACCATGCTTCCGGCGCAGAAGTCAACAGGCGGTTCCCGAGAGAAGAGATGGCAATCGGCCAATCAAAGGTTCATTTGGGAAAGAAATAAAGAAAAGCTTCTGCATGCAGCGAGCGCCATATGGAGAGAGTTTGGTACTTGAAAAAGCAAAACAAAAAAATAAAATAAAATAAAATTGCATGCACGATGATGCTTCAAGACTCGGCGACCTCGCCTACATTTCACTTTCCCCACTTACCCTCTTCCTCTCTTTTCAATTATTTCTTCTTCTTCTTCTTTTTTTTTTTTTTTTAAAAAAGAAAAATATTACAAAAAAAATAAAATTGTTCACCAACATTCTCCGTCTACTCTTGGACATTATTAATTAATGGGATCGAGACATAAACTAATAAACAAAAGAGATAACGTGAAAGTAAAGGCAACCCGTAAATAACTAAAATTGAAATTGCAAGCTTTCGATTGGCATAGTTATGTAATAAGTGGTTTCGAGATGGTCTATAAAAAAAGGTTAGTATAAATGTACTTCTTGTCGTGTCTCCACCTTTTTTTTTCATAGGCTTAATTTGCATTATATTCAAGGAGACCAATTAAAAGTGGTAGATAGAGATTTGATACTCTACCATCACAAAGTTGCCGAAATATATATATATATACACCTAAATTTTTATAATTAAATTTTATTTTTTTATATTTTATTTAAATTTAATATTTTAAAATTCATTCTAAATAATTTTTTTACAAAAAATAATTATAAATTATACATTGATCAATAAAAATATATCAACCATTTGATCAGTTTAACCAATTTTTGTTTAAAAAGATCAATTTAAAAATATGAAATTTAAGTAAGAATACCAAAAATTAAGGATTTAATAATAAAATTTATATAAATTTTAAATTAATTTTTTTCTGCATATCCTCAAAATTGTGGGTTAATAAATGTAATTTTATCAATAAACCTAATTAAGTTTTGTGCATAATAAGGAAGATTTTTGGAGGGAAAAAAAATAAAAGAAAGAAAGAAACGAGTTATATATATATATATATATATATTAGAAATACAGCGGCAGAACAGCACAGCAGTTGCGAGAAGTGCGCCACCAGGGGGGCGCTTTTCTGATTGTTATCCTAAAAATTGCAATTTGCATGTTTGGCGTGCAAGTGCAGCGATGTGGAGACCTTGAAATTACCAGGAAAAAAAAAAAAAAAAACTCCCGGTCAAGTGAAAACAGTCAAGACGATGTCGACCTAAAATCTGCCAGCTGTTAAACGATAATAATTCGATAATTGAATTTGTTGTCGTGTTGACATTTTTATGACGTCATAATATGAGATGATTATGTCATAGCGTGGAAGTGCGTGCGGCACCTACCGCTGAAACTGAAAGAGGAAAAGAGGGAAAGGACAAAAAATACTATAAACTCACGGGACCCTCAAGACTTACCCGTCACGTCTGGCAGGCGACCGAGCATGCACGCGTGCGAAAGGGCTCCTACAAGCATACAACTGCTCATACGAGGATAATTGTTCGGTTGGCTCTGAACAAGTAAACAGGCAGCGAGCCCGCGGGCCTCTGTCGATTGCTTTGAGTTTCATTTTTTTGCGAACGTACTCTCCAAGCGAGATACTCAACACGTTAGTTACGTTACTGCACGAATCGATACCCAACTAGGACTACTGGGGTATCTAATCCCCATTCGTTCTCCTGGCTTTAGTCTCTAACCAGGTGATCATCACACGAGTAAAAGTACACGCGTTCATGTGCCCGTATATATATTAGCAAATTTTTTGGATTCTTTTTTTTTTTTTTTTTTTGGTGGGTATATTATTGTTTATTTTAGTGGTTCAAATTCAGTGATGTTCGTGCAGATAGGTTTTTTTGCTCCTATTGAAAATTGGGCCATGTAAAAATTGGTTACAAGTCAATAATAGCAACTTTATCTGTCTAGTGGGTGGATTGGACTTTGATTTGAGTGGAGAACATTTTAGGTTGGCCCAAGACCAATATAAATTGGAGGCTGACTTGCAACGATACACGATAATGTTATCAAATATATATATATACACACACACACACACAAAAAGAAAAAAAGTGAAGATTCCAATTCATCAGCCACAAAAGAACGTGCTGTCTTGTCACGCACGCAAGGAATTGTTGATGGATGCATTAATCTAGTTGGATAATATTCCATGCTGTTGGTAATCATTAGATTCATTGTATTTGCCAACTTTAGGGAACGTTCCCACTAGGGGGCAGTTTCAACTTATTGGCAAATTTCCGGAAAGAAGTTTTTTACTGGGCCTGGTCCATTCTTGATTTGGGGTGAGATTGTGGGAGGAATTGGGCCCAACCGGAAGTGTAAACAGGCTTCTGTCGTAGACCTGGGGACCTGGAAAATGTCTGACTGTAGGCCCGACACAACATTCTGCCACTGGCATTTCGTGTCGTGGCCTGTGTAGTGCCGCCGTGTCTGTCGGAGGAGGCAGAACTCAGAAGGCCCACTTCAAGAGAAAGCCTCCCTTATCTGACTCTCACAGAGAGACAGAGAGAGAGAGAGAGAGGGGGAGGGGGACTCGTTGGCTGCATCCATGGCGGGAACCTCAGCCTTTGGTCTCTGTTCGGGTTATTCCATCTTCAGGCGTTCACCGTCAAAGCCCGTCATTCTTCCAATGTCGAGTTTCCCTAAACCAATTTCGCGTCCCATATTTCCCAGTAACGCTTTAGCTTGTTTATGTGCTTTTTCAGATGGCATTTTATATGTTTAAGTGTAAGCTTGTGAGGTTTTTACTTGCAGAAATTTTCGCATTGTCTAGCAACGACATCAAAGTGGGTACCAACATTGAAGTTCATGGAGCTCCTTGGAAAGTCCTAGGTGCTTCTTTTTTTTTTTTGGGGGGGGGGGGGGGGCGCTTCCTCTTGTCTTTTCAAATTTTTGGAGTTCTCAATTGCTGTTTTGCTTTTTTTGACATTTAGCTATCTTTCTTTGGTCCTTGATTAGAGTTTCTTCATGTGAAGCCTGGAAAAGGGGCAGCCTTTGTCAGGACTAAGTTGCGGAATTACATAACAGGAAACACTGTCGAGAAAACTTTCCGAGCAGGATCGACGGTCGGTTAGAATCTCTTCCCTTAACTGAAATATAAGCCTGATTGTATGTTCTAGAATGTGCCACCCTTTGCTCACTTGAAATCGAACTGTTCTGGTTATAAGCTGTTTTCCCTGTCCCAACTTGGCATGATGGGAAAATGTTGATGTGAGCTTTATGTTGCTCAATGGGTTCTTAATTTTTGGCATTGTAAAATATGATTTGTGTTTGATGAATTGACTTTGAGAACATATCATCAATAGTGTTATTTTGTTGAAATATTCTTTGAAGGGCCATAAGCCCATATCCACTTCTAGGTTTTCGTGTCTTGTTTTGATAGTAATAATTCAAATAATGTGTATGTTCAGTGTGATATTACTATGAATATACCCTGAATCATTATTAATCATACTACAAAAGCTTTGCGGAAGTTGTATTTTGGTAGATGGAAATAGAGCCTCCTGGATAAACATTTGGAAATTTCATTTCTTGGCTCCACTCTGTGCTAATTAGTTGGCTCATTTATGATTTCTGGATTCCAAGAAAGATTGAATTTGTTGCCAATAGTGTATCATGTTACTTTTGACCGCACAATAATGCAGTCTTAACCATAATTGTGCTTCATTTCCTTATTTGATGTCTCGTCAGATCATACAGTACTGCTCATTTCAGATAGGATGTTTGTCCAGTTTTTTTTTATTTTTTATTTGTCTTTTCCTGCTTCTCTACAATTATCTCTTCAGATTGATGAGGCAGATGTATACAAAGAAACAAAGCAATTCACATATAAAGATGGTTCTCAGTTTGTCTTCATGGACCTGGTAATGCTTAATTATCCATTTTATATGAATTCTATGGAACTAAGTTCTATGCTCCCCCCTCCTCCTTTTTCACTTTTTACAAAAAGCAAGATTCACATTGTCAAAATTCCTTATTAATGTTACATGAATATTTACTGCTGCATATTTTGACTATTATTGTTGAGTTGCAGGCAGACGGAATAATAAGCTGGTTTAATATAGATGTGAGATCAAATTTGAGACAAGTGAAGTCTGTAGACATGCTGTTAATGATTATCAGTAATAGAGCACACACATACTTGGATATTATACTGTATTAACTATATACCTATCTGAAATATGTGTCATTGATGGCAGAATACATTTGAAGAAAGCCGTCTTAATGCATCAGATGTTGGAGACAAGGTGAAATGGCTGAAAGAGGAAATGAACTGCAATTTGCTATTTTGGAATGGAAAAGTACTCCAACATTTTTTTCACTTTAGCATACCATTGATTACCCTGTATCTATCAGAAAAGAAGCATCTTGAGTTAAACAGGAGAGTTCCCAATTGTTTCAAGATCGCTTGATATTGGAATTGACACGATTCTTGGATCATTGACATTGTCATCATTTTTTGTGGTGTTGTTGCTGCTTAGCAGTCCGTTATTTGTGCTTTTGCAGGTTGTTGACTTTGAACTTCCAATCACAGTGCAGCTGAAGGTCGTTGACGTAGATCCCGGTCTGAAGGGAGACACTGCCCAAGGTAACATGTGCAGAATTCTGCGGTACAATATTTGCTGAACTAAACTGTCCTACTCATATTTAATATACAGAGGAACTATTACATGTGGCATTTCATTGAATCATTTACAACATATAGAGTTAAAAATGAAATGAGAAAAGAGCTCCAAATTTTCATCATCAATCCCATCATCTGCTTGATTATCCTTTGGCATCACTGGATACCAATGGTCCAATGGGATAGGGCTCATCTGCACTAGACTTTTTCCTTGTACTCTTTTGTGTGTTTATTTCTTAATGACAGCATGTCTTCCGTCTTCATTGTGGCCTTACTATTGGAAGCAAATTATATGTTACAGGTGGATCAAAACCAGCAACACTGGATACAGGTGCTGTTGTTAACGTTCCCCTCTTCATTAACGTAGGGGATGAGATATTGGTAGACACAAGAACTGGGCAGTACATGAGCCGGGCTTAACCTATACTATGGAGATCACATTTTAGTCGGCCTTTTATAACAGAAGAGTTGTAAACTACAATTATCCGCTATGCTTTTGTAGTTTATATTATCTATTGAATCCATGATCCGAAAATTGTAATGCTAAAGAGCTCCTGTTTTGTTTAACAATTCATTTTGAGTCCCAGGCAGGGCAAGAGACGCTTTCCCAACTATTTGGACCTGTAGACTAGTGGACTATCAAAGTCCTTAACAAATAGGCTTTAAGAGAGAGCCTTGCGCGCACCACTTCAATAGGCCATCGTATTCAAGATCCTGGTTGGTCCAGCAAATGGGGAATACAGGTAACTCACAAGAATTGGGCCGATGGGCAAGAGATGATATGCCTTCCTGCTCTTTGTGAGAAAAAAAAAAATTGTTTTGGCAACATTTGTTTCTCACATCGCAAAGCTAAAAGTAAAATACAGATTTCAGCTGTTCTGTCTTCGTCCCTTCTCAGTGTTTCAGTGGAAGGAAGCCCGTCTTTCATATTCAGGTGAGGTGGATTATTGTTGCTTGTCCTACATAAAGTGAACAACAATCTTAGGCACAGTACTGGAAAAACGCTGAGGAAGCTCCATAGAATGCGGCAGAGTTGAGCACTGGAGTGGATGTGACAGTAAAGCAGAAACAATTTTTGGTGCTCGTCCGAAAAGTTTAGTTAGCATCCTTTTATCTTTTTCAGTCAGCACGTCCCATGAATTGGAGTCTCGTCAGAAGAGATGATAGAGTCACAAATCCTGCTTTCTACTGTAATCGCGCATTTGGTCTGTAGAACCAAAAAAATAAAATAAAAATAGAGAGAGAGAGAGAGAGAGAGAGAGAGTTCATGTCATTGGCTTTCCACTACTTTTACCCAACTCGTATCCTTTTTGCCTTCTCAAATTTTCAATCAACAATCTGCGGCCCTGTATTTTATTCTTGCTCGTGTCTTCAACCCTCTTTTCGGATAAAAAAATGTCCAATTGTCCACACAGAACTCGACCATTGCGCTACTTTTTGTCAAGCAGGTGGCCATTGAAAATGGTGGTGGGAAGGTGGCTGGAGGGCCTATCAAGAGAGTGCTAGACGCATGATTTTGCAAAGAACATGCTCCAACCTTTTTTATCCTTCACAATGCATAAGCATTGAAAATAATGTAAAGTTCCCACTTCAAAGCACAACATCATTGCCGTGCACTAATTTTGCCACTCTAAAAGCGCCATAAGCTTTGCTTTTCAGGACCTCCATGTGATTTACTTTGATGGTGTCCATCCAAGGCGCATTTGATGTGGTTCCTCTTTGGGGGTCCAGCACCTTTCGATTGAGTTAAAACACTTTAAACTTGACATCTAAGCTTTAATTATTAAGGCTACTCGCTGAGACAGATGGGTTGTCGAAGATTTGAAAATATACCGCCCCGCCTGAAGCAACTATGAAGGAGTGCTTTGAGAGTATATTTATATTATCTCATTCTCCATACTCCATACCCTAATGGTAATTGGCATCATTTTATGCACAAATATGAACATAACCGTCGTTTATATTACAATATATATACACACGGGAAAAAGATTATTTATCTTGTTTCGTCTGTGACGCATGGAAAGTTCAATCTTAGCAGCATGAGTAAGTGCAAGAAACTGCTTTTCTCCTCGAGTCACACACCATCCAAGTCCTGTGTTCCCTTGCATTTGGTGTTGTTGACTTGGGATATTTTGAGCGGACTTGTTTTCCAGTTCTCCCATTTCTTTTTTTTTTTTTTTTTTGTCCTCCCTACCATGTTTTTCCCTCAACTCCTTTCACATCCTGGGAAATTCTTTTCTATTTAGCAACTCGTCTTATCAATACTTTATTCGATCCCTTTGGACCCATTAGTGGGCTCGCGGCTCATAAAGGAACAATCTTTTCTTTATTTGAATGGGACGATAAAGGGCAAAACGCCACCAACATGGAATGAATACAAACCATAATGAAACAAAGGTCAGATTTAGTCAAGTATGCCCGATCTTCCGTGGGAAAAAAAAAAAATTCACTCATCATGCAAAATCCTGACTGCCTTTGCCTTGGAATGTACCTAAAAAACACATGGCTCTATAATGAACCGGTGAAAAGGAATCCGGTATCAGAGACTAATGAAATTACAATAACAAAATAAGCCAGCATTACAACAACGAGAATTTCGGTTAAAAGAAAAATAATTTTTTTCTTGGGGTTCAACATCCACCAAAAGAGGGTAAAATAACAACAAAATCCAATTATATTCTTTTTCTTCTTGTGACAAAACAAACCGGATTCTTTTTTGCCGGAGAAAGCAAATTCTGTTGTTTCTTTTTTAGAACTATACAAGTTCAGTTTATTCCAAGTCCTCTTGTCCGTCTGCAGGGCATTCGATCAGCTCTAATATATTGACCACTTCTTCCATGTCAGGCCGGTTCGACGGCACTTGGGATGCACATATTAAACCAAGTTTTATTACCGGAATAGCCTCATCTGCTGGAAAACTTCCGCGAAGCCTTCCATCGACACATTCCTCCACCCTGCCGTCTTCCAATGCTCCCCTCACCATGTCACAGAGCACAACCACATCATCCTCCATGTATTCAACCGGTCTTCTCCCTGTCACCACCTCCAAAACTAGGATCCCAAAACCATAGACATCGCATTTCTCCGTTATCTTCACTGTTTTACAAGCAAACTCAGGTGCCATGTAGCCCAATGCACTCTGGATTTTACTGCTTAAAAGGCAGCGGTCTAACATCGGCAACAACTTTGCCAGGCCAAAGTCTCCCACCTTTGGCTCACCATGATCATCTATCAGAATATTGGTTGACTTTAGATTGTAGTGTATTATCTTCATACAATGCAAATGGGTCAAACCTTTGGCTATCCCAAGAATTATGTTGAATCTCTGTCGCCAAGAGAAACAGCTTGTGCTGGGTCCATCATGGAGATGTTTGTACAAACTCCCACCGGAAATGTATTCATAAATAAGAAGCTGCAGGGATGGCGTCCAGTAATAACCCTCCAATGCCACAAGATTACAGTGCCTGATCTTTCCAAGTTTCTTCACTTCCCTCTCAAACTCATCTTGCGATTTAATCAAACTTGAAACCATTAGCTTCTTTATGGCAACTGAACGGCCATCTCGAAGCACTGTTCTGTAAACAACTCCAAATCCACCACGACCAAGTTCACAGTCCTTGTTGAGCAATGCATGAGCCCCCACAACAAAATCAGCATCGCCAGAAAACATGACAAGCTTGCCATAATTTGGATCATTGGCAGGGGAACAACTGAATTCTTCCCCACCAGAAAATGTCAGCGAAGTCGGGGAATGTGACAAAGAAGATCGCACATGGATATTAAGGATAGTAATAGCTATCACACCAAGGGCAATGAATGCAGCAGCACCAATAGCAATAAGAGCAGAAATGCTGAGAACAATTTTGCGGTGATGGAGACTTAAAGAGGAGCCATGAGAGGAGTCAGATGTGTTTGGGTTGAGGACAATAGGCTTTGGATGAACAGAAGGGCAGGAACGATTGAAAACAGAGCCACACAGGGATGGATTGTCAGAGACGGATGAGGGGGGAATGGTGTTGAAGAAACCCCCAAGAGGCAGTTCCCCTTGAAGGTTGTTGTGGGAGATATTGAAGGATAGCAGATGGGAAAGATTTACCAACCCCTTAGGTAAGCTTCCAGAGAGGTTGTTGAAAGACAAATCTACATATTGGAGGTTGGTTAAGTTTGCAATGGCTTCAGGAACTTGGCCAATGAGATTGTTCTGAGACAAGATCCTGAAAGATTCAAGAAAAGTGCAGAAATAGTAAAAAAATAATAATAATAATAATTTTGTTAGACTTGTGAATCCTCACCTGCATAACACAATACAAAATCACAAATTCACGACACAATACAGAATCACAAATTCACGACACAATACAGAATCACAAATTCACGACACAATACAGAATCACAAATTCACGACATAATACCATATGTCTACAGATGAGAAGAAAACTGGAAAACAAGAACAAAAATATTTAACTCATTCATCTTTCTGGTTATAGACCAAATAAACTACAAGGAAAAACAATGTTGTTGATACAGTCAAAAGAAACACTTATAACCACACAAAACAGACCTTTCTAATCTACTCCTATTGTGTAGATTTCAGACAATATAATTATAGTCATTAGGAGAACATCAACAATGAGAATCCAGGACAGGTTTCCCCATGATAAATAAGTTATGGTAACCTTAGCAACCGATGTGCAATTAAACACCAATGAATCAGGTAGTACAGCCAAAAGCTATGACCAACATATCAATTCATGACAAGCTTTACCCATTAACAAGCAGAGATCAGAAATTAATTATTTATAAAATTATCTTCAGATGCATATTACGCCCAACCATCACCGAAGCATAAGTGCTTACAGTGACAGTAAGCTGGATCATAAGACATAAAAGCCAAAATTCTCAGATAGAGCAGCAAGCCCAAAACAAATAATAATAACGGAGTTGACAAATGAAGGATTCAACTGAATGAGAAGAGAACTCACAAAGATGTTAGAGAAGAGCAGTTCTTGATTTGAGCCGGAATATTTCCTGTTAACAAGTTCTTTTCCAACCTCACTTCCGTGAGTGAAGCTGCTAATCCAATTCCAGAAGGAATGCTTCCATTTAACCTGTTATTGCTCAAATCAAGAACTTGCATCATTTTCAATTTTCCTATGCTTGATGGAATAGAGCCAAAGAGTTTGTTCCTCGATATATTCAAGACCAGCAAGCTGCTAAGAACCCCAACGTTAGATGAAATTTCACCGGTTAAGACATTTGAAGATAAATCCATTACTTGAAGAACTTGAAGAGAGGCCGGCGGAGATGTAACTGAGGGATACTGTATGCTTCCACTGAGCTTGTTCCCAGAAATGGAGATACTTTTTAAGCCCATTTTAAAAAACCAGGAAGGAAGATTGCCAGTCAATTGATTATGGCTAACATCGATGGACACGAGGTTAGCGCAATTCGCCAATGACTCGGTCAAGCCCCCTGTAATCTGGTTCATGGACAGATTCAATTCCCTCAGTAGCCTGAGATTTCCAATTGAAATTGGAATTCTACCGGAGAATCTATTGGAAGAAAGATCCAGACTTTCAAGATTTTTTAGTTCTCCAATCCAACTAGGAACTTCTCCTGTGAATGAATTTCCTCCCAGACTAAAATAATTGCAGGAATTGAGCCTTTGTAATGACTCTGGAAGGCTGCCAGAAAAAGAATTCTCGCTGAAGTCAATAGCTTTAAGAGACAGAGAGCCTCCAATATCCGCCGGAAGCAGCCCAGAGAACCTGTTCTTTCTCAAACTAATAGCCCTCAAATCATACAAGTTAGAAATTCCTTTTGGAATCTCTCCCTCTAACAGATTGTTAGATAAATCAACGAATTGAAGCCCTTTCAAAAACCAAAACCCCGGTGCTAATTCTCCAGAAAGCTGGTTAAATGAGAAATTAACGACAGTCAGTGTCGTGCATGAGCCCAGAGAGTCAGGAATACGCCCTGTGAGGCTATTCCTAGCGAATGAAACAGATCTCAATGACCCACATTGTTGAAAAAATCCATCAGGGATCGGCCCCGAGAGATTATTGTCGCTCAAGTCAACAACTTGTAAAACCCCAAGTCCAGTGAGATCAGGGTTTATGGTCCCAGTGAAGTTGTTGTTTCGAAGGGACAGTTTCTGTAGAGACTGCAACCGCAAAAGGCCACGGCCGATATGCCCAGAAAGAGAGAAGCCGTCAAGAACCAGCTCAGTGACCCGGGAGGTTCTTGGGTCGCATTTGACACCAACCCAGCTGCAAGGATTGTCATCATCTTCGTTCCATGAAGCCAGTCTAGACCCGGGGTCTTGGAGTCCAGCTTTGAAGACTATCAACCCAAGAACGTCATCGTCGAATGTTGGGTCCAGAGACTGTCCGAAAACCGAAGCGAGAAGAACGAAAAGGCAGAGATTGAATAGCATTTTCAGATTCACCATGAAAAATGTCCAATAAAGGAACTGGCTTCTTCAAGAATGTAAGGCGTCCATGAAAGAAATTGAACGACCGATTGCAGAAGGAGGTGAAAGACGAAGTGTCATCATCATATCATATTAAAAAGTGAAGTTATTTGGACAATAAATGAGGGCAACAAAGGCCTTTTATGCCAGAGGAACAGAAAAATGGAACCTCAAGGCCCAAAAAAGCGATGATTCACTTGCAAATTATTAATGGACGTTACCCCTGAGAACAGGGAAAGAGAGAGAAAGGATAAATTAGATAGATAGAGGTTGGTTTCACAAAGAATATGAAGATGTAGCAATAAAGCAAGGGATAGTGAAGCTATAATGGCAGCAAGAGAAAGCTAAAGTTTTACAAAATGATTGAACAACAGAGCTGTAACCTGCAGGTCCGGCACAATGAGAACGAGAGAGAGAGAGAGAGAACAGAGGATTAGAAAAGTTAATGATTTGGCTATGTTTGGAGCAAAAGAAGAAGGCAAAGCAAGCAAAATTTACATTGAAAAGAAGAAAACTTTCCTCTTTCACGTTTCAAAGGCCAAAAAGAAAATGGGGTTCCTAGAAGCACTAAGACTCAGTGAATTTTATTTTTTTTCAAAAAAGAAAAAAAAGCACAGTGCATGCTTCTGTTCGACTGGGGAACCCTTTAACACAGACCAATCAGCGAGAAGTTTGCAAAGACAAAAGACGAAGCAAACGTGGAGGAAACAGAAACACCTGACCATAAAGGGAAGAAGAAGACGAAGAAGAAGAGAGGCTAGAACGAAGGAAGACGAGAAGAAGGGGCGTGCCGAGGAATTGAGAACCGGGCCTCGTGGGGGTGGGTAGGTGGGTGTGGGTGCTGGAGAATTGACAGTAGAGGCGCGTGAGACTGAGCATATAGTAATCAATGTGAGCAGTAAAGAGTAAAGTTAGTGCACCACAGGCGACTTTTGTTGACGCGAGATGCTTCTTAACGGCCAATGCAGACTATTTTCAGACACCCGGAGGAGAGAGATGGAAACACATTCATTTTTCCCTTTTCTTAACCAACAAAAATAAATATATATATATATATATATATATATATATACACACACATTTTTTTTTTGGTTCATTTCACTTACTTTTTTCTTTGTTTTGGTCAAAAGAGAATCCGCAGTGTGATACGAGTAGCGGTTGTTCAGTCCCTTTTAATCTTTCTACGTCACTAGGCCTGAGGGACACTTAAATAACCTACAAACCAGTTTCCCCAAGACATTTTCGTGCGTGAAAATTTTTGTTTATAAACAAATTTAAATTTAAATATAATATATATTTTATTTATTTTTGGTATAGATCGACCATCCTCTAGATTTTTCTGAAAGCCATGATTGAGGTTAGTGGAAATGTAGTGGAAATGCATTTCATACTCTTTATTTCATTAGGATTCATTATGCTTTACAACGCAGACATGAATGTATTCATTACATAGCTCATTATTCAATTAATTGAAATTTTTATTGAAAAGAAAACGAGGAAACTAGCAATTTTGCATTACCTATTTTAGATAGACAGGATGGGCCGCATTTCTTCTTTTTTTTTTTCTTAAAAAAAAAAAAAAGGAGAAGTGAATAAACAATTAGTTTGCATGCGAACTTCGTTCATCCCTTCAATTAAATTTTCAGCTGGCATGTGCACGTAGCCTTGTAGTTGCAGGAGCCCATAAAATAATTGCAAAATGAATAAAAATATATATATTAATCAACATGTTAATAAGTCAAAACTAAAAATAACTAATTAATATTCTTAATCTTTTTTTTTGTTGTAAAAAAAACATTATTAATAAAATATTACTAAATTTAAATAAACTCTATTTTTAATATTAATAAGTTAAAAACTCCATACAACTCTTTACATCAAATTTAAAATTTTTTTAAATGAAAAACAATAAAATAAATTTAAATTCAAATTCAAATTCAAAGTAAAAAAGAAAAAACACACACACACACACACACACACACACACTAAAACACTACTACATTCAGCCTTGGACCGAGTACAAAAAAAATAAAAAATAAAATAAAAAAGATCGAAGGAGACAGTAAAACGACAAAAGCAAGCACTGCAACGTCCGAGCCTCCTTTGGCCTACGCAGTGTGGTGTCGTTCTTGGGAGGCACATAAACAACAAGAGTCCCGTAAAGTACAAGCCAAGGCAAAAAAAATCGTCTTCAACTCACCGGAATGTGGCCAAAATTCCCCTTGTTTCTTTCTTTATCGTGCTTTTGTCTTTTTAATGGACGAGCTCCCCCATTAGATTAAGATGAGTCAAAACCTATTTCTTTTGGCGTTGTTATAAATATAAACTCGAAAAACTCGAGGGGGAAACCCCCACCACCACCACAGCGCCACCTACTTCCATTTTGTTTTATATATCTCTCTCAGCCTTGACTTTCAGATGCTCAGCTGCAGCAGCAGCAGCAGCAGCAGCAGCATCGTCGTGTTATATTTTAATTATCATTAATCTGCATGAGTATAAAGAACGATATATAGATGCCTTTTGTTTCTGATATTTTATTATTTTTCCACTTCCCACACACACACACTCCACCCCACCTCTGTTATTCACTTATTATATAATCAAAGTGCTTTCTTATATATATATATATATATGTCTTTGTTAAATAAAGAAAAAGAGGTTCTGATAAAATCATAAATGTGTTTCTCGGGGGGTTCGTTGTCTTTGGCTGCAAGCCAGCAGATGAGTGGCGTAAATGGCGGGTCATTCATCTACGTTTAGCACATTCACACTAGAATTTTAACTCTTGGCTGGCGGAGTTCACACAATAATTTAATAGCTGTGAATTTCTCTTCCCAATTGATTATTCTCTTTTCTTATTTATTTATTTATTTATAAAGACTAAAGATCGTTCAATTGAATTTTTTTTATAATATATATATATATATATATATATATACTTAACGTCCAGAGAAATATATCTGAAAGTTTGAATTTATTTGTATTTATAAATTATTTATTTTTTTCTCTTATTTCTTAATAAAATTATTTAATCTCACAACTCATACTTAAAATTTTAAAAATTTATTTGACAATAAATTATAAGCAATGTAATAGAGTAATCTTTGCTATCTCATAACTTTTATACTCTTTCTTAAAATTAAAAATCAAAATTTTGGAGATAAAATTCTAAGCTTTTCACAATCAAAGTATATATATATATTTTTTTATCATAAGTTAAATAGTAAGACTACTTCTCTTTCAAATTTCATAAATTTCACATTCTTTATTTTTTAAATATTTTTTTTTAATTTTTTAATAATTCTCGATTTTTGCTTCAAAAATACCATTAGAGTATTATTCCTTAGGTACAAAATACCAACAATTAACTGGGACACAGACACCCAATTCTTTAGAGCTCACATTTTGAAAAAGACAACAAGCCCAATCGATTTCCAACTTGCCATTCAGCTTTTGCTGTTCATGATAAGCTCTATGACATCTCGTTTTCGGCCCTTCTTACCTTGTGGCCCATCGAGAGTAAAAGTCCCTGGCATAACCTCGTTAATCTATGTTTATTACCCAATGGCAAAACAACATCCTTGACGACAAGTACACACATGGAACCAAACACACCAGGGCGGGTCTTGGCGCTATCATTTGATCTTTAGCGTATCAAAGTGTGTGCGGATATCCTATGTAAGCTTACCAACTACCAGGCAAACTAGTTAATAAGAAGCTCCCTTGTGCCGCGGGTGGGCTGCAAACGGCATACATAACAAAGGAAACCAGTATAGAAATATAAAATTGAAGACGAGCAATCCAAAGACCTCAAACGTCGAGAATTGAACCGGAGACAGCGTAATGCAACATTTCAGTTTCAAATGGCGAACCAACGGACCTTGAAATTCAAATAGAAAAAAACGTAAGCTAAAATCATAAAGGCACTAGGACATTTGAATATATCACACCCCAAAAGACCCATTAAACTCTAACGTCCATGTAAACATTTCCGCTGCTCTTGGGAAGCATGCAACTCTTATAAAAGTACACCTTTTAAATACAAAGCGTGGAGACTTCGAAACAGTAATAAAGAGATTCCAGGCATAGCTAGTAGAGTGCCCAATTACCACCTCAATAAATGTCAATATAGGACCACCTCAGAAAGTGGAAATATGTTCCCTGTACTCTCAGCACAATGCCACACCTCTAGATATCTCCTCGGGGAGCATAGTGAACCGGGATCTCTCCTTGACTATCCAATGGCATGTACTGTGCCATTATAGCTCGTATCTCTGAATCCATGTATCTCTGCACAACAGTTTACAAATAGTTGAAACTCAGTACATTGTTTTTTCTTCTATTTGTTCACTCTCAGTGCGTTGTTATCAGCCACATAAAGTAGGCATGGCAATTGATCCCATTGAACTTTTTTCGGCATTCAGATTTAAACTTTTTCACATTCAAGGTAACTTATAAGGAATGAGTAGAAATCCTAGAGAACATACCCGGATTCTGTACTTGTAAACTGCATATCCAGCAATTCCAGCAAAAGCCAAGCCAAGAATTACAAACCAGACAAAGCTCAAGCCAACCTCTGTGCTGGATTCTTTACCTGAACCATCACACATAAAACTTCAGCAGTTGCAACCAGAGGAAAAGCAGACACACATGAGAAAAATATTACCATGTATCATACAAGATCCATAAACCAATACAATAAATACTCATAAACCTCAGCCAACAAGATCTTTAGAAAATTGAGATTATACATCAAGTTAACAGAACAGATCCATTTTTCCTGTACATTATCCATGAGGCTGTAAAGACCAAGCAAAGGGAAGCCGAAGCAAGGTTTAACAACAAAATTAGAAGCCAAGCTTATAAGGATGGTAATAATTATGAGGCAGTAATAGATCAAATTTTGTACTTGTAGATGCAGATGGCTATATATTAGCCTAATAGCCAACATTGTTTCCTTTAATAACAGAAACAAAAGCACTCTGCAAATACTCACTTATGCACGTGTCATGTTCTCGCATGTACAACAACCCACCACCACAGCTGCACTCATAACTACCCCAGGTATTCTTGCATTTGCATTCTGGGCATTGGCATGCCAGCTTCTCTTTGCACTCATCCACATCTGGCCAAGAGTAGAACGAATACGAATATGAACAAATAATTAGTCCATCTCCAAAGCAAACATTCCAAATCTAGAATATTTGCTGCCAGGTTCAGCTATCACCAAAAAATGTTCACTTTTGGATCTTCAGTGAATGGAGAACTTGTGTCATAGACCACTAAAACAAACAAGGGCAATTTCTAACACTAAAATTAACATAAAAACTCATCACATTCTTTTCCCAAAAGCAGCACATTTTTTCCTCAAAGCAAATAGAAAACCAAACATCTCATCAAGTGATACAAAGGGGGAAGAGACCAACAGCATGGTAGTTACGACATCAAAATGGAACAATCAAGGACAGGAAAGGGTACCCTCGCACGTGTGGTCTCCATCACCCTTGAATCCCGAAGGACACTTGCAACCTTGTAAATGATCCTCCTGAAAGTCCCAGTGGAATATGAGTCAGAGAAATCATGGAATAGGTAGAAATAGATAGATATGGAAAAATCCACCAAGGTTGGCCATATTACTTACTCTGCAAGCAGAGTACGTTCTCCCATCTTGGGTTTGCTTCCAACATCCTCCATTGTTTATCTCACAGCGTAAAGAACCTGGAGCTGCTGACCAAACAAGCAGAAACATTAATGCTTATGATAGAAAAAAAATTAACTGCATAGAATCATGAAAGTTTCAAACAGTAGTTTTGGCATATAACACTTGCAATATTAGTTTATAATATATCCAGTAGTTTGAATCCATGGTCAACTAATACAGCAACCAACCTAAGGACAAGAGATAGAAAAAACTGTAACGCCAGATTTATCATGCGCCAAGCAATCACAAAAAGAGAAATGGCCTTATTGCTGACATGGACAGGGGTATAACATCCTTTAGGCCCCTGGGGCAGCAATTGTTACATTTTAGGTAAAACAAAAACATCGGGCAAGGATCCACATGCATCAATGAAATTATTCACGTCTAAAACATTAGCATAACATGTCAGCATGAATATATCCATGATTACCTAGGAGATGACCTCCCCTTATGCATTTGTGAAATTGTGGTGTAAGATCATATAGAGATGAAAAAGAATTACCTTCACAATGAGTATATCCATCCCCAGTAAACTTCACACCTTGTACCACCGGACATTCACATACTCTACCACGAAAAGTGTCCTATATGATAAAGGTGCAGAAAGAGTGATGATCTTAGAATTAATGAATTTGTCATGAATATTGTGGCTGAAAATGTAAGAGACAAATGTATATACCTTGCAAGCAGTAATGTTAGCAGCCTTGTCCTGCCAGCATCCACCATTTTTTCGCAAGCATTCATTAGTTTCTATGTCTGCAGATCAAGAAGCAACGATGAATACCATCACCACAAGTCTCTACCCAGCAAAACAGCTTTATACTATGAGGATACAAGGTTAGTCATCTATCAAAGATTCCTAATTGATTAATGAAAAAACACTGATAACAGCCGAAAGTCATGAAAGAGGTTAAAAAAAAGGAGACTTCAAATTCAATTAGAAGAACAGAAGTCTGAACTCTTAAAGAAAATAACCTTCAGTCAGGCATATGGCTGGCTCTGTTGTCTCTTGGAAGCCAGAGCAAACAGCCTTCAGAACTGCTCCTTTGTCCAACTTACCTGTAAAACAACAAAAACTACATATCAGAAATTCCAGTTCATGCATATCAGCAGCTAATCAGAGATGCAGAAAGATCCGTTTCAAACCTCTGTACTGTCTGTTGTTTACAACAAGAGTTGGCAGTATAGTCACATCTCCTCGGGAGCCCTTTCCAATCTGAATTCAGAGTTGCAAATGTAAAAAATCAATAGCATAATTAGAAAACACATATCTTTCAAAAGGAGGAAACCATGGACTTTCGAGACAATTAATATTCAATGAACCCAACCTGTGCCTCCTGTTCAGCTTTAAGAACTGCATTTTCTGCGTCTGCCTCAGGGTCTCCTATGCATTCATCTATTTTCTTGAGATCAGCCCCTAAAGTAAAATGTACATATAAATCATCAGAAGCATGCCGATATTTACGCCCAGCATAAATCAAGTTAATGACCACACAACAGGTAAAAAAATAATTGTGCTCTTCTTCTTAATGGAATATAGGGTAGTGTGCATTTTTCCAAGAATTAACAGAACAAATCCAAAAAGTATCAGCATAGAAAACTTGTCAGCTGATATGAAGGATGAACATGTAGAATCCATAATAAAGAATTGGAAATAACATGAGTAAATTAATATAGGTAAAAAGACATCCACAAAAATATAGGAAACAAAAACCTACCAAGAGATTGAATAACTTGATCTGCACATTCTTTCGTGTATTTTTTATCTTTCATTGGGCAACGAATTGCAAAGTCAGTGACATAGTCCCACCAAAGCCATGGCTTCCCACTTTCGTTGGCGACTTTGAAAAAGCAAATTTGGCGTAGATTTTGAACCACGACATCTTTTCCATCATAACCTTTGCTAAAGTCTTGCTCAGGATCTGGAGCACAGTACCTCCCATGGTTGATGCACTGAGATTTGCACTGTTTGGTCAGAATGAAGGCTTCTGGGCAATACCATGTAATATAGTGTGGTGTGAACTGGGTATAACCCTTCTGCTCAAGTATCTGGGCTGCACCCTTAAAGTTCTTCACAAAATCAATTTGGCTTTCACATTTTGGCCCACATTCATCATTACTATTTGTCCATAACTCATACTCAACCCGCTCATCAGGATGTGGAAGAGCCTCTGTCCAATCAAGACTCAATTTAATCATCTCCCCAGCAGATAAAGCTTTCTTAATATCATCCCCCAAAGATTTGCTAATGAGGGCAGAGGGGATTGTGATATTTTGTAAATAATCAGCATCTGAATTCTCTTCTTCAGGCGTGTCCATGGTAATCAATGGTTCAGTCCTGTCATCTGCGACAAGAACAGCAGCAGCTCCAAGTTTCTCCGCATTCCATGTCTTCTGAGTGAAGAAACAGTCTGCCAGGACAGAAATCTTGTGATAAAAGAATCCAGTTGAAATCATGTGGCAACCACAATACTGAAAAACGATGCCCTTACACACTCAAGGTATCAGTATAAAAGCAAAATTTCATGGTTCAGTTAATACTGTCGGCAAGTGGATTAGTCCCAAAAAAAACCACTTTTTAGTAACTCATGATTCAATGAGAATTGTCCAATACCTCCAAATTGAAAATAATAATAAAAAAAAAAGTTACCAAAAAAGGTTCTAAACTTATTCCCCATCCAATATCAGAAAACCAAAGAAATTACTAAATCGGAACGTCTCATGCATAGAATAACGACCAATTACACAAACACCCTCAATTTCAATAAAACGTGGGAATGAAACAAAATTAAAGTAAATAAGCAGAGAAGTAATTAAGCGGAAATTAAAGAACCGAACCTCCACGATCAACAAGAAAAAACGTGGGAAGGCAGCCGGCATCAGATCTGAATGAAACATCGGACTCCGCGAAACTCTTGCACGCCTTCTGATTGGCTTTAGGATAAACAACAGTTCCCACCAAGGTCCCTCCGTACTGGGGAACCCCAAAATTCCCGATCGCACATTCGTAAACTCCTTTCAATGAATCGGGTGACGCAACTTTCAAACTGTTCTTCTCCACCACGAACCTACCCAAGCAAGACCCACATATCAAAAGCCATAAACCCACCAAAATTAACACCTTTTCTTTCATCTTTCAGTCTGTAGCGTAAAAAATTCTCTCCGTTTCAATCAAACTTCAGTCGATCCAAAGAGAAGACCCAAGTCAGTGCCCACGCTTCTTAGCTTCAATAGTAATAGCCCCGTACACAATGGTATATTCTGTGTTATTACAAATACATAAACACATACAAGGGACGACTGAAACTTTCTTAGATATTAGGAAAAACTTTTAAAGAAAAAAAAACAGAGAGAGAGAGAGAGAGAGAGAGAGAGAGAGAGCAAAGCAGAAAGCTCGATCAAGTAGTTTGAAACCCAGAAAAGGAAAATGTAAAGCAAAATTTACCAGGAGAAAAACTGGGTTTTTTTTTTTTTTAATCTCAGAGCTGCTCTTGAAATTTTTACAATATATATAAACGAAAATCAAAGTTGGGCGTGGTCAGTTGGCCTCCAAGAATTTCCACGGAAGCTTGCAAAAGAGAGAGAAGACTTGGGAGTTAGCTTCCTTGCTTCTTACTTTTTCTTTTTCTTGTACGATAAGTGGGGGGATAGGAAAATTTATTATATCAACGCTCTACGTCATGCGAAGTTGGTTCCTTTGGACTTTTTCCTATCCACAAGAATATATTATATATATATTCACTTTATTATTATTATTATTATTATTATAATACTATATGTTTTTTTTTGTCTTTATTATAAAATAAAAATAAAGTAAAATAGAGAAGTTATAGATTTGAGTTTAGCCTCAGCTAGATCCGAATTTATGTGGTTGCACATTTTCGTTGAAATATGGATTTATCGTGAAGAGGTGCCAATAATTTTAAATTTACTAACCGGTATAACTAAGTATACGAGGAATTTATCATAAATTTCTCATATTTAAATAATAATTTTATTTTAAAAAAATTGAATTAAGTTATTAGAGTGATCATTGAAAATAATGATTATTATTTTTATATTTTTTATTGTTAAAAAAATTTAAAGATACATTTAATTAAAAATAATTTTGCTACAAATAAATAATTTTAATTTTTAACATCTGGTTAACAAAAAATTCCCATTCTCATTTTCTTATTTATTAAAATAAGACCCTTTTATACATAAAAATCATTGTTCTCTTATTTTCATAATTAATCTCATTCTCATTTTTTACTTTATTTTTTATAAAATAGATATAATATATATATATATATATATAACAAAAAGAACTTATAAATATAATATTATTAATAATATATAAACAGTGTAATAATATTTATTATTAATAGTAATATAATAAAAAATATAAATATTAGCTTTTAGGCTTTTAAGGGCTTTGAATGAAACTTTTGTTCCATATTACTTATTAACTTAATATGAAAAAAAAAAAAAAGCATTATGGGCGTTTTCAAATTAGTTTGTGCTGATAGCTGAATCCAAAAGAAAAAAAAAAAAAAAGTTGTGCTGATGAAATTTGATAAGTCAATATGTGTCATGTTCTTGAGAGATTTTCAATTGGGTTATGCTAATGTGACGGTGCATGTCTGTAAGAGAATTTATTAACATTTTATAGTTACATGAGTTTTACATTTTGTCAGAACGTAAGTTGGATATATTTTTTGAATGTCTTTTTTTTTTTTTTTTAATTGAAGGATTGATGTTTTAAAAAATAAAAATAAAAATAAAACAATTTCCTTAACCATATCAACTTTTTCAGTCGACAATTCTTGACATTCCAACTAATTGTAAAACGGGAAAAGTTTGGAGGTCAAAGCTCCCTAACATTATGACATCCAATTGAAGAAGCAAACTAATTGGTTCTTTGGAGTCGATGCAGTGCGCTTTTCAACTGCTTGTGGTCAGCGTTATGATTTCCGGACGAATTGATGCTTTTAAATTTATTGACATGACACTATGGTTTGCAATGCACGCACAAGAGACGAAAAAAGGTTAAATCTTTGAATCAGGCAATGGCGGTAGACTATTGACCATCTCTTGATATTCTTGTATTCATCTTAACCGCCATTTCTCTGCCCATTTCTGGAATTGTCAATATTGACATGGCCACGAATGTTTGGTTGGGCAACTCGTGCGTTTGATTCAGTTTTCACTATTTGCCCTCAGAGCGTCTGATGTTCCATACTGCCATGACCAGTTCAGTGATGTTAGCTTAAAGTCACCGGAAGAATGAGCACTTGAATGTAAACCTGAAAAGATCATTTTCCCCGGCAACTTTTTTATGGTTCATTTAGCTCTATTTGAGGTCTTCAACTCTTCACCTGAGCAACAATGAAGCAGCGTAAAGTACCTTTGTCTTCTGCTGATAAAACAATGATCGATTGTTTATGCCTTCATTTGCTGGATTGGTGCTATGAATTTCTACCCAGAAGAAATCATGACATCTGAAAGCAATCACTCTTCCAATCAAGAACAGATTTTTTTTTACACTGTTAACTGCAATCCACTAACACATCTTACATTATGGTTCCAGTCCCAACTCTTGAATGAAATAATTTACTACAGGAAAATTTACCTACAGAGTTATAAATCACTCCTTCACAACCAAATCAATGGTGGCTCTTCCTACAGCTGATTTAAGTTAGGAACGAAAATGTTACAAGGACATAGGACTTACCTATCTAGAAGAACACAAGCAAAAATCCAACCAGAAAGAGATAGATGTGATTGATGCAATTTGATGTCGTTTCATTTGATGCTTATATAACCAACAATTTTGCTTGAACGCCTTCCCAGCATCATAAAGCCAGTTGCTAACAGCTTGTTCCACCAATGTCATTCACGTTCCATTGCTTGTATGTGCAAGAAGGGCTGTTCTCCATCTGAATGGGCAAACGAGAAGTGAGGGGAAACAACAATAACAAAGTCTTTATCTCAAATTTTTCTGTTCTATAAGGAACTGAGCTTAATGTGAAGCATAATTATTCTAAATCCTTTCCAGTGAAGGGGGAAAAGCGAAAAACACAAAGAAATAAGGAATTTGCCAAAGATTCTTTTAACATCACATAGATGCTGCTTGACTAAATTAACTAACAAGACAGGTTCAAGTTAAGTCTGCCAAAAGTACTATGAAAAGATAAGTAAAGCCTGCAAAAGAGTTACTACTTCAGTCATGCATCAGTAAACAATTAGGTTAAGATTGCCGATTCAATTCTTCTCTAAGCTGAGAAATTTTTGAATTGAATTATATATCCATCTCCCATAACAGTAACCCATGGGGCATACATGTGAATTCAACTTCATTCTAACTACTAATTATTGCTGCCCAGCAAAGACAAAAACAAGGAATATTTGCTTTCACCACCAAGATGATCAAAGAATAATACTCGAAGGCCAGAGGAAAAGCAAAGGCACAGCTTAAAATAAAAAGAAAACAAGTATCACTAACATACTAGTCAAATATATAAACAATGTAGCAAACAGAAGTAAAAGCCCTCATATAGATCCATGCCCACAGACAAAAGAATAAACATTTCTATTACCACTTTCACCATCAGACGCATCTGCTAGCCTTGCGATTGCATTCATGAGTGCCTGTTCATGATCCTGCATAATACAAAACAATTAAGCAGTGCCAATATGTATTATAATATGTTATAAGTACTCGGAGGGTTTAAACAGTAGTCTTTACTTTTAGCATCTTTTTTGCCTTCTCAAGCTCAAGAGGATCAGGATGACTGACGCTGAAAACCCTCTCCACCTGTTTAAGGTCAATAATACAAATGAATAAAGAGACATGATATCACAAAAACAGACTCCAAGCTTTCACACCTACCTCTTTAACTAGTGTGTCTGTGTTGAGCAGTTCAATATCATTGGACACTTTTTTCACAAAACCATTCTGTACTGGTGGGAATTCTCTCCTGGATTGACCCTTTGTGGTACCCCTACCTCTTCCCCCACCAGGAATAAGACCACCATGGTTCATAGGCATCCTAATTCCACGACCTGGCCCACCATGGCCGCCACGACGATGAATTCCTGAATCCTGCCCGTCCCATCGGATATCCTCTGGAGATATCTATATGGAGAAAGGCACAAACTTTTTCCTAATTAAAATTATTTTGGATGGAAAAAAATGAATGACATGAAAATAAAAAAAAGTACCAAGTTCAGTTAGAAATGAAGACAACACAGTTTCCACTTGAATGTCTGTAATATATAAAATGGAAGCAGGTAAAAAACAGAACACATATTCACATCAATGATACACTCGAAGATATGCCCCCCCTCTATTTTCCTTACTTCTTTTCCTTTCTGCTACTACTGGCTGCAGTTCCATGGAACCATCAAATAGGAGTACCAAGCCATTAGACAAGTTATTCGTAGAATTTTGGACAAAAACAAGTGACAATAGTTGCCTTTCTTCTTCCTTTCTCCCCTTGGCAAGACTGAAAAATGAAACCTATCCTAATACCATCCAGACTTTCACCTCCTGAACCACAGAAAATAAAACAAACCTCATCCTATATAACTAATCAAAACAATCTGGTGGTTGTCTGCAGAAAGAGAATAAATAGAGCACTTATACACTATTAAAATTTTAGTCAACAAAAACAGCATACAAGTTGCAGCCTACAACATATATTCTTGGAAAACATATCTTGGCAAAATAAATTTAAAATAGGTCTACACATCAGTTATTTGCCCATTGCCCCCAAATTCCACCCTAAAAAATCATTGAGTCTTCCTTATCTCCCAGGCCAATGGATCTCAGGTTCAAACAAAACAACATAAGTAACACGTATGAACATGTTGCATGCATGAACAAATCATCTTATCATTCTGTACAAATTATATACATCAAAGTAATGTCTTGTATACATGCAAAAATCATATTATTGTTGTGTGCATATTATTTATACGAAAGTAATGTCTGCTGATGCAGCTACCTCTTTGAGATCAACCCATTCCCAGGTCTCATTTGCTGTGTTCATATCATATACTAGTGCATGCCGTCCCTGTAAATTATTCAAATCCAGTGACTTGAGCTGAACATTAAATTTTTGAAGTATATCATCCGAAAGCCAGCAAGCAAGTAAAGAATTCTAACAGTAAAAACAAAATAATGCAAACCACAATGTGACAAATTCTATCACAGAGCACATAAGTATAAAGGAAAAAGGTAGGGCATTAGATTGAAGATTTTGTTTTCTTTTTTTTAAAAAAAGATTCTATAACCTCAAGCATTTTACTACAAATAAATATATCCATAGATGCATAAGTAAAACCATTCATCATGCCATGGCTTATCAGGCATGTTAGAAATGTACATTTAAACATGCTACAAGACTTCAAATCTAGCACTTGCCTATTCTAACATAAGGCTAGAGGAACTATCATATGCCTGTTACATCCTTGCTCATACCTCAATGGGATTGTAATCAGTTATGACAGCTTCATAAAAGTAGTTGTCTTCAGGCCATCTAGTCCAAACCTTTCTTCCGATCAATGGATCATAAGTTGTCACTTCAGCAGGCTGATTTGCTGCAAGGGCACCAGAGGAACTGCGGCTTAGGATATGTCGAGGTCCAGCAGAACCTGTAGAAGGGTACTGCATAGAGGATATAGCAGGCAATTGTTGACCCTGCTGAGAAAGTGAAAAAAATAAACTGTTGAAAATAAATGTCTCTTTGTCTCAGTTGCATCAGAAATAATCAGAATTCTTTAAGGGCTTCTTCCCTCTGGCTTCATAGTCTGAGCTAATAATTGGGATTATTAAACCAGAAGCATGACAATGCTAAAAAAGTACTGAAGATATTGCTGGAAAATTGAGGAAAAAATATAACTGGTGAAAATAAATGCCTCCTGTCACAGTTCTATCACAATTAAAGGCTTCTTGCCTCTGGCTTCATATTCTGAGCTAATAATGGGAGTTATTAGGCCAGTAGCATGACAATGCTAGAAAAATACCGATTGAGATATCTTCTGCTTTTTGTGGGAAGCTGAAAGAGTAGGACTTGGTATAACATCTTGCACAGGAGGTGCCCCACCATATCTGGCTGCTTGATGTCCACCAGCTTGTCTCCACTCCCTGATAATATAAACAAAATGTGAGCTGTTTTGTGTTGATTACCAATCCTAAGAGCTCATGTATTCCACAAGCATTCAAACCTTATCCTTTGGATGATGTCATCTCCATTGACCCTCGTCAGAAGGTCCCTGTGCTCATCGTCTGATACTCTGAGCTCTTTTCTGAGTTCTGTTATCAAACCTTCCTTCTCCTGAATTAAAGGAATGGAATTGCAACCACCATATGACCAGCAAGAAAGCACAAAATTTGAGCATACAAAAAATGTGCAAACAGAGAAAATAAATACCCAAGTAATGGCATCAGACTGAGCCTTAAAAGCACGCAGAACAGCAATGTAAGCTTCTTGCTCAAGGTGATGAATTTGGGCCTCCATGTCGGTATGTGTTCTAGAATGTGTGGTAGAAACAAGTGCAGATCTTCCGTTTCCTACAATTCTTCCTCTTGGATAACCACTTTGATGTGATGGAGGGAGATCATCATCAGTACCTGTATTTCAGTAGACACTTAAACAGCATCATTCCATGGAACATGGTAAAATCACAACTTTGCAATTGAATTTTTTAAAATTTTAAACCTTTTTTTTTCCTGAACATCTACAGATAATTTGAAGTAAATGTATCAGTACTCTGGTTCTAAATGAAATGGAACACAGAAAAAGAATCTATGCAGCCCAAACACAGTTAGTTACAGATAATGCCCCAATTGCTTTGACATGCGCAATCAAGGTACACCTACTCTTTATCCTTGGTTGCTGAGTTCTAAAATTTTCAAAATTTCCTTCGAAATTTTAGTTTATATTCTTTTTTGTATCATTACTGTCACTCCCTCCCCCATCCTCCCTTCCATAATAGAAAATAAAAAACAAAAACAAACATTGTCAATCTCTTGACTTTGGCCCTCAATTCCTTTCACTTTACATCAGTGTCCTACAGGTGTATGACATGCCACCTCCCCCCCCCCCACCCAAAATTTTGTATTTCTAGTTCCACCCTGGCTCTCAATTGATCTAATAATATTATTCAGACTTCCAATACTCAAATGATATGTTTGCTTGCACTTAGTTACTAATGAATATTATAACACTTCCATGTTCTAAGGATCAGCTAAGAAACATTGGGAAAAAAATGGAGTACATCACTAAGTTTATCTTTGAAGGCAGACTCAGAATTCTATTCCATTCCACATAACTGTAATATATTAGCATAACTATAATTACAAGTATGCACAATAGCATTTTGTGTTTGTAAAAACCCCAGGAACCCCAGATAAAAATGTGTAATTTATACACAAATTTGGGTGATCAAAATTTTACAAATTCAAAAATTGACCTTGACAACCGCTGATTTCTAAAATCAAAAGCGTGATTGTCCTTTTTGCAAAAATGCAACACAATCGATGGCAGGAATAAGAAACAGAGAAGACGATAATTTTCTTTGTACTCACACTTAGGTTGATAAAATAAACAACACACAACCAATCAAATGGGCAAGCTGCAAAAGACATCATACATGAATTTTTATTTTTTTAACCAAAAAAAAAAACAAAAAACCAAAGCTGATCCAGTCCCCACCCCTAAAATCATCTGAAGCAATATTATAATTAAGCCCAAAATGGTTCATTACGTCTTCCTCTTCAGTTCGCATTTCTCTAAGCGCTTCAAAAATTCTAAATAACCGAAAAAAAAAAGGGACCCAACCCAATCATCACAAGAGAAATTCAACTAGAAAGAAGAACTACAAACCCAGAACAAACTTTAGCGCTAATTTTATTCCACAAAATTCACACAGAACTCAAACCCTAAACCCTAGTCCTCCAAGCAACCTCGTTACACACACCTCCTCCTCAATCAGAAATCAACCAGAAACACATTTAAATAATATTACAAAAAAAGGAAAAGAAGAAGAAGAAGAAGATTTGAAACCAATAATGATTCCACCAAAATAAACCCTAATTCTCAGATCCCAATCCAAAAATACGAAGAGGGAAAGGAACGTAATAATAAAGAACCAATCTTTAAGCACAAAAAAGCAGAAACCAAAGAAACAAAAAGGAAATTAAATAAAACAAACAAACAAATAAACAAACGTACCGCTGCTGTCTGAAACAACATAGTCCATAACAAGAATCAACACCCAGAAGATGTTCTGTCTCTACAGCATTGTAATGACCCCACAAATTCCAGGCTCTCGAAATGATACGCAGAAACAGAGAAGTTTCGAAGGAGAATTATGGAATCTCTGTGAATTATAGAGGGAAAAATGGAGAGGCTTTCTGTAAAGAGACGAAACGGTTAGAGCGGGTGGAGGTACTTCGACAATGAAAGCTTTTTTTATTTAAAGGTTTTTTTTTTTTTTTTTTTTTTTTTTTTTTTTGTACCAAGTCGGCTTGTTGTGTCTTTTGTTTTTTTCTCTCGTTAAAAAGATATCTTTTGTTCTATAAATGTCTTCGTCCAGCTTTTAAAAATTTTTAAGGCTTGGCTCCCAAAAAAAAAATGAAAAAAAAATCAATTTTATAGCCAAATCAAGAGTAGGTGCATCTCAAAATGGGGGAATTTGATTCAGCATTCTTCCAAAACATAACACCATTATAAAGGTTTTACTTATATAATTGTTTTTTTTTTTTAACAATTGACCAATTCAAAAAATTATACATATAAAAAATGATGCCAGAATATTTACTCATATTTCTTTTTCTTGATATAAGACATATAATTTTAGATTACATTTATATACTTCATTTTTTTTTATTATAACTACAATTCATTCTCTCTCTCTCTCTCTCTCTCTCTCTCTCTTTTCTTTTTTTTTTTTTTTTCAATTTATTCGTATTTGAGATTGAGTTAGTGAATAATAAATTAAATTAAAAAATTTTATAAAAGAAATAAAAATAAATATATAAGATATTATATACACTTTTAATGAAAATATAATGTTTAGATATTTTAATAATTAAGAGTTAAAATTTTTATTTTAATAAAAAAATTTCATACTTAGGTTCCTATACTATTATATTTATTCTAGTGCATATTATCACTGTCTTAATAGTATTTCTACAAGTGTACCATTTATCGGATCAAAATTAAAATCTTCACTTGTACAATAATCTGTCTAAATTATGAGAGAAAAACATGATTAATGAAATGCTAGATAAAGGTTTAATTTCACAAATATCTTAGATAAAGAAGAGAGGTGTGTCTATTAATACCTAAGCAGTTGATTTTCTTTATATATATATATATATATATATATAATTTTTTTTTTAATAAAAGAGATTGAAAATAAATAACTAACTTGTTGTCACCTTGTCTAATTGAGTGGATGTCCTCAATCAATCTTTGTCTAAAATGTGTCCTTCTCTAGGGTCTGAGGTCATTTTTCTAGGGAAAATGCACCCAGTTTATGGAACACATGATTTTTGCTCCATTAATTACTTCTGTGGCCTGTAATTTCCTTTGCTAAAATGTCAAACTCAATTGCGAGTGTGTTTGTTTTTGTTGTTTAGGGAGTGTTATCGATGTAAGGTTTCAGATAATATTGGTAAATTTTTTTAAAGATTGTTGTTTATTTATAGATCTCTAAAATAAGTACTTAATAAAAAAAATTATCTTAAATTATTTTTCTAGATATAATAATAACTAATAAATAGTATTTAATTTAAATATTTTATATAATAATACTTTAAGTATTTAAATATCTTCTTTTTTTTCTTCTCTTAATAAATAAAAATCTTAATTAGTCATTTTAATAATGAATAATGATAGGCAATATAATTTAATCAAATATTATATTTCATTTTATTTATTAATAACAGTTATCAACAATTAACAACGTATGAAAAAATAACCAGCAACAGATCAGCCAAAAAAAAGAGAGGCTAATGTTATGATATAACATCTAGCCAAATATCATAAAAAATTTTCATAAAATTCAAAAAAAAAAAAAAAAAAGAGAGAAGAAATAAAACAAAATCAAACATAAAATTAAAATTAGGATCAAATCGCCGAAGAGTCTGGGGATGCGCTGTTTTGAGATTAATATTGAGAAGGGCATAAAGGTAAACTCCTTATTGTTGAACTTGTGAATCTGGCTAGGGCTAAGAACTTAAATACATATATAGATGTTTCTGATATTATAATATTACAAAAATTTAAGTGATTCAAATAAAGTTCTTGATTAATATACAAAGTCCCTGTATAAAAGACAAAACATGCACCATCAATAAGAATATGCCTTAACTTATCATAAATCAATACAAAATATAAAATCTGTAATATTAAATTTTTTATTTTTTATTAAAATTTTCATATATGATGAGTTTTTGTAGGATTAGCCCTCTTTAACTTGCATTAAATAAATCACATAATCTTAAATCAAAAATTAATCTATATATAAGTCTAAAATATAAAATACTAAAAAAGAGTTTAAATTTTTAATTTTGGTCCACCTCAATGCAAAATTTGAAAATATTAAAACATTATAAATAGTGCCTATTTAAATTTATTATTTTTGAATTGATTTAAAAATACTTTTTATAGGTTAAGAAAACCATAAATAAGATGCAAGAAAAAAATTTAAGTCATCATAAAATTAATAAACTCAAATAGATGAAAATAGTTTTTATAAATTATATACAAAATATTTAATATAAAAGATATTATATTTATATTTTTTAATTTACTTTATTCTATTATTTTTGCATTCACTTAATTAGATTAATAATTAGAAGAGAGTTCATGATCAATTATCTGATTAGTTACATATATCTTTTAATTGAATACAAATTTAATGGGAAAATAAATACTACATATATAAAAGATATAATGATATTTCAAAGTGTTGCATTATACACGTGCATAAGTTGCATATATACTTTTTCTTTATGAATTAAAAATTTTCAAGAAAAATTTAAGTATATTTAAAATAATAAATTAATTATAATTTTTTCAATTCTATTATTTTTGTATCCACGTCTCCAATATATATCATACAAAAATTTATAAATGAAAAAATTTAGATAGATTCAAAAGTGATAGATTTAATTAATTTTTATACTATGTATAAAATAGGTTTTACTAAATTAATATTTTACTTTTAATATAAAATATATTATGTGTATAATAAAATTTAACTGTATTCAGTTGAATTTATAATTTTTAAATTTATTAGTTAGACACTTGATAAATAAAAATAATCATAAATAAGATAAAAAAAAATTAATATACATAAAATTAGTGAACTCAAATAAATAAAAATAAATTTTATACTAAATATAAAATATTTTATATTATATTAATTTTTTATATATAGTATAAAATGTCTTTTATATAATTTTTTTTTGTTCATGTGGCTTGATTAATAAGTAAAAGGAAGTTCTTGGTCAATTATAAGATTAATTAGTTACATACACCTTTTAATTTAATAAAAAATTAATAAAAAATAAATGTTATATATATTAAAAATTATAAAGATATTTAGAAATTTTGTATTTTGTACGTATAAAAGATGTTTATTTACTTTTTTTAAAAAAAAAAAGTAAAATCTTTTATGAAAAATTTAGATGAATTCAAAAATAATAAATTTAAGTAGATATAGTTAATCTTTATATTATATATTCATTATTTTATATTATTTTAATATATATATATATATATATATATATATATAATATAAAAATTAATTATATGTACTTGAATTTATTATTGTTGATTCTATTTAGTTTGGTTCAAATTTTTATAGCGATATAATTTTTAAACAAAATAAAATTTTTATTTTTATTTTTCAAAAACATAAATAAAGGTCAAATTACTTGATTAATATACAAAGTCACTGTAAAAGAAAAGCATCATCTATAAGAATTCATCTTAAGTTATGATAAATCAACTGATTCCATGAATACATAATATAAGGAGTGAGCAAAATTTATTAGATTTGGTAAAAAAAAAAAAATCAGATCCCTCTTGCTGACATATGAACATTAATTCCATATGGGGAGACTTTAGAGGAAATGGGTTACCACAACGCCTGGATAAATGAGGTCCTTTACAAGACTTAAGCATTGCTCAAGCAGAATATTACAGCAAGAAGCCAACAACTATACTGACAGCAAAAGATGGTCTTGATTCCCTGCTCCACGCTTTTTCACACCTGCGCAAGGAATGCCTCTTTTGAATTTTATAATTTCTTCCACAACCTTTACCTTTACCTTCGTCATCATTATTATTATTTCTTGTTTTGGTGATTGTCACTAGTAGACTTAAATGTTATTCCACAATTCTTGAGCTTTTATTTTTCTTTATTTTAACGGATGAATTCATTTATTTTTTACTTTTTTTTTTTTTTTTTTGTGCAGGATAACCTAAATATTGCACTGCAAAAATATCCTTCCCTGGGGGTTGCGAAGGAGACTTCCAAGGAAATTTCCTTCACAACTTCATGCACAGCTATGGTGAAGAGAGCAAGCCCTAAGAATTGCGTTTCCTGCCTTGAAAATGGGCCTTACCGGCTGTGCACATGCGATATTATTTGTCCTAAATAATGGTGATTAATTTAAGCCATTTATCGCTTCCAAACAAGTTTTGTAGGATTAAACTTTTCGTCTCTCTTCCTTCCATTAAATAAATCACATAATCTTAAATCGGGAAATAATCTATGTATAAGTCTAAAAAGTAAAATATTAAAAGAGACTTCAACATTTTTATTTGGGGTGTGAACCCCTTTTTGCCCACCTCGATGCAGCTTGTAATGCAAAGTCAAATTGACTGACAGTTATTTTCATGGTAAGGTTGAATGATTCACCACACCCAATCTACAAAATTAAATAGTAAGCTTCTGAGGGATAGCTCCTCTTAAAATATATAAGAGCATGATTTGATTCTCAATGATATTTCAAACTTGAGAATCTTATAATTATGAAAAATTAATTGTATTCAAAGTAAAGTTTCAAGGATTTATAGATGTATAATTTTAATTGTAATCAAAGTAAATTTCTAACAATAAATCAACATGATTCTATAATATTGCAAATATCAAGACAGAAACTCAAATTTATGATTTAACATTTAAAAATCTCTTCTAAACTCAAGCCTTTGAATCTCAAGAAAATCTACTCGGTTGATTATGGTCCACCTAAAAATGGGTGGTCGATAAAGGTACCACATTTAAGTGCTTAAAAAAATTGCCATAATGAACACTTAATTGCAGTTGTTGACTGGGATTCACGTGCCTTATCACATGAATCCTTGGTAGTTTAATCCCAATTTCACTATTGCAATGAAGTTAGAATCAATGGTAGACTGCAAGGCTAATGCATAGTTAATTGAGCATCACATGTTCCCCAGCGGCTTCTAAGTTCCAACCATCTAATTACTGAAAAAAGTTCAGTGATAAATATTCCCACAATCATTGAGCTCCTTTGCTAAACACAGAGATTTACTAAATTTAATTATCTGTGAGATGAGTTGATTGGGATCTGATATAGCACTTAGACATCTCGTCAGCAAGTGAGCATTTCAATGTGACCCTGTCACTACCTACAAGTATGACTTGAAGCTAGACTGTTAGAATTTGAAATATTAGTTATTCTTAAATTTATTTTGATAGATTTAAATTTTAAAATTAAGTATTTTTTTTTAATATAATATCAGAATTTCACACACACACACACACACACACATGAAAATGTATTATATCTTAACAAAAGATTTATTTTTAGAATTCATCTATTAACCTAAGTTTTTAAGTTGAATGTGTTCTAAACATTAGTCAAATTAGTTTTAATGGCGTACCTCATAGATTCCATTCCCTTCCGAGTTCAAGTAGCAGATTCCGTGAAATGGGATTCCATGGAAATTTAGTTTCCACGAACCTTGAGCCCCTTCAAATTTCTACTAAAAGGGCATCCTTCTTCATTGTATGTAGAAGGCTCCATGATCGTGCTGTATAAATGAGAGTTAAAACTGAGCTTAGCCTTTTCCCAATTCGACACATATAAATGTTTCATGCACTGTTCAAGTTGGCAGACTACATATTTATGATCAACTCATTTACCCTTTTGATTCCAATAATTAGATTGGACGGCACATCCAAGTGGGTGTGAAAGCGTACGTCATCTTTTCATAATTGTTGAAAATTCAATATGTGTGGATACTTAAATAATGAAATCAATATTATATTAGGATATTCGTACTCTATATTCTACATAGAGTCATGATATACCACATGGACTGAACACTACAGCAGGCTAACCATATAACCTACTCCACCTTTTAAATTTGCTTCAATCTTCCAGTCTTATCATTACGCTCTCGCATCACTCACCTTCCATGGAGATCAATCGCACAACATTGGCTGCTGTCTTTGGTTTGATTGTAATTCACATCTTTGCAGCCTCCTCCCCGTGTCTTTGCCATGAAGAGGGTCTTCCAAGCGAGACAAGCTTATCGAGAAGGCTACTGATTTCGGTGCCATTGCCTGCCGTGTTTGCAAGGCAGGGCAAGTTAAGTGGAACGATGCAGTGGGCCAAGAAAGCTGTGGAGCAAAGCCTCAGGAAAGCACCACCAAGTGTCTCTAATCCTATACAGAACAAGTAGTAGAACTACTTCAGGTTCGGGATATGAAAGATAGATCTCAGCAAAGCCACAATATAAATTCCAGTTTTGTTAAGTCCACTTAAATTTTTATTTTTGGCATTTTGTGTAGTGGGCTGCCTCTTATTTTCTGTTGTTTGACATGTTAAAGAGTCAATAATTGTGCTTCGGAACGAAATCAGGATTCAGGAATATGTAGGAAAAAACAGAGTACTGTAAGTAAGGGTTACTTTTGCCTGTCAAGCACGGAACACATGAAAAAAAAAAAAAAGAAACCCTGAAATTCAGGGACAAAATGTTGCTTGGATCTCAAATTTTCTTTCTTTTCTCTATCGTTTTCTTACCAATCTAACAGGCATATTGTGTTCTACTTGAAAAATGACATTGCATTTTTTCCCCCCACCAGAGTGTCATAAAAGGTTTTTGGTCAGTCAAAAGGCACGTATAGACGGCGGAATAATTATTTCATCATCTTGCATATTGCAATGCATACGCATTTTGCTGCTGAGCAAGTTACAAATAGCAACTTCTTGTCACTAACTCATTGGTGATGACATTGTTTTCCCAAATTCAGAAAAAGTTTTGTTCTAACTAGTTTCTTGAGATCGATCTGAGGACTCTCCCAATAGACTAAATAAAGAATCTAAACTAAAAGGTTTTTAAAATATTTGATAAAAAAGAGTTTTTCTTTTCTTTTTGTTTTTGTTTTTTTTTTGAAAAAACAGTGTTCTTCTGAATGTCCAAAATCCAATTACTTCTGAGCATCAAAACTGCAAAATTAGACCATTCAAGTCATGAAACAAGGAGGCAATATTCTCATCAAAGATGTCTAAGATTGCCGTGGACAATGATAGCAGTGGTAACCACATGGATGATGGAACCTTCACTTTCAAAAATCTTAATTTAATGCAGTATCTTGGCTTACCCCCTTGTCTCTCATGCTTCAGGAGAGCAAATATCCTGGCTGGAAACCATTGCTACAGGCAAATTATAGAGGAAAAAGACTCACAAAGACAGGATGGAAAGTGCGAGCCCCACGTTCAGTAGACAGCTTGTATTTGTTTTGGATTTTAAGCCCAGAACCTTTTAGGTACGCAGCCTTGTCCTTTACAGCCCCAAAAAAGGGTAGTATGCCTGGCTGCTGTAAAACATGATTATGGGTTTTTGAAAGTCGTTTGTACAAAGTTTCAATTGTCTAATGAACAGACTGCAACAACAACAAAAAAAGAAAAAAAAATAAGAAGCTGTCTGATGAACAGAAGATTGATTCTTTTCTCCTTGTTGTTTGTAATATGGTTAGATCTAACAATTTCTTGAATTAGTGTTGTTGGCGCTGCCTCTGTTTGTCTTGATTAAAGTAAGGAAATTAGGACACTATATCGACGCTCTTATTGTCAATCCAGTGATTCTAATTAAGGATTTAGATTATTTTTTTACTGACACTGATTGAAAATGGAATGGGATTATGAGGATTTTTTTTTTCTTGTCTTTCTTGTCCTGTTCTTGATCAATATTGTGAGAAATCTTGTTCTACCTTGATCACGTGGCTTCCTGACATTTGATGCATTGTTGTTTTTCATTGAAAAATTCATTGATCGTGAACTAGGGTTAACTCTTCTTCTCATTTATCTAAAATTTACACCAATTTCTTATGATTAGGACTTTGAATTTTTGATAATACAAAATTAAAATTTTAATTATTGAAATATCTTAAGAATTTTTGACTTAATTTGTGATTGAAATTTATAAAATTTAATTTTGATTCAATTTAATTATGTTAATATCTTTGTTTGTTACCATCATTTTTTTTTAAAAAAAATAAACATTTAATCAAATTCTGACCTTTTAAAAATACATTAATGTGGTTGCAAGAATTGGATGGAACTCAATTCATTTCATTTTATCACTTAATGAACAAAATTATGGAGGGCCTTGTAAAAACGTTAGAAGCCCAGTTTCCATAGAACATGGGGTAGTAAAAGCCACGCGAGCCATGGGAGAAAAAGGTGAGTAAATCATAGGCAGAGAGAAAGTGCAGATCAGATTGGGCCAGGCAATCTCCCGGTACAGGGCCGTCACATGATCATGGCAGAATGAACTTTTTTCTTTTTTTTTTCTTTTTCTTTTTTTTTTTTTTTATTTCGGTTCTTGTTCTTTTAATCCACGCGGTGATTGATTGGTAATGCGAAAGCAAATGCCATATTGAATTTGGTTCAATTAATTTGTTTTGATACTCTGTAAGATGATAATTATATCTATTACGGGTGTATAGTAAGATACCATTTTTCTTGTAAGTTTTATATATGTTCTCAGGTGCATTCATGAAATCCTAGCTATTTCTCATCGAGCGTAATGTAATTTTGGCCTGTTAAATGTGTTTGTTTTTTTTTAAATACAAAATAAAAAATAAAAATATTGGAAATCCCATTGGACTTATTAAAAGCATATGTCTTATAAACATCCTCCTTCATCCTAACTTTGTTAGGATTGAGCATGAAACCTTTTATAAAGTTGAGATATCAAATTACTTGTATCATAATAAATAAATAAAAGCATGAAAGTACTTATTATGATCCTTTAAGGACAACAGCTGGATGTGGTACCACATTGTTCCACCTGAACTCATATGAAACCAAAATAGCTTTTGAGCCAACAAGATAATTATAATTCCTACACTAGTTTTAACATGAAGATGATATTCCTCTTAGTCCTAAAAATCTCAATCATTAAGCTAAAATTCATCACTTGATTTTTTTTTTTTCTTTTGAGGATGGATTAAATTCCCAATAGCTAGGGCCTAGGCATGGATACCTTTTGAAGCTTGGATGAAATTAATGTCTAAAAGCGGCTGGTTTCGAGAACCTGGTGGCGGTTAAGCAATGTAGCCTACTTTAATTAACTGCAAGGTTGAATTGAGATTTGAGCTCAATATACATATACATTAGGCAGTTGAAAAATACTTGTGCACTTCCCAACGAGTCATGGGGCATCCACTTTCTTGTAAAGTTAGCCTATGGCTATAAAAAAAGGAAACAAGCAGACCAAGGGAACCATAATTGGTGCTGCCAAGTCCTAGAGGTTGGCCCAGACCTCTCTCTGTCTCTTTCTCGTGGTCACAGATAAAAGCAGGACGTGAGGCTTTGAAATAAAGATGAGATAAGGAAGCATCATTAATTGATGCCTAACCCCAAGTATGCACTTCCACAAATTGAAAGCTCAGTGCGCCGAAAAAAGCTTGCTGACTGTTTTGGGCTCTCCTGTTTCTGCTTTTACTGTGTGAGAAGACCCTTTGCCTGTTGGCTTCTAAGGGATTAATTCGTTTTATTTTCCAACTTTTTGCCACTTTTTTATTCGTTTAATCCATGGCCTAGAAGAATCCCATGACTGTTTTATAAATACAAAATTAAGATTCTTCAAGCTTCGATTTTGGTGACAGAACACAAAGAATGGTGCGTTGAAATTCGCTAATCTCGATGTGAATTGCTAGTTTATCTCCTATTAATGCGATGGAGAGCAATCATGCTACTATTAATGCGAAGAAAAAAAAGGGAGAACTTTAATTTGATCGTGTACAATTCACAAAATTATATAGTGCTGGTTGCAAGACGGAACATTTACACCTGTGCACATATCTCCTTGTATATGCGCAAGCACAAGTACATAAATCGATTAAACATTGAAAATTTCATAAAGTTAATGGTACCTTAATTTGATGGTGTGCGTTGGATCATGTTTAGTCAAGATTTCCCTTTGTTAACTTTAGGGTTCCTGAGCTTATTGTCATCTTCCTTCTGCTTTCTCTTGGAAGGCATTATTTTCAAAAAGTACATAAAGCTTTAATACCTAGATTTAGTAATAATAAGGGTTGACTCTGTCAAAATTTAAGCTTAAACTTAAAAACCACACAAAATGATTGGCGCAACCACTAAAACGATTTCCGAACAATCCAAATTCATGTTCTTGTTGCTGAAAAAAAAAAAAAAAGAAGAAAAAAAGAAAACTCAATTTCGTAAAGTAAGCTGTAGGTCATGGAGATATTACTATCAGCATGATACATAGAGCAGTTAAAAAACCTAACTATCATGACCAATGAAGCTTGAATTTTTGAGTGCCTTTTCACATTAAGACAGATAAATTTAAACACTGAAAATTAGAAGCCAACTGGAAGCTGTGGCCCTGTTGATTTTGGTGCATATTTAACTTAGATATGTAAATGATTAGTGGACATTTTCATAATCAATATCGTAATTTTTGAGGGCAATAAACAAGCACAACCATAGGTCCACCACTGCATCATCTTCCTATTTGCAAGCATTACGATTTGAAGAGAAGAATTGCGCCGTAGCTAGCCTTCTAAACCCTCATCATGCACAGTTCTTTATTCTCCATCATTTCAAAACAAAGCAAAAGACCATAACCCAAAAGGACGGAACAAGGAAGAATAAGACTAAGAAAAGAAAATCTCTCAATGCACCAAATAGGATTGCGTACTTTCCTCACCCCACCAATGTGGAAAAACATAGAAGAATGAGAAAGCAAAAGGGAAATAAAAACATACGTCAGATACACGCACTTTCATTCACACGCTTCTAGCCATCATTTCTTGAAATCTCCTATAGGACTCTTGCTTCTCCAATCTATACTTCTCATGGCAGCTTGCAATGAACAAATCTGCTAGCTTATCGATTTCATTGCCATCTTCATGATGATCACCATTGGCATCCTCATGAACCTTTTGCTCCAGCCAATGAAGGTACCCGGAGAGCTGACTCTCGGCTTTATCCTCAAATTGCTCAGTCGTGATTATGGAATGCCATGTGGAATCATAGTACAAATGGGGTGTAGAAAACCCTTCAAGAACAGTTTCTGGCACTGGCAGCACGTGTGAAGAGCACCAGTTATAATGCAGCCTAAATGAACCAAAGAATATTTTCCTGTAATTCTTTTGCTTCTCTTTTGTGATCCTTGTGGGATAAGTAAACAAGTGTGTCGGTTGGTTTTCTTTCAGCTTCCGAATGAGAATGGATTTTGCTTTGGAGAGAGCTCGAATTATTCGGTACACGTGCGACAATACGAGTGTATGAACTAGGGTTTTCATCTTCATGAAGCTTAAGGTAGAAGATGGTGACTTTGTAAGAGGCGGGGTTTTTAGGTAGGATGGAATGACCATATTTCTCTTCCTTTTGGTAAGTGTTGGGTTTTTAGGCCTTGTTCAAATGGATTTATAAAGGCTCTTTTTTTTTTTTTTTTTTTTTTTTTTTTGTTTTTTTCTTTTTTTTTTTTTTTTTAGCAACAAGAACATGAATTTGGATTGTTCGGAAATCGTTTTAGTGGTTGCGCCCTGTCTCTTATACACATCCAGATGTGTATAAGAGACAGATACGAGTGTATGAACTAGGGGTTTCATCTTCATGAAGCTTAAGGTAGAAGATGGTGACTTCGTAAGAGGCGGGGTTTTTAGGCAGGATGGAATGACCATATTTCTCTGCCTTTTGGTAAGTGTTGGGTTTTTAGGCCTTTTTAAAATGGATTTATAAAGGTTCTTTTTTTTTTTTTTTTTTGGTATGGTTTGTTTTTTTGGGTTTTTTTTTAATGTTTTTGTAAAGGTTTTTTTTTTTTTTTTTTTTTTTTTTTTTTTTTTTTGGAACTACACTTTTTGGTTATTCAAAAGAGTCTAAACCAAGTTAGATTGGTTGGCTATAGCAATAAAACTCTTTGGGGGAGGTTGAAAGCTCAAATTTCAGTATGTTTAAGTTCACACAAAATTATTTTCGATGTATCCAAGAAAGAAAGAAAAGAGAGTCTACAGGTCAATCTACTTTGCAGATTGAGTGTGTTTTTTCCTTTTTCGCCTTTTCTGTTGCAGGTTCAGTTGGCAAGGACTTAGAAATGAAACCTGAAATTGAGCTGCAGCCCACGTTTCTACAGCACAATGCCCGCTTACAATTTTTGAAATTTGTTATTTTACTGGAGGGTGTGTCAGAGTTCAGGGTAGTCTATGCCTCACAGTTTAAAGGCTAATGTGGGTTTTTTTAATAAAAAATTTTATTAATTAAGCAATTCGAGAACGATCATCATGCCTCAATCTTCGCCAAAATTATCACCCCAAGAAATTAATCTAATCTTTCCAGCTAACATTTTGTAGCTAAATTATATTCTTCCAAGTAAATTAATCCATGAACTGATCCAGCAGATTTGGGGTATGTAAAGTGTTATTTCTTTGAGAATGCTCAATTTGTTTTCACCAAAATGGATTTAGTTAGGAGACCTGAAATCCAGGAAACTTCTCCTAAATTTCTGTGAAAATAGAAATAAAGTAATCAATAGGATAGGCTTCTTTACAGAGTAGCCTTGAGAGCAAGGAATCTTCATCTTCTGTATCGGAAAATTTAGATATGGGGGAAAAGCATATGATCATAGATCTAATTAAACTTGTATAAGTGAACATACATAGAATTTCTCTTTCTTTTTTTTTCCCTTATAATTCCAAATATAAAGATAAAAGGGCAAGGAAGTGATGGTCATGTTAGAAGGATTTGATGGAGACATAATTTCAAGTCATGAAATGTTTCTTCAAACCAAGTCCTTCCAATGAATGTTAAAGAAATACAAGGTAAGATTGTGGTTTGTTTCTCCTGACATTAGCAGGTGGGAAAAGAATCTATTGAGTAAAAAAAAAAAAGTAGAGGTGGGGGGGGGGGGGGAGGGGGAAGGTCCGAAGCCAACTTTGCCTGTACCCAAAAGCACAATAAATCACAGTACGAAGATTGGAGTACATCACCTTTCCTTTAAAATATTCCTTCAGAATCACTTGTCACAATCAGAGAAGAGTCCATGTAATTCAATGTTTCAGCTTTCTATGCCGTGGACAGTTTTGAATTCTGTTCTAGATTTGATTTTCACCGTCCCTAGTTGAAAGAAATTTCTGTACTCCTCCCGCTGGTACATTTCACCTAAAGCCACCAAACCCCTTTATGGCATGGCACCTAGAACCATCTGTAAACTTCTAATCTAAATATGCAAAATTGGTCAGAAACTTTGAAAATATGATAGGAACAGAACCATGCTAAATACGGGCAATATTGCTGCAAGTAGCCACATAACCGGCAGCTTTAACATAGACAATACGGCTATTTCGCATGCTCAATCTCATTTGTCTTCAAATTTGTAGGATTCAATTGTCACTGAAGAAGTGAGATTCTAGCAGTTTCATAAACATCCTACACAGAATGCTAAACCCCCTCCATTATTTCACTTAAGTGTCACCTCTTGCAACAATTATGAAATAATCCTAAACAGTGTCAACAGATTAGCTTCAAACTTCTTCCAGCCATCAACATAAAGGGTCTCAAATTTTGATTATGCATCTCAACGGAAATGGAAGTTTTTTGTATCGTACCCAATTAAGGATGGCCCGGTGGCTATATGATTACTTCTTTTACTTTCACATATTCCTTATCTTTTGTCAAAGTTGCTAAGTTATTCCATCCTGTAGGTTATCACTTGTAACATAGCCTAAAAAAAGTTACCATTTCATTTATTCCCCCCCCTCCTGTTCAGCATTTAGCTTGGAGAAACATGCTCACCAGAAGAATATATGCTAATCAGGCAAAAAGTATAAATTTGCTAAAAGTATTGTGTGAATTGCTACTTGGACCCATATCTTCCAGTGCCCTTGCCTTCAAACTTGCCCAAAAGAGCTAGGCTCACCACATGATCATGTCAAAGTTTCACTTCAGACTTTTTTTTTTTTTTAATGATAACAATGTTGTCAAGAGTTGAGGGCTTGACTAATCCTCCAAATGTTAGCATGCTAACTGCATTGCTCTCGTATATTAAGGGAGTCACAACCCAAAGGTCGAAGGCATGACTCCGAAAATCAATTGTTAATTCTTAGAAGAATGGGATTGGAACTTAAGAAGTGTGCTTAAGCTATATATCTAAAATTTCTATTATATGAACGCAATTAACTTTGATATATTATTTTAAATATAAATTCATATTGTATTACTATGAATATTAAATGTATATTTGTGTATCCTTAATATGTAATTAATATTATAAAAATGCAATATATAAGTCCGTATCTAAGATGCATATATGTAACTTTTCTTTCTTTCCAAGTCCAATTTCTGTGCCACTTGAGTCAACCCACCGAATTCATTTGTACGAATATAGATTTAACTATATATATAAAAAAAGAAACTGGTTGCCAATTGAAATCTCTAGCTTTGTTGAGACCCCTTTGATGATTTCAACTTTAATACATAAGTGAATGGCTCTTTTTTCACACGTCTGAAAATTTTACTCAAGAAAGATAAAATCCCTTAGTCATTGACAGCCACCGTGACTTCACTTTTAACAATCCATATCGCAAGTCGTTTTTCTCCATGGATTTGGCGGTTTCGACCACATGAATATGTGATCATAGAATGATTATGTGTATGCATCAGCATATATACATAAATGATTCATTTTGTGTGCCTTGGATGATATTATTGTGATGCTACCGAACTTGTCCATATTATTAGGAAAACAATTGCATCTTAATAATTAAAATTTTTTATTTTTATTTTTAAAATTTTAAATTTTAATATTAAAAAAGTGGAATTTACAAAAGTATGATAACTACTTTTATTATATAGTTTACGATTCAATACACACTGTGCAAGTTACCGGTTGTGCAATCATTGATCGAAGATTGCAGCTGTAGGTTCAAAATCCCAATCTTCCTTTTTATTTTTATTTTTATAATGGCGGATGTCAGTGTAGTGATTTAGTTCATCTCTTCAGTTTCGTGAAAAGCAGAATCACCTACACTGAGACAGAAAAATTGCAAGAAAATTTTTTTTTTTCCTTTTCTTTTCTTTTCGTGACTTCATTCAACAACCATGTGGAAACTAAACCCCCGCAAGATGTTTTTTACAGAAATTGTTGGAGAAGTAGTTGTGCATCCCTGTAAGCAAAATGATTCGATAGTGTCATATATGATATTGTAATCGCATGATATCAACATATGTAAGCACAAAGTTTACTTCTTTCTTTTTATAACACTTTTCTACTATGCTAATACAAAGCATATTCCAATGATGTATTTGGGCACCCTTCACAAAATAAATAAATAATTGTTAGAATATGATGGATGTAATGAAATATACTAAATGCTGACAGCAAAGTGCGCGTGAAATCAAAATCCAATTCTGCAAAACTGGCTGCAAGAGAATGGATCGAACCATAATTAATGTAACTTACCCAACAAAATGGCGCTACTGACAATAAAGCCAACACTTGCACATAACAATTAAGTGATGATCTATAGTGTGTCCCTTTACATTTTTTTTTTGCAAATAAATTTGTTCTCTGCTTGTTAAAATGTTTATTGTAGGAAAATCTCAATTTCTTCAAATTCTCTTCGGTATATATATATATATTGTCCAATATGGATAGCCTTTGACTTGTTAATAAAACTATCTACACTGTTGTTTTACAGGCCTATTGACCCCCTCAATTATCTGAAAGTAGCAACTAATCTAGACTTGGTGGAGGTTTGTGAAAAACATCCACTCCCCAAGTTAGCTGAAGAGTATAATTTGCCAACTAATCGGCAATTTTGTTTCCTTCCCCAAAGCACATGTGATAGCTTGATATGCTATTCTCCCCGAATCAAATCCTGACAGCTTCGAATGAAATTTGCATGCAGGATACGTTTGAGCAACCTCCTTAATAGTGCTTTGCAATGTCAGCAAGGAATCGACCTCTAACCAAATGGAATGAAAATCGTATGTCCACGCCAAATCAAGTCCGGTGTAAATGCCCCCACAATTCCCCAACAAAAGCAGAGCAGCATCCGAGCACATGCGCTCCCAAACCTCTTAGACATGAAGTACCCAAAAGAGCAAAGATTTTCTGGGAATAATTAAAGGTTCGAATCCCAAATCTCTTAAATTATGGAAGTTAATGAAATTAAATTACAAGACGTGCCCTAACAGGTCGACCACCTTTTAACATGCGCTCCCATTTTTCTTGAACCTTATTTCGAAGCCCCTTGGGCCATGCTCTTTCTTCACAATCTTCCGACTTCAATTACCTTTTATTTCCCAGCCCAATTTCCTCCACGGAGAAGCCCCAGCAACCCAATAAAGGTAAAGCAGCATTGTTAAATTTCCAAAGCCAGGACGGCGGTGGTCCTGGTGAAGCAAATGCCTGCAAATGGGCTTTTTGACAGTATCTTATACGTGTGTACTCATCTTTCTTTCCGTTTATAATAGAGATGTGTAATTGACGCATGTTTGGAACGTTGGTTTACATGGAACAAACAGCTTCTTCTCAACCATCACAAGGCAAAAGGGAATTAATCTACCTATTATAGGAGGGTGGCCTGGTGGGAATTATTCTTCCATGAAGCACGGAAATTCCACCGCTCAAATACTATCAAGAATCGTCACTATTTTACAACTTCTTTATCGGTACAAATTTGCACTGAGATTATTCGTTGGTTCCAATTGGTGGGTATAATTTGAGGTCCTTGTCTTAGACTGTGCGTACGGTATAATAATAGGCGTCATCTAGCCATTGACTGGTAGATCCCACCTTTTATGGTTGTTCTTCTGTTTTTATTTCCATTTCTTTTTTCGTATAAAAACACATATAACCCTTAATATATGGTATCTTTTTGAACATTTTGTTTTTCAATTCACGGGGCTTTGTTATGATTTCGATTTGAGTTTGCAACAAAAAGGTCGATTTATGTTTCTTGTTATCAAGAAACTAATCTATCGATGCGAGTCCATTTGATTGATAGTGTCATCTAGCAATAACTCGTTCATTTTGTAAAAATTTTCTATTGAAGTTGAAAAATGTCCTTTACACCCAACTTTATTTGACTAAAAATGAACTTCTCAATCATAAACATTTTAATTCTCAAGAAGTTAATCAACCAAAAAATAATAATAAATTGTGGTGTGCAACATTAAAATAGATCAAATATTAAATGTGATGTGTAAGCATAACCAAAATTAACCAGCCCACAAGAAGAGAAAGAAAAAGACCAAAAAAAAAACAAAGAAAACGCCCTTTCAAAATACATTAAATAGTGGGCTAAGCAATCAACGGAGACTTGGAGGATATATTGCCTTCCCAAAGCCCGAAGGGTCAATTTCAATTGTATCGTCCTACCAAGATGTAGCTAGAATTCATGCCTTTTATATATCTATATATATCATTGATTATACACTTTGGTGTTTCCTATAATTATACAATGCTTACATGAAGAGTGAGCAACAACTGACAAAATTCAGACAGATACAACTGTAACAAGAGAACAAAATATGCAAACATACATTCCAATAAGGACCCAATTCAGCTCAATATATTGAATTAACAAAAATGAATAAGGATTTTCAATCATGTTAAGAGGGTAGATTTAGAGCACATTGCACGTTTCACAAAAGGAATATTCGATTGCCATATCATGATAACGTTTTTTTCACATGTCGCATAGCGAAGGGCGGCCAGTTGGATGGAAGGGAAGAATTGTCCCAGCCTATGGTGGCTACTACATCTACGAAGATCATCAAACAAAAAAAAAAAAAAAAGAAAAAAAGAAAAGGCAAGAAAGCTGCTGCTTACTTTAAAAAAAAAAAATGAAAAGAATTAATAGTAAAGAGATTCTTTGATTTTATGTCAAAATTCATAAAATTTTTATTTTTATTAAAATTTTTAATTAAAATAAATATATTTTCATACAATTTTATTTTTTTTAATAATTTACAATATTTTCTGACAAAATCATAAGTATATTTTGGCTTTTTGTTTGTTTTTTTTTTTGGGGGGGGGGTGCAAAAAGAGAAAGATGGAAAGGAAAGAACAAAAGTGCAGCCACTTTCTGTGCCTTCCAATTTCTATCCGACCGTGACATGGAACTGATTCTCAATTACTCTCAACTTGCACAAATTTTCCCGTAACGTTCATGCCCACAGATGTTTCTAATAGAAAATATGGGCTTTTTATATATATGTTTGTGTTTGGAATTATTCTTGCAATTTATATATTTATATTTAATTTAAATTTAATTTTATTAGTATTTAATAAATTGTAAAATTTATATTTAATAGAACTGTGTTTAGTTCAGTAAAAAAAAATTGTGCTATAATTTAATAATTTTTAAAAAAAATCCCTATTATTAAATAAAATAATTATAATTGAATTGTAAAAAAAAAAATTCTTGTTGTAACTATTTTTTATTTTATTAGATTTGTTTTTCAAAATATTACAAATAATTATTTTTATTTATTCACAACAAAGTTTTGTAATAGTCAATTTGATAAGTATCTATAATTTAAAATAAATTCAATTGAAGTTTCGTGGCATTAGACGTCTTTTATTTCTTTTTCTTTTTTTTTTTTTATAATTTTTTTCATCAAACTTTCCACCTTCCTTCTTCGTGCTAAACCGCATATACAATGACCACAGAATTTTAACTTTTGTTTTTCTTTTATTGAAACAATTGACTTTGACTATTTTAACGACGTTGTTCCCTCGTTAACATTGCTACTCTTATCGACTTGCTTATCGAGCCTTTCGGCACACTCGACAGAAAAGCCAGCTCACGAATGTCCTTCTTGCATTGGAATTTACTTCAAAATTTTCTTTCTTTCCTTCTTTTTAATTATTAAATTGTCCGAACTTGTTCGCTTATCATTGTTTTCATAGTTTTGAATGTGTCGCCACTGTAATCAAATACATGACAGTATCAATTTTGGACTTTTGATAGTTTTGTTTTGTCACCCCCGAGGTGGGGTTTGGAACAACGCTCTAAGTTTTTTTTTTTTTTAAGAGAAAAAAGAAGAAGAAGAAGTCATATTGAATCAGATGAGAAATGCCGAATTGGATGTGGAGGAGACAAAGTGCAAGAAGGTGGATGGATAAGAGGCGAATTCAACTAGATTAAAACAAGCATTTTCTTTTTTTCCCTATTGGTTTCATTTTTATATAAATATTGTTGAGTGGCTAGCCGTATCCATAAGCAGGAATAATTGCAGATCTGTTGCTATGAATATGTGCCAGCATCGCATTATCTTCTTAAGGCAAGAGTCACTCAGATGCCCATAATATTATTCTCTCACCGTTGTAATATAATAAAGCAAAAACGTTTGGAGAGCAGTCTTTAACTGATATTTATTGATGGTTTTTATTTTATTTTCTATATCAACGTTGGCCATCAAATCAAAACAAAACATGTGTATTCCGAGTTTATTATTTTCTTGAAAATGAAAAAAAAAAAAAAAAAAAAGAGGTTTAAGGGGGTTGTTTCCTTCTGGGCTTAGGTTACATCAATAGAGAATTGTCTATTCCTATCCATTTTAGGAACAAACAAAAGACTTGCAGTCCTTTGTAAACATACATATTCATATCTTGCACACGAAGTTTTTTTTTTTTTTTTTTTTGGAATATAAGAGAGAATTTTAAGTCATAAGTTCGAATTCGACGTTAGATGTTTGTTATCAGACTAATCTGTGTCAAACTTTGGTTAGATTCTGCGTGTGTTTTGCGCGGCTTCTGCTCTTTAAGTAGTACACAGTAGTATGAAATCCGATACACTTTCTGACTCTAGCCAAGAAAACTAAACAGAAACCAGTTCTGTTAGTTTTTCTCGTTTAGGAAATCTTGGGCTTAGCAGTCCTGTTCAGCTGCAAATGAACAGCTCGAAGATTGACTGCCAAGAACAAATGCAAGGAAATCATGGACTGAAGGGTGACTTTGCACACCATTCCTCTCAATATTATGATAATCAACAGAGATGGAATATGGGAAGTTGCACGCCACTGCATGTCACGGAAGGAGGATCACAATCACCGTGGCAAAACCTTAAGCCTGACAGATCATCTAGCAGCATTATGAGCCGCTTCGACACGCCAGCTTCAGCTTTTTATGCAACAGAAAGATACATGGGTCTTCTGCAGCGCAATTGTCATGTTGGCAGACCCTTGTGCACTCAGAACTCCAAGTCCTATGATTCACTTAACTCACATGTGACCTCAATTCACTCTTCCGGGGAAAACTATTCTATTGTTTCACCAGAACAATCAGACAATTTTGAATTGAGAAGCACTCTGCAGTCAGCAGAAAAATCCCCAGTTCCTTGTAATAATAACTCCTTTAAATCCAAATCCCATAATGGCATGTGCAGCACTCCTGCAGGTTACGAGCTTCATCTGCATGAACTAAATGAGCTGGTTGATCATGATGCTGCCTCACTGGAGAGTCGCTTTTCAGTATCTTTCCAGGGAAATGAAGATAATAGAGTATGCATTTTCTATTCTACAGTTTAGTTTCACTTTTTTTTTTTTTTGCACCGGTTTAAGACCCGTCTGGGAAAAATTCAGTGTGGCTGATGGATACTTGTTTCTGCACAGGTTAGTTTTAGTCCTTGTGATCCTCCATTTGCACAGCTTGTCTTCTCTTCTCCACAGGAGAAGCAGTCTCCAGGATTTTCTGTTGGAGGTGTTTCTCCGTCTTCTGGCAGTCCTTTGTCAGATGGGGCGATACTCCCCCATAAAACAAGAATAAGATGGACTCAAGATCTTCATGAGAGGTTTGTGGAATGTGTGAATTACCTTGGTGGTGCTGAGAGTAAGTAAATTCCGTTTGAATTTTTTCATCTACTCAGGAAACATCAACTATAATTTGTGCTTATATAATTGTTCAATTGCAGAAGCGACCCCTAAGGCAATATTGAATTTGATGGACTCTCATGGATTGACAATCTTTCATGTGAAAAGTCATTTGCAGGTATTACTTACATAATACTTCAGGTACTGTGTCAATGCACGTTTCATTTTAATTCTTCTCCCTAAAATCTGAACTGTAAATTTTCTTCATCTGCCTTGCAGAAATATAGGATGGCAAAATACGTGCCTTATTCTTCAGAAGGTATGCTGAATTTGCATTTATGCTCCTGGTGATTTTATTCCTTTACCGATGATACGCTTGAGCTGTAAATAATTCCCGACAGAAAATACGGTCATGAATAGCTTATGTGATAATTTTCCATGACAGACATAGGGCTTTACATCAGAGGTACATGAATCTGAACTAAGGAAGAATTGCCCTCACATTGTTACCTTTGGAAAAAGTTTTGGATCACTATAGGTACCATTCCCACGATTCTGAAAAGGAGGACAGACATTCTCAGGCCTCCAATACTCATTAACTGGTTGCAAAGAATATATTTTTGTTAAAGCACTTCCTATTAACTGGGACATAAGCTGACTTGTTTTCCCTGCTAGAATGTTCATAACCAGTTTGAAAACATTCTGAATGAACTACTTCGGTTCATCTATTATCTAAGATCCATTCCCTCAGGGGTTTCCTTCTTGTTTTTCCTTCTGATATAGCTATTGCCCAATTTAGCAGAAAGCCTCTTTCATGGATAAGACAAAATCTCTGACTTTCTTGTTAAGTTCTCCAAATTAGTTAAGAGGTGAAAGGAAAGCATAATAATGTTAGAGGAGGGTTCAAACTGGCTATATTCCTTTTTGGTCCTTTGGCCAGAACCCATTAGACCTCAGCTTGCCTAACATCAAAGAGCTATGAGGAAAAAAAAAATAATTCTTTGGAAGTTCTTAGTCTCAGTGACCCTATACCCAGAATTATTTGAGTTTCCTAACAAGATGCCGCTAATAACATTTACTTGGACAGCCTTGCTCATGAATATTTTGTTTTCAGTTGGAAACTTGTTATTAGTCCCATTACAGACCCTGTTTATTGATCATTTTATGATGATAGTAAGTTCTATTCATCTTTTTAAGGACTGCTGTGTAGCCTTTTGTCTTTACGGAAGAATTCTTTCCAGTAAAAATTTGGAATGATGTAACGTATAACAGTTTTTCACAATGCAGGGAAGGCTGAGAAAAAAACCAGCACATGTGATATCCCACGGCTCGATGTGAGAAGGTAAACCAGGACTTTCCGAATTCTAAACTTGACATGCACTTTGCTTTTGCTTTAGTGACTAGTGCACTTATTCTCACCTATGACCATTGTCTTAACACGTATCCTGTAGTGGCTTGCAAATCAAAGAGGCACTGCAACTGCAATTGGATGTTCAGAGGCGCCTACACGACCAGTTGGAGGTACATCAAGATATGTGATCTCCACCTGACTTTGTCTCACTTCAACCTACTTTCTTCATTAGTTGTGATTCTATCTCCAGCTTTGTGCACTCTAGTATCCCTATGCCCTGCTAAGGTTGTATCACTAAGACCATATGCTGCTACTGGTTACCAGACCAGCAAAATGATTGAGGTCTTTCTTCATTAGCTGGGGCTTTTTTCTTTTTGCCTAAAAAAAAAAAAACTACAAAGTGTAACTCAAGATTTCGAAATGAGATGGCATTTTACATAGAGCTCTTTTTGCGAATGAACACAAAATATGATAAACGTGAAATGACAAAAATTCAACTGAAATGGTTCCTTTTTTCTGTTCTTTCATTGAGGTTTGCCAAGAGGAAGATTCTAACCATACTTGATGGTTTTCATTCTTTGTTTCTACCAGACTCAAAGAAATCTACAATTACGTATTGAAGAACAAGGGAGACAACTTAAGATGATGTTTGATCAGCAACAGAAAACGAATAACAGTCTCTTGAAGAATCAAAACTTCGATTTCGCATCCCCGGATGAACCACCATTTAGTATTGAAGATGTTGAGGTTTCCATTGCAGAAGGTTCTAACAACACTAACTTTCCATCCAAGATAAGTTAGATCATTGAGGACACCCTATTCATGTGCAACAATCATAGAACTCCAGAAAAATTTTCCTCCATTTCAGAGATGGGGAAACCGAAATGATACTGCTGCTTCGTAGAGAAAGGAAATGCATGCGCATACTTTTAGTTCTCCAGAGGCAACTGCCTTTAACCATATCTTCAAAAGGTAGAAGAAACAGTTACATCTGATATGTGCTTTGTCGTACATGCATGCATGACACACACACACACACACACACACACCCTTTAGATATGCGTTTTAAGGAATAATTCTGTAGTTTTTCAGTTTTGGTTTATTGGTCCACCACTATTATTTGTATTCAATTACTCAGTTTTAACTATCAAAAGTGTACTCTGCAATTTTTCAGACCATAGCAACAATTATCTAATCTTTGGTCCGCTCGCCATTAATCTTTCCCGAGTATGCTTGCCTGAGGATTAATGGACTGAATATTTTGCTTAGGCCCAACTACAGCACAAACTAAGGAAAAAAATAAATAAACGGGTCAAACCCGAGGGAAACAGGGACTCAGGCTGGGTTCAACTATTGAACCGATCAAAGTGGACCTAACCGAAACAAAGAAAACTCAAGACGAGCACATTCCTTTTCAGTGGTCCGGGCCAGGCTGAGCCAGGCGGATCCCAAATCCATCAACTTTAGGCTTCAAAAACAAAAGTGAATTGAATTTTATAGTTTCGTTTTCAATTACTAAATGGGTGAAGAGAAATGCTATGTATAGAACCTATGCCCCAAGGTCGTTTATATATATATATATATATACACATCCACAGCTTAATTGAATTGGTTGATTAATTCAGATGAGCTGATACTTATGCAATTTTCAGTTGCTGCCTTCACTTTTCCGGGGCATTCCAAGCTTTGTTCGGCCAACAAAGGAGTTTCCCATCTAGACGTAGGCTTGCATGAAATATATAATCTTAGTGTATACAAAAGAAAATTAAAAAAAAATAAAAAAAGGTTCCGCAGGAGGTTTGTTTATTTCATATGAAATCCTGAATTCACCTTTTTTGGTTTTTTGAAGGGTTTGGTGAAATTACAACAATAAATGTTGTGACCTCATAATAATAATAATAAAAAAAAGAAGATCATTATTTCAAGTAAAATCCCGAATTCACTCTTTTCTAAGATTTTTTTAAAAAAAATATTATTAAAATATTAATTACATAATAAAAATAATTATTTCATTTTAATAAAATTTACACTTACTTTCTTAAAATTATACCCAACACTTCTAAACTGAAATCTATTAATTTGGTAAAAGAAAGAAAGAAAAAAAAAACTTAAACATGCTCAAGTCTTAAAAGTGATTAATTTTTCGCTGGGCCCACTGTGTTCTGAACTTGTACAATTCTGAAAGTAATAGGCTTTCCAGCCAGGCCCATTGAGTCTGCTCTCCGACGACGAAACACTACGGAAAAGCCTTAGCCTCTGTCCAGCCGTTTCCCCGACGGAGATAGAGAAAATAAGAGAGACTACTTAAAACCCTTTTGAAGATTTTTTTTTTTTTTTTAAAATTAAATTAAGAAGACAAGAAAACAAGATATGGATGACATGAAGAAAAGGAAGATGGATGACGGAACCGTGGGAGGGGGAGGAGGTGGCGGCGGCGATGAATGGTCGGCGACGGCGACGCAGGATCATCTTCGCTCTCTACTTGACCCTCTTAACAAATCCCAGCTCGTCGATCTTCTCTCTAGACTGTGCGTTCTCTCTTTCTCTCTCCCTCATTTTCTTCGTAATTTCTAGGGTTTTGAGTTCTGGGTTTGTTTTCCGTTGTATAGTTTTATTGTTTGGTTCGTGAGAAATTGAAACGGTAATAGTAATACAAGTGGGTTCCTTTTTTTTTCTTCTTTTTGTGGGATTTTTCTTACGAGTAGTGACTGTAGATTTGAGTTTAATGGGATATTTACAACGTATAAACTTTGATTAGCCGTCAGTTTTTCTGCAAATAATGTTACAGTAAGTGGAGTATGAGATAAAGAGTGAATTTTCTTTTTAAGATCCAAAACATTTCCTATACATTGTTCTAATGGGAAAGCAAAGTTCTTTGTCATGGTTGAATGAAGTTGGATGAACTATGTCATGTAAATTAAGTTCCCCTCAATCTCTTTTGAAATGTAGAGAACTCAAAACCACCACCTTTATGCTGCTTGTTTCTATTGGATTTTTTTTTTTTTAATCTTTTGCATTGTTGATTCCATAAGGCCAGCTTTCCATATCATGATTTTCTAGTTGTGATATTGGATAAGTTCCTGTGAATGATGTTATTCAATTCCTGTGCTTATAAGACATCAATTTTGTCTGCGAAAGATTGGAGTTCTTCCATCTTATTTTTGAATTTGTCTCATGAGTTGGTTTTTTTTTTCCCTTCATCAGTTCGCAACTGAAGGCACTATTTTATTAGATGTCACTGTCATAATGTTCTGCTTGTGTATACTGAATGGGTGCCATGTGTGTATTGCCCCAACTGTATGACTGTGTGATTGACGCTGTGCATGTGTGTTTGTTTGCATGTTGAGGTATAAAGAGGGTCCCAATATCCTTCAATTGCAGAAGAACTTAAAAGTCTTGCCAGTGCAGATCCAGTCCATCGAAAGCTTTTTGTTCGTGGCTTGGCCTGGAATACCACTTCTGAAACTTTGTGTGCTGTGAGTGCATTGTTGATTGCTGCGTGTGTTTTTGTGTGCCATGATGATTTCCCTTATTTCCAAGTTTCAGATGGAGTTATTCATTCACATTACAAATCAATCTGTTGTGCACCCTTCTTTTTTTCTTTGGCGTGTTATTTCTCCTCTCATCTTTTAGAGTTATGAGGAATGTGTGTTTGTTGTCCAGGCATTTCAAGTGCATGGTGAAATCGAAGAAGGTGCTGTGATCTATGACAAAGCAACAGGAAGGTCACGTGGCTATGGTTTCATCACCTACAAGAATATGGAATCAGCACAGGGTGCACTGGCAGCACCTAGCAAAATGGTTGATGTAAGCATTTGTGTATTGTCCAACTTTCAGAGCATTTTATTAGACAAATGTGGTTATTTGCTTTATTATTATTATTCTTTTTTTTCTTTTCATCTGTAAGGTGTTCCATTGAGGTTTCTTGCATTATTTATTAATTAGGGACTGGTCTTTCCTCTTGTTGGACCTGCAATATTCAGCCATGCCTTTATTTTTATGTTGGTTTTTTTGAACATTGTGGTTCCAGGGACGAATGGCTGTTTGTAATCTAGCTTGTGAAGGATTAACTGGGGCAAGTACTTCAGCTGATCTAGCCCAGAGGAAACTCTACATTGGAGGCCTGTCACCAGAGATCTCAAGTGAGATGCTGCTCAGTGTCTTCAGTAGGCACGGTGACATTGAGGAAGGTTCAGTTGCCTATGACAAAGATACTAATGAATCACGGTATGATGCCCTGCCCAATGCTATGTGGGGAGAAAGATTTTCTTTTTCTAAGTTCTATCCAGTACTTAATATGCAACTGGAACTAAGTGATGTCATTTTTTCTTTCCCTTGCACATTCAGTGGATTTGGTTTTGTCACATACAAGACAGCGGAGGCTGCAAAGAAGGCTATAGATGATCCACAGAAGATCCTTGGGGTAAGTTGATTGTGGGCTTTAAATTTCCATATTAGTGGTTTTGATTAGCAGGCCTTTTTGTTGGGGGCTTTTTCTTGCTTTATAGAGAAATTTTTGAACTCTTTTTTCTTCTAGAAAAGAGAGAGAAACCTAAGAATTTAGCTCTTTAAAAATCATTTTTCCTAATTGAATAAAAAATGGGCTAGTTTTTTTGCATGTTGTTCTTTTCCGTCTGGATGATGAAGCATGAAAAAATGTTATGCATGTTGGCATTATCTGTGACATTTCAAATTGCAGTGACTTCTTTTTGCCAGTAATCATGTAAACTAGATGGTTTTAAGAATATGGTTTGTTGTACCAGACAATTGGGGTAAAATTCATTGAGATGCCTTTATGATTGTCTAATATAATTAAATGCTCATCTTCATCCAAAGCTGAATTGAAGTTTCAGATTTAGGGTCCTATGAAATCAGTTCCATTCAAAGCATTCCTGCACATTTTTAATGTTTTCTTTTGAGCATTTGTATGGATGCTGCTTAACTGGAGATTAAATAACTTTGGTTAGTTTGACAACACATGATTGACTATTTTTTCCCTTCCATTTTTTTGGTGTACTTGCAGGGGAGAACCATCATTGTGAAGTTTGCTGATACGCACAAGGGCAAAACAATACAGGGGCAGTTATCTGCACCTGTGGTTGCTGTACCCTTACCACCAGCAGCTGGATACGTGCAGCAGCCCGGAAAAGGACATCCTGGGACTGCCCCTGTTGGCTACACTTATACTCAAACTGTGGCATCATACCCTGCTTCTTCTTACCCAAGTCCTCCCACAGCACCCGTTCCATACCCAACACAATCTGCCCCATATCCAACGCAATCCCAAATTTCGTATGTGCAAGTTCCTGTGAAGAAAGACTCGCTGGGACTTTCACCAACACCGCCTGTAGGAATGGGTGGGTACCCGTATTATCTTCCTAAACAGTGACTTCTCTCAGTGGAATCTAGATGATGGTTCAAGTCCGGCCATTCCCAGCCTTAGCATAGATCAATGTTAGTAAATGGACTGTAGCACAGACTAGATATTAAGTTGTCTAGAATGCCTTAGAAGCTTAAATTTCTTTGGGCTATACATAGATCTTTAAGCTCTATACTTTTATGTTTTCATTCAAATGAAATTCTTGTAATAAGTGGATATGTTCCGTGAATGTATCTTATATAGCTGGCTAGGTGCAGTATATTTGTTTGTTGAAAGCCAAATGAAATTCTTGACACACATTGGCAATGGCACTAACAAGCTATTTGGATTTCGCTGTGCTTGGTTCGTAAGGAGAAAGAGGTTGTGTCAGTAGCCTCTTCCGTGAAGGAATATAGGCAGTGACAGTGAAGAGTTGACGAGAATCTTAAAAACTGCAATTAATGCAAGCTGTTACCTTGGAACATCGCCTTTCAGACAATAAGAGATGCTTAAAATTGAACTAATTTGTAATATTAGAACAAGGGAAAATAAAATAAAAAAAAGAAAAGGAAGTTGTAGTAAATTTGCCAACAAAACTTTGTGGGGGAAAAAAATTCCAGGACTAAAGCGTGAAAGGCTATCTGTATCTCTAAAATTCAATTCCTTTTTTTTGGGGATATATGTTCTATTTATTAAATCCTCTCTTTTCGTTTTCTTAACAAAATGAGAAAGCGGCTATTTAGCATGTCGTCGGAGATTTAACTTATAATTTTTATAATTTTTGATATGATATTCAAATTCATGCGGCATGAAATCGAATCTATTCTTTTGACCATAAAAACTTTTAGTGATGGTTTAATACTCTCTAACACCTCAAAAATTTTAACTGGAAATGTTAATCGTTAGCTTTCCCCAAAGACAGGAGTAATATATATTGGGGAAAAAGAAAACCCCACAAAAAAAAAAAAATAAAACTGGAAATGTTAATCATCGGCCTTTCCAGAAAAACTTGAAAACAAACACACCCCATTGAAGTCCATAAACTGCGTGACTCTGAATCAGTACGTGAAACCACGTATCAGAAGGTCTGAGTTCCTTGCTTGCAGGAGCAACTAAACAGCTGAATAAATATACTGAAAAAGCCACAAAGGTAAATATCTTTCTGCCATTAACTTTCAACTTCAATTCGGTTCTCTGCTTATGGGCCTTTATCCTATTATTTGAATCTCTATCAAGCACCACCACTATCCCATCAATCTAGCCATGACCCATTGGCAGAAACTTAGGACACCATCTATTCGCAAATGGGTTTCTTCATTTATTGTTGATAGCCACAAAACATCGAGGTATCTGATTGGTTCGTCATTCTATGCTGGGAAGAACCCTAGATTTTTTAGTACAAAAAGAGTAGCTGGAGCAGAGAATCAATTGGATGAGAGTTGGATAGACAATGGCCAAAATATGCATCAAATGCCACCTGCTATTAGAAAAGAGGCAGAGTCTGCACTGTTGGAATACTTGCATTGCACTAGAAGCATGATCTTCACGGATGCAGAGAATATGAGTAAAAATTCACCCCAATTCTTGGAAAAGCTCTTGCAAATGGTTGAAATAGAAGGAGATGTTGGGAAGTCTGTTTCCCGCTTCTTGCACTATCACCCGATCAACGAATTTGAGCCTTTTTTCGAGAGTTTGGGTTTAAAACCTTATGAGTATGATCATCTTCTGTCTCGTGATTTAATGTTCTTGAGTGATGATAGTTATTTGCTTGGAAATTATCATACTTTGTGTAATTATGGCATTTCAAAAAATAATATAGGAAAAATTTTGAAGGAAGCACCAGAAGTTTTTGGTTATGGTCTTGGGATCCTGCTATTGAAACTTCAGGCTTATGAAGCATTGGGGCTTAGCCAGTCTTTTGTGGGCAAGCTGGTTGTTTCTAGCCCTTATCTTTTGATTGGTGATGTGAATCAAGACTTTATTGAGGTGTTGGAGGTACTAAAGGAAGGGGGAATGCAGCTCAGTTGGATTGAGGAGCATCTGTCTGAGAGTTATTTTTATAAATGGAATCAATTGCTTGCTCTTCTAAACTTATTGAGCAAGTCAGGCTATGGTAAGGGTCAGTTGGGTGGTCTTATAAGCCAGCATCCAAGAATTCTATTTGATGGTTCAGGAGACAGGACGCTGACTCTAATTGGTTTTCTTTTTAAATTTGGGTCCATGATCAACCACATATGTTCCATATTCCTAGAGTTTCCGCCAATGGCAGTTGGAGAATTTATTTCAAATGTGAGGCACTGCTTTTTGTTGCTTAATGAGATCAAAATGGAGGTGGATGAGATTGGTAAGATTTTCCGCTCTCACCCATTGTTATTGGGTTCATGTAGAGTGAAGAAAAGTAACACCTTGCTTAGTGGTCTGAACATTGGAAAAAAGCGACTTTGTAATCTCATCCAGGAGAACCCACTAGAAATGAAAAAGTGGGTGAAGGGAAGGAAAATTGAGCCGTTAGAAAACTTTGGAAGAGTAAGAAGGTCAAAGATTTTGAAGACTAAGTTCCTGCTGAGTTTGGGATTTGTAGAGGGCTCAAATGAAATGGAGAAGGCACTAAAGCTTTTTCGTGGCAGTGCAGTGCAGCTACAAGAGAGATTTGATTGTATTGTGAAATCTGGTTTGGATAGCAAAGACGTTTGCCAAATGGTTAAAATATCTCCCCAAATTCTTAACCAGACCAAATGTGTTATTGAAATGAAAATGGATGTTCTTGTGCATGATCTGGGTTATCCTTTATCAACTTTGGTAATGTTCCCATCATATCTTTCCTACAAAATAGAGAGAGTCAGGCTCAGGTGGGCAATGTATAGTTGGCTCAAGGATCAAGGAACAACTTATACTCGGTCCTTGAGCAGCGTAGTTGCTTGCTCAGATAAATTATTCATTAAGCAATTTGTGAGGCGCCATCCTAGAGGCCATGAGGTTTGGCAGGACATGCGACAAAAATTTTATTCTAATTGAAGGCCTTCTGTCCTGTGTTTCCAAGGATTGTTCTTGTGTGACACTAAAGGTTTGAGAGATTTTGATGCCTTCACAGGGAGGGAATTTGTTATGAAAATTGTTTCAATTTGTATGTTTAAGCCAGTTTTGCTTGAGTTGGCCAATACTTCAATAATCATGCATACGAAGGAAAGCAGAGTAAAGACCAGGTAATTGTTGGTTTATTAACCGTACCTCTTGCTCTATACATTCTTTTGGGGACTTCAAGTTCTTAATAAGCGGTTTGTTCTAGTTGACATGTTCTTGCTCATGCTACTTGTGATGTTAGATGGCTTGGTTAATTTGGTCGTTTGTTTGTGACATCATTGTAGCTTGTTTTCAATGTTTTCAGTTGCAGTGGCCAATTTGCAATTCTTGCTTACGCTCAAAAGGGCAAGGTAAAGATGCAGTTACCTCAATAATCATCGTTTCAGTATCGTCGTCAATGACAGTTGGGTGTATCTTTTATTTAAAATACACGTTCTGGCACTATTCCTATTGCGGTGTACGTATATATAGTCACCCTCGATTTGTGTGGTCATCACATTTGCTTACCAAATACTGCCCGACACCTGCTCTACGCTACGCACAAATGCAAACCATCATGCCCGGGTGGCTGCAAGGAAGAAGTATGGATTTCGTCAGGCCTATGTTCGTTTTTCCATTGTGTACTATTTGTTATATTGTGGCTGTTGAAAGTTCAGTGGGGCTAAATGTTAGGTGCAGGAAAGTTCAGTAATGCCACGAGCAGACACAAGGGTACCGGGCGCATAGGTATTTGGAATGGTGAAAACTATAATTTAATGCTGCTAGTGTCACCGCATTTTTCCTTTATTTTCTAAATTGCACCAATTGAATGTGCCTGACCAGTCTCTGTATTTAGTCCTTTTGACCTTTATTTTTATTTTTTTTTTGGTTCAATCTAGCTCATTATTTTAGGCTAGAATAATTCAACTTGCACGAGTGACCCCTTCATATGATGCAGTAACGGTTGTACATTCTAAAGCTCACTCAAAAGTACCACTTTTTGTCGGTACACTGACAGTTTTCTTCCCCTTTTTGAAGGGCCGAAAACGAGGTATAAACATTGACGAACGAATCCGGGTTGAGTACTTTTAGTACTTCAATATATGAATGCCCGCCCACTCGTTTATATTGGATATTGGGGCTAAGTTGAAAAAAACCATTCTAAATCGTAGTTTATACGCGTATGGAGAACGTGGACCCAAAAAAAAAACTCTTTAAGCTTTTCAGAGGCAGAAGAGGAGTGGAGCTCTAGGAAAAGATTATAGCTTGCATCAGCAGGAAAGCTGGCCTGGATAAGAAGGAAGTTTCTGAAATGGCCTCGGGTTCCTCGTCAGAAAAACCATACTGTCGATTTTCTTTTCAATAATTTGGGTTTTTCTTTTTTATTTTTAGAAACCAAACATGTTTACTTCAATCGGTGCATACTTTACTGTCAATCTTTAAAGCTTTGTACGCATGACATTCAAATATATATATATATATATATATAATGCTCTCTCTCAAATTTATCTGACAGAGATAAAACTGAAGTTAAAACAACTAAACCCAAACCAAATTGTCTGTCGGGTCTAGGCGCATAATATTTAATGGGACACATTACAAAAGGCCAACATAAGATCATGAAGCAAAGCTCATCCTATACCTAAAATGTCCCACTTTCTTTCGTTGGCCTTAACCCCCCCCCCAACTCCCCCCACAAAAAAATAAAAATAAAATAAAATAATAATAATAATAATAATAAAAGAAAGGATACCTCATCTGTCGGTCTGATTTGACAAGTTGGTGACCGACGGCAGATGGCCCACTCCCAAAAACCACCACGTAGATCTTTGATTTAGCTTTATTAAAATAAAACTTTGGGAATTACCAACTCTGATTTTATAAAGGTCTTAACATTTCCGATAGTTTACATCGTGAATTATGTGATTGACAAAATAAGTGTATTTCTCTCCTAGTTTATAAAAACTCAGAATATTGTAAATTAAGTTGAATATGTTGTTAGGGTTACGGAAAAATATAATTTTATTTTTATTTTTTTTAAAAAAAATATTTTATTAATTAAAAGTCTATGTTTGTATTTTAAAATTTTTTAATTTCTAAAATTTTAAAAAATAATATAAAATTTATAAAAATAAAAAAATAATTTATATTATATAACTTACTGTATAATAAAATTTATTATATAAAATAATAATATTATTATTAATAATATATATATATATAAAAAAAAAAAAGAAAACTTGCAACAGACTTGCTAATTTATTAAATTTGAAGAAGAAATCTCTTGATCACAACACATGAAAAGAAATTAGAAGAAAATTTAAAATTTACTTGTTAAGGAGAAAAGGGGCTTATGAAAATTTTAATTTTGGCGCATGTTTTGATTTGCAGAAATAACTTAGTATCAAATTATATTTTCTCAATACAAGTCGCTGGCAACTTATTAAAATTAAGCTTGAATTGTTTATGCATCGTGTTATGTTATGTTCTTGTTATTAATATCATGAAAAATTGTACCCAAAAAGAATAATAATAATAATAATAATAATAATAATAAAACCTAATGCTTGTGAGGAAAATTGTAACACAGAGAAGGAAAAAAAAAATCGCTGACCCTAGTATTTTTCTTTAACAAATTAATGGCTCTACAGGGAGTAGTCCTATTGTGATTTAAATAAAAGGAGGGAACCTACAAGTTGGAACTTAAAAAAGAAAACAAAGGCATTTTGTACCATATATATGTGCCATCTATCACCATTTCTTTATTTAAGCAAAAAGAAAAATTCTATTTTTCATAACTTCAATCTTACATTATTAATTAATTGTCACTTGAATAGTTGTATAAATAAAAAAACACACAAAGATCCACTTGAATTTTATGTTTGACTTGCAAAGAAAGAACATATTTCGCTTTTTGTTCAAAAAAAGGAGGGAGTCTGAACAGAATTCAATTGCTAGGTCCACTGTAAGAACCATGGAAGCAAGAGTACTCTCACTCATACCAATATATATGTCCTGACACTCATATAAACATTAATAACCACTAACGAGTGGTTATAGTACCAGCACGCATAGTTTTTTATTTTTTGTTTCATTTTCATTGGCCTTTTTTGGGGCATGTATCTTAATTCCAAATATCTTGCAAGATGCAAGACAAGGTTTGGGATTGGTCTGGATGAATTATTGGTTGTAACAACTTACACCAAACAAGCAACTCATTGCCTGGCTCTTTATATAACAAAAAATGGACCAATTTGTCAAAAGCTAAAAATATGGTTGCTTAGAAATTAAATTTCTTTTGAAACAATTAAATTAAAATTTACTTGTCACAGCCTTTGAATAAAAACGATGAATGATGTAAATTTGTTAAATAAAACATATTAGCATATAGCACAAAAGTGAACTTTTCTTTTTAAAAAAAAAACTTAGAAAGTATGTAGAAGAAGAAGAAGAAAAAAAAAAAAAGTAGAAATCTCTTCAACAGGCCAACTAATAACCATCATAACGGAAGTCTAACCTCATCCTTGAAAATTTTTAATTTGGTATAAGGTCATTGGTTTCTCGTCTTTCCAACAGTGGAAACCACTTACTTCGCTGAAAATAGAAAGAAAAAAAAAGCACATCCAGAGAATATCACGTCAGCTACCACCCAAAATATAATGCAAGAAATGGGAATAGATAGGAAAATGGCCCCCCACCATCCCTCAAGTTTCGAGCTTTTGGCCTAGTAATTTTCTTGTTCATTTGCACTTTTGATTCAACACATCCACTTATTCCAGGAAGGGACTGTTGAAAGATTCCAATCATAAAATTTCCAAATCAGGACATGGTGTTACAAAATCCTTGTTTCCCAGTTCATATGTGAAATTGTAAATCAATCAGCGGAAAGGGTGTTAAAGTGAACTTTCACAAACCTTTTCATGGGTAGATAGGGATGTGGGCCCCTCCGCCAATTCCCACCCCGTCCCCACCTCATATTTTCACGTACTTCTAGTCCGTCCCCAAAAAAAAAAAAAACAAAAAAATAAAGAAAAGACCAAGAAAAGAAAAAAAGGCCACTCCATTAAACGACAGTACTTGTTTGCCATATGACTGGCCTGGCCCCGTAAACCGCAAAACGACACACACAAAAAAAAAGGCGACTTTTGCCATAAACTCCTCGAACTAACCCTCTGGCCCAATGGACGTATCTCTCTGTGTATCTCGCTTTGCTCAGTGAGTTTTTGAAGGGAGGAGAGAGGGGGAGAGAGAGAGACTGCTGACCGGGTCAGTCAGTCAGTGAGTGTAACTAGACCTCGCTGGCAATGAGCCGCTGTCAGGTGTCTGCTTTTTCTCACTATTTTATTATCTTAATAATAAAAAAAGGTTTTAAGTTAAAAAATAGAAGGAAATCAGGGTGAAGCCAGCCATATTTCTATTTCCATCCGTCTTTTTAACATTCACAGACTTGGACAAAGCGCAGTGTCTGAGAGAGCCCTCCCCCCCACCCCCAACACCCTCTCATCAAATGACCCGAAAACCAGCGATGAATGAACTGTAGCCACTATTTATGGAAATGGGTTCGGGCTTTTTGGCCGAGTCAGGCAGCTCCAACGCGTCCTGTCCTCCCATTGAGTCTGTAAATGGTTTAAATTTTGGTAAAAAAGTGTATTTTGAGAATGTTGGGGCTGGAGCTCCGGCTAAGTCTGGAACCGGGTCTTCTTCATCAGGTTCCGGGGTCTTGGCCAGGAAGACTCAGGGTGGGCAGCAGCCACCCAGGTGCCAAGTTGAGGGTTGCCAAGTGGATCTAAGTGATGCCAAGGCATACTATTCAAGGCATAAAGTTTGTGGGATGCACTCCAAGTCTCCTATGGTCATTGTTGCTGGTTTGGAGCAAAGATTTTGTCAGCAGTGCAGCAGGTCAGCTGATTCTTCGGGCTTTTATCTTTCTTCTTCTTACTTCCCTTTTTCTTTGTCGCTTTTTTTTTATGCTACTTTTGGAAGTACACTTTTCTCTGTTGTTCATATCATATTGAAATTACTGTACTCTTTGTTCATTTAGGTAGCAGGGCTGTCGCTTGTTTTCTTTTATTTTTGTTATTATTATTATTATTATTTTCCAACATAGACCAGAGTTTAGTTTCTTCTCTGATCATGGGTCGATGAACTGAAATTGAAGGGAGTTCTATTCTGTTCGATGGTCGCTTTCAACTTATTTTTGGGTTTTTTTTTTCCTCCTGTTTCTTATGCAATTGGTTATCGTTTGTAATGATTTCTATGTTTAGTCTTTGTGTGGTGGGGCTTTTGGTCTCTGTTGTTGATGGAGATTTTTACTTTTGGAAACATTAGGCTACCGACACTGGTCGTTTTCCTTGAAAAACTTCAAAATAAAAGGGTAAGAAAAAAAGTCATTTTGGTTGAGAAATTTCATTTTTATGGTCATTACCTTAAAAGTTTCAACCTTAAATGGTTTGTTCAATATAACCTTCTTTCTAATTCGTGCTAGAGAATGGCTAATAACCTTTTATGATTTCTGTAGTCATATATTGCACTTCGCTTCATTCAGTTGGTTGCTAAACCGTTAATGCTGAAAATGGTTAAAAGCATGAGTCACTAGTGCCTGGAGGAAATCAAGTTCATACTATGTAGAGAGATGTGCAGGCCTGCACTTTTCTTCTTTTTTCTTTATTTTTTTGGTACATTTGAGGCACAAGCCTAGTTTAGACTATTACTGCTTGCTGGAGACACACTCCAGCTAGATCATCTAGCAAGATCTGCAATCTCCTGGTGGAGGACGCTCCAGCATTATGAGTCGAAAGCCCTTCGTGAATGCATGCCCAACCAGCCAATCCACAACATGGTTGCCCTCCTTGTAAACATGGTTCAACAGCACCACCCATTCATGTTGCCTCATCTCTCAACAACCATTGACAAGGTTTCATGTGGGTGATTATCAGGAACTCCTTGGCTGATAACTTGCAATGCCATTGGTGAATCTACTTCTGATAGCACCTGGTGAACCCCACCCTCCCATGCACAATGCAACATGCGGAGAATGCCCCATAACTCTGCCACAAACGCAGTGCAGTGCCTCACAGAAACCCCCCCCCCATCCCCCGCCTAAGACGCATAATTATCCTAAAGCACTCCCCCAGCTCCTGCCTGTCCTGGGTTCCCTTTGGCAGCTCCATCTGTGTTCGCCTTTATCCAACCTGCATTAGGAAAAGACCACCCCACAAAGGCCTGAGTATGGGGCAGTTTACCTGATTACAGGCCTGCCCTTTCTTGGAATTAGAATGATACTTGGCATTCTTTTCAGGAGAAAGTTTTTAAGCTCTTGGAAAAGGAGTTTACGATGTATCCTGTTCTAGATACTGTGAACAATTAACATAAAACAATAATGGAAAAGGTGGCTAGTTTTTTACTTTAAATTTTATCCATAGCATGAACAATGAAAATGACTGTCTGTGAGTTCAAAAGAAAGAAGCATCTTGCATCCTCTTACTCCTGATTCCCATAGATTGTTGCAATCCACTGTAACATTGAATTGTTTTGTTTGTTTATCTATCAGTGCTTCATAGAAATATAACTGTCAGTGACATAGCTGCCAATATTGATAGCATGTTTTGTTTTGTTTTTTTTTATTACTGTTTCTAGATTTCATCAGCTTCGTGAGTTTGACCAAGGAAAAAGAAGTTGCCGCCGCCGCCTGGCCGGTCATAATGAGCGACGTAGGAAGCCGCCACCTGGATCATTGCTGTCAGCCCGCTATGGCCGGTTTTCTTCAACCATTTTTGGTAAAACATTGCCCAAGGGGAATCATTTTCAATGTCTCTCTTTTAGGCTTCCATATGGAAATATATCTGACGGGCTATCTTGTTTCAAGGTTCTGATACACTATTCCTCGGTTCTTACTATTTCAGATAACAACAATAGAGTTGGAAGCTTTCTTCTGGACTTCAGTGCATACCCAAGGCCTTCCGGAAGGGATGCATGGCTGAGTCAAAGATCTTCTGAGTGGGTGCATGGAAGTCAAACAACTGGCGCTGGAAGTTCCATTTGGCAACCGTGGCAGAACAGCTCCCAGTCTACGCCATCTAACATCTACCTTCCTGTTTCGGTAGGCGGGACTGGCTTTTCGGGTTCTAGAATTCCTTCAGGAGAATGTTTCACAGGAGTCAATGTTGCTGACTCAAGCTGTGCTCTCTCTCTTCTGTCAAATCAACCATGGGGCTCCAGGAACCGAGCATCTGGGCTTGAGGTGAACAGCTTCATGAATGCTGAAGGGCCACCCATGGTTCCACCAACAGCTCCACATGATTCTGCTGCCAAGCAGTATCCAAGCCCATCTTGGGGTTTCAAGGGCAATGAAATGGGTAGCAGTTCACGCGAGATGTGTCCTAATCTGGGTCTGGGTCAAATTTCACAGCCTCTTAATATTCAGTTCTCTAGTGGGGCCGATCTGTCTCAACCGAACACGAGGCAATACATGGAACCTGAGCGCTCCAGGGCTTACGACTCTTCCACCACCCATATGCACTGGTCACTTTAAAATGCAATTTAGGTCTGGTTCTTACAAGAATCTTCAGTGGTTATTTGGCCGACGAGGACTTTTGGAATTTCTTGGGCAGGTGATCCTCTGCCTGTTCTTTTTGGCAGATAACCTTTTCCAACTGCTTTACTTTTTTCCGTATGTGCTTGAGACTGTAAGACACTGACAATCATTTAAGCTGTTTACCTCATTTCTTCGTAACCGTATTAACAATCATCTCGTAGGAGTTGTTCGCTAACAGTAGATGCGATGGGAAATAGAGCCCCTACCATCCAGAGCTGAATACTTGGTGTCTGATCTTTGGAAAAAGTTTTGATAGGCAACTGCCAAATGGTGATTGGGCGCCAGTTTGTTTTCTTGTTGGCACTACGTGCAAAATAATTACTATTTGCATAGCTGGAGAAGGGCAAGCGACCACTGAAATGAAGTGTTAACTTCGTTTGCAGAGGTACAGGGAATCACTGAAATAAAACCCACCAAATAAAACTTACCTTGCAGCTCAGTCTCAGCCAAATGGACTCTGTTGCCAACATCCAAATCTTACGTTTTGTAAATGAAAACTGCCTAATGGACATCCCCCGAGTAAATGTCTAAGTCTGTCTCAATCTAATTGCTTCAGGAAAGGGAGTGCATATACGCATCCCATAACTATAAGCGGCCCAACAACCCAACAATTTTTTGGTACATAGAAAAGTCAAGTAACCCACATTGAACAATACTATCTTTAGTACAAAATTGTTATCAAATGTTTCCAAGGCGAAAACATGTCAGTTGTCTCACTATACTAATTGGTAAATGAGCTCCTCGTGCAAGTCACTGGGACCTAGAGGAAATCAGGTTGTAACTTGGAGGATGCGGCCGTCCACCTGGACAGGGAGAGCCTATGAAAAACGCTTTACGTGATGGACAACCCAATTGCCAGTGTGAATGGCCTGTCACCTCATGCTTATGACTAGATACCCCCCTCCGCGGAAGAAAAAAAAAACACCGTTGCAGAGGAGAAATATGCCAGGCACTTGCAGTTAGGAATGAAAAATAGAAATCCTGTTCCGCTTGGAAGCACTTGTCCAACTAATAATAAATGGCGTAACTTTTAAATGAGGCGAGCAAATTTGCATTTGGGAGCCTGTTGCATTAGCCCAGTCTACTCTAGTGGTCGTCTTCATTTATTCCCGGGCAGTTTGATAAAAGGGCTTCCATTGATTCATACTGATACGAGCAGCAAAGTCGATGGACACAGCATTAGAACCGGGAAGCTAGAGTTGGTTTTATGCAAAAGCTTTTCAGCGTTGCAATTGAAGATGAATGTCCCCAGCACGGTAGACCTTGCATGCATGTGATTGTGTATGCAAAATATTTTGGAAGGCTTCGAATTAAAAAGAATGAGAGAACAATATATACAATTTACCTGAAATCCACAAAAAAGGCAGTATTGGTATTCATATCTTAATTTCTTCAATATTTCTTGTAAATCCTACAATAAGGAAAGATTGATTATTTTCCACATGAGTCCAGAGGAAAGCAAAGTTAAAACTTTTCATGCGAGGCAGTAAGATAAGTAAAGGATTACTACAGAACAATAACAAACAAAATAGTGACTATATACTCAGAGGTTACACTACCCAATCACTTAGATGAAATGACCTGTATATCTTTCCATGTCTTCTGCTAAAGAATCCATATTCAATAGTGGGGATTCAATTGCTAGAATTTGTGATGGTTTTCACAGGCTTGGATTCAAGATTGTTTCCATGAAGCCATAGACAATATATGAACCTTTCTTTAAAAGGAACTGCCTACATATCCGGGAAGCCTGCTCAAGGGGATTACAATATTTGCAGCCGATAGAACACACAGAAGAAGCTACAAACCATTTTCCTAATGAAGAAAATAACACATAATAAAGTATTCCAAGAACATACCTCTTCCGTTATCTCCTCCTCTTCCTCTTCTTGTTCTCCATCCTGCTCATCCTCACTCTTCTTTGGCTCTACAACTTCTTTATTCTCCAATTGATCAAGAGCTACTTTTGCTTTCCCAAAATTTACAACAACTCTCCGGCTCCTCCACTGCAACTTCTGCCTAGATCCAAAATCTGCCATCAAATCCTCTTCCGTTCTTTTCTTCCTCTCAGCCTCAATTTCTTCTCTCTTCCTTTTGGCCTTATCTGGGTCCTCATGCCCAATTCCCATTCGTGTTCGCCGTATCTCAATTCCCACTGGCTCGGCTCTACCCAAACCCTCTTTACCAAGGGCTGAACCAGGAGTGTAACCCATCTGTTTTAACAACTTAAACCCAATATTGGATTGTGGAATTGGAGCATCTATGTTGGCCAAGGTTTGCTCATCCTCTTCCTGTCTCTTTCTCTCTCTGTCAAGCCTACGCTGTTCTTGCCAGCTAAGTTTTGGCTTCTTGGATGATTGAACAACTGGAGTTCTGTTGTTGGTAATCTGCAAAACAGGTGACAATCATGCTTCATCTCACTTGTTTAGTTGTTTCCTCTATTAATAAACAGTAATCTTGGGGAGAAATAGCTCTACTGTGTTACCAAAGAAAAAAAACTATGTACCACAATAAAATTTGTAAACAAAGGCCACATAACATTATGTCCCAGGATTTAAACCTGATATTAGCTACTTTACCAAACAAAGCTCTACTAATTACAACCAGCTCAATTCAAGCCTTCTAATAAGACAACTAAAAGATTTCTACTCTACTTTTATAGGGTTCTGCCAGTCAAAGGCCTGTAATGAGTATTATAAACCTTTTTCTAACATCCAACTAAAAGGAATCTCTTTTCCAAAACCTCACCCAGCAGTTAAGAATAACCTCCAATACAAAGATCAATAAAATTGTTTTTAGAGGGTTAATGGATTAAAAAGCATACTGACCTTCTTGGCAGAAAGTGTTGAAGGGTTGATGCTGGTTTCAGGTGGAAGGAATTGAGAGAGGTCTCCCATGTAGTCTTCCTCCTCTCCATTCCCTCCTTGCTGATTTTTTCTTGAGTCAGCCATTATTTTCCAGTCTCCCCCTTCCCCAAACTCTTAGAGAGAGACAAAGGAAGAGCAGCTTTCTCCTATATTTTTCATTTGCTTTGATTTCGTCGGGTTGTAAACTTGGTGAAAAAATGGTCTGAAACAGATAGATGGGCCAATATTGGGCCCCCAAAAGCCCAAATCGTTTTTTTTAAAAAAAAAATTTTAAAAGCTCAATCTAATTTGAAAGAATCCGTGAGATGAACGCGTTGCAGGCATTGCTCTAAGATTTAAATAAATAAATAAAAACTCGTGGCAGCTTTCCATCACAACGACCATTCGCTGACGTGGAATCTTTGATGCTTCCGTACATACGGCATCACCAGCCGTTTAACTCTCTCTCCTCTGTGTGAAAAGTCTTGATACATAGCAACACACAAGTTAAGCGCGGTACTCGTCTGTTTGGTTTGCAAGAAAACAGAAAGGGAAAATCCAAGAAACTATTTTCCTTATTTGTTTTTTTCTCCCACGAGGTTTAAAATCCAACTTAAATTGATCTTTGTGCCTGAAAAAAAGTGTAAGTTCACTTTCTCAGACTCTCTCTCTCTATCTTGCTAGTTTTAATGCTTTCTCTCTCGCCATTCTTTCTATTTTTTGTTTCATTTTCTTCCCATCCAAACAGATCCCATTCATGATTAATTCATTCCTTTTGCTTGCCAAAGTCTCTCTCTGAAAGGCTTAACTGTTTTTTCCCTGCGACTTTCTCTTTGCTTCCAGGAAAGATGGCTAAACAGAGGATGTATTCGCATTACGTTGTTCTACTTGTCTTCTCGGCGATTATGGCTCTAGAGACTTCAGCCTTCACGGAACCAGCGGACGGTAACTTTTAGTCCACTTTTTCTTGCGTGGAGTATTCTTGTCTAAAAGTTACTATAGTTTGCTATTTTGGTCCGCAATGCTTCGGTAGAATGCTTCTCGTCCTCTGTTTGAGTGCCGAGAAATTACAAGAAAAGTGGAGGTCGCAAGCGCGAAATTTTCGATTGCTCTTTAACCTGCTTTAGCGGCAACAGTAAATTATTTAATATTTGTGTCTTCGATAAAAAAGAAAACAATAGAAAAAATGGGTTTATAATGAAGAATTTAGCATTCAATTTTCTTTCTTTGGAGGTTTCTCTGAAACCAAGCAGACAGGATGGAATTCAATGCCCACTCATATCAATCTGTGCATTAATTTTTCGGGTAATTACCCACTTTCAAGTGGCAATATAGAATCCAGAGGGTTGATAAGTAACAGAGATGATTAGGACATAACTTTTATCATTATTATCAAATCATCTGTAGGTCTATTATAGATTTGTTCTTTATGATTTTGTTTGCTAGCCAAAATAATTAGGTTACGATTTAACGTTGTGCAGTCATAGCCCTTCAAAGTCTGTACAGGGCCTTGAATAGCCCACCGCAGCTGAATGGGTGGAGACTCGAAGGAGGTGATCCATGTCTGGAATCATGGACTGGAGTATCGTGTTATGAGTCATCTGTTATACACCTGTTAGTGCTCATAATCCCATTTCAATTCACTTTTCTCATAATTGAGATGGCAGGTTACACACTAACGGGAATGTAATATGTTCTCTCAACTTGTCACAGTAAACTTCAAGGACTAAACCTCAGTGGTTACCTTGGAACTCAGCTCCATTACCTCCACAACCTGAAGCACCTGTGAGTGAAGTTTCTGCAATGGAAAGTTCGTTTCGTTCATCAAATCTCTGCTATTTCATGTTGATCTGATTTTTTTTTTCTCAGGGATTTTAGTTCCAATTACATTATGGGTGAAATTCCATATGTCTTACCCCCTAATTCCACGCATATGTAAGTTGTTCCCTTTATACATTATTTTCACCTATGGTTAAACTCTGTGTTGCTACCTAACCCTAGTAAACATTGAAACTTATATCATATATGTTTACGCGTAAATATGGGGTTATTTATATATGATCGTTTTTAACACTCTTTATCCTGTGTGCAGAAATTTGGCCTGCAACAACTTGAGCCAAAATATACCTCATTCTTTGCCAAGCATAAAATTTCTCCGATATTTGTAAGCTGCTTATATCACCATACTGCCTATTTTTTGCCTGAATTTGTTCAAGTTCTTTCAATCGACTGCATTCTAATTGCTCTTCTGCAGGAATCTAAGCCACAACTCGTTATCCGGACCCATTGGCAATTTATTCACGGGCTTAGAGAACCTAAAAGAGATGTATGCTTTTCCCCACTCTTTGGTTTAGCTTGGTTATATAAGAATTATAATGTACCCCTCAGCCAGCTGTAAATGGTCATCCCGTGAACTTTAAAGATGTATGCATCCAGTAAATATTAAGTGCCCTAGTAGATGAAAACAATTAAGAATTCTGAACTTGGTATATCAAAACTCGCAAGCAAGCAAATTGAAGTAAAAGTAATAAAATCCAACTTATTGACATTAACGTTTTGCATCTTCATGCTGTTTTATATGAATGGTTGTAAACAACATGAGGAAAGGAAAATCTTCTATTTGAAATTCATTTCCTACAAAATTAGTGAAGAACATCAAATGTATTACCTAGTGAAAATCTTCTCGTAGTTTTCATTGCTTTCATGAAGCTGTTATTTTCCATATCATTCTTTGTGGAATGCTGTGTAAAAGTGATGTTTCCCTGGAAATATCCAATCTGACATGACAGGGATCTATCATTTAACGAATTTTCTGGAGATCTACCAAGTTCTTTTGGATCCCTGACAAACCTCAGCAGATTGTGAGTTTGATGTCTCTCTCTTGTACACCTTGGTAAATGCCACGATGTTACTTCTGTCACATCAAGTTGGATCTTTTTTTTCTTCCTTTTGTGTGATGATATTCACAGGTTCTTGCAGAACAACCAGTTCTCTGGATCAGTTGTATACCTAGCTGAGCTTCCCCTGAACGACTTGTAAGTGCCACCATGCTATTTATGTTTTTTGTGCATCGCACCGATTAACACCTCTTTGATGCTTCTTTTAAAAAATTGTATCCCAGAAACATTCAATGCAATCATTTTAGTGGTGTCATTCCAACTCAGTTTCAGTTAATACCAAATTTATGGTAAGTGGCAAAAGGATTCAGCTTGTTTTCTCAGTTTTGATTTTCTCTAATAACTATATGTCCAGTCAATGAAACTTTTCCTCTTCTTAACAGGATTGATGGAAATAAATTCCATATAGGAGACAACTATCCAGCTTGGACTTTTCCACTGGATAAAGAGCCCAATGGGCGAAATTTCCCTCCGACAAATGAGGCAAGTGCCATTGAGGACTCTCCCTCAGTCAAGGTAGCTAAGCACAAGAAGAAAAAGCTGGGACCTGGAGGTATTGCTTGTCTAGTGGGTGGGACAACTTTGATAGTGACCTGTGCAGCAATTTACTACGCAATTAAGAACAGACGATCCCAAGGTTTGCCAGTGTGTAGAGCCACCGGTCAGACTCATATTTAATCATATTATCCTGCATCGTATTTCAAAGTGAAATGTGTATATTATACAAATATACTAAGACCAAAGCAATAGTGCGTTCTGATGTTAATTGCATAATACATCTGACTCTAACCAAATAGGTTGGTCAATGACAAATCTTTGTGCTTTCTTCTTTGCAATCGCTCCTCAGTACTCTTGGCAAGTAGACTAATTCAGTGGCTTGTTATGCTTTACATTGTTCTCATCCTACATCCAAACTATTCAAGTGAGCTCATAGCTAATTGTTAACCTAAAAGAACAACACATTATTACTTTTTTTCAATAAGATGTAGTTGAATTTGTCTGTCTACTTGTTTAATTCGCCTTTTCAGATATTTTTGACTTGTTTGTCGTTTTTGCAATTCATTATAGCCACCAATTGGCTTCTTAAACTGTCTTTTATTGTGTTGCTTTCCAAATTTTGCAAATGTATTCTCAGATCACATGGGTACAGGTTGGTACTAATCATGGTTCACAGCTTATTTCTGCAGGAACAAGCATTCTTGAATTGCTGATTTATTTGTCAATTATTTTATTTTTTCAATCTTTTCTCTTCCCTTGGTAATAGACTGCGTTTTTTTAACAGCATCTGAAGTCAGCCCAAGACTTTTGCACATCAAATCTCCTCCCATGCTGGGCCAAAGGGATGTAGCTTCTGTTTGCCATACCAGAACAGAGATAATGCCTGCAAGGAGTTTTGCTAAGAATTACAAAGCCCCAGTGACTGCCAAAGTATATACTGTTGCAGAGCTTCAATCGGCAACAAATTGCTTCAGTGAAGAGAACCTTCTTGGAGAAGGATCACTTGGTTCTGTTTACAAAGCTGAATTCTCCGATGGCCAGGTACAGAGTATACCTTGCAGGTCGATTGTATTTTATTCGAACTTTTGAACTTTTTGCATGGTGTTAAGAAGCTTTTGAGTGGCAGTCTCAATCTGTTCTCTCTTTATCTCTATCCATCTATCCTGGGCAGACATTGACAGTGCAAAACATCAATACCGCATCATTGTCTTTCCAAGAAGAAGAGAAATTTCTGGATGTGATTTGGACTCTATCCCGACTGAGGCACCCCAACCTAGTAACACTTGTTGGCTACTGTGTAGAACATGGGCAACATCTCCTTGTGTACGATTATATCAGAAGTTTGTCTCTTGACATTGTTCTACATAACAAGGGCTACAAACCAATCTCATGGAGCATCCGTCTCAATATTGCACTTGGCATTGCTCGGGCTTTAAAGTAAGTAGATGTGCTTGCTAGTCTTAAGACTTCACCATCAGGATAGTCACATAAATCAATTTTTAGAGTATAATGTTGTTTCCCGCACTTTTCCTTTATTGGATAAGCCATCCTGTTTCTCGAGAGTCTGAGAGACGTGGGATATTACTGCCTTGCCTACCAGGTGGGGGATTGAAAACAAGGTTATTCCTTATTTGTTTCTTTCACTTTCTTATTGTTGCCGTTTTGAAATATGATTTCAGCTACTTGCACTCCACATTTTCGCCCCCAGTTGTTCACGGCAATCTAAAGGCTGCCAACATCATACTTGATGAAGAACTTATACCGCGTCTCTGTGACTGTGGACTTGCCATTTTAAGGCCACTGACTAGCAACAGTGTCAAAATGAAGGTAACTTGTTAAGATAGACATCGCAGGTGAGAAAGGTTGGTTAGACTCTCAGAAAAATGTGAGTACACGGGATAAAGAAAACTAATTTGTTGTTGCTAAACACTGGTATAGGCTTCTGAAATTGCTGTTGGCGACGGCGAGTATATAGCACCCGATCATGGAGAAGCTGGAGGCGATAACACAAAGAGTGATATATATGCCTTTGGAGTGCTTCTTTTGGAGCTATTAACTGGAAGAAAACCGTTTGATAGGTGGGGTTTTTTTTTCCCCATAATTTCGTGAACCCTGGCATGTTTCGATGTTTCTCCACTAATTCTTTGTTTGGGGGTCTTTTTTTTTTTATTCTTCTTCGTGACATAGCTTGAGGCCTAGAGAAGAGCAATCTTTGGTAAAATGGGCTTCATCTCGGCTTCATGACAACGCATCTTTAGCACAGATGGTTGATCCATGCATCAAAAGAACACTCTCCCCAAGAAGTCTCTCCCAATTTGCAGACATTGTCTCCCTCTGTGTTCAGGTATTGGCAAAATTCTATTTTGAATTTAGAGTCTTTGTGTTCATTGACCAGTTTTCCCTGTGACCCGAATTCCAACAGACTGAGAGGTTATTCCGACCACCGATGTCTGAAATTGTGGAATCCCTGACACGTCTGCTGAGAACAGTCACCATTGCGAGAAACACGACAATAGATGGTGCTGAAGTTAATCCCTTGGACACTTCCTTCTCTTCAACCCGCACACGCTTCATTGGCTCACCCACGCTGAGCTATGGCTCCTTCTAATCTCCCAGGTTGTAGGATTGGTAGGGGGAACTGAATTCACTGGAAATTCTTCTTCTTCTTCTACATTTTTTCCCTACTCCACAAGAATAGTTTTCCTAATTTTAGGCGGCTGCTTTGTACAAAAACTACCATAGTCCCTAATGCTGTACCGCTACTAATTGCAAGATTGAACAAAACACTAGGAAACTTGCAATTCAAGTAGTAACGAAAAGCCGCTGCATTTGAAGTTCCCTTCTATAATTCATGGCTCTATCCATCAAGTAAATGTGGGAAATCAATGTCAGCATGTGCAATCAACCGGGCTACAAAATGACACTCGATAGCTCCACTTTGCAAAGATTTTGTTTGTGCTCATTTATTTTTTGTGGAGTCCCAACTTTGGAGTTGCTGGCACAAAGACACAGCCGGACAGGGGAACCACCACCTTTTGACCTTGTTTCTTTTAAGATCAAGACCATTTTCCGGTCTTGTTTGGAAAGGATGTTTCAAATTTAACATTCTTGAAATTGTAAATAAGCCGAATTCATTTGTTACGAGCAACTCGACCTAACGAATTAAAGGTAATTCCTTTGTGATATAATGAGTGTGCGCTTTTCATTTTTTTTTTTTTGAAGTGCTGTTGCTGTTGGGTAACAAAAAGACGATCTTGTACCAATCTAACAAGAGATTAGTTTATTATTCAAATAGTAATAGGTCAATATTAATTTAATTAAATATTATTATTTTATTTAAATTATCAATAATAACAATTAACTAACAATATGTATATCAAATAGAGCCCGTCTCTCTCTCTCTCTCTATAACCAACCAAAAAAAAAAAAAAACTGGTTCTTGGAACAAAACAGTGAATTCTCTCTCTCTTTTTTTTAAAAAAAAATAAAAATCCCATTGGTGGGTTTTCTTCGCAATAATAGCAACAACAAAAAATTCATTGGTGGTTTTTCTTCGCAACAATAGCACGATAATTAGTCTTTTTTTTTAATATATATATATATAATTTTTAATTCACAAGTTCAGGCATCACTCGAAGCAGTTTTAATAAGGGTAAAAGCGTCATTAAGAGCAGGTAGAGGATAGGAGGTAGGAGAGCGGAGACTGATTGGGAATTGGGAATTGGTAATTGGGAGTGGGCTTCCGAATTTTCTTTGGTTCTACCTGGGGGAGAGGGAGAGTGAGAGGGAGAGCTAGAGTGAGAGAGGTTATCGGTCTTTCAAATTCAAAAGGTAAATAATTTCATTCGTGTTCTGATCCGCCCCCCCTCTCTCTCTCTATCTATCTATCTATCTATCTGTGTAGTGTTGATCGATGGTTATTCTGTGAGCCGGTTAAAGCATGTATATGTATGTATCCTTAATGAAATCCCCAGGGTTTTAGTTTTACCTTAAATCTGATCGATCTTTATGTACGGTTCATTCATATGTAATGTCTCCCCTTCCTTCCCTTCAGGAAAAACAAAAAAAAAAAAAAAAAACAAAAGCTCAATTTCGTGGATATGTATATTTGTAAGGAAGCTGAAGCTGCTCTTTTCTTTTCTGTGCATCTATTTTCTGTTTGGCATTTGTACAACACCAACATCAACCGAAAAAAAAAAAACAAACTGACAATTACATAATAATAATAAGACAGGTAGAGAGGAGCACAGAGTCTTGATGTCTAGGTGTTAATCTATTAATTCAAGGATACATGGGCATTGGTTGGCATTTTCATTTGGTTTCCGTATGCATTTGGGATCACTGCGGAAAATACGTGTCTCTATGTGTATAAGCAATGGTATTTCCAAATGGGTTATCTTTTTTTTTTTTTTTTTTCTGTTCTCTGTGAAAACAATGGATAGTTTGTCATAATCAATTCGGTTCGATGCTCTTTTATTGTTATTCTACTTTGGAGCTTATCTAGGAAAAAGCTGTTATTGTCTCTGAGGGATACACGCTAATGTTAACACCTTGATTTGCTTGCATTTTTGTCAATACTCAATTAGAAAAGGGCTATGGATCCATCGGAACTAAGGTACTTGGAGGATGATGATACTCCAATTATGAAGACGGTCAAGGGAACAACCATGGGTTTAGTTGCTGGAACTATCTGGGGGACTGTTGTTGCCACCTGGAATGACGTGCCCCGTGTTGAGAAACATGTTGCGCTCCCAGGGCTAGTAAGGACTCTCAAGATGATGGGTAATCACGGGGCAACTTTCGCTGCCATTGGAGGAGTTTACATTGGTGTTGAGCAGCTGATTCAACATTATAGGATGAAGAGAGATTTCATTAATGGAGCTGTCGGCGGTTTTGTTGCTGGGGCTTCTATTTTTGGCTTCAGGGGTAAGCATTCTTTAAGGCATTTTCCCCCACTCTCCTGTCAGAGTTTTCATTCTTTTTGAAAATTTAGCAACAACTTGAATGTGGTCTAGAGACTTATCTATTTCGTTTATACAAACACATTAACCATGTGCTTTCACCACATCTTTAGGTTCCTATCTTTATGTTTTTATGTGATGGAAAATGATGAACTCACGCGTCTAGATAAATAGTTATTTTATTATTTGTTGCTCTAGGTACTCATTTCTTCCTTCTCATTAAACTTCATGGAAAATCGTAGTCAAATTGCTATGTAGATGAAGAGAGAAACTTATATCAGAGTGGGACCTATTGAGCCTTTCTTATATAACTACAGAAATAGATCGATGCAACCCTCTAGTTTTGAAGGATCCCTTGGCAGGGAGGAATTGAAATAATAGGGTTCCTGTTGGCAACATTTGAAAATTTAAGGCAATCTGCAATATCAAGCCGGAAGCACTCACTCCCCTTTTCAGTTGTTACTTGCCTAATCTTGTATTCAAATGTTTTAAACCTACTTTTTCTTGGTCTAGCCTTGTTTCATAAAGTTCAAATTGCTCACGTAATCCTGTATCCTAGTTATTAGTGTTTTTGGTTGATGATTGTGGTATTAAATCACTTGGGCACAGAGTTGAGCAGGTGTTAGTCTGAGGTGTCTGTTCTATTGATTTACTCCAAACTGAAGAGGCTTTTAGATGATAAAGCTCTCTCGTGAAAGAGTACTTCGACATACTCTGTGCTTACAGAACAGGATACAAATGAATTGTACATCATCAATATAGGTGTCTTAGTTATTGCTTCGCACTTTACTTCCTCTTACTTATTTCAGTTGCATCCATCTGTTGTCTCCAGCTGTTTTAAGTTTACACTGAAGTGGTCCATCGTGCAGGAAGGAGCATTAAGACGGCCATTTCTGCAGGAACAGTATTGGCTGTCACTTCTGCACTCATTGATACGGGAGGTCAGACTACAAGGATAGACAATGGCAAGGAGTATTACCCCTACACTACCAAGAAAAGATCCACCGTCGAGAGTTAATTATCAGAATTATGGTTCAAAAAAGAAGACGACAAATTTGTGGCAGAGAATTTACCGCTGTTTCGTAATGCTTCTTTGTTGTTGAGAGATGTGATCATACTCTTGGACATAATTTTGCTTGCTCTTCTCCTTTTGTTGCTTGAATGCATGAAATTAAAATAAAAATGTCAACCTTTTTGTACTGCATGATGTACTTTTCGGGCAGCGAAATAGATGTTATGGAGATTAGCTTCAAGATTCATTCTATACATTTAGTGATAATTTAGACATATCGAGGTTTTCATTTCGCCAACACGGGAGCTCTAGTGCCTATTTCTAGGGTTCTAAAACTTCTTTCTGCGTCTGCTAATTGAGTGGTTGGAGACCCCTCTAGGTAACCATAATACGATATTCCCGAAAAAAAGAACCCCCCCCCCCCCCCCCAAGATAGGTGTTTTTGGTGTGCCAATCGACAACGGATAAAGAAAATAATAATTACTACATAAATATGTCGAAATAATAAATAAAAAATCATGAGATATGAGATAGAAATAGGAATAATAAATCATAAATAGAATTTATGTATTATTATTGTTGTTTATAACGATAGACAAATGAAAGGCTTTCCAAAGCCTTTGTATTCATTCACTTATATTTTGTAATTGAGTTAGTAGAACTTAAAAAACTAACCCCTTGGGCTCTTGAACACATGAGGACCGGAAAGGGGAAAAATGATTGCCCTCTTCGACCATAATTTGTTTTGACAATTGTCTTGCAACATCACGGACGTGCACTAGAGACTGATTCTTAAAGAAACTTTAACTGGTTGTAGCACTCATTTCTACTTAATTCATCAGTTGGCGTAGTGAATATAGAACAACATACACTCGCTCTGCATTGAGACGCCTTTTCATTGTCAAATAACCATCACTCTGTCTCGCTCTCTGGTGTCAAGACTACGACATTTCCGTGTATCTCTGGTGTCCAGACTACATATAATATCCAGCTGCAAATTCCACTTCGTATCGAACTTTTGACTTCAAAGAGCATCAAATGAAAATTTTAAGTTGACACAACAACAATGCTGAGAATAAAAGATATAAATAAATAAATATCACAGTATTTTAACAAATATTACAGTGAAATATTTCCTAATTTCTCCTCCCCCGGCCATAAAATATATATATAGTGAGAATTAGAGCAGCCAACCAAGGTTATTGTGCGACACAAAGAAATCGTGCTGGAACAGCAAACGGAATCCAGCCAAGCGATGGGTATCCCACATCAATCACCTTGCAGGCAGTAAAGCTGACGGATATTTCCTGACGCTGCAATCAGATCATCAATACAGAAAGCCAATGAAAACTCGTCAACTTCTCACATTTAAGGGCTGTTTTTAGCTTGTGCAAAAAAGGGTTCTTAATCATGACACATTTATATTTGCAAAGAGGCAAAATTTGGTGGAATGCAACACCTAACAGTCAACTCGAGCACATTTCAATAGAGTGAGAGTAGTTTTAAGTAATCTAGTGTATGAAAATGTTATTGGGAAACATGGTTAGTTCTGAGTGCATTCATAAGCAAGCTTCACAATAAGTCTAAAATATCATGCAAAACTAGACCAAACCAGAGAGACAGAAAATTCAGAAGGCCATGATTATCAAGATACATTCAGAAAACAAGTTAATTTTCCTCACCTCACCCAGACTACATCCTAACAGCAGAGATTAAATGTCATACCAACAAATGCCCAGTACATGGAAGCAGAGAACTACTCAAGCAAGCAACCATATATCGACTGAAACCACACAATTATTTCAATGACAAAGTTTGCCATAACCAGGCAAAATGGTAACAAATTAAACAGGAAAATTTATTTAATAGAAGTAATTATGACCTGGGAATAATTTTAACTTTTTATGGATGCAACATATACTTTTCTTCAACAATCAGTACAATTTACTTAATGTCCGTCTGAACTGCAGAGCACAATTTGCAGTCAAAAACAAGAAACCTTGTAATATGTTGGCATTGACACATCAGAGCTGAACCACAACAAATGGTAACTATAACTGTAAAATTGAATAACAAAAGACAAGCAAGCTTTCACTTCATTTGGAGCAAGAAGATGGGAAGGGTGGTAAAGGGACAACCATGAACAGGCAACTTTGGTGTCAGGACGATGAGACAGCTCAAACTTCATAAGATTAATAGTAAAGAATATCCCGTGGTTAGCTATAAATATGCATTGTTTCACAAAGATGTTTTCACTTCTAGCACATCAACACAAAAGTGATGAAATGACCAAAATACGTTAATTACCATATAACCAGTCTTTGAATAATAGATGCAATGCACATGATAATTCGCGCTTCCGATTTTCTTCGACAGGAGCTTCCCTCAATAATTGCTTAATCTCGCCTAAATTCTTTTGCTGGAAAAATAAAAGGAACATTTCACCAAATCAAACATCAGAAGGAAAATCTAAACTCAATTACTAGATTCATTATTAGCCCAAAAACAAGTACAGCTCTTCAATCATCTTGTTGTAACTAGCATTTGAGCACATACATTTTTTTTCTGAGACTCCAGATAGACATCTGGCAATAAAAATGGATTATCCCTGGTGGATCCACGGGATTCACTTCCAAACCAGTTGGGTATCTGAAAATGAGGACGGAAATAAACACATAAATGCATGTTATTGGAAATGAGGACAAAAAAAAAAAGGAAAACCAAAAAGCAGTGCAGGGATCAATTAGATGAGAACGGTCACATTCTCAGGTCCTTAGATTTGAGTATGTTGAAATTCCCAATATACAAAAGGTAACATATGAACAAAAACATTCAACACAAAATTGACAGTTACAGGACAACACTAGACTGAAATTTGAAAATAATAGTAAATCATACCAAAAAATTTGTGAATTGGTCAGGGTCCAGACGTGTAGCTGACTCTGCTTGAACATCCGACACACCTGCAGGGTGAGATAATGAATCATGCGGATCAACCATCCCCAACGTCAATGGTTCATCCCATCTATTGATTGTTGCCTCAATGCCTACTTCAGCCATGTGCTCCTCCAACTCTGAGTAATAAGTGTTGTATGGAGCTACCTGATTTAGAACATAAAATAATAACGAGGAATCTCAATTTACAAGTGTCAAAAAATTGCTAAAGGATATTCAGATGCACCAGATAAGCTGCACAGTGAGACATAATTAGTGTTAACTTTTTCAACAAAACTGTGCATTTGGGTGTCCCTCATCAAACATTTTCTATAGTATTTAACAGTAAAGTGAATCATCAAAATGTGAGTTTAAACTCACTCATCAACAGAGTAGCAACATTGAATCCTTGTTAGATCAGTGCAACCATCAAATTGATGGAACAATGAACTACAGTCAACTGCTGAAAAGTCTGAAATCTAAACCAGATTGTTCTGAGGGGAGGAATCACAGGTATAACTTGCCGCCATCTTTAGTCCCCAGCCAGCATTTTAAGCACATACCACTACACCAAGCAGTCCAACTAAATGAAGACTTTATATAATACCAATCTTTCAACACAAATTTATGGATAGCCAATGTCCTTAAAACTAAACCTAAAATAAACTATCACCAAAAGGATCTGACACTGAAAAAATGTAATCATCAAATGAAAAAACCACTCGAATTGAAACTTGGAACAGTGTTTGTTATATGTCCAAAACCAGAACTCAGGCATGCATCCATAAAAAGACTTTTCTTGACTGTTCCTTTTGGTCTCAAACAATAATAGCAGCAATTTCTGCCAACGGCAGACATTTTTTCATTGAATGGGCAAAAACTCACCTGCAGCTTATGGTTATCACCAACAATGAGCGGTTGCAGGTTCACCCCAAGAAAGAAAACACATTCACGGCAACTGGCAATGCAAACTCGTTTTGCAGCTGTAATCACATGAACTCGCTCACAATGTTCAATTCTTAGAGCCTGTAAAGATATCAAAGAGCAAATGAGACATTTAATCTATAAACTAAAAAAAAATCAATATCTACAAGGGAAAGCTAAAATCCTTTTAGTAGGTATGTGACCTCATATACAAAGCATAGAAATTTTTACATTTAACATTAAAAAAATATATGTAGTTATTAGGCAACATGAAATTGTGTTTACATGTGAAACTCGAAAGCATGACCATTGCTAAAAAGATGTCCAGTTTAGAATCTATGGTCATAAGAACATAAAACTGGAAATGGCAAATCTAAATACAAAATACATTGACAAAGAAGAACAGTGGGTACACAATCACAAGATGAACTCTCAAATTGTAGACAGGAAATACTTGGACATCTAATTGAAGAATAACATGAGACTCCCACTGACAATACACAAAAATTTCCAATAAACATAGATGATCAGATCATTATCAAACAGAATCCTACTGGACCTCAAACACTATAGAAGGAACATCAAAACTACATATCAAATTGACTTTTGAAGATAGACCCTGCTGTAAAGAGAAGGTGTTTCCCTTGGAACAGGACCAATCAAACACGGATTTCCATCATTTTTATACCCATTTCTTGGCAGCTCCTTGAAAGAACATGTATATGATATCCTTTCCCAATGTGCTTAAGGAAATAGTCCAAATGAAAGGGGCAACAGTTCAATATAAAGCCATCCAGCAAGCACTCGCATAAATCTCATACATGGGAAATCTAAGAAATGTCCAATGATACACTCAATTTCATAATGGAGGATTAATTTAGAAGATTGTTACATTGTCCAACTCCTTGCTTATCCCATCAGTACATTTGGCAACTAAAAGGTCAAAAGGCTCGTCACAAATTTGTAAACAGGAATAACTGTTGTTTAAAGTAAAAAAGCAAATAGATATATGTGGCCTTGCCTTTGTTTCATCACCATTTTGTTCCTTATTGCACCAATTCTCAGCTAGCCAGAAATGGCACAAGAATTTATTTCAGCAATTCCAATCCCAACATATGAAAGGAAGGCTTTAGAGTGGTATTGCATCTAATTATCAAACTAGATGACAAAGGATTAATCATTTCTATGTCAATAAGCTATTGAAACACTCAATAACCAAAAGCATTGAGAATTTTTGTACAACCTTGCCAACAGCTCCAAGAAATATAGTTGCATCAGAGCATCCATAAATGGTTGCATATCTCAAAGGTGCTAATATGTAAATGACAGAATCATGGCAGTTGAGAACCTGCAATCATACAAAACTATCAATAAAGATGTTAGCTGCAACATAAGCTACAAAGCAAGTCACTTTTGCCTCTTATGCAGAGCAAATTGAGTAAGTGGAATAGCTAACTTGGCTCAAATCATCATATCAAATGTAGGAGGTGGCATGCAAGGCACCAAAGTTCACGGGTCACTGACAGTGGGTACAATAACAACAACAAAGCCTCAATCCCAAAATTATTGGAAGTCAGCTATACAAATCTTTTCTCACCATCCCATTCTATTGTGCACTAGGTCAGCTGTAAGACCTAATTGTTCCAAATACTTCCTAACTGAAGATTCCTAGGTCAACTTAGGTCTACCTCATTCTCTCCTCACTCCATCAAGTCTAATACCTAAGCTTCCTACATGTCAGACGGAACCTTGTATTCAGACTTCAAATACAAGTTAAGTTTTGAATCTTGAAACTACACTTAAAGCTCAGGCATAAAGATACTATTTGGGCTGCAGTGCCCAGCTATGAACAACCAATAGATCATTGAGCATAAAAAAGTCAGCCACAGATAGTCAGATACTAGCAATACTATTTTCCAATTCAAGAAGAAGAGGTTCCATCAAACTTTATGAGCACCAAACCATTTTTAAGGACATAAACAAAATGAAACATGAATCCAAATTTCAAATCTAACCTTTACTGAAGAACCTCTAAGATCTGATGCTTGCTTCACTAATGATGATTTGGAGATACCCTCAATAAAACTTGAACCCTTAGCACTTGTTGAGGACTTGACAGAATTTGTACAGGCATCAGTCATGGCAACATCCTGATCAGATGCACTTGGTGGCCCATTTTCTTTTGCAGAGATTCTTTCAGTAATGTGTTCCAAAGCAGAAGCAATATTATGCGAAATCCAATCATGGACTTGTACAGCAGGAACAGGAGTAGCAGGCATGTCAGGGTCTGAATTGGCAAAAAATGGAGCAGCTTGGCTTAGGGGAACACCTTCGGCTCCCTTATCACCAATTTGAATCAGAAATCCAAGGTGCTCAAATCCCTCCATGGTCAGAACCTAAGATGACAAGGTTAACTAGCAATTTAAAACCAAACTGAGGAAGATTCCAACAAGACAATCAGGGAATAGCATGCCAGCTCAAAATTTTCAACTTAACCAAGTTCTGAAAACAGACTTCAGTTGAAAGGGAAACACAATTCGCTTTGTCTTAAGAAATTTAAAAAAGTTGACAAATTAAGCCTAGAAGTCATCTATGAGTCTTCCAAATGCTCAAGCTCACTTAATTTTTTTTCTTTTTAATATTTATGGCCTATTTAATGCAAATAATCCAAAACACACATATCTCAGATTAGATGAGCAAATGATTAAGGAGAAGAAAAAAGACGAAACAATTACTTGCAACAATCATGGAAAAAAAGAAATTATTTAACCAACTCTTCCAGGATTAAGAAAATAAAATCAAAGGACCCCTACAACTAAACAAGTAACTAGAAAGCAGAATCTATTCAGCTATTGCTAATGGTAGTTTTTCCTAGACAACTATGAAGGAAAAAAAAAAGGAAAAGAATTTGCTTGACCCAAAAAAAAAAAAAAAAAAAAAGAGAGGTTAAGATGAGATTTAGGTGTGTACATCAACAGTATCATCCTCTACTTCTAACAATTTTACATACCAGAGACTCTTCACCTTCTCCTTCCACTGGTTCCACTAAAAGAGATAAAATATTGGCACTGTGCTTTTGTAGATAAGATAACTGATGAACCTCTTCATCAGCCTGTGATGGCACAAAACGGCGGCTGTTGCTACGTACAAGCTGCATTACAACAACCAAATTAAAGTTTAAAAATTCTGTTGATCTACGCTATGTGACAAACATTTTGGAGATAGATTTAAAAGGAAAAACCACATCATAGCAACTCAACATTGGCTGCATAATTAGATATTTTCCAACACCCCAAACCTGAGAGGCAATAAGATTTAAGAAAATTGCAATGCAATCATGTATTTTATTCTGCCCTAATTCTTATAAGCAGCTTCAGCACCAGCTCCACTTGAGGGGTTTGACGATCTAAAGAAAAAGCCATTGAACCTTAGCTACTCTAAAATGGAGGAGTACAACAATAAATTTCATATTGTTGCCTGATAACCTCTGCAATTCTTCCCATAACTAAGGATTATAGTGATTCACAGGATATAAACTTCAATTGGAATCAAGTCATATGCAATCAGTGTTCCACAGAAACTCTACATATGGGTTTAATTGAAACACATTATCCATTTCAAAGAACAGATGCTGGTTAAACATTTCTGCTTGCTCAAATAACCAGAAAAATATTTAATAAAAATGCATCTTTTCTCACAGAAAAAAAATAATAAGAAGAATAAGTATTATTTAAGTACCCAAATATCATACAGCATAAACATGTTTCAAATTCAAGTTCCAACAAACCTGTAAATTACCTATATCAAATAAATAATTCAAAAAAATTTCAGTTCTCACTAAGCTAACCCAAAATTAATGGTATTATTTAATCAATCACCAGATTTTATTTTATTTTTTAATAGAAAAAGCAAACCTACACAGTTTTACTCAACCCCTGAATTCAAAATGCCACAACCACAAACAGCTAACAAAACCGAGAACAGACAACACAACATCTAAATTACATTGTACAAACACTGCGCTAATTACCAAAAATGAAATCTTTAGACATCTCAATAATCGCAATCCAACTCGGATTGGCAACAAAGATACATTTCAGTAATTCTTGCATTTCCAGGAAAAAAAAAGAGAGAAAAGAATGGAAAAGGAAAAAGAAAAGTCCAATTCATTCTGATAAATTCAAACATGAAAACGAAGGATTTAATGCTCAAATTCACATAATTAACGAAAAAAACAAAAGCCCCCCCCCAACATTTAACAATCAACCTATAGATGAAAGTACCACCTGAAGCGGCGATAAAGCCGACAAGTATCCATCGAATGCTGAAGTGGACGGCCAAACATCGGCCACGGAAGCGGAGTCCCTATGCGACCTCGGCAACAGCTTTTTATACGACTGTATGTACAAAAAAAGAAGCAGATCACGCAAATCGGCCCCGACCGAGTCAATTTCCCCCGGGCGGGCCTTGACGAGCGGGTCGGAATCGGAGTGAAGCACCGAAGCAAGCGTGTCCAGTATCAGCTTGGCGTGATCGGCGGAGATCTGGAGCGAATCGGCGAGGGTGGCCGAGTCGACCCTGGGGCGCGACGCCAATTTCTGCCTGAGTTGGGTCAGGGTCAGGGTCGGGTCGGGGAAGATGAGCTTGGGGATTGGGAGGAGCCCGTGCTCGAAAGCCTCGCGCCGCGGGTGGATCAGGGAGCTTGGATTCGGGTTGGATATGGGATTCGGGTCCCCCGTCGCCGATGTCGATGGCGATACGGTAGAGTCCGCCATGGGTCTAGAGAGAGAGAGAGAGAGATAGAGAAAAAATAAATAAAAATTAGAGAGAAAAATGTGAGAGCCTTTTCAGAGAGTGACGAGGAATAGCTTTGTGGGTGTTTTGGGGGGGGGGGAGAGAGAGAGGAGAGTGTGGAGGGGTGATTAGGTGTGGTCAGCTACAAAGAATTTTACAACGTTAGGAGAACTTCGTCGGACGATGCAAGGGAATGGGCAATGAGACAGCGCCTGTTAGTTAGGGTGCACGTGAATTGCAACCTTTTTCAAATAATCACGAGAGTGACCTATCCTTGCAAATAATCAAGGTAATTTACAACAAAATTTGAAAATAATGATGGACTTTATGTGGTTAATGTTAGTCATCCCGATTTGACTTTACGAGCAACATCAAATTTCTTTTATTCTTTTTTTAGGAAAAAATAAATAATAATAAATAAAGGTGTTGTTACCCCCAAAATAGGATTGAACATTATTATAAAAAATGAAGAAAAAAAAACAGTAATTCATTATATATTTTGTCATAAATTCGAATTAATTTTTTTTTAACTTGACAATCAATATTTTTAATTATTTTTTATTTATGAAATATAAAAAATATTATTAAATTATAATATTCAGTGATACTGTATCAAAAATCTGTTTACTCACGTGCATACTCAAAGCCCATTGTGCAAGAGTATGAGCCCATTTACTTCCAATTGCGTTGGATACTTGGACATCAACAAAAGGCCAGTCTTCAGAGCCTTCGTTAGATTTCTACGATACAATGTCTTGAATCATATGCTACGCTGTCACTTAACTCCAAAAGAAGAGAAGTTAAAAAAAAAAAAAAAAAACTTACAATTTTAATTTTAAATTTAGAATTTAATTTTTAGTTCTCACAATTTTCTTCTTTTAAAAAAAATAAATAAATAAATCATATGGGTACGTTAGATGGATGAAAGCTCACTGAAGCAAGAGAGATGAATTGATATCGTATTCTAAAATGTGTTAAAAATAGTATTTCGACTGTCCAATTAATAGGTTTCCTCACATTTTCTAATCAATAATTATTTGCAAAAACTATTAGGACTTATGACAACAAATCAAACTTTCATGGCAACGATGATATTCATGTTTTATAGTAAGCCGTATTCAATTTATAAGAGTAAACACTAGCAACCGTTGTTGTAAAAAAAAAAAGATCTAAGGTGTTACTTAACCCCAAAAAAAAAAAAAGATTCAAATTAATAATAGGAATACTAAAAGTTCAGAACTTTTTTATTAAATATTATGGCACATGGTGTAATCAAACACATGTCAAATTATATTAGACAATAAGACTCCCATCAAAGACAAAAGCTATTATATTAACACCAAATTTAATGTAAAAAAAAAAAAAAAAGCATAAGATTCAACAGGTCGAACAGTAAAGCATGCAAGCAAGCAACGTTTCCTTTTTCCACCCATGACAGCTTTTACTCGTTGCATCTTTTGCTAAAGTTTGCATCTTTTTAAAACTCTTACTCTTTCTCTTCCGATTGTATGTTATTATTCAGAATGAAACCTTAATAGGGACACAAACGCATAAAATGGAGGGCTGGAAAATGATTCCACAAAGAATAAAATTTGTTTTCCATTTCACAGCTGCAATAAATTTATAACTTAAAATGAACATAACAGTCTGCAATGACAACACGAAGTTGGCTTAACATTAAATGATATAATAACCATTTACAAGAAATAGAAAATTTGAATCTTACTATTATATTATAAACTTAATACTATCTATACCTTATAAGATGAATTCATTTTAAATGTATTTATAATATTAAATTTAATAACATAATAACATTGTTTATTTATTGTACAATAAAATGACAGTGGAGTCAATTTTCCTCACCTTTTTTCTATTAAAGAAGATCCCAACATGTTACGCATTTTGATGTATTGTTACCAATGTGATTGCAATTTCAACCCAAAAAAAAAAAAAGAATAGTGAACAAATAGGGGCAAAATGGGGACCTAACTGTGAAACAGTAACCCAATAAAAGGTGACACACCCGGTGCTACGATGGCTTGACAAAAGAAACGCCTCCTCTTCTCCCCCACGTTCCCCACCGGGCCACCACCAATGGACACTAACCCAACTTTTTGGTTCTAGCTAGGCCTATTTATTTGTAGGCTTTCTTGGGTCACGAGACGTCAGTTGCAAATATGGTCCAAAAAATGGACACTAACCCAACTCTTTTTTCGGATGTAGCAGGTTTCCTACGTGTCACTTTTGCTTTCTCCCCAAGCACTACTCCTATGCAATAGGACCATCCCTTTTGAACGTGAACCTACCAAAGCCAATCTATAGCTTCATTTTATATGTTGTGGCGGCCAACTCAAAAGCTTCCATTTAAATTCTCACATGTTGTAGACTAAACCCCCCCTTAAAACACCATATACGATGTTAAACACTGAAATAACAAACAAAAATATACGAATCAAAGCCTATAAATAAAAATGTCGAGTAACTTGGTTCACTAACTGCTCGGTAGATTGACGTATATGACGATTACTCATGAATTAAATCCTAGCACACACTCCTGTTGGAGGGAGGGGCCTCGAGCCAGGGGGAGGAAACAACAGAGGACGGCGACAAAAAACAAAAGACCAAAGGACTCGAGGACAGAGAAAGGTTTGATTACAGGCTGTAAAGAGAGCAAAGAAACAAAAAATAAAAATAAAAAGGCAAAATTGGTAGGAATAATGCCCCCACCACGAACATAGAATACAGAGACTGCCCACACAGAATTCCAAGAATCAATGATAAAAAAATTTCTTTATCTTGTAGGCACTTTAAAATGTGACCCAGAAGCAGTCAAAAACTGCTCTTGAGAATTGGACAACCTCCGCCATTGAAGGAAGGAAGGAAGGCACTTGTATCAATTCCCGTATAAACTTAGTTTTACCGCTTCATTCACCATTTTTTTAACCTCGCCACAGTTATTCGTAACTACCCTCCCCCCCCCCAAAAAAAAAAGGGCCCATGCAAAGCGTTGTGATTTGGGAAGGAAAGAAGAATAAAGACATAAAAATGGCAACATTAAGAAAGAGCAACAATAAGCTTTTAAAAATGGAAAAAACAGGCCAAATCAGCCATTTGAAGAGGAGAATATATCAGCTCAATATAAATATACCATTAGATTAGATTAAATAACTTGGAATGACCAGAAAATCCACAAAATCTACAACCTTCTAACGAAGGTTTACACATCATCCCAGCACCTAACACATCCTCGGCAAAATGGAAAGCAAGCAGGACTATATTCCTCTCTGCATTCTTCGTATCCTTAGCAAGAAATAAGAGAAATAAAAGACCAAATGCAATTTCAGATGCATCTCACAACATGCTATCAGTTCTTGCTGGCAGACGACGGAAGAAATTGAGCGGGACAGAAGGAAGCCTGTGGCGGAACCTCGGATGTCTCAACACATAAAATCCAGCAAGAAGGGCCACAACTTGGAAAGGAGTGACATATAGAACAATAGCAGCTACCAAACAGAAAATTACAAATAGGGCTGTGGCTCGCGGGTCTCGCCAGCTTAGCAAAGATTGAAACCTCTCCCCTTGCATAGCTAAATCACCAACCACAGTCTGTATCCTCCCTGCAATGCTCCTCAACCGATCATATCTCATCCTTATGACATCAGAAGCACGTGAAGTTGGGAATGTATCAAACTCTTCGTCTAGTTCCTCAGGAAGTGCAGACTCTGCATGAGAGAGACGAGTGTCCATGTGAGGAGGATGCCTTGGCCTCCATCTATAATACCAAACGCCAATCAGGAAAAGATACAGGAAGATTGTGGGTAAGATAAGCTCCGGGTAAAGAACTAGGATTATAAACAGTATGTGGATCAAAACCGTGGTGATGGGGTTTTTCCAATTGCAGATCTGATCGAACCATTTTCCCACAGCTATTAACCCACTCAAAACCCCCATGATCCTAAAAAAATTTGCTTTGCTTCTTCTCATGCTCCACATATGCAACCCAACATCTAGCATGTATTCAACAACCTCCTTTCTTAAGGGTGGCTCTGCTCGGCTTAGCCTCATTGACACAATCTGAGTGGCCTGGTGCCTCAAACTATCAAGCTGGCTAACAGTAAGTGGATGCAGATAATGCATCTTCGGTAGTAAAGGCTGTGAGTACATGTGCATCATATTGAGGAGGGATGAGCATGTGAAACGGACTGCCAGGTGTATTTCTCCCATCTTCTTGACACCATTAGGATGCAGAACCAACAGCGGATATGAGTGTGTATATACCCTATCAGTTTCAAGTGTGGAAAGACGGATGCGCACCTTCCCAATTTTTGAGTCCCTTGCCCCTCCACCCTTGTCTCCTCCGTGCAAATGGCAATTATCAAAAACACCAATTGTTATGACAGTGCAGGGATCAAAAACTTCCCAAGTATATTGCTCATTCCACTTGGGTATGGAACTATCGATAATAGTTCTTGTACGGACCCACTTCTGCCCATACTTGGCTACACAATATGCATCTGTCGTCCCTCGACCATCCATTATCTTCATGGGCATCAATCCTTGAGCATTGAGAATACCCAATTCCAGTACCCCTATGCTTGACTTCCATAGCTGTTTCGCTGTGGGCCGAAGATCACTGCTATAGTGCGTTGATTCATCAAGAACATGATAACCACCCTCTAAACAGACCCTCGTGTGAATCCTGCTGGCAAACTTAGTTTCCTTCTTCTTCTCGCCCTCCACAACAACATGTTTCTCCAGATTAAACCACCTGGTATTCACAGGTTTATGGTCAAACCTTCTGTCTAGAAACTGTAAAGGAATTGCACACCTCCCCAGTACTTCGTCCTTATTAGGTGCTACTCTATCTTCCACACTCAAAATTAAGGGCTCCTCAAATGGTTCCGCTGCTACAAACATAAGGTCCTCATTCCACATGGGATTCATACTCCTGCCCGGAGAAATTCTTGTTCTCAGAGCTTGATTACCCAGGGTAGCCTTCACAAACACTTCTGGAAACCTGCCTTGAACAACGGTTTGCAGGTCCTGGGCTTCAATAACATTGACCCTCAAGTACCACAGCTTTGGGGAAAGATAAACCTTGGACCTAATGTTGGCCAGGCCATCCATTCCACTGACAGCAGCAGCATCTGAATGCCAAGCTTCTGGAAAAGCTTCATCTGCCTGTGTTCCCATCCATACAGCAAGCATCAATTCCCCCCTAATTTTTTCTCCTTTCCTGTCCTCCAACCTATACCACTGTGGTGCTAAAGGACTATCTGGTGGAACCCGTTTTGGTATCTCATTCAAATCAAAGAAAACCCGACCAACAAAATCATCCTTGACAAAATCCTTATCCTTGACATTAACCTCAAGAAATGAGGCCTGAATCCGATCCTTTGAGAATGCAAACACTTGGTTCCACTCGGGATTGGACTTCTTCTCAAAATGCCGGGTGGTACCCTTATAATTTCCAAGCTTAACTTCAACATAAGGGTCAAGACTACCCGTGACATCTTTCCCAGGCAAGTCCCTGGCCTTAACAACCCGGACATAAAGATATTGCATCTGTTCAACGAGATCATAAGTGCTTGTAAGCTTGTCACCAGTGACCTTTCCACCTCCAAGGTGGGGCTTGGTCTCCTTCAACAGAAATTCCTCTGGCGGAAGCCTCTGCATCTTTTGGCTTGAATGAGAAGACACCCCAAATCCCAAACTTTGTTTCAAGTTGAAGTTGAAAAGTCTAGTCTTCAAGGAGCCAAAAACAGAACTCTGATTCAAAGGGCTTTTAATAAATATAATAAAACAAAGCCTGAAAGATAATAATAGAAATTCCAATTAGCCGTTACTGAAGGGTAGACTAAGCGGCCGAAGTACTCGGGAAACCGAAAATATTCAAAACATTCAAAGATTTGAAAGTAAATTTAACGGATTATAACAAGAGAGAAAGGGATAGTTCAAATATGGGGAACGAAAAACTAAAAAATAAAAACCACAAAACGACAACGATAAAAAGAAAAAACTGCAAACTAAAGTCTTCGAATTTTTTTTTTGTTGAGCTAAAAAGTCTTTGAATTTTATTTTTTTTTTGAGCTAAAAAGTCTTTGAATATCTCGTAGATATCTATTTAAATGATCACTTACAGAAATTAACGAACTTTCAAGAGCAGATAGGATAGAAATCTTTCAAAGCTTCAGATCTGAATGCTTGAAGCCTGTGAGAGTAAAAGCAGACATATAATTACCCCAAGTCAGGAAAGCAACATTTCAGTACCAGACTTAGATCCAAAAAAAAAAAGGCAAAAGAGTTTAAACAAAAAAGTAGTATGAACTGATTTCTCTTGTTCGGTTGCCGAGAAAAATGCAGGAAAATGTGAGAAACGCAGATTGCGTTACAACATAATCTCAGATTGGTTATTTTCCTTCACACCCAACTTTTTCTTTTTCCTTAACAACAACAAACCACAACAAATATAATCATTTCTTCCCTCAAAATCCAGGAAAACCCCAACAGATATGTCCTGGGGTGTTTTCCCGAGAACCAAACAGAAAACAGAGCTTTAACATATTCCAAGCTACACTAAGAACATAAACAAACGCGCCAGCTTTGTTGAAACCAAAACTGAGAATATAAGACCGCAGGACCTCGTAATGAAAGTAAATAAAAAGACGACAAACCCAAAAAAAAAAAAAAAAACGCGCGAGCTTGGGGCAAACCAAAAGAGAGAAAAAAAGACAGAGGGACCACAAAAGAAAATAAAAAAACGCGCCAGCTTTGTTAAAACCAAAACAGAGAAAAAAAGACCGCAGAACCTCGAAATAAAAAAAAAAAAAAAAAGAAGCTAGAGAAAAGCCACATAAATATAGGTAAATATACTTACCCTGAAGAAGATCAGTGAAGATCTTGAAAATGGCTTTTACATCAACCCCTAATAGGCTTCACTTGCATTCGCGTTAAAGAACATAACAAGCAAAACGAAAGTGATACGGAGGAGCAGAAAGGTTTCGGAGAGACAGAGAAGGATAGAAAAGAAGAAAGAGAGCGAGAGAGAGCATTTATGTTTGTGCTTTTGGTTTAATTTCTTAATTCTTTCTTCACTTTTTAGTATAGTATATCCTGATGAATCTGAAAGTGTACATTCTCACCATTCTCTCTAAGAACCTTTTTTCTCTCTTTTTTTTTCCCTGCTTAATTTTTTTTCTTTTTCTTTTTACTGTTTCCTATGTTGTTGTCTCACAGGACAGAGAGAGAAAGACAGGCACAGACAGAGGCAGTGTGCTTTGGTGGGGACCAGCTTCAAGCGTGTGAAGGACTGTTGTCGGGTCCGGCACGTGCAGCTACGTTGGTGAATTGGTTTGTATTTATTTGTCCGGACGTTGCTCCCTCGAAAGAATGACATGTGTCAATGCAATACAAAGTCATTGGATACTCTTTTCTGCCTTTTGGCTTTATTTTTCGGTTGTTAATTAATCTTAGCAAATGATTTTTTTTTAGTTTTGCAAGTGGGTTTTGGAGGATTAATATTACATTATCAGTCATCCTTATAGTCTAATAATGCAAAAAAAAAAATATTTATTCGTTTCAAATAAAATATCAAATTTAAGTCTCTCGTAAAAAATTTTATAATAAAAATAATATATATATATTAATAAATTTAACTTGTATACTAATATATTGTATATTGTGAAATATAATTTTTTTTATGATAGTTGTATTTTATTTTTTAAGTTTGATTAAAAATAAAATTTAATAATAAATCTAGTAGTTCAAATTGATTAAACTTTGTTATACGGCATGGTAAGTCTTTCAATATAGGGTCAAAATTAGAATAGACACGAAATAATGTATTTTGAAGTAAAAATTATAATTATAATTTAATTAGGTAAAATTTAGATAGGTATAATTAATTTTTATATTATATATATAATAATAAATATATAATTTAAAAATTAATTATATTTATATTATTTATTTATTTATTTTTAGTCCGCGTAAAATTTTCATTCAATATTCTAAAATCACCTCGGGAGGCGCGATACCCCAGTCAGCAGATGCTTTACTTTTGACCCCTGTTCAGCAGTCCAAATTGGTAATTTCAGATTGTGCCAACTACCAGGCTAGACCTGACATTTGCTCGTGACTTTGGGTCTGGCACAAGGCGTTGCATTCACACGTGTTCCAGTTTCACCTCAAAGAAATGCTACTGCTGGCCCGTTGAGGGAATTCCAAAACGCCGTTCAGAGACAAACGGACATGTAATTGCTTGAAACTGGCTTCCAATAAACATCAGTGCTTTGCCTCCGTTCGGCTTCTGGATTAGAGGATGAGCCCACCCAGGTAACCATTATATTGATACGGTGGGTCGGTAGCCTTTTGGTTATTTCTTAGATAAATCATCTAATTATGTAGTATATTAGACTAAATCACTCAACTATGGAGATATTAATTTTGGTATTTTTAATACTTCACCAATTTAAAAAAATAAATTAAAAAAAAAAACATAATTGTCCTCTACTTTAATTTATCTCATTGGACAATTATATTCAGTCCACTTATTTTTATTATTTTATTTTATTTTTACTAAAAAGTATTTGGATGTAAAAAACAAGTTATATCAAAATAAAGAGCCAATGATATCAACTGCATTTCGTAAATTTTAGTGGCAACTTTCAACGGATATACTCTATTTATGATATATATATATTTTTTATTTATTTAATTATGTAATACTGGAACAATATATGTACGAAAAATATATTATTTAATAATTTATATTATATTCGTATATACTGTATTGTTATTAAGATATATGTATACAAAATAAAAATAGGAGAGTGAGACATCTCTTGTTTTTCTTCTCTCCTTCAAAAGAAAATGAAAGAAAGTAAAAGGCGCTCCAGCCCCCTGAGAGCTCCCATGCATTGGAACAGCTGGCGTACAGCGCCCCGCCCCCCTGGGCGGCCCCGGGAATTTAAATAAGAGTGCAACAATTACGTGAGTTAAGAGTAATTCGAAACCAGAGTTGTCATAATAAGCACGTGTATTGATATGTGGGGAGGCCAACAACCGGAAGTTGCGAGAGCTATAAGGCAGCTTGGGTGGTGGGTTAAATCAGCAGGGTCCACCTTATTCTCTCTCTCTCTCTCTTTATTATTTATTATTATTTTTTAATCTGTCTGGGGCTGTCATTAAAAACTCTTAATTTATGGCAGCGCAGTCATTTTCATGAACCCTTCTGACTTCTAAGAGGGGGGGGGGAACTTCTAGTGCCATTAACAATTGACCTTAATCTCCTCAAGATAATACATTTGCCCAAGGCGGAACTAGAGGACACAATTTAGAAAGATTTGGATAAAGGAAATCAATGACAAAAATAAAAGAAATAACTTTTCTTATTGAAAGATTTTCCAATATATGAACGGAGAACTCAAAACCACAAATGGGATTTCTTTTTTTTTTTATTTAAATTTCAAGGTATATTGAAATATCGCGCAAATAAAAATAAAATTAAGGAATCTTTTTTTTTAAAAAAAAATTAATTTATGTGAATAAATTGTTTTTAATTAATTTATTTTTTCAAGAAAATGAATTGAATCAAACACCCCCACCCTAAAAATCTATTGTGGCCCAGCCCAATCTTTTCTGCGATTTCTAAAAAGTTCTCATATTTTTTTCTTGCTAATCAATTTTATTATCTACATTGAAAAAAGAAAAAGAAAAAAAAGCTTCGAGAATTATATACCAATTAATTATCTCCTTTTTTTTTTTTTTTTAGTTTAATTAGCTTCAACTGTGACTCAAATTAGAGAACTTCAAACTTAAAAATAACTTTAATAAACATTTTCACGAGCTATTGTCGGCTGGCTGGGTAGACGCCAACTCCAAAGCCCACAAAGGCATAGTAGTGGACAGTAAGATTTAAGGAGGAGAGGCTCACTACATTTACAACCGAAGCGCCTTCAAATCTGCAAGTTATTGAAGCTAGCCTTGGAATTTTTATCTGGACTTGGAGAGCCATCATGTGAAATCTTTCTTCGCATGTAGAACAATTTGACCCAACGTAGAAGACCTGGGCCATGCCCCTCCCCAAAAAAAAAAAAAAAAAAAAGGGGTGATTTTATGCACTTATCTTGGATTAAATTATTTGAAAAATGAATTTAATACAATAAGTTAGATGAAACATGACAACACTTTTGACGAGTTTCCAAGAGGGCATAATAAAAAAAAAGTCGAAGCCATCCTAGATTTCAACTACTTTGAATAAATCCGTCCAATAATTTTTTAGATGAGGTCTACTATTTCACCCCACTAAATAGATAGGTATTTCTCTCTCCTAGAAATGGCAGGCTGGTTAACTTGAACAAAAAATGTCTGTGTCGGCCGTTGGGTACAAATCAGTTCAAACATCAGCTTTGTGACGGCAGAATGGACGTGTCATTTGGATGAAAACATTTGTGCGAAAATGTGGCTGGTGTTGATTAGATGGTATGTCTTTTACCCTTTTGTCTATTAGCAAAGTTGAGTCCATGTTTATGCATTATATGTCAGTTTTGTCAAGAAATGGGAAGCCAAAGTGCCTTAAGTTCCCCATGCAAACTTGATTAATTCAATACCAAAGCTGGTCTGAGTTTATTCTTTTGTCCCCGTACGTTTGTCACATTTCTAATTTCTAAGTGTGCTAATGTAATTAGAAGTCTGCTCTTCGCGATGTACAAAAAAAAGACGTCATTAAAAATCGATTTGCCTTTTCCTCGTACAAATTTTCATCTGGCAGCAATTGGATACTTTGATGAATATCATGAATTAGCATATGGGTGATTGATTTTTTTTTGAAGAACTCATATTCCCCCCCCCCTCCCCGGAGGGGTTTAACATCCTCTAACACTGCGTCTAATTGATCTGAATTCAAGAGAGTTAGAAGTCTCGATTATCAACGTGTTACTTATGGAAGGAGCATGAAATTATTGCAAGTAAATAATTTATTGTTTTACTTGAAAGAGGCTGGTTTTTACCACTCGTTAATCAATCAACCTAAAACAAAAGTACTTAATAGGATGTAGCCTCGGATGCATGAGATCTGAACAAATGGTCATTAATATAAATATTATTTTAGTGATTTCTTCTTCTTCTTCTACTTCTACCCCCCCCTCCTTTTTTTTCTACCAACAGAAATCCATAATATTTAAAGAAATTTGTATATAATCGCTTAGAGTATGTATGCCATCGTTTTCAGCACGCATGGAATTGAAGTTTCTTTAAGGGAAAAAGTAGATAAGTGGTCACTAATTAATTTTTTTAATCAGAAATTCAGAACGTTAATGGTTAATGTTCCTATCATCTTAAAAGCCATCCTAGCAGGCTATAAGGCAATTTGGCATCTGAATTGAATGAAAACATGAGAGTTTCCTAGTGGAAACACCTTTTTTTTTTTTTCAACATAATAATAGTTAGAAGTTAGTCTGTCTAGCTTTAGAAAGTAGGAGATAACAAATTTAAAGACACAACAGAAAATACTTTGCACCCAAAAAAACAAAGTCTCAAATCTCACTTAAACGGGTATTTTTTTGGAGGACCCAGTTCCCCCGCACACCGGCGGGTGGCCATTCAGGCAAAGCCTGGGGGTGGTTTAAATGTATACTATATAAAATATATTATGATACTTAATGTAATACACCCTAAATGAATTACTTTGCATTTAATTATAATTGACAGCTGAATTCTACTCTGCCAGGACTAGTTCTAGATATGCTTAATTTAGAAACTGGAAAGAGGCCTCAAGGACCCCACACGAAAGCTTTGGACTTTTTGGAATTTGTTACTGTTCGGCCCATCATAGCAGCCTCCCTGGAAACTGAGTTAGCGGGCTCGTTGATTATGCTGAATTGGACTTGTTGGGTTTATCTTTTCTTTAATTATACGTTCACCTTTACTTTCAGCTATTATTTTTTTTTTGTTTGTGTCCGAAAATTCGATGCCTCTTTTGTTTTTGGGCCTGAACTAAGCCTTGTAGATGTTGCATTGTCTATATATATATATATATATGCATGTATGAGTGGGCAGATTTCTTGGACATAAGTGACTAACGTACCCAAGTGACACAAACACCTCTGAAGTACCAAATGCAAGAATATTTTTATACAGATGCAGAGAAACAAAGATTTCAAGTTGCCAAAAATTAGGTGAAGAAATTAAGAAAGTAGGTTTACATAACAATGTCACCAATGTATATGACTTGCTAATTTTAATTAGCCTGGCCATAAACTATTAGGATATATATAGATCCTAATAAAAACACACTCTAAATTTAAGGCAAGAAGGGATCAGGCGTACAATATATCGCTGGTCAGAATATCGTTAAACAACCCGATAATTAAGGATAATTTATCAATAAGAGTGTTTTGAAGGAACAACTATAAAGTAATTGAAGGAATCAAAGCACAACTTTGGCATCTTCACTTTTATTGACTTCCATTATTATGCTTAATTACAATAGCAGCCCTGTTCTTAATTGAATACGTCTCTGTCTCACACCACAGCAATTTGCATGCTCGATAATACCAAGTACATTTCCAAATAAACAACTTATGTTACCTGTGAATATTATATTCTATTGCCTGTAATCTTGAGATCAAAATGCCAGCTTAGTTGATCGAATTCTCTGTTTCAAAAGTCAACCATAAAAAAAAAAGGGAAAAAAAAAAGTGGTAATAGATTGCTTCGATGTGTAGGACAGTTGAAAGAAATTGTTATAAAAACCTTTAATGCCGACAAGCTTGCTTCATTGAATCTGATTATGTTTTTATTCAATCATTGTCAATATAAGTAGAAATCATATGTTGCCAATAACTAAAAAAGTAAACCGTGCTCAGAATCTTCAAATATTAATGAGAAAGAGTATCACACACACACTCTCTCTCTCTCTCTCTCTTTCTCTATCACCTATGGAATGGTTGGGCTTAATCATGATATAAGTCATCTTCATTTTAATGTCACTCCTAAACAAAAATGGCCACCCCTTCTTTCAATAAAGGCAAAGAAAAGAAGAAGAACAAAAACTTATGTAAAAGACAATATTGATTTTACGGTCATCATCGATACAAGCCATTTCCTTTGCTGATAGAAAAGTGCTGATTTTCCATACAGGTTTACCTTTTAACACAAATTTCAACAAAATTGATGCCTTATCTCTGACATGAGTGGCTTAAAATTGTTATTTTGATTTATTGTTGACATATAAGCTAAATTATACTACTACTGTTTTTTTGTTTGTTTTTGTCGTGGTTATGATTATTATTATTATTATTTATTATTTCTACATAATAAATAAATAAATAAATAAATAAATAAATAAATAAATAAATAATTATTGTGATCATCCTCCTTATCGTTGTTTTTCTTTTGTTGATGGCTTAATATTTTGAGACAATGCTACATCATTAGTTAACCAAACAATCCATTCAAGATGTTATATGTGACGCTTGGATGTTGAGTATGAAATCTTTTTCTTTTGGCTGCTGGCTGGACTTGAGTTTGTTTGATGAACAGCGATGCAATTACTTTGGAGGATACAATCGAACATATGTAAACATCAGTTGTTAATAGCATGGATTTCTTAAATCTTCTGTCATCCTCAAAGAAGTTATTCTCTTTAAATTAATATATCGTGGGGAAGAGAGGAAACCCCCCCCCCCCAAAAAAAAAAAAACCCCGTTTACACTTTCTACCTCCCGGATCTCACTTAATCCGAAAAAGCCCCCTGTGAAAACAATATTATCTATAATATATAGTTATCATTTGGGTTAGGTATATTTGGAGACATTCACAATGGTGATATATATATATATATTTACAATGTCTTCCGTTAAATGCTATTCGAGTAGCTGGGGTTTTACCAACTCCAATCTGTGGCTGAATTGACATTTCGTACCTGAAAATGACAATATATATGCATGCCAAATAAAAGTCTTATTTTAGTTTAAAAAGTCAGGCACGGTTTGCCCCATGTATTTCAAGTTCGAGTTTCCAAAGACAAAATATTCGCACAAGTAAATAATGTTTCGATAAGAAAGTTAATAATCATAAAGTCAAAACAAGTGTTTACTTTTCTTTTTCTTTTTCCTTTTTTATAAAAAATTTATAATTAATTTTAACTAAAATTAAAGTTTAAAATTTTTAATTTTAGAGAAGATACTAAAACTAATAAGCTATAATTCATTGGTCGTTTTATCCTTTTTTTTTTTTTTTTTTTATGTTGCGGAGGAAAGACTATTTTATTTTGGGTACTTGGTTTGATGCATGCATTTTAAATTGTCTTTTTAAAAATAAATGTTATGTATATTTAGTGATTAAAAATTTAAAACACTATCTTTAAGATCTTAAATTTTAATTTTGCTAAGATAAGTGTGAGATTTATGAAAATTAGAAGAATTATTTTTATTATATATTTTATCATCTAATAAAATTTTTAATAGCTATATATATATATACCGAAGAATATTTGATCAAAAAATCTCTCGATGGAGTGGAGCCGCTTGCAGTTTATATAGTTTTTACCCTCATAATTAAGCCTTTTTTTTTTTTTTTTCTCTTCTGGACCATCCGCAGCTGAAGTCGTAAAAGCAGCTGGCAGTATATTCTTGCCTTCATAGGCATGCAATCAACACAGCACCACAACACATATAATTATTTATGGGACAATAATTTCTTACCGTATGAATGGTAGGAGTTCTTATATAAGAGTAATGCAGTGGTTCATGATTACAGTCGAAGATCAAGTTTGGTGTTATTGTAATTCATTTAATTACATTTTAAAACTAGATAATTTTTTTTTTTGTTTTTAATTTTTCATTGTGAATCAGGTGATGTAATTAAATTAATAGTGAAAAAATTTATAAAAAATAGAGCTAATAAAGAAGAAACCTGATGACAAGAAAGTTACAAATAAAAATCTTAATCAAGTGCTATAAAATCAGAACTCCTAATAATAAAAATGTATCAATCGATAATGGAGTTAGTTGCTACTTTATTTTATTTTTTCTTCTTCTTTAAGGTGAGAGTAAAGTAAATTGCCAGGTGACTCGGATTATAGAAACTTTTACCTGGCATATTTCAAGAGTATTGAAATAATGGACAGTAGGTTTGTATGCCAATTGCATCCATATGTAGTATATAAATTTCTCTTTCGGAGCTGAGAGGGAAGGTGTTCACTTGCTTCTTCTTTTTTTTTTTTTTTTTTTTGGGAACAGTAATACAATTTTATTCATATGCAATCTGCTAGGGCAAGGAAGTGTTCCATTGCTGGCTCAAGAATTTTCAGTAAAGCCACGGACTGTGATTCACAGCTTCTTTCCAACAAATCGGAATATATATGACATGTCACTTGATCGGAAGGCAGAAAGTTTGATTGCCAGTGCTTTCATATGTCCCATCGGAGATGACCAAAAGTCCCAAAAATTCTACTCTCTCACCATGAAAAGTATATGTTCCATCTGAGAGGACGACCATTTTTAGTGTTTTTCTAAGCTGGCAAGCCTTTTCCTAAGTGGCACGTCGTGAAAGAAGCAGCAGCGCCTTGTCTTTTGTCTCCATCCCTCTATCATACGAAAATGGTATTAGGTTGCGCGCCCCACATTCAAACTGTTCTGGTTTTTCCCTTCCTTCAACTGCAGTAATTACCTAATATGTTATATGGGGAAACAATATATATATATATATATACTGTCTCTTATACACATCTAGATGTGTATAAGAGACAGGTATTAGGTTGCGCGCCCCACATTCAAACTGTTCTGGTTTTTCTCTTCCTTCAACTGCAGTAATTACCTAATAAGCTATATGGGGAAACAATATATATATATATATATATATATGTCTTTTTAAAGGAAGATTATTATTATTATTATTATTATTATTATTATTTAAAAAATGTAATATAATTTCGTTGCTTTAATATTAAAATATTTTTAGGTCATATTAATTGACTCAGTCTGAGCAACCATTATCTAATCCTTGGTACTGACTAACAAAATAGTGATGTATATGCCCATGCTGTCATCCGAATGAATATACAAATCAATTTTGATTCACCGTCCCAATATTTGATTGAAGGGTAAAATATACTACCCCCCCTCCTTTATCATAACAAATTACCCATCGAGTACTTGATTAAAAAAAAAAAAAAAGTGGTTAATGTTAACTGGCAGGGAGGTGGTGCATCCATGGTAAAACATTGTTGCATTGGACAGCCCCTGATTTTTATTTTTATTTTAATTATTTTTCGAGCATTTAATTTTTAGACAGCCTTTAACTTTCTTAGCATTTGCATTATCATTATTTCTGTAAGATTAACACATCTTTGAGCTTTATTCAAATTACTCACCTGACATTAATCTTTAACTATTTTAAATATTTCGCCTTAATTTTTTAGGACTCATGCCAATCCATGAGCACAAGGCAAGATGGTGTCCGCACATAATAAAATTTTAGTATTATAATAAATAAATGAGCCTTTTTGGATCCTTTCCTTTGCAGTTAGCAGGCCGTCCTTATTTTCGGAGTGGTTAGAAAACAGGGAAGTTAAAAAATTCGCGGGAAAGATGGGGGGGTCGGTTCCGGCGGGTCCCACTCGACCCTTCTGACGAAGACTCCAATTTTCAGCTTCCTTCTCAAATTTCGGGCCACCCGATTCTAATATGTTGGTTGAGTGATCTGATCGGTCCCACCTTCCATCCCTTAGAAATCATAATAGTAATGTGACACGTGTTTCATGGTCAACGGTCATGGCTGCATTCCCTAGGCGCACCAGCTACCTTCAATAAGCTCTCTGAGTGGAAAACGAGTGTTATTTGACAATTCTCACCAGTTCTCGTAACGGCTGTTCAAATGGAAAACTTTCCTTGCACCCAAACAAACAAAGAAAAAAAAAAAAGGGACTTCCCATTTCCCCATGAAGATTGCATCTTCTGGCTGATACAGAACATCATCGAAGAATTCTCAGACCCAAAAAAAAGAAAAAAAAAGAAAAAAGAAGCAACTAAAATACTAGCATTGCTCGTTTCTAGTCTTTAATTTTTCAGAAAGTTTGTGGTTTTGGCCGTTGATTGTTAAGTGAAGCGAAATTTTTTCATTTTTCCTATTTAATAATGCTGATGCATAATTCAATGAATTAGCCTGATCAAGTTAAAATGTTCATCACAATTGGTCAACAGGTGACATGCAATGACCCATTTTGAAATTTCTTGATTGAAATCAATGATCATTTTTATTTATATTTTTGTTTGGTAAATAATAATGAACATTTTTATTCTATGGCGGAGACCTAATTGTAGTTACTTATTACTTATTCTATGGCAAAATAATTTTTCGTGTAGCCTTACTCTTATAGTCATACATAAAAATGAAAATGAAAGACATGAAGAAAGATTGAAAAAAAAAATAAAAAATAGGGTAGTTGAAGAAGATAAAAGATCCCATTACAACCATGGAAATCTTTAGCCTAATGGCAAGTTCACATGTATACAAACAGATTTGTTTAACATTTTTTATATATCATCCTCAATGAGCCTGTTGCGTATAGATTCAATACTCCATTAATTTCAGTCCAGAAGGCCACATAAAGATAATTTCATGCCGTCGCCGAGTCTACACATTTTAACTTTACGATCAATCTCCTGTCTTGAAGATGAGCTCCACCCCACTTAATCATTAAGTCGCTAGCTAAATTGCTTCTGTGTATGTGATGATAAAGCTTATGCACAATGATAAAGCTTCTGTGTACCTCTAGGGTTCTAAGTTCGTTCAATATATTCATATTTGACCTTCATCATACTCGAAAAATAAAAACCTCTGATGAGTACTACAATTATTTTTCAAACGAAAAACATAGCTAACATGCAACTTGCTTTTTTTTTTTTTTTTTTCCCCACAAAAAAAGTCACTGTCTCACTGACCGACGTTAAAGGTACGTGCAAGGGTTGTGTTACTAGCGTTGAATAAAGGTAATTCCACCTTTTTTTTAAAATGTTTTTTTAATTTCATATCCTGTTTTTTTTTTTTAATTTTTAAATCGACCTTTCTTGCAATGAAAAGACTGAGCTATATCTGCAAGAGAAAACTCAATGGACGATAAATGACAACGGGCAAGGCTGTGAAGACAGCCGCCTCAGCTATCTACGTGTAAGTTTGCATGAAAATGTCTAAACTCACAAAACAGCCGTGGGCTTTTCAGTCATTACGCTCGAGAAACTGGGACAAGAAAGTCGCAAGTGGTTTTTCTAACAGACTCTCTCTTTGAAAAAGAGTTTGAAAAAAAAAAAAAACCAAAAACGGTTTTCTCCAAGCCTTCTCTGGTTTTCCATTCTAAAACGGAGAAAGAAAGAAAATTGAAGGTGATATGCATCGAAAGACCAGTTTTATGTTAATTATTTCTGTGTTACAAAAGGTCAGTCCACCTTATAGATAGATAGATAGAGAGAGAGAGAAACAAGAAGAAGTTGGATAAAAGTTTGGCTTTTATTTCCTCGCATTGAATTCCTTTCTTCCTTTTTATTCTCTCTCATATTCTTTCTTTCCCACACACACACACACTCTCTCTCTCTCTCCCTCACTCACACAAAAACATTTGAGTTTATGTAAAATAAAAAGATGACCCTGAAAGGAGGAAAAAGAAGGTGGTTATGTCAATAATGGGGTTTTCAAGTGGTCTAGGAGTTGGAGGAGTTGCAGAAAAAGAGCGACTGGAAGCTAAGTTTCTTGAGGGTTCTTTCATGGGTACCAATAAGGTCATCAATCACTCGGTTCAATTGGAACACCACCAGCAGCAGCAACATCATCATAGTCAACAACAACAACAACAACATCATCAAATACAAGAGAGTCACCACCACCAACATCATCAGATACCTTATGGAATGATGCAATCATCATCTTCATCATCCTCAATCCAAGGGAACTTCATGTAATTTCCTTAGTTCAAGCAAAGCATCAAAAACCCATTTGGATTTGCTCATCTATTCATATCTTGTTTGATTGCACAGCCTAACACAACCCATTTTTGATACTCAAAGTCAAAACATTTTGTGCTCTACGTGTAATTTCGCTCACTTTTTTTGGTGTCAGCAGAAGCAAAGATGCTGGAGCTTATGATTTGGGAGAATTTGATCAAGCCCTTTTTCTCTATTTTGATGGACAGGACCCCTCCACAATTCAAGACCAAAGACGTACGTATCTCGCTCTCTCTCTCTCTCTCTCTCTCTCTCTCTCTCTCTCTCGCTCTCTCTCTCTCTCTCTCTCTCTCTCTCTCTCTCTCTCGTTCTTTCAGGAGATTCTCTTTGGAATGGGTTGTTTGTTTGGGTCACAGGGAAAGCATGCTGAACCAGATTATATCTGCCAGTACTTTCTTTGACCAGATCCTTGCAGCGGGAAGAAAGATAGGGGAAATACTTTCCTCAAATTTTAAGAGACCAAAACAAAAAGATTCTTTATTTATTTATTTTTTGTCCTTTAGAATTCAATTTTGTTTCTTGTTTTTTGGGGCCGGAACCAACAAATCTAAACATATCATTAACTCTTCGCCAGTTTTTACATGTACTGAAAAGGGTACCAAAAAGGGCTGTGGGGTGGGTTTTCTCAGCCTTTTCCTTTTGCCTTTACTTCCTGGGTTCCTCCCTTTTTTCTGTTTTGATGCCACAGAGCTACAATTGCATGACAACTCCCATACTTCCACTCATGCCTCTCTTGCTTTGTCTCTCTTCTCTCTATTCATCTCTTTCTAAAGTTTCACATACACATATATATAAAAGAAAAGTTATAACAAGGCTTGTGGAAATTTGTGTTCCTGTTTTGCAGAGGGTTCTGGGATGGTACCTCCAACTTTGAACATTTTCCCTTCTCAGCCTATGCACGTAGAGCCATCATCAACAAAGGTGCCTGATCATCAAACCTTTTTTAAGCTAATATATATATCTGTCTCTTATACACATCTAGATGTGTATAAGAGACAGAGTATAGACATTATAAACAAATCCGTTGAACTCAACTTACAAGAAAAAGATGTGTATAAGAGACAGTATATATATACTATTTGTACTTTTCTTGTAAGTTGAGTTAAAAGGCTTTGTTTATAATGTCTATACTAATAGCAATAATCCTTTATGGGTTTGTTTGGATTTGGTAGGCCAATAGTACAGGATTAGTTTCTCCAGAAAGTAGTGGTTCGAAGAGACCATCAGAGTCGTCCATGGAGTTGGCCAACGCAAGAAATGACGCTGCTGCTTCTGCGCCTGAACCGGCTAAAGCTGTCAAGGTAGGAGTTAAGGTTAGAAGGACCAGTAGCAGTCCTACCGGCTCATTGATATAAAAAGTCATGGAATTTATTAATAATTTAATCAAGAAGACAAGAACCAAAAGTCTGCTCTCTCTCTCTCTCTCTATTGATATATATATATACACACACACACACACACACACATCTTATTCTAAACTGAGATTCCTTCTACTGCAATTTCTATTTAAGAATTCTGAACTTTGATTCTTATGTATATGGCAGCGTGAAGGCAACCGTCAAGGCCCAACAAGATCAAGTTCAGAGCAGGAAGGACCCAAGACACCAGACCCCAAGGTAACTTCTTTGGGTTCACTTTTTGTGGCGTCAATTACATAATTTTCTACTTCTTTACTTTCTTTACCAGAACGTTGAATGTTTTTCCATAAACATGTGTACACAGACATTGAGGAGACTTGCTCAGAATAGAGAGGCAGCAAGGAAAAGCAGGCTAAGGAAAAAGGTTAATTAGTCTACCTAATTTTTATTCGTTTGAACTACTAAAAATTATCATCCTTCCAGCTTTTCATTACCTACCAATGGAAATTCAACGCATAAAATAGTGATGCTTTGTCCCATTCCTACATTTTCATTGTTTCAGGCTTATGTTCAGCAGCTAGAGTCAAGTAGAATTAAGCTCACCCAACTGGAACAAGAACTACAAAGAAGTAGAGCTCAAGTGAGTTTCAATAATTAGGTTAAACTCATAACTGTGTATCCCCCAGTTCTCATTAAACCTCGTTTGAGTTTTTCCAATTTCGTATCACCAAAGATCATACCCCCGGTTTTTTAAGTCTTTTTTTATTATTTTATTTTTGTGTGTGTATAAATTATCTAGGGTCTAGTGTTCGGAGTAGGAGGAGGAGGAGAAGGTGTTCTAGGTGGTGATCAAGGCCTCCCTGTTGGTATCAGCAATATCAGCTCATCTGGTACACTTAATTTTTGTCCCATTTCATTCATTTTATTATTGTTGGGCCTTGGGCAGCCAAATAAGTAAACAATTTCCCCATTTCTTTCGGAAGATGCTGCTGTCTTTGACATGGAGTATGCAAGATGGCTGGAGGAGCACCACCGCCTCACGTGCGAACTCCGGGCGGCAGTGCAGGAGCATCTACCCGAAAACGAGCTCAAGCTCTTTGTGGACAACTGCTTGGCACACTATGATGTCGTGATGAACCTGAAAAGCATGGTTGCCAAGACCGACGTGTTTCATATAGTCTCCGGCGTGTGGAAGACTCCGGCCGAGCGATGCTTCATGTGGATGGGAGGTTTCCGCCCATCCGAGCTCATCAAGGTGAACTAACCAATTAACTCATCATTTTCAATTGCATTTCCATTTTTTTTTTCATTTTTTTTATGTTAGAAGTGCACTAACATAATATTTGACAAGAAAATGAAAATGAAAATAAATAAATCATGACATGACACGAAAAGGATATGCATCAAACTTAGGTTATGTCAAGAACTTGTAATACTTTCCTGACGTTAGGTTTTAGTTATTGTTAACTATTAAACAAAATTAGCTCAATAACTATATATATATATATATAATATCGAGTTTTCCTCAAGAGATGTTCGAGTGCATGTGAATGTTGTACATGTGTTGTCCGGGTGTGCATAAATGATGTGAGGACACAATCATTAGAGAATGCACGAGGTGTATAGGACATTATAATTGCATGGTGCAACTTGTTAGGTGACGAAGGCATAGAAGGTTGCATATAACACTAAAAAAAATAATAATAATAAAAAGATCGATGTCACCTATGAATGACGATAGGAGGCATCGTGAAGGTTTCTAATAAAAGGTAGAGTTAGGTGTCTATCCAGTAAAGCCAATGTCTGATATTACAGCTTATGGTTACATAAACACTGAAAGATAGTGGGAGAGAATTGCACGGCTCTCTCTGTTCATTATTTTCTATGTCATCCTCATTAATTGGGTACAATAGTCTTGTTTTCAGTTCCTCTCTACCTTTGGTTTGTTGCGAATAAGCAAACAGGAACCCTTTTGGACTTTAGAGCTAATTACAAGTTTACAAGGAAAAGGAACCCACGGATATATCTCACTTCATTAAAAAACGGAACAAAAAAAAAAAAGAAAGAAAGAAACACTAACAAGTAAATAATTATCATCATTCATGATTAACATTACATTTTATAGAGTTTGCATTCTTTTTCTTTTCTTTTTTTTTTTAGATTACTTTGCATTTAATCTGGGTTATAATATTGGTTAATTTTATGAAAATACAGATAATGTTGAACCAAATCGAGCCACTAACAGAGCAACAAATCTTGGGTATATGTGGATTGCAACAATCGACACACGAGGCGGAGGAGGCTCTGTCCCAAGGGCTCGAGGCTCTCAATCAATCTCTATCAGACACGATAGCTTCTGACTCATTGACCTCCCCTCCTAACATGGCTAACTATATGGGACAGATGGCTGTAGCCATCAACAAGCTCTCTGCTCATGAAGGTTTTGTTAGACAGGTACGTACTTTCTCTCGATTTTCTTTTGCTCATTCAATAATATTTGGCATGCTTTTCTGTTACGAAGTTGGGGAGGAAGGTGGTTTGGGGGGGGGGAGATTTATCCTTGTTTAGTCTATTTGTAGGTTCCATAATTTCAATTGGGTCCCAGGAACAGGAATCTGTTTTTGTTTTGGTTGGAAAACCTACCCGCAACATATATAGTAACTATATGTCTCACCTCAATGGGGGTGGCCAGTGGTTATTATATAGCTGTCTTTTGCATACAAGTCGTGAAATTTTGGGTTGACTCACGATTCTTTAAACAACGAATTAATTATAATAATCAAAATTTAATAATATAAAATCGTATTTAATTTTGTGTTTTTTGTTAGGAATTCTGTGTAAACGATAGAGACATTAGAGAAAACTCATTGCACTGATTACCATTGCGATTGCTGTCTCTCTCCCTCTGGCTCTGGGTCTCTATTTTTCTAGTCACATGCCTCTGTCATTGTCATGGGGTTCGTTTGACGTTGCATTTGTTCAATTATATGTCCAAAGAAACTAAAAGCCTAGAGGGGGGAGGTTCATCGATATTCCGGATCTTAAGACCCGATCTACACTACACCCACTTGCGATTTGGGTCACAGGATTATGGTTGCCATCACCAAATCCATACACGTGGAACCCTGTGAGAATGTTGGTCCCCACTAACACATATCACATCTAAGGAGATCTGATGAGGTGCCCACGTTCGTCCGATGTCATGGTCGTAACCGTTTGACTTAAAGACAAGATTGTCCATTTCTCCCTAATTCTTTCTTTTTGACCGTTGAAAGACCCCGGCCTTGCTAGCGAGTGTCTAGATCTCGTGTGAGTTGACTCGTTAACCAACCAGGACATTTCCACATTCTGTCGAGTTAACTCGCCGGGTTGAAAACCTGTGTGTTCGTAGCAAAACACGGTTCAAATAAATAAATAAAATAAAATCTAGTTTTTTTATTTTTATTTTTTTAATAAGGTATCTATTATCAAGGGAAGAGCGAGTTTCTTAGATTTGACAGCCCGATTAATTTTTTCTTGTACCGCTTTTGATAAAAAACAAAAAACAAAAAAACAAAAAATCTGCCAGTAAATACAAATCACCTTATTTTATTTTATTTTATTGAAAAATCAGTGAATTGTGTTCATTCATAGGAAACACAAAAGCACCTCACTATGGCAATCTCTGAAGTGAGTTCAGAGAAAACCCTTGGTCAATTGTAAGGTCATTTCAGATAAATATCACAAAAGTCAACAGTTCAAGCAATGATTTGTTCTCTCTTTTTAAAGCACTAGTTTTCAGTCTAAAGTTTGGTTTTGACAAAATGTGTTTAGAAACCAAATATTCCAATTTAAATTCGGGCAATAAGTTTTTATTTTATTTTATTTTATTATTATTATTTTAATTTTTAAACTAGTTAAATAAGAATTTAATGAGTGACATTAATAGCAATTGAATGAAAATGAAAGGTTCAAGTATTTACTCATGTCAAAGCTACTTTTTGAAGTTGTGGGATGAGCGGGGGCCAGAGGTGGAATACTAGGCTTAACCCATGAAAATTACGACGCCATTACAGAAAAACAGAAACTGATGTCAGTTGGAGTCCTACGGGATTTCACGATCAATCGAACTGTAGAAAGTCAAATTAATCATCACCTGTGGAAATTAGAGCTGTTTAGTTCACCAATTTTTAATGGCTTCAATATGAGCTGTGAATTTCTTGTCCTAGACATCATTTAGTAATCTACAAGTGATCGTGATAATTATCACTTGTAGATATTCCTTTCATTAGAAAGCTCCATGTTAGGTTTTAGTTTCTAATGAACATGATTAAATTCTTGTTGTCTTGTCAAGCTTCTCTTAACTTTCTCATGAAATTGTCATAAATGATCTTCTAAACTTGAAATTTACGTATCCAATCACAATTGTTAGTCTAATTAATTAACAAAGTTAGGGATCAAATCCCTTGTCTCTCAACACCGCCTACTTTAAAGCGGGATGTAATTGAGGTGTCAAGCATCTTGTTGTATATTCAATGATCTTTTCATTCATTAACATTTAACATTTAACATTTAATTAGTAATTATTGGATAAATTAAAAAAATAAAAAATAAAATCTATGGCTGTCTCAACTTTATGTCCCGATAAAGAGTGTGAATTACTTGCGTGTGTTTGGTACAATCAAACTTCTAAATGCAAAAATTTCTTTACCTACTCACAAATGTTAGTCTAGTTGACAAGTAGGCTTACATAGGTTGGACTAGCATTTGAATCTTAGGATTATGTAGCAATTAACTTCTGAGTTCTATTAGGAGCACAAAAAAATTGTACCTGTAGTGCGATCATGGTAATTAATTATAATTAACTATGTAGTTAATACTCACAATTATATTACATCTGTCTTTTTTTTTTTTTTTTTTGCATCATCCCAATTTTTATTTTTTTAAGATTTATTTATTGTAAATATTACAAAATCCAGTGTGATTGGCTTATGATCAAACTGTAAATGATACAAATAATCGTTCGCAAAGGATAAAACAACCCCCATTTCTCTTCGAAATCATGTACCATTTGACAATCACAACTAAGTCTTGAGTGCATAGTCTGCCATTCTTATTAAACAATCAAAAATTCATTATTAAACGACTAAGAAAATGTGTTTTAACCAATGATAGCACTCTTAACTAAAGTCAGGTAACCTTAAACCATGTCCATGGTTTAGATTTGTTGTGGAAAAAATGACAATTGTGATTCCTCGTTTATGGAATGATGTGTATACGTGTTCTCTAAAAGTTAACATCCAACTTACAGGCAGAGAACTTGAGGCACCAAACCATTCACCGGCTTCATCAAATACTCACAATCCGTCAAGCTGCAAGATGTTTGCTGGCCATTGCCGAGTACTTCCATCGTCTCCGATCCCTCAGCTCTATTTGGTTGGCTCGTCCTCGCCCGGAATGATAGAAGCCTCGACCATAACCAAATTAGCCACTTTTAATACCTTTATTTAGTATCTCTTATACCTGTGATTATCAAGAAAAATATGTGCCCCCTTTTGATATTCCCTCAGTTATTATATCACACAGAGAAGTATAGGTAAACATATAATATCAAATTTCAAGTAGTGGAATTATCTCCACCCCGCCACCCTTCTCTCAGTCACACACACACATGTTCACCCACAGACATCTTTTTAAATAGAGACATTCAAATCACTAATGATTGGGCTGCCATTGTTGACGAGAAATAGAAGAAGAGAAAATTGAAGATCAAGCAAGGCGTTGAAACTAGAAGATCTCAAGAAGTCAAGATGGTTTGCTTGACCTGCCCTTTTTCTTTTTTCTTTTTTTTTTTTTTTGGGTTTTGGTGTTGGTTGGTGCCGGTGAGAGTAGGACAGAAAGTTTTTGGTTCTAGAGGAAAAGAAGCACACGATGTTGAAATCTAAACGTCCACTTGGCCTATGTATTGGAGGGGGCGGGGTAACTGCGAAAGTAGCTTTAAGCTTAAAATCTTGGGGTTCTGCAAATTTTTATTTGATCATGAGAATCATTAATTAAAATGATGTTTAGAGTGATAGATATCGTCCTTGGTAGCCTATGTGTTTTTAATTTGAATTTGTTCTCACGGCCGACATTGAATTTGGGAAACATTTTATTCTTAATGTTATAATTAAGGCGTTGGACTGTTAACTCAAGGTCTAAAGAGAACACTAATTTATTTAGCCAATAATCTTCATCCCAAAGTTAATCAGGAGACTTATGCTCATAATTTTGCTTTGATACCAATTGTTAAGATTAAGTATTTGTTATCACACTAAAAGTTTAAACTATTAATTGAAGTGTAATTACATATATATTTTTTAAATATTCTTAGAGTTGCATTTAACATTAAAAAAAAAAACTATACCTGTTGCAGGTACCATGGGTCAAGCTAATAGAAACAAAGTTCAAAATGAAGTTAGACATATTTGGCCAATACTTAATCTTAGAGATATTAAATTAATTGTCTCTACTTATAAAATACAAATTTGTGCTTAACTATAGCTTTTGATTAAAGAAAGCCGGCTGTAATTTAAGGCTCATCGGTGTGGGACTAATAATTTACTAGAGTTAATCTTCAAGCTTTTTCCTTAATGGCCATCTCAAGTCTCTTAGAAGCGTTTTGGGAAAAAGAGAGAAAAAAAAAAAAAAAAAGAGGGTTAATGCCCCCAACCTCTTCTCTAGAATTGTAGTGTGAAGTTTTTTTTTTTTTTTATATATATATATCGGGCGTTCGTTTTGTACATAGGAATATGAGAATGAGATTAGAAGGGTTGATTCCTTTATAGATAATCAAAATTGAAATTGACTGAAACAAGTGTGTGAGGTTGTATCCCTCGTTTACTTTACTAGTTAAAAGTTTTAAAATTAATGTTAGAATTTTCAAATTTTAATTATAGAGAAGTGAGATTGTTATTATGAAACTTATTTCGTGATCGATATTTTCATAGAAAAAAAAAAAGAAAAAAGAAGTGCGTGTGCAATAAACTAGAGTTGCAGAGATTAAATAAATAGAATGCAAAAACAAATGACGTATCATTTATATATATATATATATATATATATATTTGTTGGCACCTGTGAACACGAGAAACAAGCATTTATCCGAACGATTTGCATTACCAGATATGATGATTTTGATGAATTTTACCTCACCGATATTTTTTTAGAGTATCGCCTTCCCCCATTGGTATAAAATGAGTTCAGAGACGATTCATCTTCTCATCTTTATGTCCAATGCATGCATATGCCAGTTGTTGAAAATTCACTGCGGTTCTTCGAATGAATTAACTTGAAAAATGTACACCTGAAAATCCTAATTTCATATTCCCAAAGGGTAAACCGGCAGAGAATGTGTCATCATTAATTTTCCACACAAGGCACAACTTCGCCCTATGAATTTACACACAAATGTTCAATTTTGTTCTTAAATGTTACATTTGTTCAGTTGTATCGTGAACTTTCATAATTATAACAAATTTTCCTAAATTAGATGTGTCTGCCGCATTGGGAGATAAAATAAATTTTACACATAAATTTTTTGGGTACATATTTTGTAAGTACTTTTTCTTGAGGAAGGTACATATTTTATGGCTCATTAAACGTTACAGAACTTTAAGATTAGAAACTCTTTGCGTTCTAATTCTTCTTCGGCTCTCCTAATTTGACTTATTTTTTGGTTGACTTGCCATGCATTAGGATAGCAAGACCCCTCATTGTTGATTGTTTACACGTTTTGAAAAGGTGTTTTTTTTTCTTCTTCTTCTTTTTGTTGATAGTGTTTTTGAAATTACAATTTTGTCGAAGGTTACCCTCACTTTGAAGTTAATTTTTTAAACTTTAAGATCGAAAGGAAGGATTAAATTACAATTATGTCAAGGAAAAAAAATTGCGTTCATTAAATAAATTTTTTTTTTTCATAAATATGCATTTGATTTCATTAAATATTTTAATAAAAAAAAGATTGAATTTATGACTTTTGATATAACCACTATGCCACAAACGTCTTAGAGTACACTTTATGACATTAAACTATAGGTTACCTATGCCACAAGAGCAAAGGTAGATAATAGTGTGGGTCGTAAAGGGTTAAGCTGGGTCCATGGAGCCATTGGACTGTTAGTTGGTCCAAATTTAAAATGGATACTTATAATCCTCATTTTATTTGGGTTAGGATTTTTGACATTTGGGTCAACAAAATAAATGGGCGAAACGTAATTTGTAAGCACAGTAGACACATGTGGCAGGGTAAAATTTGATAAAAGAATGTTGTAAGTTGAGAAATGATGAAATTACTTTATAGCATTTTTTTTTATTTATATATTTGTTTTGTGCCTATCATTTAATCCCTTTCAATGTTGTTAGATGGGTGATGTACCATTAATTTAACAATGCAGCCCACTCTGCTGATACATTATCTCGATGTATTGCAAAGCCCCTCAAACCATTGCCAGCCAATAGTTTTGGCTCAAAAAAAAAAAAAAATGTCAGCCTGATAGTTTTATATGTTTATTGTATAATTAGGTTCATTTTACGCTAGCATATTACTTGACGTGGGAAACCTGTCGAGAATCATATTTTCAATTTTTGACAAAGTCATTTTCATTGACATTATCCGAATCCAAAGGCGTAGGGAGGACTTGCCGCTCGGTTTTGTTCTTCCTGGTGGAGTCTCATGTAAAGACGGTTATCCCATAAGGAGACTAAATGGGATGTTCAATGAAATTGTACAATAACTCACAAGTGTGCCTTGCAAAGAACGGTTGGTGACCATCAACAAAGAATGTTCATTCATGATCTATGTAACTTGGGTCACTTTACAGCCAGGGAATTCGCCAATCTTTTAATAGGGAGCCATGGCATTAATTAATTCTCTTTCAAAGCCAACTAAGATACAGGGGTAAGGCTCATGGGATGTTCCAAGCTTGGAGGCCTCAAGCTTACATTATTGACCAGTCTAAGTTTTACTTAGTCGTCAGCGCGAGCCTACAATTTTAATAGTGGTTTCCCATTCACTTCTTAATTCCTTTGCTCAATATTGCTGTGTAAATAATAATAATAATAATAATAATAATAATAATAATAATAAAAGAAGAATAATAACTTAATGTTGCTTGTCATGCAACCTACTTAAAGTCTTAAACGTAAAACTGAAAAACATAAAGAACAACTATTAACATTGGACCGTCCTAGAAGTTCAACTATCATGTTGATGGAATTCAGCTATTAATGAAGATAACATAAAGTAACATTTGAGATTTAGAATTCGTTCGTAGTTTTTTTTTTTTTTTTGTTAGGCCTATTAATTTTAGGTTTAAAACCTATTTTCTATTCAGTCATTAACTAGCTGGATGAGCTAATACAATAATCCCCCACAACAATAATTGTTCTAAAATAGATTGAGTTCCTCTCATATTGGGGGATGACGTGTTAGTCAAAATATATCAACTATTCAATTTAATTGAATGATTTATAGTTCATCTTCTTTAATTCTATGGTTAACTTAACTTTAATCAGTCATTCATTGAGCCCATTCCTGTTAATTGTGTAGTGCAAATAGCAACTTGTGATCCTAAGAGACAAGATATTCCATTCAGCTATCCCCAAAGGGATAAAGACCAAACTAGATGACTGTATTTTTTTGACCACCTAGTTCGCCAACCAAAGCTTGTCAGGAAACAACTGAAACGAGAGAAAAGTCTTATCACAGGAAGTGCTCAATTCCATGGGCCGACAATCCAGCAGGACGCGGAGTGATAGCTGTATGAAGTAGAATGCTGCTTGTAGACTACAAGATCAATTGCAATTGTACAACCAAAAAGCATTATCCCTGCACAAACGATAACAAAGCTATACATGTCTGTCACTTGTATTTTCTTTGACTTCCTCTCAAAGTTGCCAAATCTCATGCTTTGCGCTAATTAATTACGCTGCTCAGATCAGATCGGGTCTTACGTCAAACCCAAAAACAGAGAAATGAACCCCACTTCCTTATAAATACGATACATTATAACAAGATCCAAGTGGCATATCACAATAAACGAGCACCAGAAATGAAAACCCTTTTGCTGATCATCCTGATTTCCACTCTCCTTGCCCTTTCCACCTCGGAGCTCTGCAATCCCCAAGATAAAGAGATCCTGCTAAAAATCAAAGAGTACTATGGCAATCCTTACCTGCTAGCCTCGTGGAGGCCAGAGGCCGACTGCTGTACCGGCTGGTACCAGGTCGAGTGTGACCCCACCACAAACCGTATAACCTCCCTTTCCATCATCACCGGCGAACTCCCCGGTGAAATCCCTGCCTTGGTGGGTGACTTGCCATATCTCAAATTTCTTGAGTATCACAAACTGAGTAACATTACAGGCCCCGTGCAGCCTGCCATTGCCAAGCTCAAACACCTCAAGTTTCTCAGGCTTAGCTGGTTAAACCTCACTGGCTCAGTACCCAGTTTTCTCAGCCAGCTCAAGAACCTCACATTTTTGGACCTTTCCTTTAATAAACTCTCTGGGTCAATTCCAGGCTCGCTTGCTTCGTTGCAGAATCTGGATGCTATTCACTTGGACAGGAATAGTCTCACCGGTCCGATCCCAGAATCATTTGGTACTTTCCGAGGCCAAGTGCCAGATCTCATCCTGTCTCACAACCAACTTTCTGGTAAAATCCCTGCCTCCTTAGGCAAGATGGACTTCACTAGGATTGACCTGTCCCGGAACAAGCTCGAAGGCGATGCTTCCATGTTGTTTGGACCAAGCAAAACGACCCAAACTGTGGATCTTTCAAGAAATTTGTTGGAATTCGATTTTTCAAAGGTGGTGTTTCCGAGCAGCTTGATATCATTGGATCTCAATCACAACAAGATCTACGGAAGAATTCCTGTCCAGATGGCTAAGATAGGCTTGCAGTTCTTGAATGTGAGTTACAACAGGCTCTGTGGACAGATCCCAGTAGGGGGTAAGCTGCAGAGCTTCGATTACTCCACATACTTCCACAATCGTTGCTTGTGTGGTGCTCCGCTTGATAGTTGCAAGTAAATTAAGCAGTATCCCAGCTAGCCAGAGAAGCACCATCCAGCCAGCGCATGGATTTGCTTAATAAATCGCAAGAAATGGTGTACTGGGCGCGCAACCAAAATACATCGAGTAACATGTACCTTATTAAATTTCTTATTCCGGTAACATTACGGAATAAAAAAATAATTCGAGAATGGAGTTTCTTAAATTCCTGTTATTGAGCAGCCCCTGCCCATTGCAATTTAATAACACAATAACCAAAAAAAAAAAAAAAGAAGAAAAGAACTGAATTGTAAAAGGATAGTTAGTCTATTAATACGGCCGGAGGGAGCTCCAATTTGTCTTTTTATGTAGAAGAAAGCTTGGTGGGTAGAGAAAAAAAGGCCAAATAAAAGACCCAATTTGAGTCTTACAAAATAAATATATATATGAAATTCCCATATCAATTTATTTCTGATTCTCCTTAACTCCATTTTAAGAAACTGTTCCTTTTTATATAATAATGATCTGTTTCTGATTCTCTACTTCATCAAAAACTGACATTGGAAGGACATGAAGTGATTTATTTATAAGCAGTGCTGTTCCATTAGAATTCAGGTATGCCTGAAAGCATCTAAGTTGTTGAATAGATTTGGACATTCAAGATGAACCACACTGGCCAGCTTCGAAGGTGGAACATATCAAAGGAATCTGATAAAATTATGATTAAATTGTAATTTATTGATTTAGAAGAAACCCATGAGTTATTTATCAAGTTTATCAATTAAGGCTGGTGTCAGTGAAGCTAAAATTTCCATAAAAGACCAAAAGATCAGATTTCTCAATATTTAACAGAGAAAATAAAAATCATGTCCGATAAAAAAAAAAAAGAAGAAGAAGTTATTACACAAATTTGAAAGGCATGGGAAAGACACATTAAAGTAGAGATAATCAGATCCCAATGAATGAGAGAAACTGAATGGCGAGAAGAAGGTAAGTTTGAAGCTTCCCAATAGAATATGCTTCATTCATATTCCAAACAACGTTTACTAAGTTTTATTTATCACATAATTGCCTGTATGCATTGTGATATTCCATTACAATGTTGGAAACGGACTGAGCCTAGTCACAGGGACACAGATCAAAGGATGAGCCCTGGGAAGTGTCAGCCCAGGTCCTTCTTCCATGTCGACAACACCATATCCTCCATTGACCTTCCATTCAAAGCACTGAATCATGGCAGCTAGGCATGTCTGAACCACCTGCAGTGCAAGAGATGTACCAGGACATCCTCTTCTTCCACTTCCAAATGGCAGCATCTGAAAATGCTGCTCCCTCACCTCCACCTTCCCTACTGATTCACTTACAAACCTTTCTGGACAAAATTCAAGGGGATTTTCCCAGTAATTTGGATCTCTTCCAATAGCCCAGACATTAACGAAGAGTCTTGTTCTCGCTGGAATTTCATATCCATTGACAATACAATCTTCACTTCATTCTCTCACAATTAATGGCCCTGCCGGGTGGAGCCTCAGTGTTTCTTTTACTATAGCTTGGAGATAAGGGAGATTAGGGATATCTGATTCTTCAACTATTCTGTTATATCTTACTACAGAGTCAATTTCTTGTCTTGCTTTCTCCATAATATTTGGGTGATTAATTAGTTCTACTAGTGCCCATTCTGTTGTAATGGCCGATGTATCAGTCCCAGCTGCAAAAATATCCCGTACAATTTCGGAGGAAACATAAAGAATTATAAAATGAAAGTAAGAAAAAATTTTCTTTATGAATCAAATCGAAAAAAAAAAAATCTGTAATTCTTCACCAGAATGAAGGCCTTGATGTTTTCTTTGGTCAATTTCATCTCCGAGTTCTCATCTTCCGATAAACCGAGCAAAATATCAAGCAGATCCTTAACTGAATCGTCATGGTCACCCCCACCAGTTTCCTTCCTTATCTTCCTTGCTTCTTGATGCTCCTTGATGGTCCTTTCCATCAAAACATCGAACTTGTCACGAACTTCCCCGGTCCTTTTTCCATATCCCTGCAAATCCAAGTTCTTACAAAACCAAATAGTGTCTGCCAAGTTGAACTTCACAGTAAGCACAGCCACCTCCTGAATCAATTTTCTCATCTCATCAGCCTCATCTTCCTCACCCGAACACGTCTGGCTCATCACCATACTTGATATGACATTATTGGTTACCCTTATAAGCTGACCTCCAACATCAACTGCCTCATTTACTGTCGCTTTCTTTAGCATCAGCTGCAAGAACCTTCTTATCTCTTGTTGCCTGACAGGATGCAATTGGTCAAGTGTTCGTCCCCCAAGAAGTTCAGACATGCAAAGCTTCTTCATGAACTTCCAGTAAGGTCCATAGGGAGCAAAGGAGAAGTCTGCTGAGCCGTAGGTAAGGTAGTCAACAACAGCCATTTTGGGGCGATCAGAGAAAGAGCTTTCATGGGTCTTCAGGAACTCCCTTGCCATGTCCGGAGAAGAAGCCACAACACAAGGGACGGAACCGAGGAAGATGTGGATTAGGGGTCCGTAACGGGTGGAGAGTTTGTGCAGGGCTTGGTGAGCTATTGGGGCCAGCAGATGGAGGTGTCCGATGATTGGTAGTGCCATGGGGCTTGGTGGAAGACAAGCCCTGCTTCTGTTTCTGGTTAGTATTGCTCTGAACAGAGTCATGGAAATCAGCCATACTAGGAAAAGTGTAATGTAACCTTGGAAATCAGACATGTTTGCAGCTTTGCTTTCAATCAAAAGAAGCATCAGGTAAAGGAAGCAGTTTATTGCTAATAGACGGGACAATGGAAGTATATATCTAACAACAATGGCATACGTGTTTTTGAAAAGATGCTGCGGGAAAACGTTGTTTAAGGAACAATGCATGCAGTTCTACACATTAAATTGACAGAAATATTTCATTATTTGATGTTTGTTTAGGACAATGTCACAGATGACATTGAAGTCTTCGCCCATTTTACATTAAAGGACTAACTTGTAAGTATAATATTATGCACTAATATTAACCTTTTTTAGGCAAATTATTCCAATTTAACTAAAAGCTCTTGAGTCATGGCCTGAACTTTCCTTTCAGCCAGAAAAGTTCCGTTCAGTTCACGAAACTTTTTAATTCAGCAATTCTCATCTTTTTCTTTGTTAAACCTGCTCCGGATATAGATTTAGAATTTGGTGTCATTTTACTGTTTTTTTTTTAAAATAAAAAATAAAATAAAATTTCCCTACTTAAAATTTTATTTTGTTTGTCATCCAATCTTAATATTTGCTCCCCAAGCAGGAATGAAAGAACCCCTTTTTTTTTTTTTTTTACCTTGTCCTAACTTGTTCTGTTTGCAAATGGTTGCCCTTTTTTCTTGGTTTAAAGTGATTTACATCCATCCGAAAATTGATTAGGATTTATGAATTGTTCGAGTTTATAAAACACTAGCATTTGTCCTCTCATGCCCGGCCAGGCGTGTGACAATGGCCTCCTTGACCTCTAAGTTGTTAACGAGATGTCGCAAACGAAAATAACATCGGGCGGAATAAAAATTCAAATTTCATAGTCAGGAAAAATTAATTAATTAATTAAAGACCATCAAAAGTGGATTGATATTTAATATAAGTCTTCAAACATAATTCATCACATTATTTTAAGATAAAAATTAAATAAAAAAATAAAAATCAATTATATTTTATTTCGTTTTATAAACAAATAAAATTAAATGTAAAATAATTATTTTATTGTTTCATTATTCCCCACCTTATTACTTATTCTTACTAGCTTGCTCAATAAGTGTTACCGTATATTATTACTCTTATTTTTTATTCAGTTGAGTTGAGAATATTAACCGTGAAAGAATTTCCCCAGTTTCTTCCAATGCTTGATAATGCTAAACTGAAGATCTGCTTTATTTGTTTTTTTTTTTTTTTGGGGGTCTTCTAATTCCACCATTACAGTGTGGGCTAGTTGATCGAGTGAAGGTACCCAAGCCAATAGATCAACATAACATTATTGCCTCAAAAGATCGACTTGGTAAATGGTGAGTGGGATTGGACATAGTCATCTAACAATTTTATTTAACTTGAGAAACTTAATTGACATTTATTAAAATTATTGATCCATATTTCAAAACACTTGCAACATGAAATAACTCAAAATTCAATTAATGAAATAGAAATAATTTGTAATTAGAATAATATGAGACCAAAATTCAAAAGAAATAAAAATTAATTTATTTGAAACATGATGTATTGAAATTTAATTTATTTAAAATGTAATAAATCTAGGATTCGATGTCCTCAATATTCAATTTCCCAAAATCTAGTGAACTCGAAATTCAATGCATTAAAATTTGAAATCTAAATGATTCGGTATCTGAAATAAAATGACCTTAAATCCAACCTAAGCACCTTGTTGGCACCTTTACTCTGGCTCAAGGATTTTTTTTTTTTAGAGGGCAACATTAAATTATAATTAAAAATAATAAAAAATAAAAATAGAGGAAAAGGAAAAGGGAAAAAAAAATCTATATATTTCTTTAAACCTAATCGATCTGGGGTTTTCTTCTTCTTGCCTTTTTTTTTTTTTAAAAAAAAATATTTTAATTTGCCTCGATTCAAGAGAAGAAACAATAAAAAGATGTTATATAACAGCGCAATCAAAGGAAGACGAAGATGCCAAAGTTGCCAAATCCTACATTTTCTAAATAGCGAGCCACGTTCCGATGCAGATAACAAGTCACGGCCAAGTACAAGTCAAATAACACTGAGAAATGTGACACTGGATGCAGGATTCTTTTTGTCTTTTACCCCAAAAGGCACGCCAATCACAGCAATACGTTGGTGGGTTTTGGAGGGGGGTGGTATTAAGATAATCCAAGTTTTAGCATTAACGTATTAGCAATTGTGGTGGTTTGTTCATGAGCGTGTGTTCACTTCATGTGTATTTTACGTACATGGTCGGTTCATAGTTGAATGTGAAACATTGTTTTATGTGTTCAAGAAGAAAGTGGGCTTGAAGGTTTCTGCTGGCCTTTCTTGATTTAGTGCATGATCTTACCTGTTACAAATAAAATTATATTACTAGTTGCGTGCATGAGCAGTATCGAGGCTTGCTTGGCAGAAGGAAGCAGGATGCCGGGGAGTGTAGTGTCATATCTCTCCATATCCACCACGTTATAAAGAAACAAGATTTTGGCAATCTTCGTGTTTGAGCAAGAATAATGGCTACAATCATTCACAGCCAATACTATTTCTTCTTGTTCCTCGTGTGGTTGATTTCTTGTGTTCTTATCATTTTCAAGAGCCATAGCAAAACTGGCCTACCTGCTTTGATTCTGCAAAACCAAACATTGGTGGCCACCAGACACCTTTTGTTCTCTTGTTAAGAAGCTCATTTATTACTGCAACTAGGCCAAGGCACGATGGAGTCTCCGATTTGCTTCAGGCATCTGAAGATAGAACGGATCATCAATCTCAAATTTGGACAGCAAGCATCAGAAAAGCAGCAGCAGCAGCGTAATTTCTTTTGCTTTCTGAAGTTCATCTCTGTTCCCTTCCTTTGTAAGTGCTATGCACAGTAGTTAAACACTCACAATCACTTGGATTTTTGAATCTGGGTTGATCACAAGAATCCCATAACCAATTCTTTCAAATCTCAACCAATTCACAGGCATCCATTAGTTTTTCTTAGTCAAACTGTGGGTATGTTATGTGTTCAAGGACCTGTGTTCATTTTCCTGTTACTTCCAAGCTCTGGCTACTGAGGAGGAGGATGCTTGAACCAAAATAAAAAATGAAGCTATTGCGGTATTAGAAGTATCAACAACATTTTCCCCCCTCTATTGCTTTACTTTGTCTTCCATCGTTTTCAAGTTCATGCCAATGTTCTATCTTATTCTTACGTCGAAGATCGAGATTACGTAATCTTGTCCACAAATTCTGTTTCCAGTAAGAAGTATATGGCCGGCCATGAGTTAAACCACTAGTTTGGATGGTTGCTTTCAGAGAAATTTGAAATGCTAGGAAACAATCAATCAGGCTAAAAGTTCCTGAACTGTTCTAATGGCTTCTGTGCCCATACTAGTAAACATCATTTTTATTTTTATTTTTTCCTTCTTCTACTTTTGCGTTTGAGGCTACGTCGGAGAATCAAACTTGTGCTCACATGATAACAACCCTCGGTACCATTGAACCAAAGGCGTATTGGCAATAAACATGAAATTGGATAATAAGAACCCGTGAAATAAAGAAAAGAAAATAGCAAAAATATATTAATTTCTTCAAAAGAGCTCGAATAAATAAAAGTTCTTAATTGTGTTTGATTGTTTGAATGAAAAATCATGCTGCACCGTATATTTAGAGGTAGAGGAGTCTGATTTGAAAAAGAACAAAAAAAAAAAAAAAAGAAAACTCGCAATACGATTCTATAAATTATTCATATCAAATTACGAAAAATATCAAAAATCAAATATTAAATAACATGTTTGATGATAATCCACTGGCTAGAGAATTGTATCGTGGGAGAAATAATTGTTTAAATATTTAAACTTGGCGTTGGTATTTCTTCTTGAAAATCCTATGCTCTAGAAAATTCCCCTTTGTGCGTATGCTTATTTTGGGAGCTCACATCATAAATAAAGCTGTGGTAATCCTCATTCTAATCATCTCAAGATCAATACATATTAAGTCAACATTTTAACTCCCATCATCCAACAACATCAATACTCCATTCCTAAAATATTTTATGTGAACTTGTTTAAAAATGGATCCTAAAGAAACAACATTCCATAAAAACAGTAACAGAATCTATGTTGGAATCAGGATGACATGCAGCAGCCACCTTTGTTTCCTGCATTCTGCTCTTGGCCGGGAACTATGATACTAGTTCCCTTAAGAAGGCCTGAGCTCCCGCTGGCATCCATCTCATTATTTGCAGCTAGAGATTTCTTGCTGATTATCCTGTATATCTCTGATAGCACAGTTAAGAATGCAGTTTCAACGTTGGTGGCCTCAAGTGCTGATGTCTCCATGAAGAAGAGGTTCTCTCTCTGAGCAAACTCCTGGGCGTCTTCTTGAGGCACTGCTCGAAGACTCCCCAAGTCGCATTTATTGCCAATCAGCATGATGACGATGTTCTTATCAGCATGCCCCCTCAGTTCCTCTAGCCACCTTGCCATGTGGTCGAATGACTGACGCTTAGTCATGTCGTAGACTAACATTGCACCTACCGCTCCCCGGTAGTATGCACTTGTCACTGCCCTGTACCTGAGAAAAGAAAACAGAAAGTAAGTGTGGGGAATAAGAAACCAAAACTAAAAACACTTTGTCCAGATAGCCATGGATTAGCAACAGGAAGTTGCACATAATTAGCAACCTCTTGATGCCAGGGTTAGCACTTAGCAGATCTCAATTTGTTGCTCAACATTGAAAATATGGCCGAAATATATAAAATCTAATTTTATTAGAAAGAGTTATCAGCGTCTCAACAAGAAGTCAATCCGCTTGACCTATTTTGGAAATGAAACGCAATTTTCCAGAATATCATTTGCTGCATCTTCATGTTTAATATTGAGAACAGTGAGGATATAATGTTCCCCTTAGTTCCTTGTGTCACAGGGCTTCAGTTTTGATTCAGATTGACAAAGAGAGAGTTTCACAATGTGTTAGAAATAGGTATGTGAACATCTTCCTTGTAAGAAAATCGCCACAGGACTTTACAAGGGAATACAATGATATAAACTAATTGCAGAAATCTCATTCTATTAAATCCACTTTCTTATCCTGTGTTCAAGAAGAAGAGCTTTCAAAGCCACGATAGATTTTGTTACGAGGCATCTAATTATCATTTCTTTTGGAAGAAATCTCTATAAGGGTCTTAAGCGAAAATGATAGGAGCAAACGTTTATTGAACATAGTGTTCAATAATTCCATAAACTTCACTTTCATGTTCTATCTCGGTCTAAATCTTCCCTGTTATTCCTCTTCTTTTCCTCCCAGAGAAATTCCTAAAAGAAAAAGTAAAATAAAGACAAAAGGATAATCACTCATATTCTCATTTTCCCACCAATTACTAAGCAACTACTTGCTTTGTTTATTGACAGGAACAAATGTTAAGATATGGAGGCCCCCAATTACAACGCCTTATTTTACCATCATGTAAAATCTGAAAAAGGTCAGAGAGCCCTGATACATGACAATGGAGGCTTTGAATCCATGTTAAGGCCTTTCGATGAACTTAGGCATGCATGTTAGATCCATCATAATAACCAAATTCATAGCTATTTTTGTAAATCCCATAAAAGAAACAACCAATAAAAAAAGAAGCATGTATTCTTCCTGGAATATATCAACATTCATCCCATGTTCTGCCAAATTGTGCCTACCTCAGAAAAGCATTTCTTTTATCGTTGAAGCATGTATTCTTCATGCAAGTTGATATAACAAGCTAAAACACAGCCATCCCCTGAATGTTATCAAAAGTCATCCTCTTTTATTTATTAAGTCATCCTCTTTTATTTATTTATTTATTATCCTCCCCTCTTATTATACTCGCTAACGTAACTTTTTAACCTATGAGAAGCCTCTACATAACACTATTATCATGTTAGTTATCGAAAATCAAACCGTTAAGAACAATCATTATAGTACAGATTACCAGCCGTTCTATATGTTAAAACGTTGTTCTCCAATCTAATGCTGATGAGCATGTTGCATATTACAAAAATTCAAATATAAAAGGACAGAACAAGAGAAGAGAGAGAGTGAAAATGCAAACCTTTCCTGGCCAGCAGTGTCCCAAATCTGTGCTTTAACCGTCTTGTGATCAACGGAGAGAGTTTTGGTTTGGAATTCGACACCAATAGTGGCCTTAGAATCGACACTGAATTCATTCCTGGCGAACCGTGCCAGCAGCTGAGATTTCCCCACAGCTGAATCTCCAATCAAAACAATCTTGAAAACATAATCAATCTTTTGGCTGAAATCTACATAATTCGACATTCTCTCCCAGAAACGAAATCCCACCACCAAAAAATATCCCCCACTTCAAATCCGCAGATCTTAACATAGAAAAAATATATATAAAAAAATACAGAGATTGCTTCAAGATCTAAAATTGTTGGTCATGCGTTGTAATGCATGAGAGACAGGCTTATCTACGAAAGAAGATTTTGATTTAATATGGAAAATAGAACATGGGTTTGCATCAGGATACAATGAGGACCCAAAAACTAAAATTAAAAATAAATGGAAAAAGGGAAATTGGAGAGTAGGGTTAGGGTTAGAATTCCAAGGAGAATGAGATCGAGAAATTGCTGGGCATGGTGATAGCGGTGAGATTCTGCTTCTGCTTTTTGGAAGGTTTGTTTTTGCCAGAGTGCTCTCTAGTGTTCCAAGGTGCAAAAAATAGAACAGAGAGCGAGAGAGAGGGGGAGGAGGGACGAGACCAACGGCCAGTGCGGGGCCCATTAACGGTTTGTTATGGTGATTAACCCGTTGGTTAAAACCTTTTTTTTTTTTTTCTTCGTTAATAACTTTCAATTAGTTTAGCCCATCCGATAAGAGACACACCCCATTTATGATTAATATTTATTATTATTATTATTATTGATAATTTTGGAGACAATATACAATAGTAAGTGCTAACGATATTTTAATTATTTAATTTATATCTTAATTTTTATTTAATAATTTAAATTTTAGGTGAAACATTTTTTAAACATCTTATTAAAATTTTTATGATTAAATAATTATTTAATTTTTAATTAATTATAAATTTATGTTTTTTTATGTTTGAAGTTTAAGTGAGTTTAATTTATTTATATTTTTAAATATAATATATAATTTAATATTTAATGCTATTTAATAATTTAATTTTTTTAAATAAAAAAATGATTTATTGACAATATTTTAAGAGTGTCGAGGATATTTTTTACAGAGGGAGAGAGACTACGTCGCAATGTCACAATTAGCCTGCTGTAGGCGTGTATTAGGATGGACAAAAGGAATAGTTGCTCCGTTAAAGGTGAAAAAAAAATAAAAAATAAAAAATTCAATACATATATTCTTTATTTTATTTTATTTTTTTAAAAAAAAACTCTACTTTTTAATTTCCATATGCCTCATTTTAATACATGTATTCTAATAGGAAATTTGAGTTTAAAATAATATAAAAGGTTAGTTTGATTATTTTTAATTTCTACAAAATTTCAGGATTAAGAATTCATGACTCCGGATAGTTCAAGTTTGAGCATCAAGCTTCCAGGCACCATGAAAAATTCGCCATCTACTAGTTAAACGATTTCAGTAGACATTTGTTTCGTCCAATGGTTGACTTGAGATACTACTAAAGGCTAGCTGCCTTCTTGCATAAATTGGTTGAGTTAAAATTTCAAAGATTGGTAGAATGTTTAAAACCAAATTAATGTAAAAATTAAACCAATCAAATTGTTGTTTGCAATTGTAAGTTAGTTTGATTGATTTATTGATTTAAATCATGTTTTATAAGAAAAAAATAAATAAATTTTCAAAGACTTTAATAGTAAAATTATTGCATAAACAACATGAATAAAATTCTATTTTAAGTAAATTATTGAGAAAAAAACAAACAAATTATATTTAAACACAGATATAAATAGTTTGAAATTATAAATTTAAATGAAATGGTTAAACATTTTCAAGTAGTTCGTATTTTTATAAAATATAATTTTGGGATTGAGTATTATGATTTTGATTATTTTTAAATTTTTAAAATTACAATCAAATCAAATCATTAAAATACAATTTGTTTAAATTACAAATTATAACTAACCTAATTGATATAAGGATGAAACGATTTCATGTACACCCTCCTCACCAGTCGCTTTTGGATATGACAAATAGCCGAGGACAAACTTACTATAAAATAGAGATTGATCATGTTGTTGAATGGTTGACGGTTTAATAAGTTCCCAAAGAATCAAACAGACATATGCAACAAAATGCTTGAATTTGGAAGGTAAATAAGATTGTGTTTGATATTATAGTTATGGTTTAGAATTTAATCAAATAAAATTTTATTAATATTTAATAAATTTTATAATTAACGATCGATGGTCATTTGTTTCAAAACCATAATGTTTTGACACAGTGTTGAAATTTAATAAGCTGACACAATTTAATAAAATTTTTAAATAAAAATGCTCCTTATTAGGTAAAATAACTATAATTTTAACTATACATAATCCAATGTCACTAAAAAAAAAAAAATTAGAAGTATAAATTTACCAACCACTGGGCATTGACGTCAATCTGTGGTGTGGATCGCACAAAATAAATGAATATTAGATATCCCTATAGGTGGGAGCAATGCGGTTCCCATTGGAATTTCAAAACCAGCACACAGAAGGATTACCAAACTACTGTTGCAATTTAATGGTGTCGTTTGAACGTATATGTAGCAGGTGGATAAAGTTCATTTAAATGAGAAAAATGACAAAGGCCACCGCACACAGAAAGATGGCCGCAATTAGGATTTTGTAGTATTTTAACTTGACAGACTAGAAATGCATATCTTTAGACAGCCAATGCCTCTGGACAATTTAGGAATGAATCAGGGTCGATTCTATCCGAGCATTATTTATAAGTTCAAATTTGAATTTCCTCATTGAAATCTGTCGAAATAAATCATGAAGAGGTTGATCTGAATTTGACAATACTCAAACTGCACAACACCCTTTTTTTTTTCTTGTTAAAAAAAAAATAAAATTATAAATTGCAAGTGATGAGAACTTTACATTACAGGGAACAAAAGCGCCTACATTACAAAACATCCTTATCTCTTTATTGAAGGTACTGTACTGTAACCTGAAACCTTTGTTAGCTTCAGGATCTGAAATATTCTGATGGAAATTCTGCCAGCTTGACTACTACTGTAAATACAGAGAAAGTGACTACTACCTCCTGATACCCATTGATCATTACCCAGAGAAGAGAAACAAAAGTATAGGTTTTTCCTTTTATTTCCTGTGTAGAAGCACATGTCAAGCGATTTGGTTTCGCGCCGGCCTCGGGTCACTCGAACACTTGCAGTTCGCCCGATTATCGCTCAGGTTCTGCCAAAAAAAAAAAAGAAAAAAAAGGCATAGGCTTGTGAATTGAAGATGAAAAGGTTATGAGGGATAATTGCAAGGGGTGGTTAGTTCTCTCCTCCACCAATACCTTGTATTGCTTCTGAAGGTCTTTGATGTATTCAACTGCCAAATCTAACATGTCCGCTGTGTTTGTTTGCTGCCAAGAAGAAGGAAGAAGAAGAATAGACATGAATCTCTTCAGGAAAATAACCTGCAGATTAGTATATTTACTGAGGGGAGGAGGGTCTTTACCTTGTCCATGTTGGGGACAAGCTCTTGTAGTTTCCTCATTTTTTCACTGATCCGGGTTCTTCTCATCTGAAATTGTTCACGATACGTTATGATCTTGAATTCAAAAGATCAACTAATTTTGGAGAAAGATATTTTACGATGAACTTTTGAAGATTTTCTCTGGCCGAGCAGGTGCCATCACTTGTCACGAAGGTATCATAGAATGATGGTTGCTTCATCTGTAGATAATAGTTTTAAAGCTATGCAAGTAAATGAAGTGTGACACAGCTAGATCAAACTTACTCTTTCTGCAATACTTCGAGGATGAGTTGCGCAACCACGCTTTGCTCTAATTTTACAAGGAACAGAATCTTGGAAATTGAGGAATTTTTCTGCAGCAGACATCTCTGCTGTAGTCTTTGGTAAACTCGTGTCGTGGGACAACAATGGTACATGATTTCCAGGCTCTCCAGTCTAAATTTGAACAGATTAGCTATTTAAACTCACAATGAATGTGCAGAACTTTACTCTCAATAAACAAAGTAAATACCTGAGAGTTTGGAAATGGCTTTCCACTACCGTTTTGATCCCTTTGCATGCCACTGAAATTACCTACAAAATGTGAATCACGCCAAGAACTGTATGGGAATCCGGGGATGCTATAAAATGGATTGTCACAATTGTTGTTTCCAGCCCTTCCACTGTCAGGGCCTCCTGCCCCAATGCTTTCACTCCCAATTTCAGAAATCTTTGACAGCATGCCTAAGGAAGAAGGCACTCTTGGTGAGAAGCTTAGTTGGCTCTTCAATCTTGGACTTCCTTCTCCATTACTACCATTGCTCGCTGCATAGTTTCCCAAAACTTTCATTGTGGCATAGCCTGCAATTTGCTGAGAGATGTTCAGTGATTTCTTCTATCTTCTAATCATTATAAAGCTTCTTTCCTTGAAATGTATCTCTCCGTTTAAGAGAATCTCAAATTAGATGTTACAAAGAAAAGAAATCGAAGCATTCCTATTTGTCGCATATCAAATGGATGTCAAAAAGGAAATGATGTAAGAATTACCTAAACCGGGCCAAAGCCAGAATAAATTTTCCCCTTTTCTCAAAGAAAAAGACATTTGCAACCATTCATGAAGCCAAAAAGGGTACTTTAACTGGAAACTTTACCAGCATTACCACTAAAATTAATCACTAATGTTCAACCCATGATTGAACCACACTCGCATCATTGCATCAATAGAAAATTCTTTCATAATTTCAACCTTGGTTCTAATTATAGAAAAACAGCTTAAAAATCTTGTTACTTTTGCTCCCATTCTACTAGAGTCTCGGATCCTTGGGCCAAGTGTCTAGTAGTTCTCAAAAAAAAAAAAAAGAGGGAAAAATGAAGCCAATTCTAGTATATCCCATTACATTTTTTTAAAACAAAACAACACAAAACTTACAACCATACAAGAAGTATAAAAAGAATACGGAGAGAGAAGCAAAATTTGCTCAATGGCATTCATTCAGAGATGAGAGCAAGAAAAGTACCATTTTGAATGTTGAGGTTCCCAAAAAGTCCAGCATGTGAGCTATTCTGCCTGGCAATACTTGAGCCAACCCCTTTCACATCTTCATGTTGGTTCGCCGCCATTGAACCGACCAAACCGAATGAGCCCTCCATGGCTGAAGAGCTCGTAGCTGAATTCTGCCTTGGATAATGCAGACGCAAGGCCGAGTAATTCTGTGGTGAATTCACATAATTAACAGCAGCTGTTTCTCCACCTCTTGCCGCGGATTTACTCTCAAACTCCTGGAAATTCAGAACAGAATCAATGCTGACTCCATTATAGTTGAAATTTGGGAAAAGTGAGCTCGGAGCTGAGCGAAACCGCAATAAACCAGAACTGGGTTGGTCGTTTTGGTGTTGAAAATTGTGACTACTGCTCGAATCCATGATTATAGGCCAAGAACATCTCTGTTTCAGCCGTGTTCTTTACACCGCTTCTCTCTGTTTCTTCCGTAAAACTGTAGGCTTACTTTAAGAGATTTGATACCAGAGAAAAATTCAACATACCTTAATATTCCTGGAAAAAATTCCGAGAATATTTTTGCTAGCACTTTCTCGAGAACATCTTTTCCTGCTTATTTTTCAAGCAGAGCAAGATAAGATCTTGAAGAGTAAGCAACCAAAGCAAGGGAAGAAAAAAAGAAAAAAAAAAAAACTTCAAGGCTTTTCTGAGGGTCAACAAGCACATATAGCTTAAAGTGAAACATAGAGTCCATCTAGATGATTGCCCATCCAAACCGTAAATAAATGGAATATCAAAGCTTTTAAACTATACACAGATTGACACAAGGTTGAAAAGGGAGGTGATTTAGTGAAAGCAGCGTAGAGGACCAATATGAGCCTCAGATTTGGTTTTCAAAGCACTGAAAGCCAAGAAGATCTTGGGCTCATAGGAGAGAGAGAGAGAGAGAGAGAGAGAGAGAAAGCGATGTGTTGGTGATGGCAGGCAGAGAAACAGAGAGAAGAAGAAGGAAGACAAAAGGACGCGAAAATATTCTTATATTTTCTTCTTTCTTTTGGGGTGCAACACCGCAAGATTATGCAACCAGTGTCAAAAGTACAGAGTACAACCCAAACCAAAAAAAAAAAAAAAAACCACAAAATGTCAAAAGTACAGAAGGGAATCCAACGGGGCTGGGTCTCCCCCATCTTTGTTTGTGCCTCTGTGTTTTTTTTTTTTTTTTCACTTGCTTAGGCCAAACGCCCTCGTTAACTTCAAAATTTTCTTGGGTAAGGATTAGGGGAGGAAATTGTCAATGGAAGAGCCTGAACTCGAGTACAAGTTCTTTGGGCAGATTCCAGGATAAGAATAAGAAGTGTAATTGGCGTAAATATCACCAAGGTGATTTAGTTATCATTAAAACAAAGAAAAAAATAAAAAATAATATATATATATATATATACACAATAAATAAATAAAAAAATCAATTATATTTCATTTGATCCTTCAAATAAATAAATTTAATTATAAAAAAAATTCTTTTAAAACACAAGTTTTAATGATTATAACAATTCTACAAGTTTACATGTTTTTATTAACTAACATAATATTTTGTTATGATTTGATGAATTTAATCTGTCTAATTTAGATAGTTTAATTTTACATCTTTTAAAACACTTACCTAATTATATTTAAGTAAATTAGATTTTATATTTTATATATTTACGTTCTCTTACAAACATGAATAGTATACGAAAGATATGGAAGACGCAATATTCCTTATCATGTAGGAATCTGCCAAGATGGACAGTGACTTGGAATCGGGTTTTAAGACTATTCGATCCTAACTCAAAAGGACTGCATTTGACGTACGAATCGATTTGAAAGAAATCTACTTTACATTTGATGTTGCTTCCTTTTTTTTTTTGTTGCCCGCTTCAAGAAAATTTTTGACGCAGCAGGAACAAGAATAATATAGTTTTCTCGTTACTTATTTATTAAATATTTATAATTCTTATTATCAATTATAATTATATATCAATTGACTAAATTTTGTTTCGGGAGACATGGAGAAAATTAAAATTTTATCTCCCACATTGTATTATATATATATATATAAGAGTATGACTGTGCACTTGAATTATTTATTATATTATTTATAAATAATAATAATAACAATAATAATAATAATAATAATAATAATAATAATAATAATAATAATAATAATAATAATAATAATAATAATAATAATAATAATAATAATAATAATAATGTGATGTGTTAATCCTTTTAAATTTATTTTTTTTTTGTGTCAAACGAATATTTTAATATTGAATTGAATGATATAATTAATTACAAGTGGGAGGTGAGGTATGTGTACGTATTTTGCAATCTCAAAAAACAAAGTTATTGCATTGTAGGCGTCATCACCCTATAAACAACAAATAAAATTTATGTAATCGAGTTAATGATATGTATGATACATAGCATTTCAATGATTTGGATTTGAAAATTTCAACCCAACCAAGTGATGTTATAAGCACGAAGGCTAATGTAAGCAATAGGTAGGTAGGCTAATCGATTACAAATACAACGCAAAACGGCAAAAGTTTACTGAAGACTGAAAATACACTGGTTATTCCTCAAATATAGGTTTGTTTTCCTCTGGGAATGTATGTGCATGAAACATTTTTTTTCAATGAACGAAAGACAAAATGGAAAATAATTTCAGCAAAAATAGATTAAAATTAAAAAAAATAATAATATTAAACCAAAAGGTGTGTTATCTCAAATTTGAGAAGGGTGTGGGACGAATAATGTCGACTGAGTCAATTCTTGGGAATTGCGTACACTCTTTAGGATAAGGCATCCAACGCATATCATTGTTATTGAATGTTTTTTTTTTTTTTATAAAAAAAAGACCCAATAAAAATGCTAGTTATTCTTTCTTTGAATTATCTATTAATATTTTGATTTATGTTTTTTTTAAAAAAAAAAACTTACTGCTTAGAGCAATAATTATTGCAAAAAAAAAAGGTTAAACTTAGATCAAAAGTAAAATTATATAATAAATTACTATTAAATTCTCATACTCACGTGTAATGAATTTATTACATAAATAAAGATTTCTTTTTCCATACGAGTTCCATGCAAATGATATGTCATCGTTTTGATCCTTAATGGGGGTATATTTTAATTTTTATTATTAATTATAATTATATATTAAATAATTATAAATAATAATTAACAATTATATAATATTATAAATACTACGACATCGGCATATTTAATTATGTACGTTAGATAGACAAGCAAGGCAAGCAAACACCGAGGAAGAAGATGGTCAAGAAGAACAAAACGTATCATTGTACAGTTATATTTGTGGGGATATAAAATAATTACGTGAAAGTATCTAAATAATTTTTTATTTTAAAATTTATTCATTTATAATAATAAACAGTATAATTAATTTATATATATATTTGTAATTATTATTTGTTTATTAGGAATTTTAACTATTATTATTTTATTTTATTTTATAAGATGGAATCGGACAGTTGAACGGCTGGATTGACGTCACCGTGGGCATCAGATTCATCAATTCAATGCCATGGGCGATGGGCCGCATCCGGTTCTCAAACGTCCCTTTCGCATTTCCCTCTTTGGATAGAGAGAGGCGATTAAACATGGAAAGGGATCCCCACCATCCCCCGCGAGCGCCGTCTTTTTCCTCCGTTTCTGCCATTTCCTTTATCCTTATTTACCAAGTTGCCATCGAATTATGAAGTTACGTAATTTACGATAGTACATTGCACTCTTCCCATTTTCTTCGTTAGGATATGAAAAAAAAAACAAAAAAACAGCAAGTTATGAATTTTGTTTTTTTTTTTTCAATATCTAAAAAGAACAACAATTTATTCCCACTTTAGTTAAGCATATAATTTTGAATAAAATGATTCTTTTCAACAAAAAAATAATAATAAAATGTTTTGAATGAAAAGAAAATTATTTATTTTTTAAAATGTAAATATTTTTTGTAACTTAATTATTTTTATCAGAATCAAATCAAATCTTTATATTAGTACCATCATTATTTTTTTGACCATTAATTTTATTTGTGTAAATATTATTATTGCATCTCATGTCTTGCACCTAATTATATATATATATATATATAAAAAGCGAGAGGTTAATATTGCTTAAACTATTGTGGAATCTAACCTAATCCAAGTATTAAAATCTTAATTACCTCGTCATCCTCCCATGTTCCTGTGGTCCCTCCTTTACTTGCCCGTGGTGCCTGTGACGGTGTGTGATACAATTTTTTCTTTTTTCTTTTTTTCAGAAAAGTAACAAAAAAGAAAAAGAGTGAGCAGTAAACTAACTAACGAAGGCAATTAAAAAACGAGTAGGATGGTGAGAGATAACAGGATGATGCTTCTCACATTCAGGGCCCCATTCAAGTAGGTGGTATTTGTGTGGAGGGAAACAAGTACATGTGAGATAGCATTTGCTTCTCTCTCTCTCTCTCTCTCTCTAAAGTAAAGGAAGGCCTTAGGCGATCCAACAAAGGCAAGAAATTTAGATCTAAGATGAATATACATTTATAATAATTTTTAATTATAATTATAAAAAACATGTTAATTGTGATTGATAATTATGAATGATTAGTGTTTGTAAATGAGACGTATCAATTTGATATAATGCATGTGTTTACTGTCCCATAACATGCGAAAAGATGCAAATATATTCAAATAACTTACTAAGAAAAAAGATTACTTGTGAAATTTGAAATTCACCAACAACATTTTGTTATATTCAAGAGCTCCCTCCCTCTTACAGGTTTTTTTTTTTCATTTCTTTTTGGGTGTTGGGTGGGCCAAGAGAAGTTGAGTTAAATTAATTGCAGCTAAAATTTAGTTAAAGAAAACAAACATTTTCCTAACTGCTGCTAGGAACAAGCAGTTCACTCCGGTTTGACTCGAGCCTGATGTGTCTCAAGTGCGACAGGCTTTTGTTTTGTTCATGTAGACTAGACTCTAAGAAACAAAGAAAGAAGAAATGAGCTAAACATAGGACAAGAGAGACTGTGTTTTAAGCAGGAGACTATACTAATCACATTGGCCTTTTTTTTTTGCGCTTTTTCTGGGTATCTTCTTCTTGTTTGTTTGTTTTTTTTTTAACACATGAAAATGAAGGAATCAATTAAAAGGAGTACATTAAACATGGGCTACCACTTAAGCCTACCAATAATTCATATTTTAATTTGTAACATGTTCTTCCTTTAAACTGTCCAACTTATTTATACGCTCTGTCATTTTGAAGCCATTAATCCTGACTGGACACGTACAATTGTACAGAACGATTCTGCTAACATTTCTGACTTCTAACGCTGCGATGGTTTTCAACCCAGTAACTGTAATGTTTCCTTGACTCTTCTGCTGACCCCCTATGACTCTTTGAATAACGTTGCAGGCAGTACTCCAATGTAACCCGTTATGTTTGGCCAGTGACACGGTAGATCGTTCAAGTCTAGGTGCCTCCTAATTTCCTCACGAGGACTTGATTACCTCACTTATGGAGAGGAATAACAGGTGCTCTCTTACCACTTTTTCTGCCATTCTATCCACCAAACAACAATATTTTATTCTATTCTGTCATATTTTTTCCCCCAGAGAATTTTGATTGTAACATAGACTTGCTTACTGAGAGACGTATGGCCACATATAGTGGGCTGGCACTGGCGGACCTTAAGTTTCTGTGATGCTTGATATGATAGAGCAGTTTAGTCAAGGGCCCTTTATCAAAATATAAACGGCCTGCAGATAAAAGTGTTATTTATTGGTCCAAAGTCCAAATCTTTGACATCATTGGCAAAGTAACGTTCAGAACGAAGCTATATTTGTTCCTACATCGCAACAATGGGTTAACCCAGGTGTCTTAGCCCAAGCATATATTCAAACCTAGCTGCACTAGCCCGTCAAGGCATAATTTTGGCTGAAATCGGATTTTTTTGGATCTTATTCCCAGTATTACTGGACTTTCCATAAATAAATTTTCGGGAGCTTTCTACACACCTTAGATGGTATAACTATGTATACATTAATGTCATCCAAGAGAGGCGAGTGAGATGAGTAATTATAAATGGTTTTATGGAATCAAATTTCAGATTGTGTTGAATTTTCCTTTCCCATTCTAAGCATTGAAAACTAGTCGAAGGTCAGTTATCAGGGCAAGGAAGACGGAAGTAATCTTTGCAGGAAGCCACAGCCTTCGTCACTTCTCTACAGGTTATGGCTAGGTGAGCATTGTAGAAAACAGTGGAGTAAAAAGTAAGAGATGAGATTGCAAGATGGTTAACGGCTTCATGTTTGAACCTAGAGAGTTGCGAGAAGTGAGAAATTCAACTTTGACTCAATCTGTTAGCCATACAATGAAAAGGTGTGGAAGGGTAGGAGGAATAGGGACGGTTAATTATGCAGAACTGTGGGCCTTTGGGTGGGTTTAGCTTTTCTTTGTTTTTTGGGTTTTCAACTGTTCAGACTCTCATGAGTCTCATCTGATCCAACCGGATATATGGAAACTAGATCACGGGAAGAACACTTCTGCCAGATACTTGAGACCTAGACTTGGGGTGCCTGTTAATTTTATTCTTAAAAACCATGACTATAATATATATATATATTTATTTATTTATTTTCTTTTTCATTTTAGAGTAATACTATAAGATAAGTAGGTAAATAAAAAATATATATATTGTTTTATTTTAATCAAATCAACAAACTTATAATTTTTCTCGAAAATGAAATTTGAGAAAAAATAAAATATATCAGATTTAAACATAAAATATTTTATTTGAGTAACTATTCAAACAAATTTTTAATACTATTCAAATTCATAATTTTTTTATATAATTTAACTAATAAATTACTCAAAAATTTTAAAAAAATAAAAAAAATCATATTTAAATAAAAAAAATTCTGATTTGAGAACTAATTAAATAATTATAATTTCATTCAAATTTAAAGTTTTCTTTTTGTAAATTTCTCAATTTAATTAATAAATTACTCAAAATTTTTAAAAAATAAATTATGTTTAAATAAAAAATATTTGATCGGAGTAATTATTTAAATAAATCATATTATTATTTAAAATTTGAGTTTGTTTTATCTAATTTATACCATTTAAATAACAAGTAACTCAAAATTTAAGAAATAATAAATAAAAGGTACACCCAATTTGAATAATTATTTACAATGTATAAATTAATTTAACTTTCTTTTTAGCAAAGCTAAATTACAAATCCTCTCATTTTAATATTTAATATCACTCTCTGAGCATGTGTGTACCTATATACTAACTAGTTTGATGCACTACATAAACCATTAACCCGATTTATCTAAGGATCATCATTGAGTGAACATAAGTTATTCATCCCAAAATTTGTTTAGGTTGAACACATACTTTTATCATCAATTGTGCGTGATTTTTGATTAGTCATTTGGGTCGACAACTTCCGTTGACAATTAACACAGCTTGACCTTTTCTTTTTGAGTGTATGTTTGAAAAATCGAGTTCCCATTTCATAGCTACGACTAACTTGGTAGAATTGCTGTGTGTTCAGCACCACCAGGAAGAAATGTGAGTGGATAATTAAGCAGCAGCAGCAGCAGCAAGAAGAAATAAAGTCAAATAGGAATGCAGTAGAAGTTATCATTTTAAGGACTGAGAGCCCGGTTGGTAGCTTTTTGGTGAATTTTCTTTGTGCCTAAATGGACTGAAGGACTTGATTGCATGTCAATTGCATATTCATAATATAAAGACCAATAGGAATGCAGTAGACATTATCATTTTAATCTTCGAATTTGTATTGGAATTTTAATTTTTTTTATTTGTTTAGAACTTTCAGACTTTTTTTTTCTAAGAATTTTTTATTTTTTAAAAATTTTCATATATATATATATATATATATAATTTTGAATTTACAAGAGAATTTTGATATTATAAGTCGGATTGTCCCCTTCATTACATCTATAAAATTTGTGGGCATATGAGTGATTCGATAAATTTGATGTCGGATACGTTTATTGTTGGTCGTCTACACAATATTTTGCCTTTATTCTTATCTTTATAAATAAGTTTTTTTTTAATACAATTCTATATCTTTCAAATTACAATAATCTTACTATTATATAAAAATTTACCTTATGAATAGTAATCCTTCTCTTCATCATATGCGTCACTAAAAGAAGGATTATTCATAAGTCATCGACATTACACAAAATAATAATAATAATAATAATAATAACCAAGGCAAGAAAGTTGACACCCACGTTTTATTTTTACTGACTGAACTATGATGTTCAGTCATTTGACTACTGCACTATTAATCTATAAAGGGACAACGGAGTGGATGTTTCTACTTGGCCACATGGCTTCGGTGACATATACAAATTACTAGTTCAGTGCATTTCAGGAGGAGGGACCTTCTTTGGTTCAATTTGGATCTCCAGTCCCTTGTGGAAATTTGGCATTGGCTCTCTAGAGAAAGAGAGGTCAGTGCTACAGAGCTTCCAGGTGAAATGGGTTACCAGGTAATGTATTGCAACCAGGGTTTCAATTCTAGTAAATTCATTGCCTGGGCACATTCGTGGTCCTGCCCCAAATGGCACCAATGTGAATGGTGGGGCCGATGTCTTCTCCAGACGCCTGGGATCAAGCTTTGTTGGATCAGGAAAATTGTTGGCATCCATGTGTGTCGAGGTTGAAGAAATCATTATCTAGTGCACAAGTCAAAAGACAGTTTAGAGAAATACTAGGATTATAATGTTGAAATTTTTAATCATACTTTAAATATACTAACATAAAATGAAACCAATAATCTTTAACTATTATATAATTTATTACATATATTTAATTCATTCTAATTTTTATTATTATTCTTACATAATAATTGCCATGCTAGTTAGAGAACAATAACAATAGAACTACTAATATCCTTAATAATGTTCTACAGGTTATTAGGCGATGAGTTAACATATACTTACTACAACTGTGGAAGGCCAGTGCAATGGGAGCGGACTTTATACTTAATAAAAATATCTTATGAGGCATGGGGACGGGGAATTTATTGCATGCTCAGGATTTGTGTGGCCTTGGATTGTATTCAATTGGCTACCTACTTTTGAAATTTCAAAATATGTTGAAAATGTGGATAAAAACGCAAGAGATTTTCTCACCTGCCAGCCTTTGGGGATATGGTACCCTTCATACTCAAAATCTTGAACCACCCTTCTAAAGTTAAAGAAAGAAGGAGGATAGATCCTTAGAGTCTCCATAGCCACACCCCATGTATATTTCATCTTTGTAAGATCATCCCATGTCAAGAGTTCACCCAAGGCCTTACTCTTAGCTATCTCCTCTTGCTCTGCAATCGCAAATAGTGATGACAATTGAGGATGGGGGGAAAAAATAAAAAAATCTATAATATATGTAAGTGTTGTCAAATTAGAAATCTACTTAACCCCTCAATTTATAATATAAAAGACATCTCTTTACAATTTTTTTTCTTTTTTTTCGTACAAACCTTGAACGACACCAGCATAAACGGATGGTTCAATGGCTAACATTCTAATCATGAGAGCGAGGAGGGCGGAGGAAGTATCATGTCCTCCGATCAACATTGTGATGACATTATCGACGATTTCCTCGTCAGATAATAAGGCAGAATTGTCTTCATTCCGGAGACTTAGCAAGCTTGTGATCAAGTCTTTCTGAGGAAAAGCATTGTGGTGCTCTAGTTCTTCCCTTTTCTCACTCATAAGATCCAGGAGCATGGTTCTAATTTTTGCCCTTGCTTTGATACTACGGTTGAAGCGAGTGAAAGGCAAGTTGATTGGTATTGCTATGGTCCCATTCAGAAGTTGGTACACAAGATTTGCCAGTCTCTCCCTTCTTGCTCCTTGCTCGATTCCAACAATAAGCGTGGACATAATGTTGAAGGTAAGAACCTTCATCAATGGCAAAACCTACATTGAAAATATGCGTGATATAAGATTTGAAAATAATAATAATAAAATATTCCCGGAGCTTTGATATTTGTAAATTTGACAGCTATGACAGTATGAGGTAATTCTTTTTTTTTTCTTTCTTTCTTTTGAATAAGAATGGGAAAATATTCTTTTATCTCACAAATCTTCACATTCTATTTAATTAATTCGAGTATGAGGCATATGATTTATAGATTCAATTAAGTTTTTAATTATTGAGACAGCCTCTCAAATTAGTATGTGGGTATAATTTAATGACTTAAAAAATGAAGCTGATAATTTTTAGAAAAAAATAATACTTTAAGTTTAAATTAGTTTCTCTTAATTATAATTATTAATTATTTTTTATTAACACAATATATAATCAAACTGAACAATCAGTTTAATAATATCATTTTATTCAATGTTGGGGAAAACATATCAAAAAAGAGTGAATGCCCATGATACGTTAATAATGGAGTTTAAACTTGTTTTTCTTTTATTCTTCTAATAAAAATTAAACATATCAAATAGTTTCTTAGTCATGAAAAATAAAATTTTTAATTGAACGGATAAAGAAAATATATATAAAAAAAATCTACAAGTTAAGGACTTTTGGCATAATATTAATAAATTATAAACATATAAAATGTAAAAACTTCTGTCTGATTTGTAATTACTAGAAACAGATTAAAGACTTACCGAAACCTTTTGGTGGCCATGCCAGTGCAACCCAAAATGATGTCTAGTCTCTTCATCCATCTTCCCCACATATTGCTTTAGCACGTCAGGCTTTAAATATGACGAAAATGCTCCCCTCACACGCTTGTGCTCATGACCAATCAACTCCAAGATATTTTTTTCTCCAAGAATCTGTTTAAATGTTTCTGGGTACTGGTTAGAAATTACGTTGGTGTCACCGGTGAAGATTAACTTATTTGCAGCCTGCCCTTGAATGAACACTGTTTTGTGCCCAGCAAAGCTCAGTTTTGAGATAGGTCCATATTTTTTTGTTCTGTTTCTGAGCCATTCTTCCGCATTGTTCCTGTGCATGGCATTCTGGATGGCGAGTGTTTGGCCGATAAAGGGTAAGCCGAAAGACCCTGGTGGAAGTCTTTTGGAGTTCTTCTTATTCCTTTTGAGGAGGACAAGCAGGCAAAGTGGCAGGAGGAAAAGAAGAATTAGAAAGGAAAAATCAATTGAGACAGCCATGAGTCCCGTTGAGAGATGTGCCAACTCTTGAATACTTGCATTAAGGCATGAGATATGTGGACACTAACTCATATGTATTTATAAGGGAGATGTGCACAACTCCCGTGATGTAGGTGGGGATTTAAAAATTATTTTTCACTTTGCAATAGCGTGGTCTCCCACAAGCTACACAATACCTAATTTTATTAATTTAATAAAAAATTACATAAATAAAATAAATATAAAATTTTAATTATCAACTATATAGTAAATTGAAAATTTTAAATATTTATATAATAAAAATATATAATTTTATCTAACACTAAAATTGTATTAAATTTTATTTAACTAGTTTGATTTCTACTTAGATACTAATTTGTTATAATCAGAACTGCTCGCTCATAATATATATTTTTTATTTGAATATTAATTTTTAATTTGTGATAAGTTTAAATTAACTTCAACAATCTTTTTCAATTCTAATTCAATATTGCAATTATTCATAACAAGTTAACATAATCTTTAAAATTTAATAAATTATTTTAAAAATTACCAACAATAGCATTATCAGGAATTTCTTTAATAATTTTCCTTCATTAGTTTTACTAATTTCTAATTAACTTTTGAATTGTTACATACTTTTTTGAACAATAAAATTTGATACTCCATTCTTCACATAAGGTAATAATATCTGTTATTTATACAACATTTTTTTAGAACAAACATTTAAATGACTTTTAATATTATGTAAATTTGGTTTCCTTTTATGTAATTTATGTGATTTAAGTAATAAGATTTAAATAAAAAATTTAAATAACTCTTTAAAATAATTGTAATGGAATTAAAATTTAAAAATTTTTGTATATAATTTATGTAATAAGTTACTCAAAATTCAAGAAAATTAAAAATAAATCAAATTTAAATAAAAAATTTCTGATTTTAGTACTTATTTAAATAGATTTTAATATTATTTTAATTTAAGACATTTTTACATAATTTTTGTAATATAAGCAAAGACGAACTCAAAATTCAAGAATAAATAAAAAATATCATATTTTAATTAAAAAAAAAGTTCAATTTGAGTAATAGTTGAAAAGAATCTTACCATTATTTAAATTTTAAATTTTTTAAGTAAAAAATTACTAAAAATTAAAAAAAAAACACATACACAATTTGAGTAACTATTTAAAATGTGTGAATTAATTTGATTTTTTTAGGAAAATGAAACTATAAATCCCCCTTAAATGTGAAAATTAGAATTTTAGAACTAAGATTAGAAGTCCAAATTGTTAATTTAGAAAATTATTAAATTTCTTTCCTCGTATAAAGGATAATATTTCATTTTTAAAATTATTAAATCTACTATTTTTTAAAATAATATTCATATCAATTAAATGTCCTTTCATTGACGGGAGTACTCTCTTAATAATCTTTTAACTTCTCTCTCTGTTTTTTTTTTTTTTTATGGTCACATGCTTCCTCCCTCTTTTACATATATATTAATAACTCTGTGAAGATAACATGGATAAAATATTTTTGTATATTATATTTTTTATTTTTATTCAAAATTATTCAAAATTTGAGACCACTTATAGATAAGTTTGAATTATTTTTACGAGTGTTTCTTAAGATACTTTTATTAGAATTTACTATATAAAGTATTAAAAAATACCATAAAAGATCTTAAAATTTTAAGAATTTAAATAATGGTGGCCTTAACCCCAATAAAAGAGAGGGAAAGGGAGAATAAATATGGGCAATAAATTTATTTGCTTGAATTTTTCTACCACGTTACAAAAGAGAGAGAAGATTCCTTGGAACTTTCTTTTCTTTGAGATGACTCTGTGAAAAAAAGAAATAAAAAACTTCAATTATTTGCCAAAGTGAAAAAAAAAAAAATTGAAATTAATTTCTATGGCGGTCCACTTAAGTACTAAGCCACGTAAGAAAGCAACAGGGTATCCATAAAAGAGAAAGTGAAAGATGGCAGCACGCGCACAAAATGTGTACAAACATAGCCATTATATTTTACCATCTACTGATTGAAATTACTTAATTTCTGCGGGTGTGACGTGTAATAAATCTTGTAGTATTTTTTTTTATAAAAAAAATATTTATTTTCATTTTCTCATTTATGAATCTTTCCTTTTTATCTTTTTCTCTTTTTTTTTTTTTTAGTGACCACCTGTGTTTTTTCATCCCCCCGTGTCCATTAGTTGTATGACTAAGGATAAGATGTCTTGCTACCGACAATAAAATAAATCAATTAGGAGGGACAGAACAATGATTGTGAATTACTTGTGTAAATGAATGCAAATTTATTACAAGGGGAAGTTGAAGTACGTACATATTTTGCGATCTCAAAGTACAAAAGTTGTTGCATTGCAGGGGTCATTACCCTATAAACAAATAAAATTTATGTAATCGAGTTAATGATATGTATGTTACATAGCATTTCAATGATTTGGATTACAAAATATCAGCCCAACCAATTGATGGTATAAGCACGAAGGCAAATGCAAGCAATAGGTAGGTAGGCTAATCGATTACAAATACGACTTAAAAACGGAAAAAGTTTACTGAAGACTGCAAATATACTGGTTATTCCTCACAAATAGTTTTGTTTCTTCATGAAACCTTTTTTTTTTTTTTTCAATCAATGGAAAACAATATAGAAAATAATATCAGCTTGAATTGATTAAAATAGAAAATTCAAACCAAAAGGTGTAATTTATCTAAAATTTTAGAAGGGTGCGAGACCAATAATGTTGACCGCGTCAATGCTTCGGAATTGCGTACACTCTTTAGGATAAGGCATCCGGCCCTTCCGGTTCTTGTACGTCCCCCTTTCGCATCTCCTTCTTTGGGTAGAGAGCCGATTAAACAAGGAAAGGGTTCGCCACCTTCCACCGCGAGCGCCGTCTTTTTCTCTCCCGTTTCTGCCATTGCATTTTTTTTTTCTTTATTTACCAAGTTGCCATCGAAGTATGAAGCTACGAATTTACGATATTACGTTGCACTCTTCCCAGTTTCTCCCGTTCCTGTGGTCCCTCCTTTACTTCCCCGTGGTGCCTGTGACCGTGTGTGATTAAATTTTCTTCTTTTTTTTTTCTCAGAAAAAAAGCAAAAGAAGAGGGTGAGTGGTAAACTAAAGAAGGCGATTAAAAAACGAGTAGGATGGTGAGAGATAACAGGACGATGCTTCTCACATTCAGGGCCCCATTCAAGTAGGTAGCGTTTGTCTGGAGCGAAACAAGTACGAGTAAGGTAGCATTTGCTCCTCTCTCTCTCTCTCTCTCTCTCTCTCTAAACTAAAGGAAAGGCTAGGGTGAACTTACTTGGGTAGAAAATTTAGATATAAAATAAATATTCTTTTATAATAATTTTTAATTATAATTATAAAAATATATTAATTGTACATGATTGATTGGTATTTATAAATAACATGCCCATAACATATAAAAAGATGCAAATAGATTCAAATGACTTACCAGGAAAAAATATTACTTCTGAAATTTGGAAGTCACCAATAATGTTTTGTTATATTCAAGTGCTCTCTCCCTCTTATAGGGTTTTTTTTTTTTTTTTTTTTTGGGTGTGTGTTGGGTCAAATGGTGGGGTGGGCCAAGAGAAGCTGAGTCAAATTAATTGCAGCTAAAATTTAGTTAAAGAAAACAAGCATTTCATAACTACCGTCAGGAACTAGTGGCCCACTCCTGTTTTACTCTAGCCCGATGTGTCTCAAGTACGACAATCTTTTGTTTTGTTTGCGTAGAGAGACTTATTTATTTATTTATTTATTTTTTTCTTCTATTTTGGGGTTTTTTTTTTCTTGCAACACATTAAAAAAGAAGGAATCAATTAAAAAGAGTACATTAAACAGGGTTTACCGCTTAAGCCTACCAATAATTCATATTTTAATTTCATAACATGTTTTTTTTTCCTTTAAACTGTCCAAGTTATTTATACGCTCTGTCATTTTGAAGCCATTAATCCTGACTAGACACGTACAATTGGACAGAAAGATTCTGCTAACATTTCTGACTTCTAAAGCTGAAATGGTTTTCAAAATTTCAAGTCTCAAATCTAGGTCCCAAGCAATCAACAGTATTGTTCTTGCCATGATCTAGTTGCCATGTCCAAACATGAACTTTTAACCATTTTGCTGTCTTATGTCCTGGCTTTCCTCCACTGTGTTCTGTAATGCTCCCTCAGCCATAGCCTGTAGAGAAGTGACGGAGGCTGTTGCTTCCTGCCAAGATTACTTCCTTATCGGAGGTTCTGCTGCTCCCAGCACTTGGCCGCAATGCAAGAGGTCCGGCAGAGATCAGATGATTCTGCAACTGCTCTGTGAGTTTCGCTGCCACTGAACTTGACATTATTACTTTCCTCCCCTGATTTGATTTGAGTAGCTGTTTAAACGAATATTATTAATGTTATTTCAATTTAAATTTTTTTTATATATAATTTAAATAATAATTTATTTAAAATTTAATAAACAAATAAAATTAAGTCATATTTAAATAAAAAAATTTTGATTTGAGTAATTACTCAAATGATTTTAATGTTATTCAAATTTAATTTTTTTAATGTAAGTTTCATAATTTAATAAAAAAATTACTCAAAATTTAAAAATAAATAAAAAAGTTATGTTTAAATAAAAATATTTGTTCTAAGTAATTATTTAAAGAAATCATATTAATATTCAAAATTTGAGTTTGTTTTATCTAATTTATACATTTTTAAAAAAAAAAAATAATAAGTTGCTCAAAATTTAAGAAATAACAAATAAAAAGTACTCCTAATTTAAATTATCATTTCAAACATATAAATTAATTTTTTTTCTTTTAGGAAAGCCAAATTACAAATCCTCTCATTTTAATATTTAATATCACTCTCTGTGCACGTGTGTGCCTATATACTAACTAGTTTAATGCATTACATAAACCATTAACCCGATTTATCTAAGGATCATCATTGAGTGAACATAAGTTATTCATCCCAAAATTTGTTTAGATTGAACACATACTTTTATTAATCAATTGTACGTGATTTTTGATTAGTCATTTGGGTCGACAACTTCCGTTGATAATTAATACAGCTCGACCTTTCTTTTTGAGTGTATGTTTGAAAAGTCGAGTTCCCATTTCATAGCTACGACTAACTTGGTAGAATTCCAATAATATTTGATTGTTGTGTGTTCAGCACCACCAGGAAGATATGTACGTGGATAATTAAGCAGCAGCAGCAAGATGAAATAAAGTCAAATAGGAATGCAGTAGACGTTATCATTTTAAGGAGTAAGAGCCCAACAGCTAGATTACCCGGTTGGTAACCTTTTGATGAATTTTCTTCGTGCCTAAATGAACTGAAGGACTTCATTGCATGTCAATTGGATATTCATAATATAAAGACAAATAGAAATGCAGTAGACATTATCATTTTAATCTTCAAATTTTTGTTTTGAAATTTTATTTTAATTTTTTTTTGTTTGTTTAGAACTCTCAGACTTTTTTTTTCCTAAGAATTCTTTCTTTTTTAAAAAAATTTATGTATAAATTTTTAAATATATAAGAAAATTTTGACGTGGTAAGTCAGCACTTTCCTCTTCATTGCTTCTATATATAAATAATTAGATAAATTTGACTGAAAAATATTTATTATTATTCTTGTCTATAATATTTTATCTTTATATTTATTTTTTAACACAAATTTATAATTTTTAAATTACAATAATTTTATTGTTATATTAAAATTTACCTTACAAGTAGTAATCTTTCTCTCTATCATAAACGTTACTGTAAGTAGGATTAATCATAAGTCATCGAAAATTACACAAGAAATTTTACCAAGGCAAGAAAGTTGACACCCACATTTTATTTTTAATGACTGAACTATGCTGTTCAGTTATTTGATTCCTACACTATTAATCTATAAAGGGACAACGGAGTGGATGTTTCTACTTGGCCACATGGCTTCGGTGACATATACAAATTACTAGTTCAGTGCATTTCAGGAGGAGGGACCTTCTTTGGTTCAATTTGGATCTCCAGTCCCTTGTGGAAATTTGGCATTGGCTCTCTAGAGAAAGAGAGGTCAGTGCTACAGAGCTTCCAGGTGAAATGGGTTACCAGGTAATGTATTGCAACCAGGGTTTCAATTCTAGTAAATTCATTGCCTGGGCACATTCGTGGTCCTGCTCCAAATGGCACCAATGTGAATGGTGGGGCCGATGTCTTCTCTAGACGCCTGGGATCAAGCCTTGTTGGATCAGGAAAATTGTTGGCATCCATGTGTGTCATGCTTGTAGAAATCATTATCTAGTGCACGAGTCAAAAGATAGCTTAGAGATATACTAGGACCAAAATGTTGAAATTTTTAATCTTACTTTAAATATACTAACAATATTATGAAACTAATAATTTTTATATAAACTGACACATAATAGTTACAGTAAAAATAATATTGTATATATTTAATTCATTACTAATTTTATGTTGCAATAAATTCGTATACTAAAATGTGATTTTTGCATGATAATTGTCGTGCTAGTTAGAACTATTAATATCCTTAATAATGTTCTACAGCTTATTAGGCGATGAGTTAAGTAAACATATATTTACTACAACTGTGGAAGGCTAGTGTAATGGGAGCGACCTTTCTACTTAATAAAAAAAAAAAAAAAAAAAAACTTATGAGGCATGGGGCTTGCGCAGGACTCTCTAATGTCTGCATTCGATTTGTGTGGGGTTGGATTGTATTCAATTGGCTACAAATACTTTTGAAATTTCAAAATATGTTGAAAATGTGGAAAAAACGTAAGAGATTTTCTCACCTGCCAACCTTTGGGGATACGGTATCCTTCATACTCAAAATCTTGAACCACCCTTCTAAAGGTAACGAAAGCAGGAGGATAGATCCTTAGAGTCTCCATAGCGGCACCCCATGTGTACTTCATCTTTGCAAGATCATCCCACGTCAAAAGTTCACCTGAGGCCTTACTCTTAGCTATCTCCTCTTGCTCTGCAGTCACAAATAGTGATGACCCTTGAGGAAGAAAACAATAAAAAAAATCTATAATATATGTAAGTGTTGTCAAATTAGAAATCTACTTAACCCCTCAATTCATAATATAAAAGACGTCGCTTTAAAATTTTTTTTTATTTTTTTTTCGTACATACCTTGAACCACACCAGCATAAACGGATGGTTCAGTGGCTAAAATTCTAACCATGAAAGTGAGGAGGGCGGAGGAAGTATCATGTCCTGCTATCAATATTGTTATGACATTATCGACGATTTCTTGGTCAGATAACAAGGCAGAATTGTCGTCATTCCGGAGACTAAGCAAGCTAGTGATCAAGTCTTTCTGAGGAAAAGCATTGTGGTGCTCTAGTGCTTCCCTTTTCTCACTCATAAGATCCAGGAGCATGGTTCTAATTTTTGCCCTTGCTTTGATACTATGGTTGAAGCGAGTGAAAGGCAAGTTGATTGGTATTGCTATGGTCCCATTCAGAAGTTGGTACACAAGATTTGCCAGTCTCTCCCTTCTTGCTCCTTGCTCGATTCCAACAATAAGCGTGGACATAATGTTGAAGGTAAGAACCTTCATCAATGACAAAACCTACATTGAAAATATGCGTGATATAAGATTTGAAAATAATAATAATAATAATAATAATAATAAAATATTCCCGGAGCTTTGAGATTTGTAAATTTGACAGCTATGACAGTATGAGGTAATTCTTTTTTTTTTTTTTCTTTATTTCTTTTGAATAAGAATGGGACAATATTCTTTTATCTCACAAATCTTCACATTCTATTTAATTAATTCGAGTATGAGGCATATGATTTATAGATTCAATTAAGTTTTTAATTATTGAGACAGCCTCTCAAATTAGTATGTGGGTATAATTTAATGACTTAAAAAATGAAGCTGATAATTTTTAGAAAAAAAATAATACTTTAAGTTTAAATTAGTTTCTCTTAATTATAATTATTAATTATTTTTTATTAACACAATATATAATCAAACTGAACAATCAGTTTAATAATATCATTTTATTCAATGTTGGGGAAAACATATCAAAAAAGAGTGAATGCCCATGATACGTTAATAATGGAGTTTAAACTTGTTTTTCTTTTATTCTTCTAATAAAAATTAAACATATCAAATAATTTCTTAGTCATGAAAAATAAAATTTTTAATTGAACGAATAAAGAAAATATATAAAAAAAATCTACAAGTTAAGGACTTTTGGCATAATATTAATAAATTATAAACATATAAAATGTAAAAACTTCTGTCTGATTTGTAATTACTAGAAACAGATTAAAGACTTACCGAAACCTTTTGGTGGCCATGCCAGTGCAACCCAAAATGATGTCTAGTCTCTTCATCCATCTTCCCCACATATTGCTTTAGCACGTCAGGCTTTAAATATGACGAAAATGCTCCCCTCACACGCTTGTGCTCATGACCAATCAACTCCAAGATATTTTTTTCTCCAAGAATCTGTTTAAATGTTTCTGGGTACTGGTTAGAAATTACGTTGGTGTCACCGGTGAAGATTAACTTATTTGCAGCCTGCCCTTGAATGAACACTGTTTTGTGCCCAGCAAAGCTCAGTTTTGAGATAGGTCCATATTTTTTTTGTTCTGTTTCTGAGCCATTCTTCCGCATTGTTCCTGTGCATGGCATTCTGGATGGCGAGTGTTTGGCCGATAAAGGGTAAGCCGAAAGACCCTGGTGGAAGTCTTTTGGAGTTCTTCTTATTCCTTTTGAGGAGGACAAGCAGGCAAAGTGGCAGGAGGAAAAGAAGAATTAGAAAGGAAAAATCAATTGAGACAGCCATGAGTCCCGTTGAGAGATGTGCCAACTCTTGAATACTTGCATTAAGGCATGAGATATGTGGACACTAACTCATATGTATTTATAAGGGAGATGTGCTGAACTCCCCTGACGTTGGTGGGAATTTAAAAATTATTTTTTACATTGCAGTGACATAGTCTCGCAATGCTAAAGTAAAATAGTTAATATAGTTATAAAATTTTAATTATTAATTATATAATAAACTAAGACATTTAATTTAATTATTTATATATTAAAAAAATACCTTTTTTCATCTGAAATTATATTAATTTTTATTCAATTAATTTAATGCCTATTTAAATACTAACTTACTGTAACTATATATATATATATATATATTCATTGTATGTAACTTTTAATTAAATATTAATTTTTAATTTGTAATAAATTTAAACTAATTTCAATATTTTTTTTCTTAAATTTTTTATATAATAAAAAATATCTAATCTTACTAAAATATTAAAATATATTCAACTAGTTTGATTTTTATTTAAATACTAATTTGTTTGTATCCATACATACTAATTATGTTTAATTTCTACTTAAATCCTAATTTTTGATTTTTTTAATTATTCTAGATTAATTTTAACATGTAATAATAAAAAATGAGATCATAATTATAAAATATATATTTTATTAAATTAATATTTTCAAATGTTTTTAATCAATATATTATTAAATTAGGTATTAATAAAATAAAGCAACTCAAGCTCGCTCTCTCGCTCTCTCTCTTTTCTTTTTCTTTTTCTTTTTTTTGAGTGAGAAATTTCCAGGTCAAAGTTGGATACTTGTATAACAAAACAAAGAAATGTTCAAGTTAGAAGACATCAGCGGCATTACGATGTCTAAATCAGCGACGAAATATAAAGGAGATGCCCTCCCACATTGGAGCGACATGTTTATCTAGGGAAGGAGCTATTCTGGCCAGGTTGGGCTCCACCGGTCTGCAAGTCGTACCATGCGAGTCCTCATCTTTTGGTTGGTTGGTTTAGAAAGGCCGGAGCCTGGCATTTTGGCAGATACTACTAAGCCAGAGACGTAATATTGAAAATGCTATGCTTTTTTTTTTTTTTTTTTTTTCTTATCACTTGTGAAGAAAGTAATTGTTGCATAAAATGGAGTACAAAGACAATCAATTAAACATTGTAAACAAAAATTCACTTAATATTGATAAATGAAGGCAACCTACACATAATTGTTATTGAATGACAGTTGCAATAACTCAAAAAAAAATTACCCAAAAAAAATAAATAAAATTACAGTAAAGACAATTCTTATTCATGGCATCCATTGAACCTAGACACACCCCATCAGCCAGAGCAACAACTTTTTCAAAATGGTCTGAAAACATAGCAGCATGAAAAGCTCGCCATTGAAGTATGATGTTAGGCCTTGAAATTTGGATACAGTAAATTAGTCTAAAAGTCTTTCGGATTAAGATATATATATATATATATAGCTAAATAATAATATTAGATATAAAGAGTTTTCCAATTTTTCATCTAGAAGAATTCTTTGATAATTAATATAAATATATAGTCTAGAATCTCAAATATAAAAAGGTCTTTAATAATTTATATAAATATCCCTGGAAAGCATTTGAAAATAATTAAATCAAAGCAATCAAGTTAAATAATTTAACAATCGAATAAACTTTTCGCTACCAAATCTCTTTTACTTTTTTTTTTAAAAAAAAACAAATAGTATCAAAAGCAATCTCACAGTCAACAGCCACCCTGGAAATTGTACTTCTGAAAAATAATTCTTTATGATTTGGACATCAATGGTGACCCAAAGTAATACTATTGGACGATTAAATCTTGGGTACTCTGAATAATTATGTAACGAGCTCCTTCTACACACGCGGTGGACTTTATGCAGCCAAGCCAACATTTTCCTAGTTATCTTTAGTCAATAAGACTACCTTCAGTCAACTTAGGGTGCTAACTAATTTTATTCTAAAAAATATATAAATATAATATATTTTTTAAAATAAAACTATCAAATAAGTAGGTAAATTTTTATTTTTATTTTTTTAAAAAAAAAGCTTACTCTTATTTTAGTACAAATCCTCAAATTTATTATTTCTTTCAAAAATCAAATTAGTCTTTTAAGTATCACTCCTCTTCCTATTAAATGACCACTTAAATTAATTTTAGCGTTATGTAAATTTAGTTTTTATGTAATTTAAGTAATAAGTCATTTTATTTTTTGAATAATATAAAATAAATTTAATTTAAATAAAAATATGATTTATGTAATTATTTAAATGAATTTTAATGTTATTCAAATTTAAAATTTTTTTATATGATTTAACTAATAAGTTACTTAAAATTTAAGAAAAAATAAAAATAAATCATATTTGAATAAATAATATTTGATTTTAGTAACGGAACATAATTTTATTTAAATTTAAATTCTTTTTGCTTAATTTTTACAATTTAAATAATAAGTAACTCAAATTTTTAGAATAAATAAAAAATTATATTTGAATAAAAAAATTCAATTGAAGTAATTAGTGAAGTGAATCATAATATTATTTAAAATTTAAAATTTTTATATAATTTACACATTTTAAATAATAAATTACTCAAAATTCAAGAAAAAATTGAGAGTTAAACAGAAATTTTAAGTGACTATTTAAAATGTGTAAATTAACATAAGTGGGCCACCGATTCATTATTTTGTCAGAGAATTCATTCCATTGGTCATCTACACATTATTATACTCCTAGAAATCATATATTGGGCAAGTCATTTTTCTTCCCTTAGGTGGAAATTCATTGACGCGATCTTTTTAACTCAGGGCTTTATGTGGGGACCGTACATTTATTTCCGGTTTGTATCTAGAAAATCCCAACTATGGATGAAAGATCTGAAAATTAAAAAAAAAAAAAAAAACAAAGAAATAAAGAAAAAGAAGCACAAGCCCCAAAAAGCAAAGGGGAGAAAATGTTGCAGCTTCTTATCTTTTTTTCTATAGTGTTGACAGCTTGCTTTGCAAGTGTGTAAAAATCAACTTTCCACATAAGTACCACCTTACGCATCCATTTGAATACAATTTGAATAAGGTGGCCGTGAAACCAACTCCTCCATCTCAAGTAAATATAATTAAGATGTTTTCCCTTTTCTCTTGCTACACCGTATTTTGTCCAATGTGCTACAAATTAGTGAAAAAGGATAGTTCATCTAATTCTAATAAACAAGATAAAGGAAAATAAAATAAAAAAAAAGTCTTTTTTTTTTTGGGGGGGGGGGGGGTAAAACCATCACAAAAGTATTTCGATATTATAAATGGTATATAAATGTGAATAGGAAAATGAAGGAAAGGCTTATTGCAGTTTTTCTTAATCATCTATCTTGACAAAGTCGGAATGGCCACTCCCTTAGCTGAGGCACAAGGTAAGGAGTTCCAATCCCAATTCCTCCCAAGAGAAACCCTTACGAGAGGTGAGATTTGGGAGCTTACTCTCTTGGGGTTGCAAAGTATCCTCCTTCTTGTTCTTAAATTTTCTCTCTTTCTTCCTCTAACATATAACAAGCTAACCATTAATTAATAGTGTGTTAAAATTAAATTTCTTCCACAAAATATAATTCATTAAAAATAACAAAATATAGATATATTATGAAAGTTTTACTAATTTTATATTCATTGTTAAAATCAAATTTAATAGTTTTGATATGAGTATGAAAAATTTTTAAAAAGTCGGAGATACTTAACTTAAGAATTTTTTAAATTAAGATAATTTTTAGTTATTTTCTAATTTGTAATTATGAGATATTTAAAATTTTTTGTTTAAAATTTAATTCATAATAATAAAATATAATATATAATTAATATTTTAGATATCACTTAGAAGTTTATTTTTTTAAGTAAAATAATTTATTAACATGATATCAAAATCTTTATAATCAAGTAATCTTGTATTCAAATTACATTATTCTCGCATTTAATTATAAATTTCTATAATTGTGAACAATTTAATAAATTTTTACATGAAAAAACATAATAAAAATATAATATATAATTTATATTCAAATATCTCTCTTAACCAACTCCAATTAAATTATTATTAGGCATTGGTGGCGGGCTTGTGAACTATTCTTTCAATCGTAATATTGGATTTCAAGACTTTGCCGTGTCAATGAGCTCTCCTGTCTATACTGAATGCTGAAATAATTACTACTGGACATTGGGTTTTTCGGCTAATGGTCCTTTGATGTAACCCATATTCGGTCGAACTCTTCTTACGTTACCTCAAAATGAAATCAATATAACGTCGCAATACATGCCATGTTTCCAACCTACCTCTCATTTTCCTGATGACTGAAAAAAACGAAAAAAAAAACTTCTTCTATTTGGTTAAACATTCAATTATAGTGTCACCCAGTTAGTCAAAACCTGGCAGATTTGGAAAGGGGTCCATTGAAAACTGGTCCAATTACAAAGTATTTCAACCGATCAATCCGACTCAATTTTGGAATCGGGTAATCAGATTTCTTGTCCTACCAGCTTGGGCCATCTAGGTTAGATAACTGTGGCCCAGGACTAGACTCCGTACGACACCACAATGCTGTCAGGGTTAGAGGCTTTTAGTAATCGGCACAGAACCATACTACTACTCCTTCCGATGCCGTTGCCAGCATTGGGACAATTAGATCCGTACAATTGACAATTGACGTGATCATATTCAAAGATCGCCGATGGAGAACATACAAAGATGCATTAACTGAAGAATCGGCTTAATATGACATACATTAACCTCCATTTAGGGACACTTGATTAAAGGCAAAAACCGTATCCCCCCATGGATTTCTGCAGCGCGCAAAAAGACCAGCTTCGAGTTGGATTAGAAGCCATCAACTAGAGACGAATTAGCTTCACAACGATCTCCCTTTCCCTCATTGCAATTTGATGCGATCGAGACCATCGGAAACCGTTCTCATCCGGGGGCGCAACTCCGGATCTAGTTCGGTACAATTCAGTGCAATGTGAAACATTGCAATGACTTGTTTCTTTGCATAAACCTCAGTCAATAGTGCAGGGTCTATGATATCAGACAAGGGCCGTTCATCTCGAAACACCTTCCTCACGAGTCTCTCTAATCCTTTGTCATCATTTTCTGGTCCTGCATCGGGTAGCCGGGCAGTTAAAAGCTCCATTAATATGATTCCAAATGAGTACACATCGCACTTTTGAGTGAACTTGCTGCCTGACACTCGAGCCTCCGGCGCCAAATAAACATTGGAAGGAGCTGAAATTTTGAAGCCCATTGTAGAGGCTACAATGGTTTGGTTTGAACAATGCTTCCTGGATGCTGAAGTCGTGAATTTACAAGTATTTGAGAGAAGACGGGTGAGCCCAAAGCCAGAGATGTAAGGCTGAAGTTCATCATCAAGAAGGATTTTTGTTGATTTTAAGTTACCGTGTACATACTTACGAGGACTGGACTCGTGTATGTACATTAAACCCCTTGCAGATCCTTGAGCAATTTTCAGCCTTGCTGACCATGAGAGTGATGGCAACGTATTGGAAGGTCCTCCTGAAATAAATTGGACATTGTACATATAAGAAACAAGGCCTTTGGCATTGTTAGATGGATAGATAGCCGCCATTAGAGTTCTAAGGAAAGTAGCAACATCAAATCCTTGTTGCATGCATGGCAGCTACATCAGAAATCATTTCAACATATAAAATGCAAAATTTTAGTCACAGTTCATACAGCAGGATTGCTGCAGTCTATAGCTGTAGATTACTTCAATATATCCACAGGGATTCAAGGAAACCTCTAGAAGCATAAGAACTTTGATATTTCACAGTCTAGAGAACATTTACAATGAATTTCTGTAGTTTAAATCATAACAAGAAGACTAACTATTTTTCCTAGTTTTATCCCATAGCCACACCCCCCCTCCCCAAACCCACACACACAGGCAGCGCGCACAAAACAATCTATAGAAAAAGAGCACCATTCTATCCATTGTTCCAATTTTGAATACATGTAAAATGGGGACATAAACATCATGGAAAACCTGCATTTGGCATTTACCCATCAGGGGACCATCTCAAATTTTTAGGTACCGAGAGGACCATAAATTTGGAGTATAAGTTCCAAAACTAATTTTAATGCTTGTCCACGAAGATATTAGACAGGCCAAGACTATAAATCTCCATAGAGAAGAAAACAAAGAGAAAATGCCAAAGAAGTATCAGGACAGGAGTTAATACGGGGCCAATGAAGACAAAACAGCATCAAGCTGAAAGCAAGGCACAAACAATATTATACAGTTCGTGCACTCCCGCCCTTAATTGGAAACTGAAAGGAAAAACTGGTAATTAAAGTCACATTATTTTTTCCCTTTGATCCCAAGGAGTAATAATAGCAAGTTCCCAAGGGATCTCCATTACTCTTAACCGGTGAAAGTGCCATCAGTTCACTCAGTTGTCAACAGTAAGACTAAAGAAACAAATTTTGGTCCAAAATAAAAAATAAAAAATAACGATACAAATTGAATTTGGGAACCCATTTTAATGTACGCAAAGTACTAAAGGATAGTTATAATATAAACCTGAGAAACATTGACGTTCCGACTTGAAATACCAACTCAACTCAAATTGTCAATAAAGACATGAAAAATGAGGTCATAGGCTGAAGCTCTTTACTACAACAGTATTAGTTTCAGAGTAAAACGATTTGGCTTGGCATTTCTTTGCCTGACAACTTCTCTCTCTCTCTCTCTCTCTCTCTCTCTCTCTCTCAAATTGAAGTCAGAGTGTTATTATAAACCAATCTGACTATAAGAATCCAACCTCATTCAATAATAATATAGACCCACCCACTTTGTCAAATGCCAATCTTATCACTTGTCATTTAGCATATACCAATAACAATCAGTGGTAAATGAAAAAGAAGAGGGGTACCATGCAGCGCTGAGTATAAGCTCCCGTTGCGCATAAAATCGGAGATCAATAGCTTTTCATCATTAGCATAATAATATGCTCTTAACCGCACGATGTTGGGATGGTGGATCTTTCCAATTGCCTCCACCTCCGACTCGAACTCCTTGAATCGCCACGTGGCATCACTCTCGTTAAGCCTTCTCACAGCAACCGTAGGCAGCAGCGCACCAGAGCCCCTTCCGCCCACCACCACCTTGTACACAATGCCACTTCTGCCTTTTCCGATAACATAGGCCGATGCCCTCAACAAATCCTCCAATTCCAAATTAAACCCTTCATCGATGACAACGAATTTACCGCCCTGCCCCTCATCGTTAATGTCGGCACTGTCGTCGATGTCTCCTATCTTCTCTTCTTTTCCCAATTTGCCCATCTCAGACTTCCTGCATTTTCTCCGAACTATCAAGACCAAGACCGAAACAGCACCGACCACCGCCGAGATGCCAGAAATCAAGGGAACGGTGACCGACCCTTTTCTAGACTTGTCCTTCTCTGCCTGTCTGGTAATAAAAATTGGGGTAGGGTCTTTAGGACTTTGTGGATTATCTGGATTTTCGCCGCTGGTGACGTTAACAGCTTCTGGGCATGGAGTCTGCAATGGAAACCCACAAAGGCTCGGGTTTCCTGTAAATGCTGTCGGCCCCTGGTTCACCAGCGATCCCAATAACGGCACCTTGCCACTGAGATTGTTGTTCTTCAAATCCAAACTCACCATCACAGGAAACTGCCCGTAGGACTCTGGAATCTCTCCGGAAAATGCATTGTAAGACAGATTGAGAGTTCCGGTGAGGCTCTTGAGCTGGGTGAGAAATTCAGGGAGTGAACCATTGAGACAGTTTGAAGACAAATCCAAGTGAATCAAGGACTGCAAAGATTCGATATTGGACGGTATTGGTCCGGAAAGAGAGTTACGAGACAAATCGAGAAAGCGTAGGTTGGTGGCGTTGAAGAGATGGGAAGGAATGGGCTTGGAAAGGTTGTTTCCAGAGAGAGATAGCCTCGTCAGGGAGTCGAGGAGGCCGAGCTCGGAGGGAATGTAACCGGTAAGATTCTTATTTGGGAGAGACAAAGAGGTGACTCGTCGATCAGCGCATGAAACTCCGCGCCAGTGGCATGGCGTTGGGTCAGATTCCGACCAGGATTTAAGAGCGTAGGTCGGATCAGTAGTGATTGCGGCTTTAAGAGCCAAGAGAGCGAGGCCATCAGTGTTGACACAGAAACACAATCGTAGATTAATGCTAACAAAGACAATAAGAAGAAGCAGTATTGTAGTTATCTGGAGAGGCATGATTAGCAGCATAGTTCAGTTCACTTCAGGTGTTTGGTGGAGTTCGTCAAAATTTTGGAAGATGGATGCAACGAGGAGTTGCAAAGATTCTGCCTTTTTGTGGGTAAGTGTGTGCAAGAGACGAAGTAGAAGAAGATGAAGCAGAAAGAGTCTCGTACGAATTTGAAGTTTTGAACTTCGTTTTGGGTATCTCGAGGAGGTGACGAGGAACGTGCAACGTGGTCTGTGTTTCACTGTTTCTTACAATACAAAATTTGAATTTCATCGACGAAAATGTTTTGCAGCCCGGAATGGATACACGGATCACAGACTGAACAGTATGTTTCATGTTCAAAAAAATGTAATTTTTTATAAGTTAAAAATTAAATATATATATATATATATATAATAATAAATAATATAAGTTATATAACAACTATCTTAACATATTAATTTTCTATATTACATAATAGTTATTATATTTTTATTTTATTTTATCACTTATCCTATCAATTCTGTCTGTCCCCCGTCACAAAGGCCTCAAGCTCCTCCTATTGTGTAATAAATAATTGTGGCAGGTAAACTGATTAAGCCTCCGGCGCTAAGCTACAAATTCAAGCAACTGTCCCATCCAGCTGCCTTTAGCCCTCGGAGGATTCAGTACAGGCTTCAGCCCCACCATCCACACTCTAGTACTATTAATGCTACTGCACACTACCTTCATGTCTGCTGTCTCTGGCCGTGGTCGTGAGGAGAGTTGCAGATGAACCAATTGGTTCATTTGAATTTAATGACTTAGGTTTGACGAGAGCTTGTAAATTATTTTATTTGCGGATGATTAGCTTAATTGCTTGGTCTAACTTTGATATTGGCTTGTTTTGTGACTGGTTTATTTATTTATTTATTTATTTATTTAACAAATGTTTAATAATTCCAATATATTCTTTGCATTTGTAAATATTTGTTAGTACTAAATTATTTAATATAGATATTTTAAACTCTATTTGCACTAATAGAAGTTTCATAAAATTTGACGAGCTTTCTTAAAGCATTATAGCTAACGGAATGTACATCGTCTCTAGTTGCATAAATCAGTACGATTTAACATTTTTATCATTCTATTTTTCACACTCGGATGTAATTTTCTGAAATTGGGAGATCAATAAATCGCTCAATTTGAAACTTTCAACAAAAATATTGGCTTTATTTATTTATTTATCTCAAATTAAATGTGAAAGTCTACTTGACGTTCCAACTTATAACTTTTACATTAATATTTAAAAAAAAAAAAAAATGTCACATATAGTGAAAAGTTCGGTGTTGGATAGACAATAGGAACCAACAATCATATAATTGTACTGAAAATGTTTTCTTTGTCCAAAATTCAGAATTACCACTCAGGCTTGCCATTGCCTGTAAAAGCCACGGCCTCGGAGGCGGTTGATTCCTTCTAGTTAGAAGTGAAAATTCCTGCTAACTTCGTGTCCTCACGTAAAGTATTTGGATCTCTGCTTATTAAAAGGACGACCTCTTTTTGTTGCTTCTTAATTTTATTTTTTATTTTTAAAAAAAAAACCACACCAAGACAAAATTATCTTGAAATTACAAGTAAATGAATATTATTACTCTGGATTATCACAAAGACCATTAATTTATGAGTTTATACTATGCACCTTAACATATAAATTCAACTCTCTTTCCCATAATTTGAACCTATGATTAAGGATTTAAAATAAAGTTTTAGATTCTAATTGTGTTTCCCTCGTAATAACTATTCCAATCAAAGAAGTCCAATCAGTCCCTTTTCATTTTACCTTCAATTATTGAGATTTGTCATTACTATTATTATTATTTTGGTTTTTTGTTTTTGTGTGGGGGGGCGGGGAAGGGGTTGTTTAATTCATCAATTTTCTGCCTTTCAAAATGTGACCTCTGCTCTGCAGTCACACACACGGGCCTTTTTGCAGTTTACGCATGGAAAGTTGCCTGAAAGTGCCGAGTAGGGGGGACGGCTTTGCAATGGCGTCGTTTTGAAACTCTTTTTGGCCATGTTGGCCTGGGGAGTGTGTCAGACATAATAATAATGTCTTTAGAATATATAAAAAAAAGGTAGCACATAAAAAGACAAATAACTTAGTTAATAAAAAATAATATTTTTATTTAAATTATTAGATGTATAATTAATAATACAATAAAAAATAAAAAGATGTGTACGAATTAATATTATTGAACCTTTTTATAATCTGTTCTACATTTATTAATTTTTAACAACAAAAAAATTCAAAATATTATTATTTTTTTAATTAACTGAAGTCTACAACGCTCCACACTTATTGTCAAACCAAATCTTCAGGGCATAAAAGGAAACCCTGTCGACAAAGACGTATGCAGGCGTGCTTGGGGGGTTTCACTTTTCAGCTTCCACTAGCAAAAGGCCACTCAATGTAGATTCTGCCGCCGGTTGTTATGAGATTGGATTCAAATAATTCCTCAGCAAACGACACCCCGGAGAAGATGGAGAAATTTTGCACCATCCAGTTCTTCCTCCTTGCCTTCAGAGAACACATGTTTTAATCTTACGAGGAGAAGATTGAAAAATAAAGCAAATTTCCATTATTTGTTTATGGGTAATAAAAACATTTTCCAATCAAGAATCAAAGATAGAAAACAGCAAATTTCTAACACAGATTGAGAGAGAAAACAAGGAAGAAAAGGACAACAGTTAATCTTTCAGACATGCCATGTCTTGAGCCTGGGCCCCTTCGAAGGTCCAGACAATGTTTTCAGAATCTAAGCCGTCATCCAACCAGCTCTCGACCTTTTTTGATGGTCCACTTTTAAAAACACTGCTACAAGACATTGACAACATCAGGCGTGGGGACATCACCCGCTGAACCAAATATCGCCCTTTCTAACCCCCCGGGCCCACAAAAATTAAAAAAAAAGGTAAATAAATGAAAGCGAAATTCAATAACAACTCATTATAATAATTCATTACATTTAATTATTTTGTTAAAAAAAAAAAAGACAAGAAAAACATGATACAACGGTGGCTTCCTTCCGGTGTAATAAAACTCACTTTTCAATGGCTTCCTTCCTGATAGCATTGTATTTATTTTGATTGAAAAAACAATACACAACGCAACTTGTTTACTTTATTTCAAACCTATCACGGTAGCTGAGGAAAGCTGACTAGTGCGACAATATTAAGCATTGCTCTTCAGGTTTCAAACACTTCGATGAAGGTTCTGTGTCAAAACACTCTTCCATCAGTTGATCCCTTACTCTGACCACAATTTGGCAACTTTCCAAAAATCCAACTAAAACTCATCCTCAGTTAAGAAGGATTACTGTAATGGTGAAAACCTTCTCTTCATCCGTTACAAGTAGTTCAGCACAGATGTCAAATTACATGTGTACTGATATGATTCTTACATGAATTAATCAGTCAAAAAAATGATGTCAGAGTTTTGATTTACCCCCTTTCCTTCCAGGAATCTGCAACGCATCGTAATGACCAAAACCATGATACAGAACTCTAATTGGGTTTTCCTTTCCATATTCTTGACCATATTCAGCAATCGATATCAGGCCACCAGCATTCTCATCATACATGTAAACAGTTATTGGCATCCTGCGCTTATCAATATTGCGGCTTCCATCAGCATAATGGCATCAATGACTTATAAAAGACAAAAGGATAGATTAATGTTGAAATTCAGATTCAGAGATTATATGCATAAATATTCTTGTTCTACATACAAAGTCCCAGCAGGTGATATGAATGTAAATTTGGAAATCTCATAATCCCATGTTTGCAGGCTCTCTGTGTGTGTATGCACACACACACACACACACACACATGCAGAGAAAGAGAGAGAGGGAGAGATCTTTACTTGAGAACATGTGAAGCCATGAACAACTCGGGCTCCCCACCCCATACATGTGGCTTCCTCATTTGTGACACATAGGTGTCAAAATCTCCTTCTACAAACCTGTTGGGATTGAGAAATTGTCAAGCACAAGAACGTGGATGATAACCAACATTCCACATAAGCTTCATTTACTTTCAAGTGTACGTATTGCTTGAAAAATGTGTGAAAGGAAAATAGTTGGATGACCAAAGCCCCATATCTCACTTATTGTTAAATTCCCCCTTCCCCTATTCAACTGGACCAAAACTATAGCTGGATGACTACAAATTATTCTGATGAACCAAAAAGAGAGAAGAAATTCAAGTGTATACCTTGCACAAAAAATGTGGAGAATACAAAACAGCTAGATGACTACAAATTACCAAAGATTACCATAACACCATCAATGGATCCTTTACATGAAAAATTGGCATTAGTATCTTGAAAACTGACTTTTACAGTTGACTGGCAAGAACAAAAGGTCTTGCTCTTCTTATTTAAATATTGACCATGTGCAATATTGACTATGTGCAGGATGCACATTGGTTCCAGTAAATAGATATTATTATCCCAATCACTCCATACTATGATTTTATGAATGTGATCAAATGCCACAACAGTGGAACCAAATTATACCATTCTGTCTCTTGCTTTCTCTTGATAAACTCATTGGCAACCTGCCAAATTCAAGAAACAGCACAAATTAGAGGACCTCAGATGTAAAAATAATGAAAACCGCAGGAGTCTGCTTCACGCATTAGAAATAGCATCAGCTGAGTGCTTGTATTACAGAAGTTTGTGTTGGTTAGAATTTATCATCAGTCTTCCAAATAATGCAGGGGGTGAAAAAGAAACCCAGCAGGTGATGATAAAGAGAAAGTTTCTGGATGAGCAATTAGAATACTGCCGAAAGAGCCCATTCTTTTAACCAAAAATTAATTTCACAATTGGAAAAGGACAAGAAAGATACTCTAGCCCTCAAGTCATCTGCCAATTCCTTCTGAAGGCTTTCATTGGGAGCAGGTTTTCCTGCCTGCAGACAAGCACCATGAGCCAGAGAGCGAAATAAACACCTACCGTCTCCAGGTATTCCTGCATGGCAAAAATGATGGGCACATTAAACTCATAAAACACATATAGATATTTGACAGGGCATTAATATATATAAATGGAGAATGTATCTAAATTGGATGGATGCTAACCAGTGATGGAATAGTCAGTATACACCTTCTTCCCATGTGAGATTCTCACATATGATGAGTCACAATCACCTTCCCTATCCTCAGCTGCCTCAGCATTTGTTGGCTCAGTACTTGAATAACAAACCAGGAGACCAAATATTAAGCCAGTAGGGGCAAATTCTTGTGACCAAGATAGAGTTCTCATGTTACCCTTAATTTTGGAGAGAATTCCTCGATTTGATACTGACAGTCTCACATTTGTGCTTTGGCAGGTCAATGAAATACTTAAGTGTCTCTTCAGAGGGCCTTGAGTGCTAACTAAATCTCCAAGGGATAGTGAAAAAAAATTACCCCCTTCACTGGATAAGCCAGATCTGGAACAGCTTCTCTGTAATATGTAAGAGCTACTAACAGATGGGTAAGGGGATGTCCTTGACACAGACAGGCGAGCATAATTTGCCCCAGGTTGTGTGGGGTACAAATATAAACAAAATGAATTGTACTTTCCTCCACACGGTACATTCGAGATTCTGCTGCCTTGGTGTTGAACATGCCCGCCCAGGTGAACAAGATTCTTTGCATGCATTCTTAGAGGTGAGGAAACACCCATTCTGGCATAACCTGAGGCACAAGAACACATACAATATTTATTGACCAGCTAGGTACAGGCAGCCCATTAACAATACCATAAGAACTAAGTAGAGAGCTATGGGATATTGGGCCGTGTAAGGAGCGTTCAACATAGACGTTAGCATAGATGGCAACCTTACACACAAGCCTTCATACATACAGAAATCTTTGTCTTCCTATCAGAACATAAATATAAAAAAGAAGTAAGCCTTTATATCTCCATGCCAAAATTTGTAGTTCATAAATCCTAAAAAACAAAATAAAAATAATGTGATTCATTCCTTCTTCCTCATAGGGTTGATCCAACTATTAGGCCCAGGTAAAGAGAATCTTTGATACACAAATCTTAATATTTTCCTAGCCTTATTCCATATCTTTCTACGCAAGACTCGTCTCATTTGCTGGTTGAAAAAAAATAAAATACTGAAGGTTTACTGCCCTCAAGTGGTAACCTTGCACATGTTGAAATTTTCAATTGGTATGTGAAACTCTCATTTTGTTTAGCTTTGATGTCAACTCATACAACTTGGGCCCAACTGAATCCTTCAAGGTAACAAAGAATCACAAAAACACATTGCAAAATCATGTCACCTTTACATTCACCTTCAGATCATTTTGAAAGCCCAAAATACATTTATTCCTGCTGTTAGCAAACATCATTGAGATTGCAGCAAATTATATACAGACGGGTTTCAAATATTTAGGGTGCCAAGCATATAAAGATCTCGTTCAAAACTAGACAGAAGCATAAGATATGGCTCTGATAAACAAAGTATATGGTGCCTTTGCATACTGAGTTGTTTGTGCTAGTAAATGAATTTTCTTAGAATAACCTCCCAGTGATGAACAATTTTTCCATCGGACATAACCACCTAATGATACTGCCAAAGGTTGACAGGAAGATCATTTCCACTAAAGGAAACAATATATGTCTCCTGTTTATATAACCTACCAGCATCCCAAGCTAGTAAATGAGACATTTCTATTCTTACATTCTGTCATCCTTATAATCTAACTCTCAGTGCATAATCATCTCAAGTCTCAACCACATATAAGAACCATAAATTTTGGTTCGAAAAACATATTTGGGAATATCATTCTACCCATTCCCCCCTTCTTGATAGAAAACTGTCACAGGCTTCCCCTACGACAAACGTAGAAATTTGGCTGCCCCACAAAATTTAATCTACACATAGAAAATCAGGCACACCTCAGTTTCATTAATACTACAAACGATTGTATATTTTGGCCGAGTAACTTACAACTCTATTGTTTTTAAAAGGGCGCAAGAATTGACAATCAATGAAAATTGAGAGCAAAAAAAGAGAATGAAGCCCCCAGAGAAACATTTCGCAAATCAATAATTAATCCCTGAGAGTTGTTATAAAAAATGGGTCCTTCTCAATTAACACTACTTGCTATAAATGTGAAGGACTGGGAGTCTGAAACTAAACCAGAACCAAAAATGAATCCCAATACACGAACACATTCTGCGAATAGCAAACAAAATGTAGATGAAAAACGAATAACAAGAAAAGAAATAGAACAACAATTTAGTGCAAAAGAGGCAGACATGGGAATGAGGTGGCTAAAAGAAAAATGAAGAAAGAACAAACCTTTAGAACTGAAACAACAACAGCAGCAGCAACAGCAACAGCAACAACAAACAAAGAATTGTTATGGCAGAAATAAAGAATAGAGAAAATAGATAGTCGTATTAGAAGAGATAGAGAATACAGATGCCGTTTTTTTTTTTTTTTGTTTTTTTCTCCCCTTTTTGTCAGATACGAAGAATGATATGGCAGAGACATTTGGGCTATGCTTAGCCCTCAGTGAGCTAAGCCGGGTTGTCTAATTTTTGTGATAACGATAATATTAATAGAAATGTTGATTGAATAAACTTTTATATGTATATTTTTTATAACTTTTCGTTAATTATTAAAATTATTTTAAAAAATATTATAAATTTTATATATTAATAATAAATATAATTTTTTTTTACCATTTTTATTAAATTTAACTAGTAGTTGTTAGGCATAATATTTTTTTTATTATATTTAAAAATATAAAATATAAATTATTATGGAGTATAAAATAGAATATATTAAATGTAACAATATTAAGAAGAACGGGCTTGTATTGTACTGTTCACTACAATGGACTGGGCCAGTCTGTGCTACGGGCCAATCCAATCCAATTGGTTAAGAAGATCAACCACAATATATCGTTGTCTATATATATTATTTATTTATTTCAATTTCTCTTTTTACACATTAGTTTGTAATATCTCGGTGTTGCTGTAGCAGCTACTGGCCTTGACGGGCTTGGAGGATTGATAAGGCGAATCCATTAGAGACAACTGCGCTGGTTAACAACTGAGTTCTTCCCGAGTTTGCTTTGCAATGCTTTTTCTGCTTTCTTCTCCTCTGCACTGGCCACTGGCTTCATGTTCCTTCTGTCTGTTTTCTTCACTAGCCATCATGCAATGCGCTAATTTTCCCAGCCTTCTTTTTGGCTTCATATTCTGTTGTTATCTGTGTTTACCCAAATGCGTATGGTACTTTATGATTGTCTCTTTCACATATAGTTTCTTGTTAGTGGCCAACACAACCAGGGTCGTTTTCTTTCTTACTCTCATTTAAGGCTTCCAAGCTTTCTTCTTTTTGTAGATTATTATGCTGTAACCGATTGCTGGGTTGGTTAGTACAAGCTGATTACTGTTAGTGTGTGCCTATTCTTTTTTTCAAGGTAATGCTGCTTTTTTATTTGGGTTTCATTTATGTTCATGTCCTCTTGGGCTAGCCTATAAGTTTGTAAACTTGATTTTCTGCATTATCGCTACTGGTTATTTGGGGGGGGGGGTTGGCACCGATATTTGCTGTGCCAAACAATGACTGGTGGATAAGTAAATGGAGTTCTTGACTTGAAATCGACATATGTAACAAAACCTATTTCAAGTGTTGTTGAAGTGATCTGTTTTCTTTGTCCCTGGCTTATAGGCGATTATAATGCCATGGTTTTCTGGCAAACTGCACCAGCATTTCCCTCTCCCTCTTCCCCCAACACCCCAGAACAAGAAAACCCCAATGCCAACTCTCCCTTTTTTTTATTCCTACGTGCATTAATTCTATTGATCTTGTGTGTAGAACTTGATGAGAAAATTTCTGTTTCAGCCTAAAACTCTTCATCTTGTTCTGTTTGTCATTAATCTTAATTGGACTTCACAGAAAGTCTTGCAATTGTATTGTGCTTACTTTGATGCCAGAGGATCTCAAATTGGTTAAAATCAGAAAAGAATGCTGATTCATTTTTGCCAGCTGGTGATATTATATTTTATTTCATGCAACAATGACAAGTTGATGTCTTGCCAACCATGATTTATGATTGAACACGACATTTTTTATCCATTGGATTTGTAATAGCTGGAAATGGTGCATGCATTGGAAAACGTTTGTGATGTATATAACTTTTAGTCGGACCATTGGTAAAGTTAAGCACTTTTGAAGCTTATAGTATGATTGTCCCCATTTCCTAATGCTTCCTGATGGTAGGCAGCTGAAAGGTTTATTAAAGTAGGCAGGTTATGTTATGTTTGATTATATTTCCACTGTAATATTCTTTTTCCAGAACTCAGGTTTTTCAAACGACAGCATCTCATTGATGTGACAGAAGTTTTCAGAAATCTTAATTTTGAGAAGAAGTGTAGAATGATCAAGCTTTTTTTGACTTGCTCATTTTGTCTGCAATTGTGATCTGGTTAGTTGTACCCTTAGCATGCAATCCTGTTTTCCCTTTAATCACTTTATAGTTCTAGTAGATTTATCTTAATGTATAAGCTTGTTTTATTTTGAAAAAAAAAATTGTCCACATTATTTTGCGCCAATCATATTGGTCCATCCTATTTTGGAATAGAGTTACTGCAGGTGTTGTATCACTATACTACTACGAAGATTTAGACTTCCGTTCCTCTTTGCTTGAATTGCCGAAGCTTTGCCATTGAAATTCAGACTAGATATGCAAATGTTTTGCCGTAGGTCACCATTTGATATATATTCCCATTCCAAAGGTTTGCGTATCTTGTAGTTTGAAATTCTACAAATTCACTTCTTATAGCACTCAACCGATTGTTTTCCTATGGCACCAATTTTCTTTTGTATGCTAAACCATGTTATTAAACTTTATCTCTTTTCTACGTGCATCTGTGTGTGTTTGTTCCATTTGTTAATATTGTACCAATAGCATATTGAAAAGAATCAGTCGTCTAAGCATACATTTGTGGGATTCTTTTCTGCCAATTGCATTCTGGTGTAAGGTCCCGAGCAGCACTGAGCCTTTTGTCTTGTCTAACCCCAACATTTATCATGATTTAGAAAAAAGCTTAGGGCTAAGAAACCTGGTTTGGATCAATGAGTAATTCAATTTCTTTTTCCTGGGAAAGGCATGTAATTTTGTCTGTCAATTTCTCAACAATATATACTAAATTGAAAAACATGATGTTCCAATTTTTTCAAGCAGTGGGATGCTGTTCAGTTCTGTTATTTGAAAGTAACATGGATGTGATGTTTTGTTGTTGCTTTTTCACTTGATACACCTATGCATCTGCTGTCCATTAGATCTGGTTGAAGTTCTTATATATTTTAGAAATGTACAATAATAGTTACTTAACCCAAAAAAAAAACAGTGAGAGAGAGAGAGAGCAGTTCCAATTAATCTGTCAGAATCTTGAGTGGTTTCTCTCTGCTGCTGATAGTAAATTCTAACTTGCAGGCTCGTGTTCACTGAATTTGACATTATAACAAGTGTGGATACCATCGACTGAGGTATGGGGTAGGTGCATGTTGGAAGTGGGTTTGATTCACGTGAAAAGAAAAATGACTGAATCTGCAGAATTATATGTCTTTTGTACTGTCATGTTAAAAAGAGCTTCATTGAGATGTTTAGGATATTGGTTATAGTTGATTTTTTGAGCATCCCCTCTTATTCTCAGAGAGGGAGATGCTTGGATTGAGCTTATACAATTACGAAGTAAGGTGTTGACTTGACATAACCCATGAGCTATTGTTCTAATTCTTTGGTAGCTTTTAATGCAGGTCTCTGTATATCGATTTCTTTCTGGCTCCAAAATCAAATTCCTCCTGGAATGTTTTTCCATGTGAGTAATGTTGTGATGTTGTTCAGAACAATTGCGTGTGCACACGGTGAGGTAATGCCCTGTCTAGTTTAGTTCTTCGCACAGTGATTTGTGTATATTGTGAGAACTGAACAATTTGAAATTCCACATTTTTCTCGTCTCTTCTGTTTCACCAATTTGCTTCTGCATGCTCTGTCGTATGTCAAAAAGGGTCGTCAGCCCTCTGCCTAATCTGAACATTACAAACCACCCCCAGCATGACCCTCATCTACCCTCCTGTCTTTGAATGTGCAGTTAAGAACAACCCCACCTCTTGCTTATTTTTCATTGGATGCAGGATGGTTTGCTTGGAATGAGTTTGACCATGCTCCGTGTCTCATTAAAATCACCATCAAACCCAGTAAGGGGGCGCAGGATTGCAGAGTTTCCTTGTTAATGGCAGTAATCATGTTTCGTATTGGTTTGCTTGTGTAGAAACAACAGCGAGTAAGTCATTTCACTCATAGTAAAAGATGTAAATAGCCATCAATAAATACGAAAGAACAAGAAGCTGTAAGTAAAGGGCAGTCTCACCTGGAATAGGACAAATAGAGATTCTAAAGTATACAATAGAATATATATATTCTTATAAATATTATAAATTTTTTATAATTAAAATTTTAAACTTTAAATTTTTAATCACTAAAATATATTTAGAAAGGAATGAAATTTTTTGGATTTAATAGTTAATCGGAGCCGACGAGCAAATCTTTGGAGGATCAATATCATTGCTTTAGCTCAATCTGTGAACGCAGATTTGTGGACACGACGTGAGAGCTTAACGAGTTTGAACATGAACGTGAACTAGCATATTGAGTTGACAAAGTGAGGTTTGAACTTGAGCCATGGACACTGGGTGCTCGCCCCAGAATTTTAGTCGGTTGCATCTGGCTTCCCCTGTTACTGCTGGCTCACTCGGATGGTGAAGAGTGGCCTCCGTGCCAAAGGCACTTGCTAAATGTTTATCACTTCCCCCCCCCCCCCCCCAAAAAAAAAAAAACAAAAACAAAAAGGAGAAGTTGGGATCAATGGGCCAAATTGGTAAACACTTTGGGAACCTTATACTGCAAGTTCGGCGAGTACGGAAAGAAAATGGGCTCACTTTTATCTCTGGCAAGAGTCCCCATCATGACAGCTTGCTGGACCCGACAATCGTAGGCAGCTGCAGACAGCTTGCTTGATCATTGGGCCCACTCGAGACTCATCACCAGGGGCCCCGTTGGGAGTGGGGGGTCCACTTTCGCTGATGGGAAAGGTTTAACCACTTGATGTTGACCCCACCACTGCATCGCTTTGTGAGATCTGGCGGCAATGTCGGGTCTTTTTCGGACCTTGGGCTTGGCCGGAGTTGTCTTCTGTATGTCCCGTGTGGGGCTGGTGTCACAGGGCCCTGCCTCGGCTGAACAGCAAGTGGCAAGTGGGTCTTTGTCTAAGTGGGGCCAACAAGCTGGAGATATCCGACCGTCCAATGTACCAGCTTGCTTCCTGACAATTAATTCCAGAGGATTTTTAATTTTTGGCAAACGAAGAAAAATTACGACGTAGCCCTCTTTGTTTTTGTTTTTTGTTTTTTTTTATAAGGTTGTCTTGCTTCCTTCGCAAAATTGTTCCATGCGTTTCGAGGCACTTAATGATTAAGAGTACAATTATATATTTTAGAATGAGAGAATCTTATTTATAAAAATTAAAAAAAATTCTTTTATTTTATAACTAATCAATTAAAAGAAAAACAAAATTGTTGGAAGCTTTGTCATAGCCATAATTAACAAACTTCCATTCCATACATTACCGGTATTGTTTTTGAGTTGGCTAATGCTGTGTCCGTATCCTAGTTCTAGTACCATGTAAATATATATAAATATATATAAATATATATATATATATATATATATATATGTATATAATAGTCTAATACAATTTCAATTTTTTATTGTGAGTTTGCATTAAAATTTATATACTTAACAATTGTTAGTAATGATTTTAAATTTTTATAAGATATTTAATCTAATTGACTATCTATTTAGTACGGTATAATTTAAGAAATAATTGATAATTTTTATCAAATTTCATATAATTTTTTTATATATAAATTTAGTGTAATAATTCAATTTATTGTATAATGAAATCAACACAATTTTTTTCGGACGCAAATGGTAGAACACTATTCTTGTTTTTCATTTTTCACACAAAATAAAAAAACGGAACTTATATACTTGAACCGTTTCAATCAGAATGCAGGACCATTTGAGCTTAGTTGGACCACATTGTTGGGGGTTGATGTAAGCTTCAATACTTGAGAATTAGGACATAATTTTTTTTTTATGAAATTAAAAAAAAAAAAAAAGAGAGAGAGAGAGAGAGAGAAAAGAAGAAGAAGAAGAAAAAAAAAAAGAAGTTCTGCGTCGTCCTTATCTACTGTTGAAATTGAAGCATTTAATATTGGATAATATTATAATGAATTGGCCAGTGTCAACAAGCTATCTAAAATGTGTCTAGCTTTTAACGATGTCTCACTCATAATTTATGACAAGAAACCCTATCCAGAGAAACTTAACAATGTAGATTATACACTTGTCGGCTGCTGCTGTCGCACCGTAGGCATAGCCTTTCGTTGATGTGGAGTGGAGTTAGCATCCCTATTGTTTCACAATTGCAAGACTTCTACCTTTTTTTTTTTATTTTTTTGGGTTTTCCATGCACAATCCATTGATCGCTTGTGACACTAAACTGAATAACTACTCTCTCTATGGGGACGGTGCCCTGGTACTCAAGCTTTAAACTTAGAATTTGAACATATTACTACATCGAATTTGAAATAGATAGCAGTCAGAATTCAGTAAATTAGTAGAACCAATGAAGAAAAAGTACATGGAGGTTAGGATTCAAAAATACTATCATACCCAGTTGAAGATAAGCATGAGAAAGCCAAAGCTTTGGAGATTTCAAATTCATATTTGTTTTACAAAATAAGATTTCAACTAAATTATTGTTAAAATTTAAATATTAAACAACAAAATGTAGAAAATAAAATAAAACTGAGTTAATCAAATCCACCATTGCCCAATTAGATTTGGTTGATTTTCTTGAAGAAGGTTTGGTGGAGGTGGACCCCCACACCACATGTACGACTTGGACATCTGTCCCCACTGTAGAGGGCCCCATCTTCCCTCTAAGAAAAATGTCATATCATGCAAATTACCGTTAAAAATATATATAATTTTTTGTTTAAATTATTTAGAAATTTTAGACTATAATCTTAACAAAATTTGTAAAGTTCGTAAAAATGATAAATATTATTTTTATTGTGTAATTTAAAATTTATAAAATTTTTAAATGCAAAAATTATTTGGTTAAAAAATGAAAAAAAAAACTTTTAATTAAAAAGAACTAAGGGGTCATGTCTACGTGGATGGTCCTGTCAGTGAGGTCCGCGGGAGTGGACATTCTGACAGTTAGAACATCGAATTCAATAATCTCAATTTTGGAACATGGGTCCCAAAAACTTCTGTGGTCCGGCCATTCAATCTTGTAACTATTTTTTTTATTAAGAATCTGATTATTTTATAATTTATAATAAAATAAATTATTTTTATTTTTATAAATTTTATAATTTCTTTTAAAATTAAAAGTCAAGACTTCTTAATAAAAATATAAAATTTTCACTATTAAATTTTTCTATAAGAAATATAAAATAAAAATAAAAATCTCTTAATTCTTTCTTGTGCTTAAATAATTTTTCTTTTTTTTTTTTACAAAAAAAGGGAAAGAAAAAGAAAGTCTAGTGAGTATTAATCATGCCCAAATGCCGATTAAATCAGAATTCAGTTAATTTTGCTACAATTGTTTTAAGTTTAATTTAATTAGTACTAAATGAATTTCAAACTCAAAGTGCTTTTTAGTATTAAAAGACGGTTTTAATATTAAGAAACAAAAACTCTTTATTTAAAATATTATTCAAAATACTAATGCCCCACTTGGCCACTTATGGTCTGGAGCGATTGGCTATGCACCAGCCACCACTAGGGCCAGGGACCACTATATTGTAGTGAAATTATTAAGTAAAATTTAAAATATATATAAAATAAATTTGTTTATCAAATTTAAAATATAGATAAAATATAAATTGATTTAATCTGCATAAATATTTAATTAGAAGTGAAAGTAAAATGATTTGAATATAAAATTTTTATATTATATTTAAAAAATTCGGTGAAATTTAAAATATTAATTATATATTTTATTTTAATAATAATAAATTTAATTTTGGTTTCTGGCATCATAAATTAAATGGTTAAATAAAAGCTACTCAAATTGAAGCAAATGGTCAATTCTAATGGGCCAGATGCTCGGATGGTTATTTACATTCACTGACTGTTGTAACTTTTGTGCATTGTCTGTGGTGGGCCTTGCGGAAAATTATGGGTCTTAGACTATGGGACTGCATTAACTCTAGAATCTCTAGAATGGAGCGTGGGATAGAGTTATGGTTGACAACTTGGAACTTTGAGCTAACCCCAGTGCCATCTGCGTGTCATTTGCAACAGCAGCCTAATTGTCCTTTGTCTTTCGTAGTCTTTTCTAGGTGCAAATATAATTAAGATTCGAATTTTGTTATTCATTTCCCTGCCTTTGGACTTCTTTTCAAACATGTTCGCTGTTTCCAAGCTCAATTATTTGCCTATGCTCCCGATAATCTTCTGCATGCAGTTCTGTCGACCTACCTAACTGATGTGGAAAGTCCTTGGTATTTGCACGGGTAAAATTCAATAGTGGCTGCCTTTTTCTGCTGACTCTTTTTTTTTTTGGTCTTCTCCTTTAATTGAATGTCCGTCGTCTCTCTCTCTCTCTCTCTCTCTCTCTCTATATATATATATATGTTTTAATTTGCATCTGATTTTTGTTAATAAACCTATCCCCTTGTAACATTTCACGGAATAATGCTTGACAATTAATTAATATTCAAGAATAATTCGACTGTCTTTTGACCGAGTGAGTAGGGATTTACCTTCATGATTAATTATGATTGTAATAATGTGTCTGTGCTGAGCCTTTTAAAGGCTTTATGATAGCTATTAGCTAAAATACCGTTGTAGCCCACCTACACCCCCTAGTCTAGCCCTAATAATGCAATGGCTGGCCTCTTGCAAACTGGTGGTTAAAAAGTTGTATTCATACAAAAGAGTTAGCGGGTCTGTAGCATACACGTTCTGATTATTTCAGCTTTGATTATCCCACGCGCGGATGAAGCTCCATTTTGTTGAGGATAAAAAATTAAAAATAATAAAATAGTTTCTGTCCATGTTTATCTCAATAACATGAGGAATTCATACCATATTGGACATGAAAATCTACAACACTAAGATCAAATTAATAAGCGCGGACAGTGGTATCAGTAAGAGAATAAGGACTAGCTCCTGTTTCTATAACGTGATTGAGAGGCTGCAATTTCTTCATGCGAATGATTTTGCTCAAATAATGATTGACGAGTGGATGACTGCTGTTTATAATTCTATTATGTTTAGCAGTTAGGAAGCATAATCAAGGATCGGAGTCACAATACCATCATCAAATAAATAATGGGATTCCAAGTATTATTAGTTCTTGAGAGCCCTTACGTTGATGGCGTGTTTGCACGCACGTATCAGCCACGAGACCAAAGATTATGTGGTTTGACGTCGTGACAAGATGACTGGAGTGCCAAATCAAATTCTTTTTGAAAATTAGCACGCAAAGCTGAAAAAAAAAAAAAAAAAAAAAAAAGGGATCCCAAGTGTACAATCATGGGCCAAGGGTCAAGAGAATATATAAATTGAAAGTGAACTTAAGCTTTGTGTCCCAGTTATGATTCTGGATATAACCATAATTTCCTGGATAATAAGAGAGAAAATGACCAAGAAAAAAAAAATATATACTTTCACTTACATTGTGTTTGGGAGAAGAGAAAAGACGATGAGAGAGGAAAATAAAGAGAAAAAGAATTAAACTTGTACTAGAGAAATCTCTAAACAATAAGGCAGAGAAAAAAAGATTCAAAATTTTCTTCTCTCTGTCACACGAAATCTAATTTTCCTAATTTTGGAAGAAAAATTATTGACTTTCCTGCAAATAACTAATTTATTCATATTTATTTTTTCATTAAATTTCATTAATTTTAATATAAGAATAAAATTAAAATTATAACAAATATTCTGTTTTCTGTCATTCCCACTCTTAACAAATAATTTTTTTTTTTTCATTTTTCTTCCTTACGCTACACTTTTCTGAACATAGAGAGTCTAAAAAGTTTTATGCTCTCAACTTTTGATTACCTTTTTCTCTTTTTTTTTTTGGTCTCATTTCCTTCATCCCTCCTATGTTATCAGTTAATATTTTTGTGAGAGCCTATGTGCCGTGGGGTGGAGGTGGGGGCGGGGTAGATTGAAGGGGGGGGGGTCTGCATTCGCGTCCCATGAAAGAAAGAATTTTATGACAAGATCGCTGTCCTTTAATTGATTATCATGTCTCCCGATGTTTCCTTGTGAAAACAGCTCTCTAAGTCACCAAAATTATGGCTGGTACATTACATTGTCTCTTATTAAATAGCCCTAAGGAAAAATGATGGGTGTAGCAAGGTTTAGCAGGAGGAGGAGGGTCCTCAATGACGCAATTACAAAAGATTGACAAGTGGGCTTGGACAATTCCCTAAGTGTTAATGATATTAAGGTAATTATTATTGGATGTTTATGGCTGGAATTGTTTGGAATGGGAACAAGCTAACTAGATTGCCAGAAATTGTTTCTTCTGCTTTTATTAGAATTTGAACTACTCAGGACACAACTTGACAGCCATCAGCCGACACTTGTCACAGTTCCTGTTCCTCAATAATTCTAAGGCTAAGTCTATTATCTGTGCGTCCAACTGTCCTGAAGAGTCAGCTAATACATAGTTATACATAGTCAAGAGTGAAGAGAGTGTGTCTACGTGTGTGCAATTATTTGCCCGAAAATTATACACGAGATACGTTTTTCTCTCTTTGTGACAAAAGAAAAAAAAGGGAAAAAAGAAAAGAAGAACAAGAAAAAAAAAACGTTGCATTCTACGATTAAGTCGTGCCATATTTTATCGTTTAGAAGTGCAAATGTCTCACTGCTATTTAAAACGTGGGCTTCAGAACAGTAATTAGGCAATGGGAGACGGACTATAGTTACGAGTTTATTTAAATGCACCACTATGCTATTGACATCCGCCCAAAATTGGAAGAGGAGGCCACACACTTCAGGCTTGAGGAGTACTAGTGGTTGGGGAAGGCATAATAGAATTAGGCTTCCCAGAAGTTTCTAAAAATAGTTTTTGAGTAACCAATATTCTTGGCTTTCGTTTAATGCCCCCATTTGAAGAGGTTGATGCCTAAGGGGAATAGATCCTTAACAAGATCTTTAGAGTGGTGCTCGTTGAGAAACAATATATGGGTCTTCGTAATGAAAAAAAATTAAATTCACAATCAAGAACATTAAGGCCGAGAGAAAAAAATTAGTATTTTGTATTATGTCTATTTTTTGGATGAAAACTATCGATTGGATTTTTAAAAATATATTAATTATCATATTTATAAATTTAAATTTAAATTACTTTTTAATTTTTTTAACTAAAACATTGTTACTAAGATATTATTAAAATTAGATAAGTCACTTTTGTATTTAATTTTAATCTTAATAAATTTAAGATTTATTATTACATCTTAATATAAATTTAAAATTTTACTTAAACTGATGATAATTAAAAAATTTAAATTAGGAATTGGTTGATCTGTCACTTCGAGTGATACAAGAAACATTAAAATGATTTCAAATCGTGGAGGTCCATGAAAATTTTTTGTTATTCAACAATCAATCGTAGCCATGACATGACGTGTCAACCACCCTTTTACTTTTCCATGCTTCCGAATATAGATTATTTCTTACTGTTTTAACTTTACAATGAATTTGTCTTCTTTTAACTTTATTAATAGAATTAAGGGTTATTTATAAGTGTCATGGGCATGGAAGGCTCTTCCAGCAAGGCTTTGGCTAGAAAAAAAAAAATGTAAGAGTTAACTCGCCAAACTAGGTTTTGATTAATTTGAGGTACTGTTGGTTGTTCTACCTACGCAGTCCTATATATATCTATATATCTATATATATATATATATATATATATATATATATTGTTTTAATTCTGGTTTGGGCCTACTCCATGTATGACACTACCCTTAGAAAAAAGTATAAATATTTTTTAAGAGATATTTTAATAATTAAAAATTTATATTTTTATTTATCAAGTTTCATATTCTAATTTTAAGAGGGAGGCATAAAATTTATGAAAACGAAAAAAAATAAAAATACCATGATCCAATAAGCCTTTCATAAACTAAGGAAAAAAAAAAGTAAAAAAAAAAAAGAAGAATAAGCATAAATGGTATTACAACACAATAATAGATATTTTCTAAATGGATAATGGTAATGGAATTCATACACTGAGTGTTTCCTGGACACAAAATATCCAGAAAGAATTTTCTTTTGACAGAAAATCTGTGTGCTTGTCTTGAGATTATAATACAAATTAAATTTTTTTGAGATTATAATTCCTTCTTCCGTATAAAATAGCAATTGAGTGCACAACTTTGTACTATATAAACGGGAAATTGGCACCGGAATACGAGAATTCCTCCTTTATCAGAAAAATAAAACAACAGTACCGAGCCAAGGCTCAATGGCAATTACGGAACATTGTTGATTATTTGAATGAAAAATCAAAATAATAATAATAAAAAAAAATAAAAAACTTAATTATAAGCTTTCTCATTGTGTTGACACCCGTGAGCAAAGCACTCGATAAAACCAAACCATCTACTGGACAGAAGAAAAAATCACATAATCCTATCACAATAGATGATGATTTGGCCTGGGCTACATTTCAAAATTTTTACTGTGGATCATGGGTCAATGAAAAGAGATTCGAATTATTTGTAATGACGGAGAAAATACGCAATAAAATTTTTTAGCCTCTTGGGTTGATTTGCATATATTCTCAAACCAAAATGACTTTGATTGAACATTTTTATTCTAGGTCAAATTTATGGCTCTTTTAGTGGAGACACGGATGTTGAAAAGACAGCCGTGAGAATGCCTCTCTTTTTATGTTTGTACGCAATGTTTTCCTCTTAAGTTTTTATGCATTTTCCTCTGTAACGGTTTTCCTTTGTCCCCTTGTTTTCAATGTTTTTTTTTTTTCCTTTCTTTCTTTCACTTCTTAACCTTCGTAGGGTGGTGGCAAGATTAAAAAAAAAAAAAAAACGTAAGTGGCAGACCAAGGTCAAGACATGCGTCTCACTACATACATAAAATGTAATAAGAACTTAAAATTGGAATCGGCCATGGCTAATAGTTGACGCAATACACGAGTTCTCATTGACTACTTTAAGTTTATAGTTTTTTTTTTTTTTTTTTTTTTTTTTGAGAAGCATTTCAAGTTTACAGTTAAAGGCAAACAAATTATGATATTTTTTAGATGCCACATTTACTTATGTTAAAAAGTTAGAGCAATTGAGGCCTACTGCTCCGGCGAGAGTAAGACTAGTAAGTTGGCAGGACCGGAGCCGTTCACGGTTAAAATAATAAATGCGAAAGGAGCGTCCGGCCTAGCTGATTTATAGAAAGTTGGTGCAAGGTAGCTGTGATCGTTGGCTCTATGGCTTTTCTGGATTTTGTGACATGACTATGACTATCGGAGCTGGGGTTGCCAGCCATTTGCATGGCCTTAAAATTAGCGTGACAAAGAGGCTATCGTAAGGTAGTTGTTGTGACTGATTCGGCCCTGGCAAAGTCAAAAAACCCTCTTGTCAGATGATGGATGGGCGAATGATTTGCATCGTCCACTTATTTCTGAATGCCTCAACTTCCTGCATAAAACCTGGGGATATTTGTCTCCTACACACGCTGCGTGAGAGAGAGTAACAGTTTGTGCAGACTATCTTGCTCATGTTGGCATCACAAGTTCCGACTACTTCACCCTTTGGGATCACCCACCACCTGGCATGAGTGATCTACACCGTGCGGACAAGGTTGGAGTGGCCTCTCTAAGTGGGGGTGTGACGTAGTTCCAGCTTTTTTTTTTTTTTTTTTCCCGATTGTCCTTAGTCTCATCCTTCAATCTGAAAAAAAAAAACCTCATGAAGACATTATAGTGATCAAGAATTTAAATTTTTATTTGTTAAATTTTAAATTTTAATTTTACAAAAATAAAAAAAATCATAAGAGTTAAAAAAATAATTATGGTATAGAATAGGTGGTATATATGTGTGTGTGGGGGGGGGGTGTGCAAATTAATGGGAGAAGTATGAGGAGTCATTTTCAATGAATAAAAAGCTACAACGGGACTCAGTTTGGGACCGGTTCCCGCCCTATGGAACCAAAAAAACAAAACAGTAAGAGGAGTGACCCATGGTTTGTCCCTTTTGAACGGTTCGGGTTCTCTTTCATCCAGTGAACGTTTGCAATATTTGGTGTCATGCTCAAAGTTATGGCTTCCCGGGGGGGGGGAGTGGATCCTTTTTGGTATGTATGATCGGCAAGTTAGGTGTAGTCTGCCATTGTTGTCCCTTTCGTCCTCTTTATTTTCCTCCCCCCCCCCCCCAAAAAAAAAAGCAAAATAAAAAAAATCTTTATGCATTTGATTTTTTTTTTCTTTTAAATAAGTCTAAAAAGCAACAACCACTTGGAAATATATATTTGTAAGGAAAATTAAAGTTGTCCCTCTAGCACATAAGAAATAGTTCAACATGGGTAAGTAAAGAATCATTAAACTTATCGATATATTATTGCTAAGAAGAGCCCTCCAACACTAAATTATAATGGCAACACTACTTTTTGTTTTTTTTTATTTAAAATTTATGACAAGAGGAAAAGAAGTAAGAAAATTTCTGAAACCCACAAAATACAAAACAATTAACCACCTTTAGAGATAATCAGACTAACTATGCTCACTTGGAGCAGTACTGGAAGCCTGGAGGAAGAAAGTCCCAAAACTTGAATTCTACTTTGCTAGCAGATTAGCAAATAAAAATAAAAAAAAAAACTGCCCAATAATTGTTAAGAAATATATATATATATATATATAATGTGAGATTATATTTTATTTATTATGAAATTTGTGCATAAAAAATAATTAAAAATTTAAATCCAATATTAAAGACTTCACAAAGCTTCTTCCCTTAATTTCATGGATGTTGAATAACCTACTTCTTTACAATCCAATCGTTGTGTTGTGCAAGAAGTGAAAGCTCAAAAAAAGAAGAGGTGATGGGACTTTAGATTCTACTGATAGCTCTGTGTTCATCGATAGATGCTTGATCAATCCGTTGTTATTATCTACAAACATGTAAAAATCATATAAGTATATATTATTCATTTTGAGAATATAATAAAAATAAAATAAGTTCATTATTAACCATAATTTAATTTTATTTTCATAATAATTATTTTTTTAAATAAAATAAAAAAAGTTGTGCGTATATTTTACCAGCGTATTGTTATTATTGTTATCTATTTATTATATGGAAGGCTCGACTCTACGAGTAATCTCTCTTATATATAGAAAGGGACAGAGTACGAGTGAGCGACTGGCAGCACCAGACCCGACTGAACTACCCAGCTTACTACAAAGAAGCAGCATTGACCGCCATTGAAGGCCAACCATTTTGGCTTATAACGCTTACGTTCTTCCTTGCCTCGCCCATTTCAAGCACCATTTTTCTACTACCGGGGCCTTTCTTTGGGAAACCCAACTGGGAATTTTCTGACCCAGCTTGATTTCTTGAAATTTTGAGTTGAATTGAGCTCAATTTCGCCGGGGTTTTTGGTTCATTTTTTTTTTCGGTAACCGGTTTTCCTGGATATGGAGCTACCTACAGGATGCCGAGCTAGATCCGACGACTCCGGGCTCGATCCTATCCAATTCGGCGAAGATATCCAGCACTTAATCTCCGTGCCACCGGAGAATGCCAGCTCGTTCATTGCTCTCCTCGAATTACCGCCCAATCAGGCCATGGAGCTCCTCCACCACTCACCCGATTCGACTCTCGAGACCCGACCCGTGCTCGCCCACGAACAGAAACCGTATCCTCCGCCGCCGCAGCACTTCAACGCGAATTTGACGTTTCCGGGCGACGCAGGGTTGATTGAGCGAGCCGCCAGATTCTCGGTGTTCGCCGGCGGCGAGAGCTTGAATAACACCCGCAACAATTCACCCGAGACGGGTTCGGTGCCCTCAAATTCCAGTGCGAATCTCGACAAGTCCGTGAAGAGGGAGCCCTTTGAGACGGAATCGTTCCTCAATTCAACGCCGCTGCCGGTTTCTGATCCGACGGTGGAGAGCGGAAGGCAGAATCCGAGGTCGGCCAAGAGGAAGGAGCGAGAGAAGAAGGTACAAGAAATTCATTATTTCTGGGCCTTTCACTAATTTAATCAAATTAATCCCCCTAAATTCCCGTAATTAGCTGCTTAATCAGCTAATTAGTTAAGTGTCTCCCAATTCGATGGTTATGCAGGCAAAAGGGTCAGCAAAGAAGAGCAAAAGCGCTGAGAATGAGGACTCCGGAGATAGGCAGAATCTTCCTTACGTTCACGTTCGGGTTCCTCGAGGCCAAGCCACTGACAGCCATAGCTTAGCAGAGAGAGTAATTATCTCATAATTCGTTAATTAACGGCTTAATTAACCTCATTCTTATAAATTATGTTTTTTTTTTTATTATTATTTTCTTTCTTTGGATTTCTTTGACTCAATAGGCGAGGAGAGAGAAGATCAATGCAAGGATGAAGCTTCTTCAAGAGCTGGTCCCAGGCTGCAATAAGGTAACATGCTTAGTTAGATATGCATATTTGTGGTCACTACTACTTGTAAGTAATGATTGGGCGATCTCCCATGAGTTAATCATTTGAATAAGTTATCTATCAAAATTATTAGCTGATAAAAGCACGATTACATGTTTGGATTTTGTGTTTTGATTAATGGGTTTGTCGTTGTCACCTTTTTGGCAAAAGTGGGCCTTGCTTTTGTACCAAGAAAAGTGCTGGTTGGGTGCCTCAAGCTGCCCATTCTTCTAAATTGACCATCTTGTTGCTAAGGGAGTTTCTTTTGTGCACATAGAGGAGCTTATTGGTGGTCCATTTTTGGGGTCTAGTTTTGTCATTTGAAGTAATTGGTATTGTGGTCTGCCTGTCTTTTCACTCATTGTTACCATGGCCCTGTGGATGATGCTTAAACCTTTGGACACAAGAGAGAATGATTAAATTCAAGACTGCCTCCATTTAAGTTGGTTTTTTGTGTCTTGCACTGAAAGTTTTGTCAAGGGCCGAGGGATATGCTAAAAAAAAAAAAAAAAAAAGTCCTACACTTTTATAAATTTTTATAATTGGATCTTAAGTCTTTTTAAGTTTTCATATCAGTCTTAAATGTTTAAAATATTTTTTAAATAAGTAATTTTATGGATGGAAAGCAGTCAAATGAATTCCTTTTAGTCGACCGAAATATTTATCAGTTTGACCACATTTTATCCAAAAATTGCAAATCATTTTAACCGTTTAGGACTGATATAAAAACTCAAAAAGGTTTAAAATCCAATTGTACAAATCTATAAAGTTTTAGGACCAAGTTTTTGTGTACAACCTATTACGAATTGAAAACTTGAAACTCTGGCTAGTTTTTGGTAAATTACAAGAATATCCTTAAGGTATTATCCTAAAAAGACTGGTTTCTCTGAAATTGCTTGGCTGGATGTGCCTTGGAGCACTTATTATCTTGGTTGTGGTTGACCAAATGTTTTGGGTCCCATCTCATGGACTCAAACATTTTGAATCCATATTAAAAAGGTACATGGTGCCAACTTGTACAAATTTTGCAGAATGAAAATATGCCATGCTGCTGGACAACAATTTGAAAACTAAATTTCTTGTTCTGTATTTGTGAGCTGATGTGTGCACACAGATTCACATACTTTATGCATCAAGAGATATAATTAAGACCAAATGATCCTGAATAAGACAGATGTCTATTTTCTGATATAGTGTGATAAACTGGTGTCTACTTAAAATTTCTCCCAATATGTGTACTTAAATTCCATTTTTATAAAACAGCAGGCTATAGTTTGATTGATTTGGTTTGGAGGCCATGTGAATTTCTGTGTACTTTCCACAGGGTTGAATTTTGCGAAAAGGCCACAAAGAGGCATCACGTGTCCTTATTAGGGTATTAGGTCCAATTTTTCCTCAAGAGTCGATATCTGCTTTAGCAGTTAATGAAAGCCACTTAATCAGAGTATGTGCACGATCAGAATTCATTCTTCACTATCCTTTGTGCCTGTTTCTTACCGCAATTGTGTGCATAGTTGAACAACAACAACAATAACAAAGCCTTACTCTCAAATTTATTTGAACTCAGCTACATAAATCTTTTCTCCCTGTTATACCTATTATGAACTTAGTTTGATGTGAGATGTAATTATTCCAATTTTTTCTAACCAAAGATTCCCAAGTCTACTTAGGTCGCCCTCTCCCAAGTCTACTTTGGTCACCCTCTCCTTTTCCTCTCACCATCTACTTGAATTTGTTTTTTTTTTCCTCTTAATTGGAGCACTTTTAGATCTACATTGGACATATCCATATCAATGCAAACATCACTTCCTCAATTTGTCTTCAATTGGAGTTGCATCTATTTTGCTATGAATATCCTCATTGCTCACTCACAATAGTGTGCATAATTCATGGTATCAAATTAGTTAATTGAACTGAAGCAGAAAACGCTTGAAAGCCCATATAATGTCTTGCTCTTGGATAATCTATTTTAGTGTGGGCATATCTAGGATTGATTGGAGGGCCTTCTCATGTTCATGCTTTGGTTATGAACCAATGGTAAATTTTTCAACTAGAATAAATGAGCTCTGATATTAGCCCAAATCTGTCTTTGTAAATGCTTAGGAGGGAATTGTTCCTTTTCTTCTTTCTCTCTCTCTCCTCATTCCCCCCAATGCCCCTCTCTGCCTCCCTCCTTCCCTCCTTCCCTCCTTTCTGACAAATTGCTGGCATTTGTCTTCATAACAGATGGCCCCCTTCATCCATATGTTATATTTTGTTTTGTCCAGTCTAATAAGCTGAAAAATAAATTTTGTTCATTTCTTCTTTGTAGAGGCCTTGTGAACTTTTGGATTAAATGATGAGTTAACTAAAAATTGCTCATCTTATGCAGATTTCTGGTACAGCATTGGTATTAGATGAAATCATCAACCATGTACAATCTCTTCAAAGCCAAGTGGAGGTGAGATTTCCTTATCTTAGGCATCAATGTAGTCTTATGAAAAACAAACTTGGGGCTTTTTACTATTGGGGTTTGGTGTATATTTTAAGTCATATTCTTACCAAAATTCCCATTTGGGAGGAAAAAAAAATCAAATATTTACTGGTCAACTCATAAATGAATAACCTAAATAATGCCTATTTACGCATTTCTTGTTAACGACATCTTATATTACTACAGCAATTAATTGCCAACTTATTCTGGGTCAATGTTTCTTTCGTTTTTCAGTTATTGTCAATGAGACTTGCAGCAGTAAACCCAATAATTGATTTAAATCTCGACTCTATATTGGCTGCTGAAGTAAGTAGTGCCATCCTCAATTTCACATTAAACCCTTGAAAAGTTTGAACCATGTGTAGGTGCATGTTGGTTGAGCTACTAGTTTCATAAACCCTGCTTCAAAACATGAGTAATTTTTTTGTTGGTGGGTTCTTGATTTAATATAAAACCTTAGATTTGTTAGCTAATAATTATATACTTAATGATTCTGTTGGCCAAGACATACTTGTAACTGATTCATAGAATGTGGTTGATGAACCAAGCAAAAGTCCTTCTGTAGTTTTCCTGAAACTACAGGTCCCCCTTTAGGTGTTGACAACAAAAATGGCATTGCTAATTTATCTCTGTAAAGCTGGAATGACTGGATGGTCCATTCTGGAACATTTGTTGTAGACTCCTGTAGGCATTATTCAACTATTCTCATTTATTATTTTCTATTTATGGCGGCTGATGGTGCTACCATCCCTTGAAAACTTGCAGAGTGGGTCCCTGGCAGACAATAACTTTCCCAGCATGGTTATGCCTATGATGTGGCCTGAACTTCAAGTCAATGGTAGCAGACAACAGTATAACCAGCAATGGCATTTTGATGCACTTCACCAGCCAATTTGGGGAAGAGAAGAAGACAACCATGACTTTGTTACTCTAGAGGACTCCCTACCCTTTTGAGCTATGACAACTCGGCAAATTCAGGTAGATTACAAATTGATCGCACAAGGTCTTCCATTGTTAGCTTCCAACATTATTCTTTGGTTCTTACATTTTGCAGCTCTTTGTAAGATTCATAATGCATAATAATCCTTCTGAATACAATAACGATAAGTTTAGAGCATGACATATACTCATCAATTGTTCTTCTGGTGCAGCATCTCTGCATTTCAATCAATTGAAAATGGAGCTATAAAGGCAGAACGAAACTCCATTGTAGCTAGTAATTGTATATACCAAAACATTTGCATCCTAAAAGGGAGGCTCGAGTAATCATCGTGGTTTCCCAATCTTCTAAATGTCAAAGTGCATATGGAAACCCAAATTTCTCTCGCTTGGAGACGAGAAATTCCAGTATGTTATTGTTCTACATATATATATATATATATATATATATATATGCATATAGTTTTATTTCTATCATAATGTTATGTATATACACACTAACTTCTGAGTCATTCAGTCTAATACTTCATTTGTAAGGATGATGTATTCATGCTTAACTCTTATTGAAGTCCGCTTCTTTCTATTCTGATATTTACTTCGAAGGTTGTCTGGAATGCATATTGACTATAGAGAAGTACCCCGAGAGGTCAACGCAAAGTTTATCAAGGAGGGACAGCAACGGGTACCCCTCCTTGTGTGCAGTTTCTGCAAAGCCATCCTATTTAGTGTAACTGAACAATGTCAAGGACTGGCTGATAACTTTTACAACAGTTTTATTCCGTCAATAGCCATTCAGATTCTTTATGTAAAGTGGACCGGCCATAACATTCTGCTATGCCCGGAATGCAGCGGACAAGCTGCCCTTGAAATCCGAAAATCCCTCATATGGACTCTGGGCCTTTTATTGATAACGTGCAAATAAGAGCTAAGCAGGATTGCAAAAATTAACTTGAGGGGGACTGTTGAAAAAAAAATAAAATCGAGGGGTTCATTCCCTTACGAAAAAGTAACTGGAAAATCTTATGTTGAACTCGACACGCTTGAATGCTCTCGTACGATTGGACAATTGCTTGCTCGGTAATGGCTCCTGCCTTGCAGAGTTGGGGGTTCAGTGAAAAAAAGTCAGCCCACGTTACCCAAGGTGCTCTTTTCAGCGTCAAATACGACTGGCACGAAAAAAAAAAAAAGTAAATCAACTGTGTCCCGATGACTGAAAAAAGAAAAAGTTCACATATTTGAAAAAAAATAAAAGAAATTGAGAATATATATGTTTTTTCCTTTTACATTGTCAACAAGCTGCCTTTAAGATAGGGTTAATCGTTAATTTCACGTTACTTATTGCACAGAAAAGACTGAAAAATTTTCTTGATTAACAGGGTAAGTTAAGATTGGAGACTGCCAAGTATGCGTTTCCAGATATGGTTTACTTAGACGGAATCTATTTTCTCAAATCAAATAATATTTTAACTAAACTATTGTGACGAAATTTTTAGAAAGAAGAATAAAATCTTTGAATTTTTATAAATGTGTTCGTTGCACATTCTAATAAAATAGTTTTTTTTTGGAAGAGAGTAATAAACTTGAACACTCCAATAGATTCACACGTCAGAAAGGAGGACGCCAGAAAGGAGAAGGAGATTCTTAAACTTTATAAACATTAGCGTTGCATACTCTGATAGGTTAGTTTTTTTTGGAGAGAAGATAATTATCCCGTGACACTATACTTAGAAACTTTTTTTTTTTAAAAAAAATTATTTATATTTTTATGATATATATACACATATTTTATGACCTTAAAATTTATGATGATATTCTGAAGTAACAATAAAAAAATTAAAAATTGAGGGAGAGGAAAGAGAAATAAAGAGTAGAGAAAAATTTTAAATTATTATTTTTTTTTTATAATTATTTATCTTACTTAATAAAATTTATATATTTGTAATCTTTATTTATTTTTTATTAATTAAAATATATTTTTTATTAATGATTAATAATATAATAATAATAATTAACAATCATTAACGATTTTATTTAATATTTTTTATTTGATGATATTAATTGTTTGCTAACCTATTTATTAGATCTAAATTTTCCTCTCTTAATAATATCCCAAAAGAAAAAAAAATAGAAACAATAAACTACAACAATTTTTTAAAATTATTAACTAAATTTTATCAAATTTATCTATTTTAATGATTTATAACAAGTCATCTCTTATAAAAGTGGCTTTGTCCTCAAGATATGAAGTGAGTAAATTAAGCTGAAATGAAGGACCAATAGAGAATTGTCTTATTTTGCTTTTTTTATTATCATTTTATTTAAGATTGTAATTGACTCTACTAAAAACTATTTGTCCTGACTTGTAAGTAGCAATAGAGGTATGAGATGACCTTGTTGACCTTATGATCTTTTTAATAAAGACATATGAAGATGGGGTGAATGGTGAAGCCTTGAGGTAACTGTAATTTGTAAACTACTTGCTTTACTTTGTATAGAATAAAAAATGACTTATAATATTTAATAACGAGTTTCAAATTCCTTCTGATAGCTATTGATGTTTGTTTGTAGGGCTATAGTTTTAAGTAAACCCATTGTCTTGCAAAAGACTTGTCAGTTCTACTTTAGTCAACATAATGCTTCATTCTCTATTGAGCTCTTGATAGCCATTCCTTCAGGAATTTGAACATATGTTGTTTTTCTTATAACCGTGTTTCCATTAATATTACTTTAAGATGGTTAAATGGTACTACATGAATGTTTGAAGGTGATAATCCATAAAAGGCTTGAAAAGATGTTATATCAATGGTTGAATGATGGTTGTTATTATACCATCATTCTGTTAAGTATAACCATTTATACCATTAGGTTGGTTTGAGAAATGTTATGCAGTATAAATAAATTTCTTCATACTTGTTGAGTCTCTTTGTTTGAAGATGATATGTAGTACTTAAGTGAATATTTGTGTCTAACAGTTTAAATAACTCTTGTCAAAATAGGTTGAGAAAGATCATATCCTTATTAAATACAATAGAGTGAGACATCTTATGCAGTCTAAAAATGTTTTCTACAAAGAGTTTAACCACAGAAAAGGTTATAATGGGATGAGATGAGCTAATGAAATGTCTATACTTGCTGAATTTATCAACAACTACCTATATGACCATTTTATCTTTTGACTTGGGAAGAGCCTCTATGAAATTCATACTAATGTCTCTTTATCCTTATGTAGGAATAGGTAGAGGATGCAACAACCTTAAGCTCTTTACATTTTCCTCTTTACATTTTTAGTATGTGTCACATTATTGAATGAAAGAATATACTTGCCTTTTAAGCCCTAGTTAGTAAAATAATTGCTTCACTCTATTGTAAGTACTTTTAATGCTAAAATAGCCTCTAATTGGTAATTCATGGAATTGTTTCAATAGTTGTCCTTATGTTTGAGTAATCTATTCTACAAGGAAAATTAGAATTTGAATCATATAGAAAATGTCATGATAAGTATGAGTTTAAGAGTTACAGTATCAACCTTACAGCTTCCCACTACTTCATTAAGTCACTAAGATACTTGAGTTGATATACCTTGACAAACAACAAACTTAGATAATTAAGTATTTAGAGATCCTTTAGCTTCTCTTCTGGAGAGGGCATTTATTGCCTTATTATTTAAACCTTTTTTATATTAAATGTTGTAATCTAATCCTAAAAGTTTAGTCACCCTTTTTAGTTAAAAGTAGGTTTGTAGTTGTTATTGGAGTATAAACTTCAAGCTCTTATGATCAGTTTTAATAATAAAATGATACCCTTATAAGTAATACCTTCATTTGAGCATTGTCATTAGGATTGCCAATAATTTCTTTTCATATATAGATAAATTTTAATGTTGATAATTCAATCTCTTACTGAGGTAAGCAATGAGTTTCTTGTCTTACATCAATACAACCCTAATCTCATTCTCACTTACATTAGTTTTTAGAACAAAATGTTAAATGAAATTTGGTATTGCAAGCACTGGGGTAATAACTATAGTATGCTTGAGTTGATTAAAAGCTTTTTTAGTCTTCTGGTTCCACATAAAATTATTCTTTTCAATTCTTTTACAAAACTTTTTATAGTATATTGTGAGACCCAATAATCCTCTTTAACTTTTTGATTATGGATTTAGCCAATCCATAAAAGTTATAATCTTTTTGGAATCAATGACTACTCATTTCCTTAAAATAATGTGACTTAAATACTTTATACGTACTTGACCAAAAGAGCATTTAAACTTCTTAACATAAAGTTTATGGTCCCTGAGAACTTGTAATGTTTGACCTATCTGTTCCATATACTCCCTTATGGTAGCACTATATATTGGAGTATCATATAAAAAGGCTAACACAAATTATCTCCAAAAAAAGGTTATATAACTAGTTTATCAAGGTTTAAAAATTTATTAAGGACATTTGTTAACTCAAAATGTATTACTTTAAACTCATAATGTCCTAAATGAATTCTAAATACAGTTTTGATACGTTTACTTCTTTTGTTTTGATTTGGTGTTACTTTGCCCTTAGATCCACCTTGAAAAAAATAATGATCTTATAAAACTCATCTAATAAATCATTTATAATGAGGAGTATAAAATTTTCTTTAATAATAAAGAATTTTAATTGTTTATTATTAACACAAAACACAAATTTTCATTCTTTTTATTGACTAACAAGATTATAGATATAAAAAGGCTAATACTATGTTTAATAATAAAAGACTTTAACATTTCAACCACTAATTCCTTTATTTTAGCCTTTTGAAAATGAGGATATATAAACAAGTTGGACTTCTAGTTTTAGGAGAATGACATGATCACGAGATCTATAAAGGTATACTTGTGGGCTTTACAAATACATTTACATATTACTCCAATATGCGTAATAACTCTTTAGGAGCTTTACTGGTGGTATATGGTGAAACCATAATACAAAGATGGGCTTGTAATACCTTCATTTTCTTCTTGATCAAGTTTTAAAGTTACACCTCAATCATAACTTTTAACATAACCCTTTAATTACGAGGAATGCCTAACAACTCAATTATTTTGCCTTTTCTAGCGAAGGAAAATTTTGTAGTTTTTAAAATCTAATAATGTAATGTTATATTACCTTAACTAATCAACTTGTAATATCATATCTAAAGGCACAATATTCATGATTCTAAGGTCATTATTAAAAACATGACTTGACATTTTTTTACATAAACTCTCTAATCTTTTATTTGCTAGTAATCTTAAAACCATCCCTCATAGTAATTAATAAAGGGTGGGTAGAAACCATAAGAAAAAATAACTTTTCACCAAGTTGACATTCAGAAAGTTATAAGTGTTTTTTGAGTCAATAAGTATGGTAAATGTCATTGTCTTTACTTAACCCTTTAATTGAATGATGTTCAATTCAATGAAACCTATCATGTTATATATAAATGTGCTTCCTTATGCCTTTATGACTTCCTTTAAATCCTAGTCATAAAAGGCTTTCCTTATATCATCATCCTTTATATTGTCATCTTCCATAACATGTAAATTGATTTTTTGACACATGGATGCCACAAATAGTGCCTTTGCCCACATTTCCAACATTAACTAAGTGTCCTACCTCCTTTCATATGTCTTTTCTAGTTTAGAGTAATTGTTAGAGCATTTAAGGTCTTGTTGTTCATTACTTGTTCTTTCTTGCCTTCATTAGCCCCAGTGTTCCTTCCATTCCCCAGTTGTCTTCTTTCCATCCATTAATTATTGTTTTAAGTACTCTAGCTAAATTTATTCGTTTATTTTATGCTTTATGTTCCTCCTTTTAATCCTAACTCTAAATAGTGGTTTGGTGAATTTGTTCAAACTCATCTAAACATCTTACAATTTAAATAACTTATATGAATGATTAAATGAATTTGATTTATACGTCTTCATAATTACTAAAATACTCTTTTATGAGTGAATGGTTAACACTTTTTATCAAATTCTTTAACTCTAAATAGTGGTTTGCTTGATATTTTTGTAATGTGTCTATTTGAGTTAATTTGTTGAATTCTTATACCACATTTGAAAATTTCTTATTATCAAATTATAAAAATAAATTATTAAAAAATCTTTTCTAAGTGTTAGAATTTTAATTTATTAACAACCTTACAAATCACATTTGTGCTTAATCTCTTATATACATAATTACTAGCTCTACCTTATTTTCATTTATCACATTGTAAATCTTAAGTATTTAATATATTTCATAATTCATTTCTTAATGTTAGTATTTTCAAAACAGGGGAGAGCTCCTTCACCTCCTTTAGTCCTTTCAAATATAAATATTGTTTTTCTCTGTAAATTTCTTTGGCAAGGGTATAAATTAAGTTACCCTATTCCTCGAGCCGTCACATCGTCTCCTCTTTCTCCAGTGTCATGGATAGGCCTAACATAGTCATAGTATGATCTTTCTTAGTCCGGTTATAGACAACGAGATTATTTTTCTTGATCGACCATTCTGATGTTACTTATCGGGTCTCTCGAATCTAAAATTAAAGTTTGACGATGAAAGAATTAAAAATCAAAAGAGAATCCAGAAACAGAGAAGAGAGAGATAAATGTAGAATTTATATGTTTGTCATCCTTATTTATCTCTCGTCAACTAAAACCGTACCATTTATTAATAGTTAATAACAATAGTAATGATAATTGGTCGCAATTAATAATTTTACATAATATCTTAGGATCCAACGGTGCCAATTATTTCCTGAGCTATCTGTTAGGCCCAAGCTTCTCTACAAACAGATCTAAGAAAAAACTCAAATGCAACAAACCGCAGCAATTTTCTAAGACCGTTCGCTGAATTTCATCAACTTTATCTACTCCAATGACTTCTAACAAAAGTCTGCTTATTCAATCCATCGCCCTCCTGCTGCTACTCTGCCTCATTCAATCACACTCTTTCACGTCACCCCAACTCCTCCTCCCAACCACCTTCTCCGTTACGGACTTCGGCGCCACCGGCGACGGCATCCACTACGACACTCTCGCCATCCAATCCGCCATCAATAGCTGCCCCACGACCACAACCTGCCACGTCATATTCCCCCGGGGAACCTACCTGACAGCCACCGTCCGACTGAAATCCAACGTGGTCCTAGACATCCAGAAGGGCGCCACCCTGCTGGGTGGCACGAGACTGGAGGACTACCCGAAGGAGTCGGACAGATGGTACGTGGTACTGGCGGAGAACGCGAGCGACGTGGGGATCACCGGCGGCGGCGTGGTGGACGGGCAAGGGCTGAAGTTTGTGAAGAAGTTTAACGAGATCAAGAACGTGATGGTGAGTTGGAATCAGACAGGGGCTTGTTCGGGAGACGAATGTAGACCGAGGCTTGTTGGGTTCATCGGATGCTCTAATGTCCATGTCTGGAACGTCACTCTCAGACAACCTGCTTATTGGTGGTACGCAATAATTTTATTTTATTATTTTTTGTTTCCCTCCACTTTAATTGCAATTATTTTCCTGATATTGATTAATATTCGTTCAATTATCGTTGTTGATTAGTTCAGGCTTTTATCATTCAATGCCAATTTGTGTTTGTTTGTTTTTGGCTATTTTTTTTTTGTGGGGGAGGGGCGGGTTAGATGGAAATTAAACTAAATAATAATAATAATAACAACAAAAAGAAGACATTAGAATTAGTCCGATAGGAAAATTGTTGCATTTTTATTTTAGTATCAAAGGAACCAGAAAAAGAAGAAGCTTAATTTAGCTAAAAAATTTAGACGAATCATGGATCAGCACAACTACATTTCCACAAATCTCATAAGATTGTAAATTTCTGGTTCATAATTTTTGTCAATTAAGGAAGGCCTGTGGCATCTTTTTACTAACACAGAAACAGGTTTTATCTAGCATGTTATTTAAAATAAAAATAAAAATAAAAATCTATCCATGTGATATAATTCCAAACCACTAAAAAAAAAAAAAAAGAGGGAATTTTTTAATTTTTCTGCTGCTTAGTTTATGATATAAAAGTTCATACTAGGTCTGTATGCACATGATTCCATTCAATGTATAGCAAAAATGAGCAAAGAATATAATGCATTTATTTTCGATATTTAGTTTGTGCTGCATCAAGTAACACTAAACTCTTGCATGGACGAGTCCAGTGGGTAGAGACTAGACACTTTTGACGGCTCTTTACATTAAAAACCATAATGGAATACAAGTCTGATGGATAAACTTTTCAAGCATCTAATATTCTATGCTTTATTCCAAGCCTTTTCATTGCTATGTTAACCACATCTGATGCTAGATAGCATTCCATTTCTTGCAGCCTGCACATGGTAAGGTGCCACAACACATCTGTTCATGATATCTTCATCTACGGTGATTTCAATACGCCTAACAATGATGGTATAGACATAGAGGACTCAAATCATACGCTCATTACAAAATGCCACATCGATACAGGAGACGATGCAATATGTCCTAAGACATACACGGGGCCCCTTTACAACTTGACTGCCACAGACTGTTGGATTCGAACTAAATCTTCTGCGATCAAGCTTGGGAGTGCCAGTTGGTTTGATTTCAGGCACCTGGTCTTCGACAACATCACTATCGTTGATTCGCATAGAGGGCTGGGTCTGCAAATACGTGATGGAGGTAACAACTTGAAATGCAAATCTTCTGAACAAATTCTTAGATATGGTAGTCTGAAATTTGGGTCTAAATCGCTTCTACCATCAACATGTACAGGAAATGTGAGCGACGTCACCTTCTCAAACATAAATATCAGCACAAGATACTATGATTCATCATGGTGGGGAAGAGCAGAACCTATTTATGTAACATCGTGCCCGCGGAACTCAGCTGCAAAAGAGGGATCTATATCTGATATACTGTTCATCAACATAACTGCAAAATCTGAAAATGGCATCTTCTTGTCTGGTTCTAAGCATGGCCAACTAAGTAACTTGAGATTCATTAACATGGATCTCACTTACAGAAGATGGACAAACTATGCAGGTGGGTTGGTGGACTACAGACCGGGGTGCCTGGGTGTTGTAAATCACAGTACAGCTGGAATCATCATGGAACACATTGAAGGCTTTGAGGTTAAAAATGTGAACATGAGATGGTCTGATATTCTAAATGATCAGTGGGACAACCCTCTGGATTTCAGGCCGTCAACCGTAGATAACATTTCTTTCCTCAATTTCCATTCAGGATTGTTTGAACAATGAGACACAGAGACCACAGGATTTTACTGACTTTGATGCTATTTCTTGTATGGCACTTGACTTCCTTGAAGTCAAATTCTTTATTTTTCTACAGAATGGTGGATTGAGAACTGATTATATGAAAAGTTTATTGCATCCAGTAGGATATGTAAGTTGCGCAATAAAGGCATATTTACTAGTTGAGAATTGCCTAACATGCTTTGCAATCCCTTGGAGAAAGCTAACTTTGAGCCTTGGTTACATGAAGGTGGTTAGCCTGAAGATGCGCTCAGCTAGACGAGTTCAAAACACATGTCCATTCTATGCACATCAATTATAGTTCAGTTCATTGGCCATCCTACTGGACTTTGAACCTGAAAGATAACTAATAACGCAGCAAACATTTGACCCACTCGTGCACACGAATCGACGGTTGGGTCATGAAGAAATTGCTTCATAACTTCAAAAAGTCCTACTCTTTCCTTTTAAAGAACCCATTTACCCGCCAACTCAGCCTGTGCTCCACATTCCCCCCAAACGAGCCATCGCTTTGCACCCAATGTTCCCTGCAAGAAGCGTTACTTGAGATGGCAATTCAAGGCACTCAAATGGGATTTCATGGCTACCACGCGCTCTTGAACGAGTGCGTGAATGGAAGGGCCATTAAAGAAGGCCGAAGGGTCCATGCCCACATGATCAAAACGCGTTATCTCCCGCCCGTATATCTGAGGAACAGGTTGATCGTCTTGTATGCAAAGTGTAACTATTTGGGTGATGCGAGGCGGTTGTTCGACGAAATGCCTGAGAGGGATGTCGTTTCTTGGACTGCCATGATTTCGGGTTACTGTCAGAATGGGTTTGCGCGTGAGGCATTGCCTCTTTTTGTCGATATGCTGAGATCAGGTAATCCTTTAGGTTCCACTGATGAAGCTTTTATTTGATTTTGGTCACATAGAACATTTCTTGCATTCATGCCTGTGTGAATATTTGTCGGATTATGCAACATGGCACTTGCTGGCCATTGGAGTAAATTCAGATGAGGTGATAATTTTTAACAGAGCTTCTCTGTGTTTCTAATACTACCTGCGTGCATTTTATGCAGATACGGGGCCAAATGAATTCACTTTTGCTACTGTTCTTACTTCTTGTACGGGTGTTTCTGGGTTCCAGTTGGGAAGGCAGGTTCACTCTCTCACGGTCAAGAGTAACTATGAATCCCATATCTTTGTTGGGAGCTCACTTCTTGACATGTATGCCAAAGCCGGTAGAATCCATGAAGCTCGAGAAGTTTTTGAACGCTTGACACAAAGGGATGTTGTTTCCTGCACAGCAATTATCTCAGGTTATGCCCAATTAGGTCTCGATGAAGAGGCATTGGAACTGTTTCGAAGGTTGTGGAGGGAAGGAATGAGTACAAACTACGTAACTTATGCTAGTGTGTTGACTGCATTATCTGGCCTTGCTGCATTGGACTATGGAAAACAAGTTCATAGCCATGTCATTAGATGCAGTTCACTTTTTTATGTAGTTCTTCAGAATTCTTTGATTGATATGTACTCAAAATGTGGAAGCCTTAAATACTCGAGAAGGGTCTTTAATAACATGTCCGAGAGAACTGTTATCTCATGGAATGCAATGCTTGTGGGGTACAGTAAACATGGAATGGGAACAGAGGTAATTGAGCTGTTTAAATTAATGAGAGAAGAGAACAAAGTTAAACCTGACAGTGTCACATTCTTGGCTGTTCTATCTGGCTGCAGCCATGGAGGCCTGGAAAATAAAGGGCTGGAAATTTTTGATGAGATGGTGAATGGGAAAGTTGGTGTTGAGCCAGGGATTGAACATTATGGGTGCGTTGTTGACTTGCTTGGGCGTGCTGGCCAAATGGCAAAGGCCACTGAATTTATTAAAAGGATGCCTTTTGAGCCAACCGCTGCCATTTGGGGTTCGCTTTTGGGTGCTTGTAGAGTCCACTCAAATTTTGAGATGGGAGAATATGTTGGTCGTCAGCTTTTAGAAACGGAACCTGAAAATGCTGGTAATTATGTCATTCTTTCTAATTTATATGCATCTGCAGGGAGATGGGAAGATGTGAGAAGCCTGAGGGAAATGATGATGGAGAAGGCAGTGAAAAAGGAACCTGGAAGAAGCTGGATTGAACTTGAACAGACCCTTCATAGTTTTCATGCAAGTGACCGTTCCCATCCAAGGAGGGAAGAAGTATTTCAGAAAGTGAAGGAATTATCGATCAAGTTCAAGGAAGCAGGCTATGTTCCAGATTTGAGTTGTGTCCTATATGATGTCGATGATGAGCAAAAAGAGAAAATACTGCTGGCCCACAGTGAGAAGCTGGCTTTGGCCTTTGGACTGATTGCTACTTCTGATGGATTCCCAATCCGCGTGATAAAAAACCTCCGCATTTGTGTCGATTGTCACAATTTTGCCAAATTTGTGTCGAGGGTTTGCGAAAGAAAAGTTTCTTTGAGAGATAAAAACAGGTTCCATCACATTTTTGGTGGAATCTGTTCTTGCAGTGACTACTGGTAATTATCACATTCTGAGAGAAGCAGTTTCTGGTTGATATAATCTTACTCTGCCAAAGCCTTGTGCTACTTCAAGCAATTTCTTTCACTGGCCAGGCCTTGAAAGATCCATTGGATTCTGTTGGATGGAGGAAATGTAGGTGCTTAAAAGCAAGAACATCTTATGCGGGCACATTTCCTCTCTCATTCATCCTGCCCGTTTGTAATTGAGCACCTTTTTGCTGTCAAGAAAATTTATCTCATATTTTATGTGCCCGAGGAGTCGGATTAATCTCTTTGCTGTCACGTAATACCTGGTGACTCAGGTCATCTTTGGAATTGGAAGAAGCACAAACTGAAGCTAAACCCTTTTTTGGGTTTTAACCTTGAGTCTGTTTAACTAACAGAGTGTCCTAAGTCGGGCTTGAATTTGGCAAGTATTGTTTGGGGAGGAGTTCGGAGGAAGATTTTGGGTTCAGCAGGCTTAAGTTGGGTTAGAGCTTGGTTCTGGATTAAGCTCAAGTGGACATTTTGGAGTTGGAATCAAGCTCAAGCGCTGCAAAAGTATTCAAAGTCAAGGTCAAAACAAGCATATTTCAATTGAGTTAGCTTGTTTGCAGCCTAGAATTAGCTCAGTTCCTCAAAACTTTCTTTTAGGACTAAGGTAGTAATAATCGTTGACTGTGGTTGTCCAGTAAACAACGGACTCTGTGCACCTCAATTTTCTTCCCAGGATTTCCATCAGGCAATAAGAGTTCGGAATTTTGATTCCCGTTTAATAGCACATTCCAAGTTATGTGAAAAAACTTGGTAGGAAGACTTAGAAAGTAATGTAATTGATCTCATCGATAAATAAAGTTGAATGTAAAATAATTATTGTACTATTTTCTTAGTGTTTGAATACTGATTTTTATGTGCTAAGTAGTGGTGCTCAAGTTATTTAAGGTAACAAAATGGCTGCATTACCTGACCTTGCCTTGGAAAAAATCTAGAGGGCTATATAATTTGACATAATGTGAAGTGACAGGTGAAAGATATTGAAAACTCATCTCACATTAGCCAATCTACTAGAGGAAAGCAACATTAGAACATGGTAACAAATGCAATAGCTGTCAAGTTGGCCTTGACATGGAACCAACCAAGAATTGCCAATGGATAAATAAGAATGAAAGCGTCGGAGAATTGGGATTAAACCAGACAGAGTTTCAAAGGGTTTAGACGTATTGTAGTTATATTATCAAAAGTCTCCTTGCCCATGATATTAAATTCAGGTTATCACACTTTCAAAGTCTCCTTGCACGGGGCCTTTCTCTTCTCGAATGTAGAAGGAGGGGAAACGTAACTATGTGTTTTTCCAAACATGGGAAAACTTTGTACTTCCCTGGCAGATTTTGGCTCCAATGCGCAACCCATGTACCCATAAGCTTGCAATTCCAGTTGGTAAATGGTTCGACGGCAACGTACCAAACGAACAAGAAGAAATGGAGTTCGACAGAGCTCTCGAAAACTTGTTCATCATTCCTTCATTGTTTCTTTGTTACGTTGGCTAGTGTTATATTCGTAGCATTCACAACCTGAGTGTCATGCTAATTTAAAGGTACAATTTCATCCACTCTACTAAGGTCAACCGAAAACGAATTCCAATAAAATAATGTTTGAGAGAGCTCTTTTTCTTTTTTTTTTTTCTTTTGTTTTTTCTTGTTTTTGTTTTTTGGGGGCAGTGTGAGATTAATAAAAGTGGATATGATTCATATTAATCAAACAGGCAAACATTTTTATACAAAACCTAACCAGATTGTTTAAATAATTTTGTTAGAAGAATTAAGGCTTACAAATTTAAACATGTATTTCAACTGTTTTAAAGTTCCAGATTTTTGACCCACCTGGAGCATGAATAAACCGCCCTTTTCAAGCTATTGTAACTGACGACAAAAGACCGCAAGGTATATTTACAGTGGCGAAGTTAATCTCCCAAAAGTCAAAATTCTGTTTCATGGACTTACTGCTCAGGGAAGTTCATGAAGTTAAAACTTGAAGGCTTTTAGCAAACCCTAATCATCGTATAACATTAAGAGTTCCCTGCTATAATTTCTGTTTCTATAACACCAATTATCGTACCATGAATTTATTTCATGTGAGTTTTACCATCAAATTCTCACATCAAGTGGTCATACATGTTAACACCTTTGAACTTAAGCATTGTACAACGTTGTATTGTTCTCACCCAATACCCACCGATAAGAAGAAGTTGAGGTTTTTTCTTTAAGCAAAATAAAATAAAAAAAAAATACAGTAACTACTTATTGTACTTGGAGAATTTAGCTTTAACTAACAGGTGCTTCCTAATAAGACCCCACCCAGCATTCCCAAAGTAGTTAGCTAGTCAAGTTCCTATATATATATATATTCCAACATTTGCTTCCTAAAATAAAATAATGATGTAGTTTAGTTTAAGATCAACAATACTAAGTGTTTTATCCAATTTTCTTGTTAGCGCATTTATAATCAAGTTATGAATCAATACAGCCTACAGGAACATTTACTTCAGCGGCACTCAATTATTGAATAAATTGGAAGCTAAATCTTCCAAGAGCTTCGGCCACTAGTACCGGACCTACCCAGAAAATGAAATGGCCAGCAGCCTGCCAAGTTTAAGCAAATTCTGAAAATGTAATCTTAAATGATTCCCATTAATTATAGTTCCAATTGACAAACGTGACCAATCCTGATTCAGCCCCCAATGGCTCCTAGTATAAATTCTTTCTGAGTAATTTGGTTAATGGTTTTATAACAAGTGCCTAATTATTGCCTATCTACATAATGGGGGTGGGGGTGGTTAAAAATCCTTTTTAATTGTTGCATCTATACGCATTGCAAACCTTACCGTCTTACTCCATTGAAACTGGTGTACGAGAAGGCCTCACAAAGATGGGCACATTACACCTTCCGTTTGGGGCCACCATTTAAGAAGCGTAGGCATTTTCCATTGAAATTGCCGTACTAGAAGACCTCGCAAAAGATGGGTGCGTTACACCTTCCCTTTTGGGGGCCACCATTTAAGAAGCCTAAGCATTTTATTTTATTTCCCACAAACACCCTCTTCTAACTCGTGCAATGATCTTTTTGTTTTGTTTGGATCGTTGGAAACAACGATATTCCTGTAATTCAAGACAGACAATGATGGCAGTTTAGGTATACCAATACAAAAAATTCGCCGACCGGTTGAAAAAAGGGGCGGCCTTCAACCGACACCGGCTCTTCATTTCTAACAATTTTGTTTTTTTGTTTGAGTTAACTATGAGTGTCCATACGTTCCCAGTATAGAATTAAAATAATAATAATACGAATAATGCTTTGCTATTGTTTTATTAGCTAAAATTGAAGTTAAAAAAATATTAATTAAAATCGAGATCAATAGTTATAATACATTTTATGAAAGTAGTGAAAAACGATGAAAAAATCAATTTTTTTTTTTCAAGTCATGGAAATTATTAAAATATAAACTACTTTCAATCAAATTCTATTTAATATCTTTTTTACTGTGTGCGATAGTAAATATTGACAAATTTTAAGAGTCCAATTATTTTTTGATACTTCGAAATTATTAAAACCCACATCGTGTGAAATTTTGATGGATTAAATGTTACTTTTATCACACTAAACATAATTAGTTAAGAGTTCAATATTGTTTGTATACATTATATAAAATTCAATATTATTGGTCCGCATTATCAATTTACAACCAAAATATTTATAATAAGTTAGTTCAATGCGAAATTTTCATTGATTATGATTAGAATAATCTGTCTTTGGTCAGATGAAAAATGGGATAAAAATTGCTCAAAAAAAAAGAAGGAAAAATTAAATCAACACTGAAAAAAGAAACCAAACCTTTTAAAAGCCAGCTTCCCAGCATCCTGACTACCAAAGTGAGTCACATGAAGCCAAGTTGCTATGTCTCCTTACCTTACCTTTCACATGTCAATATGCCATCTTAGATAAAGAGGAAAAGTCACTGTCCAGGGAAAGAGAAAGTGATGATCCAGAAGATTGTGCGTTAAATTCCCCCCGTTCAGTTTGAGTTATTAACAAAATACAGTTTCTGACAGCTTTGCTTTTTCGCACTCATTGGAAGCAGAGCCTCAAGACAGGTGTTGTCAGCACCTTAAGTTCATTCAATGTTTTTATCCAATGTCTATTACATTTGACAGCTTTTGGCTGCGTTTCTTTCTGGGGTTCTGTAGAAGTACCATTAGACCTTTGTTTTGTTGTCCTTCTGGTTGAATCCCCGGGCCCCAGGTTTTTCTAAGCTTGCTTCAGCTGGCTTTGAAATTGTCTGATAACTCATAGTTCTGCAATGTTGGTTTTTCAGCTGGGATCGTTCTCTGCTCTTTTCAAGCTTTTGCCTTTTTCTTTTTGTTCTTAAAATTTAGTTCTGCAAAGAAGTGATTGAAAATGCTCGCTGGGTTTCCATGTACACGATACAAATAGTGAAGATTGATTGAGATTCTGGTTTTTTTTTTTTTTTTTTTGGGCCGATGGCTGTGCTCTCTGTTTGAATGCCTTCTCCATTTCTTGTTTCGCGATCTAAGCATTGATGAATTCCAGCTATTTGGTCATAGCTCCAAACTCAGATACTGTCACACATTTGGACTCAGTTACCATTGGTGAATGGTAAAAAAATGGGCCTCGTATCCTACCTTTTTGTTGCCACTGATATGGCTAATTGTTTTAAATAGTGTGGTTGGTAAATTCCAATTTGTTTGCTGGTTTATGTTGTTTTTAGCTGGTTTATTGAGTTGGTGGTGGTAATGATCTAGATATTTTAATACTTTTAGAAGACTAGCCTTGATCTTGTGTCTAACATCTCTTCTTAGTAATTGCCGTTTATGTTATGCAACATTTCAAAACTCTGTAACATAGGCCCCAATGTTTATTATCTTTCTAATGTTTAAGGTTGCCTCACAATCAGGCTTCCAAATCTGGATAACTGTAGAGCCGAGGGGACAGGCGAACAAGTCTGGTATGCCTGTTAAGTAGGTGAAGTCCAGTGTCTAACCAATTAGATAGAGGAATTCGAAAAGGATTCCCCATTGTTACTCTTTCTTCATCTTGATTTTCAGTTTCATTGAAGTTGGAAGATATCAAATATAAAGCATGAAAGAGACAGAAACGAGGAGAACTCCGAATGATAACAAGCCAAAGTGCTCTGGAAAAGTTGGGATGAAAGCTGGCGGACCCCATAAAAAATTGAATGGGAAGGCTAAACCTGACTCCAGTGTTTTAGTAAGTGATTCGAATATGGGCTCAGAGCCGTCTGAAGTTTATGAAAACATGGTTATACATTATGTGGATGATTTCAACAGGTTTGAGGAGATGCCTCAAAACTCAAAAGTAGACACAGTGATTGCTAAAGTGAACAAAGATGAGGTTTTAGATGACCGTTCTGGTGATCTAGAGAAGGATCCAAAGCAGGGAAAAGAAAAAAAATCGGCTTCGGAGACAAAATATTCGGTTTCATCTCAAGGCAATCCATTGACAGCTGAGTACGAGAAAGTAGAAAGACTGGCAAGAGTCCCAAAAAGTATGGCAAGTAAGAAATCTTTTGCAGGTGGTCCTCGTGGATCAAGAGTGGGATCTGATCAAGTTAGTAAACCTCGAACCAAAGCAGTAAATAACAATCCTCAAAAACCTGCAAAACCAAATAAAGGGCCCTCTAAAGTTACTGGAATAAGTTCTGATAAAAATTTTAAAGACAGGAAATCTCCTCCTGGACTGTCATCAGAATCTTCTGAGAGATTTGATGATAATCCTGTGGTAGGGATAAAAGAAATAGATGGTTTGGATGAGGCTTCCAATAGTACCCTGAGTGTTGTAAGTGACAATGAGGCAATTGTTGCTGAAGAAAATAGTGAGCATGTAGGCAGGGCAGCTTTAAATCAAAGAATTGAAGACATGGAAATGAAAATTGAGAAACTTGAAGCAGAGCTCAGGGAAGTTGCTGCTCTTGAAATATCACTGTATTCTGTGGTTCCAGAACATCGTAGCTCTGCACATAAGGTGCATACACCTGCACGGCGCCTCTCTAGATTGTACATTCATGCTTGCAAGCATTGGACTCAAGACATGCGAGCAATAATCGCTAAGAACACTGTTTCGGGACTTGTGCTGATTGCCAAATCCTGTGGCAATGATGTTCCAAGGCAAGTAAAATGTGCATCTTTCTGTCAAATGTGTTTAATCTTGTTTATACGGGATGTTTTAGACTAATGAGTAATGTTCCTTCTGTGTGTTAAGGTTAACCTTCTGGCTGTCAAATACCATTGTGCTAAAGGAGATCATTTCTAAGGCATTGGGCAATTCATGTCAAACAAGTCCAGTCTCATTTGCTGAGTATGATGGCAGTGCCAGAAGAACTGAAGGAAAATCTACAACACTTAAATGGAAGGGTAGCAAACAAATTAATGGTTTCATGCAGTTTCCTGATGATTGGCAGGAGACAGGAACCTTCACAGCTGCAGTAGAAAAAGTTGAATCATGGATATTTTTTCGAATAGTAGAGTCAGTCTGGTGGCAGGTATGTATCTGCAGGCTATAATCCTATTTCTTAATGGCAAGTACATTGTATTTTTGCCTGATAAGATAGGCTTGATTCATAAGAAAGTTATTACAAAAAGTTGTTACCTATTGCTTGGTGCATTTATCCCCAAAAATTTCTTAAGTGTGGTTTTCACGTGTTCAGGCTTTGGCTCCACATATGCAATCTCCAAGCCAGAATTTGTCCAATAAAGCCATTGGAAAGTTTCCAGGACCAGCCTTGGGAGACCAGCAACAAGGCAGCTTTTCTATAAACCTTTGGATGAATGCTTTCCAAGATGCTTTTCAACGACTTTGCCCTGTTAGGGCAGGGAGCCATGAGTGTGGTTGCTTGCCCGTCATAGCTAGAATGGTATGTGATTTTCATTGTCATCTGCTAATTCAGCATTAAGTTTGGTTTATACATTGAAGTGATGCATTAATGGAACTATAAAAGCTAAAATCCCCAAGTTTCCAACTTACTTTTTCGGGACTCCAATGTGGTTCAACTTTTTTATTTTTCTTTATTAGTAGTTTCTTGCTTTGATTGTTGATTGCAAGTAATTTCTTGATTAGGTAATGAAGCAATGTGTTGCGAGACTAGATGTAGCAATGTTTAATGCCATTCTCCGTGAGTCATCCCATGAGATCCCAACAGACCCTTTATCAGATCCCATTGTAGATTCCAGGGTTCTGCCTATTCCAGCTGGAGACTTGAGTTTTGGCTCTGGTGCACAACTGAAAAATTCTGTGCGTATTAGACTTTTGCTTATGTTTTGACTGCCTCAGCTGTCCTTCATTGGCTTAAAATTTAAAATAGCAATTGTTACATGAGGCGACTGCTTGCCATCCAGGTCAGCAATTGGGCTAGATGGCTCATAAATACGTTCAGCATGGATGCTGATAATTCCCTGAAAGAATGCAATCACAACATCGGGGACAATGACAGGCAAGATGGTGAACCTAAATCCTTCCATCTTCTGAATGAGTTGAGTCATCTCTTGATGCTTCCAAAGGATATGCTCATGGAACAATCAATCAGAATCGAGGTTCATTCTATAATCCCACACCAATGACTTATTTCGTTTGAGTCAATCAATCACTCACTTGTTGGTCCTTTTTTTTTTCAAATGTTTCAAAGGTTTGTCCATCAATTGGTCTTCCATTAATTAAGCGAATACTCTGCAACTTTACTCCTGATGAATTCTGCCCTGATCCTGTCCCTGGAGCTGTGTTAGACGCACTCAATGCTGCTGTATGATATTCTTCCCTTTTCAGTTCAATTATAGTTTTAATCTCCAAGTGATGATTAAGACTATGCTACCACATAAGGTGTACAATTGGGTAACACTGTCCTTAAAATTATCCCTGGAACCTCTTCAATATCAGGTGGATTATGCTCATGACTGTTTTGAATTATGGCATGTGCCATGCCTCATGAACAAACAAAAAAGAAAAAGGGTTTTTCTGTCATGGGGTTTCCGCTGATGTTTACCAGTTTGTTGTCAATAATTCATGAATGTCATCTTTACAATGTAAAAGAAAAAAGTCTTGCAATAACTTTGCTACATAAATTTCATGTTTTAGAGTATTGTGGAGCGAAAATTGTCAAGAGACTCTACAAAAAGCTTGCCTTATGCTGCTGCCCCAGTTGTGTACACTCCACCTTCGTCTATGAATGTGGCAGAAAAAGTGGCAGGGATGGGACCAAGGTCTCCATTGTCAAGGACTGCATCTGCTGCACAGAGGAAAGGATATACAAGCGATGAAGAACTGGAGGAACTTGACTCACCTCTTACATCCATCATCGAGAAGCTGTCGTCATCTCCAAGTATTGTATTCTATGACAAGCCCAAGGAACATGTGGTTTCTGCAGCCACAAATGCTAGGTACAAGCTTCTGCACGAAGTGTGGTCTATGTAGGTAGCGAGAGGGACATTTTTGGGTCCATTTTTGGTCTGTTCCTGATTGAGTAATTGTGAACAAAGAAGGAAAAAGAGAATGCTTGTGGAGAATAATGGTTGAATCACGTTGTCTATCAGCTTTCTTGTATATCGGACAGCTTGTTTTCTAACAGCATCAATGAAACATCCCATTCTGATTCTGTCCAGTAAACTTGTATTGTGCATTTGAGACTTCATTCAGTTTTAAAGAAGAGAGCCACATCCCAATCTTTTCTATGCACCAAATAATGAAATTTGAAGCTGGTTATACTCAGTGAGTTGTATTACTTATATAAGTTGTGCTTAATGATTGCATGCATCACTAGATTACTCATACTCTCATGTCATTGTGTTCACCTTATGTCCATTGAATGTGTTCACCAAATATCTCCTAGTTCTGAAGATGAACATCTGTGTTTAAATAGAAGGAAACATTTTGTCCTTTTCCGAATCTTTCGAGGTTTATGGATAACTTTTTCGTGTCATCGGGCAACATATGACTGGCCATTTTCAGTCATTGGGGGACTCAGAACTTCTAGGTGAATGTAGTCCACCATACCAATATTGGCCATGGCCTCTGTCCGTGATCTAGTTCACAAGACATGGAACAAACTTGTTATGTGGTTTCATCAACTTGGAACAAACTTTGTTTTTTTTTTTTTTATTCCAAAATAATTGGCTGACTGAGACTCGAACTATGCCGGCTACTGCCACCAAAATTAAAACTTAAAGTCAGTATCTTGTCATGGCATAAAGTTGCTCGTGTATGATCAGGCATATTAATTAAATCAAAACATAATTCAAACTTGTATCATCAAAAAAAGACAATATAGTTTAATACCATGAAAGTCCATAATTTATTTTCTGATCTACCCAAAAGGAAAGGCATTTAGAATTCAAAGCTTGAGGTGCATCTTGGTTCAACCTTTCCGAGCATAGCTGTGAGGCATGAAACGGCTTGAGCTTCCATGTTTAGATGCCAACCCTTGAGCTCTCAAGTCCTCTTCCCCTGCATAGTCAATCTCATAAGGATGCAGCAGGGCATTCAACGCCTCACCATCAGTCTCTCTTCGTTCCATTGGTTTATATGGATTAGAATTAGCATGCCTGACTGGCAAAGCTTGTGGTTTTACAACTGAACGTTTCTTCGGTTTCTAGGGGCGGAATTGGCTCAAAGCTTCTTCATGCTGGAATTTGGAGCCCGATTTGCCGGCCTGAAGGCCCTTTAATTCAATCTTAAGAGCCCAAGCCTTCAAATTATGTGTTGGGAGTAAATGAGAATGGCTTGGATTGATTGCCGTAGGAATTTCAACAGTGACACTTTCTACTCCTGTGTGCTTCCAAAGTAGCAGTGGCAACTCCAACTTGCCAAGATCATAGCACTTCAAGTCAAAGTTGGTGATTGCTAGGCGTCCTTTCTCCTGTATGCATGCAAGCTCATAAGCAATTGCTGCTTCCTCTTCGGTGTCTGATTGGTTTATTTTGAAAGACAGCAAAATATATGCAAATGAAATCAAGTCAGTCATCATCTACATATGGTTTTTGCAAACGAGCGCAATGTTTATGACTTGGACTAACCAAAAGCTCCCAAGTGGTCACCTGGGCTAGGTCTCTTCCAAGCTAGCCATTTCCCAATGCCAGCGTGCCTGTTCCAAAGCTTTCCGGCTATGCATGAGAGAGGGACAAAGAGACAGAGAGAGAGATTATTACCCCCCCCCCCCAAAAAAAAAACTCCAATAAGTCTAGATTGCACTCTGGAAATCCATTAATGCTTGACCTGAGGCACACATAAAGAAAGATTAGTGTAATTGACAAAGGGCACGCAGTATATTTAACTTTATATATATATATATACACCAATGCTCAAATCATATGATGATGCAAGGTCTTAAATTGCAACGGTACACGACTGTAAGTGCATGGCGACAATTGCGGCCACAATATATGTATTACTCAGCAACAGATTTCTTAGAGGTCGCATGTACTTTTTGCTTGGTAAGATATCAAAATGTGTTGCAATTCTAAGAAGAAGTACTCCACTTTAGTCATAAAACTTACGTTTTTATTGAAACCTTTTAATTAACGAAAGATGTCTTCTTCTTCATTCTTTTTTTTTTCACAAACCCTTAAAATATATTATATTTTCAAAAAAATTTACTCTACTTAAAAAATTTATATATATAAAAAAATAAAGTGCATTGTTCAGGGGCAAGCACATTAAGGGCATTATATTAAGGGCTTACGACTCTTTTACAAGTCTTGTATACAAGTTTATCGCAATATAACTCAATATATAAAATATATATAATCCGCTGGCTCACACACCATTTAGCAGCACATCCTGAAAGTAAGTTGGTTAAGCTGAAGAGCCGGCTTTTTCACAAAGGTCCAATATGTCCAGTGTCTCGGGAACGGAAAGTTCAAGACGAAACTTAGAGCCATAGTAGTGATGCAAGACAGGCCTGAAAGCATCTTCTCCCAAGGGCTTGCAGGGTTTTCTAATGCGGATCCTGACCTGAGCAGGAAACTTTGACTCGCCTTTACATTCTTCGTCTTCCCAAGCAGTTGGGTCGATCTCAAAACCACCAAAACTTGACGCCTCAAAAATGCCATGCAATTGGTGGGTGCTGTAGTTATAGAGAAAGAGAGGCAATCCAGGAATTATAGCACGAACAGAGTCCTTGTATCTTGGCGGCAAACCAAACAGCTCGCGGTTTAGATCTTCCTGCATCGTATGGTTGTTACAGACAAAGATGTATCCCCCAAGGACCTCATTGCGCGGGAGCCTCTCTATTGCAGGCAATGTCTTGAACCTTCTGTCGACTGCATTATAATTGTTCATGTTGTTATTATTGTCATTGTCGTCGTCCTCGTCCTCGTCGTAGTCGTTTTTGTTGTTGCTGTTGTTTGTGCTGTTTCCAGTCTTTTCCCTCGGCCTAATTTCCACTGTGCCCTTTTTATTATTATCAAGTTTATTCACACCATTTGACCTGCTCTGCTCAGCCAATTTGGAAATAGCCACTAGCCATTTGCGATCCTGTGAGACTTTTGAATGCCCTCGAAGTTCATCATCCCGAATGCCATGCTTGTTCTCCATCCTGCAGATCCTGAATCGTAAGAATCCTGGCCTAGATTTGGGGATCCAGTAAATGTAGTGCATTGTTGAAAAAATGTATAAATTTTAATTACAATATTAAAAAAAAAAAAGAAAGATAAATTCAACACCAACTCATAAATATTTATAATTATAATAAATATTTTATATAATAATCAAGTATTATAGATTTCTATATTTCAATAATGAGTACTGATTGATATGAGATCAGAGAGTATTTTTCAACTTTACCTCCTAGTAGGGCCTTCAACTTTGTGTTTGTTCATATCATTCATCCGCTTCATTGACTTGGGATAACAAAAATTTATCTGCTGCCAAGCAAACCAAAACATCAACAAAGAGTAACGCTACGTTTATAAGATCAGTTCGTAGGATGTAGAGACGCCACTAAACTTTTGAGGGCCAACGTAGGTTCCCTGTGAACATGTCGGTTGGCTTCAAATGTGAACCAGGAGAGTCGGAGACCCCAAAAAAAACAAAAAATAAAAAAAGGGTGTTGTCAGCCGTAGATACTGAAAGGGGAATTGAGCTGAGGAGGCCCAATAACGATGGACTCCGACCCATGCATGTCCCAAAGCCCTCCTGCCATCTCTCAGGACAGGGCCCCCGCGCGTTTGGTGCCACCTAACCAGAGGAATGAAAAGGAGTGAAACTCTTTTTCTGAGAGTAAAAGTGTACCAGGCATTCGCGTTTTAGGTAACCCTAATGAGTTGTGTAAGCTTATAATTATCCTAATTTAGATAATGAAAACCATTATAACAAACTAAATATGTATAGTTAATTTTTAAATAGTCGTTATTAATGATCATAATGAATATAACGAACGAACATTAAGAAAAAAATTATTATAACAGAAATTTTTATATAAATAAATAAAAATTAATAATTATAATTTCTTTGATAAATAATTAAACAAATTTTATTTTTTAGTGCATGCAACAATTGATTTTCAATATGTTCCAATTTGAAACAGACATATAACAATGAAACCTATAAATCAATTTTATGTCAATTTTATCACAATTTAAATTTTAAAAGTTATTGAAGAATATCATATCATTTTTAAATGTCTATTTCATATAATATATAATAATTTATGATAAATAAGTTAGACTTGATTGTTATTTAGAATTTATTTTTGATAAAGGATTTACCTGTTGCAGTCGATAAAGAAAAAAAAAATTCCTGCGAGATCCTTTTGCTACACACGATTTGCCTAAAACAATAAACCGTACAATTTGTTTAAAGGCTGCTCCCAAATAAATAAATAAATAAATAAAAAAAAAAAACCACCGTAAATTGAGGGCTGTAGGCAGTAGAAGGTACCTTTTGTGTCTAAATAACGTAGAAACGGCAACTAGGAAAATGAAGGTGAAATAAGAGGAAAACATAAGTTCTCAGTTAGCACTATAGCAAATATTTATAGAGAAGTCCTATTATCGTTGTTTTTTTTTTTTTTTTTTTTCCGTTTGTCATCTCATTTTTGGAATACATTGACGAACAGCTTGTCAATAAGTCTTCCAGAACACGATTGTTTGTGTGTTTTGTTAGTGAGAATAACTTTGTTTTTATCTTATGCTTGCAACATGTGAAAAAGTAGTACTGCCAATACATCCAGTCATAAATGCGGGTAGATTTTGTTACCCTATTTGCTTCATTTGCATTCAATTCATTAGGCAAATGTTTTCCATGTGAAGAGTGTATAAATACAGAGAAAATTTTTATTTCATGCTTAGAATTACCCCTAAGGGAGAGGGCTGCCTCGACCAAGTAATAGTGCAGCCATATCATAACCCCTTTACATGTATGTGTTCAATTTGAGCCCTAGCGACCAACGAATGTGCCCAAATAGGTCTTTACATTTAACTTATAAAAACTGGTGTTAAAGTTTGCCTTTTTAAGTTCAATTTTACGAAATGAAGTCATTCGATGATTGTGTGAGTCCAAGTGGAAAGCATATAACTTAAGTGTACGCTACAATACATTCTTCTTTTTTTTTTTTTTTTTTTAAAAAAAAAAGAAAAACAATTTTTGGGTACTAGTGTTTGAATTTGGTATTGAAAATTAAAAAAAAAAAAATGATACTGGGAGAGTAAGATGGGTAGGGGGAAAAAATAAATAAATAAGAGGAATGAAAAGTGGAAGAAACAACAATTTTTCACTGTATTTAAAATAGTATAATGTGAGTAATGAAAACTAATTTTTTTTTATTTGGAAAATAGAAGGAAGTAAAAAGAAAGAAATGATATGCGTTATAATATCAATTTTGGCCTTATACTAAAATTAATTTGTGTAAATAAAAAATTATTAAGAATGATAAATTAACCATTTTATGAATTAAGTGAAGAAATCAACCATTTTCCTCCGAAAAATAAAAGGAATGAGTAGGTTAGGCCATGGGAAAAGAATTTATTATTTATTTATTTTTTTAGCTAGGTGGAAAATTTTTAAATTTTATAAACCGATCAAGATATGGACTCTTTTATGCTATATTCTCTCCTGCCCCTTCGACTCTCTTCCAAACATAATTTAAGAGTACAACAGTTCCATTGTTACTCTCATTTCATTCTCACTTTAAAACTTGTACCTTTTTTTTTTTCATTTTTAATTGCTTACTATGTTTATTTATTTAAAATATAACTTACTCATGGTTTTATAATATACAAATTTATTTTAATATTTTTAATTTTAAATAAAATTTACTTATTATGTGATATAAAATTATGAGTAAATTTTACTAAAAAAAAAACAATGAAAATAAAAAATCCCTTTCTTTTACCTGTGTACATGGCAACCTATTTTATCCACATCCGATAAGTGAACAAACAGACAGGGGCCTATATTCATTTGAAGTGCAGCCAATAGCAGCGGCTGAAACTGAAACTGAAAATCTCCATTATCTCCAATCAAATTTCCATATTCTTCAAAGTCTCTCAGGCAAATCTATTCCATCTATTTCATTGAGGAATTGGTCATCTTAAGAGTTTATTTCTATTTCAATTTAAGAAACCTGGGTGCCAAAACTGCAAATGGGTTAAGTTTTTGTTAGTTTAAGCCCAAGATTAACGTAGATGGAACCATGGGTTTAAGTCCCATTTCATTCCCACCTCTTGTTCATTAATGTCATTCCCACTTTACAATCTTTCTTTTACATGTGCACATGGCAATTTGTTTTATCCACATAAATATGCGTTCAAAGTTCAAACAGGGCTTGTGTACTACTGAACAACAGCGGCTGGCTAAAACTGAGAATGAAAATCTCCATTGTTTCCCATCAAATTTCTGTACTCTTCAATGCTTGTAAGGCAAATCTAATCCTTCTAGTTCCATGAAGAATTCATCGTCTATGAAGTAATTTATTTCAAATTTTGATCTTTACTTTCTATTCCTTCACTATTATTGACCCCTTCATTGATCCAATGCCATCTAAGTCACTTCCAGGCCTAGTCACCTCATGAAGGAAGTTAGAGACTGTTTGTGTTGTATCATTTGCTTTAAAATTTTTAAGGGCCAAATGAATTGCTTTTACACCATTTTATTTTCGGTGGAGAAACCAACCTCGCAAGGAAACAAAGCCAATGACCAATTGATGCACAAGTCCACGCGAGTAATGACCTTGTCAGGCAAGTCACGTTAATGCGACATTTGTAGTCTATTTACTTGTTGCTCATGTATGATCACACATATTAATTAATGCAAAACATAATACATAACTTCTACCATCAAAAAAGAAAACCATACATATAGTTCAATGCTTGACTTTACAGATCAAGTCCCTAATTTATTTTCTTACGAAAAAAAAAAAGAAGTGGGTCCATAATTTATTTTCTGATTTACCCAAGGGGAAAAAAACATTCATAATTCAAAGGTTGGGGTGCATCTTGGCTTTACCTTTTCGAGCATAGCTGTAAGGCATGAAACGGCTTGAGCTTCCATGTTTAAACCCCAACCCTTGAGCTCTCAAATTCTCTTCCTTTGCATAGTCAATCTGGTAAGGAAGCAATAGGGCATTCAACGCCTCACCATCAGTCTCTCTTCGAGCCATTAGTTTATATGGATTAGAATTAAAATGCCTAACTGGCAAAGCTGAGCATGCTCGTGGTTTTACAGCTGAAAGTTTCTTTATTTTGTATGGAAGGAATGGGCTTAAAGCTTCTTCATGCAGGAATTTGGAGCCCGATTTGAGGGCCTGAAAGTCCTTTATTGCCATCTGAAGAGCCCAAGCCTTCAAATCATGTGTTGGGAGTACACGAGAATGGCTTGGATTGATTGCAGTAGGAATTTCAACATTGCTACTTTCTATGCCTGTATGCTTCCAAAGTGGCGCTGGCAACTCCAACTTGTCAAGATCATAGCACTTCATGTCAAAGTTGGTGATTGATAGGTGTCCATTCTCCTTTATGCATGCAAGCTCATAAGTAATCGCTGCTTCTGGTTCGGTATCTGATTGGGTTATTTTGGAAGACAGAAAATATATGCAATCTTGTCAGTCATCATCTATATATGACTTTTGCAAAATCTGTGAGACTGTGACAAGCACATTGTTTATGACTTGGACTAACCAAAAACTCCCAAGTAGCCACTTGGGCTAGGGTTCTTCCAAGCTAACCACTTCCCGGTGCCAGCGTGCCTGTTCCAAAGCTTTCAGGCTATGCATGTGAGAGAGAGAGAGAGAGAGAGAGAGAGAGAGAGAGAGAGAGAGAGAGAGAGAGAGAGAGAGAGAGAGGGACAGAGAGACGATTACCTCACAACCTCAATAAATCTAGATTGAACTCTCGGAAAGTCAGTATCGCTTGACCTGATGCGCACATAAAGATTTAACAAAGGGCATGTAAACACATGATATTTAACTTTGAGTGCAATTAGGAGAACGAACGTGAAGTGGACAAAGTGGATGGGTGAGATCAGGATTGTGAGTTGATTCAAACTAACCGGTCTAGATCATGTCCCATCCACCAATCCTTTAAGTTTTCGTTCTTTGCCTCCTCATTTTTAACGAAAGCTGTGATCATATGATGTTGCAATGTTTTAAAATGCAATGGTACACAATGGCCACAATACTTGTAGTAACTGGAACGAAAATCTTAGGGTCGCATGTTCGCGAGGACGCGTGGTCCAGCTATAGTGATACTTTCGTTTCTCCCTCTCTCTCTCTCTCTCTCTCTCTCTCTCTCTTTAAATATCGACAAAAAATTGTATCCACTTTTTCCAAAAAATATACTTATTTTTTAAAATGTATATTGCATTTCCTCACAAATATATATTAATATAATATTCTTAGTTTTACGAATATAAAAATATACAGCATTTTTAACAAATGTTTTCTACTTTCTTAAAAAATTTATTGCATTGTTTAAAAAAAAAACAACAACAACAAAAAACTTCTCTAAAAAAATGCATTGCATTTCTTCTACATTAAGCAAAAACAAAAACAAAAAAAAAAACAAAACAAAAAGGTGATACTGGAACTGGATCTTGCTTCTCCAACTTTGAAGAATTGACTACAACCACACTAACATTTAAGTAATGGATGGAAATTGAGATGCGATCAATATTACTTTCCAAATTTACCTTCTACTAGATCCTCCTACTTTTTGTTTTGTCATGTCCTTCATCCACTCCATTGACTTGGGATAATACTAAGTCATCTGTCACCAAGCAAACCAAAAACATCAACAAAAGAGTAACGCTACATTTATCAGATGAGTTCATAAAATTTATACACACCATTAAACCTGTGAGGGCCATGCGAACATGTCAGTCAGATTCGGTAAAGAAATTTTCTGGGAAAACTCAAATGTAGACCAGGAGACGAAAAAAAAAAAAAAAAGCAGAAAAGAAAAAGAGAAACCAGAGATGTCACCATGTCTTGATAGGGGAATTGAACACCCAAGAGGCCCAACAATGGACCCCGACACACTCATGGCCCAAAGCCCTCCTGCCATGTCTCAGGACAAGGGCGAGGAAGTTTGGTGCTGCCTGGCCAGAGGAATAAAATGGAAGGAACTCATCCGAGAGTCAAAGCAGGCTCAAGCATTGATTAATCCTATGTAAAGTTCTATTCTTGATAAATTTTACAAACGCATTCGTGAATGAAAATAGAAAAAAGTAAGGGTTCTTTGTTTTCTTGACACAAAACAAAAAAGAAAATTATTTTTGTGTTTAGTTATTAGAGGTGTTCAGAATCCGCCCAAACAATGTGAAATCTTGGTAAAGATTTATGCAAATTGTACCCCTCCTCTCTCTCTCTCTCCTGTCTCTTATACACATCTAGATGTGTATAAGAGACAGGAGAGAGAGAGAGGAGGGGGACAATCTGTCTCTTATACACATATAGATGTGTATAAGAGACAGCTCTCTCTCTCTCTCTCTCTTCTTTTTTGTTTTTTGTTCCTTTCTTCAATGTTCAATAGAATTTACTTTTGCATGCACAGTAGTTAATGAGCTCATTGTCATAGTTTTATAGAACGTTGTGTTTTACATTTGTAGGTCTAAATTTGGATGGTGTCCAAGTTTTGATTTTGGGAGACTGCTCTTAGAGATAGAATAGAAATGCTTTGGTCTTGATTTCGGGTGCACATGTACCGTTTCTGTTTTCTAATAAAATTGATTGGTTGTTCTTCCGTTCAAAACAAAATTATTATTTGTGTTATTTTAGAAAAATTCACAGTTTTATTATATATACATGAAACACTATATATATATAATACATTTCAATATTACAATTAAAAAATATTAAATAAATTATATTCTTATAAAAATTTTCTTCAGTAAATATATTTTAATGAAAAATTATTTTTAATAAACAAACCAACTTAAGAGTCTCTTGTTTAAAGAAACACTTTAAATCACAGTGGTTATTATCAACACCAACTGCAATAAAAAGTAAATTATGTGTTTTAAAAAAAATTTAATGAATTATGTATACTTATAATTGTTGTGATTTAGTTACCAAAAAATTTAATAACAAACTAAATGTGTGTAATTAATCGTTAATTATTTGTTATTAATAGTTTTTACGAACATTACGATATACTTATAATTGTTGTAATTTATTTAACAAAAATTTTATAACAAACTAAATATGTGTAACTAACGGTTAATTATTCGTTATTAACGGTTTTAACAAACACTTAAAATAAGTAGTTATAATAAAAAATTTATATAAATAAATTCAAATTAATAATTATGATTTCCTAGACAATGGACCAAATGTTTTAATGCCTTTTTTTTTTTTTTGTGTGTGAGTGTGTAAAGGCTGAATGATTTTCAATCCACACCAGTTTGAAACAAACATATATAATAATGAAACTTATAGACAAATTTTACGGTACAGAAAAAGTCTCAAAAGGTTCCCAAAAAAAAATATCATATCATCTTTGAGTACAGAATTCATATAACATATAATCTATGAAACCTACTTTAGACTTTATTATTCAGAATTCAATTTTATTTGAGATAAGAATTACCTGCTGCAGTCGAAAAAAAAAAAGGTTCCCTGCCCGATCCTTTTGGTCCACTCAATTTGCCGAAAACAATAAACCATGCAAGATGTTTTAAGGCTGTTCTTGCATGCACACACCAAAAAGAAATATATATATATATACATGTAAATTGAGTGTTGTAGATCCGAGCATCGTACCTTTTGTGTTTAACTAATGCAAGAGCGGCATCAAGGAAAAATGAAGGTGAAATCAGATGAAACACAGGCTCTCGGCTACCACTATGGCAGAATTTATAAAGAAGTCCTGTCCATCGTTTTTTTTTTTTTTTTTCTTTTGTCATCACGTTTTTTGAATGTTAATAAATGCATCGACTTAAAAACTTGTCACCAATTGCTCTACTACACGAGCTTTTTTGTAAGTTTTTTTTTTTTTTTTAAGTAAGAATAGCTCTGTTACTGTATATTGGCAATATATGGAAAGGTGACGCTACCAATACATCCAATGATAATTAATGCTTGCAGATTTTGATACTTTATTTTTGGCCATTTGCATTCAATTCCTTCGGCTAAAGTTCTCCATCTGAAATGTGTATAAATTAAAAATGAGGAAAGTTTTGATTCCTGCTCAGAATTCCCTTCCATGGACAAAGACCAAGCAATAGGCCAAGTGTATCATAACATTGATTCCAATCCATATGTTAGGTTCGGCCCTATACCACTGCTTTAGCTTTATAAGGTCAATTTTATGAAACTAAAATCATTAAATTGTGTGAGTCAAAGTCGATAGCATACAACCTAGGTTGAGTTTAGGCTATTGTAGTTTTTTCTTTTATCATAACTAATGTTAGTCTATAATCTACCGAATTCTCTCTCAAAAAAAAAAAAGAGGAAAGTTGTTAGATTCATTTTCAACTCATTTTGTTAAAACCCATTGCACCCATAATAGTTTCCTTGATTTACAGCCCTAAACTACCTCTCACAGTCAAGCTCCATGTTGGGTCATCGCAGTGCCCTTCTCTCCTCCTCTCGCAGTACTTTTGCCTGTTGTAGTGGGACAAGGTACAAGACACCATTTTGTAGCTTTCCAAATAGCTTAGTCTGTTGTGATGGGGGAAGAGACAACGAGTTTGGTTCGGGGTTACACTAAAAATTGTAAAATTTCTTATTTCTAATTTGTATTACCGTATTTACTTACGAATATACTCATTTCTAATCGGATAAGAATGATCCATTCAAGCTTTCAAAAGGCTCTCAAGCATACATGATTCAAGCTAGTAAACTACTTTGGTTGTTTGACATTACAGTTTACTTTAGGTGTTTTCTTAAATTAAACTATTTGGTTCTAAAGATATGAAATATGAAAAATATTTATATATCTAAGAATAATAGGACATAAATATACACCCAAAAATAAAATATCAAATGTATAGATCTCACCATTCAAATTTATTTTAGCAATTGTTTATTCCTTTTTTTTTTGTTTTGTCTTTTTTCAATTAAATAGTGCACAATTTTATTTGAAAAAAAAATTAAAAGCTGATAGGTTCATTTGTTTCAAAGGAAAAAAAAAACTAATTTTGTTTTTTAAAAAATATTTCTTGTGCCATGGGAGAGAATATTAGATGGGATACTGTTTTTCCACGCGTTTGATACTTGATAGACGGCGGCCGGTCGAAATCTCATGGTTGAGATGCAACGTTACCCACCAAGTGACTATGGTGGACAAGCCGAACGAGAAGAGTCTCTATGATACTTGAAACATGTTTTATTATTATTATTATTTAAATTTTTTTAAAAAAAAGGTTAGCTTTATTGGTGTAATTGATGGGTTTTTTTTTAAATAAAATAAAAAAATTCTCCTAATGGGCCTTTTTTTAATTTGGTTTTTTATTTGTGTTATTTTGGTTCTTGGATTCGTTTTTGTCAAGTCAATTTGTACAGAATGTTTTTTATTTCTTCACTTAGAGAGGAATATTAGAGTTTGTGCGTTTGATTTATATACCATTTTGTTTAATGTTTTTCATCTTTTGTAATTTATTCAATGAATTTTTTTTATTTTTTTATGATTTTATTTTTAGTTCCTGCTGCAAGTTGGCCGTAGAGCATAATTTGAAATCGAAACCGGCAATACTATGCCCATTTTGAGTGTCATTTAATGATACATTACATAAGAACGTGAGTTGAATTAGAAACCTGACTGGCAACCAGCTAAGTTGTTACATGTAGAAAGACCTTGCGGCGGTAGCCTTGTGAACTGTCTGCTTTCGAGTTTTATTCATGAATGTGGTCTTGTTATTGATAAAATTTTCAAGGGAATATGAGGCAATGAATAATGCTTATTATCATCAATGTTTGCATCAGGTTTTGAGCTTATTTCTGGGAAAGTTTTGTCTGATGGCTGTAATATTGGGATCTTTGTAATTATATAATCTTGTTCTGCCTTAACATGGTTGGAGTTTCTGATCTATAACATTAAAGATTGGAGGGAATTCACTGGTCCTTGCTGAGTGGGTTGGGAGAGATGAGAATTATATAAGTTGGAAGTTACGTATCCTCTTCTCTGCAGGTATCAATGTTCTTTGTTGTGTTTCTTATGGTCTTAGTAATTTAAGTATATGTCTTTTTGTACAGGGCTGCTTGCTTCTCATCAATGAGTAGATAGATTAAATGCAAAATTTGCAGTTATAGCAGGCCTAATAGGCCAACAAACGAATTCATTAAATTGCTCAGTGGAATAGTGGTGCTTTTACTCTCTTGGGAAGTTGAGCATGCCCGTTTTGATCGGTGATTTTGGTCTGGTTTCTGTTGTTCCTTTTGATCAGGACATTGCAGGGGAAGTTTGAAGGATTTTTTCAAGGTCTGATATCATCTACTCATACATCTTTCTGATTCTGTGTGTTATTCTCTGCATTCATTTTTTCTTGATCCCTATCACCGACTTCAGTCATAAATTGGTTGACTCGTGCAATTCCAGGCATTTAGTTGAATCAATTGTATAGCCGTTCAAGGAACAACACTAGTGGCCTCTCAATTTTCCTGGAGAAAGGCTTAATTAGCAAGGTTTCAAACGGCTGAAGGATTTGATGACAAAAATTTGAAGGATTTGAAGAGATGACATCTCTTATTGAGTAGTTTTGGGATCGTCAAGTGACTTACTCTGTTTTGTTCTCCAAGGTTCTTCACTTACATTGCTTGGTCTTTGAGTCTTCACTGCCATCACAAGGTTAGTCCTATTGTCAATTTTCTTGCTTCCTCTGCTTGGGACTGTTGTAGAGTCTTATTCTACCTTGGTGGAACTGCCATCTCTTTGGTTACATAGCTGTGAAGGAAGATTTGGGTATGTTCAATCAACATTCACAAGGTTCTCTCTATGGTGGGTATGCTGTTGGATTTTGGTTTGTCTGTACCTTTTTTGTTTCAAACCTTAGTTGGTGTTTCAATTTATGATCATGTGTGGGACCTGCCTTGTATCATTACAAGTCATGTCATGCTTGGTTAATTTTCTGTTGATCAGGTCAAGAAGGTCGAAGTTGAAATGTGAGATGAGATCATATCATGCTTACACAACAAACCTGGCAGATGAGTGAGGGTAGGAAACAACTTGGTTATTGGAAGGAAAAGGCTGTCAACGAAGAGAGACAACTCTGGCGGTGCTGATAATAATTGTATACAAGAAAGAATTATACCAACTAAATATTAAGAAAAAACTTTTCAAATATTGAGAAATTTGCCAACGATGAAGAATTAAAAATCAACTATAATTTATCTAGAGAGAATATATTTCGAAAAATACTTTTATTTTAGTAAAAGATATGGAGGCTCTTAAAGAATCATTTGGCTCAGTGAGCGAGACTGCCGAAGACAATGGCGGGTCGTGTTGTAAGGCAGGGGACCCAAATGCACCATGATCAGAACAAAGAAGAGGTAACATTGCCAATCGAAAAGTCATATTTACGTTAGCCTCCTGCCTTCCTTTACGAAACTCTCTGTATTGGAGTACTTTGGGCCAGTTAAGTACTTACTATCCTGTTTTTAGCTGTGATAGGGGCACTACGTGCCATGTTGAAGCGTTATGAATCCATGGAAGTAAAATAAGGAATCAGGTGTCAGCTGACGTAAAGCATGGCAGCAGCACAAATGCTTGATGGGGTTTGAAAATTAGTTGTCAGACTTGAATTTTTTTAAGAGCAAGTTTTCAAAGAACAAATCAATTGCCATACATGTAGAAACGGCGGCCAAGGAATAGAATTTTGGAGAAAAGCTATAGCAAATTCTTCTAACTCAAACATAATAATGGACATCGGTATGCGATTGGTTGAACTCTCTCGAGTGGTTGTGCTTGAATCGATATTCAACTTATGTCAACCTAATTACGGTGAACTTTCATTTTAATCTACTTGGGAACTTCGTCATTTCTTGCTTTCCTTGTACGATAATTCTTGGCTGCAGGGTCAGAAAAAAAATGAAAACTTTATCAAGGTTCAGAACGAAGAGACGGAAGAATTTGTGGCTGAGAGTCGCAGGATGATAAAATAGCATGAAGATGAGAGGACTGGTATGAAAAAGGAGGCTTTGGTGGAAAAGGAGGAGTTGGGAAAAACATTTTGACGTCAAGCTGACATCCCATTTGGAGAAGCAGTCAAAAAATCAAATTGGAAACCACTGCCAATCTTTGATTGTTTTCCCCCCGATAAGGTCTTCAGCTAGGATTGGTTTTTCAAACCTGGACGCCAGCTCACGTTCAATTGCTTCCACTTGCAGCAAACATTAAGAAATTCAGACTGGGAATCAATCCCTTTTGGAATCGGGTAAGGCTCCACTATTAACTGGCAAGGGTCCAAGTCCAATAGCGCTTCCTGTCTTTTCAAAAATATCCCCCGTAGCAGGGGTTGGAAGCAAGCGACTCTCGTACATTCGCTTTCCTCTGGCAGCACGATGCCAATTCCGCCTCAGACAAGAAAAAGGAGTAGGCTCAATCAGAACCTAAAAACATGTCCAACCCTTATGATTGGTACATTCCTAAAGCCAATGAGCGAGTAAAGTATATATTTCATTAGCTATCAAATTGGGAATGCTTTTAAATTAAGAAATTCAAAAGTTTCACCCATATTTCAACAATGGTCTCTAGCTCCTAATCTGGGTACTTTTATGAAGACTTTGCTTCTAAAATATATGAAAACCTACCCATAGTGCGGACATGCAATCTAATTATTAGTAATAATTAAGTTTAAAACTTGCCTACTCCTAATGACTCTAATTACTAATTCTGGCCCCAACAAGAAATGCATTTCCAAAACCCATGATTATCCCCAGCAACCCAAAGCCAAAGAGGCATATGTGGGAGATGATGAGGTAATCTTGGTCCCAACAAAGGTTTTTAAACAATTGAGCTTTAATTTAATAATGTTAGAATTAGTATTTGTATCTTAAAATTTTTTTAAGTAGGAGTGTCAGTTGAAGTCAATTAATAAATAAACTAAAGTTTTAAACATTTTTTAATCATATGCCTATTCAGCGAAAGACCAAGCCTAACCACATACCAGCAACAGCACAATTGTAGAACTTTCACGGGAAGAAAGAAGTCGGCTAACTTCACCAAATCCAGAGAATTATGAAGGGGAATATTTTCTCGTTTTCTATAGATGAATTTTTCAGGTTGTGGAGTTGGCGACATCACAATATCTTTGTTAGGAAACATGCATTCCCGTGGCATATCATGAGTGATCTGATGTCGCATGAACGAATCTGCAAATGAAAGCAAAGCCTTTGCGTTTTTAATTGGCCTTTCCACATCTGTCATTATGGCCTCTCCCATTCTCTCACTTTCCATTCGATAGATAATCAACCACTAATTAGAATGAGTGCTAAGTATTTACTTCACTACGTTAATTTGAGTTTTCTCCTCCAGCCCTCTCCCCCGCCCCCCAATCTCTCTCTCTCTCTCTCTTCATTCATAATTTTTTTTATTCGATTATTTATTAACATCTTCAATTCAATTATTCTTACAATAGAATTATTATTAAAATATTATTGAATTTGAATAAAATTTTTATGTCTAATTTAACTTTCGATAAATTTAAAATTTAACGTTGCCTGTTCACCGAAATTCTCGTCTTATATCTGAAGGTAGGCCGACAATGAGAGAACTGATACGTAACCGATCAGGCTGAGACTACGGGTGTTTCTACATTCTTTCATAATTATGGAACGTAGCTTTACTCGACTTTATGTTTCTGACTTAAAGCTTCTCTCCGTTATCTCATTCTTTGATGAATTTCACTCACGCTTTTCATTAATGGTTCCTCTGCTAGGCTGCCTATCTTGCTTCTCTTCTACTGGGGAGAGTTAAAGAAGTCTTGCAAAAGCCTCAAAAGAACTTCTTTTTTTTTTTTTTGTTTTTTTTCAGCATCACATATAGCTAAGATTTGTCAACTTGAATTATACGGAGTTCGATACTTGCAATCTTTGTGTGGCTTTTGTGGGTATTTAAGATTAAAATGGAGACAGAAACCAAGTCAAAGATGGAAGACTACGAAGTCATAGAGCAGATTGGGAGGGGGGCCTTTGGTTCTGCCTTTCTTCTTCTTCATAAAACTGAGAAGAAGAAGTAAGTAAATTGATTAATTTTCTTTTTTTTTGTTTTTTTTGTTTTTTTTTTTTTACACTAATCTGTACATTTCTTTGGTAAAAGAGAGTATGGATCTTCGTTCTGTTACAGATTTAGAATTATCCTGAATTCTTCATGTGATTTTTCATTTTCATGTTCATGTTAATGTCATCCTCTCTTGTTGGAGTCTCTGCTTCTTGATCTCCAAGAACTGTTTTCGGGGTATTGGCAGATTGATGATGATGGACTGACTTAGCTATTTTCTTTTTTAAAATTATATAAACACGGTTCTGATCACCTCCAAATTCTTGAATTTTGAAGTGTTTCTGTTTATTTTAAATTATCTTTTACCTTCGTGGTAGGTACGTATTGAAGAAGATTCGTTTGGCTAAGCAGACAGAGAAGTTCAAGCGCACAGCCTACCAAGAGGTCCCCTTCCCTTCCCCTTTTTATTTTTCTTCACGTATTTTTCCATTTGTGTTTATATATATATTGGTGGCAAGGGAATTGCTTTCTTTGTCTTTATTGAGAAAGTGAAAAAAGAAATAATTTTGGCTTAACATGTCCATGTTATTGATAATGACCTTCATTTTCATTTGTTTAGGATTGTATCTGAAGTGGTTCACTAGAACACCAAATAGGCATTTATCTCTCTTCCTCTGTGTCTTGATCTATTTACCTCAATCTAAGTTGCTGAAGCTGAACAATGGCAGCTTGTGCTGATTTGCATGTAAAGCTAACATTACTCTAGACAATATGTACAACATCGTAGTCATGGTCCTTCTGTTCTTACTTGAGAATTGCTGTAATTATGGCCACATTTTACACTGTTAAGTTTGAATCATATGAGTCTGAGAATCCTCCTGCTGTTTCTGGCTTCCATGCTAACTGTCCAAGCATATGCATACATGATACTTGCAAAATTGGGAAAAGAAAGGCAAAAACTCCTTCTGCTAATTCACGTATTTCTATTTTTGTTATTGTTTGCTCTAAAATTTAGTTGCTGAGCTCTTTTAAGGATGACATTTTGGTTTGCTATGTACTGCAGATGAATTTGATTGCCAAACTAAATAACCCATACATTGTGCAGTACAAGGATTCTTGGGTGGACAAGGTAAACATATAATTTGTTATGTTTACATTATAACCGTTAGATTTGACTACTATTTTTTGTTTTCTGATGCAGATTCAAAACAACTATTACTCTAATTGTGCATGTTTATTGGCATGCCATTGAATGTTTATGTTCTACTATGTGTGTAGGGAGACTGTGTATGCATAATAACAGGCTATTGTGAAGGAGGAGACATGTAAGTATGATCAGAAGTAAATTTTCATTTTAGGTTGGATGGGGATGGTGTTTTAAGATGTCATGTACTTTAGCTATAAATCTAGGTATTTTATTTTCAAACCAGTCACAAACTTAGAAAGCTGTCTGCTCACATATTCCCTGAAACTCAAATTTTTCTTTCTTAGGGGGTGGAATAAACTATTTTGGCATATTTTTGTTGACCAAGGTAACATTAATGAGCACCTTCTTTTTATTGGTTAGAAGTGAAATTTTCATCTGGAAAGGTTGCAAACTTTTTCTATCAGGATATGTTATAAAGGGACAAAATTATTGACATAGCATGGTATGATATTGCTCATGAATGGAAGAATGAAGAATTCCTTCTTTCCCTTTTGCTACTCCAATCAGGGCTGCAGTAATTAAGAGAGCTAGAGGAGTATTTTTCCCCGAGGAGGTAATCAGCAATATCTCTGCATAATTTAAATGTTTTGTTCCTACAAATGTCTCACAGTGTCTACTGTTCTCCATACCAGAAAATCTGCAAATGGCTAACTCAGCTGTTGCTAGCTGTGGACTACCTTCATTCTAACCGTGTACTTCACAGAGATCTTAAGGTACACTCATATTCTTCTCCTCCTGGATAAGGAAACTTAATGAGAGTTTTCTGATGTAACCTGTCCAATTCCAGTGTTCCAACATATTCCTCACAAAGGAAAGTGATGTCTGCCTAGGTCAGTGCAGTTTATCAGAAAATTTTTCCTGATTAAGTTCCATGTCATTTCCCTCTTTCTTTTTTTTCCATTCCTAATTCCATTTATCAACTGAACAGGTGACTTTGGACTTGCAAAGCTTCTCAACACAGAAGAACTCGCTTCATCTGTAAGAACTTAAACATGTTTTCTTATTGACTCCTCATTCATTTGTTTTGTGTGTTAAATATGTTGTTAATAATCTGTTCACTATTATTGTAATATTTTAATGTCAAATTTTTCCATGAACATTGTTTCCGATTATACTTGGTACATTACTTTTGAGAGCTGATATAAAGCTGTTATCTAATTAGGTTGTTGGCACACCTAGTTACATGTGTCCTGAGCTTCTTGCTGATATACCTTACGGCTATAAATCTGACATATGGTCTCTAGGTAAGAAATCTGGAAGTATTGTCCCTTTTTTTAGTGTGTTTTTTTGGTTCATTGGGAAGCCTGTTGGGTAATGAGCTACACAATGGGTGTAGTTCTCCCCATTCACATAAAACCCACACACCCCTTTCCTAAGATTAGAATCTAAGACCTCTAGAATAGAAGTCTAGTGTTGTCTCTGATTTATCAAATTACCTTTTTATTAAATTGTGGTTGCTATTTCAGGATGCTCTATGTTTGAAATTTCTGCACATCGACCAGCATTTAGGGCTTCTGTGAGTACATGCACTACATACGTAACTAGTAGCGATGTTATTCATTTACTGCCAAATGCAAGCAACTCTAATTTATTCTTTTGTGAATTCTGAGACACTGTAACTGTAAATAATGTGGACAGGACATGGCTGGGCTTATAAACAAAATAAATAGATCCTCCATTGCTCCTTTCCCGATTGTGTACTCCTCCGCACTGTAAGTGCTTTTTACTCCAGAACTTGTCACAGGTTCTGCTGATTTCTCCATCTCAATGGATTTCAAGCATCAAATCTAAACCATATAAATGTCCTACTGCCATGTTTATCTCTGATGAATTTTGAAATATCTGACTCTTTATTGATGGCATGTGCACATGCATGCAATTATATGATGTAACAGGAAACAAATTGTTAAGAGCATGTTAAGGAAGAACCCAGAACACAGACCAACAGTAAGTTTGAGGAAACTGTAGTTCTCATCTTTTAACTGTAACATGAGTCTTCTTATATTTGCAAGTGTTTACATTGCTAGGCTGCAGAACTGCTAAGACATCAACATTTGCAGCCATATGTCCTCCGTTGCCATAATGCATCATCTGTTTTTCTTCCAATAAAGCCCATAAACAACTTGAAAGAGAGATCACCTAAAAAGCCCCTTTCTAGTAGACTTGGTGGCAAAGACAACAGAGACAAGGAACTAGAACCACTAAATCTTCCTGGAAATGAACAAAGCAATCTACCTCACATTAGCAATCCACCACCAACATCAAGTGCAGAAGACAACCTAGAGATTAAGGGGATTGATCCTACTAGCCGTACAGTGGAAACATTAGAATTTGTCGCTGGTCCAAAAGACAGTTCCACAGATTCTGAAACCAGTGTTTGCCCTGGAGAGAAGCAAGTCAATTCTGGAAATCTGCCAAAGAAGTACAGTAGTGTAACTGAATTTGACTCAGAAAGCACACTAAATTTGCAGTATGAAGGAGAAGAATCCACCTCCAAGCATTTGCAACAATTGCAAGATTTAGCTACCAAGATTGTGACTACAGAAGACAAGGCTACATGTTGCATCCGGCAAACTCTTGAAGATAACATAGAGGGGCAGGCTCCTGAAGCAAGGGAGAATGGGACACTAACAATGGCAGATCCAACCTGTCTCACAACTGGAGAATCTTGTGATGATAAAAACTCACCATCAGCAATGAACAATTTAGAAGAGCCACAATGCTTCTCACAGAAGCCAGAAAATCCTGATCTTTATATGGAGCAGCCCCAAAAGGACATCATCTCATCTGAAAGTATTGACAAAGTGAAGTCAAGAGACGAATTAGGTGTAAAACCAAGTGAGAATGATTGCTTCAAGCATGCAGAGAAAGTTAATGATCATATAACCAATATTCAGGAAACAACTGACATTTCATTGTTGAGTAAACTTGCTGCAATGAATGGTGATGAAATGACCAAGACTGAGTGGGAGAACCCAAGTCAGGGAAGAGCTGATGCCCTAGAGTCTCTGCTGGAGTTATGTGCGAGGCTACTTAAGCAGGATAAGATTGATGAGCTTGCTGGGGTGCTAAGGCCATTTGGGGAAGAATTAGTGTCATCCAGAGACACTGCAATCTGGTTGACAAAAGGCCTCATGTCTCAACAGAAATTTAATGGAGGGACCTGATATTTAATTCTGAGTCATTGCTTCTAATTTTTTTATTATCGCCATGTATCAGGTTAATGGTGTTGACCTAAGTTGTGTTTATTACAGTGTGTTTGATTGAGACTGTTAAATTGTTCACGCATCATAACCTCTCTTTTATTTAGAATAAACTCACCTTATTTTCCCTTTTTGTCCCATGTTCTGCTAATTAATGAGCTCGCTCTTTCTTTCCTTTCTTCTGGTATGACTATTCCTTGCAGATGCTAAAAGCCAAGTTGAACAGTCTATCATGAACATAACACTATTGCTACTGAATTGATGATTGCTTTGGCATTACTGATTCCAGACTTTCATTTGCTTCTCTTCTGCAAGAAATATGGTTCCTCATCGCATCCGTAAGCCCGTTGAATCTCTAACTTTAACTAAGGATGGATTAGGCTTCTTCCGCGTTGGTATTGGTCTTACATGTTTTGCTTGGAAAATGGCAAGCTTTGAGTTCAAATGAATGGTAACTTATATGTCTTTTTTCTTTATTCTTTTTTTTTAGAGATAAACTTTTATTTGTTCTATAGCCATCTATTTCAATTCACGATCATGTCAACAAAACATAAACATTTAAATAAATAGCATGTTTGTTAAAGTTTAATATATAATTATTCATTAGACCTCCCATAATAATTTAATTTGTTAGGTTAACTGATAATTCCAAAATAAAATAATATAGCCTTTATGATTAAAAAAAAAAAATCATAAATTCAATCCACGTTCTCCTCCCTTTTATTAATTATAAATTTTTATTTATTAAAAAGATTGTACTTTGTTTACCATTTCAACTTAATAATCTTATATGCAAGGGACATGATGAAATTTGATATGTAATTTATTTTCAAATTTTATCTAAATAATTTAAAATTTAAAATTAATATGTTAAGATTATAGTCCTCCTTCCAAGTCTCTGTCTCTCTTTTTTTTCCCCCTTGGTTTGTTGGAAATGGGTTTGAACCCTTGTACCGCTTTAGCATGGTATACGTTCCCACATTCGTGGCTGGTTGCTCGGAGAATATATATATATATATATATATATATATATAATTACATAAATTTGACTGCAAGTCCGCCTTGAAATTTTTTTGTTTGTGTGTGTGTGTGTGTGTGTTTTTTCTTTTGATAGTATCGAACTGGAAATTGGAATAATTGAAAAATTGCAATGAATCACCAATTAATCAAGAAACCAAGCTAGCACATATAATTGAACAAAACAGACCTGCTTAAATCCAAGACCAAAAAAACAATTATACCCTGGAAACTAAACAGATCAATCTTATACCATCAATAACTGACACAATCAACAAGTTCTTCTTGATCCTCTTCTTCAAGTATACTATTTTGACATTTATTTTGGTTACACCATTCCTTTCTTAACTTCCATTTTTCTAATATATATATATATATATTATTCTACTTTGGTTAACTCACTGCAAATAATAGGCAAAGAATGACACAAGCGAAGCCCCAACCAAAGACCCAACAACCGGCAATGCTGTGCGGGCCCCATTGTTAGAGGCAGGAGCCGGAGCTGAAGCCTGATCGGCGGCCAAGGCCACAGTCACGGAGGTGGCCGCGGCAGCCACAAGAACAGCGCAGGAAATCTTCTTCAATTCCATGATGATGGGAAAGAACTGCCTAGACCTGCCTTGAATATGAAGAAAGTGTTTAGACTTCTCTCTCTCTTTTTTTTTTTTTTTGCCTCAACATTATATCCGATTGTGAACAAAGAGATATATATATATATATATATATATAAAGATAAAAACGAGGTTATTTTTAGAACCAAAACGGTTAATGTTAGTTTTACAAGGATCGGTCTTACATGGATTGTGAAGTTTTTGGTAAGGTAAGCTTGTGGTGTGATAATTGTGTTCTAATGTATTTGCGGTGCATATTTTCGTATGGTTTTTTTTTCCTGTTTAGCATTGTTAACCAGGCAGATTTAGGCAGTTCCATTTATAGAATAGCTTTTTTTAATATCTTGTAATTGACAAATTTGTAAATTTATTAAGCTTTAGTAGTAGAGATACATGAATGGATTTTGGCAAAAACATATTTAAAAAGTGGGTTCATGGTTCACATAAATTGTTGGGGATTGGGGATAATCACTGCTCAATTGCCCCCTTCTGTTATGTTATAAGAACAGTACTTTGTCAAGCTGTTTCCGTTGGGAGCCTGAGTATATTTGCAAGGATAGACAAACATAGATTTGTGTGAGAGATATGAAATAGGGACTTCCTTTCTATGTTGGGCAGTCATTGGGGGACTTCTTTTTATGGGTATAGATGAACGTAAGTGGTGCTTGGACTATTGCCGTGTAAAATTTAAAATTTTTATTAAAAAAAAAAATATTTTTGTAATATTTTTAAAAAAATTTTAAATTAAGATATAATATTAAATTTATAAATTTATTTAGACCATATATTTAAAAATTTTACTTAATTTTGAACTATCGTCTTTCCTTCCCAACTCGGATGGGGATCAAGAAGTGGGCTGATGGTTCACTATGTCTGATGGGCTCGGAAAGGAAATGGATTTGGAAAACAGAGATTGGGTCCTATAGGTAGACTGCAAAATCTAGGAAAACAACTTGGGGCCTTAGAGACTCCTACGTCTCTGAGTGATGTTGGTGGTTGGTGGGGTCTCTTCTGCCTGGGAATTACAATTAAAGAGAAGCAAAGGCCAGTCCTAGTAAAAAGCAGGCATGTGAGAAAAGACAGACATTAAATAAAGGATATGACAGAGATGCTGCGTTGTGCTTAGTTAGGAGATGTTAGAGCCAATTGACTAGGGGCGGGGGGGGGGGGCTTCGGGGCTTGGTGTAGGAATGTGAACCTACCAAGGTTCATTTGTTCTAGTGTTTTATTGGGGCATCTCTTTTACTTAGAAATGCTATGAATAAAATTGATAATTCCATTCAAAAAATAAAAAAATTCTAAACTTTTTCAATAAACTGATTTTGAAATTAATAACTTATTACTTCCAATTTGAATCATTAAAAGTCAAAGTTACTAAATTGGTATGATAAATTTAGACATAGAAATAGTAATTTTATACTGACGTAGATGAATTTTTATTAATGAAAAATAAAATTATTTGTTTTATTAAAAATAATATATTTTTTTAGTAAATTTATGAAATTTGTTTAATATTTAATTAAATATAAAAATGGACTTCCGCGACGTGTCAAGAGGAGGATACGGTGGCCAGCTAACCGACCGGGGTCCTTCTTCTGACTTGTAGATCACTTTTCTTAAACACTCTAAAATAGACAGCTGTTAAAGCGTGTTACTTCCGTTAGGTGAACGTTGCCGAACCTTTTCCGGACCCACACGCCGCGCCTCAGGGCGCTATAAAGCCACCCCCTCCGCCCTCCACAATTCTCATCACAATTCACAATCACAGCCGCAGCCTCTCAGACTCTCTGTGTCTCTCTCTGTCTCTCTGCCAAGTTTTTTTTTGTGGGTTTCACCCAATTATAGCAATGGCCCAAGTGAGCATCTCCTCCAAGACATTCTCGCTCGCTTTCGTACTGGCGGTGCTAACTGCTGCCGTAATGGTCTCTGCTCAGGACAGCGGGATGTCCCCCTCACCTGCGCCCGGGATGGACACTGGAGCTGCGTTTTCTCTGCCGGTTTCCTCTGCCGTTGCCGGCTTCTCTATTGCAGTTTCTCTTCTGGCTTTCTGGAGGCATTAATTCATAATATTTTATAGGCTCCAGTTCCATATATATATATATATATAGAGCTTGCAATGGCCTTATTCAGGGGATTGAAATTCGTGAATTTTGGATGATGAAGGAGTGAGAGAGTCATTTGTACTTAATCCATTTGTTCATTGTTTATTTTTATTCATCATGCATTAATAGTGTAATAATCAGATGTAATTTGAATTTCTTTTACCAATTATCTTCGTTTCTTTTTCTTTCCTCCAAAGCTTTAGGTGATATGAAGGAACGATTTTTACCTGTAAGAGTTTGAAAGATATTAAAAACCACAGTAATATTCTCTTATAATTACTAATTCATATATTAAACAATTTTGTTAGTGGTGGAATCCACAATTATTCTATTTAGTCACTTCAAAAAAAGAAAAAAAAAAAAAAAGGAGCGTTTAGCTGTTTACAGGGCCGAAGGTTGAAGTTTGCCCACATGATTATTTGACCACTATTTATTTAGTCAAATGTCAACAAATTAATATGGAAACGGAAAGTTGTCTTAGAACCAAGATTCGGAGTTCTTATGTCATTATTAATTAGTCAAATGAATTAACGAAGGTGGATTGTTCGTTCTTGTTGGAGTTAATTCACATTCATCGCATTCTAAAATTCACTGTTCAAGTACAAATTTAACACTCGAATCATGTTTATAACCATTTTAATATCAAATTAAAAATAAAGATAGTCAATATATATTATAAAATTAATGAATATAAATTTTTATTATGTAACTGATATTAATAATTAAGAAATATTAATATGACTCGATGGTATGTATTTTTTAAAAACAAATTAATATTATCTGATTTTTATATTAATAAAATTAAATATTTATATAGAATAAAAAAATTTTGAATAATTAATTAAAAGTAACGTCAGAATCAATTAAATTTGGAACATAAAAAAATGAAATAAGTCAGTGGTCAATGCCAGGATTGTCACAGCTGGTTGGATCTAAAATTGCATCAGAGTGACAAGATCCGAAAAGTATACTTCAACCACCCGCAGAAGCAATTATCAAAGCTGATATTTGATCAGGGAATTATATAAATATAAGAAGAGTCCATATTTGATTTGAATATCACATAAGTGTCTAAATGCGATTTGAATTATCATAAGTATTATGATCTGGTAATTATATTTAAAAGGATGTCTGATTCAGCTAGAGATGAAGCACATAGGTCTTGTCAGAGTCGCCATAAAGAAAACAAAAAACGGCCAGAGCCACCACAGAAATTGTCAGAGCGCCGCTCCCCATTGCTGGTTGCCGTTGCCTACCGTCACGCGGTCACCTGAAGTCACCATTTTGTTTCTGTCACCGTTTATCTCACTTCTCCGCCGCCACTCACCATCCATTCGATTCGCCGATCGCCTCAGTAGGCATTGTACGACCCGTTGGCTCCCGCTTGCTGTAGTTGCTTTGCCAAGCTAGATCGTCAGTTAGCAAAAGAAAAAAAATAACAGACAGAAAAAAGGGAGAAAAAGGAAAATAGAAAATATTAATTTGATAATTAATATCAAAATGAGAAACTCAGAGGATCAACCAAAAGAAGCAAAATGAGATTTATTAATTTGATAATTATGGGTACGAAGACAGAGAACAAGAGATAGACAAAAAAAAAATAATTAAAAATAGAGTGATATAATTTATATAAAATAATAGTAAAGTAATCAATAAAAAAAAGTTTTAAATTTGAAAAAAAAATTAATTAAAATTTAAAGTTATATACCATTTTATTGATTTTAATATAAATAAATATTAAGTTAGTCAAATGATATAAAAGTTGAGATATGAAAATTGGTAAGTTGGGGCTAGAGAATGCTTGAGTGTAAAATTGGGATATAAGGATTTATGAACTTAAGAGTTGGAGAAAAGTTAAAATTAGAAATTTGTCTAGTCAAAAATTAAAGTTAATCCATTTAAGTTTTTCAATATAAGATGAAAAGATAAGATGCATGTACTTATATTCTACAAAAATCATATATTATAAATTGCCATGGTGTACAAAACCTTAGATCTTGATGTTCAAGATCATAAGTTACAACTTTTTTCAAAGATTCAAAAACTAAGAAAAAACTAATCAAAGGAAAAATTAGCATGAGTTTATTATAATAATATTTTTGAAAATAAGAATATTTTTTATATTAGCATATATATATTAATTATTATGATTATTGGTCAAGATGGGTAATTATTAGTTTATATTTTTATTCAACTACCTTTGTAAAAATGACTTATTACCGTAATATTATTAAATTAGAATGTGCTTCCTTCACACTCAATCTCGGTATTAATGAATTGGAAAATTAATACAAATTCTTTGACATAAATTTCTATATATTATGAGGTAAAATTATGAATCAACTACTAAACATGATTTTTTTAAAATTAAAATTCAAAGATTATAGCAATACCAAACAGACCCTAAGTTATTTCAAATTCCAGGTAGTCATTTCTAATTCTGGTGTGTTATAATTTCCACAATAAAATGTAATTGCAGGCAATTGGAATCTTTTTTGATGTGACACTGGGCGTTAGCATGTCTGAATTTATAAGTCAAACGCTCAAATTTGCCTTTTATAAGACAAAAAAGTTATAAAATTCCCTTCAGCGACATTTCCCAAGCTCCTTGATTGGCTTCTACGTACCGACATGCAATCGTCCAGAACGAGGAAGGATCCTCGAAAACGTGTTATCGACTTCCGCAACATCTACATCACTTGTATTACAGGCTGTACATAACAAAAGTTACACCCGCACACGCCAATATGGACAGCTGTTAAAAGTATCTTGCCGCGTTAGGTGGACGTTGTTGCCAGCCCTTTTGTGGACCCACGGGCCGCGTCTCGGAGCACTATAAGTGGACCCCCTCCACCCCCCTCAGTCCTCATCACAATTCACAATCGCAGCAGCAGCCTCTCAGACTCTCTGCGTGTGTGTGTGTGTGTGTCTCTCTCTCTCTCTTTGTGGCTAGTTTCTTCGTGGGTCTCAGCCAATTACAGCAATGGACCAAGTGAGCATCTCCTCCAAGACATTCTCGCTCGCTTTCCTACTGGCGGTGCTAGCGGCTGCCGTTACGGTCTCTGCTCAGGATATGGCCCCCTCGCCTGCGCCCGGGATGGACACTGGAGCTGCGTTTTCTCTGCCGGTTTCCACTGCCGTTGCCGGCTTCTCTATTGTTGTTTCTCTTCTGTATCTGTTGAGGCATTATTAATTCATAATATTATAGGCTCTCATTCCATATATATATATATATATAGCTTGCAATCGCCTTGTTCAGGGGATTGAAATTCGTGAATTTTGGGCGATGAAGGGGAGAGAGAGAGTCATTTGTACTGGATTCATTTGTTCATTATTTGTTTTTATTCATTACAATAATGAAATTTTCTTTACCTGATTATCTTCGTTTCTTTTGCTTTTCCCAAAGCTTTATGTGATCGAAGTAACAATTTTTCTCATGTACTAAAAAAAAAAGGGAAGGAACGATTTTCACTGTTTGGACTTTTCAACTCTGAATTCTGCAGAAGTTCAAAATTATAGAGATTCCATTACCTAGTTGGAAGATATGGAAAATATTAAAAATCAGATTAATATTCTCTTAATTATTAATTCCTATATTAAATAATTTTATTCTCTTAATTATTTTATTTCTGTTTTGGCAGAAGGCCGACGCTTGCGTGCATGATTCTTTGCGCTTAGTAAGGCGGTCCAAGTTAATTATTCTACGACTATATATTTAGTCACAATTTAATATGGAAACTGAGAGTTTTTCTATAACAAGATTCTGAGTTTGTTACGCCATCATTGATTAGTCAAATGAATTAATGAAGATCGCCTGTAATCATTGGAATTAACTTAAATTCATTACAAATTAGAATACTGTATTTAAGTAAAAATTAAATTATTGATTCATATTGTTATATTTTTAATATTAGATTATCAATCATTATAATTTAGTATATAAAAATTGTCAAGGAAACTTTTGATAATGATAATTTTTTATTTTTATTTTTATAACGAGAATATTTGTTATGTCACGAATTGTATTGTGAACTATTGAGAGAAAGAGTCAAGGTTGTAAAGTGATTTTTTGTTGAGAAGAATAAGCTGTTAAATTACGAAAGTTTTGTTAAAATTAAACAAATGTTATGTGAATAACTTCGTTACCAGATAAAGATTAAAGAGAATGTTAGTATTAATCCAAATTCATTACTAACTAAAAGTTAACATTTGAAAAGAAGTTAAATAGCGAAGTCATGAATCCCACGTTGTAATGACGTTTTCTAGGCTTCCTTGAAAATACGAAATCATAAAATCCTCCATTATTTCAACCATTGTTGTTGGTTGCAATTCACACTTTGCTATTACGGTGCACTAAAAACAAACACATGCATTAGCGGTGGGTATATTTCAGTATATTTATTCCTTCATCAATTGTTTTGAAACTCCAACGTATATATTTTTCTTTAAAAAAAAATAAAAAAAAAATGTATCACACTTGTAAGCCAAGATCGGAAGTTACCATTAATATTCTTATTGAACTTTTTGATCTTGGTGTTAAAAAATGTGAGACACACGCCATAATAAAGAGATTCAAATCAAAAATCAGAAATTAACGTGTGAAAATGCCAAATAACATTTGCTTCATCTCAAGCTTGCCATACAGCGCCTCTCATTTTGTGGACCAACCAAAGTGGAACAAGAAGACAAACCAAATTAAGGGTTTGTTTTTTACTACACTGTTAATTTTTTTATATGTTAATATTTTAATTTTTATTGTTTGTTGTCTATCTTATAATGTTTACTGTTCTTTCTTCTTCTTCTTCTTCTTTTTTTTTTTTGGTCATAATTAGATTTTTTTTAAATAATCAATTTCAATATATAATTTATTAGTAATAAATTATATCATAATATATATATATATATATATATATATATTCCAACCTTAAATAGAAAATAAAAAATTACACATTAGCACAAAAGAAATTTATAGCTTTTACAACAAAAACTCGTAATAATAAATTCAACATTAACATTAATACATTAATTATTATATTGTTATCATAAATATTATGCAATAATATCTTAAAAAAAATACAAAGAGGGAAAAGAGAGAAAAATAAGGTAGACAAAACAAAATGAAGTAGAGAGAAAAAAAAATAAAAAAGAAATAATAAGGTAGAGAGAAAAATAAAAAGTAGAGAAAGAAAGTCAAGGAAAGACGTTGTAAAAAATAAAAAATAAAAAATAGAACATTAAAAATCCTCCTTTTATGATTTTTATCAAATACTTTTATAATTTGAACAGGAAATGAAATTAAGAATCGATTACCAAATATAATTTTTATTGTCTATCTAAAAATAAAAATAAAGCTAAAATCACATTAAACAGATGCCCAAGTTGTTTCACATTCCAGGAAGTCATTTTTCTTTTTAATACGGAGGACTATAATTTCCGTTATAAAATGTAATTGCTGGTAATGGGAATTTGGTTTGCTGGAACACCGGCGCATATCTGCATAATTTATAGGTCCAAAGTTACGAAGTTGCCATCAGCGACATTTCCAAACTTCCTTTGATTAATTTGGTCAAAAAAAACAAACACTTCCTTGATTAACGTCTAGGTATCGACATGCAATGGTCGAGACCAAGGAAGGATCGTCAGCAACGTGTCAAGAGATGGACACGGGGCGCCGCCCACCCACCGAGGTCCTTCTTCTGAATTCTAGATCAGTTCCCAAAAACACGTCAAATTGGACAGCATCAATTCCCAAAAACACGCCAACATAGACAGCTGTTAAAGCATGTTACTCCCGTTAGGTGAACGTTGCTAACCCTCTTGTGGACCCACACGCCGCTCCTCGGAGCACTATAAAGCTCTACTCCCTCCACCTTTCTCAATACTCATCGCAATTCACAATCACAGCAGCAGCCTCTCAAGACTCTCTGTGCTTCTCTCTCTGTCTCTTATACACATCTAGATGTGTATAAGAGACAGGCTCAGGACAGCGGGATGTCCCCCGCACCTTCGCCCGGGATGGACACTGGAGCTGCGTTATCTCTGCCGGTTTCCACTGCCGTTGCCGGCTTCTCTATTGTTGTTTCTCTTCTGGCTTTCTGGAGGCATTAATTCATAATATATTCTGTCTCTTATTCACATCTAGATGTGTATAAGAGACAGGTTTAATGTGATTTTAGCTTTATTTTTATTTTTAGATAGACAATAAAAATTATATTTGGTAATCGATTCTTAATTTCATTTCCTGTTCAAATTATAAAAGTATTTGATAAAAATCATAAAAGGAGGATTTTTAATGTTCTATTTTTTATTTTTTATTTTTTACAACGTCTTTCCTTGACTTTCTTTCTCTACTTTTTATTTTTCTCTCTACCTTATTATTTCTTTTTTATTTTTTTTTCTCTCTACTTCCTTTTGTTTTGTCTTCCTTATTTTTCTCTCTTTTCCCTCTTTGTATTTTTTTTAAGATATTATTGCATAATATTTATGATAACAATATAATAATTAATTTATTAATGTTAATGTTGAATTTATTATTACGAGATTTTGTTGTAAAAGCTATAAATTTCTTTTGTGCTAATGTGTAATTTTTTATTTTCTATTTAAGGTTGGAATATATATATATATATATATATACTGTCTCTTATACACATCTAGATGTGTATAAGAGACAGAGACATTCTCGCTCGCTTTCCTACTGGCGGTGCTAGCGGCTGCCGTTATGGTCTCTGCTCAGGACAGCGGGATGTCCCCCGCACCTGCGCCCGGGATGGACACTGGAGCTGCGTTATCTCTGCCGGTTTCCACTGCCGTTGCCGGCTTCTCTATTGTTGTTTCTCTTCTGGCTTTCTGGAGGCATTAATTCATAATATATTAGAGGCTCTGGTTCCATATATGTGTGTGTGTGTGTAGCTTGCAATCGCCTTATTCATTATTTATTTTTATTCATCATACGTTAATAATGTAATCAGATATAATTTTAATTTCTTTTACAGATTATCTTAGTTTCTTTTTCTTTCCCTTTTCCCCTCTAACAGCTAGTCACTTTTTTTTTTTTTTCCTTTTTCTGGTACCATCTGAGCAACGATTTAGCTATTGGCGATCTAGGTAATCATTTTCTCATGTACTAAAAAAACCAGAGAAGGAACAATTTTCAGATGTAAAAGTTTGGACTTTTCATCTCTGAATTCTGTGGCCGGGCGCAAGTTAACAAAAAAATATAGAGATTCAATTACCTGATTTGAAGATATGGAAATTATTAAAAATGAGAGTAATATTCTCTTAATTATATTAATTCATATATTCAATAATTTTATTAGTTGTGGATTCCACAGTAATTTTATTTAGTTACTTCACGTAAAGGGAGGGAGCATGATTCTTTGCAATCCAAAATAGCATTAGAGCCACTTGAACCTTCAACTACTCGCAGAAGAAACAGATGTCAGAATTATCAAAGCCGATATTTGATCAGAGAACCATGCAAGAGTTGGAATTTAATGTAGGACCAACAAAGAGGAAGTAGCCCATTAGTTATCATAGAGGGCATCAGAGCTGGTTCGATTCTGGAACCAAAAGAGTGAAACAGCCATCAGAGAATTATCAAAGGCAATTGACCTAGTAATTATATCTAAGCATATACCTGATTTGGGCAGAGAGGAAAGATAAAAATAAAAAATAAAAAAGTAGAGTGATCCAATTTATATATAATGACAATAAATGAGTCGAAAAAAGGAAGGAGACTTACACTTGTAAAAGAATTTAGATAGAAGAATTGTTAAATTGGGACCTAGAAAAAGTTCAAGTATAAAGTTTGAATAAAAGAACTTATTAAGTTAAGAATTAAAGAAAATTCAGAATTAAAAATTTATTAAATGGAGAAATTGAAGTTAATTTAATTATCTATCTCTATATATGAGTTGTAAAATTGAGAAGTATAGCATTTATATAATAATATTAATTAAATACTATATATTATAAATTGTTATGGTGAATGAAGTCATAGATTTTGATATTCGATGTTGAATGTTACAAGTTTTGTCAAAAAAAGCTTTTGATAATCATATTTTTTATGATGAAAAATATTTGTTATGTTAGCATCTCATGAACTAGTAAAAAGAAGAGTCAACGTTCTAAATGAAATTACAATGTTAAGTGATTTTTGTTAAGAAAAATAAATGATTAAAGTATACAAGTTTTGTCAAGGTGAAATAAAGAATTAAAAGAAAACGTTGAAATTAATCTAAATTTATCGGAGGTTAAAACTTAACATTTAAAGAAAAAATCAAATAGTTGAATTATGTTTATTATAATTTTAATATTAGATTAGGAATATATGTGGTGTAATAAATAAAAACTTGATTATCTTAATTTATTATGTATAGTTGGTAAGTGTAAATTTATTTTTATATGGGTAAATGAAATTAATATGACTTAATGACATGTGTAATTTTTAATTATTATTGTATTATATTTTTAAATTAATAAACTTAATTATTTATATAATTATCTAAGAGTTGAATGCCCCATATACTTCTTCGGTTGTTTTTAACATGGGGGCAAAAGAGAAAGAAAATAGACTTATAAAGTAGAACAAAATTTCGCTTATTATTTGAATTTTCGTAAAAAATATATTTTCTGGTAAAAGAAAAAAAGAGTCATAATATTATGTTCTTGAATTTTGCAACAGCAATCGAATGAATCCCACGTTGAAGTACCCCCCCCCCTATTCATTTTGGTTCATATAGCGACGTTTTCTAGACCTCATTGAAAATGCCAAATCATAAAAACCTCCGGTTTTTCAACGATTGTTGGTGGCTGCCACCGCCACGGTGCCTCCTAGAGAAAGATGAGTTCACACTTTTTGCTTTGCGGTGTACTAAAAACAAACACATTGAAAATCCAACGTTACATATTTTTTTACCAATAATAAAAAAAAAAGATTTGTCATATTTATAGATAAAAATTAAAAGTCATTCGTTAATATTTTTTTTATTATCTAATCTCCTATGCTTGATATTAATAAATCTAAAATTTAATAATACTCTTTTGATATAAATTTCTATTTACTATAAAATAAATAATAATTAAAAAAACCCTCAAACTCAAACCACTGATGCAAAAGAATCCAGTCAAAAACTTTGTTTCTAAGCCATCTAATTGGCTGCAGAAGCGGGCCCACAACACATGGGCGGCTTGCCAAGGCATCCCATTTTCTTATGGAAATGGGCAAAACCAACTTAACAGGTGAAATGCCAACCAACGTTGGCTTCATCTCTCAAGCTTGCCAAACAGCGCCACCTCCTATTGGTATAAAAAAGTTTATAGTTTGTACAACAAAAACTCATAATAATAAATTTAATATTAATATATTAATTATTATATTATTGTGATACATTTTGTATAATATTATCTCAAATATAAATTATCTGAAGTAGTCGGTATGAATCACAGAGAAAGACGAGAGAGGAAAAGAAAAGATCGTGTAAACAGAGGAAGACGATGAGGTGAAAGAGAAAAAGAATAGAATATGAAAGACAAAGGTAAGACTCATACGCATTTTTCTTACTGAGTAATATAATTTCACATTATAAAATGTAATTGCTGGCGATGGGAATTTGTAAGTCAAAATTTATAAAGTTGCCATAAGCGAACACTTCCAAACTTGCTTGATTAGCGTCTATGCAATGGTCCAGACCATGGAACGCGTCAAGAAGAGAATACGGCGCCTCTCACCGACCGCAAGGTCTTTCTTCTGACTTCTAGATCAGTTCCCACAAACACGCCAAAATAATAGACAGCTGTTAAAGCACATCTTACTTCCGTTAGGTGAACGTTGCCAACCCTTTTGTGGATTCCCACGCCGCTCCTCGGAGCACTATAAAGCTATACCCCCTCCACCCTCCTCAATGCTCATCGCAATTCACAATAACAGCAGCAGCCTCTCAAGACTCTCTGTGCTTCTCTCTCTCTCTCTTTCTCTCTTTGTGGCAAGTTTCTTTGTGAGTTTCAGCCAATTACAGCAATGGCCCAAGTGAGCATCTCCTCCAAGACATTCTCGCTCGCTTTCCTACTGGCGGTGCTAGCGGCTTCCGTTATGGTATCGGCTCAGGAGATGGCCCCCTCCCCTGCTCCGGGGATGGACACTGGAGCTGCGTTTTCTCTGCCGGTTTCCACTGCCGTTGCCGGCTTCTCTATTGTTGTTTCTCTTCTGGCTTTCTGGAGGCATTAATTCATAATATTTTATAGCTATCGTTCCATATATATATATATATACGGAGGGAGAGAGAGAGAGAGAGAGAGAGAGAGAGAGAGCTTGCGATGGCCTTATTCAGGGGATTGAAATTTTGGATGATGAAGGAGTGAGAGAGTCATTTGTACTTGATCCATTTGTTCATTATTTATTTTTATTCATCATACATTAATAATAATGTAATAATCAGATATAATTTTAATTTCTTTTACCTATTATCTTCATTTCTTTTTCTTTTTCTTTCCCTTTTTTCTCTAACAGCTGCTCACTTTTCTTTGATTTTTGTTTTTTATTTTCTCTCTGGTACCATCTGAGCAACAATTTAGGCATTTGGCGATCTAGCTAATCATTTTCTCATGTACTAACAAAAAGAGAGAAAGGAACAATTTTTCATTAGTTTAAAAAATATAGAGATTCAATTAGCTAGCTGGTTGGAACAATTTTCGCATTTGGCGATTGTATGTTCTAACTCTTCTTCATTTCCCTGGGGGGGCCAATAATGTGAAAAAGAAAGAAGAAAAAAAAAGGTTTAATAAAATTTGGATTATTATTATTTAGACTCAGGGAAAAGTAACTTTTTTTGTCCTTTTTTTTGTTGTGGTGTGGCACAAGAAGAATCAAAGATCATTTTGTTCTTAAATTCTACAACATGATCAATTGAACGAGTCTACGCTGAAGTACGACAATCAATTTTGGTTCAAGCAACATGACGTTTTTCCAGGATTCATGCGAAGACCAAAAGCATAAAATCCTCCATTTTTTTCCACCATTGTTGTAACCCCTGCAAATACATTGTCTCCCACACCCGTGCTACTATTGCGATGTACTAAAGATACATGCATTAGCCTTGCTGCAAAATAAAAATAAAAATAAAACTAATTATTATTAAATAATGCATTAACAGTGGGTATATTTGAATACACTAATTTATTCCCAAAAAAAAAAAAAAAAAATTGTTTTGAAAATTCAGTACAAATTCTAGATTGAAGTAAAGCTCTTCACATAAGAATTCAGTTGATCCGGTCAAAGACTTTGCTTCCAAGTCATGTGATTGAACCCAGGAGCAGGCCCACAAACACATGGACAGTTCAGTAAAGCATCTCATTTTCTTATAGAAACCGGCCAACCGACTTAACAGGTTTGATATGCCAAAGCAACATTTGCTTTTATCTCAAGCTGCCACTTATTTGGTGGTGGACCAACCAACGTGCAAACAAAGAGACGAACCAAACCAGGCTGTTCCACATTGCAAGTGATCATCTTTAATGCTGGGTCCTACAATTTCCGTAAATAAGATGTAATTGCTGGCAATGGAAATCCTGTTTGCTGGGGGCATCTAGTGTTGGCATGTCTGCTGGAATATCAGTGAGAAAGACGATTCTTAGGACCAAAAACTATGTATCTTTTACTTAGTGGAGGGCGAATCTCGTGTAACGAAAAAAAAAATTACTTTATTTGTTGTGTTGTGTTATAATAATCATCCGTTGGTGGTTTGAAAATAGTTTCTTTGCAAAAATAAAGGAAAAATTAGGCATATTTGACCTTGCAGGTTGATCGTGTAACAATTAATCCACATTGCCACATCATGGGAAAATGCAAAACAAAATTTTCTTGTGAAAATAATCGTGTGTTGTGATTTATTGTTCTTCAGTCAAATTTATAAAAAAAAAAAAAGGTAAATTATTTCATGAAGTTTAGTTCAGGGAATTCCTGCAAGTCCAACATATAGTTTCAGCTACACTGTATCCTCTTCTTATGCCCAAAATCCCAGAACCTCACATGAACAAAAACACCATTGTCAACTGCATTCTTCGTCTTAAGGCAGAGCGTTGGGATAGATACTATCCCTCAGTGGGCAGCCCATTAACCACTGCCAAGAACCATAATGATGAAAGGGCTTAGATCCAATATAGTTCAGGCCCCTATATGCTCCAGTATAGCGTCGGCTCATGCGTTTCATGAAAAAAGATATGTCAAAAAAAAAGCCACTGCCTCTTGGTGGTTCTTTTTTAAGAAAATTTATAATTTGACTCTTTTTTTTTTTTTAAAAAAAAAAAACATGAATCGATTTAATTTAACATTATATGTAAGAAAAAATAAAATTTTAAGTGGGAATCAAATAAAAAAATGTATAATTTAAGATAATAAATTTGTTATACTTAAAAAATAATAATAAGTAAAATAAGTACTTTTTTTTTTTAAAAAAAATAATTCTACCGATTCCAATTAAATTTATGATTAGTTACTCCAAAGAACATTAGCAGTTAATCTATATAGAGAAGCCCTCCCAATGAGAAAAAACAAACAAAAAAAAAAGATAAATGATTATTATTATTTTTTTCTCTCTATGCACAGGTTACAAATGGGGTTCATTTGATCTAACAGCTGCATTTGCACATCTGCACTAAATTCGAACCATAATTAAGATGTTAGGTCATAAAAATGCATAATCTCCATCATAAAATCGGTGGGCCCTATTTTTGTTTTTTTAAGTTTTGGTAGAGTAAGCCAATAGGCACTCCTTGCGTCCCTCGAGTCAGGGAGGATGTCACCCCAGCTTGGAACCAAAGACGGGGTAAACTTTCAGGAAATCTTAAATTTTTGAAAATTTTTACAATTAAATTTTAAAATTTTTAAAGTTTTTAAATCAGTCCTAAATTCTTTTGTAAATAGAAATTAGTAAAATTATCAAATACATAGTTTGACTCAACAGATATCCTCTCAAAATATGTTTTAGAAGTATAGAAAAATACATCTATGCATATATTTTATTAATTTTTTTCTCTTTTATTTAATATATAAAAGATAAAAATTTTAAATTCTTTTCTCATGAGTTTGAAGAAAACAAGAAAATTTTAGGGCTTTTGTCCTTTTTATATATGAAAAAATTTAATAAAATATGCTCATAAATATTTTTTAAGATGTTTTTTAAGTATTTTTATTTAATATTTATTAAATTAAGTTATATATTCAACAATTTTATCAATTTATGTCTAAAAAAATTCATATGTAATGAAAATTAAAAATTAATGACTAATTTGAAATCTCAAAATGATCTAAAATTTAATTATAAAACTTATCAAAAATTTAAAACTTCTTAAAAACTTATAGATCAAAACAATAATACAATCCACGTAGTTGTATTCCTACAATTATTATTATTATTATTGTTTGTCTTTTGAAAGAGGTTCATCATCTCTAAAATATGAAGAATAAAAGATAGATCTTAAGCATTATGTAAATGAAAAAAGAAAACCAAAAAAGAAGAAGAGAGCCCCTAATTGCTTTCTTTACATGCGCTTTTCCTCATATCATTTTTTTTTGTTTTTTTTTAATTTTAGGAATAAAATATTACCAAGGATCGGATCCTTATGGAAAGCTGATGAAAGTTATCTTTGTGCAAGAAAAGTTGCCCATAAAAACTAATCAAATTCAACAAACTCTTGGGTATATAAATTGATGATTAATGCAATATTATTTTAGTGCCACTTTATAGGGTTTAAAATGTGTTCACTATTCTTTATCTAGATGTTAATTCAATGAAGCGGATGACTAGTCATGGGACAAAAATCTGAGATATTACCTTTATATATATATACATAGGTTGCACTATTTGTTCTAGCTTTGTCTGAACTTCCGAAATAGATATGATATGATGCTTTAATCATGGCCCGCCATATATTAAAGATTATATCTTATTCACCCTGATTTATCGTTAAAAACCTGTGATTAGGCAACGCTGCCATCAGAAGTTTGGACAAAAAGAATACAGATTATATATACCAATTGATTTGATATCCACCCAAGTCAAACATGGCCTTTTCAACTTGACCTTCAGCAGAGAGAAAAGCCTAGAAATCTCTGTCTCCCTCTGTCTCTATAATATTGTTGCTTGTTATATATGTTATGTTACGTATGCATTCTCTCTCTCTTCTCTTTGAAGTTTCTCTCTCTCTCTCTCTCTCTCTCTCTATATATATATATTCCCTATACAAAGATACCCCCATAGCCACAACTTGAAGAACCTTCAAGGACCGTGACTTTGGCAGAAGAAAATGAATCAAAGCAGGCACATGTCACGGATAATAATGATCATGGGAAAGAAAAGATATCTCTAGGTATAGTCCAAAAGAAGGATTTTTGTACCTCATTACTTTATTTTTTTTTCCCCCACCCCCTCTTTTTTACCCTTTTGAAAGGTAGGTGATAATGAGTCAAAGATTATTTTTACCTTTTTCCCTTTTTCTTTTGTTTCTGGGGCCTCTCAAACAAAGTTGTCTCAGATACTTTGAGGACCAGGCCGACCTCCACTTTTCCTTCTCACAGTTTTTGGTACATAAATTTTAAAAGTTCCTATATATACTCGTCGTGGTATGCCATAAGGCCATAATGGTGTTCTTCAAAATTTCAGGTATTGGAGGACCATGATTATATTTATATTCTATATTATCAAGTCCAATTTACAAAAATTGTGTACCCTATCACTTTTCCTGCCCACTTGGGCATGATAATGATTTTTCTAGTACCACACACACACACACGTATATATATATTGTCATTTCTTTTTTGTTGCCTCTGGTGAATCTTAGTCATAGCTAGCTCCCTAATTATCAGAACACAAAACATACTATGTCTGCAAGTATGCTTGTCGCTAGCGCTGATAAAGCCTATCTTCTAGTTTTTCCATATCAATTGCCATATATGTATCTGTCTACTTTGGAGAAAAACTCCAAGGAAAATGGAATATTTAGAGGGGGGGGGGACACAAGATAGAAGGAGTTAGCATGAGAAGAAGAAGGGCAAAAAATAATGAAGATAATAGTGGAATACAGTTTGTGATTCGAGCCAAGGGAGACAAAGCTGTCCCCTTTGTGTTGGAATATGAATACAGAGAGTAGAATAGAATTGAGTAATATATTCCCTTGTATAGGATGCTTGGTCTCCTAGGCAAGGTCAAGGCCCCTAACACTAAAATTATTGGAATTGTGTATGTATGTAATTGATGCAAAAGTAGGCTGAAAATGGAGGCCTTGGGATTTTAATCAAAGAAAACAATTTAAGCAGAGATATATATATAAACATACACACACATACACAAACCCAATTAATATACAAAACACAACTGAGAGTTCTGTTAATTGCATGTGGAGCTGTGAACCTTTCTCATGGTTTTGTAAATCATCCATGCATGCAGGCCAATCACTGCTCCTGTCTAATAAGTTGAACCTAATGTAGTCGCCAATTTAGAAGTTATGATTCTGAATTATTCGAGTGTCCCATCAATAAAATATTAAGATCACATACAACTTCATATGCTAAACTTAACTAGTGAAAAAACAAAAACATGTTTATCACAAGCATCATTATGGCCGTTCAATTGAGTACCAGCAAAAACCTTGAAAGTTGAAAACTCATTTAGCATTTATTTTGCCCACATCCATCTACATACATACATACATACATACATACATATATTATGACATTTAAAAAAGTATACTGTAGAAATATTGGTAGTCGCAATTATAAATTGAAGCGGATTCATTTGTTGAAATCTTTGTTTAATTATTTTTTTATAAAAATAATAATTTATTATTTAAATATTATTAAAAAGCTTTCTTTTCACCCGGTCTCAATGTGCTTCCATCCATTCGCAAGTTTACACCAAACTTAACATTAACATATACCGAATTGTCGAAGTAAATGTCGATAGAAGATATATATATATATATATATATATATTTATTTATTTATATATAAGCATTGAATATGGGAAGAGAGACAGAAAGAGTTGTGTACTATGTAAAGAGTAGTGATAGGATTTGGCCAACTTGCAAAGGGTAATAAATTGATTGCCAATAAATGCAGTTGCTCTGTCACCTTTATGGGTAAACTGTGAGATGATCTGAGTAATATTGCAGAAGAATAGAAATTAGGAATTAGCAACCCACATGACTAGCTTCGGACAATGTTCACTTTAACTTTCTTTTTGTTTGTGGGCACAACCTCATCCTATGCCAAGACAAAATATGTCGTGGATGGAATACTCTAATAACTAGGAATTTAAATTTTGATAAGTTAATGTACAGTTCTTTAATTAGAGAAATGTAGAAGTTAAATTTTATTTTATTTTATTTTTTAAAAAAAGGAAAACTCCAAAAAGGCATATGTAGCTTGTATAAATATCTTTTTCTTATACACTCCTGTCCACTAATAATTATTATTTGCATGTTCTTCAACACTGTTCTAAAACTAAGTTAGTGTTATAAGTTCATTGGGGCAAATTGAATCAAAGCTGTCAGAGGGGAACAGATAGAGAGAGATAGTCAAACAGTCATTGATAAGTCATTTCAATCTGCAGTTTGTCCATCCGTAGAGATGTGTATGCACTGTAGGAGGCAATCAGTCTGTGTTGCCAATTTGTCCACTGTGTTGCATAATTTTAGCCTACTCTCTCTCTCTCTCTCTCTCTCTCTCTCTCTCTCTCTCACTCACACACACACACGCGCACACGCACACACAAACACAAGCACACGGAAGACACACATGCACACAAATTAAAGCTGCCAGAAAGATCCATTCCATCTTAATCTATCCCTTCGATCTTAGATATCAGCCTGAACAAACTACTCCTCTCATTATTGCTCCTAGTTCCCTACCCATCTTCTTTCTTTCAAGCCTCACTCTATAAATATTTACCCTTCTAAAAGCTAATCATTTGCTTTGGATTATCCCAAGCTATTTAGAGAACCTCAACTGGTATATGTTCCATCCATTAATGAACGCTCCACTATCCAAAGCAAAAGGGCATCATGTGCACCATCCCAAAAAGATGATGTGTTTGCCGCATGAAAAGCCTATTTCAACTACAGTTGAAGCAAAATATACTCCCCTTTGTCTTGTTATCTAGTGAGCTTTGCTTCATGTACATTCTTCACTACCCACTTGTTTGTGTGAGGTCTTTGTGCATGATGAGGATCTTTAAAGATCATGTGAATTATTAAAGCCAATGTCCTGAAAACCTCATTGCAATGAATCCATGCATTACAAAAGTCAGAAGCAGGAGCCTACTCACCTCGTGGAAGGTTCTTCAGTCCATGCTAACCGTGTACAAAAGACGTTTGATATGCATATGTATAAATTCCAAGGAATAATCTCTCATGCAAAGATAAAAACAAGAAATATATAGAAATAGAATCCAATCCCATATGCAATTGGAATTGGGGAGTTCAATAAAAGGTGAGAGTTACTTCCTATTACATGCTGGGCCTCCAAACAAAGGGAAAAACAAGGCATGCAGACAGCCAGGCCTCAGATATGCCTTTTGCATACCTAACATAACATTGAAGAGGTCAGCTAGAGAATCCGAAATCTACAAAAGGAAAATTTATAAGATCTTAAACTCTTTTTTTTTTTTAACCAAAAAAAAATTGCACTGTGCATAACGTATCTGTGGATCACAGTGTCAATTCTTGTTTATTAGAAGACGGATGGTTGATAGTGAGAAGAATCAAACTCAAGCTAATGCAGAGGGACGTAGGCTAAATCACCGACCTAACCAACACATTGACTGGTAAGATCTTTAGCTCTCTTTGTTGTTCATATTCATCTCAACCTAATTTTTGTTAGACTATGACTAACGTCCCACCTTCAAGCCTTCGAGACTTCTTAATCAAATATTTTTTATCAGTTGGCTTAATAGGGATTCAAACTCAACATCCATACCAATGGGGTCTTTTTAGTGTCCTTTGATTTTCCTTATTAAAATCGTGCTGCCAACTCTTCTGAACCTGTCTGATAATTGTAACCGCGATTTAAAATCAAGTAAATGAGTGGCTTTCTCATTGTCCGGAGTAGAAGAAATAGACAAAAAAAGAAACGAAAAGAAAAAAAACCCTAAGCCCTTGAAGGATATGGTGAAAACTATCAAAATTCTTCAGCGTTAGATACTTAGATTAACAAACATTTTGGGCACTTCTCAAAAGTTTCAATAGACAATTTCCTAATGTGAGAAGAAGAAGAAGAAGACTGCACACTATGTGAAGAAATTTCGTGTTTAAACTAGCATTTCACGGTCTTCTGATACGCCTATCTATGTTTTTCAACACTGTATCTTCATTATGCACCAACTTGGTTTATACATTAAAAGTTTGCAACGTTTCCATGTAATTATTAGTTGTGATAGTCTTCTAGGCTTTCCTGCCATCTGTGGCCTTTTGCAACTAAATTAAATTACAAGTATTGGAGGCCGGATTGACACAAAAAAAAAGGTGACCCTGAAGAAAAGGATGGATGTACAAGCACGTACCTATGAGGATGCATTTAAAATACTATAAGGTGCTATAGGTAACAAAGAAAGGAAAAAACAAAAGGAGGCTTTCAAGGCAAATGTTTGAGGATTATGATCGTAGAGGTCTAACTTTCAAAAGTCTGACCTATAGCAATGCCAATATATGCCCATAAACAAAGACTACATTTCACTAATATTGGTAATCCATTGCTTGTTCACTGCATGGATTCATTATCTTGCTCTACTTCAGATGCAGGTTCATCTTCTTCTTCAAATCCATCCATTCCATAGGCTGCATGGCCATTCCCAAAAGCCTTGATGTGGTCTTTAAGTGATCTCTTGTGCTTAAAATCAGATCCACAAATACAGTACCAAAGCTTACCACAGTTCTTCTCATGGGTTCTCCAATCTCCCCTTACAGCAAAAGTCTTGCCACATTTTCTACACATAAAAGGTTTGATACCATGCTTCCTCTTGTAATGCGTTTGGAGGGTTCTGAAATCTTTGAGTGGCTTGGCTCTCGGGTGATCGATGTTGTTCTTACAACCAGGTGCGCAGCAATAGCAAGGAAGCCTAAGCATACCTGTTGGCTGAGTTCCTCTTAAAGATTCAGGCCCTTTCCTGTACTGAGATCCGTGCCCCCACATATGCATCTACAGCAGTTTAAAATTCAGGTCGTACCCGATTAAAATCAGTCAAAACCAGCAGCCAGCAAACAAAACAAAATTCAAAACAGCAAAAGTGATGTATCAAATCCCAGCAGTGAAAACATAGAAAATTTCGAAGCTTTCGAAGTCTTTCAGCCTCATGTATATCTATAAAAGTAGCATTTAATGGTAATAATTAGAATCTGAATCTGCAAAAATTGCCTCTAAAAAAGAAAAAAAAAAAAAGCATTTTATGTCCTATTCAAAAAGTTTGGGATCTTGAAGCCAGCGCTGTGTGTATCATGTTAATTATATAGACTTAGGAGATTTTGTTTATACACAGAAGTATATGGAAAGTGTTGAGACATTTGGGGTGGAAAATTCTGCCCATCACTCAATAAGTGAATCTGCACTGATTTATTACCAAAAACATTAGTCTATATTGCCTTAAAATGAAAACAAAAACAAGACAAAAAGAGGACAATTGATAAATGACACATAAGGGTTTTCCCTTTTTTTTTTTTTTTGCCTTCTCCAAGTCGATTGATCGCCAAGTGACTCCGTCTTCTTAAAGCATTCCAATAGTAGCTAAGCAGACAAGGAAAGTAAAATAATTGTTTCGTCTTATTGTCCAATTGGAGGCACAATTCGGTAAGCTCAAGTTGAATCCTGTACATTTTGAGATTTTAGACACCGTAAGGTGGAGGCTTTCACGATTATATGCTGTCCTCCTCTTGCAGAGAGTGGACTGTGGACAGAAAGTTCACACGGAAAGAGATTTTCTTTTTTTTTTTTTTTTTTCAATTAAGAGTATACGTGAGCTCTGGACAAATTTCAGTTCCACACACACCTGCCAACATTTACAGCACAAACTTCAAAGTGTTCAACGCAAGAAAGCTGTTCAATCACATAAAGGAAGGTACTCATCTCTGCCTCAGCTAAGTCAGAAAGTTTACTGTAACAAAACCCATAAATCATGCAGAAAATTGTAGAAAATATGATTAATATCGTGAAAAAAAAAAAACACCTTTCTTCCGGAAAATAGGCTTTGGGATTTTTTTTATTGAAGATTCAAATTAATCTGGGAACAAGTAATGAAAAAAGAAAAGAAATAGGACTGGGCCTTTTCTTTTCTTGATTTAAAAGGCAAAAAAAAAAAAAAAAAAGGAAAAACAGAACCAGAAGGAACAAAAAATGAGGGGGGGAAAAAGAGGGCTTTTGAGGTAGTCATATGGACATGGTGTAGATCATATGAAAGGCTAAACTTACCTGCATGTTGTTGTATCTGTTGAAGGTCTTGCAGCAAACAGGACATGAGAACTGAGTTGGCCCAATTAGAATCTGAGAAGGTGTGGGGATCCAATACTGACCTTTGTTGAGCCTGCTAATGGGGTATCCAAAATCATCATCATCTCCATCTTTATCAGTGGCCTCTGAGGAAGAAGATAGTACAGAAGCCATCTCCGCAGCACTAGGGCTTGGAAGGCCTATGTGAAGAGCAACAGTAACACTCTCATCCTCATTATAATTAGTACCACTGCTACTCCAAGTGAATCTTTCCCGATCTTTGGCTTTAGCTTTACTGATCCTGTCAACATCCATAGAAGTGCAACTTTGTTCTTGATGATCATCGTCGTCGTCGTCGTCATCTACTTCTTCTTCTTCTTCTTCATGTTCTTGGCCTTTTTTGGTCCTTGTTGGGCTCAATCTCAGGAGTGGTAGGGCTTCTCTGATAGGAGGAGAAGGAGGTGATTCTTGATAGTGAAAAGAGGGGTCATTCTGGTTGATATTGAAGGTACTTGTATACAGATTAGCAGTGTAAGGGAGTTGTTGTGCAGGAGATGAGTTTTGATTAGGAGATTGGTAATAGGGAAAAGGCTCCTCGTTGAACTTCAACCAACCGGTGAAGAAATTTGAGTAGGGGTCAGCCATGGTCGAAAGGTAGAAAGTTTTGAAGGCAGTAGGCTCACCCTTTTCCTGATGGGTTTGCTTTTATAGGCACACAAGCGAGAGAGAGAGAGAGAGAGAGAGAGAGAGAGAGTACAAGATGACCAAAGAGAGTTTGGATGGTGGAGAGTGGAGTGGAGAGAGATTAGCTCTGAGAAAAGGCAAGGGCAAAAAGGAAGAGAAATAGTAAAATCACCTAATTGTGTCCATCAATGGCATAGGAAAACAGTACATATGCATTTCTTGTCTTTTTTACTCTCTGTTTTTTTTTTTTTTTTGGTTTGGGGGGGGGGGTGGGTTTAATAAAGAGAAGAATCTAATTGAAAACTTTTTAAGCAGAACCTGAATAGACCGTTACTGGCCGTTTTAATAGTTTATCATATGGTGGCTGGCGATTAAAAAAATGAGCATCCTTACATAACAATGTTATTGGATAATATAATAAGTACAAAAATTTTTATACTCAATTTTAAAATCAAATAAAATATAATTAATTTGTATATTTTTATTCTAATATTATTTTTTAAATTTTATTACTTAACTTTTTCTTTTTAGAAGATAAAATCATATGGTGGCAATAACTTCACTTGCATAAATATATGTAGAATTATTCATTATTGCCTAATTGCCTAAATCTAGTTTGATTCTTTCGCATATGTAATGGAAATCTTTTATAAGGTTCATTGTTTTACACATAATTTTTTGTTTATATTTTTATTATATATATATATATATATATATTTATTTATTTAATTTGATGCAGTTTAATTTAATTTGAACCCTTGTCTAGAATTAAGAGTCTAAAAGTTCTACTTTAATAACATCTATTATTGTATTTTTTTTTTTTACACAATAGCACAATACTAAGTATGAAATTATAACAATTTACGGTATTACAAATTTTTTAGAAGAAAAAGAGAGAGAGAGAGAGACAGAGAGAGAGATTACTATAGATTTATTTTAAGTTTCGAGAATTTTATCCCATTATTTGAACATTTATATAATTTGAAATCATAGCCACATTGTTCAATAATGTTTTTAAAGGTTTATACTTTAGGGGATAAAGAATAGAAAATTATGGATTAGTTTATCATAATGGTTTTAATTTTTTTTTTAAAAAGTAGTTAGACATAACAATGAGATTAAACCTAATTCTTACCTTTCATATAATATATGATACAAATAAAGATCAAAAAAATATTAATTATATAAATTGACACTATAAAATATAACTAAATGTATATTGTATGATTAAATCATAAAAATTATATTAAAAATTAGAAGTAAATATGTATGACATTATAGATTATAAATAATAAAATGAGATTAAGTACGATAAAATCGCAACAAATTTATAGGACCAAAATGAAGATTACAAAATGGTCGAGGGAAGCCAAGGGAAGTTTTCAAGACGGAAATTTGAAAATTTCAATAATGAAGACTTAAATAATGTTTGGTGTGCAGCATCCTCTCCCTCCACCCATCATCATCCTCCCATGCCTTCATTTATAACAAAAAAAGAAAAAAAAAAAAAACAGGAGAGAGAGAGAGAGAGAGAGAGAGAGAGAGAGAGAGAAGAGAGAGAGAGAGAGAGAGGTTCAATTCGCCTTAAGTTGATAAGTTGACAACATATGTTAAAAAACACATTCAAACCCTAAATTAATTTTCTTTCGATTAAGTCCTTAAGCTTCTTAAAGTCCAGTTCGATGAACAAAGAATAGAAGGATGAAAAGATCAAAACTTTTGAAAGATGGATTGATTTAATGGAATTTAGATGCTACGGGCCAATTTTACTTACGTTGCCAAGCCTTGGGGGGTCGTGGGGGGTTTGCTTCTCGTCGGAAAATGAAGTGTCTATCAAAAAGTTAAAAATTGTATTCATTTATTAACAATCAAAAGGAAATTTTGATTTTTAACCCTTTTCCAAAAAGATATATTTTTTTTTTCAATGACGTGTTTTTAACCTATATGTGACGCGTTTTTAATTATGTCACTTTAATAGTTGCCATAATAATGATTAGTGTCATATCAATTATAATTATTTTCATGCTCAGACCAAAATCTTTACTTTCGCTTTACAAAACCATTACCTTATAACTGAGACAACACTTTTGAACCGGCCCCATCAAAAGTTCATGTAGTAAACTTCATTTCCCATTTGCTCTCAAATATATTTCATAAGTCACGAAGTTAATTGGATATTAAGAATTATTATTTAAATAAAATTTAAATAATTTAATTTGTATAATTTTAGATAATTAATGAGTTAATATTTTAGTTGAAATTAAAATAATTAATTCTAATATAATAAGATTTTACTATTTTACTAGAAATAAATATTTATTATTATATAAAAAATTTATTTTTTCAATTTATTATAAGATTGATAAACGTAATTGGTTAAAAAATAATATTAAAATTATTAGTCTAACTTGGTGTTCATGTTATGTACTTATACAACTTTTTAACTATTATTATATAATATTTGTATATTGATATAATTATATAATAATATTATTAAAATCAATTAATTTCTATTTTTAACGATTGAGACGAGAGCATAAGTCCAATAACACAAACTCAATTATAGTTGGCTCTTGGCTCTTATCCCAATGAAGGTGTCACAATATTCTTTTATAATTAAAAATTTTATTAAAACGTAATTTATACAAGAGATAATTTCTTAAAATATCATATTTTTGAAAAAATTAATTTAAAAATAAAATTTAAAATTTAAATTATTAAAATGTGTTTTGAAAAACGAGCGCGACAAAATGTGCTTCGTAATAAAAATCAATTTTGCTGAACAGAATTTTGGAGATTATATTTATATTTATTTTTATTTTTATTTTTGTCTATGCATTCACAGAGACAATGAGTGGCAAGTGGCAGTAGTTGTAGTTCGGACGCCATCCCAACATTTCCATTGGTGTGCGTATAATGGTCGCCTTGACCCTGCGAGCACAAGAACTTGTCTCCATCCCCACCTGTGTTCACGACACTGTTCTCTGTTTTGAGTCAATTCTCTCTCTCTCTCTCTCTCTTTCTGGGGTGGGGAAAAGGGAATTATACATAACTTTTTTTCTTTTCTTTGTTTTTTTTTTCTAATTTTTTTTTATAACAACATATCTCAATTGCAAACTTATAGATGGTGGGTACTTAAGCTATGGTCTTGATTTGGTTCTCTAATTAAGAATATTGCCACTATTATTCCAGCTATCAAATTTGAAATTGTAATTAGATATGTCATCTTAAAAAAAAAAGAGAAATTTTAATTAGGTATGAAATTCCTAAGTTTTGGAATTTTACTTATAGATTGAAATTTTTAAATTTGAATCCATTCCAATTACTTGCCTAATTGATTTTTCCGTACCACTTATTATCTCTTCGAAGCCTAGGAAATGCTATTGGCATCTAAAAAAAATAGGGAAATGCTATTGAATTTCCTAGTATACAAAGAAAGAAAAAAAAAAACCATTTTGACATGCTTTTTTCCCCCCCCCTTTCTATAAAATATAGCAAAAAAAAAAAAAAAAAGAAAAAAAAAAAAAACAGAGAGAGAGAGAGAGAGAGAGAGAATTGACTCAAAACCTGTCTCTTATACACATCTAGATGTGTATAAGAGACAGCTTATTAACTCTTCGAAGCCTAGGAAATGCTATTGGAATCCAAAAAAAATAGGGAAATGCTATTGAATTTCCTAGTATACAAAGAAAGAAAAAAAAAACCATTTTGACATGCTTTTTCCCCCCCCCCTTTCAATAAAATATAGCAAAAAAAAAAAAGTGATATCCTACAATTTTACTAAAAGGATTACATACCATAAAAATAAAAAAATCAAATAATAATAATAATAATAAAAGACTGTGAGTTTACCTTTAGTTTCACTTAATGCTTTGTATTTCTACTTTTTCTTTAGGTTCTCTTGATGCTGGAACTTATGTTCTCACATGCTTTTTATTCTTTCAGTTGACAACTTTGATAAACAAATCATTTAATGTTATAAAAACATAGGACGTCCAATCAAAACTTAGCTTTTCTAATCAATAGCGCAATGAGAAGATCTTTAAATTTGTATCATATCTCTTGCATTAACAAACATTTTTTTTCTTAATTTTTTTTTTTTTTAAAAAAGGAGCTCATGTCGGCATGGTTTTGTCCTTTTATTTGACAGCTTGGACAAAAAATCTTGGACTTGCAATCAAAAGTTGGTTTCCTAATCAAAAACAGTATATCTTTGGCAATTTGTTAACCTTTGTGACCATTCAAAAATGAAATTATTCAAAGATCAAAATCGTCTACATTGCTTCTTGCCATAAAATAAGGTCCAAAATTAATAATGTGCCCCATCTTGGTGTTTGCGTGCACAGCGGAATGTGGTAGTCACTTACTATTTCTTGACCGTGACAGAAGAATTCACCCAAATTTAGATTTTATGTGGAAGAATGTTAAAAATGTTGACACTTTTACTAAAGTTACATTAACTGATGTAGATTGCAAAGAATGTGCACTGCCAAATAATTTGAGCAATTTTGAAACAACGAGATGGGAAATTTTAATTGATGTTTTTGCAAGTAGAACATATAACACCAAGGATTTGACTCTCTATTTGTGCTGAGTTATGGAGATCATGAGCCTTACTTAGGTTTGGTAGAAATCGTGTGATTCTGTTAATATTCAAGCAGTGAGTTCTCAAAATAAATGAGATCAAATCAAGATATATATATATATATATATATTATATAAATTATAAAGTGAGTTGAGTCTAAATATGTAGTCTCAATGTCACGGGCCTCCACCATAACTGGGGTTAAATTAGGATGTCAATGTGCCACCGGCTACATGAGACTGTGGTAGAGCTACTAGCACCAACGATGAACCGAAAAAACTGATGCTTGAACTGGGGACTCTCAGGGCACCATGCTCAATGTTAAACCAAGTTGATTTACAATTACAAAGTCAATAGATAAGCCTAGTATTGAGGGAGAAATAAAAGTTGGATGTACATTCTGTCTTGTGGACCGACTTTTGTCAGTTGGATTTAGGGGTGTGCAATGGTTCTGTGCATGTGTCAAGAAGGCACATTTATAGTCAAGGTGTGACATGCTGATAGAAAAATTGTTTGTTCCGTCTCCAATTTGTGGCCACAGGAAAAAAAAAAAATGGTGTCACCTTAAATTTAGGCTTTATTGTGTTCATCTCCTTCACTAGTTACAATGGATGTTGATCTCACGTTAAAGCCAAGAAAATATATCCCACTTTCTGTTTTTCTTTATCTTTTTCTTTTTCTTCTTCCTTCCTTTAAAGCAAAAGGGAAGGCTACGGACGTTTTGTAATGTAAGCATGTGCAATGTCGAAGAGTAATTGAAGCCCATGGCATGTCCCCACACATATCTAACTATGATTTATATGGCCTAGTGAAGCAGACCCTGCCACAGATTACGTGCTTAAGAAATGTGCTGTACTGTATATTTACTAGGTGCTGACATACAAAAGTTTCTTTAGCATTTTTCAGTCTTAGTGCTTGGAGTACTCTTGGACACTGCGGAGGAGAAATCGGTAGGCATCAATTTATGTCTCTTTGTTCACCATAAAAAGACAAAATGCACACCAACATGTCAATGTTTACTTTCTATGAGCTCCCCCACCCCACCCCCACCCCCACCCACTCTTTTTTTTTTTTTTTTTTCTGTTTTAACATATACCATACGCGCTTGGACAGCTGAGAATAATTTTTCTATTTTGCTTATAAATTCTACACTCGTTAGTTATATCATTGATAAAAATTTGGATCAAACTTCCAATCTCACATATGGATATCTGAGCAGACACCCTCTTGTTTAGAAAAAATCTGTAGTTTTTGTACATTAATCTTTAAACTCTTGAATTTATAACTATCCGTATGTCATTGGGGATATAGGAAGCAAAGCCACAAACCTCCAAGGAAATCCAGCAGGCAAGCATAAATTCAGTACAAGAAGAACACGGGGGTGCGGGAAGCACAATAAGCATATGGATATGTAATTTACTTTCTAGCATTAAACCCATCAATTTTCATAATTCCAGGAGATTTGCATCCCAGTACAATGTGAACATCTTCAAATTAAGGAATGTAAGTGGAAAATTTGGGGAACAACGCTGATGAAAAATTGTTAAAATACAGCAAGAAGTAGTCTCTGTTTGACCAAAGATATGTATCCCATGCTCATTTCTTTTTTATTATGTTTCCGAGATTGCACGACACTGGTTACATTGTAATTGTTAGGGACACCACTTCGAGTTTCCATGTCCATGTCTTGTATTAAGATTTCCAAACATCTCTACCCTTTTATTGCAAATCCCCATAACCATGCCAGAGGATTAGATGTTCTAAGATCTCCTTCGTGCTTGTTACACTAATATATGCCCTTGGTTAGTGGTTACCTAACTCCAAGAACAGAAGACAGGATAATTATACTTGTTTTATCAACTAATAAGGTCAATCCTTCACCTTTTACCTATATTATATTTACTATATTTTGCAGGATCAAGGTCTCCTTAACAACTTGAGCTTCCAGCGCAATGTAAAAACTGTGTGGCTAATATTTGAACCAATATCCAGAGCCCAAAGAGTGTTTGGCAACCATCTCCTTTGGAGTAAAACTGACAGCTCGGTGGGAAAGGCAGCGGAATCAATCTATGAATGCTCTTCAACAGAAAAACGGTTCACAATTACACATCATGATGCACTACAACATGCAGATCATGGTACATTAAACGGGTAATAAGACCACAACCCATTAATTCAATCTACGCAAGAAAACAAATGGTCATTGAAGAATATTCATATAACAGAATGATTGAGGGACACTGTTGGCTCAAAGGTATGACATCAAATGATTCTGGTTCTAGCTCAGAAAAGTAAGGCTTTCACTTCTGGTTCGTGGAGCAATCACAGGAGATGATAGTTCATTGTTGGGTTGGGGATGCCAACATTCTGGTCCCATTGACAATGACGACCATCTAATCCGATGTTAAAAAAAATAAATATAAAAACTAGTTTGCTGGTACCCCATCATTTTCATTAAAGCCCATGAACAAGGAGTGCATGTAAAAAGGGTTGGGGCCTATATTTCAGATAGATGGTAGGGGTCCTCTGTCGGCCCTTTAGGTGCTACAATTCTCTGGCTCGCTCACCTGCAAACTTAAAACCAAGCGCCACATTTAGTATCTAACCCTCGGTACATTATGAATGTGAGTGGTACTTTTATGACAGCTTTTTAGGGCCAACGAAACTTAATTAAACATATCGTGACAAATATATGAATAAAACAGTCAGTGGCCGACAATTGAACTTAAGCTTCTGCATCAAACTTTAGATAGGATATGGACAATAACAGCAGCGTGGGTTGGTGAATTATCAACTTAAAATAACTGTGAGGAGAGACTTCGCTAACATCAAGTTTTTGTTTGCTATTGCTCTTGCTGGCCCAGACCCTATGAGTGGCCCAAATGGTACCGTGACCTTGTTTTTGTGTCAACATGGTTGTGCTTCAATTCCCTGACAATAATAATAATGTTATTTATCAGAAATCTCTCAATTTTTGCTATCTATAGGACGTGGAAAACTGAAAACTCTTGTAAAGTCCCTCCGTGACTTAATCTCGTGGGCCTTCCTTGCTAAATTTGCTTTTTACATAAGATAATCGTAAGAAATTGGAAAATTAAGTATATATATATATCATTACTGATTTACTTGAGATTATTTTTGAAACCAACATTGTTGTTCTCATTAGCAAGCCTGATTGAGTGTTGTTGCCCTTTTGGCTAGCCATGGGCCATGGTTTCAGATAATATTCATACACCAATTTTATTTTTTATTTTTATTTTTTGCCCTTTCTGGTGCTTGGGATATATTGAACACACATGGACGCACTCATGCATACATATATAAATGGGTACAAAATTTTAATACAAACAGGCAAATCAGAAATAGGCGCAGGTTACATTACTCAGCCAAATAGTATCTTGATTCTTAAGCATTTCATTTCATTATAATCTACCCATGATTAGAACTTATAGTTGTTTCTCTAGGTCCTTAACTTTTATTTTTGAGGTTGGTAAACTATTTCACTCACACCCAACAAGAAGCATTATGGCTAAGGAACTCTCCCTATATTTATGTTATGGTCCATGTTTCAATAATCTATCCAATGGAACTACAGAAAGTTGATATGAAGAATTGGGCTCCTAAACTTTTGGGAAAGTAGCTCTTTTGATCCTTCTTCTTCTTCTTTTTTTTTTTTTTTTTTTTTTTTTTTGATGCGACCATTGTGCAAGTCAGCTTCGGAGATCGTCTTGGAGCTCTTATTGACATGGTGATGTAACTTTGGCCAACTCATTTCTTGTCTCTTTGTAACTTCTGAAATTTGTGGTCATATGAACAACATTATTGGTAAAGAAGACCATAGGCTACAAAAAAGAATGGCTAGCTGGTAGCCATTCCCAATCCTCAAACTCGACCCCCACCCCCAAAAAAAAAAAATCATATTTATGTCCCTCACAATATGGAGCTTTAATGGTTTCATGTGCATGATTTATTAGTTCACATATTCTTCTACATGGGTAATTGATATCATTACCTGTACGGAAAAGAGAGGACTCCACGGATGTAATGTTAAAGCTACTTCATTGTAACTTAAAATGTCATAGGTTAGTGAAAACATCTTGTTTGCAAAAATAAGGATAAGACATCGCAATTCAGTCCTCCAAAGCTACTTCGTTATTAAGGCTCCATTTGTTTAGGCAATGGTTCTTCTTTTTTTTTTTTTTCTTTCTTTCTTTTGTACAATTTTTTTTGAATCCTTTTGCTTCATAAGCGAGTCGTCACGGTAATAATTTTAGTGATAAAGAATTCAAATTTTTATTTTAAAAATTTTAAATTTTAATATTGAGAATAAAAAAAAATAATTATTATTTTTATTGTTTAGTTCATACTTTTAATAGATGAGAAAGTAAACAATGAAATTGCCAATCAAACTAAGCATACAAATAAAAACTAAGTGATAATACTTGAAGAGTAGTATAAAAGTAACAAAAGAATGAATTAATTATATCTCAATTTATAAATAAATAAAATTAAGTTACTATAATAATCTTTTATTACTCTAATGCAGTGCTAGGCAGTGATATTCTATATGTAACATGTCTTTTGTTGCATCTTTTGTGTTCTTGGGGAGATGATAGTTTTGAGTTCTCTTTTAGCTTTTGTGCAGGTAGAATTTGAAGTAGCCACTTCCGGGATTACGAAAAGCCTATTTAATGTCATAACAAAAAATTTAAACATATGATTTTTAAGTAACAAATAAATTCTCTAACCAATATGAACCTAAATTACAATATGATGAGATGTCGGTCTCTATGATTAAAATGTGTGCAACTAATTGTCCTGGTGGGCAATTAATGGCCATCGTGTTGCAACTTACAACTCAATTTTAACTCTAATAAATAAAAAGAGATTCAAATAAATTGGTTAACTACTCATAGTCCAACTTAATGGAATTATTGGGTCGGGTCGGGTCGGGTCACTTAAATGGCCAGCCCAAACATTGGGGTTTTATAGCAGTAGAACTGGTGACTCAGTGAGTCGACCTCTTCATTGTATATAAAATGTAAAAAATAAATATATAAAAAAAAGGATTCACTCTTTTAATTCCTTAAACCCTAAACCCACCCAATCTCCACGTCTCAACTAACCCCGTCTCTCTCTCTCTCTCTCTCTCTCTCTCTCTCTCTCTCTCTCTCTATCTCTATCTATCTATCTCTGCTTCGTTGTACTGATGGCACTCTTGGAGAACATAAGGGACATGTACGACGTTGCAATGAAACCTCGTATGCTCCGAACACTGATGAAAGAAGACTTGCCGGACGAGAAGAGACCGTTCACGTCCCCGTCGACGCTCTCTAGGATGGTCTCCACCCTCAAAACCCACGATCTCTTGTCCGAATCAGAATCACAGTCACTTCCCGACTCTAAACACATCCAAAGGTGGAAATCCGCCGTCGATGATTGGGTTGATCGCTTGCTGACTCTCGTATCTAACTCTTCTATGGTACCTTTCAAATCTTTATATATATATACACATATACTGAAAACGATTATGGAATTTTAATTGAAAATTTGGGTTGTGTTGTAGCCAGATAAATGTTGGGCAGGGATTTGTTTGCTTGGGGTGACGTGTCAAGAATGCAGCGCCGACCGTTTCTTGGCATCCTATGCTGTTTGGCTTGACAAGCTTCTCGTTCATGTTCAGGTCAAAATTTCTTAGGCATCATTGGTTGCCGTCGTGGACATTTTCTTTTCCATTCAAATAACTGTAGGCATTAAGCATCGACTGCAAATTGCATGATGAAAGATTTGATTTTGTAATATGATTTGGATATTTTTGATTCTACGAGTCTTTGTCAAATTTTTACCTACAAAACTGGTCCAGTTGCAACCTGCAGAATTGCTCATTATCTGCAGAGGTGTACAAAATCTAAGCACTATCAGCATGGGAAGATTTTGGTAATTGAGTTAGATACTGAGAGTTCTGGTCCGCACAATCTTGGAGACCTCTGTTTGTTGGAGGTTGTGAGCTTGTTGCAATGTTACAGGGTTTTTAATCCAGTTCTAAGTTATAATATTTTGACTGATGATTTGATCTTGCATTTTAGACGCAATTTGGGCTTGGTCCTTGATCAGGATTAGGGGTCTTCTCCTATTATCTTGAGTTAGAATTACAATTTTTATAATTCGATTATTGTTTCCACTTTATGATCAACTGCCCGTTACATCAGATTTTAGAATAATTTTGAACCGACTGTTACATAAGCTAAAAGGTCACTGAATTGAATGCTGAGACTGCCTCTGTTTTCTTTCAACTTCCTTCCCCATAGTATGTATTATAGATTATACTTTCATGTAATTTAGTAATTGAGAATAATCCTTGGTACCTTCTTGTTTTCTTGCACTTTTTTCAGTCACACTTGCAAAGTTGCTGCTTTTTACAATATCTGAAAAGCAAGATGTTTTGGCCTCAACATTGTTTGCTTCCTGTGGTGGTCAATAGTTGCAAAATTTTCCACTTGAACTTTAAAGTATACGTTGAATCTTGAATGAAAGCTTCTTATATAATGCTGATGACTGAAAAATATATCATTTCTATTGCCTTTTTGGCAAATCCTGCAATGGACACAAAAGCCTTTTTGATTATGATTCAATGGTTATCTAATGGATTAAACAGCTTCTAATGCATATGGTGAATCCATTTCTTATATTCCTGGGGAAAACAACTCTCTGTTGTGCTTTCATGCTGTTGGCAAGGATTTTCAACTGTCTATTGTGTGATTTTTGTTTTGAACAGTCATCCGTAGAGTGTCAATTTGTGAAGGTGGCTTCTTGTACATCAATATTGGAGCTGATAGTAAGGTTAGATTCATAAGCCTTTTTTGATATTTCTTACTCTATTTGCACAATTCTTTTTCTTCACAAGTTAGATCTTTTTATTTATTCATTTATTTTTATTTTTATTTTTGTAGAAAATTAAGAAACTTTGAATGTTTCTTGAAATAGGTTGGCTGGATTTCCAAATGCAAAGAAGGATGGGACTTCTCATGCTGCAAGACTCTTGCAACCATTTTTGAAGCTGCTGCAAGAGGATAGTTCAGAAGCTTTATGGGTAAGCAATATTGTTGATTCCTTGGATCATAAATGCTAACTTATTTTCTTTTTCATTTTCTCCTGATCATAGGTCTCCTCAATTTGCTTTGCCATTTTATTTATTGTAGAAATCTCCTCATTACATTTTGTTCCATTTTAATTGTTTCATATCAATAAGGTTTCTTTTATCTATTGAGAACAAAATAGCATGTCTCTGGTCAAATTTGCTAGGTTGTCTTCTCATTTGGGTCCTCATCCTTTTCATTTTCAATTAATATTGAATCATTAAGTTTTCCTTTACATGGCAAAAAGGTTTCTTCAGTACGCATGTCATTATTGCTTCAACTACAAACAGTAGTATTGTTGAAAGGCACTCTTAGGCAACATGACCCATATTGGCCAGTGTGATAAGTGCTGCACCACGCACTTGCCTGGGTGAGGGGCGAAATGTATATGCATGCACATATACATACATTACCTATATTCCAGATTAGTAAAAACTTCCATGTGAATTCAGGGAGTCACATTTTGGCAGACTTGGCAAAACATGCATTTTCACAAGGCATATGTTGATGCTAAATATTTTTACATAGTTAACCCAAAATATGCTTAGTTTTCCGTTCTTGTTATTAAGTTATCCTAGCCATCTCTCACACTTCATTGATTTTACATTGTCCCCATTGTGAGATGCAGGAGGCAGCTGCTCATTTGTTATGTGCTGTCATGACTTTATTTCCTGCTTCCCTTCACCGTCATTATGACAATGTAAGTTAATTGTGATTTTTAGCATTTGTATTATTACTTGGGTATGCTAAATTTGCCATTGTGTGTTGATCATATCTTTTGATAATGGTGACCTGCACATGCACATACCCATGCACATACACCTGTGCATCTATTGGTATGTTTGACTGAAGCATATGTCAATGCATGCTCCCAAATCTTTCAATGATACATTGTATCTTTCACATGCATACTTTGTCGTCAGGTGGAAATTAAAACTCTCAAGCTCAAATTCTGAATTGTACATAGGTTGCCTGTAGATGTGATCAGATACAAACAATAATGTTTTAGGAACACATCTATAACTAGGACAAGCAATTGTGCTGCACAATTTGCCATCCTGCAATGCCATTTGTTCAAATCAAAACACTGGGATCAGTTTTATATGAATTTGGGTTGGCTTATGCCTTGTTGAGAAAGCCAGGCTCCATAACATTTTTTCCCATGATAAGTTTTTACTTGTTTTGATCTCTGATCATTTTGAAGACAGTGTGCATATAAATGTACTTCTTGGACATGTTTGTCACAATATATGTCGGATGTTTTTTCTGGTCAAAATGGAATGTGTTTATACTTGGTTTGTAGATGTTTGGTTTAGAATATTGTGAAATGGATGTATTATTATGAAAGAATGGATGGTATCAGTTGTTAAAAAAGGATTTTTAAGCCAATTTAACAGCAATTTGCTCCTTTAAAAGCCACCATTGAAAATTCAGTGTTGTTGTATAGAATTAAATCTTAGACAGTTTAATAAGGTGAGAAATATAGTAACATTTTAACAGCTGTGGTGGGAAATTGGCTATTCCAGGCTCATCCTGATGCTCACCATGTCTCAGTTTGAGCTTGAGTTCATCATGACTCAAATTTTCAGGAAACCAAGTTTGAGCTTAAGTCAATGGATTTGAGTTAAGCTGTGGATTAAGCCAACCCATTGACAATAGTAAGAGCACTATGGCATAGTTTTGTGGTGGTTATGTTGAAGGAAAATTGTTTGTATGTTTGGTTCTACTCTGTTTTTCTATTTACAAGTAGCTTAGATATTTACCTGTTATCGACTAAATGTTATTATGCACAGGCTGAAGTTGCTATTGCATCCAAAATTTTTTCGGGAAAATGCAGTGTTAATGTGCTGAAGGTACTGTATCTTCTTTTGCTTGTTATCACTGTCACTGCCACATTGTCAAGGAAGCAAATTAAGAAATGGACATCAATATAATGAGAAGTTAATTGTTTTTTTTATATGTTTGAAATCCAGACATTTGCCTGTTGCCTTGCATTACTTCCTAAATCTAGAGGAGATGAAGATAGCTGGCTTCTAATGATGCGGAAGATTCTATTAATTGTGAATGGCTACCTAACTGAAATCTTCCATGGTTTAGAAGAAGGCATGTGTTGAGAAATTAGTATTATCTTGGTTGTGCTGGTTGTGATCTGAAGGAAAGTAAGTATTGAATATTTCTGTATTGCAGAAGTGAAATGGGATGAAGCTGTTAGACTGTTGGTGCCACCAGGAGAAGTGCCTCCACATTCCTTATGGGGTCAAAAATTGTTAGAAGAGACCTTTGAGAAGGAAAGAAAGAGAAATAAGATATCTAGTGTCTCTATGTTGATGCTTAGCTGTTCTACAATGCTTACAACATCATATCCAGTTCAGGTAGTACGATTGGCGACTGAAGTAAAATGTCAGTACTTTGTTTCTTTTTTGCTTATCAATTTTCAGAAGCATAGATGTAAAATCTTAGTTTCAGAGACATCATTTGTTTGATTAACAGGTAACCGTCCCTGTTCGGTCATTATTAGCACTGATTGAGAGAGTGCTGATGGTGGACGGCTCACTGCCAAAAGCCACATCACCTTTCGTGATTGCAACAGAGCAAGAGTTTGTCTGTTCTGAACTTCCAGTTTTGCACTCGTATGGTTTGGAACTCCTTACTTCGGTTATAAAGGGTATGCGCAGGTAAACTATTTTTCTTGTCAATTCTTTTTGTAAATTAGCCTGTAGATCTCAATATTGTAAAAAGGTTTTGACTGAGGATTTTGGGAACCTACTTGCAATTTACTGAGTGGGATCCAAGGGAATTAAACACTCCTGAACTGAGTAAGGTGGAACAAAAAGGGTGGGTGTTATCTACATGGAGAAAGTTGGGTTTCAAGAGAAGTTTAGCTCTATACTTGATTTTCAGGATTTGCCTCTGACTCTGGGTTAAACTTATTTTGTTGAATCATAATCTGCTTGCCAGTTTCTTTGGATTTGTAAATGCTCTGGGGTTCTTATTATCTCTCTCTCTCTCTCTTATTTTATTTTATTTTTATTTTTATTTTTTGTTTCCTGGAAAGTGATTCCTTATGTTACCCCTGCTATTATTTGTTCTTTTATTTCCCACTTCCCAGAATATTCTGTTGTTCAAACTCTTCCAACTATGCTTTTATCTTTTGCAGTCAACTATTGCCACATGCTGCATACACTGTGCGGCTTGTTAAAGAGTATTTTAGGCGGTGTGAATTGCCAGATTTAAGAAAAAAATTATACTCAGTCACAAAGATGTTGCTTATATCCATGGGTATAGGTATGTGGCAATAATCCAGGGCATTGAAATTTCCTTTGTGTCGAGTATTTTTTATTTTTCACCATGTCTTTACTCTACAAGAGTATATCAGAGTCTCCCTCTCTCTTTCTCTCTATGTATATCATGCATGCATGCACAGGTAAACTATGAAAATAACGTAGCGAAAAAAATAATTAATGAAGGTAATGCGTTCTCAAAAATATTAATGAGAATAGGCTATTTTATCCAAGTTCAAATTTTATAAACCATATTATGCATATGCAGTTTCTAAGAGCTGCATTTTGGCCTGAAACATGCCATAACAGTTTGTAAAAATCAGACTTTCGTCAATATGTCAGGCTGGCCAATGTCCTAATTGAGGTCACTTGCCTAGGATATTATTAGCACTCAGCCTAAAGACGTGCCTATAATAGTGCTGAACATCTTCCCTAGTGTAGATTTATTCCTCCTGGTTTTCCTTTTTGAGTATTCCACCCTACTTTTTAATTCACAGCAGCTGTTGGCAAAGCACATGAAACTTTGCTGAATATTTTAATAATCATGGAAACCAGTTTGGTGCTATGCCTAATTCTCTGTCATAACCTGATCAGGGATAACGATATATCTTGCACAGGAAGTTGTCAACAATTCGTTTCTTGATTTAGTTGGCAATGATATGTCATCTAGTGCACACTCAAAGGCTTCTTCCAAAGTCTTGCTGCAGCCTTGCCAGAGAAAAAGAAAACATGATGCAACTAGATCTCTTGAGCAGCAGGAGGACGTAGTTGGTTTGGAAATGGAAGCCCCAAAAAGTAGACCTAAAACTCATATTTCTGTGAAGATAGCTGCACTTGAGGCATTGGAAGCTCTTTTGACTGTGGTATGTGTACTGCATGGATTTTGCAGCTTATTTTTTGTATTTGATCATTTCTGCCAGAGCTGGAACTATTAATTAGCTTAGCCTTGATATATAAAATTTTCTGAAGCTCATGGCAAAATAATGGCGTTGTTTATCTTATATCATAGTAAGTGGGAGATGAAGGATGTAAAGATTTTTTTAAACATCTGCAGTGATGCTCTTTCCATAGCATGTTGTTGGATGGCTCTTCCTAATTATTCCCTCAATTTGGCAGTACCATTATGTTCTAGACTTAAAGTAGCATAATCATGTCATTAATTCTCTGATGACTGCACTTTAGTAAAATGAATGTGGTTTTATTTTCTGGAAATTTGAAGCAAATTTAAAAGACATGGGACATTATAGGTTATGGAATTTTTTTGAGCTAAAAATGAAGTTTTGAACTATCAAAAACCCCAGATTTTCTTAGTCAGCTTTTTGAGTTGCATCAAGATGGGTTGGTGTTAAAAGTGGTTATACAAAACCTGAAGTGAAAACATCATTATAACTTGCCTCCAATAATTCCATTTTGTACTTGCAGAATTTTCTCTCTTTTTGGACAAGTTTCTGACATTGCTTTCCTGTTCAACTTTTGTGATGCAACTTAGCCTAGTTATTGCTTTAACTGACCTTATCTGGAAAACAACTTTCCCTGCATCTATCTTAGTGCACTGACCCTTGATGGTCCCATAAGATTTTATACTATTACTGTGAATTGTTCTCAGTCAAGCTTTTTCTTTTCAGCCTTAGTGAGACTCTTAGTATTCATACAAGGCTTTAACCTGTTGCTCTATTTTCTGTTACAGAACTAATAGGGGCACTCATTTACCTTTGTTCTTTGCCAGGGTGGTGCTTTGAGATCTGAGTCATGGCGGTCAAAGGTTGATATTCTTTTGATAACCATTGCAACAGATTGTTGTAAATGGGGATGGGCTACTGAAGAAAGAAACAACTCATTGCCCAATGCAGACACATGGGAAAATTTGCAGCTTACTGCATTACGAGCACTTTTGGCCTCTCTCCTTTCACCATCTCATCAGCGTCCCCCACATTTAGCCCGGGGTCTTGAGCTTTTCCAAAGAGGTAAATTTAGAATTTTGGCTAAACCCCTCTCGCCTGTCGTCATATAGGTATTTTAGGTTGTGCACCCAGACAGGTTTAAGTTTTTTTTCTGCTTTTCACGTTGTTTTAGTTATTATTGCTAAATTACAGCCAAGTCAACCCAATTGTATCTCTTCATTTTCCCTGAAAAGGAGGTGGGGGAGGGGGAGTATCAAACCCAATCAATGATGAATAAACCTAATCTTCTCAAGTTGAAAATAATAGCTCTTTAAGAAGGGGTTTCCTGATGGGGCTGACCATATGTCTTCAGCATGATAGCAGTTTTAGATACCAAGCATTATTTCCAAATATATGCTTAAAAGTGGTCAGAAAGTTAAGTATAGCCTCATTACTGCTAAGAAGGCTTATGCTATTTGTGTGTTGTAAATCATTGCACTTGGGAAATAGATATTAGTTCTGCATAAGCAATTCCATGCATATATAATAGGCTTAAATGTCAAAATTGTCTTCGATGTTTTACAAAATGGCCAATTTTGTCTCCTGTGTTTCTAATTTTAGTCAATTTAATTGAATTGGGTGAAAGCCACTACTTGCTGAAATGTCATTGTGGCCAACACTGGTCAACCTTAATGTGGTCTATTTTATCTGAAGAAAATTGACATGAGCTCCTCTTTTTGATAGATTAGAACTGTTGCATCCTAAATAAAAAATAAATAAATAAATAAATAATTTAATCTATTTTAGCATTGATGTGTCAAAATGGGAGTCATCACGCCATTATTAACCATATTGACTGTGATATATCTCAACAACTAATGATTTCCATCTAATTTTGGATAAATATATACTCAAATCATGACATTAGGGATGGAAATTGTCTAAAAAGTACATGGGGGATGAAATCAACCATTTAACAAAACTTTGGGGATGATTTTGATATTTAAACTGTATATAATATATTGCAAGGCATTCTTAAGTAGATACAGCATATCAACATGGCCATAGGTCCAGCCTATTACTTAAGTAGATCCAGTATATTGATATCAGATTAGAAATTTGTACATACAATTAAATAAAATAATATTCATTATTGACCTTCATTTCAAAACCGATTTAACTTAAGATGAATATTGACCTCTTCCCATTTCCATTCCTATCATTTGATTGCTCTGATTCTTCAGAACATTGGGGTGCATACATGATTTTGCTTCAAGCATAATTGGGAGACCCACCTTGCTTGCTTTTTCCTTTTGGCCATTTTCTAGGTTGGAGAACTGATGTAGGACAGGTCTCGAAAGATGTCTTGCAATAGAGAGAATGAGAGAGAGAGGCAAAAATTGAAGAATGAGGAAGGGAAGTAGCAATAGAAATAGGTAGAGAAGAATAAGAAACAAAAAGGGCAGAATTAGGAATGAGACATGAAGATGAGAAGAGGACAAAATCTTGACAAGAGGCAGAGAAGCATCAGCAAACTAGGAAAGACTAAGACACAAACTAGGTCACTTCCCAGTTTATTCAAACCAATATAAAGCTTATTGTTTTATAGGAAAATTGCAGAAAAGACGAAGACACAAACTAGTTCACACACAAAATAAGCAAAGAGATAAGACTGTCAATCCAGATTAGTACAATTCTAACTAAACTTTGCAACTAATTTTTTTTTTTTTTTAGATATGATTTATGTGACTCAATCCAAGAAAATCCTAATAATGATAATTTTTTTTTCCTTTGTTCCTCATCAAGAGATATGCCGCTCATTAATTGCTGTCATCAGGCTTTTTTGATTCTACTTAGTGTCCAGAGTCTGATGCTTAAGGCACCCCGAACATTCACATGCTCTCTGCTACATTATTTTATTTATGACTACTGCTTCTCATCCTCATATATTCTAAGACTTGGATTTTGCAGGCAGGCAAGAAACTGGAACACAACTTTCTGAATTTTGTGCCCATGCACTCCTAGCTTTGGAGGTGCTTATTCATCCCAGGGCCCTTCCATTGGCAGATTTCCGTTCTGCAAACTCTTTTGACACGGTCAAAGACAGATTTCCAGTGACTGTATTCTCTGGCAATCAGGTGTGCAGTAACCCATTTTCAAGTGGAGTGCAGGAAGCAGGACCTAGCCCTCCTGATTCAGATGATGATCTGTATGAAACTTGGCTAGGTAGCAATAATGATGCTGAAGGGCCAGTTGACAGTCTAGGTAACGATGTAGGCACTGAAGAGCCTTCTGAAGCCTTTAGAGCTCAACAGGGAGAAATGATCCACCTGGCTGGGTCATTATGTCAAAATAGTCCAGGAACAAGTGAGTTGGAGCCAACAATGGCTAGTGGAGATGGAGATAAGGGAACTTTAGGTGATGGAATCATCACAGAGCCACCGCAATTTCAAGAGTCCATGGTGCAGCTTCAGGAACCTGTGCATTTTAAAGGTGCCACAAATGGTGCAGTTACTCTTACTGGTAACCATAATTCTACCCATATGGAGATCACAAAAATAATGTCAACTGCAGGTGCATTAGATTCTGCAGAAACTGTTATGGCATCAGTTGAGGCTGTCATGACAGATAAAAGTGATGATGGGTTTGCCACTAGAGGTGGAGGCAATTTTGCATCTCTAAATGCTCAGAGGGGTATGTCTTCTGCTGTTGAATCAGATGACAACTTATCAACAGATACCATTCCTGACATTGTAGATGCTGATCCTGATTCAGAATCAGATTAAGAGTCTGGTACAAGGTGCAATACGCCTCTTTGATCAGATCACATCATGGTACCTGTACTTTTAGCCATAAAAATGGCAAGAAAATTGGAAGGTTTACTGCTGTGTCTTTTCCTTTCTACAATTATCTTTCCGAATAGAAGCTCAATTCATTGTATATGGCCGCCCTTCTTTTTCTGTACATTGTGGTATGGCAGCCTGGGTCACATATGATTATTGCAGAGAAGCGTAGCGGTCTCCGAGGTTTTCTTTTGATCCATGCAGTCTCCGAGTTTAATGGAACGGAAGTAGGCTATTCCGAATTCCAATTCTCTGTTAGGCTAAACTAACATCCTATCCTCTGGATAGGTAGATGCAATGCAATCGTCTCTTGCATTGTCTGTACGCTGATCCCAAAAAAACCAACAATTGAGGCCTTGTGAACATGTGATGTGTGCGACGTTTGTGCGTGCAACATCTGTTACGTGAGAGAGAGAGAGAGAAATGGTGATACGAATCGAACCCTAACATCAATACCCTTGAAGACAATGAACCCATAAGTAATTACTCACGAAAAAGCATATTTCTTGTCACCATTCCTACGTATGTTTTTAAGATGTGTTCATGTATTGATTTGGATATCACCGCCCCCCCCCCTCAACAAACCCACTAAAACCAAGGAAAAGGGATTCATTTCCCAAGCTGTTCCATATACATAACGACACAACGAGGCGCTCAACCAAGTTGGTGGGTGTTCATAAAGCAAGAAAATCAGCACAGTAGCCAGAGTGTTTAATCTAATAGTTTCAACCTAATGGGGCTATAAATGGGCAGTTGAGGACATGCGTTACCAAGACTATAAACAGAATTAGGCCGATGCTCCATGATGCAAGTGGATTTGCACATTGATTAAGGTGCTTTACTTCAAAGCAGACAACTTTTGACTCCAGAACTGAGACCAAAGGACCACTCGTTTATTTGAAAGTGGGGCCATAAATTTAGCTGTTGCAGATGCTAACTCTTTTCATTTATTTGAACTAACTAATATTTTAATGACTAATTGACAAAAGAAAGAGAAATGTACCATCTCCTCGTCTTAACTTAATAAGAGAGAGATTATAATAATATAAGAAGGCACTGGATGCATGCAAGACAGGGGTCTATGTTTATTTAATCATGAGCATTAATTATATCTCTATAATCTTATTATTAATTATAATTATATATTAAAAAATTTTAAAAAAATATGTAATCAATATTTATAATTATGCAGTGTTCAGATCAAAGTCTATTTGATATTCAATCGATTCCTTTCATATATCTTTCTATGTGTATAATATATATATATATATATATATATAGGCTATTTTTTGACACTGCCTTATTAATTCGAATCATAACAGTTCATTTACTCTTTTTATGTCATGTTGGGCAGCACACTTATTTTCTGTATCATGTCTTAGCGCGCTTCAAAATTAACCTAGCACAACCAGTAAACCCAAGTACTATGGACCTGCATCGTGTCTTGTCGTGCTTGGGCTGTTCCTCGTTCTTAGTTCATACTGTGTTTGTACCATTCTCATACTTGATTGTGTTGTATTGCATTGCATCCTTTGAAATAAAATAACCATTGTTTTTAAATTTAAAAAAAAAAAAATGAAAAAAAGGAGCTCATAAAAACAAGTCGGATCCGGATACCATAATGTGGAGCTTTGTGCACATAAACCTTTTTTAGACAATCATATAACAAAGACTCTCAAATAGTTAATCACATTACAATAATATATATATACAGACATGAACCCATCACGGGTTGTGTTTAGGCTCGGCCCGTCATAGCTCATGCTCATAATGGGTCGTACCTAGTACAACCCAAGTGTCGGGGGGGGGGGGGGCTCTTATAGCCCAGTCCAGGCCCTAACAGCGAGGCGTACTTAATAGAGTTCACTGGTGTTCATTGCGAGTTGTGCCTTAGGTGCGGAACTCGAATATCTAAAGCAATAATCCTGACTCAATTCGTTGTAAAGACGATTCCTTCCATACCTAGGCATAGGGTCATGCACCATGTGCATGTATGTTCATTGCAGGTCATACCTTGGCACAGCTTATAATGGGCTAGCCTGTGTCGTGCTTTGGACCATTTTGGTTCCTTTTTACATGCCTAACTCCTCCAAATCTTACATCTTAACCACACACGCACAAAAAAAAAAAAAAAAAAAACAAAAAAAAAACAAAGTCACAGTTGCATCTATTCCCAATACAAGTAGGGAGACATTGAACGATCAAAACATAGATGAAATAAATTATTATTGGTTGATGAGTCAATTATATGACGTTAATATTATCTTTTCTTTTATAAATTTTTTTGTTTTTCACTTGAAAATTTAGAATTTATTTTTTATTAACTCTTAAAACTAAAGTATCCTTAGAAAACCAAACAACATTTTTTAGGTCAAAGTTCAGTTGGTCATTGCAGTTCAGTTGATTAGATAATTTGGACTCAATTTTTAACCAACCAAGCCGAATATTATTATTTTTTTTTATTTTTTCACATTTAAAACCAAACTAAATCAAATCGATTTAATTTGGTGGATTAGACTTAAAAAAAATTTTAATTAAAGGTCTCACAACAGACTATATTGATACTATAGCCAGATATAGATAATAAAGGAAAAATTATTGTAATCATTCATTTGTAATTTGTTTCATTAATATTAATCATGATCATACATTAAAATTATATAAATGCACAAATGTGGTATATAGTATGATGATAGTGGGTTGTGAGCCTATTCCATGGGCCCATCCTGTAATTCTCATTTTTAGTCTTTTTTTAGCTAAGCATTGAATACTATATGTATATATATTATATTATTTTATTATTATTATTTTTTTAACATAGTCCATGTTCTGCTGCTTCCTCCGTATTACGAACGCCTTCAGTCCGTATTAATTCGGGTTAGAGAGATTTCTCATTTCGTGCAAGCCCAGGTGCCGAAATGAAATCAACAAGGTCGTGCCCTAGAAAAAGGAAAAAATGAATAAAAAAAAAAAATCGAAAAATGATTTGACTGCGCATCCAATCTTCCGACCATCCAAGTCCAACCCTTCTAAATCCTGATTTCCAATTCCACAAACTTCGCTACCATCTCAATCAGTTTCACATGGTTTCAAGGTAAAAAAGAAGAAAAGAAATGATAAAAAAGCTGTGAACTTTATTCTCTCTATTTAATATTTTGTACCAATTGTGGAATTCCCATTTTTGTTTTTCTTCAATCTTCAAGATTTTTCCTCTCAATATTGAAAAAATTACTGGAAAAAAAAAAAGAAAGCAACCAGTTTTTCATTCGAGAATGAAGTGAAACTGGTGACGAAAGGTTGATCGGTAGGCGTTGCTTATGAAGATGACACAAACTTCAGTGATACTTGCAACAGCAAGCTATGATCACACTATCAGGTTCTGGGAGGCCAAAAGCGGCCGCTGTAACCGTACTATTCAATACCCTGATTCGGTATTCCTTTTATTTTCCTCTTCTTTTTTTTTTGTTGTATTTTTTTTTTAATTTATTGTTTTAATTTCTTGGGTTTCTGTCAACTGGGGTTTTTTGAACTGTGTGCTTGATCATCTTTAGCTTATAAGTTTTCTTAATGGGTCTTTGTTTTTTGTTTTTTGTTTTTTCAATAAATATTGTGGGGATTTGGTTGGGAATGCAATGAGGGCAGCAAGTAAATCGGCTAGAGATAACCCCAGATAAAAGGTACCTGGCAGCGGCTGGTAATCCTCACGTTCGTTTGTTCGATGTCAACTCGAACAGCCCTCAACCAGTATGTCCGTCCTGCCACCTTGGTTGATTGATTTAAGATTACAATATCCATTTTGTGCCTTGCAAGTGAAGAACGTTGATGATTTACTGCATTGCAGGTGATGAGCTATGATTCACATACCAATAATGTTATGGCAGTGGGGTTTCAATGTGATGGAAACTGGATGTACTCAGGATCTGAGGATGGCACAGTAAAGATTTGGGACTTGAGGTATATTTAGCGTTGTCTAAAATTATTTCTATCTGCTGTGTTTTTCTTTTTCTGTTTATTCCATGTCTTGAGCCAAATACAGGGCTCCTGGTTGTCAAAGGGAATATGAAAGTCGTGCAGCAGTTAATACTGTTGTCTTACACCCAAATCAGGTTAGCTGTTGTACGTCTGATCAAAATGCCTGAGCAATACTTTTAAAGAAACTGTGACAAACGGAATTTTGAATTTGTTTGATAGCATGTTGTTTATTGCCTATTGTAAAATTCCAATTTTTTCATATGTGAAAATTTATTGAAAAAGAAGGAAGAAAAGAAGAGATTTTTCAAATTTTAAATATACAGTTAGGGATTTGCAGAACAGAATTTGTATTTTATCTGTTACATCATATCTGATTCTCCATGTCTCGCTTTCTCATTTTTCTTAGAATTTCCTTGAAGCTGGGACATTATGTTATAATGCATATTTGGCAGTACCTACTTTGTTTTTAAATGATAAATATTTAGAAGAATCTGTAAATAAACTTGTAGTGTGGAGCTTTAGAAGTGAAAATGCCACAGTAAATAGACTTTGCTAACCTGGACATTTGTAATTCCAGATTTGATTACACTCTGGTTGGTACGCTTCTCATCTTCCTCATAAGTTGTTTGTAAGCTTCATGGAACTGACTAGCAACTCAAATTATCATTTTTAAAATAATAAGCAGAGGATGTAAAAAAAGAAAATACCATCTTCCTCTAAGAAAATATTTTTTGCTTATTAACTTCTTATTGAATGTCAGCCCCTAGAAGCATAATTTTTAAGATTGTGACTATGCTTCTGTGGTCATTTGATGTGTTGTGTGTCTGTGATTTTGCAGACTGAGCTGATATCTGGTGACCAAAATGGGAACATCCGAGTGTGGGACTTGACAGCAAATTCATGCAGCTGTGAATTGGTATACTTCAATTATTTGTATTATTGTACAAGTCTATAGTGTCAATTTTTTATGTCTACATGGATTAATTGTTTACCATGTGAACCTAGGTGCCAGAAGTTGATACTGCTGTAAGGTCTCTAACAGTTATGTGGGATGGGAGCTTGGTAGTTGCTGCGAATAATCGAGGAACTTGCTATGTTTGGCGCTTGCTCCGGGGAACACAGGTAGCTTGCAAATTCAACCATCATGGAATACTTGCATAAAACTCGATTGCATTATTAACTTCTGCAATGTTTCTTTTGTTTTTTGTTTTTTGTTTTTTTTTTCTGCAGACCATGACCAACTTTGAGCCACTTCACAAGCTGCAAGCACATAATGGCTACATTCTGAAATGTCTCCTTTCACCTGAGTTTTGTGAACCCCACAGGTTTCAATTCCTTAGACTCCACCTCTTCGCTTTTTTATTTCCTTTTTCACATTTTTTCTTTGTTTGCTTTGCCATCTTTCCATTAACCTTGAGTTGTGCAATGGAAGACTAATCAATGTCAAAATTATCTCGTAGGTATCTGGCCACTGCATCATCTGACCACACTGTCAAGATATGGAATGTCGATGGCTTCACATTAGAGAAAACTCTAAACGGTATGCTGTGTGAATGATATGATTGGCCATGATAACTGTTCCTGAATTCCTTTGCAATTTGTGGATTTTAGGCCACCATCGCTGGGTATGGGACTGTGTTTTCTCCGTGGATGGTGCCTACTTAATAACAGGTACTTAGCTGGTGTAATAACAGATAATTAATTTATCTATGTTGCAGCTGACTAGTTCCCGATAACAATGGAATTTGCATTTAAGACTAGCACATTTCATATGATAGTCTTGTTCTTAAGTTAACAATGGCAATGGATAGAGCAAATGCATGTATCAAACTTGGAACCAAAGAAGAGGAGAATGAGATTTATAAATTAGCTCAAATAAAAAAATGAAAGGCTTGAGACCTTAAGTAAATCAGGTATGATGGATGAAACAAGAAGGAGATAGTCATCTAGCCAACTTTAATTTGATTCGAAATTAAGGCTTTGTTATGATTGTTGTTGTTGTTGTCCGTTAAGCTAACAAATCTTAATTTGTGTTTATTTGATCATAATGCCAAGCTCAGGCAGTGATTTAATTGGAAAAGTGCAAGGTCAATGTACATGTCTATTTTCTCCTCAGATACTGATTTGGTTAACATCATATATTTCATGAACTGAAACCAAGTTTGCAAGCAAATTTGATTTTTTCCAGATTGAGGCCTTCACTTTAAAATGCTTTTGGCACACCTCCACCCCCTTTTTTTTGTTTTTTTTTTTTTAATTTTTGTGCAGCTTCATCCGATACAACAGCAAGACTCTGGTCCATGTCAAGTGGGGAAGACATCAGGGTGTATCAAGGGCATCATAAGGCTACTGTTTGCTGTGCACTCCATGATGGAGCGGAGCCTTCTCCTCCTTGAAATCTTCCAACCCCAGTTGTTTACTCCCCTCCATTCTCACGTTTGCTCACAGATGGATTTGTTTTAACATTCGTATATAGTGTCATTTGCATAGGGTTTTTGCTTCAGCCAAGAAGCTGGAAAAAGGGTTGAGAGAGAGAGAGGAGCCCACAGATTCCCGATGTCACGTATCACTTGAGAGAATTATGCCACAGTTTTTCTTCAACTAACTAGGAGGCAGGGGTTTTTATTTCTTTAAATCGTTTGCACCTCTAATGGTTAGAGACATACATGTTATATATGTATGCATTCAAAAATGTGCAAAAAGTAAGAATCAAATAAAAAAATTAATAACTTGGAAAATTGAGAGAGATTGATATGGTGAGTCACGAATGAAAATATAAAAATTCTCTCATGCCTCAACTGATAAAACAAACAAGAACAAATCACTTTTGTCCTCCACTCTCCTCTTCCTTTCCCTTTCTTTTCTCTCTCTCTCTCTTTTGTGGATGGTTAAGTATTCAGGAGACAGTTCGAGGAGCATCTAAGAGTCAAGCTTAAGGATCAAACAACAGGAGGCAACCCGGTCTGAATCTTTCCTTGAAAGATAAGGTAATTTTTCTATGAAAGATGCTCAAGCGACTAGGAAAAACTTCCCTGAGAATTGCTATGGTCAATCTAAATAAAATCATTGCCAACAGGAACTTAATTAACTGGTAATTTACAAACATTATAGGTACGATTTTGAGCTGACTTACAGGGTCAAAAACAAAATTGTACCTCAGCATTTGTTTTCTAGTCAACTTTCACAGAAACCTTGCATGGCAAGTAAACCAATGTAACAATGCGAGCAAATTTCTTATACTTTCGACGGAACACAATTTAACAGGTACAATGCTACTATAACGAGCATCAAATGTCCAGTTTCTGCATTAAATCAAAAGATCCAGTACCCATTTTAACTGGCAGCCCAAGACATACCCTAGCAGATGGGGCCTCCAACTCGTCAGTCTGGCCATGCAATGCGGCTTCAACAATGAATTTGGAAGCTGTCTCGAAGGACATTTTACTAAACGGTGAAATGGACTCCGCAATGCCCCCAAGTCTGTTCAATGGACGATACCGACCTGTATGGGTCATAAAGTCTGCAATAAGGGTTAAGTGCCTAACATTGACAGATACGCCATAAGGAGTGAATACATTTTTCACCTCCCTAATGATCGTTTCTCTGGCCGCTTCTATTCCATAAGTATTTAGCATTGCATCAATGTTATTGGAATATAGATATCTGCAATCAAGTTGATCTTGCATTTTCCAAAACGCAGTGAAATCAACTCCAGCTGTCCGCAGTGCAGGAATTTCTTCCTTTTTTTTGGGTTCAAGGTCACGCCTGCTCTTAGGATCTTTACCATAGTTAATTACTTGCTTTTCTTTGCAATTCGTGACTTCACATCTCTCTATCTTCCCAGGGTTCTGGATATAAACCTTCTTTGCCGTCCTTTGAGCAACCTGATAAGATTAAACAAAAATTCATGACACAAAAAGCATTCATCTCTCAGGTAATAAAAATTTCTTTAGGCATTCAAGCACTAACAAGCTTCAAAAAGGGTGCCTTAAAGTTGTAACATAGGCCAAAAGTATACAACACAAATTATTCTCTGTTTTTTTCCCCCCTCTCCATCTCCCTCCCTCCCTCTTCTTGTGGATCATCTCCTCCTTCCAACATCAATTTCACCATTCCAACAGAAACTCTTCTGTTTCACATAAGGCATGCCTAAACAGTGCCTTGCACCTCCCCTTAAGGGTGCACGTGCCTGGGGTTTAAAAGCCCCATGGTCATTGTGCCTTGCACCTTAGATACACCTTTAACAACACTGATGGAAACTATATTCATTGAGAAAAGAAAGAAGGAAATAAGAGGTAGAGTTTTCACGAATTGACTGTTTAAAATTAAAAGCCAAGGAAGTATTTTAAAAACCAAAAAAATTAGGAATATTTTTTTATCTCACAAGTATAGATAAACTAAGCAATGCATACTCTGTACACAGAATAAGAAGCTTGAGGATGTCTTTTAAGACAAACACCGAAGGAAGTAAATGTCCATCAATAATGCAATGCAAATTTGAATGAGAAACCCAAGACAAGCCACATATTTGCAACAATTTTTTTTTTTAAAACAACAAATAGTTTGTGAAGTAATCAATTTTTAGCAAAAGGGCAACAGTACCCACCAACAAACAGTGTTAAATAAATAATTTAGCCTAGAGGAAAGCAACATAGGTAAAATGATGCAAGCTCACAAAACTGTGAAAGAGATCATACCTCAGCCAGTAATATATGAGGTTCATTGGTGAACTTAAAATGGACTTCAAAGTGCTTCTCACTGGCTGCCACAAAGATTGCTCTATCAAACTCCTTTTTGCGCATTTTCCCTTGGACTCTCTTCTTTTTTCTAGCTTCGGGTTTCCTCTTGCTACTCGACTGTTGCTTGGAAGGACTACTTTCACCATGCACCAGACCTTCAGAGCCTTTCCCCCTTGACTTAAAGGGATTTTTCAGGGCCAGTTGAGTTGCAGAAGTTCCATTGTCAAGCACAATATCCTCAATAACCTGAGTTTCATTATCAGCCAGTTCAGTTTCACTTTCCATTCCAGATGACTGCTCACTAGTTGATGACTGTGCTTTATCTGGTCCCTCATCAAAATCATCATAGTCCATTTCATCCGTAGCTTGAACTTTCATTCTCTGTGCATCTAAACCAAGATCCTCGGCACCTTCACCATTTTCATCATTATCATCATCAGCATCATCAAATTCTTCTCTACACGAACTATCACCAGAAACATTTTCATCATTTGAAGCCTTTGAATGTGATTCTGAAACAAGGTTTCTAATGCCACTAATTCTAGACAGAAAATGAAGATGATTTTCTATAGCATCCTCCAGCTCCCTCAAAAACATCACTTGTAGGGTTTCCGCCCAGCCCTTTGAAGATAAGTGAGTGAACCGTGGATGCTGCTTTGCATCATAAAGCTTCATTCTCAGCTTACAAATTCTGCACACATCACCACTAAGAACAGCAAATGGTATGACAGATACTTCCATACTCTCAACAATATCTGCTACAGTGACTTTATTCAATTTATCGGCAAGACGATTAGCATCCTCTCTGCAAATAACAAATATCAATACACATATCCTCTATATTTTGTTTAATTTATAGTGTATGACCTAGCAACTTTTAAACATGCACAAGAAATAAAAAAATTCCAGAATTACAAAACAATGCAACTGCAAAGGAATCCAATACGCAGCTTTGCATGGGAAAAAGTTACAGGGAAAAGAGGAAAAGAACGAAACAGCTCAGAAGATCCTATAGTTTAAGGTCCCATCAAGTCATTCTCCTATGCTGTGTTAGATTTTTCAAACAATCAACTACTAACTAAAGATCAGTTAAAGGAGGTAATCTCATTCTCAGTAGAGACATTAGAACTTAAAGAAACCCAAAAAAAAAAAACAGCAATACTGTTTCAAGAAACATACAAAAGAGAATGATGGACATAAACCATAGCATGTAACAAGGGTGTCTCAGTGCAAAAGGCTTCCACATTGTGGGATTTAGGGAAGGTTCAAATGTACATAGCTTTTTACCCTTGTTTTCACAAAGAGGTTGTTTTGGAAATTTAAACTTATGATCTCCAGGACACAACCATGTAACTTTACTATTACACTAAGGTTTGCCCATCAACAGATGCAAAAAGGGGCCCAATAATAATAATAATAAAAGGGAATATTAGTGCAAATACAAAACCCATCTGTCAAATTGCAGTCTGCCAAGCATACCAAAGTGTGAAATCATTTGAGAAAATAAAAAAAGAAAAAAAGACAATAAAATATAACCTACTTTGTTGTCCCCTCTTGCAATGGGCAGGTCATTATTGGAGTTCTAATATCACTTGAAGCAGTCATGAGAATCTCTTGAAGGCGTGGGATTCCAAGTGTGACATTCATTTCACCTCGTCCAGCAAGATGAAATGTATTCAGCCTGAAATCCAGAATGAAGTCAAACAGAATACCCCCCCCCAAAAAAAAAGCACCAAACCCATGGGAACAGGAAATGCCAGCTCAAATGCAGACATAAATGGAAGAAAACAAATTTTAATAAGCCCTGCACTAAAAAGCCAATCTACATATAAAATGCGGCATATAAATTCCATGTTGCAGGTGAAATTTGGGAAAAGAAGGAAGCCATCTCCAACATAAAGAAGTATAAAAAAGCACTACATGTCATTTAGCAGTGGCTTGACAAATAAGATAACAACAGTTGCTTCAATGTGGACCAATCAGACTGTTAGCCACAGAAGGCTAAAATCCTTCAGTATCACTTGCCCCATCTCACCGGCACCCAGACACCAATTAAACCTATTGAGGCGCTACAATAATCAACAGTTCACATTATACAAATTCAATTAGTATTACACTCCCTCTCCTGTATACATTTATACATTCTTTTTGAAATATATATCAATGATATCTAGGACTATAAAAGAGACTCAATAACTCTCATAATTCCAGTATCTCAAAATAATTATAATAATAACACAAATATTACAGAAAATGAGAAGCAAGGGGGATTTGAAGTTCTTTAGCAACTTGGGACTCCAAAATAAATAAATAAAGGAGGCCATGAGATGAACAAGCTGCTGAATGTTTCACAAGACCATTATTTGAAAGATTTCACAGAAAATACCAATTTGTTTGCATAAGAACATTTTACAACAACTTGAAAAAGAACTCAAACTAGTAAGTTTCAACCAATGTTTATAATGCAGCACTCTAAATCTAAGTCATATTAAGTCTTAAATAACAAAGAAAAGGTTTCAGAGGGGTTTCCATATAAATGATGAAACAATATTACAGGACTAGGAAGTTATGTAACGATCACATTAACCATTGCCCTCTCCATCTTAAAAGCAAAGAATCCCACAACTAAAGCACAAAATCGAGCTCACAAAATGTTCATGGATATCCAAAGCCCACCACCAAACTAACATCAACATGATTTATGAAATGGCAAAGCTGCAACTTAAACCTAAAATGCATGAAAATAAGCCACAATGGCCACAGCATGTTAAGTCATCTCTCACAAATATACAGAACACTTATTAGGCAATGATAAGACACAAAAGAAGAAATCTAACGTCATCTGTGTTGATGGTTCTCCCACAGATTGAGCAGCAAGGACACCAACAGGTTCTCCAGGCTGTGCAAGACTTGACAGGAACTTCTGCTTCATTAATTTATACAAGTCATCTTGATTCACTATATTAGAAAAAATTTGATCCTGTAAAGAGAAATCATTGAAGAACTTCTCTGCTTTCTCTTTAAGAGTTTTAGGTAATTCTGAAATATAAGCATTTAACGTGCCGAGCTGATGACCATATTTTTTGTAAATCACTTCTTGATTCTGAAACAAATGGAGAAAAAAATTGTTCAGAGCTTAGACGTTACATACCATTTCTTAGATGAGACAATGAGTAAATTCTCACCACTGCCAATGTGTCCAATTTTAAAATAAAGCTTGTTTGATGAACATCAACACCGTCTTCTCCATACTGAAATTGAACAACTGAGCCATCAGCATCGCGAACTGTATAATCATAACTGACTTTCAAACACTCGAGATTTTTAATCAAGCATCTCTGTAGGTATCCACTGCGGGATGTTTTGACTGCTGTATCAACTAACCTGCAAAATTGATTTCCATAATTATCAAATTGGCATGTGAACTGAATGACAATAAAACCTGAAGATAACCATGAATGCAATTGCTTGTTCCTACACTAATAATACGGTACTAATCCAACCTGAATTGGCATTCAAACATTATGCATGAAGAGATGAAACATTCATAAAAAGAAATAGTTGATCAGGGAGGCATCTGCAAGTACCAGATACTGATACAATTACAATAATGTTCTGATGTCCAAAAATTCAGATAATATTTTCACAATGCTTGCACAAATACAGTCAATAACCTAAACAATATTTACTAATTCGACAGAGCTCCAGATACAAACGGATTTTGACAAGGATAAGGCTTCAGTTCAAATTACCCTTCCCGACCGGCCATGCAATGGAAATAATATTCTTGAGGGCGAAGACCTGAAAGGAAACGATCAATAATATAGCCGCCAGCTCGAGCTGTCCAATCCCATGGATGAAAGGAGGGCAAGGTCTTTCCAGAGACCATTCTAGGGACTCTTTTGCCTTCCAAATCTTGTTGGCCCAAAAATGAAGATATTTGCTGGAAATTGACCTGCACAGCACATCATGAAACTAATAATTAATCATTCAATATCACCAAAGTGGCTTTAGAAGATATTTGCTGAAAATTGACCTGCACAGCACATTGTGAAACTAATAATTAATCATTCAATATAACCAAAGTGACAATAGAATATCACAGTTCAAGTTACCCCTTAATGGCTACAGACACTGACAAAATAATTATGGAAAATTTTAAGAAAGCAACTGCTAGACCCTTGAAGGCAACAAGAAGACAATTTAAAGCATAATTTAAATTTTTCCAAAGGTAAATAAAGGCTGTGAAGGCTATATGAACAAAATTCCAAAAGCCAATCATGTAGCAGTGAATAAGAGGTAGCAATATAGCTGTGGATGGACAGGTTGGCTGCTTAAACATGTTAATCATGGTTTTGAAACCAGTACTTTCTGCAGTAAGCATGTTATCAGAGTTATATTAAGCTTAGAATTCCCTCACATTCCCCCTGGACGTTGTAGTGAATCAAACAAGAAGATCAAAAAAGGAGGGAAGATGTAAGATAATTTTTGCTATTGCAGTCACCCAAGTTTTCAAACTTCTTGTAATGCAGGACTATTTTCTGCTTTGAAAATAACTAACTTGAACCTTCTTTACACAAATGCCACAAAATATAATGTCTCATTTCTATCTATGATTGTCGTCCGCTATTATGTACAACTCAAATTTCCAAGAAAATAAAGACATCTGTAACCTATGTTTTGCAGACATACAAATCAGTGAGCAAGTCAAGAACAGGATGCCAAAAAAATTTACCTTACTACCTTTTGCCCCAGATGTAGTCATGAGAGATATACAATTCCTTCTGGAGGGTTTTAGTAAACCATCAGACAACAACTCATTGATGACCCTTGAGCTTGTTTTGGAATTAAGTTCATTTCTCATCTGCCTATCCAAATATGTCACGGCAGATTCTCCCTCTTCACGTAATGTCTTTTCAACATTTGACTGCAGGATTGTTGGTTCTGGAGACCAAATATATGGAAAAAAAAAAATGCATCTTACAAAACTGGAAAAAAAATATATTTTAATGACAGAATAAAAGGGAACAAAAAAAACAATAATAAAGCCAAAAAATTTAATCAACAGCCAGATAGAATGTTAAGTGTAGATTATTGTGTTGAATCCAGTATAAAGGTTCCTATAATGGATACTGTTTCAACTTAGGAAAAAATTAACACAGACATGCTATATTACTGCATCAAAGTTACAAGTTGTCCAAGTCCGTGTTTAACAATTGAAAAGGTATAGGATATCTAGTGTAATAGCAGAACCCACTGGTGTTGCCATTTGGTTCAAAAATCCTTATACTTAATAGTAACTGAAAAAAAAACTTTTGCTGATAACACAGCCACCATTCTTAAGGTCATATTGACAAAAAATGAAAAGAAAAACAACTAAGATGGATTTTTAGATCCCATTTGATGATACCAGTGGATAATGATGTCTAAATAAAAAAGACACAATTATGAAATTCACTGTAAGCCCTCAATCTTTTCCTGATTTGAGAAAATTTAGGTCTTCGGCATTCAGTGTCCCTCCATTTAACCAAGCAACTGATGTTCATCAATGACAAGACAGAAAATGATAAATGCAATGTTGCAAGAATGAAATGAGATATAAAAAACAAACAACAAAATGCACCAAACAGGCCTCCAAGTTCTACCACATAAATTAGATAGATATAAAATTATTTGGTTAGCCAAATATTGTATCATTTCAAACCATTTTGGAAAAACTGTAAAATGTTTTTCAACCCCTCCATTCGAAGCAGAGGAAAAGAAAATTGAAAAATATTGTCCCCGTGTGCCAACTTGTTTAAGTCATTTTTCCTTATTTACATCATTGATACAATAATTATCAGTCACATTGTCTTTGGTGCACTCTAGAATCTATTCCCCTGTGCCAATAGTTCATCAAGCCAACTACCAACTGCATTTACAAGTAAACATAAAAAAATGAACTTGAACTTGCAGAAGGCATTTTTATATTAAGCAACAATTAGAAGGATACAAAGTCCATACTTATCTCGATTGTATTATCCCTGACTCCAATAAAATTTCGATGAACTAGTTCACCACTTTTTTCACAGCTTTCAAGCAGCTGCCTCCTTTCATTGTCTTTAGATTCCATTATCAAAAGATCATCAACTCCACATGTGAACCCATGCATCTGAAATATTGTATAAAGCATCACAGACATAATAAGATGAAGTAGCAAAGACAAACCAGCTCATACGAAGAAGTGTCCTGACCTGCAAGTAAGCAGTAAATAAACGACTCAAGACAGAGAGCAAGGTGCCTGCAGTATTTGGGCCAAAGAGTTCCTGAATTGTATGCACTAAACCATAATCACCAAACTGAGCCTTGTCAATTACACCACGGACAAAATAGTTCCTAAAGATGACCATCTTATCTTCATCAAGCCCCTTTGGTGGATAATCATCAGACTCTTTTTCCTCTGGTTTATTTCTCTTACCCATCTTATCTTTCTTTTGGGGAACATCATCATCACCACTCCTCTTATCTTCATCAAGCCCCTTTGGCACAAAATCATTAGACTGTTTTCCCCCTAATTTATTTCTTCCAACCATCTTTTCAAGCCGCTTTGATGTATAATTATCAGTCTCTTTGTCCTGTGACTTATTTTTGTCAACTCTCTTCTTAAAAAAGTCACAAGGGATCTTCCCATCTTTCTCCACAGTAAATGGAGGATGGCCCCTTGTAATGTGATCTAACACAGTGTTGATGACCTAAAAGGAAGCAGCAAAGGAAAATAAATAAAACACAAAATCATCAGCAACTAGAAGTTACCAGAATACACTGCTAAACAATCATTTTGACTAAAAAATAGTTCAAAGGCTCTACACAATCATATTCATACTTTCAAATAAAAAACATGAAGAAGAACTTGTCTGCTTCAAAAAACATAAGTCCTACAAGAACTATTAAAGATTCTATTTGGACAAATCATAAAATGAAAACCTGTTTTCCTGTCCATTTGGGCACAGGTTTCAATATGGCAGGTTGTGGGATCTGAATCCCAACTTCATAGTTTGACAGAAAAATTTTCCTGCCAAATTTGCCACATTCATTAGTTTGAGCAGCAGTTGAGATGCCAGAAACATAAAGTAGTTGATCGTAATCATCTTGACTTAAAAAAGTATCCCTCTTTGTAAGCAGGGCAGCACTAACAATATGATCCTGAAAAATTCAAAAGATGAGTTTTATCACTGTTAAATATCCAAAATGCACTATGCAAGAACCAAAGGGTTATCAAGCAAAATACCACACCTGAATTAAGGCTCTAATTGGTTCACCACTGGAAGGCTTGACATATTGGTTATTTGCATTGACAATGTTGTATGCTTCAGCACGCGAAATTTCATCTTGTGGAAAATGAACATTCATTTCGTCACCATCAAAGTCAGCATTGTAAGTACTGGAATCAGAACAATTATTAGAACACAGAAACATCGTGACATATATATGTATATGTCAAAGAGCAACCTGCTATTATGTATTTCTGCAATTGTACATGAACTCCAGAAAGACGTGCACCGTAAGCAACATGCACACTCACATGCACATTTACATCTTTGTGTTATTCTATTGTAGACACATAAGTATATACCCAAAACCAACCTGCAATTTGCGTAGTGCATCCGAAGTGTCTTTTCTCCCTGCAACACCCGGACTCGATGTGCCATTATACTGGGCTTGTGAAGTGTAGGCTGCATATGAAAGTTAGAATCAGCACAAAGCAAAAACTAAGAATGAATAATTAGTAACCACCACCACAGCAGTTTACTAAATTACACCTCTTTCTCAAAATAGATGGGTTACTATATTAAAATCCAAAATTACTAATGAGCCTAGTTTATCAAAAGCACAAACTTTTAGTTTCAAGAGAGTAATGCAGTGATATGCATAACTATACATCACAGATCTCAACCCTGCAAAGTCTGGATAGAGAAATCAAAGAAAATACTACTATTTTGACAAAAGGCAAGTTGTCTATCTTGCTAGTCAATGATTTAACTCACTTGACTGTTCCACATTTCAATATTTGTGGTTTCCAAAGTATAACCCAACTTTGCAAAAGTCAAAAAATTCAAAAACAAGATCATGAATAGGAAAAAAGGCTGTAACATTCCATCAAGGCACAATGATGTGGGGACAGACCTTACAGATAAATATCTTGTTAAAATGTGAAGTGATGTATGCCTACTAAAATGTGACAGAGTACTGCCAGTTAGTAGTGGTTTTGATATTGTTTGACTTCATCTGCTTTTCTATGTGGCTACATGTGCAAGTTGTTTTTTTTTTTTTTGTTTAAGGGAGGGTGGGGAGAGCTCTGCAACGTCTGCATAAATAAATCAAAGCAAATACTAGTATTTTGATATAGGAAAGTTGTATATCTTGCTAGTCAATGATTTAACTCACTTGACTGTTCCACATTCCAATACTTGTGGTTTCCAAAGTATAACCCAACTTTGCAAAAGTAAAAGAATTTAAAAACAAAATCATGAACAGGTCAAAGGCTGCAACATGCCATCAAGGTACAATGATGCAGGGTCAGACCTTACACATAAATATCTCATTAAAATGTGAAGTGATGTATGCCTACTAAAATGTGATGGAATTACTGAAAGTTAGTAGTGGTTTTGATCTTGTTTGGTTTCAACAGTTTTTTTATGTGGCTGCATGTGTGCATTGTTTTTTTTTTAGGGAGGGGAGGGGGAGAGCTGATAGGCACAAAAAAGCGAAAGTTATGCATTGCCCTGGCTTCTATATTATTAGGTTGTCCAAATATGTATTCCTTCTCCGCTCCCCTTCCTCTGATGTTAAAAGTTTCTAACATGAACAGACAGAATATTGAGCCTGTGAGTCAAAAAGTTAGACCAATACAAATAATAACAAAACTAAAAAACGTACAATCCAAATAACATAAGGATAGCAAACATGCACCTAGCATGATTACTACACACGCATATATATTTGCAAGTAATAACTATATAAGATGGTTATATACCTGCCGATTGACAAGTACAATGTCTCCATCTTGCAAATGACGATACACAACTTTTCCTTCATATTCATAGTCAGAACTTTTCCCAGATTGTATGAGAGCTCCTCTTGAGGAAGGTAATTTCCTTGATATGGCAATACGCATTTTCCGGCTAGGTGGAAGTTTATTAATGGACTGCTTATCAGCATAGTGTGTTGCCCCAGGGTGACATTCAGATCCATTGATAACAGCATTTCTCAACTTGCCAATGTTCCATGGAGTCACCCTCTGAAAGAATGGTAACACAAAAAGAAGCAAAGGAAAAGTTGAATATTCTCAAGTGAAAACATCCCATTTCTCTCTACTAGAAGTCATGAATCATGACATCTGTACATTATTACATCAAGGTTAGACCTAAACATTGAGTCTAGATATGCTGTCTCAGACACACCTGCATGAATTTTTTGCTAAACAATCATTCCAATATTACCAAGGCAAAAATAATCCTGTCCAGAGATACTTTAAGAGATAAACTCTGCCCAACCACAACAGAAGAGGAAAACAGAAATCTACTATCGAAGAAAACAAGCAAAAAACAATCCAATCAAAAGGCTAAAAGCACCAAGTTGAGATAATAAAGACTGCTGAGTAGAAATGCAGTCAAACTCAAACCTGCAACCCTCAACCTCCCCTTCCCAACCAAAAAACACAAAGCATTAACACTATCATAGAAGACCCAAGGTACTAATCAATATTTTGCAATTCTAAAGAGTTCTTGTGAGGTTCAAAACAATTTCTCTCATTCTCTACTCTTGATTCAACAGCATAACTTATCACCAGAAAGTTTTTCTGAGCAACAATCTAGGGCAACAATATAAAAACATTGAAATACACCCAGCATTCATGTAGATTTACAGTAGACACTTTAACATCAATGAACAGCTTCAACCCAAATTCCAGAAGAGCAATTGAGGAGCAAGAAAAATAACCCTTGGCACCAACTGGCATTGTCCAATGACATGGACCTCAAACCAAACACATAAAGCATCCTAGTTACTGCTTTCATGTTATGTTGAGCAATAGTACATCAACTATGGCAAAGCCCCTTGACATATCCAAAGTTGACCTCTATAGGGGTAATAGCCTCTATTGTGCACCATATAAACATGTTACATCTAAAAACAGATGTACTCCAAAATATGCTAATAATGGAGATCTGCCATAAGTTCTGAATTTGCAAGAAATCCTCATTGAAAACAAATGTGTATAGGATGGCTCGAACAAGGGAGGGATGACACCAATCAAAAGCAAAAGATTTGATGCTAGGAAAAAGAAAATGAAAACCAACAATGCACCAATGGAACCTATGAACTAAGATTGAATAGACACAAATATAAGCCATTACCTTTTTGGCACGTATTGCCAGGAAAACAGAGACCACACACAAGAAAACTAGCAATTAAATCATAACAGATTTATCGTCTCACAGGTAAACAAAGATAATACTAAGTCTTAACAGACAATTAAATTCTGTTCCCAGAAGAGTTAATCAGCCTAAGGAAGCTTTTCAAATAACTTTACGAATATCAGAAATGTATTATCTAATTGGAGGAAGAGTGAAATGCAAATAACAAGATAAGTTAGTGCAATAGTATACTGGTGCATGCCATGGCTTGAGGTCACCATTGTGACAAGAAAATAACAAATTCTAAACCATACAAAGTAAAATAAAGTAAAGAAACAATAAGAACATGCAAGTTATCAACAAGTTACATTTAAAATGCAAAATTTGGTGGCTAAATTAGTATAAATAGAATAGATACTCTAGCAAGACCTGACCTCAGGATAGGTCATCTTGTCAGCAAAGCATGGGGGAATTCCAATTTCATTCACACCTAAATAAGGATCTGGTGAAATTACAGATCGACATGCATAATTAACCCTCTTTCCCATCATTTTCTGGCGAAACAACCCCTCCTTCTTCTCAAGCAATTGACATATTCCAGAAGTCATATCCCTTTGGCCAGGACCTGTTGTCAAGAAAATAAAAGGTGCCACTTAATTGTGCATAAACGGATTATATTTTACTTTAAATATAAGTCTTATGCCAGGAAATATTAGTAGATTAAGGGCAATTAAAAATCATTGCAGTCTCATCAGACAGGGTCAACAAGACAACCTCTCTATGCCCAAAGTTCAATGTAAATAAAGCAGAGCTTTCTTAATCCCGCAGTTCCCAGGAAAGAGGGGGACCACAGAGAGAGAGAGAGAGAGAGAGAGAGAGAGAGAGAGAGAGAGAGAGAGAGAGAGAAACTCAGTCTCTCAAAGAATTCATGCTTGGAACATTAATGCACAAACATTAAACTGGCCAAACAAAAATATAAATTAATCGCAACTTCTTGAAGTTGGCAGGCGGTGAAAATTTATCTTAAAATGAAAACAGCATATTTAAACAAAAACTAGACAAGTAATTTCACTCTGCAATAATAAAGATAATTAATTTGAATGTCACATCAGTTTGCAGGAACCACTAGAAGTCAAGCAAACTGAATTAACAAGTACTACTAGATCAACATTGTCAAAAGTTCATGTGGCGGCCACCATCCATAATAGTTCCAAAAGAAAAAAGATGGGAGCCTGCGATGGAATATTTAAGGACAATCTTGTATTTCAACAGATTTTTCTGTAAGGTAGCTGCTCCCAAGACTCAAGCATCACCTTTTTTTATATTCATAAACAGGTTAGAACTAAACTGAAAAAACAGCCCTCAAAACATTTTGACATGGCCATAGCTGTATTTTGTCCAGATGTACCCATACAGAAAATTTCTTCTAGATATTTTGCAGAGCCTGAAATAAAATTAAAAAAAAAAAGGCACCAAATGCCATGAACATTCAGTCAATGGGCCACATACACTAAAAAAATAAATGCCAACTACTTGCAGATATTTTCTTTTTCTTTTTCTTTTTCTTTTTTTTGGTTCATTAGAAGACTACTAGGCCATGAACTACACAATGGGGGTAGCTCTCCCCATTCCAATAAATCCCACACCCCTCTTCACAGGACTAGAACCCAAGACCTAAAAATAAAAGTCTATGTTTTTAACCATTAGAGTATCCCTAAAGGAACACTTGCAGATATTTTATAACATAGCTCTTTCACTAACTAAATACAGTCAACAACATAAGGGTTGATTTAAAGTTCATTTTCAAAATATACACATATATACAATGGTATTTGCATGTGTTGGTGAATATAACACAATGGCAATAGTGAAAACTGCCAAATGCTGGCTTATGAGAAACATAGTGTCTGAAAGAAACAATACTATTGCAAAATTGAAACATACCAGCAAACTGAAACACAAATACAACAATGTTACTGCAAACCAAGAAAAAGAGATGAATCACCTTGGGCAGTTTTGCTATCGAACAACACATTTATGGATTGTTGAAGTTCAAACCATCGTCTGACTATTTTGGAGCGCTCTTTATTGACATGAGCATCTCCCAAAGATATGTTCGACTGCAGGACCCTGCTTAATAAAATAGTTTGAGGATGCTCCATTACCTACAAATTAATAAGCAGAGAGCAGATGATATTTCCATTTGAGAATCCTTCAAATGTCCTCCCTATAAACTTGCCCCAAATCCCCAAGACAAAGGGTATTGCAGGATAAAAAAAGTGCCAACAGATTTCAGTTGACATCAGCACAAAAACCTGTATTTGTAATTTTAATATGCCTCCACTCAAAGCCTCCCATAAAGAATAGAGTGGGAAAAAGTACAGTTATACTTTGCTTCCCAAAAAATTCCGGAATATATGTATGAGAACCATAACTAACTGCTCCTCGTGTGGCAAGATTTTCTATCAAGTACTTACAGAATCACCACCCTTGGTGGGAGGCCGGAATTTGATTGGAGGTACTAAAATGGTCTCCAGAAAGAACATAAAGGGTCCTGCTTTTTTCCTTCCAGAACCTTGCTGCTGAAGATTACATATAAATGAGCAAAGTTGAGACTCATTTTGCCACAATAACTCTAAAATATCCTTAACCTGGCATAAACAAGTTTAAAAGTCCAATCAGAATAAGCTTTATCATACAAGACAATATGAAATATAAGCCTGCCCATAATAACAATCCAAGTATTGAGTACCAACCAAGGCTCTCCCAAATATTGGCAATGTGCATACCTGTGATGGTATTAGCGGCCCTGATAATTTGTCTTTCTGCTTAATGAACTCAACAGAAGCCATTTTTCTTTTTCTCTTCTGCTTCTTTTGGGCACCATCTAGGTTCTTGGGAGCTTCATCTGTATCTTCTACATCTGTCATTCCTTCAGATTCACTGGCCAATGGCCCTTGCAGCTGTTGATTTCCTATCACATTTTGTCTGATACTGGCATCTGAGATATCAATCTATGGCCCTCGACCACAGGAGAAATATGGGATGCCCCCAAAAGCAACAAAAAAAGATTTACAGTCCAAATTAGATGACTGCATTGGCCGTTAGCCCATAACAAGGATAACAAGAAACCTATCAATCAGTTGTGTGTTTATTAAAAGCCAACCAAAGGTATAAATCCAAGATTGGGCTGTGGAAGTCTGTGCTCTTAACAGAAATAGGGGAAAAACAAATAAATTCCAACCAGGGTGGTACACAACATGAGGTGTGAACTTTCTGAAAGGATTTATTGAGTATAAAATCCAATTGCATGAGTTTGCAAGGTAGTAAAGAGAAACAAAAAAAGAAAAAAAATAAAAATAAAGTGATTATTTTCATCAATAGAGAAAAACAATTTATTTATGGTAAAATAATTCACACGCATGTCAGAAAGCAAAATGAGTCAGTTAAAAATTCAGACATTCAAACAATTGGAGCACCAGGTAGAGGAATGTGTACCTTTTCGAACCATCCAAAAGTAGGTTTGCTAATGGTAGGGTTTGAAGCATTGCAGTGCTTGCACTTCCGAAGTTTTGGCTCCAAAAACTTGTTCAACACAGATATTGCTTCAGTGAACTGAAGGGATGTCCATCCTAGCTGCACTGAAGAATCATGATAATTATCATGATTCTGGACACCTGAATGAATTGTGGAGCAAGATTCATGACTTCCGTCACTCTCAGCTGGATATAAAATTTCATCTCCAGGCATTGAATCTAACCTCTTAGCCCCCACAATATCACCTTTGACAATGAGCTCCAACTGAGCAACACATCTCTCAACCTTATCTCAATACAAAAATTATGAATCAGCAAAGAAACACAAATAATTGCAATCAAGCACCAAGAACCACATTAAGTCAAAGTTAACACTACAAAGTGAAATTACCTTACTTCTATCTGCTCTAAAATGATGGCAAAAGAAACATGTTCTTTGAAGGATTTTGTAAAGAACATTGAAGAGAAGGGGATTGTAAACTGGAGAAATAAGTTCAACATGGCCACAGTGACCTGGGCAGGTAGTTAAACGCTGGCCACATGTTTGGCAACTGCATTACAAGGAAAAAATCACTACAACAGCCATAAGTGATAAGCCACAACCACAATGCTACAAATGCAGATATCTGGTAAACAGAAATTCAGCTCATTGCATTTTAATGAAGTGAATGATCAAATAGAAATATGCAGCAAGAACAAAATAGTGACAATGAAGAGCAGATAATGAAAGCAACAAAATTTTCAGTTTGTGCCGATGAATGCAAAAAAGAAATAATTTATTTTCTTTTTCTATTTGTATCATCTCTTTAGAAAGCCCCTCCTTTCTGACAACCTATTCGCTGCTCACCAGTAAAGATTGCCAAAATCAACTTTCAGCAAATAAGGAAAAAAATAAAATGATATATCACTGTATATGCTTGGACAAAAAGGTAGGGGAAAGAACAGAAGTCAGCCATCAGTAATTATGGATCTTCACATGGAGAATTCCCCCAACAATTTTTTATTTATTTTGTTGAACCACTAGTCAATATCAAACAGAATTATTGGGTGCTGCTGCTAACTTGAGACTCTAAATAACCCATTTAAAACAAGAAACAACTTAGAAACATTTAAGACAAGATAAAATGAAAATGAAAAGAAGAAATCACAAAAGATCTGTCAAAACAGAATTTGCAATATGCTCAGACAAAAGCACACACAAGCTTATGGTTTCTGCAGGTCAGAAGTTTCAAGCCATAAGTATTCTTGTGACATGATAATAAATGTAACAGAGACTTACATGGTCCTCTCAGTTAGAGGTCCCAGTGCTGGATCATAAAGGCCACCAGGCACAGGTCTCTCCACTAGGTCAAGCAATCTGGGGTTTGTAATCTTCACAAAACTATGCTTTCGAACCTCTTCATCAGTTAAGAAACTAAAAGTTACCGAGTCAATGGACTTGGTTGCAACCTGCAATAAAATACATATTTAGCAACAGCATTCAGAACAGTATAGAATAGTCAACTTGCTAAAGGCTGCAATAATACCCTGGTACCAAAAAGAAGGGTTAATGCCAGATTTTACAGGAGTGGAATGCGGTGGCAACACACATGAATAATCATCCAGTTATGCCAAACAATGACAAGGTTCCAATTAAAATCATCTTAGGTTTAAAATTATTATTCTACACACTCAATAGAATTTGCTACAGAATCCTCAATTGATTCAATCTTTAAGATATAAAACAAGAATAACTGGAAGCTTCTTGGACCTACTTTTAGACTGACTCCCTCGATGTAACTATGAAAAGGTAATAATTTGTGTGAAAATACAGGCACCCACCCACACACACACGGACTTTCTTCGTCAAAAAGAAACGAGAACCCCAAAAATCTATTAAGCACTATATACCAAAGCAATAGTTCAAACACTCTCCGCAACATATAAACGTACAGAGAGATAGACAGAGAGAGAGAGAGAGAGAGGAACCTCTGAGGTGGCCATACAGTAATTACTGAAAAGAGAACCCTTTGGAAGAGAGAAAGAAGCAAGAAAGTTAAAGAGCAGCAAAAGTGAGACTCCGGCGAGTATGAATTGTTGGTGGGCACGGCCAGCGCCGGACTGTAGAAGAGATGCGACCGAGACAAACAACTATATGTCTAAAGAGGCTGGGCAGCAGATAGAGAAGAGTCACATCAATCAAAGCAAGCAAGCAACCAAGAACGTTTCTCGGGAAGAATCCTTTTTCTTGGGGACTCAGGGTTTAGGAGGAGACACGAACACGAGAAGGGTTCTGCTTATACCCGGATACTTATATATCTGTCTGTCCTCCTTTGGGTTTTTTTTTTTCTTTTTTTTTTATTAAAAAAAAAAACAAATAAATATTTCCACTTTAAAGGATCGGTGGAGTGTCTACTAAGCATTGACACAGTTGTCGGGCGAGGGCAGCTATGGGCTGAGGACAGTATCACTTGGACTCTCGTTCTCTTTAGTTGGGCTCTTTCACCATTACGCTCTCTCAATTTGGGCCAAAATAAATATACTCTTGTCCATGGTTCCCTTTTGATACGGAGATTGAATAGATTAATTCTACTAATAATTATTATTTTTTCTTCTCCAGGATACACTTCATTACTCAAGTACTTACATTTTTAATTTAAAGTTGTCAAGTTTTAATTTTAAAAAATAACATTTAAAATTAATGAGATAAAAAAAAATATTTTTTATTTGATATTAACTTGTTCGATAAATTTCAATTGAGTTCACTTTTTAAGGGTAAAATTCAATTCAATTGGTTTAATAATTGAATTTAGACAATTGAACACAATCATTTATATCACATTAGTATTTGAAACAAAACAAAAAAAAAAATTTGATTAAATTTTTGTACTTTAAGAAATTGTGATACGAGGTTAAAAGAATTGGAAAATTTGAATTGAAATTTATAAATGCTCGACATTCCAAACAAGTTTTCTGTATATTCAGTACAAAACTCTATTGGTATGAATATCTTATAAGTAGAATATCACAATCTATATTCCACAACAATTAAAATTTTGAGAATGAGTCATGTATTCTCGCTTTGAATGAGTATTAATTTTTCTATTTTTATTTTTCATGGTTCATTTGCTTACATAAGTATTTTCCAACAAAGGAAAACCAAAAGTATAGCTTACGGCAAATTCGTATGTACAGAGTATTAACAGAAGACACAGCCCCAGCATCCGGCAACAGGAATGGAAAACGAGCAGAAGGAACGTAGTACATCTATTTCAGATGGCTCTATGGGATCAATACAACTCACTAGCCAAATAACCAACTGATATCAAGAAAATTTCTATTCGTTCAGACTAGTTTGAAATGAAGCACACAACATATAAGGAAGGGGAGACACACTCTACATTTATCATCGCAAAAATAATCATAGAGAAGGTTCCCGGAAGTATATGAGGTATTGGTGAACAAACGTTGACCTATCGCTGACTATCATGTGCCGTTGTCATTGAGGGTTCTCCTCCGTTGACCCTGGCCTTTGATGGGGCAACTTTGGCTGGTGTCGATCGCTCTGACTGAGAGAATCGTATCAAGATATTCATAAGGAAAGTTACAAGGCCCAAACTGGACACTGTCAATGCAATGCCCTTCCACGAGGAGAAAAGCGACGACCATTGGAGGAACTTCAAAGCCCCCAAAATAAGCAGGCATGCCCACGTGATAACAACCTGATAAGATATAGGACAATTTTATCACAACAAGAACTGCCTATGATAATCTAATAATTAAAATATTTTATGATCGATTTTACGCTGCAAATCAGCTAGTTTGCTCGAACCAGTAACTCACCACAAAAGACTTAATTGGTCGGCCAATATCCTGCAATTCTTGGTCACTGAAGGTGTCCTCAGCTTTGTGTCTGTCCAGCAAAGCATCCTAGAATGCCAGAAGCAAACAATGCAGGCTAAAATACTTTGAACATGTAGGCACATTTACATATGGGCCTCCAAAACACACACATTGTGTGCCATTGTGAATGAATTATATGCACCCATTATATACTTAGCAATACCACACACCTTAGCAACAAAAATATCTCTGCACCATTGAGCAACAGAATCATCTGTTTCAGGCAATTCCCTCATCAAATGTCTCTTTAAGTGTACATGAACCTGCAAATATGCCTTGATTCCTTTAATTACAAGGCGCCATGGCACAAGTGCCAAACCATTATGGATAGGCCAAGAAATGAATGATTGTTGAAACATTAACTAGCAATGCTAATGAAAATATTGTGATTCTCAATTGACATGAATGATTCCTAATGCCTGTGCAAAATAAGGACAGGTCTTAAAATTATAACCAAATGCCTTGCAATACTGTAGCATACTAAGAAACAGAGAAATATCACAAAACATGAGAAAATGAAAATAAATTCAACATTCAAGCATACATGCGGTCAAAAAAAAAAAAAAAACCTCAAATTTGTATGACATACCACAGAGGATTGCCCCTTGAATAGTCTGACCATTGTAGGTTGAGGTGACCTTTTGGGGATAGCCACTGTTACATCATAAATGGCAGGGACAAAGGGGCGCATATTACTTACTGCTGCAACAAAGCCCTGAAATCAAAATAAATAAGCAACCGTGCATGCTATTGAAACAACTTTTGTTGCAGTGGGGGAGGGGGCAAGGGGGATGTACGAGGCATACAAAGTGTAAGGGAAATAATCTCTTCTTTTCCTTTATAGCTTTCTTTTTATTCCCTTGTTCTGGGAGAGGGACGATAGTTGTTTCCCTTTTGTTGTTGGGTTGGGCACCTTACCAGTTCACATGAAAGAATTTATCACAGCACTCACTCCTATTTGGTCTATCATTCAATTCACATCCTCATTTATCCTGTTATCCTTCTTACAGGGCTCAAAAAGTTTTTTACAGAAAAAAAAAAGGAGTAAAAAATTAGAAGGCATAAAAGAGGAAAAATTAAAAATTCAAAGAGAAAACAGGGCATTGAATCAACCTTGGTTCTAGGAATCAAAACATTTCTAGGGACGGGCAACCCTGTTGAAGCAGCATACTCCTGAGCTGCTAAAAGCTTTGCCTGCGTAAAGCGAGTTCCTTCAACAAAAAGAGCCAACCAAAATGGGCGAGGGAAGTCCTTCAGACTTCTGTAACCTGACTGCAAATAGAGTCCACACAGTTCAGAAAGGGATCACCGAGCACACACAACACAACCACGAATATAGAGGGCATGTATAGAACAACATATTCTGTGCTCGTGCATATGCATGCTACATGTAGTCAATACATATTTATGCACTTGTACCTTTAGTGTATTTTCATCCTTGGCCCAGCTTCGTTCCAGGAAGAGGTACTCGGAGAACCACATGGACCAACCTATGACCTGCAATATATAGGTTTTACACACCAATTATTCTCAAAATACATAAGACAGAAAACCAATTCAATCAAGTAACCAGGAAAACATGAATGCTGCAATTCCAGAGAACAACAAAAACTCATTTTCCATCTGGCAAACTGCATTGACTCCAGAAATAACACCACCATCAAATGTAAGATGAAAAACATACCGGAAGTAGTTTTGATGATTTCTTCATAACAGCTAATGTACTTCCCAGGCAGCCTACCCGCTGTCATATGTAAAATCTCAATGAGCGATTACACCAGAAATATCAATTTTCAAATCACAGCAATAACCCAAAAAAAAAAGATATATGATACACAAATCTGAAGCAAGCCAGATTCTTGTATTTGATGCTCTCCACATCTATTTGCCCATAAAGTTTACAAATAAACAAATGCACCTAGAATAACAGTACAAATCTCTTGCCCAGGTATCAGTATTAGTTTTGGTGCATGTACGTGTCTACCTATCCATAAGATTATTTATGAATTTAAGAATGTTTTACTCAGTTTATTTGACACAAGTGCAAATAATAAGCCATGTGCAAACATTGTACCTGAGCCAAGACCCATCCAACAAGCCAATCAATGTCACTTCTGTGGTTGCATACAACAAGGGCATGTTCTTTACCTGAAAAATCACAGAATTGACCAAAAGCAAGCCACTTAGCATATTGCAATTTAAACTTATATGAACAGCAAGCATCCACAATCTTGGTCGGCAAAAGACTAGCCTTACCCATCAGACGGAAGGTCTCCCGATCGGTAAATACTTGGATCTGCAAAAGAATCATCCAAATGATTAAGATTCTATTTCCCATGGGTGCAAAGACTAAATCGCAAACCAAATTTCAGAAGCAAAATTATGCAGACTATGAATTCCATGTTCCAGGTGAAGCATCAATAAAAAAAAAAAAAACAGTCATCTGATGGAAGCAAGTTATGGGAGGGTAAGAGGGACAAATGAGGAAAAAAGGGGAATTTTGGAACTGATTGAACTTAGGTGTGCTCCTATGGTTTTCTGAAGTCCAACTATGATGCACATTTCAGAAATTCATCCTATAGAAGCAAGTTAGAAGGCAGGTAACAATATGAAATAAGAACTTGAAAGAATTTGGAATATGTGTGTGTGTGATTTTAAATAAAATATGGTTTCAGAAATGCAACTGCAATGCGTAATCTCTTTTAACGTGAATAACAGAAATCAAAGACTGTCCGGTATCCACCAACAGAAAATTTGCATCAGAATACATTGTGCAAGAATATTCGTCTTCTATACGTTATCTTTTTCCTTTTCAAAATGGTAACTACAGAAACAGGCAGTAAAAGAACAACAGCACCCATATTAAAATACAGACCCAAAAGTGCTAAAAAAATCCAGAGAGTATATGCTAAAATGGTTTAGAACCGTAACATTAGCCACATATTCACAGCAGTGCCAACAGATGTTCAAAACATGATAAATGCCAACGGATTTACTTCATTCCAATGAACTTCTTCAATTTTGGTCATCCCCCGACACAGAAAGACAAATAAGCCACATTTTTCAAAAATTTGTCAATGATAAGCAAACAACAGAAATGACCCTCCGATAACTAAATTAGAGTTGAGAGTAATCTCATCATCAACGAATTCCATCAATCAACTACACAATACACATCGAATTTATTTAAAAAAGGGCAACAGCAAACGGAAAATAGAGCTATTCGAGGAAATCGAATTCAACAAAAGAGATGAGAGCATCGCCGTGACCTTAACACCAGCCCACCAATCGACGAGCCATACGAGTTCGAGCCAAAGCAATTGGGCCACTGATCTGTTGATCGTTCTGTACAAGCTCCTTGAGAGCGGCCAGATAAGGATGAAGCAAAATACCTGCAAACTTAAAAAAAAAAAAAAAAAAAAACACACACACACACACACACACACAATTATTAAAGAAAAAGAGGGAAGATATAGTATTGCACAAAATTTTTGAACAAAATGAAAAATTATTTAAAAAAAAAAAAAAAACTGGGGAGGACCTGAATGAGATTAACAACCAATCCAGAAGCGAAGAACAGGATAGCGAATGGAACGATAATTGCAGCTACTAGAATCCCCATCTTTCCACCCAAATTTAATTCACTGAAACCACTTTCGCCGCCGCCACCTTCTCCTCCTCCTCTTTCAACAAACAGCAATCGATGGGGATGTGAAGTAGGAAAAACGACAGCAGCTAGAGAAAGCTTGTTGCTCGTTGTATTGTACCGTATTGAAATTACATTATATTATTATAATAACCAGAGAGAAATATGTAAATAGCGGAGAAGATATAAATGAGAGAAGCATAACTCTAATGCTGACAGTTGAGTGGATCGCGCAGACGCAGGCCCGGCCTTTTTGCTTGGGCGTGTATTTCAATGCCTAATTACAAATCACAGCTGCCACGTTATTTATTATATATGCATATATATATATATATATATATAATTTTAATTAATATATATTTACATGGAAGTCCGCCCTGTCTCTTCTTTTTTTTATTATTATTATTATTACAAAAAATAAATAAAAATATGTTTTTTATGAAAATAATTTAATTTTTTATAAATTAAAAAAAACTATATTAATAATAATAACATTTAACAGATTTTTACCTATTTAATTATAATAATTACTCTTTTTAATCTAAAAATTTAAATTTAGGGAAAATACTAAAATTTCATATAAATGACCATCAAATAATAACATACCATATTTTTTTTTTTTCCTTAAAGTGTCTATAATGTAAAAATAAAAAACAATAAATGTAATGTATTCATTTGGTAATTTATTAGGGGCCGTGGGCATGTCTAATCATTTATGAAGTTTTCCGCGCAACGCCCACCTGTCTATAAAGAGGAATTCGTCTTACAGAGGGAAGAAGGTGGCATTTGATATCAAGAGACTAATGCTACGCAGGGTATCAATTCGTTGTACAAATATGAATTCTATCGGAACAACAACAAAAGAAATATAATAGAGGTCAATTAGAATCAAGGTGAGCTACTTATACGAATATTTTGAATCTTGATTCATGCGGGGGAGCTGTGTACAACATTTCAAAATGTAAGGTAGTGTAAAATAGGAAAAAAGAAGGATGGGTTGCACTAATCGTTGGTTTATCAGCCATCAAGATATCACCTAACTGCAAAACATGCAAAAACAAAAAAAAATAAAAATGTAATTCCTCCGTCAGTTTGTTTTATATTTTATATTATTTATGGTATGTATTATATATTTTTTAAAAAAAATTAAATAAAAAAAAACGTACGTATTATAGAATCCAAAATGGATTGAGATTTCGGATTCAAGATTGGTGTCCTTTGAATCAAAGGCTTTGACTTAATTATTGGGATATGATTATTAAATAAGTACAATAAATTCATGCGTTTAAGATTTAAGTTTTTATTATATTTTTTTATTATCATTATATAATAAAAAAATTTAAAATATATAATTAATGATTATAATTTATAGCATTTAGTCGACCAACGCCTGACTTTCCGTTGACGTGGTTTACTGTACAAAAAGGTTGGGTCCACCTATAGCGCTGGTGGGCTTCTTTTTAGCCAGGATTTTTACTTTCTCCATTTGCACAAAATCAAATTTGATTGGTGCACTTAATGATGAAGTATTTTTTTTAATTTATTTTTATTTAAAAATAAAAAAATTGTATTATTTGTTACATTTATATTTTTACATTAAAAAAATTAAATGATAAATTATTATTATTGTTATGTAAAAATAATAATAATAAATAGTATATTAATGCCAATTGAAGTGCTCAATAGGCCAAGTTGAGTCTCCGTCGCTGAGAAACAAAGGTGGTGTAGTTGGGGGGGCATTGGGGGGACTGATTGTATTGCATTGGTGGACTAAGCTATGGCGATGAAGTTGTCGTCGGCGCTCAGCCTCGAGTCCAACCCTATAGCTTTTCCAACGTGTTCCCGTCGGACGCCGCCCTCCCCCAGTGTGGCTCTCCCTCCTCGGAAGAACGTTGTCGTCTGCTCTGTTAAATCCCCCTCTCTTAGCGTAGCCCAGTCGACTTCCGCCGACTCAGTCGACCGAATCGGCTCCCTCAGTCAAGTTTCCGGCGTCCTAGGCTCCCAGTGGGGCGACGAAGGCAAAGGAAAGCTCGTCGACATCCTAGCTAACCATTTCGATATCGTCGCCCGCTGTCAGGTACTGTTTTTTTTTCCCTCTCTCTCTCTCTTTTTTTTATTATTTATTTTATGACGAGCAATCCCTTTCAGATAAATCCCGAGGTTGCTACCAAGGAAAGCCATCATCCTCTTCGCTCTCTCGTGTTGTTGTTGTTGTCGCCGTCGTTGTTTTTGCTTTCTTTTTTTTTTTTTGTCGTCGAAGTGTTTGTCTCTGTGTGTGTGTGTGTGTGTGTGTGTGAAATGAAGTTCGTATCGAGTACAATGAATTGAATTTGATTTTTCGAATATTTGATTGGCGAATGATTGATAGGGTGGGGCTAATGCTGGACATACCATCTACAATTCGGAGGGCAAGAAATTCGCCCTCCACCTCGTCCCTTCAGGGATTCTCAACGAGGACACCGTCTGTGTAATTGGAAATGGTGTTGTGGTTCATCTGCCCGGGCTCTTCGAGGAAATTGATGGACTTGAATCCAGTGGGGTCTCCTGCAAGGGCAGGATTCTAGTCTCCGATCGCTCGCACCTCTTGTTTGATTTCCACCAGGAAGTGGACGGCCTTAGGGAAGCCGAGCTCGCCAAGTCGTTTATTGGGACTACTAGGAGAGGGATTGGTCCTTGTTATTCCAGCAAGGTGATTCGAAATGGGATTAGAGTTGGTGATTTGAGGCATATGGATACTTTCCCTCAAAAGCTTGATCTTTTATTGTCAGATGCGGCTTCCAGATTCAAGGGTTTTAATTATAGTCCGGATATGCTTAGGGATGAAGTTGAAAGATACAAGAGATTTGCTGAGAGGTTGGAGCCTTATATTGCAGATACCATTCATGTCATGAATGAATCAATCAAACAGAAGAAGAGGATTTTGGTTGAGGGTGGCCAAGCAACCATGTTGGATATTGACTTTGGAACTTACCCATTTGTTACTTCCTCTAGCCCATCTGCCGGTGGTATCTGCACTGGTCTTGGCATTGCTCCAAGAATCATTGGTGACCTCATTGGAGTGGTGAGTGTACTGTTGAATTTCTTTCTTTTTTTTTTCTTTTTTTTTAAAACTTACCTTCTTGGCTTCTTGTTAGCAATAATAGTGCTGGCCATAATTTTGCATCCACTGGTATATATTATCTCAGATTGTGATATTTTATTAACAAAATATACTTCTAACAAATATACCTTCATGCTCTATTTGCCTAAATTTTATGCCCTTTTGTCCTGTTCTAGCTCCTGTTTTGCCTTTGCATGACCGCTTCCTCGTGCATCATGACTTGCAGGTGAAAGCATATACTACAAGGGTCGGTTCTGGGCCTTTCCCTACAGAGATTTTGGGTCAAGGGGGTGACCTCCTTAGGCTTACAGGTCAGGAGTTTGGGACAACTACTGGCCGTCCTCGTCGATGTGGATGGCTTGATATAGTTGCACTAAAATATTGCTGTCAGATTAATGGTTTATCATCTTTGAATCTCACCAAACTTGATGTTTTGTCGGAGCTCCCTGAAATTCAGTTGGGTGTTTCTTATAAAAATGTTGATGGTACACCAATTGAATCATTCCCTGCTGATCTTCGTCTTCTTGAACAGTTGAAGGCAAGTTTGTATATCCCAACTCTAACTAGCATTCATGTTATTGATAAATTGGATATAATGGACAACCAAATTGAAATTGAAGTTCAAGTTTATTACCAAGATAAAGTCTTAAGCTTAAGTTTTGGGGTTACATTTCAAATGATACAAATTCACTAGTGTAAAAGTCCATAACATCTCTTTGGTTCAAATGATACAAATTCATTAGTGCAAGTCCCTAACTTCTCTTGGATTCCTGGTGAAGCTTCTTAATTCTCTTTACTTAGTTTCTTTCTCTGTCTATTAGTTTCAAGTTGCCCTCGTCTTGGTGATGTTTTTCCAAAGATTTTTTGCCACCATAATTAATCTCTATCTCTTGTTTGAAAAAGGAAAAATGAAGAACTTGGTTGGAATATTTGTTTAAACTGCTAATATATTGGGTTTCACTTCGTTTAGGTGGAATATGAAGTGTTGCCAGGATGGAAGAGTGATATCTCATCTGTTAGAAACTACTCGGACCTTCCAAAAGCTGCACAACAATATGTGGAGAGGATAGAGGAACTTGTTGGTGTACCTATTCATTATATTGGTGTTGGACCTGGACGTGATGCTCTTATATACAAGTAATTTGAAGATTATTTGATTAGGAACTTTTCTTGCTCTTGGCAATGAGATGAAGCTCATTGTGCTGGAAAACTGGGGCAATTTTTTTGGAACAGAGCACAAACTTGTTAACTAGTTTACTTTGACTGTGTGCGTGTCTCATTTAGCACAACTTTAGAATTTCTGCTGGTCTTACGAGGCCTGCTGTTTTTGCATCAGAAAAGTTCTCTTGCTTTTGTTGTCCAACTGCTGCTTGATGGATTGGTTACTCCAAGGTCCAAGGCAAGTTGATTTTTAATAATATATCTGTTAGCAGTATATTGCTAACATATGTTATACCGGAATTATTTAACTGCTGAAAGGATATTGTAAGCTCTGCATTTTCCTTGGGCATTTTTTTAAGTTGCACAAGCTCTTTTATTGTTCTTTCTTTTGTTTTTGTTTGTGATTTTTATTTATTTGTTTGTTTATTTCAGTTTAATTGTCTATTACATGCAATCGAAATTCTCTCTTCAATTTGATCAGAGTTTCTGTTGGTTTAAACATTAGGAAAACTGTCTTTTTCCAACTTATAAAAACCCAAAAAAGAAAGAAAATAAAAGGATGGCATATCCAGCAGATGTAGGTCGTTCAAATCAGTTTTTGCATTCGAGGTGATGGTGATAGGCTAGAGGATAAATGAAAAGACTTTTAACCATGGAATCGTAATGAGGGTGGCTGTGGTACTTGATTCTGGAAATAGAGATGGGTTTGAACACATCATTGGAGCAAGGGGAGAAGAATAAAAGAGAAAGAATGGTGCATCTGGCGGATAAAAATGGAGGATTACTGAGATCATGGTTGGTAGATTTTTTAATTTGGGTTTCGTGCATGTCAATGACAATTTATCTTTTCTTTCTTCTTCATAGGATACTGTCATTGAAATGTTATGCAATCAATGCAATAACTTTTGTTACGATCTCTCTCTCTCTCTCACACACACACACACGGTCGAAGTCAAAATCTTAAAATTGTGACTTTATGATGGTGAGGAAGTAAAATGGCCACAGTAATAGGGTATGAAAGTTGCATTAGATCTAGAACAAACAAAAGTCTAAGTGCCCACAACCGACCAAGTTAGTTCACTGTAAACTTTGCTACTACTACAAGAACATTCTCCTAGAAGTTCCAAATAGAAGTTGGGAAAGCAAGCTCTTCTTCGACATCATTATAAGCCTGGTAGCTACCTGCTTCTGCTACTTGATTATCTGTGATTCCATGCATCTCAATCAGCGAATCCCAATTGAAATTCTGGTCAGCCAAGGCTGCAAGTTCACCCTGATCTTCTAGTAAAGATTCTGGCACTGCAAGAGTTGCTGTGCCATCATTTGCTTCCTCTGCCTGCCTATGATCTTCTTTCAGAATGCCTAGCTGCTGAAGGAATTCATTTAGATCAATCTGTGGTTTCTCTGTCTGTATAGTTTTCTCTGACAAGTTTTCAACGTCAGACACCATTTTCTCTGACAAGTTTTCCACATCTTTCTCCATAACTGGAGGATCTTCTACATGTGATATTTCATTTATGTTCTCACCTTCAGTTTTGGAATGAGAGGAAGATGATGCAGAAGAATTATTTGCAGAGAATTGGCCAATAACCCCATTTTTCTTGAGTTCTTGAAGCCTCTGGTGAATGACATGAACGCTAGGTTGTGCATGAATATTGAGCAACCCACAGGAAGGAAACATGGAAATGAAACTATTGGATGGAACCCACTTGAACTTGTGTGATTTGTGCAGAGGTGTATTGGTGCTAATAGACTGAAGGTGAGGCAGATTGAGATAAGCATCCGGGCCATACAATCTCCTGGCAGCCTCATCATAGGCCAAGGCAGCCTCTTCAGCAGTGGCAAAGGATCCTAACCAGAGTCGGGTCCTCTTCTTGGGTTCCCTGATTTCTGCCACCCATTTGCCCCAAGTTCTCTGGCGAACCCCTCGGTACTCGCATGTGGCATTCTGAGGGCCGCCTTTGCCTCTTGTTGGGCCTTTCTTCCATGGCTTCAGAGGGGATTTTCTGCCATTTTCCATGAAAGTTTTATATTGGTGGGGTGGTCGGATGCTAAGCTGAGTGGGTGGAGAGAGCGTTTGAGTGGGAGAGTTGGGAGTGTGACAATGCAAGGGGGTTGGGAAGGCGCGGGATTTGTAGGGAGTGTGAGTGCAGCTAAAGCTTTGATTTAAATGTTGTCACGTTTAGGCCAAGTGCTCATGCCCATGTGACCGTTACTGGATGTTACTAGGTACTTTCAAATTCTTAAAAATTCCATTTCTCTTTGAAGGGAAAATATAGATTAATCATTTTTTGCAACTGATTCAGTCATAAAACATAAAAGGGTGTCTTTAGAGATTCACATTCTGTGGAATTTCAGGAAGGATCAGTTGTAAACATGTCGAATCTCAAAACAATTTTGCTCGCTGGAAACTTACAACCTCAAATGGATAGGATGTATATGCAAAGCTAAACACGCAGATTGTTTGATTGCCTGTTGTGTCAAAGTTTAAGCTCCTGTGGAATTGGCTCGAGGAAAGGGATGAGACTCGGGCTTAGGCCTCAAATTCAACATCATTATCTAGTACTTGTTGATAGGACAATTTGTATGTTCCCAAAAATTAATGAAGCTATAAATTCTCCATTTTCCTGTCACAAAATTAAATTAATAGGGCTTCAGTCTTGTTCTATTGCCATGTTGGTTTTAAAGTAAATAGGGTAAAAATATGGAAAGATAAAACTCTGAAATTCTATATCACAGGCGGCTCAGCTACAGCTGCTGCCTAGCTTGACCGCTAATTGTGAGGAAATGAAAGCATTCAATACAGATGAGAGACTGGGTTTCCTTCCCTAGGATTCCATACAACTTTGATCTACAATGAGTTAAAATTCTACTGGAAGATAACACAGCCACCTCACAATAATTTTCATTTTCACGAGCCCTTTTTCACATGTTGTCCTGCCACTCTCAACTTGATTCCCGAGACTCAATTCACCTTTATCCCATGCCATCCTCTCTCTCACCCACACACACACACACACACAGTGCTCCCTGTATGCATCCCTGTTCTCTGTGCATGCATGTGAGACATATAATGGAGCCTGCACATTGCAACAGGAATGCCAATCTTAATTGAAAGTAATGCGCATGAATTAGCTTGATGAGCACGTTTATGCCGAAAATTAAATGATATTGCCAGGCATTTTTTTGGTGCATCTTATTCAAGATTCATGATCATGCAACTATGGATAAGTACTGGGGGCACATAAGGGAGATTATGTCCATGTTATGATTTTGTAAGACAATTTTTTATATGTAATTGAAAATACTGTCGCAAAATATAGTTTTTTTTTTCCTTTGAGACACAATATACAGGCCATATTTTTTCCATAAATCAGTTCGCTGTAGATTAAAATTAACTGTTAGTAAAGTTTTTCTGAGTATAAGTGAACAGTAGAAAATTACAATTTCAAGCTTATAATATCCACAGGAAGATATAATTTTATCTTAATAAATCGAAATGGCCACAATTAAGACTAGACAAGAACATATATGTTGCAACTTCCATCACAGCTAGGCTTGGAATTTGTATTTTATTGTGCAAAAGGCTATCCCATCACCAATAATAGAAAGAGTTAAGCATGCCCAATGATTGCTTGAGACCTTGAATTAGAGCAGACCAAAATGAGATATCTATATAAGCATACTGACCAAGCTCACAAATCTCTATTTGGATATAGGGCTCCCTCTGCACATATTCCTCCATTTGTCTTTAAGGTCCACTGTTGTACGGCGACCTTTTGTAAATACAAAGTCACCATACTCCAAAATTTTCTTCCATGGAATACTTCTGCTGTTATCAGTTGAAAATTTTTGCACTCCCTCCTGCAGCAACCAACACTTAAGATCCATATCAATAACAAATGCAGAGAAAAACACAATCACACATACAGCATACCTAAACTAAATCCAAATAAACCAGGCCTCCGTGGTTCCTTTCACAATATTTTATTCCCTGATAAAAAAGTCCTTTCATCAACATTTTCTAACAATGGACATTCTAACACTGTTGTGGTAGTAAATCCTTTTCCCACACATCTGCCAGTATTTGGTCCGACTTGTTCTTTCTGCACTCTCACTTCTTAAATGCACTTATTCATTTGCACCAGCACACTCCTAAGCTTATGCAAGGCATGGCACAACCATAATGGATTCCCATACCTTAACTTCTTCCAACATGAGCCACATCCTCCTTCCAACAAGTGAACTTGATAAGTCTTTTCTTGCATCTCGACAATTCCATTAAAAATAGGAAAAGGAAAAAAGAGAAACCAAATGCCTAAACATAACCACCTAATGTTTGGAGAACGATGAGACAAAATATACATGTGTGACATAATAAGTGAAGTTTCAGCACAACTGTCAGGAGCAATGAAGCAGCGTTGACATAGCAATATATGCAAAATGAGAGTACCTTAAGCATCTCTTCTTCCTCAGCTGTCCATGGAACTTTCTTTCTCCTCAACATAGGAATTGCTGGGTACGTGCTACAAATTAGGAATGCACATGTCATTATTCCTTATGATTCAAATTGAAAGCTAGAGTTGTTATTATAGTTGATTTTTAATTTTCCCCTTTAGTAAAGAAAGTGAAAAGTGCATAAAGTGAACTGGATATCAATTTCCATTTTCAAAGATATGACAAGCCCATGTGGGTTTTTAAAGCAGACTAAATGCCTGCCATTTTCTAAAATTTGTATGATCAGGATGAAGACTGGCATTGAGGATAAGAAAAGAAAACAATGCAGTTTGAAATTCTTAAAAATAAGCACAGGTTCTAGGAATGAAAGCTGCTTAAGTCACTGAACCTTGATAATCTCAAACAGAGTTTGAAATTTTGAAACAAAAATGAGAAACAGAAAAACACAGAACAAAAACATAAAACTCACTATCGTACCAAATCAATGCCAAAAAGGATATGAACCCCTCCTAGTCCTAAAATAATGCATGAAAAAACATAGTAATAATCCAGAAAGGACTTTTGAGTGAGCAGACACTTACTACTGCTTGTCTCCCCTGCGCAATCTCATGGAATAGTTAGAAATTATTGATTTTTCATCTTCATTGTCAGAGATATCATCTCCATCATTAATGCTACAAACAGGCTTCTTTGAAGAATCAATGATTTCGTGCTCTGATGCTTCCCTCTCAATTCTTCCATCAACATCGTCATGAGTTTGGTGAAGATTATTCTCGTCTCTGTTCAGTCCTGAGCCATCATGTTCTTTTGTTCGTAACTGATTGTCATCAGACATAACATCTCCATAAAGATTAGTGATACAAACAGTATCCTTTGTTGATACATTGGTTTGTTGCTCTGAACCTTCCCTCTCAATTCCTCCATCAACAAGTTTACGGGATTTGTGCAGATGATTCTCATCGCCCTTCTGTTCTGAATTGTCATGCTCTATAGGTTGAAATGTCTCAGTCTGCCTCTTCAGTGGACGATCTGAACTGGAGCAAACAAATGCAATTAGTTCCTTCTTGGCTAGTGAGACCCTTTTCTTAGATCCAAGATATTCAGAAATAGCCCTAGAATAAGCACAGAAAGGGCAGTAAAAGTTTCCTCCATCATCAAACTGTACTGGAGAACTCAAACAGTTTGCATGAACCACCAATGGGCAACCAGAAGCACTACAAACTAACAACTGACCAGCTTTGCTACATTTGGCACACAGACTCTGCTCAGTCCAGTCAGCTGTTTCCACGAAATCATGACTTAACATGCATTGAGAGTTCAAGAAATGACTCTTCTTCCTAGCAACATCAGCACCCTCACGATGATGCTCATCACCATCACTTGATGTGTCTTCTTCAAAAATACGTGCCACTCCATCTTCCACTTCAAAGCCAGTCTTCCTACAAGAATTATTCAAGGCCAAAGCATTAGGAGAGCTTAACCAAATACCATGATCATCAACATCTTCAGCTTCATCAACAGAGCCTTTTAACTGGCTTCTGACAACGAGGGTACTGTTTGATGTCATATATGCAGCAGAATCATCATCTTTGTTCACCATGATACAGTGACTGGACACATCTCCAGAAGTTTCTTGTGGAATTTCACTGGAATTAACTGTGACTTTTTGCTCATGCTCAAATCCCTCATCAACATCAGCATCATGACTCTGCAGAAGCCTCACTGTGACATGTTCATCACAACCATTCTTCAAAGGTGCGGTTTCCTCAAATCCTGTCACCTGAGATTCTTTTTCCATATCTCCACCATCATTCTCTATGACTTTAACTGTCCTTTCAGAAGAAACTCCCAACAAATCCTTACCATGTATGGGAACCTGTCCCATTGACTGATTAATACACGTGGCACCTTGTTTCAACCTCTTAACATTTAAATGATCATCGGCATTGCCCATACAGGGTAGACTTTCTTGGTGGCCTCCAACCACGGCTTCTTTATCTAAATTTGTTCTATCTTTCTTTAAGGGTAAAGAATTTCTGCTGCACAAATCATTTTCCAGGGTTCCATTCTCATTTTCAAGCAGCAGAGAACCAGAGGCATCTTCTGGTGCCATGTCCTGGGTATGGGGGTCATTCCCATGAATTCCCCGTGTTTTCCCATTATCACCATCTTTATCCACAGAAATATTATCATGGCCATCAATTGTTCGCACCAGTCCACCAGGTTCCTTCTGCGAAGCAGCCCACAGATGTGACCCTCCAACAATTGCACCTTTTAGCTGTTTGTTAACAACAAGGGAACCAACCACGAGCAATAACACTCAACAAGCATCTTCGTTTATCTATTTGTAAATTATCAGTTATTTATTAATAAGCAAAAGAAAACATTGATAAGCATTTGTTGTCTTCCATATAACAAGAACAATAAATTTTTAAAGAAACTTCCAAAATCACCTGTTCCAAAGCACATTTAGGCACAGAAGCTCTTTTATGCATAATGAAAGGTTGAATATCCCGTCTAGACAGCTCTGCTCCAGCCATTGTCGAATCCGACCCTGACATCTGGCAAACAAGAATTCCACATCAGTCTTGATGTTACAAACAGCTAGAAAATTCATTCAATATTACATTCCTAAATGAAAATTTTCAAAAAAGATTACCTTTTGCAGTAGAGATTGAAGAACATCTTGGCAGCTCTGTGACAGGTCAAAAGCATACCTCTGTTGTGATGAAGAAGAAGAATGAGAAACCTCGCCAAGCAAATCCTCCAAGCGTCTCAAAGCAGCCATTTCCCGCGTATTCTTTCCCAAATCATCAGGTAATGCCGGAGCAGCCTCAATCAATCTGAAAGAAAATCGTCATAAATTACAATAATGAATTTTTTTTTTTTAAAAAAAAAAGCCTTAATGCCCAACTAAATGAAAAGCCCGCAGCTTTTAAATTTAACAAAAATAAAAATGGAGGCATACCTTGTAAAAGTGAAGGGTCAGACTGTTGGAAACTTGATAGGTATTCAATGACCCAAAGCCACGCAATGCCCAAATCAGCTTCAGAAGTGTCGTCGTCAGCCATGGAAGCCGCCGCCGCCAAGAACCATTAAAAAAATCACCTCGATTGATAAACCAAGAGGAGATCAACTTCTCTCTCCGCAGGGATAAAATTTTTAATAGTGATTCTCAAAAAAGCAAATGTTTTTTTACAGAGAGAAAAAAAAAAAAGCAAACAGAATAGTTCAGTTTTGCGCCGTCAATTTTCTCGTGAACCAAACGGAATATGATTGGGAAAATTTGGATACAGACCGACGTACAGTGTTGGTTCTTGTTTTGTCTGTTTTCTTCTTCGACGAACAAAAAGCTTACACGTGGCAGGCTAAGACAAAAGACGAGTCTGAACTGAAATTTTGGAAATTGAATTTCCATACCCGAAGTTTATTTAATTATCTTTTTGTCTTTTTTTTTTTAATTAGTTTTTCAACATTTTTAACCAGCTAACAACACTGTATTTGTTACTATTCTTTTTCAATTGAGCCCTTAGAATGTGTGGGTTGATTGATTAAGTTGGGATCAAAACTTTTTTTTTTCTTTTTCTTTTTACTATTCCTTTTTTTTTTTTGACAAATATATATATATATATAAAACTATTCATTTTCATGCCCTCTTATTTTATATGGTGTGAATAACGACAGAGTGCATGTTCAAAGAGATGATTTCCAGCCCAATTTCCCACCATAATTCAACCTAACAGATGATAGAACAAACATAAAAAGAGGAAAGACAATTGTTGAAACAAAGAGATAATTTTTTTTTTAACTTTTTGGCCATTGTAATATGGTAATATACTAAATTCACAATCACCAGTAATATACTTAAAAGACCATCAAACTATTAGTTTTGATTCTGGACAAGATAGGAAGTACCAAACTCACACAATTCAGCCTGGTCAGAGGCAGGCAGTCAACTACCCCACAAGGCTATAAGAAATTTACAAGAAAAAAAATGTTTCTTTTATATGTATCTTAACCCCAACAATTGAAAAGGCAAGGAATTTTTCTTAAAATTACAAAGAGACAACTCTGACTTTGAATGTCAAATGATTTTTCCCAGAATCCACTGAAAATAATAATAATAATAAGAAGAAGAAGAAGAAATTTTTGTTTAGGTCTTGATTAGTCAGCTCTACAAACTTCTCAGATTCTTATCCGGTCGGTCAAAGCTAGTTCAAGAAGATGATGTTCATCTAGATCAGCAGAGAGAAGAAGAACAGAAAATGGCATCGTGCACAGACAAGTATGCCTTCGTCAAATCGAAAATTGCAAAGAACATAAGAGCAACATCCCACGAAACACAACAAGAAGTCCCACTTTGTACGTAAGAACATACGTACAGGTCACTTCCCACAAAATGGAAAAATCCTCAAAAGCCTATTGTCCGGAGGATTGGAAGACAAATGAAACGCCAAGAAACCTTTACTTGGATTCGAGATCGAAGAACCCAATTGAGAAACAGTATAAAAGCAGGTAAATTTCCGTGAATTATTGTACAACAACAAATATGGGTTTGGAAGATATAAAGGAAGAAGGAAACAGGGTGCGAAAAAGTCGCAAGTGGAAGCAGAAGCGGTGGTCTACCTGGAGGTAGTGGAGGAGACGCGGAGGAGATTGGAGAAGAACCGAGAGAAAGCGAAGCGGAAGCGAGGGTAGGCCCTGAGGGTGTACGAGGTGGCGCGTCGGAGCAGGTTCTGAATGGTGTCCAGGAACAGGCTCAGAGATCGGATTGGCGGGATGTACAGCGTCAGAGGCACCGCGGAGAAGGCCACCGCGAAGAACAGTTGCAACATTTGTACTGGTTGCCTTTCTTGCTTGCAGCTCAAGAGCAAGAGAGATGATTGTCAGGTGACACGAGATTGAGATTGGTGACTCGTTTTGTTTTCTGTGAGGTTATGCGTATGTATCTTCATACTTATACGGCGGTTGTTTGTCGGTATTTATTTATTCATGTTGTGTTTGTATCCTATATGATATAATTTTTTAATTTGACTCTTCTGGTAATTAACTGAATACTGAATATAAAATAATCATTAAGTGCCAATGCAGTTTGATCAAAGAAAAAGTCGATGTAGAAAAGTTGGGTCATGTTTAATCAAAGCTGAGGTGATGTAAGGGTCATCACTTAACAGTACAACAAAAATTCTTGATGTAAGACATAAAAAATTATAGTGACGTCCCAAAGGAAAAGAGATGCGAATGGTGCAGAGGTTAAAAGGAGTAGTAGGAACATTTGGACCGCAAAAATGGCAGCCTGGTGGAGGAAGGAAAAACCAATAAACAAAAAGTATCCTTTATTCTTTCACACGAATAGTGTACCAGACGCAGGGGGGAAACTCACAATTTTCCAGCTAGGGAATCGACCTGACTTAGAACAGCACATTGGATTGGTGTAGCTTTAGATCATCTTCGTTATTATTGCAAATATCCCTAAAACATCAAGACCCCCATCCTCCACCACCAGGCGTTAGAATCTGAAGAATTTCCCCTGCCTCTACCGCAATAGTGTTCTTACCTCCAAGATATACTTTCCGATTATCTTTGGTAATGAGGAAATTGGCGCCACGAGCACCATTTTTTCCTCCCCTCAAACCTCTCGGTGGATGAACACGCCTCTCTGAAAGAATGCTCACTACAACTGGCCGCCTGAACTCTATCTCCCTCACGATCCCATCACCCCCTTTATGAAGTCCGACTCCCCCGCTATCCTCTCTTATTCCAAATTTGTGTAAAATAACAGGATACCTCTGCTCAAAAATCTCTGGATCAGTCATACGGGTGTTGGTCATATGGCACTGGACTCCACTTGTCCCATCCCAGGTCGGGCCGGCCCCACTTCCACCGCCAATTGTTTCATAGTATCCAAATGTGTTATCCCCAAAAGTAAGATTATTCATGCAACCCTGAGAACAAGCACTGACCTCAAATGCAGTCAGTACAACATCAGTTATTCTCTGAGACGTGAGGACATTACCTCCAACCACAGCAGCCTTGTCACTTGGGGAAAGGAATGACCCTTCAGGAATATGGATTTTAATTGGGGCTAAGCAACCCTGATTGAGAGGAATATCAACAGCAACTAATGTGCGAAGGCAATATATGATTGCAGCAGCTGTTACTGCTTCTGGTGTATTCCAGTTGCCATATACCTCGGGGCTGGTCCCAGTAAAATCAAAAAATGCTTCCCCTTTAACAGAATCAATTGTAAGCTTCAGATGTATAACAGATCCATCATCCATGTAATCCTCCTCTTCAATGGTTATAAAATCATTTTCTCTAAACTTAACCGACTCAGATGAAACTCTTGCAGCAACTGACTTCAGCATTTCTCTCACTGCTTCTTCTGCGTTAAGCTGAACATATGTCATGTAAGCCTGAACAGTCTCCAGACCATACTGCTCAATAAGTTCTTTGATAAGGGTTATTCCTCTCTGGTTTGCAGCAACTTGCGCGTGTAGATCTGATAAATTATCTTGAAGGCGGCGAGTCCCTGGAATTTTATGAGCTGAATCAACAGAACAAGGAAATTGGAGTAGTTTGATAATTCCCTCTTCTTGAAAAATCCCCCTATCCACAAGCTTAAATGCTTTAATCGCTGCTCCTTCTTCCCATATGGACTTTGAAAAGGGTGGCATACTTCCAGGAGTTATCCCTCCTATTTCTGCATGGTGCCCTCTACTTGCAACAAAAAACACCAGCTGCCCCTTGTCAAACACAGGTGTAATGACAGTTATGTCAGGAAGATGGCTGCCTCCGGCACAAGGATGATTGGTGACCAAAACATCACCCTCATGCAATTTGTCCCCCCAGTAATTGAGCTGCCAGCGGACTGTACTCGACATAGCACCAAGGTGCACAGGTACATGAGGGGCATTAGCAACTAATCCCCCATCAGGACCAAAAAGAGCACAGGAGAAATCTAACCTTTCCTTGATATTTGTTGAAATGGAAGTCCTTTGAAGGGTCAGTCCCATTTGTTCAGCTATTCCCATAAACCTGTGATTGAAAATTGATAGCTGCACAACATCCGCTACTTTCTCATCCACTCTAACCATGCTTATGTTGGACTCTATTTCAATTTTGATGTTTCCATATTTTGTTATGACAGCTTTGCAATTGGGTTCCACAATCACTGTACTATTCCCATTCATGATGATTGCAGGGCCAGGTATGATTTGTCCAGAACCTAAACTCTCAAGCTTGTATAATAGAGTTTCAACCCATTCATTTCCAAAGTAAACCTTGTAGTGGCCTTCTACTTTTGGGCTGCCAGAGGCAGGTTCCAAGACGCGTGGCTTCAATATGTTGGTCACTCCAATACCACGAACTCTTACATCACAGACAATAATATTCCTGTTCTCAAGCTTGAATCCATATTCCTGCTTGAAAAGCTTGACAAACTCCACAGCATAGTCACTTCCACCCCCACTATCATTTGCTTGCTTCCTGACCATTATTGCAGTATCTGTCCCCTCATACCTCAAATTTAAGAAAGTCTCGGTCTTAATATTTTCCTCCTTGAACCCTTGCTCCTGTAGCTTCTTCTTTACATGCTCCAATAACATGCTTTGTCTACGGGAAGCCTCCAACACAGAATCAGGCCCATAAACAGCAGAATATGGCTCTTGTGCCTCCTCAACAACATCTGCCAATCCCATGCCATATGCACTTAGGATTCCACAGAACCTGTGGATGAGTACCTCTCTCATACCCAACAACCTGGCAATAGCACAAGCATGTTGTGGTCCAGCACCTCCAAAACAACCAAGAGAATGATTTCTTGTCTCACGACCCTTCATTTCAGTTATTTGTCGTATTGGACGGCACATTGTCTCATTTGCAACGTTCACAAATCCCAGTGCAATTTGTTCCACTGTCATGTCCTTTGCAGATGGATCTTGGGATTTTCTGTAGGAGTTTATGTGCTTTGCAAGCTTCTCAAATTCATCTCTAGTTGCCTCAACATCCAATGGTTGATCTTCATTGGGCCCGAAGATTGATGGGAAATAGTCAGGAATAACAAAACCCAGAATAAGGTTAGCATCGGTAACTGCCAATTCCCCACCTTTGTGGTAACAAACAGGACCTGGGTGTGCACCAACTGATTCTGGTCCTACCCGGAAAGCTCCAAATTGGAACTTTAACTTTGATCCACCACCAGCAGCAACAGTGCTTATGTCAAGTTGAGGAGCTTGTATAATGGCACCGGCAATCTGGGTTTCAAGAACTTGTTCATAGCTCCCAGCATAACGACTCACATCTGTAGATGTACCACCCATGTCAAATCCAATAAGGGGTTTTTCTGTTTCAAGCCCAAAGAGAGTCTGTGAGTAACCAACAACTCCACCTGCAGGGCCTGATAAAACAGCTTTGTGCCCTGAAAATCTGCTTTCTGATGCAAGTCCTCCATCTGATTGCATAAATAGTACGTTCACCTGTCCCAGCCCTTCATCGAATTTGGAAATGAATCCTGACAAGTACTCCTTGATAACTGGAGTCAAATAGGCATCAACACTAGCAGTTAGACCTCGTGGAACGGCTCGAACCATGGGGGTCAATGCCGAAGACAAGGAAACGTGTCTGAAACCCAAATTCAAAGCTACCTTTTCCACAGCTATTTCATGCTGTGGAAAAGTGTAAGAATGAAGTAACACAACAGCCAAACAGCTAATGCCTTTCTCCAATAAACCTGTCAACGAATGCTTTAAAGCTTCTTCATCAAGCGGCTTCACTATTCTCACAAGCTCGCCTGAGACTCCTTCAACTAATGATACTGCTGAATTCTGGGTGGCTTCTTCCTTATCAAGGACAAGCTCAACTCTCTCATTGACCTCTATAACTTGCTCATAAAGATTCGATGGCTTTGATACTGTGAGATCAAAGATGTTGGGGCGGGCCTGGTTCCCAATCTGAAGCAGATCCTTGAAGCCTTGAGTCACACAGAGAGCAATCCTTTCACCTTTTCTCTCCAAAAGTGCGTTGGTTGCAACTGTAGTGCCCATCCTTATCCACTCAATCTTATCCGTGGGGATTTTAGAGGTTCTTGGAATTTTGTCTCCTGTATATTCTTCAAGAATCCTCCGAATCCCTTCAACAGGAGCATCATCATAATTTGCTGGGTCAACAGACAAAAGCTTCAAAATGCGACCTTCAGTATGGCCAGGGATTTCCGCGTAGACATCAGTAAAAGTGCCTCCTCTGTCAATGCAGAATCTGAGTTTTTCTTCATTGAGACTCCCCATCAGAACAACCTCAAGGCTCAATGATTCAAACGATCAGGTCTACAATCAAAGACCAAAAAAATGGAATCATGTTAGTAAGACCATCAAGCAAATAAGCTAATTAGTATTCCAAACTAGAAGAAAATGAAAACGTACATGATTTGGTACATCCAAGGTGAATTTCAAAAATCCATTTCTTCAGCCCTAAAATCTCTAGATTTTGTGTTGATTGTTTAATAAGAAGTTGCAGTTAGTGGTATGATCGTCTATTACTGGTAAATTAATAATGCAAAAGCAATCCAATTATAGAATCAACAACCAAAATCCTAATTCCAGTTTCACCATCCATACAGAGATACAGGTGTTGGAGTGGAAATTTTTGTTCCAAAATCCAACTTCAATGAAACCATCAACAACCAAACAAATACATAAATGACAGCAAACGCTAAGCTTTGTTAATAGGAAACAATAAATGGGTCAGCAAGCAAATCCATTACGAACAGAAAAAGGGGGCAGAAACCAGCTTTATTGGATAAAGTCTGGAACTGACAGCAAAATATTCCCAATAGCAAATGATCGAGCCAGTTGGTACTAACTTCAAAGCTAGCTCAGCCAAAAACTAGAGATTAGGCTTCTCTATCATTCGACTAAATCAGTGAAACACAACGCAAAAAAAACCAAAAATAAAAAATAAAAAAGAAACAAGAACGAACCCTGAAAAGAGATGAAAATTAACGAGAGAACGTTACCCTGAGATTGAAATTCGATTGTGTTTTTAGTTTCGCTTGCGACTCTGTCGTGTCTTTGTTTGGTTCATACTTTATACTTTGTTTTGCTTGTGTGTCTATCTCTGTGTGTGGGTGTGTGTGTGTTTGTGTGTTTTTTGGGGTAATAATTTAAGATGACGTCGTACGGCTCTTGGACGTCACTCTTGAGAGTATATCTCCTGATGGTGATATTTTAAGAATATTTTTAGTGAATATTTATTTAATAACACGAGAAAATGATTTGGCTCGTAACTTACGAACTTTATTTTTTGGTTTGTACCAAAAAGAAAAAAAAAAAGAAAAAAAAAGAAAGTAAAGACTACTTCTTGAAAGGAGTATCACCGGAGGATTGGATCCATTTTAATAAAGGAATTGAGACATGCAATTTCCGTGCGTTAAGATAGGGTAGGTGTCATGCAGACCTATCAACTTTTTCTCAACATCTTTGGTAAAAAATTTCATTTCATTTATTATGTCAAAAAATATATATATTATTATTATTATTATTTTATTTTTTAATTTTTTTATTAATATATTAATTTTATTAATTAAATTTAATTTATATTAAATATTTTTTTTATCTTTTATGTTACTACTGTTATATTAATATGATATACATTTTAATTTTTTAATAAAAATTAAAAAATAAATATTTTTTAAATATTATGTTTTTTCTTTTATAATATTTTAAAATTATTTGTATTTATTATTTTTTAAAAAAAAATAAAATTTATATTATATTTATAAATTTAATAATATGATAATTATGTAACATACGAGTGATAATTATATTTATAATAATAATATGTAGTCATGGAGTCCCACACCTGAGAAACGGATTCTTATGAATATCAGAGCTTACTGAATGGGTTGTGGTATGCTATATATATTGGAAGTTTCCCAACACGGCGGTCCAAACCAACTCATACAAGCGGGGAGCCAGCTTGACGTTCATTTGAACTCAAAAAAGCTGCATTTCAACTGAAAATCAAGTCGCTAAACCCAACAAACTCATGATCTATAAAAAACACACTGCCATCTCCGCCACTCAAAACTCAAACGGTGTTCAACAAAGAGAGGGAGCCTGGAGCTGCATCATAAACCAGACAGCTCAAGCAGCAACATTCATGAAATTATGCTCCCATTGTCGTAGAATTATCATAGGTAAAAAATGGTTTCCACTATCCAGGTTAATGAAGAATGCTTTTCACTGCAAGGAACCGAGAAGATTAAGGCTTGCATCTCACACCCAACTGCCAAAGTCTACTGGGATTGAATTATAACAGATAACCTCACTCTAGTTTAGTATAATACAGCTGTGTGTGCACTTAATGGTGGGTTATACCCCTTGGTTGGTGGTAACATTAGTTGAGAAAAAAAGAAAATAAAAATCACATATTAATTAGCGCCACATATTATCAGACGTCCGTCACTGTAACTTCAATTTATGTTTGGATGAGATTTCCTGGAAGAGGGCCACCCGGTGTGCCGTTGGAAGCTGGAGCCTTAGATGTGGTGCGGTACTCAGCTGCACCAGAAAAGAAGTTAGAACTTCAAATATTACGACAAACTAAGCATTTATATTAATTATTGTTAAGATTCCGTAAACGATATAATTAAGAAATTTCACGTTAAAAATAATTTAGAATAATAAGAATATGTAAGTGAAAATCACCTATAAATTTTTAAAGTTGATATGTAATATCGAGTCTGTGATAACGATATGAGACCACATTCGATGACCATTTTGGGCGTGCTTTATGCAAGCAGCTATACGAGGTTAGTTGCAAAAGGTCCTTTGTGGACTCAACTGCCCGTGCTGGAAAACTGTAGGAAGCACAATCTGTTATTAATGGAATGCCAATACAAGCAACAGAATCTTAATAGGGACCTCTTTTGACAGGGTGTCACGCGCATAGGGACACTGAGTTGGTGGCTTTTGTGGCTGATTGAATTTTTGAGTTGAGTCATGTAGGTTCAGGCATGCACGTGCTGTTAGCTAATGTTTATGCAGCTGTTGAAAGGTATGAGGATGCAGCCAAGGCGAGAAAGACACTTGGGACGGATGTGTTAGGAAGAAAACTGGTCTGAGTAACAATAATACAGAGTTCACTAGTTTGTTTCAGCAGATTGGTCTCATACAAGAACCGTAGAAATTTATCAGAAACTGGAGGAAGTGGGGGAGGACATGGAGAGACCACCTGGTTATGTTGCTGACACAAATTTTGTGCTACAACAAGCGAATGGCAAGGAGAAAGATCAGCCAATTAGGTATCACAGTGAAAGACTGGCCATTGCATTTTGGGGTAATATATCATTGTGGAGAATAATAGCTACACCCAAGTACACACCACAACAAATGGTGACTAGGGCAAATAACAAATGTTCAAGAAATTGCCTTGGGTATGCCTTTTCATCATTTTCATGTTCAGATGTGTTGAAAGAATCAAAGGAGACAAATTGAAATGTAGAACTGGCAGATAATTTGTGAAAATTGAATTGGAATTGGAGCTTTCCGTGGGGAACAAATGGAAATTTAGACATACATACGATTTTCATAAAAACAAATGGACACAAAACCAAGTAATATTATATTTAAAGTATTTTATATTATACTAATACTTTATATATATATAAATATTTCTGCCTATTTCTATTCATAAAATCGTGTCTATTTGGTCAATTAATTAGTCATCTTCCACTTCGGAAATTCAGTCAAACTTGCCAAGCTTTTAGTAATTGGTCAATGTCATGAAAGTGGGGTTTTTTTTAATTAAAAAAAGAGAGAAAAAACAATTCATGCACAATTTTAACTTGATATAATGATTGATATCATGGCTGACCATCCTTCCGCCGTAGGATTGTGCAATTTTAGCGGCCAATAATTCTTCGGATTAAGTGAAATTAAAAAAAAAAAATGGGATTAGATATATGTTTATACAATTAATTCAATTTTTTATATGTAATAAATAATTAATTGTAATTATTAATTATATTCAGTTTTATTCTAGTCGCACCGATCCGACCGTCCCACGCGTTCATGGGCGTACATGGACAGGCCGCATCCGGCTCTAAAATCCACTTTTGTCTGGATCCTCAAACCAACCGAACGGTCAATCGGCATGCAGTCAAACGTCGTGAACACTATATCTTATGTGGGGTCTTGTTCTCGGTGCTTGTAAATACTGTCAATCTACGTCCAGTGGTAGTCCGGCACATGAACCATCCATGCACGGTTCCTCCCATCCTTCGGCCTCACTTTCACCGTTAAAGTTTCTGGTTATGATTGTCCGTGCGTCCCACTTTGTTGGAAGATCGGGGTATGTTTGTCACATTTCCAAGAGTTCTGCCTTCCTGATTGAAACCGGTTCAAGCTGTTAATGGAATCATATATAATCATTCTTACAATGATATGGAAGCTTTTGATTCTGAGCAAAGAGGAAATTAAATTAAGAAGAAACAACGGAAAAGTCAATGCGTGCATGATCTGGGGTTGGGGGTTAGTAAAGGCTTGTTTTATGGAATCTCACACATAATCCCTTTTTTATTTCTATTAAACGTGAGGCACCTGTTTTCTTCTAGTTTTTGTTTTTATTATTATTGCTTTCCTTTTCTTTGGTTGGCAGGATTTGAAGGAAACCTCCGGGGATGTTGCTGCTGCAATTTTCATTGTCAACGATCGTTGGCCATTTTTTTTAATAAAGGAGAGTTACCTGTTTCTTTGGAATTTTGTGTGCTGGCCCAAAAAAAAAAAAAAAAAAGTTCTTCACTTTGTTGGCTTGGCTCGGTGGTTTTGAAATTGCGGTTTGATGGTAGAGTTGTGGAAATCTGTTTTTGGTTCCAAGGTCTGTCATAGATGATTCCCCTGTTCTGGAAAGTAGGGAATTGATTGAAATATTTGCTCTATCTGAAAAGGCAATTTGTGATAATGGCCATTGTTCTTTGTCTGTGGAAATATATGACCCAGATGCCTCTCTCTGTGTTCTTCAAGGATACCAGGTATGCTTCATTTATGTTGCAAATTTGGGCCTTAGCTTGTGTTTCTTCAATCATTCATGCTAAGGAACCTTTTCTCGTCAATAGTCATTATTTGGAGCAAGTTATTGACTTAATAATGTCTGATCTGTAAATAAAAAAAAAATGCATTTTTGGGCCAGAAATGTTTTCAAGAAGGATGAGTTGGGGCTGGAAATTGCAGAAATTGCAGTTCCTGCAGCTCTGGCTTTAATTGCAGATCCTGTTGCTTCACTGATCGATACAGCATTCCTTGGCCACATAGGTTTGTGTTTGCAACCTCAAACTTTGTTGAAAGACAGTCTGTGTGAAATAGAAAACCTTTTTTGTTGGTGATGCATAGTAATGATGTGCATTTCCATCTTGATCATGGCACATTTTACATCTATTTATAGGTGCGGTGGAGCTTGCTGCTGTGGGAGTTTCTATTGCTGTGTTCAATCAAGTGTCAAAGATTGCAATTTTCCCACTTGTCAGTGTTACAACCTCTCTTGTTGCTGAGGAGGACACCAGAGTAAAATTGAGTACTTCAGAACAGGAAATTGTGAAACTTGAAAATGGTTCTGTCAACAAGGAAATGGAAGAGCTGTTACCTAAAGCTGGTATGCTTTCTTTTCTCCCTTTGACTTGTTGAAGAGCTAAGCTGATTGTGTAAACAAGTAGGCATCGTTTTTGGGATATAGTATACTTGATACTCTTGTTTTATTTTCCTATGCTTTCCAGAATTCTCGTGCTCAATGAACATGGTCTCTCTGCATTCTTTTCTTTTTTTTTTTTTTTTTTGTCTCTTCAGCAGAGTTTATTGACAAATCATCATGTGTAAATGGTAATTTCACGAAAAAAGGCCAAGAGAGAAGGCATATTCCTTCTGCTTCTTCGGCATTGGTTGTTGGCTTTGTGCTTGGCATCATCCAAACCTTTTCCCTTTTTTTGGCCGCTAGACCAGTCCTGAACTACATGGGCATATATTCTGTAAGTATCCTTCATCTTAAGTCATAATGATATGAAATTGTCTGTAACCATCCTTATTATTATAGTGATGTTCATAAAATAACTATATAACTTAAGGATGCATTTGTGCTTAATATTGTTGTTTCTTTGTAATTTAGAAAATCTTGATCGAGTATTTTTTTTCACAGTTGATGCTGATATGTTATGCTTCTAGAGGTTATTTGCTACCTTATATACATTGACGTAGTGGAAGTGCAACTAATAAATTTTTGAGCCAGCTTTTTTGATTGACGCTCCAGGAAGTGGCTATTTGTCCCTGGAGCTCTTCTCAAAGCTGTCAATGAAATCATTTTTCTCCCCTTCTAAGGAAGCTTGCTTTTATGCAGGATTCTCCCATGCTATTACCAGCTCAGCGATATTTGATATTGAGATCATTAGGTTCTCCAGCTGTTCTTCTTTCTTTAGCCATGCAAGGGGTTTTCCGAGGCATCAAGGATACAATAACTCCTTTGTTTGCTACTGGTTAGACAAAACTCTTGGTGTTGTTTCTGCTGCATGTGTTGCTGAGTGTTGGGTAGACAGATCAACATGAAATGTCCGTAGCTGTTTAGATATACATTGGAGAAGAACTTATGATATCTTCTTTATTTTAAAATGGACTCTGCATTTGTTAGATCATTTGAAGAATGAAGCACCTTCATTCCATTTTCTTTTCCTCTAGTAACTTACCGGTTTTATAATTTTGTATTTTTTGTTATGCCTTGAATTGAAAATAATGATTTCAGCTTTGAGTGAGAGGTGTGGCAAAAGTAAGGGATTTAGTGAAGTTGTTGTGCCTTGAATTGGATACAATTAAGCATTACTTGGCTCTGCCTGCTTTTTCACTGCACATCTAAGGCTTAGCATTCCAGAATATCGTTAACTTCCTTGGCTAATTTTGTTGCAGTTGTTGGAGATGCAGCCAATATTTTATTGGATGCAATATTTATATTTCTATTTCGTCTGAATGTCAGTGGTGCAGCCATTGCTCATGTTATCTCCCAGTGAGTTCATTTTGCTGATGGGCAGTGTTCCATTTTTCTGGTTTCCGCTTGTTGGTCATAATTTAGCAAGGAAACATATTTTCCATGATCTCAACTTGTTTGTGGTTGTTTAGGTACCTGATCTGCCTGATTTTACTTTTTAAACTACTTGAACATCTTTATCTATTACCTCCAAGCATTAGAGAGCTACAATTTGGTCGGTTTCTCAAAAGTGGTAATTTCTTTCTCTCTCTCTCTCACACACACACATTCGCACACATACATACATATATATGTGACTGTGCTTGTGTGCGCATAAGATTTATGTTTGTCTTTTTTTACCACCACCCTTTGAGCAAGTCAAATTCCTCTTTTCCTTTACCTGGTTTGATCTAGTTTAACTGATATACACTGGACTATTTTCTTCCATTGCATTCAGGATTCCTGCTGTTGATGAGGGTAATAGCTGCTACTTTCTGTGTAACATTGGCAGCGTCATTGGCTGCAAGGCATGGATCAATATCGATGGCTGCATTTCAAGTTTGCTTGCAGATTTGGCTGGCAACTTCTCTGCTCGCTGATGGTCTGGCAGTGGCTGGACAAGTAAGAGCCTTGTCACTTCAACTACCATTGCAGTCATAATTCATTTTCTTACATGCATATGTTACAAAAGCACACTGCTCATCTTTGAATGCAGAGATCAACTAACTATGTGTGACAGAAAGCATGAACTATGAACTCAATTTTTGGTTCTGTATACAGAAGTTGTGATAGTACAATAACTATAGCCAATGCCAACTAAATTAATTGTGATTAAGACATAAGTAATTTATTCTTGTACTAACTCCGGTCCATTGCCTCACATCAACCCTCCTAATTAAGCCAAGATTTCAGAATGTTTCCAAAAGTCTTAATACTATTTGGAACCATATCATAGATTTTTCCTTCAAAATCTTGTTAAGGAGTGCTCCTTTTACTGATAAAAAGTGTGTGCATTAAGAAGCATTCTAGAGCTAGGAAGCAAGACACACCGGCCATTTAATCCATGCTTGATCTGATTTTTTCCTCTATTGTCTCACCTTATTTTTCTCCCAAATGTGATTCAGTTCTAGATCTCTACATGTACCAAAATATGACAACAAGTTTCAGTTTTTTCAGGCAATTTTGGCGAGTGCTTTTGCAAATAAGGATTACAACAAAGCTATAACCACAGCCTCTCGCGTATTGCAGGTGGGCTAATCTCCAGGCATAAAAGAAATTGTTTTATTACCTTTCATGTTGTAAATCCTTTATGGTTCTTTTGCAGCTTGGCCTCGTTCTAGGGCTGGTGCTTTCCATCATCCTCTTAGTTGGATTGCAGTTCGGTTCAAGATTATTTACCGAAGACATCAATGTTTTGAACCTAATTAGTGTTGGCATACCGGTATCCTCGACTTCCTTTCATCTAACTGCGTTATCATATAGTTTTCTTTTGCATGCCTTGGATTAGAATCAAAATGCCATGAGAATTTCCATTTTTCTGTTCAGTTTGTTGCAGTGACCCAACCCATTAATGCCTTGGCCTTTGTCTTTGATGGAATCAACTACGGAGCATCTGATTTTTCATACTCTGCATACTCAATGGTATCATTTGCCGGTTACCCTACTTAACAATTTCTTTGAAGTAATTTCCAATCCCAGCCTGCCAACCCTCTATTGTATTTGGAAAGTCTACTTGGCTGCGGAATTGTCTGAAAGGAGCAATCTTGAATGTCAATAATCTTAGAAGTCTGAAGAACTAGGAAGATTCTATTACTTTTCAATGACTTTTGCCATGTTTCTTTTCTTCTCCGTTCAGGTTTTAGTGGCAATAATAAGTGTTGTAATCTTGTTCGCACTATCCTCAAGCCATGGTTTTGTTGGTATCTGGATTGCACTGACAATTTTCATGAGTTTGCGTGCATTCACTGGATTTTTGAGGTAATAGCTTAGATTTGAAAGTTTCAATGGCTTTGCTCTGTTGATAGATTATTAGGATAGCATGCAATATGCTTACAGAAAATTACTTCCCCACCTTTTCTTTTCTATAGTGTTCTTTTTTAACCCCTGTAAAGCTTGTTATGTCTACATCTGCAGGATTGGAACTGGCATCGGACCTTGGAGCTTTCTCAGAAGCTGATTGTCCTCTCTGTAGATTATAGTTGTATCTGTAGTACTTCAGAAGCATTTCATTTAAGGGTTGTCCAATCGAATCCCTTGTCCAAGAGCAGAAGAAAAGCAGATGATTGTTAGGATAGCCTATTTGTATCTGCATTTTCTGTTAACTTGGGACTGTACATAATGCAGCAAATAGTTGCGCACATTACCTGATATAGAATGAGAAGATCAAATTCTTTCTTCAGGGGCCCTATTGCGTTACCACTTAATTATGAAAAATGTAGTATAAGGCATCCATTAAGAAGGCATCCACTATCTTTCCGGGAATACTTCTCCAGAATCCAATACCAAGACCGGATTCTGCTGCAGTCTTCCCCCAACCTCAATTTCTTCTCTTGCATTGAGAAGAAAGTTTATTGGAATAAGAGTCACTTATAGAGATGATAATCTAGAATCTTATCATTAGTATTAGATTTTGAAAACTTCATCATATTACATGCCCTGAAACCTTCATGGTAAGCCATTGGTGAGGACAACCTCGAAATGTCGTGTGTCGTGGGAGTTGTGGTGGTTGGAATCATACTCGTAGTTCAGAAGTTATTTGAAAGAGATTTCTCGTTTTTTCTAAAATAATACTTTTCATTCTCAAGAACCCTTGTGCTGTGCTCCTAGTCGTCTGCTTCTTGTTTTTCTTGCACCAAATTGGAAAGTGTAATGCTCAAGTCTGGACAGTTGAAATCAATCTTCTAATACCCTGTTAGTCTGGCAACTGTTTCTAATCGTAAGTTTCATTAATGGGCCAATTTCAGATATAATGAATCTTACAAGAACATTATATTGCAGTTAATTAAATTATGATATAATAAGTCTCAAGGTCTCCATTTGAGACCCCGCACCTCCTCAAATTCAAAGATGAAGAAAAAAAAAATGTTCTAATTGACGCAGATACAGCTCCTCATGCGTCTAATATCATTATGTTTGCATTGAATCTAATGAGACTTCACAGTTGCTGACAGTGGTAGGTGGTAGCTACATACAATTGGAGCGATCATGCTATATATGTTTTTAATACAACATTTATTAGACCGTAAATTATATAATTATTAAAAAAATAATAATGTATTTTTATGAATTTTATATTTTCTTTCTTTGTAAGTGTCAACGAACTAAAAAAGAATTAAAAAAAAATTAAATAACTTCAAGATGAATATCTAAATTTTTATTTACTATATAGTCTCTTAACCCTACGATAGAGACAACCAATCCTCAATTCAAGGGCATTTATTTGGTTACCGATACTTTTAATTGGTTTTCTCATTTCTGACACCAAAGCCAACCTTACAACAACCCTTGCCTCCGTAGAAAATATAATTCAGTATTTTGATTGTTGAACCCCCTTAGGAAAATATTTATATAAAATAAACCCAAAAATAACAATGAATTGGTACGTAAATAAAAATAAAAATAAATGTATGCCATATACAATAAATATTACATACAATTATTTATATTATTTATTAGTAATATTTATGAATAAAAATGCTATTGTCTTTTTGAGCAGTCCAACTAGTTCATGGGACTAGCCATTCCTTTTTTTTTTTTCTTTTTTTCAAAGCACCAAGAAAATTAGTTGAGCCAAATAAAGAAGTTATCAAATTTTCAGATTAATCCCAACAAGAAAAGGATTTAAATTTTTTATCCAACAAAAAATTCTCCAACTCCCTAAGTTTTCAAATCCATCAACTTGTCCAAATCCATTCATTAATGGAAAAAAAAAAACAAAAAAAAATCTTCTGCCAAAAGCATTTTAATTTTTTTTGAGTAATTCTCCAGCAACTTACAGCAAATGACAAAGCAAAAACCAAAGACCCCAAGAATGGCATTTAAATTGAGTTGCTTATATTTCAATTAAAGACAACGGTCCTTTTATATTTTAATATAATTGAGAAAAGAGGCTCTTTTTTTTTTTTTTTTTTGAAAAGTAATTATTTGGAAAAGAAGCATATTAACGTCCTCTTTCACCAAGTGGTTGGTTTATTGACAACTGAAAGAACTTGCTTCCATCCCCTTTTCCTCTTGTTACTTCACATTAAGTCCCCCCCCCCTTTTTTTTTATTTTAACAGGATAATACATTAGTAGCTTAAACAAACACCCCTTTACCACTAATAGCATCAATGTCTTTTTGTTATGGGGTGTCTAACATGACTATTCTTTTATCAAAGAGACCAAACAAAATGAAAGAGCAATGTCACCAATCTCTTTTCAATTTTGCCCAAAAAAGTATAAAAAAATCAATTATGAGAGAGAGAGAGAGAGATGAGGGTCATTGTCCATTGACAAGCAAATGTACCTGCTTTGCCTTTTTTTTTTTTCGGTTTCATACTTTCATTTTAGAAAGTTATACACAACACTACATTTCTCTTCTGGAAGTAAAGTCAAATAAGTCCAATTCTTCACGTGAGAATTGAATGGGAGTGACTGCATCAAGTGAAGAATAATGGCATGAAAGCATGCCCCACCCCAATAAAAGCTTCATCCACCACCTAAAAGTGGAACAAGACCCACCACAACTTCTAGTCATGAATAAATATTGTTTTTCTGGCATCTGATCTTAATTGCGATGTCCAAGAACAACCAATATTACATGGACCTTTCCTCACATCTACATCTCACATCCCCACATTTTCCATGCAGCCCCTCAAACTCAAATTCCACCAACTGGATTTCGAATCTGGAGCACAGATCTCAAGCTCATTATCAATAATCCACCAAATAGAGATGGGTGACTGACAAAAGATTGGTCCAGAAACTTGCACTTGTTCCAAAAAAAATAAAGGTCTGAAATTTAATAACAATGCAATTATACTATGAATACCATCATCGTTTAGTGTTTCATTATTTCATCTTCCTGCTGTTCCACAGTTACTGGCATCTGCAATGATTGACTCCAAATTACCAGAAGACAGAAAAGGGTATTCCTTACACAACCCAAAAGGGAATAGATCATCCTTCAAAGTAGAATACATATGGTCCGGGGCAACACATCAGGCAAAAGACAGCATAAGGACCTGAACATCATGAATCTAATTTCATTGTAATTTAACAAAGTTGCTTCATAAAAATCTTAGTAACAAAGTAAAAATGACAATAGTTGAAATTTAAAATCTAAAAATATTGGTGAAAAAAAATACATCTAGCTCGGCTTGAACTTTCCAATTATAGCCGATAAGTTAAGAGGTTATCTTACCCTTACACTATTTTATGCTGTAACAACAAATGATCAAAATGAATTTTTATCCTTTCAAACTGTTTCTCCCCACCACTTCCTCTTCTGTTTTAGGTTACCTTGAAACAACAGCTGCTAACAAATTCCAAAAAATACAAAACTATTTACCATAAACCGCTTCCTGTTTCCGTTTTGTCCTGGCCCAGTATAATCAATTTCCATTTTGCTGAGCCACAAGCTGATCAATAGGCATTTGCTCCGTCCAGGCTGCCATTGCATGATCAACTGATTCAATCTCAAACTCTTGAAGCACTAGCTGCAACAGATATCTGTGTAGCTAATTTTTCTTTCGTGTCAGTTGGAGATTCTTTAACAAGAGATTGAACCCATGATACATCAGGCTCCTCACCATTACCAGGCTCAAAAGAATTGGATCTGTGAAGCCTACCCAACTCCTCAGCACTAAGAGTCCAGTCCAGTTTTCCATTTGAAGAACCCCATTTCGACAAAGAGTTCACTGGTGAGCCAACAATTGATGCAGAGTTGGATCCAAATTCCCGAGAGCTGAGACTACGAAGCTGTTGAGGCTGCTTCTCCCATTGAGCCAACAAAGATACTCGAGAGCTCATTGGCGAGATAGGCTCCAGATTTCGAGGGGACATCCTGCCTGATGCTAATGAGGCTTGTAATAAAGGGTGGTCAGCACTTTTGGGAGAAAATTTTGTGTTAACAGGTGACAGCATGCTTTGCTGCTGCTGAAATTGATTGATCACAGCAGATTTATGAGTTGGAGAGAAGACGGTTGAAGCCAGTGCTTGATCAGCATACTGAGGAGATAAGCTCTCCGAAGAAAAGAGATCATCAAGATTTGAAGGGGTAAATGTTTTCAATTGACAGGGACGGTTCAACGTGTTATTACTTAAAGATGGTTGGGTAAGACCAGACAACTCATTTAAGAGCTGCTGTTGCTGCACATCAAAATCTGGCAGCAAATTGTAGTCCTCTGTTGGGAAGTCCCTTGCATTAAGGGAAGATCTCAATCGACTGGACTGAAGATTGCTTCCAGGGAGATGCAAGGATGGAACATTTTGTTGGGGCCAAGCAACAGATGAATGTGGCATGGCATTGGCAGATGGAGACATGGGGGAAGTGAATGGCGAAGGAGACATCACTGATGAAGGAGAGCCGGGCAAAAGGTTCATGATGGCAGCAAAATCCATGGCAGAAGCACTAGAAGTGCTCGATCGAGGAGAGGGCACTGCAGAACCAGTAGATACGTATAATGGACGAAGTTCCTCGACAGTGTGAGCAAAAAAGCAAACTCTTCTTGCACAATTAGTGCCATCTTTGCAAAGCCGTGTTCGATATTGAGCAGGATGAAGCCAGCACTCAAAAACTCCATGAGCATATTCACACATATTTCCACGCCTACACGCACCTTTCCGAAAATCAGGACATGGAACACAACTGTAATGATATTTCCTAGGATCCCTTCTACGAGCATTTTCCCCTGGATGAACAAAAGGGCACTCAGTCCAATCATGGGAGTAGGCACGAGAACAAGGTCTCACCTTGAAAGAATACATTCGGAACTCATCAGTTGAATATATGCTGTTCTTAATGTCTGGGAGAGATGGGTCAACAGGGTATTCTTTCTTCTCCAATGCCAGGCAAGCAGGTACATCATTAAGCATTGACTTCATGGGAGAATCTGAAGCAAATAAGGGAGACCCATTTTCCAAGGTAGGGGAAAGAGGCGGAGAATTTGAATTTGATTTCACTGTGGAAATCCTTAGATTGCGCTCAATGACAGACCCATCAGTTGCAAGCAGTTCTTCAAGAATCAATTTCATATCTTGAGGCTTAGGTGGAACAATAATGACATCAATTGGGCGATGACCACTTGCATCTACCAAATTCGGATCAGCACCTGCTGCTAAAAGCAGTTTCACAACATCAACAACATTTACAGACCCACCAGACGCAGCACAGTGAAGAGCAGTGCTTCTGTCAAGGCCACAGGAGCGATTGACATCAGCATCTGATACAGATAGAATAAGCTTCACAACATCTACACTACCATATGTAGCAGCAACCATTAATGGTGTTCTCTGCCCGTTGACCATTTGCTTCGTGCCCTTCTGACGACCATACCACAATCCAATCTCATCAACACAAGAAGGGTCACGCTCAATTGATCGCTTAATGCCTTCTACATCATTGTTAGCTGCAAGCTCGAGCAAGCTTGCAAACGCATCTTCAGTTTCAATTGTCAAATGATTCATGTCTATGTTAATGAGTTTACTTTTGTCAAAAGAAATAGTGGGGAGTGTCAGAGACTATACAGGATTTAACCTCTCCAATCCACAAGACATACTTTCATTTGCTCAACCAACAACTGAAAATGAGAACCAACAATATTAGTATCACCTTGCAGACAAATTAAATCATCAACTAATAACACCAAGACATCCAAACAAAAAACAATTAATCACCAATCTACTCATCATAGTAGCTAGCAAGAAATTTTCACAGAAAAAAGGCATCTGCAGCATAAAAATTGAAGGCCGTGTTGCAGCCCTCGGGAAGAGATGATAAGGAAATGTCGACTGAAAGTAAAAGATGGGAGGGTGACTAAACAGCGATGTTATAAAAGGATCCACGGAATATCACAAGCGCAAAATGACACAGATCAGGATATCAAACTCCAGCTAAACAATCGGAGGAAAACCCGGAAGGGGGATTTCATTGATTAGATTCTAAGCCCAAGATTTTACTTTATTTCTAGATTTGGCAAAAGAAATGCAAGAAAAAATATTTACTAAGAATGGCTTAGTTTCACAAGCATTTTTTCTTGTCCCGTAAATACGAGAACCAAGGAGCGTAAATATCATTATCATTATCTTAACGAGATTGCATCCTTTTCAAAATATTTCCGTTCCCGAAAAATAGAGGAACTGTTGGAAATTCTGTAATTTTTTTCCCTGCGAAAATTCAGGAACTGAAAACACGGGATCAAAATATTTAGCTCTCTTAAGTTGATCCCCAAATAAATAAACAACACAGAAGTCAATGGATTCAGATCTCTCTCTCCCCCCTCCCTCCCGCTTCCCACCTCCACTCTCTCTCTCTCAAGCGCACAAACACAGCCTGAGTACACCTACTTATAGTCAAGAATCACAAACAAACTAGTATATTACAATACTTTTAGCAAGAATTAATGGGAAAATGACAGAGTAGAAAACCAAGTAAAAAAGATCTGGTATTTCAGAGAGACCTTGACGGATATAAACCCCAACAAAGAAAACAAACAACCCCACCCCCATAAAAAGGGGAACGAAACGAGAGGGAAAGACGGTAAGAGACAGAAAGAAGGACATGTAAGTGACCGCTTTTGCACATGAAACAATACCAAACAAATGGATTTTAAGGTTGTTGCAAGGAGAATCTTACCAGTTTCCTTTTAGTTCCAGCTAAGAGAGTGAGAGATGTTTCACAGATCTAACTCTACCCTGATGAAAAGGGACTTAAACCCACTTCATAAAACACCTTCAACGTCAAGAAATTAAATTTCTTCCTTAGTGAAAAAGAAAGAAACAATCTTTAGATAGAGAGAAACGAAGAAAGCGAGAGAGAGAGCGAGAGGCGGAGGGAGCAGGGGAAGAGACAGATAGAGAGGTCTTCTTCTTCTGCTATTACCATCTCCAATTTCTATGCTTTCTTCTCTACTTTCTCTCGTGAAAAAAGAACCCAAAAAAAAAAACACCTTTAAAAAAATAGAAAATCGAAACACTACCCTTTTTCTTTTCAATATATTTCTTCTGGGGTTTTGATAAATTAGCCTATGCAATAGGAAAGAAAAGTTTTTTTCTTTTTATTTTCTCAATTTTAGTAACAATATTTCAAAACAAAACAAAAACCCAAAAAAAAAAAAAAAAACAGAGAGAGAGAGAGATTGAAATTCGAGAATGCTGTATTTGGATATTCCCCTTTCGTTGCACTGGCTGCTCTCGCCTTTGTTAACCTCCCATCAAATCATGCCACGTCATCATGCCCGGCCATTTTGGGTAGGGACAAAAATGTCATTTCTAGTGAGCGAGGTGGCGGATTATTATTGGCAATTGAGTAAAAGTCGGGTACAACGTGAAAAAGAAGCTAACGTGGCCCTTTGTAATAATTTTACTTTTGGCTTCCGGGAGGGTCAAACTTTGAAATTCAACCTAAATTCATCACACATGAAAGTTAATTTTCCCACCCAACAAATCGATCCAGTGGGAATAAAGTTTCTCGCACACATGCACTTAAGAAAAAATGGGGGTGGTTTTAAGTTTTATTTGTTAGATATGATATTATTTTAAAAAAATTATTTAAATAAATATAAACATTATATATATATATATATATATATATATTTATTTATTTATTATTTATTATAATTTTAAATATCATAAATGTAGTAGTATGATTTAAGTTTAAATAAAATAAAATACACTCTCATTATAATAATATTAAATTTTTTTAAATTCCAACAATTAATTCAAACACAGTAATATATATATATATATATAATATTTTATAAATATAGTTATTAAGTTATTTATTATTATTCATATCCAAATTCTCCCAATAAAAGAATTATCACTTAATTATTATAAAAACTAAGCGAATTTATTTTATGTTAAAATTTTAAATTTTAATATAATATAATTTAATAATAGTTTTTTACTATCAGGGGGACGAACAAAAATAATGAAATTTTAATTCAAATAAATATATATATATATATATATATATATCAGATCACCGTCTAGCCTAACCATTGGGGGTGCTTTTAACATTGCTGATTGACATCTGCTATACAGTGATCCATTATGGTCCAGTTCCCTTTACCATGCAATATAAAGGAACGTAGAGTTTGCTTGTTGAATCAAATATTCAACTCGTTTTTCTGACAAAATTGGAGAGACCCAAGTGGGGGCAACAGAAGACGATATGACCTCTGGTTACTGTATATGATGTGATAACGACATTGATGGCAATTTAATGTCATAATATCAATTGAGAGGTAAAAATTTAAGGCAGGAACACATACTCAGGACTTAGGACAAAGCAAAATTAACATAGACCAAACAACTTGATTGCACATCCAGTTTTGTACGAAACTGAGAAATGTGAAGCCCACTTAACTTGACCATGAAATAACAAAAAATCAAATTCTAAATTTTAATCTGAAATTTTCAAGATAAGCATCTAAAATTCAAGTGAGTGATGACTGAGGGCTTCTCTCGCCGTGTTGTTCGATGGACCTGAATGACTGGCGTCTATAGTATTTTTGACTGTGAGGATTACAAATGTGACGGATGCGGGGACCCACTCAGGCTGTGTAGAGCAAGAATCTAGTGGGGGAGGCTTGAAAGTACATGTGTACATACCTATTTTATTTTTGAGGGGCCAGGCTCTCTGAATTATGGGCGGTGCCACCGATGCTCTCCTCTACTCTACTCTGAGGTGTCTAAAAAGTTCTCTCTTTTTTATTTTGGCATGCATGGGGCCGGATTTTGATTGATGAAAGTTTTCTTTTTCTTCTTCTTCTTTCTTTCTTTCTTTCTTTCTTTCTTTCTTTCTTTCTTTCTTTCTTTCTTTCTTTTTTCTACTCACCATAAAAATAAAAATAAAAAAAAGAAAAACGAAAAAAGCATTTCTTTTCTTCAAGGAATATTTTATATAACAATCAATTTTATAAAAACACCCCACAAATTAAGATTTTTGTTTTGTTTTTTGGTTATATATATTAGGGTTACGTAATAATATTATTATAAGTCAATTCGTGAGGTAGTAGGAAGTGTAGCATAATAGCTCGACAAACATGTTGGTAAATTGCATTCATGATTCCATGTCCTTCAGTTTTAAATTATAATACCCACAATCGGAATGAAGGACAATTTTTTTTGTTTTTGCCCAAAAAGATAATTTTTATTTTCCCTCAAAGCTACATTCCACTCTAAAAATAGTTACAAGTACAAAATTGCCCACTTCCATTTTTTTCTAACATAAATATTTTAAAAAAATATATTTTTAAAATAAATAAACGATTCATTTTATCTTAATTATGTTAATATGTATATTATGTTTTCTATCCGGTCTCACAATATAATTGATAAAAAAATTATCAGTCTAATATTTTTTTAAAATAATAATAATAAAAATATTATTATTTTTAAAATAAAAATATAATATATATATATATATATATATATATATATATATATATCTTTTGGGATGAAAAGATCACTGAAATAGAAAAAAAAGGGACGTCAATTGCTTCTTCATGAAAATGGTTTAGCGTCTGTTGGCATCATGAAGTGGTCCATCGACAGATTAGACAATGACCCAAATCTACTTGAAAACTACACATTTTGTCTTTGTTTTCCCTTTGAACTTTGAGGAGAGCACACCTCGTTGGTATGCTTATCTTATTGTATGGAATGGCATCCAGTACCTCTTCCCAATCCAAATAGAATTTGTGCCAGTTGGTGGAAGCATCGTTTATCTGCCTGTCTTTTCTTTTCTTTTTTTTTCTCCTTATTCCCTTAAAACTTCAACATGTTTCTCTCAATTCGTGGAATCTTTATTATTATTGGCAAATGAGTCCATTATTTCCTCAGTCTAATCAAAATGCAAGAAATAAATTGTGGACATTCAAGTAAGATCTATAGAGTAAAGAGTTCATTCACGTTACTCACTACATCAACTTTTAGGGTCCAATGTGCGAGATTTTTCACTTTCTTAACTTCTTGTGTAGATTGGTTATTAAGTGCATTGCTCTCTCTCTCTTTCTCTCTATTTCCTTTTTTTTTTTTTTTTTACTGAAAAAATGGAAAATATTTCCTAATTAAGCACTTCAGAACGTTTGCCTCTAACAAAAAAGAAAAAAACAAGAACAAAACAAAAGGTTTCGTTGGGATCACATCATTAATACCTAATGCACAACTAATTCATAAAATTTGTAATGTCATAATCGTCAGTGCACCAAAAATCATACTTAAAAAGAAAAGGTCAAAAATGGGCCAGAGTAATTGAGTTCTTCTTCTTCTTCTTTACCATAATTATTAACATAATTTTAATTTTTTTAGTTTCCATTGTCTATGTCGTGGATCTCATTGGTATGTTGTCAATCGTTGTTATAAGAATTTTAAAAATTTCTAAAATTTATAACAAGTTGAACAAAAATTGGAAAAATAAAATCTGTAATTATCATAATAAATTTATAATAAACTTATTACAATAAAATATATATATATATATATATATACCCACACATAAAATACAATCCACTAATTAATTTGAATTAAATTTACTTTATACTACTATTAAAATTAAGGATTAATATAAAAAAATTATTCCCATTTTCTTCGACCTAGAATAAATTTTTAAAAATAATAATTCTTAGTTTATAAAATTATTTTTTAATAATTTAATATAAAATCAATTAATATTAATAAAAGTGTTACGTATTATTTAATTTAAAATTAATGAAATTTTGGTCAGGACCAATAAACGAAATAAGTAAAAATTTATTGAAGCAGAAAAAGAAAATAACATATATATAGATAAGTCCGTCAGACAACCGGGCGACCATCCCAACCAGACACATCACCTGGCTGAGAACGATCCTCTACAGCTTTGGTGACCAAAGAGACCAACCAGCCGTTAATCACGCTCTGATCGACCGATCATAATTCATCCACCAGACTTGGATTCCTGTCTCCTTAGTGCTAAAGAATACAGACGTACGAATCTATAGAACAGATCCTGTTCAAGTAAGATCGTAGCAGCTGGGGAGTTTCTGTCGAAATGTAAAGTCCATATTCACTGAATTTCTTTCCGATGTGGGAAAAGCTGGACTTTAAATAGGACAAACTGCTTGGGACCCAAAAAAGTAGCATACACACGCATATATAATATGTATGTATATATATTTCCAAAAACCCCATCAAAGTGATTTGACAAGGCTTTGGGACTCTTTATTTATTTATTTATTTATTTATTTATTTATTTTAAAAAAAAAAGAAAAAAAAAAAAGAAAAAGGGCGTTTTGAGCCACCATGCTTGCTCCTCCTCCTTTCTCGCCTAAAAGAAAAAGGCAACCCCTAGCAAAATATTCTAGCTAATAGATATATATATAATGCCGTTTGCTTTTCGTTTTTTCCTTGCTTCAACACTAGCACGAACAGTGTCTTCTCTTTTTTTTTTTTTTTATCGAAATTAAAATCTGTATTTTGTGAAAGTCCGAGCGAGTTGAGAGTCGGCTTTCCTGGAAGACTCATTCTCCCCTGTGATCAAAGTGAGTGTAAATTGTTGTTTGAAACCTTAACCAGGATGTTGTATTTAAGAACCATCTATCAAAATTTTCGTGTAAATGTTTTCTGTATTTAAGAAAGGCCCATTTTTTTTATCTGCAGCCCTCCCTCTCACCTGCTGTCAATATTATTAAAATTGAGATTTCATCTAAAATCGATTTAAGGTGCTAAGGATTGTAAGATTTTATGAAGGAAGCACAAATTCTAGCTACTTGACCAACACATTCACTTTTATGTATTTTGCAACTATCTTTTTTTTTTTTTCTTAAGATTAAAATTCGATACTAGGAAGATTAATGTCTAAATATTTAATTATTATAGTTTTTTTTAAAAAAATAAAAACATATAACGCAAATTAGAGATAATTTGAAATTTTTTTAAAAAAATTCTAATTATCCTTTCTGGAATGAAATCCAAAAAAAAAAAATAACAATCATCATAATATATTAACTAAAAATATATAAAATCTAAATCTAAAAATCCATAAGTCCCTACAAAAAAATAAAATAAAAATTGAAATGGACTTTCTTTGTGGTAGTAGACCAAGAAGCTAAGATGGACTCATTTTCTTCTGCCCCATGTTCTTGTTGGAATACATACCATGGAATTTTTCTGGCCGGCTTTCACCGCAACCAAAATGGACTCACCCGAATTCATCCCTCACTTGGAAAGCTCCGGTCGCCTCGGCGGCTTTAATAAAAGAGAATTGTTATTTTTATATTCCAATGGGAACTTTCTAAAAACTTCTCTCTCTCTCTCTATCAAAAGGTTAATTAAATTATACAATACACAATAAAAATATATTTTCTCACTCTCGTCCTAAAGATCAGAACCCAAGACCTCGAAGATAAGAGCACAAATTTTCTTATTTGGCTTTTCCTTGAGCATTAATTGAAGTTAAATGGACACGAAAAAACAGTAGTCATTTTAAGATTATTGAAATGTTCCATGAGAGAAATAATAGCCTAAAAAAATAAAAATAAACATATATATATATATGTATGTATGTATGTATGTATGTATGTATGTATGTATGTATCATACTATATGTATTATAATGCACATTAGTTGTATAGTGGAAGTGATTTGATGTATAATTAAAACAAATGATAGGGACCACAAATTTCAATCAACGGTTCTAACAATCTTAACTAATCTGCCTCAAGACAGAAACGAGTCAACACAGAAGCGTTAAATGGATTCCTACGTAAGAGACCTTCATTTGTCAAAACCTAAACAAATGGGGTGACTCATGCCGGGGTCACTTTCATGGAAGGAGATGTCTCTGTATGGTGGACAAATGGATGTATGGAACTCAAGTCGTGCTAAATTAATCAGATATTCGTATGTTTTTGTTTTATATAGTTGCTGAGAAAAAAAAAAAAAAAAAAAAAAAAAAGAAGAAGAAGAAGACTCTTGACATTGTGCCATATCCTGTCCTGGTGCGAGCGGAGATACAGAGTTGAAATTTATTTATTTTTTTTTTTTTTGTTTTGGCAACAAGACATGGACCACCGCACCAGGGGACAATCAAGGAACAAACTTGTACTCACAATGTGAACAAATCAATAAATGGAGTTTTAGACAATTGGGGGAAATATTTGTTTCTGTAAATAACAATTCTCTTCCAATACATACTCTTCAACAATTGTCTTCTACAGGGATGCATTCACCGAATCGTCTTGCCAATCAAGCTTAGACAGAAAAGAGAACAACCTATTCTGCCCCAGCTAAACAATTGAAATTCTACTTAGATTACTTTATAATAAGAATATACCATGGAGGAAACGTCCAGTTGAGATAAGCCGAAAAAAAAAAATAATAAAAATAATATATATAATAAAAATTCTAAACATTTTTTATTTTTGCAATGTAATTATGTATCAATAAAAATTTGTTTTTTTTCTTTTTTAATTTTATCTCTTATCGTTTATATTTTATTTTAATTTAATTTAATTTTAAACGAATAATAATCAAACTATTCATTTTAATCTGTTGATTGTGTAATATTAATTTTTTTAAAAAAGATTTAAAATTTAATTAAAAAATTCTAAAATTTTAGAATTTGTTTGAAAATATGTATTTTCATAAATTTATATGTATTTCTTATAGTTAACATATAGAATTAACAATTTGATTATTTTAATCCAAAATTACTCTGATTATTATTATTTAAAAAAAAAAACACTTAAGACTAAAATTAAAAATAAAAATAAAAATCATTATAATCATTTAGACACGTCTGAATTTTAACCCTTTTTTTTTCAACACAATTAGCAACTTGGTTAGTTTGGCTAAAGCGTTGCTCCCATTCCTCCATGATTACAGTTATCACATCTTACTTAACTTGGCTTAAAGATATTTATAATGTGCCAGTGCATCCATTATTTCAATCACAAAGACAAGCTCACCTAAATAATAGGTCAATCTGACAACAATTCTCAGCACCAGAGCTTCGCGGGAAGAGCACTTTTGAATATATAGAGATGCAGCCGCAGGCCACGTTAATTGGCCTGATTATAAGCCGCATCGCAATTGATCTTCAGTTTATTTTTCTCTAGGCGGTCTCCCAAGCTGACACAATTTGTAGTCACAATATCAAGTGGATGGTTAGCAGTCATGGATGGCAGCAAACGTAGAAAGCCACTCCTCCACGTTCACTTTCTGCCCCGTGCATCATCGTTGAGACTGTGAGTTCCATAATTATGAATAACTTATATATATATTTTTTATTTTTTTTAAAAAATTAAATTATTGGAGTTAATCAGGCAGGCAGGCAGGCAGGCAGACAGGGTGGGTTATAAGTTATGACATGCACGAATCTTCTCTGAGTAAATGGGGTCCAAAGAGAAAGAAGAAGTCAGCAGCTGTAAATGTTGATGGGAGGGCAGCCTGACAAAAGTCCGGTTGGCTAGCAAATCAGCAAACCCAGTAGGCTAGCCTGACAAAAGCCCAGTTGACAAACCAACGTCAGCTTGGATTCTTCAGTAATTAATCAGCAATCACCGACCCATCATCAACAGGGTGAGGCCTACTTTGACTTGGAAAATGTGGCAGAATTATGGCCCAAAATCACTTAAGAGAGAGAGAGGGAGAGAGAGAGAGAGAGAGAGAGAGGGAGAGAGAGAGAGAGAGGGAGAGAGAGAGAGAGAGACAAAAGTTGTGTTCGCTGTGTAAGAACCATAATGGGAATTTGTTACGTTACTTAATCAAATCTTTGGACAATTAAGGATCGCTGTCGAGCAGCAGAACGACTAAAGAGATGAACAGTTCATAATAAATTTAAATAGATATAATTAATTATATTTATTTACACAAAAATTGAAAAGAAGGGTCCCTCGGAATTGGATTAAATTATTGCATATTAGACTCTTTTTTAGCTTTTTTGCTCCGGAATATATAAGATTTTTATTTTTTTTATTTTTTTATTTGGTTGACGTTATTGATTGCTAGTTGGTTTCGGATGCTCTACACAGAGAGAGTGAAGTGGGTCCATTACGAATTTATAATAAGTAGGAATTGAAGGGAGGGAAAAACCATTTAAAATTTCAATTTCATGGACCGCACGGGCTGGGGTCTTTTATTTCTTTTGAGGATAAAGCAAAAGACAAAACAAAGTGGAATCTTTTGGGCCATTCAAAATCGAAAACGCGAGATTCATTCGTTTCGTGTAAAACTATAAATTTGAATTTTTATTAAAGTATTTAATAAAATTAAATTTTAAGTTTTAAATATTGTATCATTTTACAAGTGATTATATATATATATTATATATATATATATTATATATATTATATATATATAATATTTATTATTTATTTATTTTCTCTGATTTTGATTTATTGATCATTTTATTGCATAGTATAATAATAAAATTTTCTTAGTAAAATTGTAAAGTAACGTATCTAGTTTTTATGACCAAAAAAAAAAAAAAAACCCTTTTTTGGGGAAAAGCAATTTGCTTTACTGACGTATGGGAATGCTTGCTAATGCCCCTTTTAGCGTTTGATCATGCCGTCATGCGAATGCAATTGCATTTTAAAATTTGAAATGGAATCAACAATGAACAGCATAATCTCATCACGCTCTAATCTAAATTGACAAAAGCCATCTCTTATAAAGAGATAGAAACAATAAGCATTATAAGTTTATGCCTAAAATTAATAATTATAATAGTCATAAAGATGATATTTCAATATATCCATATATATATATATATTAGACATATACCAGAATTTTATTTGTGGTATTAAAATTATTTTTAAAAGCAAAAAAATTTAATTTTAATTGATATTAATTAAAAACCTATTTATGATGGTAAAATAGTCATATGTTTATTAACAATTTTTGACTAAATAATATAAAAATAATAAATTTAAGTGAATATAATTAAATTTAAAATTATATATAATATTAAAATTATATTAAACACTAAATATATAAATTAATTATATTTATTTAAATTTAATATATTTCATTGTATTTTTTTTTTTTTGGTTTTTTATTTTTTCATAAAAATGAAAGGGCATTTGCGCCGCTGAAATTCTGACAATTTCAAAAACGATGAGCTGGCCTCTGGTTCAACGCATGACAAAAGCTGTCCAAGCTTTGAAAGTCATGGGCACGAACATTAAGGGGTTGGGGTTCGAAGAGGATTTAAAATCAAATTATAAATTATAGTCCACAGTTTTTATTATAATAAAAAAAGTATATGTTTAATCTCACATAAATAAATAATTTTATTTATAAATTATAATATAATTTTATAATACATTTTTATAAAATATTATTTATTTAAAATTAAGTAAAAATATGTAAATAATAATAATATAAATTAATATTTTTAAATAAATAAATTTATTATAAAAAATACTATATTAATTTTTATTCTTATTTATATGAGCCGAATCATTAGGTACGATTTGATGTAGACTATTTTAGTCTAAGATAGCATACGATACAAACACATAGGTAGCTGACTTGAATTTTTTTTTAAAATTGTAATTTTTCAAAAAAAAAAAAAAGCTGACTCTAATAATCAACAATCCCCCCCCGCCAAAAAAAAAAAAAAAAACACACATATAAAGGCATTTCCTTAACTAAAATGTTTAGTATAAATTATCATCAAAAGATCATTTTAATAAAGAATTTAATTTCTAAGTTTACCTTTTAAAATAATCTTTTTTATTCTTAATAAATTAAGGGTAAATTAATTTTTTTATAAAAAAAAACACATTTATAACCTTTAACATCTTCAAGGAAAAGGTAGAAAACGTTTCCTACATACACAGGACAAAAGTGGTTGGTGAATCAAGGTGTCGTATAAGCTGGAAATAAAAATCTAAACTATCTCAATTTACAGAAATATGCAATCAGATTAAAAAAAAAACAAATATTAACTAAAATAAATATCCCAATATTCCTAGAAATCAATCTTATTTGCAGATATTATTCCAAAAGGCCCTTTTTTTTCTTTTTCTATTGTCCTCTCTTGATAAATTTTTATTTTATCTCATTTAATTTTAACTAGTTAAAAATTGAGAAAAAAAAAAAGGCTTGAAACTTTTTGTTTTTTTGTTTTTTTTTTAATCTCTTTCTTTCATTTTGGGCGACACCCTATTTTCCTTCACTTTTAATTAGACAACAATTTATGCTATTAATTTAATCTAACACAGCCCGTGAGTCCTTTTATTATTTGCTAATAGTAATATAGTAAATGGAAAAATAAAATTAGTAAATATGAATTACATAATATCAAGAGAGAGAAATTAAATGATTGTTTGACAATTTAGTACTGCTTCTGTCATGCTGTCTTGCATAAACAACTTCTCTTTCGCAACCACTTGGACTGGAGCCTCGCTCTTTCAGTTTCAGGTCACTGTGTATGTCTGAGTCTCATTTTGACCGCCCTTATTTTTCAGGCCACACTGTCTTTGTTCTGTAAACCCCATTAATTTTTTCTGCTCCTATTTTTCAATGGCAGCTTGTATTCCTTTCTCCACCTCTTCTGTGTTTTAGTTGAAGTCAGTTATGCTGGCTTTTGGCATTGTGATACCCATTGCTACTACTTTGTTTCAAGTGCTTTGTAAAACTAAAATAGGCCGAACAGCTGAACAAGTGCTTCACTTTAAGGTTTGCTTTTTCATCTTTTCTTTCCTCTTTTTTGTTTTTTGTTTTTTGTTTTTGTTTTTTTTTGCTAAAACACTCTGATACTGTGTACAATAACTTTTTGTTTATTTTTACATCTTCCTGGAAACATATTTTCTTTGAGAGACAGACAAAGATTTGCTAGTTCAGATGTTTGGTTTCTTATTTCTGATAACTGGGTTTTGTTTCCTTTGTAATTTCAGTCTTTTTAGTTTGTCAAATGCCTTGTTCAAGCTGGATTCTTCTTCCTGCTACTGTATGATTCTCTGGATCCCAACCTGAAAGTGATTGCATTTGCCTGTAGCTTGCATTCCTATTGGCCTAATTTGGGTCCCATTATCTGCTTTTAAATTTCATTCCAATGCCCACCTGCCGTCTCCATTAAATAGATGAGATAATGGTAAAAAGATAAGTTCTTTTTCAATATATATATATATCGTTTTTCTACTTTGTATGCCCTTTTTGTCAACAGGTACTTTGATTTTGATAGGTTACTTGCTTCCACATTCATAAGTCTCTAAGCAATCTAAATTATCTGGTCAAATATAGGATGCTAACTTGTCTGTTTTGTTTTTTGGCACAAAAGGGAACATGTGATACTTGTTTTTGAGGTCAAGGTGATACTCCATTCCGGCTCATTGAATTTGTGGATTTTCGACTTCATTTGTCGTTTCATATGCCAAACTCTTGAATTTTTCATTTCTTTGAGTTGTACAAGTAATGCTATAGTTTGCCTAATTTTAAACTTCTTTTGCCTATAGTACTGGTGATTCCTCATAGCTCTTAAAGTTGTTGCTCAACTACTTCCTTGTTTGCTTTTGCAGAACAAGCATAGCAAATATGCTTGGACATGACAAATTCTTCACCGTTCAATCATTCGTGCTATGTTTCTGCATTGGTTTCCATCTAGTTCATGTTGCTATTTCACAAGTGCCCTTGGGTTCAAAGCTCTCTGTTGAGGATAATAAAACGTGGGTCTCTACCAATGGCAATTTTGCTGTTGGATTCTTCAACCATTCTGATCAGCCGAACGAGTATAGTGTTGGGATTTGTTTCAATTCCAAATCCATTGCTGCTAGCAAGCAAACTGTTGTTTGGGTGGTTGGAGCTGATATCACAGTTGGAGAGAAGTCCTATTTCCAGCTTTCCCAGAAGGGGGAACTTGTACTGGTTGATAGCTTGAAGGGGGTTGTTTGGACTAGTAACACCAGCCAATTAGCTGTTGTTTCAGCCCTACTTCGTGGGGATGGCAACCTCGTTCTATTGAATGGAAAGAATGATGTTGTTTGGCAGAGCTTTGATTATCCAACAGACACACTCCTTCCAGGCCAGAGTCTTTCTGTTCATCAAACACTAAGAGCTGGCAGCAAAAATTCTATTTCCAGCTACTACAGTCTTATCATGAATGCTTCTGGTGAGTTGCAGCTAAAGTGGGAAAGTAACGTCATTTACTGGACTAGTGGAAATCCATCTACTTCAAATGTTAGTGCTATGCTAAGCTCTGGTGGAGTCTTGCAAATTGTGAACCAAAATTTGGAGCCTGTTTGGTCAATCAGTGGAGGAGATCATGATGATGGAATAGATTTTCGGTTGCTTAGACTAGATGTCGATGGTAATTTGAGGATGTACTCCTGGGTAAAAGATGCAGAGTTGTGGAGGTCAGCTTGGCAAGCAGTTGAGAACCAGTGCAAAGTGTTTGCGACCTGCGGCCAGCAAGGGATTTGTGCTTTTAATGCATCGGGTTCCCCTCAATGCCAATGCCCATTTAAGTCCATATCTGATCTAAACTCAAAATGTTTTGCACAAGATTGCATGTGTGGTTTCAGCATGGTTAGATATGAACACACCTTTCTTTATCAGATATATCCGCCGAATGATTCAATCAACCATACTAGTTTAGAGCAATGTAGAAGCTTATGCTTGCAGGACCCAACTTGCACAGCTGTGACCTACACAAATGATGGAACTGCTCAGTGCAGGATGAAGACTACTCCATACTACTCTGGGTATTCTGACCCCTCTTTGAGTTCAATATCTTTTGTCAAGAAATGTTCTGATCCACTGGCTGTTGATCCCAATTTGGAAAAATCTTTTGCTGCACAATCCCCAGTCAAGCAGTCACCTAAGTTGTGCTTTCCTTGCCTAATTGCAGTAGCGTCATGCACATGCATTGTATTTATTGTGGTTCAGCTGGGATTTTGCTTCTTTATATGTAGAAGAAGGAGCCTGATTCAAAAGAAAGTTGCATTAGCTTACAAGGGACATAATTCAAAGGGTTTGATGATATTATCCTTTGATGAAATCAAGGATATCACAAGGAATTTTGAGCACCGCATCGGTCCAAAGATGTACAGAGGCATGCTTGCAGACCACCAGCTGGTAGCTATTAAAGAAATGGAAACAAGGGTAGGAGAAAAGAAGTTCAGAGCTGTTGTTTCAAAAATAGGAAGCATACATCATAAAAACCTGGTGAAGTTGCATGGATACTGTTGTGATTTTGGCCACAGGTTTTTGGTCTATGAATATTTTAAATATGGCTCTGTGGAAAAATATATAGAAGATGAGGAGCTGAGTAAGAGACTGACCTGGAGAAGGAGAATTGACATATGCTTGAGCGTGGCAAGGGCTATTTGTTACTTGCACATGGAATGCAGGGAATTTATAAGCCATGGAAATTTGAAATGTGAAAATGTAATTTTGGAGAAAAATCTAGATGCCAAGGTGAGTGAATTTGGGTTGGGATTACTTTATTGTCAGGCATCAGTTGGTGGAGAGAAAGATGTGGAGGATTTTGGTAAGATAGTGTTGATACTGGTTACCGGGTCTCTGGTTATTGATGATGGTTGTGAATGGATCTATAAAGAATGGTTTGAGGGGCACCCAGAGAGGCTGGTAGACAGAAGAATTGACAATGGGGTGGACATACAAGAGCTGGAACGGGTATTGAGGATTGCATTTTGGTGCCTTCAGATCGATGAACGGACAAGACCTTCCATGGGTGAGGTAGTGAAGGTATTAGAGGGTACATTGGTGGTTGATTCGCCGCCCCCTCCTTTCAATTGCTGGAGTTTACCACGAGAAGGAGAGTCACCATAGTCCAGCTGGGAACCAAAGAATCCAGCTGAACTACGAGAACCTGATCGTTTTTTTTAGGGGGTTTTTGTTCGATGTGTATATAGTAGTAATCTGGCACTAACTTCATCTGTGATGCCAATTTTCCCCAGCTGACACTGCTCGTAGACTATTAACTATTAATCATTCCGTTTTACAATCCATTTACCGATAATTTTATGTTACATTGCTGTTCTACATTATATAACCTCTCATTAAGTAGAACACAGTGCCTTGCCCCTGCATTCTCTCTTCTCTGTTGATACTAGAAGCACAAGAAATAGAAAATTTTCAGAAGGGTTACCTATCTATTTCCTGTCCAGGAAAAATTGTACAATCTTATCAGGGTTTGGTAGAAAATTTCCATTAAGTTTTCTGTTAGTGGTAGCAGTTAATTGCTGCTGTAGTATGGTGTTGGATTTACTTAATCCTTATGACCGCAACTTTCAACTCTTTAAATGATTTTGCAATGGCGTTTTTGGAATGTTCTTGCTGCCACATTGCAAGAACTGCATGCCTTCCAGAATTGAAGAAATAATAATATATAGCCAATTTTTTTGTCCCCTTTTCAGCACGTTCTCATTTCTAAATGCATTCCATAACATCCACTTGACAGTAGCATGTACTCGTGTGCTTTCACTCTTGGATGGCACAATCAAATGCAAGGGGAGAAGCACACGGGGGGAGGAAGGTAAGTCAAGAAGCTTGGATTAAACTCGTAGTTCTAAAAGCTAGAAAGGGCCATGCAGTACAAATATCTCCAGTTGCCATGATGACACAGACAGACACTAGTGCAGGCGGTTTTCTATACGCCAAAGGCTCAAACTTTTAAAATTCTTTTAAGTTGTTGCCATGTCCACCAGCTCCAATGAATAAGAGAAGCTGGCTCGCTTGAAGTGCTCACAAAGAATGTCTCCCATCTGTTTCTTTTGCTCCTTAATGTAGAGTTCTACTTATTCCTATGCACTTTCAGTGTCACGTCCACCATAGGCAGCTTAATCGTAGGTGCTAATAAAGTTGCGTGTGCATGGGCTCATTTTCAATTTTTCTTAATTATATTTCATATTTTTAATAAAAATTACAAGTGTAAAAGGTCATACTAATAACTAAGAATTTATGTATAAAAAATTTCCATCGGGATTAATATGTTTTTCTCTACGTTTTTAGTCAATTTGTTTTGTCACGCCAAAATTCCATTTGCTCCAAGCAATCTCCAAATATTAACTGTTTCTAGCTAGTTTACATATTCCAAAGCAAAGGGCGGAAGGGGTTCACTGCTAAACTAATTGTCTGTGTTATGGGAAAAATGGCGAGGCCACAGGCTTTCTCTTGGGTTTAAGAAGCAAAAGTGGAAACAATGTGGGCTACATAGCCCAACCATCTCCATTAACTGGGGTGGATGGGGTTCAGAAAAAAAAAGAAAAAAGAAAAAAGAAAAAGGATAGATTCTGTCTGCCATGCAAACGAATGAACCAAGTAATAATAATGCCATCTCATTAGCTAAAATAATTTTCATAACTAATTTGAAAATTTGACATTTGAACATGTTATATATAAGATCAACTGATTAAGGTGTTGTGCCATGTACTTTTCTATAGCATGGCATAACTTTTTAATAATAAAAAAATAAAGATAAAATGAAAATACACAACTGATACTCATTTAGGCATCTGAAGTAACACATTATCAATACTAAAATCAATGGGTTAAAATCAAAGCAAAATTCTTTAATCAAGCAATAAGGAGAACTTTTAAATTTTTTTTTTCTTTTTTTCACTTTATATGGTACAATTAATAGCCTATTCTTTCCCATGCCTTAATAAGACATCGTTGTAACCTGTCATTTTGTATAAATGTTGACATGAACATACATTTTTCCTCTCTTTCAAAGCATACCTAAAGCTACTCGACTGCGTGGGATTTTGTATTCCAAATAAACAAAAGAAAAGACATTTATGTTTCATGAAAACGAGGAAGACTCACCGTAATTGAATTGTACCCTTGAGCCGCTAATAAAATACTTCAATCTGTTCAGCATGTGCCAGGAAATGGGATGTCGGACAATTTGCAATTCCATCAGCTGGCAAGAGTGCATGCCGTCAAGAAACATGTGCAAAAGTGACCAATACAATGGCCCCCCTTGCTCTCTATGCCATCTCTATCCAGGGCCCAACCTCCAACAAATGGCATGTTTCCTTGGGTCATTGTCTGTGGCGGAAGCTTCCCAGTACAATCCTACACCTACAGGGCCCTATGCCACAAATATGTTGGCATGTTTCGTTTGTTGACCATGCATGTGGAATGATAAAATCCCAAAAAATAGCAGCTTTTATTTATTTTATATATTTTTTTTGCCCTTTTGCCAATAAGTAGCAGGCTATATACGAATAACCGATGCCCTTTCACGTCTCCATCACAAGCTCACTCGAGGTCCTATCCACAGCCCTCAGCCATGCCATTTGGCCAGCCAGCTGAGGGACTTTCGGTACCACAGTTCCAAGGCAATTTGACAGGTCCTTTCTACAACTGAAAACTGCATTAACGACCCCTCATTTGCCATCCTCAGAAATATCTTCCAATAAATTCAAATTGCTTTAAAATAAAAATGGTATCTTCCGTACTGTCATTAACTACCCCACTCTCATCAGCTCTATCTAGGCCAGGTCATGTTAATGAGATGAACCACTCTGAACATTGAAACACTTTAGAATGTCCAATATTATTTTGACATTAGTATTCTGAAATTAGGTTTCAGAGTAATTTTGCTACGTGGGCATAGGCTGTCCAACACCAGTAAATGGGGTGAGTTGCTATCAGACTTCAGTCTCATTCCTTTGCTATGGGGCAAGGCAAAAGAAACGAGTTCTTTGCACCTGATCTTAGAAACGGGTGTACCAATTTATGTTGGAGGCTTTACAAAAGCAATCCTGATTGCTTATTTCCAGTTCATGTCCTTAATTCCTTGTCGTTCATCAACAAGACAAGATGTGGTTCTTGTGCTCTTTCACGTGAACTCTTGATGATTACTGGGATATTTGATGGAAGTTGAGGAATTTTTGTTGCTTGCAAGCTGTGAGGAATTCAAATCGGTGATGATTCTGAGAAATGGATTCCTTTATTTGTTGATCCAGAAAAACAAAAATAAAAAGGCATAACTTTTTGGTCTTGGATCTATCTATATCTACACTTGTCCACCCCACTAAGTAGTATGGACGCTACCTCAAGCAGCGTAAAGGGGTTAATATTCTTGGCAAGTCCATGATTGGTCATTCGGCGTATTCGTATTCATCTGAATTTCATTCTTCTCACTGTTATTTATTCCTAATAATAAAGAATTATCATCTAATTATAATCTTAATTTTAAACTTATTAACATTAAGTTATACTAAGTTTGAGAAATATTTTTTTTAAAAAAAATTCAAATCTAATAATATTTAAATAATAATTTATTTTAAAAAATTAAATAATAATAATAACAAGCAATATTAATCTTAATTCATAAATATGATAATAAATATATTTAAAATATAAATTTTTTCATTGGCATCAAACATTAGTAATAAAATATCATAAATCATTATTAATAATATTTCTATTTTGAGATATTTTGAGTGAATTTTATAATAATAAATTTATTTTTTATAAATTTAATATATATTATTTTAATGTTAAAAATCCTCGTGACACTACAAGACATTCTCTTAAAGTGGGAAGTTAGACGTTGAAGCAGCACCGTCAAGCAAACGCAATCTTCGAAAAGCCACCTTTCCTTTATATATTCTGATGTGAGGTGGGGTTAGCAATGACGAGCATTGAGAGCTGAACCTCTCGTGAGAGGTCGTCCACTAATTTTAATGGATTCCCAGTCCCACAAAATCAAGGGCTGCTAAACAAGCGACGTGGCTTAAAGGATGATCAACTCGACATCAAGGGTGTGCACACAATGCATACAGGGGCGGATCTAGAGACGGGCGGGGGCCAATGGTAAGACATACAGATAAAAAATGTAGGTGATAAATATAAGAAACTCAAAAATATTTCTTTATTACCTCACAGGAAGATTGTGTATAAAGATTAATATCTCCTAGAAGACTTTGTGTAAACTTAATTTGTTTTCTTCAAGTACAAGAAAATTGCATTAGATGTATAAAGATTAAAGGATTCAATGCATTTTAAGTCCCTGTGTTCTACCTTTTTTTGTGTGCGTGTGTGTTTTTTTATTTTTGTTTGAGTTTCAATTTGCATTATAAAATTTTTGTAGTTTTAAATTTTAACTATTAAAATATTACTTTATAATTCTACTAATTACAAAACTCTTCTTTACTTGTAAAAAATTTAATAACATTCAAATATTATGAAATTTAATTTTTTTTTGAGTCATCATGTTTCAATTTACACTATTATGCATTTACTCAAGATGATATATACAAAAATTGAGTAAACTAGTCGGTGTTATCAAATTTTTAATTTTAAAATGAGCCCATAATAAAAAAGAATATGTAAAAAAAAAATATAAAAACAATTATTACATATATTATAAAGTCAAAAAATAATTTCATAAATTCACTAGTTACTTTGAAATGTTTAGTTGCAAGATAAATAGAAAAAAGTTTTTGGAAGAGTGAAAAATGAAAGGACAGAAGATGCCATGAAATAGTTATCACTGATATTAATAAAGTAGGTTTGATGTTTATAAGAATGGAAATTCTCAAAAGTGTGCATTGAGTTTTAACTTAAAAATTGGTCTTTTTGTCTTCTTTTTTATTTTTTATTTTTATGTTAAGTCTCCTGGGAAAGGAAATACCTTAAATAGAATGTAAATCAAACACAGGGTCAATGCTACAATCTGCCACAAAATCTTGTAATTTTCTCACATTGCCCATGAAGGGCATAGAAATTGTTCAAACATTAATTTGATGTCAAGTATGCAAAGAATAATTGAACTTGTAAGGACATGTGGGTGCACAAAACTCATAGGTTGTGGCATGGGTTAAATAAAAAATTATTTCTGTGACTCCAACTTGTGTATTGTCACACCAAGGCTCCTCCTTCGATTATAATTTGAGCTATATAGAGAAAAAGAAGGCATGGAAAATAATGACCACAACGCTATAGAGCTCCATCACCGGTCCTTTGTTATATCTAAAGAATAAACTGATCACAGTAGAAGCAATCATCGAATGCATGGTGTTAGCTTGGCTGATTGATCCCATTCAGTCCATCTGAAAGTGAGTTGATATCATAAACGCGAAGCCCTCTTGTCCGACCCGGCGCCCCTCCCTTAATTGAGGATACATCCAACACAATTCTGCTTAAAATCCGCAGAATGGTGTAAAGTAAAAACAAATGTTATCTGTTTTATGCCATTGCAAGTAAATAAAATGAAGAGGCGAAGAACAAAAGATATGATGAGACTTACGATTTCTCTGATTCTTTTTCTTGATCTGGAGTCCCACATCTGATGATGATTTTATCACGAGTTTTGGATATTGAATGATTTACAGGCAGGTCAATCCCTCGAGGTGCTGGATTGATGAAGCAATGCATCAATTATGCTTCCAAGCATGGAAAAATATTGCAGAGAACAGACACAAAATGACACAAATAAAACAAAAAGCATTCTGTTTCAGGAAAATCTTACATGATTTCTGTGTAGCTCCTGTAGTTCCATCCAATCCCAGGATTTTCTACACAATATCAAGACACAAAAATCAGAATCTTATCGCATTTAGTAAATTCTACGGTGTGGAAACAATGTTGATAGAGGACTACCTTAAGGTTCTTGTAACATTCTTCAAGTTTATCATTATATAAGATATGATCAAAGATGCTTGAAGATTTTCCTTGCTCAATCTCTGCCTTTGCATTTTGTAGTCGCTTAAGAATCTGCTCCTCTGCCTCAGTTCCCCTATTAACATGTTTCAAGTTGGAATGGGTGTAGGAAGGTGCAAGCATGAAGATATCTAATATACTTGGGCATTTTGACTCACCTTGCGCGGAGGCGCTCCTCGAGCTTTTCCATAGATGGGGGACATATAAAGATGAAAATTGCATCCAGAGAACTAGCCCTCACAGATCTTGCCCCTTGAACATCAATATCAAGAATGCATCTCTACAGCCAAAATAGAGAGGACACAAAGGCATTGAAAACCTTTAAGAAGACGGAAATTGTTGCACTCAATATGAGAAACAAAGTTTTGCATTTATTAAACATACAGATCCAATGCACTAGATCAATAGCTTAATATTAACTGCACAGACATGTAAATCTCCTCAGATTTCAACGAGAACAGAGACCATGAAAATGCTTATAAGATGCATGATATAATCCCCAAGTATCAACACAAAATACTTCTTTGAGAAGCCAGTTCTCCATTGAGTTGCACAGTGTTTAGAATTGAATATCAAATTTGGATTAGCTTGGCACGTAAACAAGTACAATCTAACTACTTTTCTATGGGATGTTGAGTTTTCTGTGGTGCATGTAGGTTGGTACACTCACACTGGCTTGGGCCTCTACCCACCTTTAAGAACATTGGGATCTATGACTACGAATTTAGATTTAAATAATAAGCTGCATCTTTTTTACCTTTCCCACATCAGCTACTACCTCAACAGCTTCAACACTGGTTCCATAGAGATTTCCATGAACAGAAGCAAACTCGAGAAATTTCCCATCTTTTATATCTCTCTCCATAACACTCCGTTCTGTGAAATGATAATGAATCCCATCCTTTTCCATGCTGCGAGGTGCGCGGGTTGTGTGGCTCACAGAAAATCCAAACATGGACGGAAATTCTTCCATTAGCATGGATATCAATGTTCCCTTGCCCACTCCAGAAGGACCACTGATGACAATTGGCTTCTCAGCAGTACCTCTGATGCCCTTACTCAAGGCAACAACATCAGTTCCCAAAATTTTTTTCTGCTCTCTGACATAAGGAGTGTCCACCTGCCAATAAAGCAAGTTAAACATGTTAAAGATCAAAGGTTACCAAGAATACCAAATCCAGGACATTTGGATAAGGCTTAAGTAATTCACAGATACAGGTGAAGTTCATTGTCTTAATGACAGCAGAGACAAATTTATTTTGCATTTTCAGAAAGTTCAGAATTCAATTCCATCTTTTTGGTCAGTTCTTTCAGTAAATCCTACTCTGATTCCATTTCAAATGGAAATACAATATCTTTCAACTTCACATGCTAAAGAAAAAAAAGGAAAGCACAATATTATTCCATTTAAATCTTGAGAAGAACAAGTTTTAAATACCAACCTCGAGGAACCAAATGCAGTCATCTGGGGTGCATCCCTCCTTAATGATTAAAATTCGATCTTCATTCAAGGAGACAGATGAGTGGGCTTTGCATGGCCCAGGTTTTGTTCCTAGCACAGCAGGAATTACCCTGAAAATTTTCATACTCTATTATAGTGAGTAATCCAAATTCCAAACCAAAACCCAAAGAAAGAAAAACTCGGCTAGAACCACCAACTCACCATTTGCCAGAAGCTTTATCACATATTCGAACCCCAATAGATAATATGGATTCATCATCTCCACAGCCAACCACATACTACCAATACAAATAATTCACAATTGGCAAGATGACGGACCAGATTAATCACTAAATAAGGGAGGAATTAAAAAAAGGTTAGTACTGTTTTATCCCGGATGGTAATGGCTGTCTCACAGCCTTGGGATTTCCAACTGAGCCCATTTTGAGCTTCATTTGGCAGATCATCGACAAAGATAGCTGGGGCCTCTCCCTGGTGATCAGAATGAAACAAAAAAATTCAACAGCAATGCAACATTAACGATCAATATTTAGAATGCTTTCAATTGCTTTTGAGCTGCTTGAATCCAATGAGAATCGAGAAACAAAAACTGAAGAGCTCACCATGGAGAAACTATGCCTGCAACACAAGATTCAAACCTGAACGAGGAAACAGGGGAGATCAGATTAAAAAATCCAAATATTTTGATCTAGTGTATTAAAATCAAAACACTATATTTAAAGGAAAACAAACAAATTGCCAGAGATCATTTAAGGCAAGCAACAACAAGATCAAGAAATCTGAGAAAAGCAGACTAAAAACAACTACAGAATGAAAGCAAGAATCCAAACTCTATAAACCCCCATATTCCCATCCAGCACTAATTGCAATGCAAGAATCTGCATACAAAAAACCATAAGAGATTTTTTTTTTTAAAAAAAAAAACCAACAAAGAAAAAGAGAAACGCATAGAAAGATTCAATATAGTTTGTCCGGTTTTGTCCTGAAAATTCTATGCAAAACTGGCCAAAAAAAGAAAAACGACACGACGAGACATCATTAGGAGAATACGAAAGCCAATAAACATCGTCAAACAAAAGCATGGGATTACAGAATAACAAAAATATAAATTGGGTTCAACCAAACCCACATCAAAAAGTGATACAATGTACTGATCAAGACAAAATACAAAGAAACAGATTGAGACCCATGTATGTACCTCTGAATATAAGCAGAAAAATCTCTCCAAAATCCAAACTTTTTTTTTATTATTATTATTGTAATTGGGGTATTAATATATATATATATATATTGTGTATACAAATGGAAAAAAAAGGTAAAAGTTTGAAGCTTGAGCTCTCGCTGGGTGTTTTGTCAAATCAAAACAAACTTAGGATACAAGAGGAAGGTGCAAGACAATTTGAGAAGCCTTCTCATATTTGTAGCCAAGTGGGTTGCCAATAGAGAGAGAGAGAGAGAATTATGAGAGAGAAAGAGAGAGATGGTAACTTTGGGATCGCATTGAATTCACGAAACAACAATACCGGCTCTAATGCTCTTGGGAGGCGCTTGCGAAGCTTCTTCTTGTTTTGTTTTTGTTTTTTTTTGTTTTTTTTTTAAATTACTTCTGTTATTTTAATTTATATTTTTAATATGTTTTTGGAATTTTAGTTTACTTTTTATTTATAGCGGTCTACAAATCTAGACTGTCATGGTGGCACTAGGACTTCAGACTCCAGTTCTGGTTGGGCCACTAAATTATTTTTTTTTTTCATTTTTATTTTTAGGTGGACCACTAAACAAATTCTCCTTATACTTTTACCAAATATCATAGAAATTATACAAATTTCTATTGAATTGTTATATCTTCCTTAAAAAAAAAAAAGGAGCCCTTATATTTTAATTTTCAACCAAAAAATATATTTTTATTTTATTTTGGAGCCTAATTGAAAAAAAAAATTATTCTGGGGATGAAGATACTAAATAAATATTCTTTCTTTTTAGCTTAATTAAAATGATTTTTTTAAAAAAAAAATCGCTTTGAAGTTTGAACTTGACAAGTTCAAATTCAGATGGTCCAAATTCTAACAGCCCTAACAATAATTAAGTCATGGCTGCACATTCAGGCAAAAGCCATCACAATAAGGAGTTCGGTTTCCAAAAGCTATCTCCTCTGGTTTTGCACATTCACATTGTCTAGAAAATAAGCTCGTTTTGACAATTATTGAATATAAAAAATAAAAAATTCTACTGTTACTGATGGAACCCTCAAACTTCTTCTTTTTAAAAAAAAAATAAAAAAAATAATCCTAAAGTTGATATTTTTATATATAATAATCAAGTCATTTTGTACAATGTTTGTTCAACTCAAAAGTCAAAACATTCTTGTTTAGTCAAAACAAACATTTTGTGAAAAAAAAAAATTTATTACTTCAAATACAGTAATTGTATCTTTTTATTGATTTTTTTTTTAATACAATAAAAGTTTCTTTGGACTAGAAAAATGAATTTGAGTGTTGATTTAACAGTAATTTTGAAAAACAATTAGACAAAATGATTTTGATTGTATGTCAAATAAGTTTTGTGAATATATATATATTTTTCAAATTCCTACTGTTAAAAAAGATAAGAATGGTTTAAGATTGGCCTAATTATGTAATCAAGTCTTAATCCAAGTAGGAGGTAGGGATTTTGTACAGTTCAATAAACTGAACTACACTACAAAAAATCCCAACTGAACAAAAACTTTCAGTTATTATGCATTCAAAATTGTTTTCAAACATAAAATTCGATTAGTTTAATTTTTTTTTTGGTGTTGGTTAATCAAATTAAATAAAAAAAATTATAGTTTAAATATAAATAATATATATTTTTTGGATGTATTTTTTTTTAAAAAAGCAAGTTATAATTATCATTATATATGAAAAATGAATAAGTGAATATATAAAATATAATAATACTTTATTAATATTTATTTGTTATTAATAATGATATTAATATTATTTTTTCTTATTATTAGAATAAAAATAAAAAATAAATAAGTAAATATAAAATAATATTTCAATTCATTTAATTACAATTTTTTTAATATTAAAAATTCAATTCAATTCAAAGTACCATCGGTTAATGGAAACACTTATCGCTTTTTTTTTTGAACACCCCGAGCAGGAGGGAGACTTGAGAAAGAAAAGGAAAATGTGCGTGACTGTCGGCCAATCCCAAGAGAAATTCCAAGTGAGGCGGCAAAGCCATTTTTCGGTCCTAAACATGGGCTAAGTGACATGACTCTGACAGGGGACGGCAAGGGGAGGTGCTCTGGAGTTTCTTATCTTTGACCTTTTCTTTTTGTCACTGTCAGTTAATCATCTTGGAATGGAATGCCAGGACCCCATACATCCCTTCAAAAGCAATCATAGTCCTGGAAGCCATGACTTTTGATTGTTTTATGTCTCAGAAACAAAACAAAAAAAAAAAAAAAAAACAAGGAGGAAAAGAAAACAAGATCATTGGTACATTGAATTGCTTAAATCACCATTTGAAGGTGTCAAACTCAAATGGACCAGTTGATGACATGCCTAACCAATGGCAGTCGGATGGTTGGAAGTATAAACAATGGGCACTTTTTCTTATTTTCTTGGATGTGATGCTACTCTCAATAGTACCCCCAACAAACCCGCTAAGAAAAATTATATGCACAATCAAAGGAGCAAACATCAATACCATGCGTTAGTCTCACTGAACGTCATAAAAGAAAACTAAACTCATAATCTTTAACACAACAACTCGTGTCTTCTTTATCACTAGACCATGTCGTTTGGTGGTTGTAGAGTTATCTTTAATTCCCCAAGTTCCCCCTTTTCTCGCAATTTGCCAATTTGATTGTGCATCCCCACCGCACGCCTCTACTGCTTCACGTTCATTTTACAATCAAAGAAATGTCATTCCCATTGATTTTCTGTGGCTTTTGAAGTACCAAGCACGTCATAGATAGTTGCCACAGTACTCATCAAGCACCTATATCTACATGAATACATATGTGCAGGCACGCACGCACACAGCAATGATACATGTTAATATAAGGAACAAGAAAAGAAATTGGTTTGGGGGGGGGGGAACAAAGAAAGAAATAAATAAAGGACTAAGTAGGAGTAAACCCAATCTGATGGCTTTTGCCATAAAAAAACAGAACCTAATGTGACTGACTAGCTCCCAATATCAGATGATCAAATGAATTGCTTCAGAAACTCTGTGGCAACCAGCCTCCCTCGTGTATTTACGGACATTTTCAATTCACTTATCTCCTTGTCAATATCCTGCAATTCAAGAAAACAAGTAATCAAGAATTCTTTCAAACGAAAACAAAACAAAACAAAACGGGCAGCCTGTGTCATTAGTCGCTACAGCTGAAATGGCAGTGTATATGCAAATTTGGGCAGAAATGATTGCAATTTTCAAAAAACAAGGGGGCTATAAAATTAGTTGGGGATGATAGAGGGGGAGAGTTCTGTAGTTTAGCCTATTGCATTTTTTGATGACACAGGTGGCAATAAACCTGAGAAGGTTACAAGTAGATAGAATAGACCACCATTCATGTATACTAAATTGATAATAATAATTTTTCTTGGAGGAAAGACAACTGTAAGGTCCTTGTCTATGAAAACTACATAGATATAGACCATTGTTACTTCAAATTCCTTCTCAACACAAATTACGAGAGATTGGGTTCGGTTAAGGAGCATAAATGAAGGTACATAGCCTGCCATTGAGTTTAATCTATTGTCATGTCCTCAATTAAATAAATGAAAAAAGATATCTTGGAAAACACCTTATGAGAAGGAATCAACTTAGATAAATGGTAGGCCACATAAAAATTCTTACTTCCATGAATTGCACGATGAAATCTATGAGCTTCTGCTTCTGCATCTCTTCACAGTGGTAGTTTGTAATGAGAAAGCTGATGTCATAACCCTGCCAAGTGAGAGACCAAAACAATGAGTAACATTCATATGTTGCAAAAACTCACCAGTCACGAGGTATATAGGAAGTAAATAGAATCCAATCTAGGAACCTAAATGAAAGTGAATTATAAAGCAAATGAATGTAGAAATAAGTAAGAATCTGTCCTCTAATTATTTTGTGATTACACTTGGATACAAAGCACTTGTGCAAAGCAAAGGTCGTCAACAAATCTCCATTTGCATATACAAGGTAATACAGTCTCTTGCTCCTGAACCATGCTTACAAAGTGAATAAATGGAGCAATTAATTACAAGATTCTATTTACTTTCAGGGGAAGAACTGCAGATGTTGGTGTAAATGCTGCCAGAAGAGTCAGACCGACCTAGCATAACCTATAAAGGTAAACTCTCCATTTCTGTGATTGAAGCAAGGTTTAGCCAACCTGGCTTACAGGAAAATAAAAAGATTGTTGAAGAGGTGAAGGCATCGTTTAACTCCTCATGGCTTTAGCCAGATTAACATTACCTCAAACATAAGAATTCCCTCTTCCACAACTAAAAATGATGCCCACATTTATGACAGTATAACCATGAATCAAAAGTTACAATCCTCACAGTATAGGGATGCCACTTGATTTTTTCAAGCAAAATGAATTTGATACGTCTCATTCAGCTCGTTAACAAAAGCACACAAGTACCTGTACTGGCTTCCGCCTCAACACTTGAAATGCTTCTGCCCTCATAGACAAAAATCTCAGAAACTTTTTAGTTAGAATGTTTTCAAGCTCATCTGCCTGTTTTACCTATACAAGAATAAGATATACATATTATCACATTCTATGCATTTGCTTCATCCGTGCATCACTTTCTCTTAGATACAGATAAAGAAAGGTAGAGGAAATGCACATGATTAAGGAGATGCATTACACTGAAAATAATGATTCACATACAAGAGGCTACCTTGAACAAATTAAATAGGAGTCACTTAGTAGGTAGCTTATCACTCATCTTGAAGTTTGATAGACATTCTTAACAAGTGGATGTTTGATTTTGATGTTAGAGCCTCAGAGAGCCAAAGTTGTTGGCCAGCAAACATCCTAAATTTGACAAGCACTATTGGTTTATCAACCAAAAATTTTAATTGTCATTCACATGCTACCAGTCAGTAGCTGTTGGTCATCAGCCATCAAAAGAACCAAATGGTCCCTTGATTTGAACAGATGTTCCCGCATTGTCATGTATGTAACCATACTTGGGAGAATTCGAGTGGGGAAGGGTAAGACTATCAGAAAGTAGTCTATCTGATTAGCAAAATCAAGATATCATTTAGGACCCAAAATATGGTTGCATTGGAGTTTATTTAGGGTAAAATTTTTACAACTGTGAAAAATTTATTTTTATTTTTCCTTGCTCCTTTCCTTTATACTAGTCCAAAAAAGGACTTGCACCACACTGTTCCTTGTTCCCCCAACTCACTCAGAAAAAGAAAATAAGAAATCAAAACAAAGGGAAGGGCACCTGAAACCTTTCTCTATGACTTTATCAACATAGTAGAATTGTGACTATTGTCTGAAGAGGAAGCTAAACTTCTACATTTCAGCTCTAGCCTGTTAATTACGTGAATCCACAATGAGGTTTGAAGTCCACCAGTCACAGACCTGATGATGACCTCATCACCGAGATAAATAAAAAAACTTGCAAGAAAGGAAAAGAAATTCATTCACCATAATTTACATGAAAATATATAGCTAAAGATATTCAAGTTACCTTGAGGCTTATACGCAGTGAATTGATTGATGTTTCTATCAAGCATTTTTCAGCCTCATTTCTACATATCAAGATCTGCAACACATTACACGAAATTATTGTAAATTCCAGGGACAACAATGAGAAATTAAATAGAATGCAAAAGAGTCAAAACATATAATTTACTGCAAAAAAAGCTACCCATGACAAAGTTGAAATGATTTTCAATTGGGATATTGCTAAAATATAATTTGTTACAGAAAATACTAAATCACAGAAAATGGATTCAGTAGATTGCTTCACTGGCCTATGAAAAATAAGTGTCCATAAAGAACAAAAGGAATTTTCACATGCTTGTCTGTATCATGTCTATATCTACTATAAACAAAGGGAGCTTACTGGGTTTAACAGGAGTTCTGGGCTTGTCCTGCAAAGAATAAAGACAAGACTATCAGTCCTTTGAAGCAATAACTTAAGTTGAGTGTTTGATTGGAGGATGTTTTGGCACTTGCAAGAATAATACCACTATACAGTTGCATTTCTAATTTCAGCAACACTACCCAGACAAAATGAAAATTCAGCAGCAATTAGAGATCAAAAAACTGATAGGCCATAGAATAAACATACTTAAGTTCGACCTCTGGCTTGTTATGCCTTTCAACTTCTTGGCAAGGGAAGTTCTGCAAGCAGCATATTTTAAATTAGTTACAAAAACCATTTCCTTTTCAGCTATCATTCAAGTCATGCAGCAGTATGAGCAGAAACATCAATGTAATTCTGAGATATCCAGCCTCAAATGTTTGGAGTTCACATAGCACTGGGCCACAATGACACATACCTGCAGACACATGGCTGCCTCCAGAGTGTTCCTTATGCAGGTCAAATATAACCGCAATGTATTTGCCTGAAGATATACGCATTCATGCATTAGAAAATGAAAACTGCTAAAAAAAATCAAACTCAATAAGCCCGAAATCAAAATGCATGCCATGTAACCACTACTAATTTCCAAGTGACTATCAATCACCAGTCCTAACCTATTGTTCATCAAACAAACAGGTCCTAATTCTCTAAATCAAAGCAAAACCAAATTCGAAACATTTGAACCAACCAAGGATGAAAAAGGAAAGTGGATTCATGCATTGTCAGAAGAGAAAGAGAACTATAGCTAATCAAGTCAAGGTAGATGAAAGAGATACTTTATTCAATTGCGAAGCTTTAGCAAGATTTATCACAACAAAACCACCTTTTTCCAAAAATTTTCAGAGAAACCAAACATGGTTCATTAAGTGGGAGGAGTCAAAGTCATCATACCATGTAAACTAGTGTCCCCCACCCTGAATTTGAAACCGTGTTGAAAGAGATAGCAACCCAAACAAATGGCGGATTTCTGGTGTGGGTTGGGGGCAGGGTGAACTTGTTTCAACCCCCAGATCAGATCTAAGGGTGAAACCACAAAGATCACAACTTTTTTTCAATTCTTTTCCAAAACCCCGCCAAGGTATCTAGCTATCTTATATATAGCCTTCTATCTATCAAGAATCAAGATCCACTCGTCTGCACTGCCTTTCCCCTCTTTCTTACATTCTTTTAGGCGCTTGTTCTGTTCTGGGCTCATTTTGCTGCTGTTTCTGAGGAGGCAGGCTGTTCGGGTTTAAGCTTTTCGAAGCCGACAGAGGGAGAGATCAGAATTTGGGTTTGGGTTGGGGTTCAAAGGCTGAACAGTTGTGAGTTTTGATTGGTAGGTGGCCCATTGTCCATAGCCGAATTAATATGGACAAGCCAGCGTCTCCCCCCCCCCCCGCCCGGCAGGATATACGTTGGTTCCAAGTGCATGTGCCTCTCCGGTTTATCTCGAGTAAAATAAAACGTTATAATGATTAAAATTTTAAATTATAATTATAATTAATGGTGTAATTGAGATGAGTTTATTCAAGTTTTAACAATTTCAAATTTATTTTATTTAGTTGAGGAGTCAAGTATTTTTATTTATTTATTTATTTATTTATTTATCAAGTCAAGTCTCAAGCTTTTTATGGTAGAAAAAAAAAGAATGAAAATATTTGAAATTATAATTTTTTTATTATAAATAAAATTACATTGATAAAGAAATTAACTAATATAAAAAGATAATTTTAGTGTACAAATCACTCATGTATATGAAGTCTATATAAATAATCAAATGTATATAAATTTATTCTTCTCTTCATTTTAAAAAAAAAAAAAAGATTTTATGACCCAAATAGACCTAGAAAACAAGATCTAATGATATATTAAACAAAATGTTTAAAATATTTTTTTTATCAAGCTAAATCACTAAATATTATTTATTTATTTATTATTATTTTATTAATGTATCAATTCATTTAGACATCTTATTACCTTTAACTATTTTATTATATAATTTACAATTTAATAAATCTTTTAATTGATAAAAAACATTTGTCTGCCATGTATCCCCCAAACAGCACAATAAGTTGAGGTTCCTTGTCATCGGAGCACCCAAAAAATAAAAGGGTGAGGCGGAGGTTGTTGCATGCCCTTCAGGTAACCTATAACAGCCACCATACCCCTTTATGATTCATTCCTTCATATATATATATATATATATATATATATATATATAAAGAAAAAGAAAAAAGAAAAAAAGGGCTTCAAAGCTCGGACGCTGGTGGTATTGGATTGGCCGAATGGGGGGAGGCCCTACGGTGATTAATGCATGCATGTCACTGTACTTGTTTGCGTTTACTTCCCCCACCAAACACGCATTTGAATGGAAACCCATTATCAGTAAGTCGCTGTCACCCCCGCAAAGTATCCCCTCCCCTCCTTGTCGTGACTCACAAGCACTGAGTGGCCAATTTTTCGCTCTCAAGTGGACGCTTGTGTTCATTCCACCGCTGAATTCTATATTTTCCATTACATTTAAATAACTCCGAATTTTGAAAGAAAACCCGTACGTGCCTCTTTTTTTTTTTTTTTTTTTTCTTTATTTCGCACCGCCATCTACTCCCATTGGTTGACTCCTCTAATCTTTGTTTTTTGGCTAACTTTTCTTGTTGTATGAAATTCATATTTTGAGGTTGACGTCATCCAATTCTAAATTAATCGACTTGTAGAAATAATTCTAACAAGACAGCAGAATTTTAAAGTGAGGCTGAGGAACTTATGTCCAAAAAGATAAAGATAATAATTTGAGGAAAAATATGTACCTGCCAACCTAAGAAAAAATAGGTTCAGAGGATATGTAAGTTAACTTTTGAGTCGTTAAAAAAATTAATATAAAGTATCACATTTTTATACTTAAATTTCAATGATATGTCGAATATATATTTTGTAGTTAACATATATTTTTTTAATAAAAATAATATGATTTATTAAATTATTATTAATTTTTATCAAAATTCACGTAATTAATAAACTTGTTGGTCCATTAAATCAAACTTCTAATTTGACAAAAAAAAAAAAAAAAAAAAACTCAAATGTGCATTTTTTTTTGCACTGTAAATTAATCCCATTGTTTAGTTTTTTCTATCCTTTATCCCAGCTAACTTTTTTTTATTATTATATTGAACTTATAGTTTTTTTTTTCATAATTCATATTTTTTCGTAATTCTCATTTTTTTAATAGAATTGATTTGATTTATTAAAAAAATTATACACTTATTAGTCAATTAAATCAAATTAATGATTTTTTTTTGTTTTTGTTTTTTGGTCAATTGGCTATGAAACTCCAACGGGATTCCATCTCCATTACATGAACACACCACTAACAAAAGATATAAAACTGTATCATTAACATAATTATTATATTTAATAGTTGATTAATTAGTGTGATACATATGAGATAACGTTGATTTACCACGTGAGACGTGGGAATCTTGATAACTCACCGAAAGAAATGTTGGAAATTAGATGGTAAACGTGGAGCAAATCGAGCGGCACAAAACAACTTCGTCATCTGCATGGAAAGAAGAACAAACACAAGTTCTTTGTGGGCCCTCATCGTAGCGTTGCTTGCCACGTGTCCACGTCGACAAAACAATGATTGGACACTCTGGGACGCGTGGGCAATACGTGATTGGTTTGATACCACTAGCTCATATTGGTGGGGCCACTTTGAAATATGTTTTTTGGCCGACACTTACTTAACAAAGAAAGCCTAATAATACAAGAAAGGCGTTTTTGCATCTCGGTCCTTTTAGTTTCACTAATTTGAAAATTCGACCCCAAACAAGTCATCTCACTTTAACCATATTGGAAAAACATAAATTTCCTTTCATTCCCAATAAATAAATCATATAAATAGAGCTTTTTCAAAGGTAATGAATGTAATGAAGGAGAAAATATTATTCAAAAAATAACACAATGAATTATTAGTTGAAAAGAAAAAGAAAATTTAATTTTTTTTAAAAAAAGATTAACTAATTTTATTTTTTATTTTTTCCAAAAGAAGAATGGGGTAAAGAAGAAGTGATTGGATTTCCTGGTCTTGGCATGTTGTGTGGGGTTTTAGTAATTAAATGTCTTACATTAGATCTTACCTGGCATCACAATCGAAGAGAATATAGAATGCAGGGCTACAAACAAATTATGCAAATTGAAGGGGACTAGAATATGATACTTCCTCTTTGACAAGTCAAAAGAACTTTATTTTTATTTTTATTATCTTCCTCAGTTTCCAAACTTGCCCTTGTGCCGTGTCGTGGGGTTGCTATCCCCAACTCAAGTTAAGCCTCTTTACTAAGAAATTTCCTTCCATTGTTAGCAGCGTGGTTCATCGACGTAGCGTAATAAGACCCTTGACAGCATACCAAAACAACCACGAAACTTTAACTAAGACACTGAAAATCCTTAAACCCTTTAGTTCACTTCTGGATCAACAGCCACTTTGTCCTAAATTTTCACATAAACCAATGCTAAGCGCTCAGACAGGCAGCGCTAGCACCCCCAGCACCAGCACAGCCAACGGAGAAATTAATAATCAAAACCACCACGACGACCACGATGACCAAGAAAATGAATACATACGAGACATCCATGCCTTAACCCCACCTCAGCCGCCGCCCCCGCCGCCGCCAAGGGGACGTTGGGAAACAGGCAGCCATCGATCACGCTCCATGTCCATGATCAGTGAAGGGGGTTCAAGCGAGAACTTCAGCTCCATGAGCAGGGAGTTCAATGCTCTGGTGCTTGCCGGGTCCGCTATAGAGGGAAGCAGTAACAGCAGCAACAACAACAACAACAACAGTAACACCGCCAGCAACAACTTCTCTAACAACATTAATGATGTTGCTGCTAATGGGATCAGCGTGTTGTCCAGGATTGGAGAATATGGTGATGATGACGATCCGATGTCCCATGAAGAGACTAATCCTTTGGCTATTGTGCCTGATAACAACCCCTTGGGGCCGGAACCGAGTTCAAGAAGGATGGGCTACTTTGGTGATCATCAGGTAGGTGGTAGCCATGGCGAGATGTCGGTGCAGAGAGTGAAGAAAGAGGAGGTGGAGACGAAGATATCTGCATGGCAGAACGCCAAGGTTGCCAAGATCATGAATAGATTCAAGAGAGAAGAAGCCATAATTAATGGGTGGGAGAATGAGCGAGTGCAAAAGGCAAGTTCTTGGATGAAAAAAGTTGAGGTAATTAAGTGAGAGATCATGTGATTATTATTCTGTTTCTTTTCTTTTCCTTTTTTTTTTTGGGTAATCGGTCCTACTCTTCTTCTTCTTCTTCTTCTTGCATGGTGTTGGCTAATTTTCTTAGAAGTGAGTTTGTGTTACTTGAGAATTAACTTTTCAAGTATGATTTTCTTTTACTTTTCAAGTAGAATTGTGTTAGTGAGTAATTTTCCTTCACTTTTCATGAAAAAAGATCTTTTGATGTATTATATAAGCTTGAGAATGATGATGATATCTATGAATTACTGAGTAATGGAAGAGATGTTAACTCTAACCATCGTTGATGATATGATTATAACCCCATGTACGAACTACTTGAAAATATGATTGAATTAAACAAGTACCTTTTCCTTTTATAAGTCATACACGTGTTTACCAAGGTTGAGTATGTTTAGACCAAAGGCCAAAAATAGTGTATACGGGTAGCTGCTAGTCAAATGGGCGGTGGATTATGTGGAATGATGTCCAGGTAGAAGAATCCAAGGGAAAGTTTGTGGCTCACGTTGCTTGATGTTGTAGTAATGGCCCCATGAAAGCAAAACAACTACTCTTTGAAAGAGTAGAAAATGAGAGAAAATAAAAAATAAAAAATCGAGCACTCTAGTGCAGATAAGCACATGATATATTCGTATGTAAAGCAAATCCTGTGATGGGCGTAAGTTGTCATGTTACGTCTTATATAACCTCAAGTGCTAAAGAAATCTCATCTTAGATCGAAGGCGCATTATGATCTTCCATTCTTGTTGCTTGAGCTAACAGATGCAAATATTACTTGCTGTACGTGTTTGATGTTACAGAGTCAAAATTTATCCTCTTCTCGTCTGACAGGAAGTTAATTATATTTATTGTTATGCGTAGAGGAAGCTGGAGGAGAAAAGGGTAAGAGCCCTTGAGAAGATGCAGAATGAGGTGGCAAAAGCACGCAGAAAATCAGAGGAAAGAAGGGCATCGGCTGAGGCTAAGAAAGGAACGAAAGTTGCCAGAGTGTTTGAAGTAGCCAATTTAATGAGAGCTGCTGGGAGAGCTCCTGGCAAGCGTTCCTTCTTTTGAGAGTTGGGAATTACTTTATATATATATAGAGCTAATAAAGAAGTTTCGATTCAAACAAAACAAAACAAAAAAAAAAAAAAGAAAAAAAAAAGGAGGAGAATACTGGTCTTGATGTTTTTGGAGTTGGGGAAAATAAGAAAAAACAAAGGTCTTTTGAGTATGTGAACTTCAGATTGTGTGAAAGATTGTCTTGATGGAGCTTGTTGGTGATGGAAGTCGACTACCTTTCCTGGTGGTCCTGTATACAAATTAGCTTTAGCAGTACTTTTCTTTTCAAGGATTAAACTTTGCTCCTCGTGGGCAGACATATAAAAAAAAAAAAAAAAAAAAACTTGTTTGATATATCGATCACCTACTCGTGGAATGAAATTTGTATGATTATATTCTGTGTTTTTTGATAAACCAGATTGATTCATCCTACTACCATACAGTGGAAGTTCCTGTCCGGTTGGAGCAAACAGTAATTATTAGTACTTGCTTGTTACTGATCTCCCACCGTTGGTTTTCATCAATTTTTTTTTTTTTTCGTTTAACGCAAAAAAAAAAAAAAAAGAAAAATGTTTGGGAAGTGGGAGCACTTAAAACAACAAGTGTTTTCCAGCAAGGCAGAGCGGAGCGCACACATTTTTACAGGTCAGATGACTCGAACCAACGCAACTTTGCAAGAAACTTCCACAGAGTCTCATATCAAAAGGTAAACCACTACCATAAACTGAATTCGAATATATGTTTAAAAATGTCTCTTGTTGTCGTATTGCGGAGGTTAACAATGAATATAGATCACACCAACAAACACGCAAAGAACCAAAAAGTAATTCCCATTTTGAAGAGGCAACCTGTCTTTTTATTTATTTATCTATCTAAAACTCTGGCTAGATATATATTTTTTATTATGAGCTAAATAATAAACTACACACAAACTCATTCTCCTATTCTCAACGAAGCAAATATAATTAGTTGGATCACCTTATGATATTTAGGTTCATAATTGAACTATATATTTAATTTAATTTTAATCCAAACAAACAAATTTTAATTAATGATAATTCATAATATATATATATATATATAAAAATATTTGTACATTTAGTCTTCAATCTTTAGTATATTTCAATTTCATTAAAGAATCAACTTTCTGACTGCGTCTAGGAAGTGGAAAGGCCATGGTGAAATTCTCTAAGTAATGACAAAATCCATGGTCTCATCACCCCACATCGCACCTCTCCTAAAGGGACTCTGGGGCTTAATTATAAGTGCAGTCAACATTTTTGCGACCCTTTTTTTTTTTTTTGGGGGGGGGGGGGGACAAAGTGTAACTACGCAAGTTCAGTTGGGTCAAAGCAGATAAAAGTTAGGAGTTTGGTTGGGAATGCATGTTACCCAACTGAAGACCAACCAAAGTGACTGGGTTAAAATTGAATGACGTCTTTTACGAGCATGAAAGAACTTAAAAGCTAAGGAAAAAAAAATAAAAAATAAAAAGCATCCAATTAGCAACTAACAGCCGTGATGTTGCGTTACCATTGTCTCCCATTTTCCAAGACAAAAGAACTGGGTCATTGTTGCTGATATGAATTATGTAGCAACGAAACATTATCTTATGCTTGATATATATATATATATATATATATGCTGTCTCTTATACACATCTAGATGTGTATAATAGACAGGCTTTACCATTATTATACATACATATATATCTGTCTCTTATACACATCTAGATGTGTATAAGAGACAGCATATATATATATATATATATATATATATGTATGTATAATAATGGTAAAGCAGAGGCATCTCAATGTGGAATCATAATCCCATTTGAAAAAAGATGATATTAAGTGCAACCACAAAGACAAAGCACCAGCTACACTCACCATGGAGTCCTGGTGCTAATCAGGCTGGTGCAGGACCATGTCTAACCAGTTTTCAGCTAAACCATAGATTAAAAAACGAGCATGATGACTAGAAAAAGCATCAAACTCAAGTATGCATTGTATTTACCTGCCGGTTGGCTAGGCCAAGCACTTCCTTGCCACGTCTAAAAGGTTATGCCAGTTTATTTTTTATTTTTAAAAGAAAAACTCATCCTCCGTCAACTATAATTTATGATGGTGCTTTTGGCCCTGTCAACCAATCCCAGAGGTTTATTGTGCACACGGCTGTGAGATCTTAATTGAAAACACACGATATTGCTAGCAAGATCATGGAAGAATCCCAGGGACGGATCTAGAGACTATGGCTGGTGGGGGCCAGGCTACTTATATAATCAATAAAATTCATTTTAAAATAATACAAAAATAATATAATATAAATAATTCTTAATATTAGTTTTATACATATATATATATATATATATATATATATATTATGATGCAATTATAAAAATGTAAAATAAATAAATAAAATTTACATGTACAGTTATTATCTTTATGTTGGAATATTTTAGAATAAGAAATGAGGATCTACATTTTTTTGAAATTAAAAAATAATATTTTTAGAATAGCAATTAAAACGGTATTAAATTATTTGATTCTTTTATAATTAAAAGATAAAATAAATTTATACCCATTTTGTATAGTTTAAATTATGTTTAATCAATAATTAATTACTTATAGTTTTGTCTATATTTGTTTTAAATATAATAAATTAATTTATCTAGAAAATTATAAAAATTAGAGACAACTTTAATATTTTGTAACATTTGAAGTATTTTTAGTCAATTAATCTAATAATTTTTATTTATTTATTTTGAGAGGAAAAAAGATAAAATTTGGAGTGGGGACAAAATATTTAACTTCACCTAATTTTTGTAAATTTTCTCTTCCCCAACTCCAAAGAAAAAAAAAATCCAAATGTATATGTATATGCACGTCGGCCTATGAAGAATCCACTTAATTGTAAGTAACTAAAATAAAAAATATTAATAAAAAAATAAAAATAAATATATAATTATGATTATTAATTAAAGAAAAAGGCCTTCTGTCTTTGATCTTTTTGTTTGGTTTTGTGTGTTTTGGTCCTTTTTTTCTCGAAGTGTTTGTGTGTGGCTCAGCATTCACACCAGAAAACACAGGACACTGAGATGACGTGGCTGAAGCGGGCTTGGCTTAGCGCCAGCCTCTCGGGTTTGGTCTCTTTTAATCACCACAGTTATCAAATCTCCTCCCTCCTTCTCTCTCTCTCTCTCTATATATATATATATATATATAGATAAATGTATATCTGGGGATGACTAGTGAGAGAGTGCAGCGAAATGGAGATGGCAATTAGCTTCAATAACTCTCGCTTGCATTGCTTAAACCCTAAACCCAGAAGGAGTGTTTCTTCATTTGTACTCGCGAAGGAAGTGTTTGGTCTCCGCTTATTGTCGTCTTCACATTCATCTAATAATCGACTGTTATCAGTGAGGTCTCGTTCTTGGGTTAACTCATTTAACAGGCCAATCAAATGCTCCCTTTCTCAGGCCACTCAAACCGCCAAAGGTACCACCCCCCCTTTCTTTTATTGGTTATTTACAAGGCCCCGCCTTCAATTTGTTGTTTTATATTGTGAAAAGTTACTTCTTTGTGCTTATTGATGAAGTTCTTGTTACATTTTGATGTCAACTTAATTGTCTCAAACTGTTTGAAAGATGGAACGGAAGCAAGCACATGGAAATTTTGTTTCTTATTGAGAATTAACCAATGGATTGGTCTTGTGGCCGTTTTCTTGACAGTTTTGAGGATGTTGGGATTCTATTGTTTTTTTTTTTAATCCTTGAAGAAAAAAAAAAGGATCCTGTAGTTGGAATATTAAGAGGAATTTCTTGGGAGTTTCAGGATGGGGATGAGTGAATTAAAGCATTTACATGAAGCTCTTGTGATAACTACACCATATGTTCATTTGATGGGTTATGGAGGATTTTGTTGTAGATTATTTTCTTGAAGTTTCTAATGCTTCAAAGCTTCTTGTTCTGCCTTAGAGAAGCAGACCCAGTTGATTAGGAGAAGTGACATAAGAAATATTGCAATAGTGGCTCATGTAGACCATGGGAAGACAACTTTGGTTGATGCCATGTTGAGGCAAGCAAAGGTAAATAAAAGGTTTTTCTAGCCCTTGGGCGGTGTGGATTTAAGTTTATCATTCCAGTAATCCCAATTGCTCTTGCCACCCTTATTTGTTTGCTTTCTTTTGCTAACACATTACTCTGGTCCTGTTTAGTGTTCTGGGAAAGACCATATGAATCTAGTTGTTTGCTTCATCGTTGTGAACATGGTTTAAGGTGACAGCCATGTGTTAGTGTTTCCCTCAAGCCACCATGACATGGTACAATATATACAACAAGTTGCTGGGGAAATCATTAGCATGATGGGCTAAAAGCTATTATACTGTTATCTATGGCTATTCCTATTTACAGTTAAGTTTGTTTTGCTTCTTTCTAGCTGCATTCGTGCATCAGACCATTCTGTGATAGGGTGGCTGGAAGCTATTAGCATAACAGCCTCAAGGCAAACACCCTTTTTCTCCTCTTCCCTTGAATGATACTGCCTTTCTGTGTTTTCCACTCTTTCACCCTTGTAAACTTATTTTGGCTCTGGTTGCTATCTCTTTAACTCTTTCCCCTCTTTTTTTTTTTCCTAATTAAAAAGTTTGTAACATTTAGGATTTGGGAATTAACTAGAAGATTTAAGGTCTGGATAGCAGTTTTGATATGAGTTACATCAACTACATCACAGTCATATAGATGAAATTTTTTGATACCACTTTGCATTTGTATTATACCCAACATATATTCATGTAAGCATATTTAGACAGATTTTTTATGAACTGGTAAATCAAATTGAACCAAAATGTTGGTTTTTTTTTTTAGTTTGAAGCATGCCGAAATAAATCTTGACCATCCTTATTTGAATTTCCTTCTTAGAGCATCCCATCTAGTACCCACAAGCAACCCTAGCTAGTAGAAATCTACATACGTATAACAAACTGATACATAACCACCCTTTGCACTGTCCATGTGGTGTACAGCCACTCATTGAGTGATGGTGGTGGTCTGAAACTGTAGCAGAAAAAAATGTCCTGCAAAATAGTGTAGAAAATTGGTATTCCTTATCCCGAAAAGGTGTGATCTCCAGAGAATGGGTCAATAATATCTATGATAATATAAATGCTCTAGTCGTCTTGAATTGAATCTATGGATCTGACAATGGTTATTTCATTATGAGGTAATTTATGCTCCTACGTTCTTTTGCAGGTTTTTCGTGATAACCAATTTGTACGAGAAAGGATAATGGACTCAAATGATCTAGAGCGTGAACGAGGGATTACCATATTGAGCAAAAATACATCAATTACATATAAGGATACAAAGATCAACATAATAGATACTCCAGGGCACTCCGACTTTGGAGGTGAAGTGGAACGCATCCTCAATATGGTTGAAGGGGTTCTTCTAGTGGTACTATCTTGCACCATTATTTTTAATAGAACATAATTCGGTTGAATCTTCTAACATTTGAATGATTCTGGTACTGGCCTTGATGTTATCCTCATACCCATGTTAATTTGTGATGTTGTCTAATGGAAGAAGTGCTTTGGTGGCATCCTAGTGTCAGACCCAGAATGTAGGTGCTCATTGATGTCAGAGGGGACTTTGCAGCAGCTGAAAGGGTAAAAGAAAGAAGAAAATATTGGGACCTTGGGGAGGGGGAGAGGAGGGAGAGGGGGAGCGAGAGGGGGGTGTTTAATGGGGCTTAACAGGCCACTTACAATAAGCTCGTTTTGTCAATGACTTCAAAGAATAATAAAACATGGACATTTACAGACAAATTATTTTGCCTTCTTCTGGATTAGTAGTCCTAGATAGTTTTCCTTTTATTGAGCATTAGCTCTTTTATTCCTAGATGCAATATTTCTTCTGAGGAAAATATTTATAACTGGCTGAATTTGCAAGACTGGTTCATGTTATTGGAATGAAGAATTAATGAGAGTCTGGAAGGATCTCAATATTGATAGAAAGACGTCGCTAACCCTGTTAACTGTTTTCGAATCATCCTTTGCAGTTTTTTCAATCTAATCCTTAGACGAGACATAAATTTCCAAATGGTAAGATAGGAAACACTCTACGTCCTTTTATATTGTATAACATTTTTAGGCTTGGGTTTGTTTTTTATATGTGACAATAGTTTTTTCTTTATTTCGTTTCAACCCTCACCTCGATATTGAAAAAGGTTCTACTTATTCTTTGGTGAGAACTGAAGGACTAGATTCTGATTACTGAGGCCAATTCTGAATTAGATAACCTATATGTCTTCCATTTGGTGATCTATTAGCTTGTTTTCTTCTTTTGTTGACTGGTGGAGTTTCAATTTTATTCTTTTACCTTATATCATTTCGTTATTGCCCATTTACAAACCATAGGATTCTCTTAGCTCAATTACGATGCCGTGTTCCATTCGCAGGTTGATTCTGTTGAGGGACCAATGCCACAAACGAGATTTGTTCTGAAGAATGCACTAGAATTTGGCCATGAGGTTGTTGTTGTTGTCAATAAGATTGACAGACCTACTGCTCGTCCAGATTATGTCATCAATGCAACCTTTGAACTATTTATTGAACTAAATGCATCTGACGAACAGGTAGTTTGTTTAACACAGTACAAGGATTTGCATTGATGTGGTTGACAGTGGGCATTGAATTATATCTCTCTTTGTTTGTCAAACTTTGACCAACAAATCTGGGAATCTTATTTGCCAAAAGATTAATTGGCATATCGAGATGGCCTCTATTTTTTTAAACTTGTTCCTCGTAAATAATATGTTAATAATTTGGGCAGATGTTGCAGAGAATGACAGCAGAAATATTTACTTTATGCAATGAAAACTTTTTCCTGGAAATAGAATTCAATTATTCAACATAAATTGTTGGAGCTTTCAGTTCTGTTTCTTTGAAGCTTTACAGCTTTAATGGTGTTTCAATATTAGTTAAAAAATAGCATTGAGAGACTGATCAAAATAGGAATTTTTATTTCCCATTCCAGTGTAATTTCCAAGCAATTTATGCAAGTGGTGTACAAGGAAAGGCAGGGCTGTCTCCTGATGATTTGGCTGAAGATCTTGGACCACTATTTGAGTCTATAGTCAGATGCATACCTGGACCGCAAATTGATGAGGACGGTGCTCTACAAATGCTTGTTAGTGGTTGTTCCTTGTATTGTTGTTTCAACTGTCTTCTTACTCTTTTCTTTGTGCTGTTTATTGTGTGATTATGGCTTTTTTCAATTTGGACATGATAATGGATACTGGACATGCAAGAACTATATGCATGAAAATTGTTAGAGCATGCCCTGAAAATTAAGCTTAGAGAAGCTAGCGAGATTGAAAGAGCAAAGACTATCATGAAGTGGGTTAGGCTGGTTTGTGGATTTGTGAATCTGTGACAAGAAGCATAAAGAAAGAAATGTTATCCTTATTTTATCATGGGATAGACCATGCTAATCAATAGATGGATTTGGCTTTAGCAATCGCCAACATTCTTCTTGTTCTATAGCAGTGTCAGAAATCAAGTTGATCAGACAGAGAGACCATCATGCATGCAGTGAAGCCCCCCTGCTATGTATGATGTATGGAGCATTCTTCTTTTATTTTGCATGGAGGCTGTTTCCATGACTAAGAACCCATGATCTTCCAGTTATGAAGGAGCAACCTCATTGTGCAACTTCCACTGACTGGGAGATAAGAAATATCTGTAGCCAGTGCCTACATTCTTTAGTAATCTGGCAAGTATGGTTATAATCTTTTTAACTGGATTTTTGTTGACAGAGCTTGAGAGCTTGGGCTTGTATCAGTTTCCTGACTAAGCACAATCTATGCAGTTTAGTTGGATCTTGTTTGTATCCGTGTTATGACTTCCTTTTGGCTCCATAAAATGCCTTGACTAGTAACAATTAACCTACACTTTTTCAGATATGGTTTTAGTTATTGTTTGTAATAATATCAACTTTTTTATTTCTTAGGTGATGTATTTAATTGTTATCTGCATGTTGTAGGTTACAAATATTGATTATGATGAACATAAAGGACGAATAGCTATTGGACGCTTGCATGCTGGGGTTCTGCAGCGAGGAATGGATGTGAGGGTGGGTTTTCTGTTTTTCATGAACATGGCTTAAACCTTATATTATCTTTCGTGTACATGTTGTTTGATACTCTGTGTTTGTGCTTGTGTGAACACACACACGCACCATTATGTTGATGCTATTATACTTTTGTGTTCATAATTTGCTGGTGTGAGAGAGATCAATGCTTTCATTTTAGATCATAGAAACCTGATCCCAGTAGGCCAGATGAGGCATGGACCCCTGGAAGAAACATAACAAAAATTTTATCATGGACAATGATGCCTTTTATAAACCATCATATTCACATTATGTACTCTTTTAATCCTTCAATTAAGCATAAATGTCTTTCATATTAAAGAGACAATTTCTAACTGTTGTGACTCATTCCCTTTCCTGGTTGTAATTTGAAATTAGGTATGCACATCAGAGGATTCATGTAGATATGCAAGAATTAGTGAACTTTTTGTGTATGAGAAGTTCAGCAGGGCCCCAGTAAAACGTGTGGAGGCAGGTGATGTCTGTGCTGTCTGTGGGATAGATGGCATTCAAGTAAGCTTTTCCTTTGCTCTATCCCATTTTATTACCAATTTCCATTTTCACTTTATCAAGCATGGTTTGTTGTTTTGGCTAATGAATAGATTTTAGGAATTTTTCTTTTTGGAACATTAGGATTTTCCCTATTTCATTATTCATGGGATGTTTTTGGCGTGAGAATGTAACTGGCATTGATATATTATATAACTAATTCTTCAAAGTGGAGACATTTAACACTTTTCACATTATCTGAGGGACATAATGGTGGAAAAATCTAAATGGAATTGGCATGGGTCCAAAGAGGACCATAATTCTTGCATGATACCAAGTCATTCTTTCCATTATTTGAATTTTATATATTTATTAAGCTCCCTGGGTTTATCTGATAAAAATCACTATAATTATTTGACCAGATTGGGGAGACAATTGCAGATAAGGTGTCTGGGAAGCCATTGCCTTCTATCAAAATTGAAGAACCAACTGTGAAAATGGCTTTTTCTGTAAACACATCACCATTTGTTGGTCGTGAGGTATGTTTGCTGGATAAAATCTAAACTTTTAAGATTTATACATTGAAAAGAGACTGTTCTTTATGAGCACTCCATGTTCTTTCCTTTTTATTTATTTATTTATTATAAAGTAGTTGATTATTTCCTTGAGGCTCCTTTGTCAGTTGGCCTAGAGGTAGAAATTTACATCCCCAGGCTGCTTGTGTGCACTTTCGTGCAGAATTATTTAATTCTGTGCTTGCAAAGGATGCCAGAAAATGGTGTGATTGAGTGACTAATTTTATAATTTCTTTACCCCAGTGATCCCTTTGCAAAGATTTTCCTCCCATCAGTCTTGGTATTTCAACTTTCAGCATTGAATCCTGCTTATAATATCCGACCTTGCAATTCAATAAGTTTGTCGTGAACTTCCTTATGTTTCTGTGCCATTAGAACTTTATTAGCTTTTTTTCTTTGTCTCAGGGAAAATATGTTACTAGCAGGAATTTACGAGATCGACTCTACCATGAGCTTGAGCGAAATTTGGCCATGAGAGTTGAAGATGGTGAAACAACAGATACCTTTATTGTTAGTGGGCGTGGCACTTTACACATCACCATATTGATAGAGAACATGTAAGCATAAAACTATTTTCTTGAGCATCCATATCTCTAGTTTGCATGTTGAATTTTTGTATGTCATGCATTTCAGGCGAAGAGAAGGATATGAATTCTTGGTGGGACCTCCTAAGGTTATAAGCAGAAAGGTGGATGACCATGTCCTTGAGCCGTATGAGGTAGTTTTCTAACCATATCTTCTTCTCTTGCCATGTCCAGAAAGAGAAAATATGGTTTTGGGATAATAGCACTGTCAATAAACCATTTCACCTAAAAGTTTAAGCTGTTAGGCGAGCTCTAGGATATGAATTATGTATTATATTTCAACACATTCCCTCATGTGAAAGCCCAGCTCACTTGGGCCTCAGGTATGAACAAAATAGAAATTCATATTTAATTCACAATTAAATGTGAGGACAGTGTGATTCAAATTCATAATTACTTGGTCATAAAGGCTGTAATACTATGTCAAGACACTATTGCACTTAAAAGTTACTAGGTGAGTTTCATAATAGTAATCATATATTATACTCTAACAAGCACATGATGAACACCTGTTAATATTTTCTCCTGTTCTATTCATTCTGTGTTGTGCATTTGTGCATATTTGGTGCAGAACATAGTAAACTGATAAACCTGCAACTATCAAAAGTGCTTGAATTGCTTAATTATTGATACCCAAAATGGTAGACTACATACCATCATGTTTGATCTACTGTAGTTATATACTGTACCTAAATTTCCCTAGCTGCCATTTCATTTTGTTTGTTACTTCCTTGCATCACTCATGCATATCTACATGGATGAAGGTTATTGCTAGCAAGCATGATTTGTATCGTGGTCTTTATTGATGGATAGAACAATGATGCAATTGATTTTCTTCTTCTTCGGCAGAATAATTTAATTGACTTAAATTAAAAGGATATCTGAAATTTATAACAAGTAAAATCAATCATCAATTATATTAATAGAATTCCAGGGATTTCAGTTACCTGATATTTACTAAAAATGAGAAATGCCTGCAGATTGCTACTGTGGAAGTACCAGAAGAACATATGGGTGCTGTGGTTGAACTTCTTGGCAGAAGACGTGGGCAGATGTTTGATATGCAAGGAGTTGGGTGTGTAGAATCTTCTGTTTCCTTTATTTGCATTTTAGATATTCCATTTTAATTTGAATATGGGAATTAATGGAATAACTGGGGGCATACAGCATAAAAAAAGAAGCCACTTGATAGTTATTTATTCTCTATTCTTCTTTAGAAATACAAATAGTGGGCTAGGCTGGTGTTGGTGCCAAAGGTGTAGGTTGTGCACGACAAAAAGACATGAGTTTGTGTGCATGCACAAATATTAATTGATGTTGTACACAGAAGAAACTTGTTCACCTTATATAACTTGTAAAGAGATGCCTCTTTGGCAGGTATCTTCTGTACATTGGTGCTTATGAAATCCCAAGCATACTGGTCATATAGATAAATATTGTCCCTCCAAAACGGGTCTTCTGAAAGAAGAAGTCGTAGAGTTACTCTTAGCTCTTCTTCGTTAAGTTGATGCTCTTAATTCTCAAGTCTGCACCCTTCTAGTTGCAGGTCTAACTCCTAAGGCCTTTTCAGCTCAACAAACAATTCCCTTATATCTTTTGGCAGTTGAATGGTTTTTCCTACAGTAGGAATGGTGTTTCACATTTGGATTTTATATGTTGGTTTTGTAATCTAATATCCTATGTATCAATGGTTCCCGCATTTTCACAGGACTGATGTTAAAGTATAAGCCTTCTTGTTCCCTTGTTTCATGTGATAGGTTGGAGGGCACAACACTGCTTAAATATAAGATTCCTACTCGTGGCCTTCTTGGATTGAGAAATGCAATTTTAACTGCTTCTCGTGGCACAGCAATTCTCAACACAATATTTGATAGCTATGGCGTTTGGGCTGGTGACATATCCACAAGAGATCAGGGTTCCTTGGTAAATTTCCAAAATTGTTTTAGAAATTGTGTGACTGCAATCCTGAAATTTAAATTGAGTACCAGTTCACATGCACTGCACTTGAAGCATATTATGTTAGATCATTTATAAAATCAGAAATATAGATTTGTTTTAGTCCTGTAAAAATGGTGACCTGAGGCAAAAATCATGCTCAAGATGCCTGCTTTGTTAATAGTAAAGATAAAGATAAAATTTTCAAAATCATCAACAAAGAGAGACATGAAGGGTGAAAGGTTCTATTGTCCCCTAAAAGAGAAAATTTGATCTTTTGACGGACAATGGTATTGCACGGTCCCCCCCCCCCCCCGGGTTTTTTTTCCCTCAAGACACTTTTTGGTAGAGCATTTGCGAGGTATGGAGAATGGTCAAACGAACATAGCCTTATTTTGTTTTATTTTTTTTATAAAGAGGCTATATTCATGACTTGAATGTGTGACATGTAGGGCTAAATAAGGAAACTTAATAGATATAAATTAAACAATTAGTTTTGAAGTACTGATTATAAGGATAAAAGACATCTACAAGATACCTGAGCTTGGGGCATAATTAGACATCAGCAATTAGCCAAGCAAACCAGTGGATTCTAGCAGAAAAACAATTACATTTTGATAAGATTCTTGTATTTCTGGAAAGGGGAGCATCTGTAGCCTCTATCCATGTTATTCATTTAAATGACAAGAAACTGCTTTTCAGGTTGCCTTTGAGAATGGAACATCCACTTCATATGCACTTGCTAGTTCACAGGAGAGGGGTCAGATGTTCATTGGTCCTGGAGTTGAAGTTTATAAAGGTCAAATTGTCGGGATCCATCAGCGACCGGGGGACTTGTCACTTAATGTGTGCAAGAGAAAGGCTGCTACAAATGTACGTTCTAATAAAGAACAAACAGGTAAGGACCTGCAGTCCCTTATTGCAATTTTTCCATTTAGGCAGGAAAAAAAATTCAATTGCATGTGATATTTTGCCCAGTTCCAATCACAAAGTGACAAGTGTCAACTGATAGTGTGTATTCAGGCTTTTACAGTTTCTGATTGCCTTTTAAGTCCTTTTATATTTTTGGTGTTATCGAATTCAAAATGAGCAACTGTAGTCCAGAGGATGAATTGTGATTAGTGCTAGTTTTTTATTGGCAATATTGAATTGATAGAGATGAAAAGATCCTTCCCTAGTATGATAACAAAATACTAATTTTTCATTGATATTAAAAGCAGCGTAATGGAAAATAATTGAAAACAGAAAGCTCCAATGAAGATCATGTGTCTTTTTTGTTACCTGTACAATCTCTGTGTCTTGTTTGGATATTAAAGGATTTTTTCTACATCATTTTCCAATTTTTTTTTGTTTACATCCTTACAATTCTGGAACTGTGAGGCTCTATTTCTTCGATTTAACAATTGTTCTCTTTATGCAGTGGTTCTTGATACCCCGTTGGACTATAGTCTGGATGACTGCATCGAGTATATTCAAGAAGATGAACTGGTCGAGGTCACTCCCTCGAGCATCCGAATGTGCAAAAACCTGAAACTTGAAAAAAGGAAAAGGTGAACATCCAATAGAATTGCCAGTTGCCAAGTTAATCGTCTAGCTGAAGAATCCGTTAGAAGCTTATTCAAATACAAAGATTTTATGCAGTTTATTCTGCTTCCTCTATCATGCAACCTACCCCACAGCCCCATCACCCTAAAAAAAAATACGTTAGCAAAAAGAATTGAAGAAACTTCCTGCACATGGCAGTTAGTAGGATGAATACAAAGATATATAAAGTTCTGCTCTTTAGTACACAATGATGGAGAGCAGTCATTTGTATTATTGGTTAAGCTGTTGCCAGGAAATGAGAAAGTGAATGTCGGCAGGTTTTGTAGGTGCATATTCAGTCAGTACCTCTATGGAGGGGACTGAAGATGATATTTGTTTTAATGAAACTCAGACGTTTTCAGCCATACAGTTCATCTTAAAGTTTTCAATGTGTGGTTGATCTGCTTCTTTTGACAATGTTGCTCTCTCAACCTTCGAGCTAAAAGATGGAATGGAATAAAACTAAAGTCTTAGGATTTGGATGGTCCAACGCAATTGGACGGACAACCTAGCCAAATGCATTGACAGAAGAATTCAAAAAGGTGGTCATGCATATGCTCAGATGGCGGTTTCCGATGATCACATTTTTTGATCCTCTGCAGGCAGTTCTCAACTGTGAAACCTTGTGTTTCAATGTATGGCATAATGTGAATAAAAATAAAGGTAAAACATCCAGGAGCAATATCAAGTGTACGAGGCACGGAAGTTTTCGTCTTAACATTGTTTGGTTTGAGAATTATTCTTGAGATTCCATTAGTATAGTAAAAATTAATGACTCAATAAACAAAAACTTCAGTGATTAAATCATAGCCGTAATATGTGCCATGAAAGCCACTGGAGCATTCTTTGTATAAAATTCAAGTCTCGTTCCGCGTCAGAGTCAATTAATCCAAAAGGAAAACTGATGCTGATCAGCTTTCTAGTCTTACAATGTCAATTTGCTCCTCCTAAGTTGACGGAGAAATATTAGGTTGATTTGGTACGTGAAGCTTGGCCATCCAGCGTCATGCATCTAGATGAGCACTCAGTACACGTTTGGATAAGTCAAATTGCATCACACACGTATGCATCTAGATGAGCAAACAGTCCATGGAACATACATTTGGATAAGTCACTTGCACCACACCAACACGAATGACCATATATCCATCTCCTAACCAAGATAACCAAAACCATGGACTTCTTCTTATGTCACCTTCCTTTTTTGACTTTTACGGCAAAGCTAATATACAAAGCGACGTCCGGTATTTCAGTGAAAAATAAAAATGATATTGACTTCAGTTATACATAAAACGTCATTTGGTTTGCCATATGAAGTAAGCATGCTTATAGGAGAACAAGAAACTGGGAATAGATGTAAAGCCAACAACAAGAAGAAGAAGACTCGTTTTTTTTTGATGGATTTATTTACATTGCAAAATAAGCCCAAGTCCTTAAAAGTAAGTAATTCCTTTAACCCATTTGAGCATGAAGCAGTTTGATTGAACATGAGGTTACCAGAAGGGACAAAGAAAATTGATTGAAAAATGGATACCCTTTTATACCTACCGACTTGTTCAACAAACTAATGAAGTGCAGGGTGCCGGTTCAAATGCCTTACATTGTATAAAAAAATAAAAAAATAAAAAACAAGGAGCAATTTTCGTCAATGTCGTGCACCTAAAATTCATGCAAACCCAAATCATCATCAACGTCGTCATCATCTAGAAATCTCTCTGAATTTATGTGTCTCATTTTGATCTCTTCTAAGCCAAGACTCGTATATGAGCCAGCTTTTAGGACCCCATTAGACGAAGGGGAAAAAAAAAAGAAAGAAGAAAAAACACTTAAATTATGTTATCTTTGCCAGTTGTCCAAAGAGTATCCAAGAATTTCTCCAAAGAAACAACAACAAACGTTGATCATGGTGTAGGACCCTCCTCCATTGGCGGAAGTCTGACTCGCAGTGATAGCCCAAATGTTTTGGTGGTCCAGTAGGTGACATGAAATATAACTGCTCAATCCCAATATCTAATTATTGGGTGTCGGTTGGAGACCCTTATTTTACTTGTGAAGAGCTCCAACATTATCTAAACATTGCCCATATTGTATAAATGGAGTAAATTATATATAGTTCATCACTACTTTTTATTATTTATTATTTATTTCTATTACTTAACTTTAATTTATTATAACTTAATTGTTCAACTTCAATTTTGTTTTAATTTAATCATTTTTATGAGATTAAACAATTTCCCCCCCCCTCCTCCTCGTTTTAATCATAAAAGAAAATTTATTTGTACTTTTAAGGTCTCCAAACGAATCCAAGCCCATTCACAATAAGAAGGAAGAAATCCGACCAATTACTGTTGCACTTTCAATTTTAGTAAGAGTATAGGAGCACATAAATTACAAATCCTGCCAAGTGATTCTTGAAAAGAATATTCATTAATCAAATTTTATTTTTAAATTTTCAATTTCAACTGTGCAAAAATTTACAAAAAATAAAAAAAAATTATTTATTGTGCAATTTATAATATATATATATATAATAATATATATATATATATATATATATATATGAGCGTAGGGGCCCCCGTTGAAGCAGACAGACGGACAACGACTTTTTCTTTTCTTTTTTTTTTCTTTTTCGGACCAACAAGCCCCTCGCCATAACACCCCCTCCCTCCTCTCCTTTTTCTTTTTGTAAAAAGTCAAAAGAGAAAATGATCTGAAAATAAAATGGATCATTCCATCACTAAAATTTATTTTAATATTACAAAATTACCCCTCATTTTCATTTTGTCGTTTTCCCCTCACTCAATTATTTTCGTGGTAGAAATGTCACCCCCTCTTTATTAACGGCGTGCCTACCTAAACCTTTTCATAAAGAAATGAAATAGTCATGCAACATTGCTGCTTAATTAACATTATTTATAATTCAACTTATCATTCATTTTTTTTTAATTTTTATTATCTAAATTTAAATTCTTACAATTAAATTATTGAATTTATTTGAGTTTAATTATTTTATTAAGTTATAAAATTCTTTGGTTAAAAGAATACGCTTTTATTTAATTAAATTAATTGCATTTTTACTCTCTTTTTTTTTCAATTAATTTATATATTAAAATTGTTTATATTATTTTAAATAATAATAATAATACCTAATTCTCCCTTTCGTTTTAAGTACATATTTCCATTGCCAGCAACGTGAACCACTTTACAGGAACAAGCCGAATGCTACCGAAGCTAAATACGAAGTAACACATACAAGCAGTAGAGTTCGAATTTTGTTTTTGGATATTTTTGGACAAACCAACAATAAAATGAAAGTCGTTTTGGGATTGAGAAAAGGAAATTAAATAATAATAATAAATAAATATATATAAATATATATATATATATATATATAAGTGCATAGACCACCGCCAGGGACTGGGCCAGATGTGGGGTGGGGGGTTGGGGGTTAGGAGGGAAGCCGGTCCCTTGTTCTCCATTTATCTATCTATCTATCTATCTCTCTCTCTCTCTCTTACCAATCCAATTTGCTGATGTTGAATTATAGATGATAAATGATTTGTTTTGTTGCCTTGTGAATTCCCGATTGCCTTCCCTTTCTTTTTACTCTTCTCCCCATATATTTACACCTCTCAGCCCCACCTTGGCTGGCTTGTCTTAGCTTCTTCACATAGATTAGGGATAAGAGAGTTTGGGAGAGGAGAAAAAAAAAATAATAATAGTAAGGCAATGCAAAATCTCCCATTTTCTTGAAATTTCTCCCTTGATCTAGTTTCCTGGAAAGCAAATAACTTTCCTGGATTATCAAATTATCTACTTGCTTCAAGCTTTTTTTTTATTTTTTTCTTCTTCCCATAGTCAAATCTGCAAGTAATTGAGGTTCATCAATTTTGGATGGACCTTGGATCCTTGCAAGCAAATTGCATCTGCTGAAAAGATCAGATTTTGATAAAAAAAAAAAAAAAAAAGACCCGAGTTTGATCGACCCTTCTTCATGTTTCTCGTCAAATGTGAAGACCTTTTTCACCATAAGCCACAAAAAACCCAATAGCCTAGCCTTTGTTGACCTTTTTTTTTTATTGGTTGGCTCATCTGATTAATGGGTAATTGCTGTGCAACCCCATCATCACCCTCTGGTCATGGGAAGAAGAAGCACAAGAAGAAGCAGAACCCATTTACCAACAATTATGAAACAAACAATGGGGGCCACCACAGGCTTATTGTATTAAAAGACCCGACAGGACATGAAATCGAGCAAAGATATGAGCTTGGTCGAGAGCTAGGCAGAGGTGAATTTGGAATCACATATTTGTGTACGGACAAGGAGACTGGAGAAAACTTGGCCTGCAAATCAATATCTAAAAAGAAGCTTAGGACAGCCGTGGATATAGAGGATGTGAGAAGAGAAGTGGATATCATGAGACATTTGCCCAAGCACCCTAATATTGTGAGCTTGAAGGATACTTATGAGGATGATCATGCAGTGCATTTGGTGATGGAGCTGTGTGAGGGTGGCGAGCTGTTTGATAGGATTGTGGCTAGAGGTCATTACACCGAGAGAGCTGCTGCTGCAGTTACAAAGACCATTGTAGAGGTTGTTGAGGTAAGAGATTGTCAGTAGGTTTTACCTTTTGTGATTGGAACCCTGATTGCTAATGTGGGTATTGTTTAAACAGGAAAACAATAGGTCTTTGCTTAGTTTTTGGAAAATGGTTTAGGTTATCTGGAGTGGAATCCTAAATGCAGGGGACCAATTATGTGGGCTTGACTCTTAATGTTGTTCAGTGTGTTTTAGAAACAGGACAACTTGTTAAATCTGATGCTTCTGCGCTTTGGAATATTTCCCTTTATAGGTTGTTGCAGAATTTATTAGAGATTGGAATATGTATGGTGGAATACTAGGATTTGATTCTTACCCATGATTGCACTGAAACCTATGACTACTCCAAAATGTTAGCGATCAGGTCTAATTAGTTGCAACTCAGAAATGGTTGATGAATGGTATCTGGTGGGGCTTATAGGGTTTTTGTATTTTTCATTTTTATGTTCGATAGTGCTCTACATGGCATATATTGGTTATTGTCTTGACACTTTCCCCCCTGCAATCGTATCCTTCCTCTTGCTTGATTGTAATGACTTCAAGTACTGTATCTTTGATTCCTTACCTCTTACCACATAAGTGAATATTCTCAATCACTATTTAAAAATTGCAAAAGATTTGGTTTGCCATGGTGTTTTTCTGGCTTCCCTCTCCCGGATTAGGTGTGTCATGATCGTTTGTGATAGCCTTATTGGTGTTAATCAAGAGTTGACAAGTGGTTAACTATTGCTACATAACATTCTGTTGGTACAACAATTTCTACGGCATCCAAAGTTAATGAAATTGACTTCATGCTTTGGTTACGTTACACTAAACAGTGTTTCAACTTGCAAACTCTACATTTAGTTTGCAGCATACTGTTTTCACCAAATACGATATGTTTAATTTTCTTGCAGATGTGTCACAAGCATGGGGTGATGCATAGAGATCTAAAACCTGAGAACTTTTTGTTTGCAAACAAAAAGGAGACTGCAGCTTTGAAAGCAATTGATTTTGGATTGTCAATGTTCTTCAAACCCGGTAATCCCTCATGCTTGCTGTTGTGTGCTGTAAGGCTGCTTCCTACTTTCATCAGCTGCTGTCTCAGTCCTTGTGGATTGATCGAAGCTTTGTTGCTTGATTCAGGTGAAAGGTTTGATGAGATAGTTGGAAGTCCATACTACATGGCTCCTGAGGTGTTAAAAAAGAATTATGGCCCAGAAATAGATGTCTGGAGTGCTGGTGTGATCCTTTACATCTTACTTTGTGGTATGCCACCCTTTTGGGCAGGTTGGTGCTTTATGGTTTGGTCCAAGAAAATCATCATTAGATTTGCATATGGCAGAATGTTTATTTTTGCATGGGAGACAGTCCTACATATGGTCGTACTTGAGAAACCTGGATGGAATTTCTGTAATGAGTGTTTGCTCAACTGCAAAGGACCTAGATGTGCTTAGTTATTGAAATGGAGTTAGAGAGAGAGTCAGGCTGACCTGTCATCTAATTTTTCCTGCTTAACATGTACAAATATGCATATGAATTTTTTATAAGTATATTAAAGCTCAAAATCATGTGAAATGGCTTTTATGTGAGAAGTTACATGTTTGTTCTACTATCTAAACTGAAACATTTCACAACACATTATGTGCATGTAAGCTTCTTTCATATTTTTAATTTATTTTATTTAATTTATTTTTTTCTGTTTATTATTTTTAATACCATTCTTGTCAGATTATCTCCTTTACTGAATTCTGTAATTCCTCCTCTCAAATATTTCCTTCCTATGCAGAAACTGAGCAGGGGGTTGCACGAGCTATCATTCGATCTGTCGTAGATTTTAAGAGGGATCCCTGGCCCAAAGTTTCAGATAATGCAAAGGACCTTGTGAAGAAAATGCTTGATCCCGATCCGAAGCGTCGGTACACAGCACAGCAAGTTCTTGGTAATGTTCATATCTGATTTGCTGTGATATAATTAAAAGTTGTATAGCTTAGGAAAATAATAACTTGCAACTTTGATGACTTTTACTCATACCATGTATAGCTATGTGGGTCATTATAGTTCCTTGTTGCTTGAATGCAGAACATCCTTGGTTGCAAAATGCAAAGAAGGCTCCTAATGTTTCTTTGGGTGAAACAGTGAGAGCCAGGCTCAAACAATTCTCCGTAATGAACAAGCTTAAGAAAAGAGCTCTGAGGGTACAATCTCAAACATCCTTTGAGTCAAATAAATTAACTTTGATTTCCCATGCAAGAAAAATTGGTTCAGGCCTCTGATTTGCCTGGATATAAGTTCAAGTCCTATTTTGTAATTGCCTCCATCTTTCAATTTTAAATGTGTAGATAATAGCTGAGCATTTGTCAGTGGAGGAAGTGGCTGGCATAAAGGAGGGCTTCCAGCTGATGGATATTAACAAGAAGGGCAAGATTAACATAGATGAGCTTAGAACTGGTTTGCATAAACTGGGCCATCATCTCCCAGATGATGATGTTAAGATTCTAATGGAAGCTGTAAGTACTAATACCATGCTGAAATGTAGGAAATTTTGCCTTCTGTAGAATGTTTCCTAGATTAGAATATTATGAACGAATACTTGTTTTCTTCACTGTCTGTTCTATTTATAATGACTCTTCAATAACATTCTTGTATGCTTTATAACTAGCATTTTGGATTTCATTGAAAAATGGCTGCCAAGCGAGAATGGAAGGTACTGGATACTGTTGCTTGTTGTATCATGGTTAAGAATTTTTGCCAGAAGGTTTTTGTGAAAATTAATTAAACATTTGCAAATCCTAGTTCATTCCCTGTACAGTGTAGGGGTCAACCAGCTGCAAAAAGTTGTGCCCTTTGACACAACATTTGAAAGAGCTCTTTTCCATTTCTCTGCTTTTCTGATTTCTAAGATTTTCTAGTTTCCAATTCATTTCAAGCCACGAAGAATGAAAACCTTCTGTGTTCTTGTTGAAATAAATATACCATGAAGAAAAAGCTTGGCCTGCAACTAACAAACTCCTTTTACAGGGTGATGTAGATGGGGATGGACACCTGGACTACAATGAGTTTGTGGCCATTTCTGTTCATCTGAGAAAGATGGGCAATGATGAGCACCTACACAAAGCCTTCAAATTCTTTGACCAAAACAATAATGGATACATAGAAATTGAAGAGCTTAGGGATACCTTGGCTGATGACATTGATGCAAATAGTGAAGAAGTTATCATTGCTATTATCCATGACGTGGACACGGATAAGGTCAGTCTCATTTTCTTATTAATTAGCTCTAAAGTAGCATATTTGTTATCTCATTTGCATCTAATTACAGTGAAAGATTATTCAAATTTTCAGCCACAAACACATTTAACAAGTTTGTATTCGTAGTTAGAGGTGTCCAGAGTCTCCAATCATAGTGGGGGTTTTATAAAAGGCTTTCTCTGCTTGCATTTTGGAATTCTCCTTGACTCCCTTCTGTGAACATGCAGGATGGAAGGATAAGTTACGATGAGTTTGCTGCCATGATGAAGGCTGGTACAGATTGGAGGAAAGCATCAAGACAGTACTCACGAGAACGGTTTAATAGCCTCAGCCTCAAATTAATGAAGGATGGCTCGTTACAGTGAAACAATGAGGACAGATGGTTCAAATTTCAACTAGATTTGTCTTGATTATTACTTTGTGAACATTTAAACCATGTAAACATGTATGTACATTTTTTTCCTCTTGGATTGTCTTTTAGCCCTTTGAAATATTGTTTTTGAGATCTATATAGGGTAAGGAGGGTCTGGGCTCTGATTGTTAATTGTTCTTCCTAATTGCCCTTTTTTTTTTTGGGGGGAGGGGGGGAGGTGTCTTGTGAGAGGAGAAGAGAGGAGTGGGTGAAGTTCCTTTATCTATAGTTTTAAATATTGTTAAATTGTTATGGTTATTAGTTGTATCTTTGCTTGAGACAAGTAGTATTTAAGTGTGAGTTTAATTTTATAATTAATTTATTGAATCGGTATAAATTAAATTTTTTTGATTTGGTTATGATTTAAGTTTTGTAAAATTATAATTAATTGAAGAAAATTGCAATGTTATATTATATATTGTTTTACTTTTATTATTCTTATAATATTATTAATACAATACAATTATTAATAATAAATGAATGATAATAAAGTATTATTATAATTTGAATAATTATTTATTATATATATAATGATAATTATATATTTTATAATAAATTTATTTAAAATATTTTTGTAAAAAATAAGAATTTTAAAAGAAAATTTGAGATCAGTTAACCGAAATTGAATTGAAAGGGTTAAATGAAAATTTCAGTTTAGTTTTAATTTCTAATTTAATATAATCAAAATTTTCTATCTAGTTGACATCATTCTTCTGGCAACCGCGGGTGTGCCATTAGTGGTGGGTGGCGGGGGGAGGTTCGGAAGAAAATTCTTCTTAAACCCACAACGACGCGTCAGAAAATAGGATGCAACCAATGAGGTCAAAATGACAAGAAGCTTGCAATCGACGCAAGGAGTAACCCTAGGCCACAGCATTACATACAACAATCAAGGCCAATGTCAGGAGAACGACAACAGTTTGGTCCAACATATGTATCTTGGGTCGTCCATGATTGGATATGTTGAAGTTGCAAAGATGTAGCCAACGAGAAAGTACACCAAGAATGATACTTGTTGAGATTAAGATTAAAAGTTTAACACGGACTCATTTGCTCTTCTTTTTTTTTTTTTTTAATTAAATCACATATACTTGTTCAATTGATATTTAATTTTTTGTTGAAAAAAATAAAATAAAGGAATGTCTATTTTTCATGAATATAATTTATATTCGGCTAAAATGCACTGTGGGACAACGTGGAGTTTGAATTAAACTGACTCAAACACTGGACTAGTAAACCTGACCCTTGCAGCTCCAGATCAGGAGATGTACCAGTGGACTGTGGAGACCAGAGTTTAGATAGTCTGCAGTGATTATATCAAAATATCCGAACTAGAATATTACGCAATTGGACCCCAAGATTAATGCATGACTTCTCGTGATTAGACTGCATTTCACAATATGGAAGGAGCTGGAGAAATCCAATTGCATTTGGAATCACCTAAGACCTATGTTGTTGATGCACTACATTTATGGTTAATAAAAGTTCCTTTTTCTTGTGTTCAACAGTTGATATTCACTAGCAACTTGCAAGGTTAAACTACCAACTTTGAGATCTTTGTTGATGCCCAGACAAACGGCCGATTACAATGGAGTCAGAAATACAATGCTTTCCCTCTTTTTTTGTGCATGGATATTACACCTTGTAATTTTGATTTGTCGAATGACAGAATAAATGTTAAAAAAAGCTACTATAACATGGCACCGCAAGATGACACATATTGCAGTACAGTTGTCGGCCTAAGGTTCTGATATTGCACGGCGGTTGTTGCTCCAAGGTTCTGTGCAGACGACTATTCAACTGGTTTACCCTGCATGCTAGTGTTCTCATTCTTGTTCTTCTCCTTCCCCAAGTCTAAGCATCTGTGCAGAAGCCGAGATGAATATCAGTGCTCATGAAGAGCAGTGAAATATGTTAGAATGTTGCTTCATAGTTACCTCTCTGGCAATACTCTCTTGAAGCACTGAGGCCCTGGACATCAAGGGCACTGAAAATGGGATGGTCACCTTGCAGCAATCTTGAGTTTGTAATGATGATCTCAAAAATGGAACGGCAAAGAAACAGTAAACAAATACTGAAATTTCTTGGTAGCTTTTGAATCCAGCCATGCTTGGATTTATATCATATGATGGCAGAATCTTCATCGCTTGGACTTGAACCCATGACAATATAACAATGGTCAATGATTGTCTGACTACCATTTATCAGCCCTAAAGAATTTTGCTGATAAGAATAGCAAAGAAACAATGTATCCAAAGCTCTCAATTCTTTCACTTCCATCAAAATTGCAGTCCTTTCCATGGTCCACTGCACTGTAGCAGCTCAGAAGTCCCAAAGAAATTGAAAAAGAAACCTGGAGTAACCATCCCAACTTTGACGTATACCAAAGCCTAGACTTACCAAGTAACAAATACTGTGGATAAAGCAACCAAGATTATGAAATCAACATTTACCAATAATCCTTGCAAGAACATGTACCATTGTCAAATTTGTGAAAACGAACCCGATCTCTAACAATGATTTCCCGTGCATATATTTTACTGATAATCTTCATCACTTCATGACAGTCCTCACAAGCTCGTAGATTCTTGGTTATCCTAATTGCACCCGGTGCTTGAACCTTTAGCAAGCCATAAGCAATGGCCAACCTCTCACTATGCTCATATAGATTGTCTTCCTTTTCTTCATCACCCACATTGTGCCCTATAGCAGACATATATGGTTTGTGCCCAAATCTACGAATCTTCACAGAAACATCCTTCAAAATTCTTTTTATCTCCCGTGCCTCAGGATGGGACCAGTCACCCATTACAAACTCATTCACAAAGCCATCAACCTCAATGGAGGTGCACCCTGGCACAGCCTTGATGCCCACCTCCTTCATTTTCTTCCTTACATGGCTCATCTTCTCCCACTGTGAAACAGAAGCATACATGTTTCCAAGGATGAGATAGTTTTCAGGATTTAGGGGTTCCAAATCTAGAAGGCAATCAGCAACAAATTCAGCTTGTGTCAACATCCCATTCTTCTTGCAGACCACTAGTAATGTTCGCCAAATTGTAGGATCTGCTGCAATGGGTAAGGTTTTAACAAAACTGAAAGCTTCATCAACCAGGCCACCTCGACACAGTACGTCAACCATACAACCATAATGCTCCATGGAAGGTTCTATTCCCAACTTTAGCATGTTTGACCAATGTCTTCGACCTTCTGAAACCAGTCCACCATGAGCACATGCAGTTAATAGACCAACAAATGTTACATGGTTGGGTTTGACCTGAAAAGAATTTCACAGGATCAAGCCAAGCAACCAATATATATCAAACAGAACTTTTTGTAAATTTTGTGCATCACAAGCTAGCATAGCTGCATAAGTAGAATGGTCTAAGCCTTTGAGTCATGGAACACAAACTTTTACACCCGTCTAAGCCTTTGTAGGTTTATCACTTCATTAACTACACCTAATTTATATGAAAAATCATACAAACAATCATATTCCACGGCGAACACTGAGCCCATTATGAAAAAGCTCATAATTCATCTAGTACTCAATATTAATAAGCATAAAAAGATTCTTTTACATGAAAAGCTATATCTACTCTTTTGTCTTTGTTACCTTTGCCTCTTCCATCCTATAAAACTCCTCCAGTGCATCCTCTGCAAGCCCATGAATGGCAAGTCCAACAATCAATGAGCTCCAAGCTTTACAATCTTTTACTGGCATATCATTGAAAATTCCCTTCGCTTTCTCTATATACCCACACTTAGCATACATATTAACTAATGCTGTACTTAGCGCAATATCAATATTCATCATTCTTTTCTTCATATACACATGAATCCAAGTCCCTGTATCCAGCGCTCCTGCCACAGCGCAGGCAGAAATCACGCTAGCTAATGAAACCCCGTCAGGTTCAATGCCTACCATTTGCATTTCCCGAAACATACCCAGAGCCTCATTGACCATCCCCACTCTCGCATACCCACTTATCATCGTACTCCAAGAAACCAAATTCCTCTCAGGAATTTCATCAAACACCTTCCTAGCAAGCCAAATCCGTTCACACTTAGAATAAAAGTTCACCAAAGAAGTTTCCACAAAGGGGTTCGAACCGAACCCAGATTGCAAAACACGCGCATGAACCTGACAGCCTTCTTCAAAAGCCACTAAAATTGAGCATGCTTTGAGCACAAATGCCACCGTAAAAGTGTTTGCTTTTGGGTATCCTCTCCTGACTATCCTTCTGTACACAAAAATGGATTCTTTTGATGGGTTAGATGTGTATAAAAGACCCCTTATAAAAGAATTGCAAGCGAAGATGCTCGGATTGGGAATTTGAGCAATAACTTTGCGGGCATAGTCGATGCTGCCATGGGGAGAAAGTGCCGAGAAGGTGAGGATTTTGGAGAGCAAGAAGGAGACGGCGGAGAAAGGAAGGAGGCGCGTGAGGATACGCGCGTGAATTTGGCGGAGCACGCCCAAGTTGGGACATTTTCGTATCAGAGAAACGAGCCGCACTTCTTCTTCTTCTTCTTCCAGCTCTTCTTCGTCGGGTACGTTCCGACCAGCGGGAAAGGCGTAACGAGGGCAGTGTCTCGGCCAGGTGTACGATGAAATACAGTTCCTGTTAGGGTTTAACGTTAAACCCTTTTAAGGTTGTCTATTCCCCCTTCCTATTTTGTATATAATTGTTTTTTTTAATTTTAAAAAAATAAAGTAATTTTAATTAACCGGGATAACGTGACCTGTATGAATTTAGAGTTGCAACTTGCAAACGAGTTTAGAAGCTCTTGAAGTCTTCGGGTAATAAAATGGTAGGGGGAGAAAATTCAGAAAAAAGAAAAGAAAAGAAAAGAATAAAAGGTAAAAATAAGAAAAAAAAATCTCATTTATTTTTGTGTCTCGGAAATGATAGTGCAAAGAAAGAAAACTAGTTTCTTCTTCTTTTTTTCCTTTTTTTTTTTTTTGTTAAATGAGTGTAAAGTGAGGAAATAAAACAATACATGTTATAATTCTAAATTGTTCTTATAAAAAAAACTTAATGAATATTAGTAAAAAATAAATAAATCAATATGGATAAATTGATAATTTTAAGTATTATAAAAAAATAAATATTTTTCCTCCTAAAATTAGAAACAATAAATTTGACAGGTTAAAATTTTATGATTATTCAGGACATTTTTCTCCTCTCCCAAACACAATGCTAAATTCTTGTATTGGTAAAGTTCTCTCAACTTTTTTTTTTTTTTTTAAAAAAAATAAAATTGATATTCAAACCTAATTTTAGTGCTGTCAATTAAACAAATTAACATTGAACATACTAAATCTCAGCTTCACTCGACCTTTTATTTTTTTATTTTTTTTCCCCTCTAACTTTATATCACACTATTACAATTAGAATGCCTAACTAAGCCCATTGTGCGGAGGTTTACAATGTGAATGAAACCTACAAAAATTGTAGGGTCATGCCCTGAGAAACTAAGCTCGGTTTGGTACGATACCATGACTATCATGCTAGAAAACTAATCTCCCTTTGTAGTTGAGCTTTGTTTTCTTCTTTTTGATATGTCGGCATTAAGGTTTGAAATTATTGTCAGTAAGAATCCAACAACTCATTAACTGTTCTATCACAAGCCCCTCTGGCTGCTGGCTTGCTGAGCTTTCTTTATGCCCCTTTTTTCCCTTTTTTTTTTTTTTTTTTTTAAGTTGTTGTAGGAATTAGGAATTGAAATTTTAACTTAAAACCAAAAGTTGCGATAAATGTACTACTAGACCTTAAATTAGTTGAACTTTCTTCTTGCGTATTCAGTTCATCTCAAATAATGGTTAATATTAAGCAATCGTGTTGAGCCAACAAGACCAATAGATAGAATGCACATGTTATATGCATTTATTTTCGACAAAATGACGAGAAATTGACACGATAGGATGTTAATATTTATTGAAATATATTATTGATAATACTCCAAATAAATGAAAACAACTAGTAATTTACAAATGAGACTCAAAAGCATCATAATATATGATGTGCTATTTAAAAAATCGCTTACTAAGGAATAAACGAAAGAATGATTTTTCCTCTCCTAAAAATGAAGGTAATAGTAACAATTTGGTTACACTAAATGAAAATGAATTTTGACCCACATTGGTATATATACTCTGGATATCTTCCCAAGTTCCTTTACTAACTTGAAGTATATTGATATATAGATTTTAACTTCGAGAAATAATTAGTATGTGAAATGTTAGCAAAACCCCCTCGTGCAGAGAAACCCCACTAAATTAAAATTAAAATTTAACTTTACACTAAATATATACTCTGTATATCTTCCCAAGTTTCTTTACTAATTTGAAGTATATGATGACCATTAAGTGCAACAATCTTCTCCTAAGCAATGTATTTGGATATATAGGTAGAATGCTAAGTTTAAGTTGTATCAAACTTAAAAACTACCCTAAATGTGGTAGATCGACATCCATAATCAAGCCACAAGAGAGAGAGAGAGAGAGAGAGAGAGAGAGATTGCCAAGGTATCTAAAAAGTACTATAAAAGTCTTGCATTACAAGACTTAGGCTTTGAAATAACTTATTAATTAGGTTGTCAAATGTTCTTTACTCAAAAACCATTCCAACCTCATAGGTAAGACATTAATGTGATGCTAGCTAGCATGAAGTTAGGAAAAGCAAGACGCTTTACCAGGTAGGAAAACCACATATTGTTGAGGAATACGTGTGCCCATATGCACCAATGGTAGAGGATCATCGAATGCTCTGCAATGCACAAGAAAAAGGAAGTTCAAGTTAGATCCTCTTTCCATTCCTAATCCCCTTGTTCTTACCTTAAAGGGGAAAAAACTTGCTAAGAAATACAATGAACCAAAACCTTTGTGTGATGTCATGAGAACAGAATACAGTAATCTCATGCCTATAAGTAAAAATAAAATAATAATGGATAAGTACCAATCTTACGTGATGTATCATGAGCCGTTGAATTTTAATGGTCATAACTCTGGAATTTTTGAATGAATATACTATAATTTTGTACTGCAGAGAAACCCCCTCGTGCAGAATTCCCAGTACGCAAATGAACCAACTTGATGATGAGTGGTCGGGAATTAGTTTGCAATTGGGTGTTTATTGCTGTTCAATTCAATAAACAGCATGTGGAATACTTTAAGGTTGGGAGTGAGCGGCATAGAAAATCCATATGATTTTGACCTTTTCATAAACAGTTTGCAGAAGTGCCATGGCTAGTGCACAAGGCATGTAAACACATAAGCTGCACATATGAATTGAGGCCATGTCAGTATAAACAAACGTATATTAGTGTACGATGAGAAGTGAAATGAGAAAATGGTATGAATATAACAAAAGGGTTTTAGGATTTTATCATAATCTCAATGCTCCTTTTGTAATCATACTTTGTTTCTCTGCCCAGTCCTCTTTGGTTCAGTTAATTAAATAATAATAATAATAATTAAAAAAAAACCTTTTTTTTTCTTCTTTTTCCATCCGGCTCTAATGAATAACTACACGAAACGGCATAATAATGCATCAAAAAAAAAGCATAAATAAATTAATAGAAAGCCATGAATGGCCCCCAATCTAGAAGTAATTTTCCATAACGATTGGCATCTGAAACAAATGAGGTTAGAAATATCAAAATTTTATTAAATGACACAGCAAAAAAAAAAAAAAAAAAAGTGAACTTTAGCGTTGGACTTCACAGAAATACGTAAATTACCAAACCATTTAGCAAGAACATCACTGGTCTATCCTGCACTTAGTTTCACTTCGAGAAATGAGGCACTTGGGATGACAAAATAGTTGCGTAAAGCAAGATAATGATCGCTACGACGTCATTTAACGACTATTTATATTCGTCACATAGATAATCGTGGAGACATTTTCCTAGAAATCTCTCAAGCAAAATCATTGATATTTTATCGGGAATTTAATGACTCAAGTTTGATAAGATCGGCCCTTAACGGCTAGTTATACAGAATGAGAAAATAATAATAATAATAATAATAATAATAGACACACAACATTATAATAATGCTCTTCATTTTCTGAAAAGTAAATAAATAAATAAAAGCCAAAAATAAAATAAAATAAAAATTGTTAGTGCAAAATCACCGATCCTAATAAAAAATTTAACTATCAATAATCAAATAAACTTTTATTAGGTTAATGATGTCATATTGCTTATGACGTTTGTAAAATTTCAAGTTTTTAGACTTGAATAATTAAATATAATTTACCTTAATTTAATTTGTGATAAAATTACTTAAATTCTTAAAATTAAGTTTAAGGTTTGAAATCTTATACCCCATCCCACGAACCAATAAAATATATAATTTATGTTAGTCTGAGAAAGGGAATCCGTTGTGAGTTTGCTAGTCCAATCCAAAAAGAATACTTGAAAGCGTATCTCAGCTACCGGAAAATATACTTCTTTTCTGTTAGTTTTTCTTGCACACAAGCTGAAAGTTTGCTAGCTCCTGCTCTTTGGGCCACATGTTTCGTCCGACTCAGGAAAATTTCGGGGGGAGGAGGGGGGAAATGATTGCTTTATGATTAATATAATTTGATAAAAAAAAATGATTGATTTAGTTTTTAATTTCTTTTTCCCTTTTTCTTTTTAGGGTCATTGAATCGCCAGATCAAAGTTATTCATACAAATCTTTTTAGTTCAAGTCTTAGTCAGAAAGTAAAATTAAATATATATATTTTTTAAATTTACTCTTTTAATAAGGTATCATTTTTCTTAATAAAACTGTTAAGTATTATTATTGCTTATTTATTATATATATATATATATATATATATCATCACTGTTGTTTTGTTTTGATATATACCATGAAACACATTGTTATACTTGTAAAAAAAAAAAAAAGTGGGGGGGGGGGGAAATACACATTGTTAATGACAAAAAATGCTCTAATTAAGCGGAGATATAATTACAGTTTCTTTGGAAAACAAAATTTCTGCTAGAAAACATGGTAGAAATGGACCTTTGGGAAGGGGCGTAGGTATGATTGTAGGGGTTTTATGCACTTTTTCTGGTATGGATAAAAAGTCAGAGAATGCCCAAGAGATCCTTTCGTCTCAATCTCTTGCACCCTCTCAGGCCATACCCCAAAAGTCATATGCCCAAGAGGACAACCAAAGCCTCCCCTTCCTCTCACTCTCTCTCTCTCTCTCTCTCTCTCTCTCTCTCTCATGTTATTTGTTTGTGTCTCTCTCTATAAATATGCGTGGAACATCATGGCATTCCATACCTAGCTATAATTATCGCCATCAAACTTTCTAAGTACTTCTGGTGTTGTCATTTCTGTCTGTCTTACAAAAGAAGCATAGAATGATGGCCTTACAGCGACTTCTCTGTCCATGCTCCATGATCTTTATGATCCTCTTCTTTATCTCATTCATCAATATCCCACGTTGTAACTGTTTGCAACATCATCATCCGGACCCACTTTATAATTACCATGGCCAAGCATCTGCTCATGATGCCTCCCTTCAAGCTTACCCGGACGACTACATTAGCTCGGCCCGTGATGGCATGCCCAAGTTCAATGACTTGATCAGGTTGAGATGGGATGTTCTTAGTTTAAAGAGCTTTGACAAAGCGGGCAGTACCAGATCTTTAACTTCTGCTAGAAAATTTAGCGTTGCTGATTTTGGAGCTAAAGCTGATGGAGCTGATGATACAGAGGTAATTACTCTATAATCCCACAAGCTTAAGGCATGTGTAGTTGGTGTCACGCCCGTTTGTCTTGATCGACTTCTTTCTTGTATATCATATAAAAAGAAAACAAATTACAGAAAATAATATATATAAAAAACGTTTTTAATATAGGAGGCTTCTATATTGTGATATTTCGTAGAAAACAAAATGCAATTATTTTTAGTAGTAACACTGTTACACTATTTAAACATGATTGCCTACCTAATACTAATATAGTCAACATAAAAAAAAAAAAAGTCTTAAAATTGCATTTTGTTTATAGTATTGTGATTATAATCAAGGAAAAAGAAGTACACGGACGGAGTGGGTTGAATAAGAAATTAAATCTCTTTTTTTTTTTTTTTTCAACCTTAACTCAACTCCCTATTTCATTGGGTCAAAAGAAAAAAACCTAATCCCACCCACCCACTCGGTTCCCTCTAATTAATGGCCGTCATTGCAGCTAACGTAACCGCAATTATAGCTATAGTGGTCGTTATGCCCACCAACGTTAAACTTTAAATCACAGTACCAACGTTACAGCAGTACAATTGTGGTGGCTGATTTTAAAACTCTACTACTTGCAATTTGGAGGCTTGAGTGATAGTAAACTTTGAAGTTTGAGCTACAGGTTTTAACTTAAAGGGAATGTAGCTTCTAAGCATGCGCATACATAATTGGACGCATGAATGTTATCTGATTCATTTGTACATGGGAGCTATGTCAGGCATTTGAAAAGGCATGGAACGAAGCTTGTACGACTGAGGGGGCTGTTGTTGTGGTGCCGGATAACAAGTATCTGCTTAAGCCGGTTACGTTTAGGGGTCCCTGCAAATCAGATGTTACGTTCCAGGTGAGGTTAATTGTTGGTCTCCCTTCATTGTCAAATTGGAGTTTTGTTTTGGGGGGGGGGGGGGGGGGGGGGGGAGGGGGATGACGATGGATGAATAAATTATGAGTGTTTGATTGATGATTTCTCGAGAAATTGCAGATTTATGGGACCATTGAAGCATCTGGGGATCGATCGGACTATCAAGATGGTACGCACTGGCTTCTCTTTGACAGTGTAGAAAATTTGTTGGTGGAAGGTGGCGGCACCATAGATGGAAATGGGAGCATATGGTGGCAAAACTCATGCAAAATCAACAAAAGTCTCGTAAGCTATTTTCACATCAAATTATTCAATTGTGGTGATTTATAAGCTTTCTTTTTCTTAATATTTTCGTTGGGATTAACTCTTCTTTTTCATTTCATGATTTGCAGCCGTGCAAGGATGCGCCAACGGTATGTAATGCATCTTCAATTGGTGAATTGTTGTTTTTAAATCTCAAAATGACATTGCTTGTAAACTATATGTGTGTGCATTTGTGGCTCCGATCAAGCAGCGATACCACTTTTATTTACTCCCTCGAATAAATATTGACTTTTTTTCCTTAAAAATAAGAGTTTTTATTTATTTATTTATTTTTTCAAATTACTGCTTTTAGGTGCTACTGATACTCATATGTAATAGTCCTAAAAATAATTTGGGTGATGATTATATTTTTTACCATATATACAGATACAATCTATACCCTTAATTTTAATTTTAATTTTTAATTTTTTTTAAAAAAAACTACAATCGGTAGCCATTCAAATTTAACTTTCAATCTGTTTTTTTAGAAAATTTTTGAATATTTCAAGTATGCGAAGGCTCATCTCATGTAGGATTGTTACAGAGACTACGGGCAGTCAAGAAGATTAGCACATGGTACATTGCCATTAAAATGTGGTTTTTCCCTCAAAATTAGAAGATCATAAGATCGACTCAAATTTGTTGACAATCAAACCTTTAAGCACGGAGTAGTCTTATAAGGCGTTTCTTTTTTGATTCAATACACATTTAATATTAGAAGGAGGAGGTAACAATAATGTTACTCAATCGTGACATTAGTTACAAATAATAACTTTTCTTTAGAAAACGTCAATGTACCTTAGAACTCTAATCTTTCTTTTATATACATTTATATGGGAATCTAGTTTTTTGGTGAGTAGAATACACCTTCCTGATGACTGTACCAACACCCCCCAATGCTCAATGGATCATTTAACTCCATGGATCAACCGTGCAGGCTGTCACCTTCCTTAACTGCAGTAACTTGGTTGTGAAGGACCTCAAAATTCAGAATTCACAACAATTTCACATCTCATTTGACAATAGCAAGAATGTTCAGGTCTCCAATCTCGAGGTAACGTCACCAGAGGACAGCCCCAACACCGATGGAATCCATGTTGCAGCCACCCAACTCATCCAGATTACAAGCTGTGTAATAGCAACAGGTACATAGGTTTGTGTCTGTATAATTGGAGTGCAAGTATGCAAGTTTTATTTCCTCTGACTAATTCATATTTAAAATTCATGAAGGTGATGACTGTATCTCGATTGTCAGCGGATCCCAAAATGTCAAAGCAACAGACATAACCTGTGGACCTGGCCATGGAATCAGGTTTCTACACCAAATAACCAATATAACCTTTAAAATCTCTCCACAGTGACAACTATATGTATATATATATATATATACACATACACATATATATACTTTCCTATTTTCATTGCAGTGACTATAGTCATAATAATAATTATTATTATTTTTATTCGTCTGATGCTGAAAGCAGTATTGGAAGCTTAGGTGCCAAAAATTCCAACGCTCATGTTTCAAGAGTAACTATAAATGGTGCTAAGCTTTCTGATACCACGAATGGTGTTAGGATCAAGACATGGCAGGTAATGCATTCAATATCCCAAGTTACTGGAGTGAAATATAAATAGACAATGATGATTGATGAATACTTATACATTTGAATTTAACCAATCCCACATCGTCTTAAAATGCGCAGGGAGGATCTGGAACTGCAAGCAACATCAAGTTTCAAAATGTTAAAATGGACAATGTAACAAACCCCATCATTATAGATCAATATTACTGCGACCAACCGACACCATGCAAAGAACAGGTAAGGGACCCTAACCCACGAGTATTCACAAACTAACAAGGGGATATAAGCCCTTAATTTTTCGCTTGTTAAAGCAAAATTACTCCATTGATTGTTGCAGAGCTCAGCAGTTCAAGTGAAAAATGTGGTGTACAAGAACATCAAGGGGACTAGTGCTTCCGATGTGGCTATAAAATTTGATTGCAGCAAGCGGCATCCATGTCAAGGAATACTGTTGCAAAATGTGGACTTAGAAACAGGAGGAGGGGAAACAGCCAAAGCTACCTGCAACAATGTTAAATTAGCTGAATTGGGCACCGTTTCTCCACAGTGTCCTTGAGAGAATTTAGCATTTTTATTAGTTTGGAAGTTACAATAATCAATACTTACATAGTTAGATATAAGAACCAATAGCAGTTAATTAACACCATAAACATTGTGATTCTTTGGTTCTTTACGAGTTCTATAAGAACCAACAACAGTTCTATTCGCTTAAAATTTGGCATGTTTTTATCAAATGAAAACTGCAAATTCTACTACTGCAAGCTTTGCTTGTGAGTTGAGAGAGAAAAAAAAAAAAGAAAAAGAAAAAGAAAAGTAAAATGTTAGACTACAGTAGTCAAGATGAATGCAATTTTTAATAATAGTCAACTTTATACTCATCATTGCCCTTAATACCTCCTTTTTCTTTTCCATCAATAAAATATTTTTTTTGTATATATTTAAGTAATTAAAAATTTAAACTTTTAACTTCCAAGTGTTTGTTTGTAATCTTAAAAAAACATATATATGTGAAATTTATATAAATAAATATGAAACTCACCATTCAATAAATCTTTTAATAAACCAACAAAAACATATATTTTTTAAAATCTGCATTTAAGTAGCTTTAAAGTTATTGTTACTAAGTATATATTAAAACATAATTAGTCGTGGGGTCAGAGACGGTGATGCATGATTGAAAATGCAACGAGAGAGGGGCCTTTTCCCATTGGAGGGATGATCAGAGGCCCATGAAGTGTTTGTAATATATTTGTTGGCAATAAAAATGCTTGTTGCTATACAAGAGAACTAGGCAAGTGGGCCAACGCCCAGTGGCCTCATTTTGTTGGGGCTTTCTTTCCTAATTAAGTGTATCTTTGCATGGTGTAATCTCAAGTGTAACTACAGAGACCAGCAGAATCTACCATTGTACAAGCTAATTGCACAATCTAACGGTCAGCACGTATTGGATGATCAAGAATGCCGGTAACAATTGTATAAACATGCTGCCAAAGTTCTTATTTGATGAACTCAACCGGCTAAATAGTAAAAAAGTAAATGAGAGAGATTTAAAAAAGAAAAGAAGAAAAGAAAGAAATGCCGTCACAATCAAGACAAAAAAAAAAAAAAAAAAGGACAAGTTTGGGTAGGAGGATCAGTCAACAGGTTGCGTAAGATGGAAGAAGGTTAACGCAGAAACTTTTACACGCATAAGTATCTCCAAAACGTACACTTTAAGTTCCCACTCGAGTTTTACGGTTTCTGTTCTGTTCTGCAGCCTTTGTGTGTGTGTTTTTTTTTCTTGTGACGGTAAACCAAAAAACAAAAATAAGGGCAATAAAGAAATGTGGAGGTGGGGACAGACAGTGTGGATCTTGTCTGTCACCGCCTAACCACCCTCTCTCAGTGTCGGTGTGGCTTGACTTGAGAACTATTTACTTACTTTATGATTTTTTCTTTTTGGGATATATTTCATTACAGGCATCAGCGAGCGGATGGCTACATTTCTCCTAATGCAAACACCCAACTAGAAATTCTGTGGGTTTTTGTAGTAGGATTGTCTGGTGGGTTTTGTTTTGTACAAAAAAAACAAAGAATAGGTCTTGAAGTTACTGGGTTTGGTGTGGATTTGAATGTAATTGAGCAATCTTCTGATAGCTGAAGAAAGCAATGGACTCAGAAGGAGATGCTGGGGTTGGTTACCACACTGAAAAACTCTGCTTAATGCTTGATGGTTTTTGATGGGCTCTTTCTGATTTTTATTCATTTGTCAGTTGGTCGTCGGATTCTGATGTCAAATTTCTTTTTGCTCGATTGCATTGTGATTTACTGTTCATTTCACGAGTCATTGCACGACAATTGGGTTCAAAGATTCGTTCTTTATGCCATGATTGGATCCCTGAAAGAATGAAGAAGAAAGGGAAATACGATTATGCTAATGCCTTTTTTTTCTTGCGTTTGGTATGCTTGGACATAATTCATGCGCTAATCATTTTGTTTTCCTTTGGCCCACCGTTTCCTAGATCTAAATGGGGATCGCATCTATAGTTGCAAAGTGTTTTTCCTGTGCTTTTCTTTTGTTATTATTAGTTTAATTGTTGTCATTCGGATGCTTGATCTGGTAGTAGTTATGGTCTCTTTTTGTTTCTCTTGGATTATGCGTCCACTTCGCTGCATTAGATCCATGAAGCTAACCCCATGAGTACCGATCTGCTTTGTTGAGCTCTTTTTGGTGTTAGGCTCCTCTAACCATTGTTTATACTTGAAGTTAATCAGACATCTTGAAATGTCTACCTATTTTTCTTTTTTCTGTGCAGTTTATAATCTGGTCTGAAAGTGTATATCGTTGGATTCACTTCTGACCTTGGACTCTTGATTTTTTTGGTACGCAGACAAAAAATTTGAAACAAACCAATCTGCAAGTCTGCCAGATCTGCAGTGATGACATTGGTACGACTGTGGATGGAGAGCCTTTTGTTGCTTGCCATGTTTGTGCATTTCCAGTTTGCCGCCCTTGTTATGAGTATGAGAGGAAAGATGGTAATCAGTCTTGTCCTCAGTGCAAGACCAAATACAAGAGGCATAAAGGTAGTTCAAAACCCTTTATTACTCCTTTTACCATCCATGCATATAGAGGTACAGGGCACTAGATAAATTTTGGTTGTTGATCATTATCAGGTAGCCCTGCCATTCGCGGGGAAGAAGTGGAAGTTGATGATGACAGTGACGTGGGAAAAAAGTTGAATCCCAATTCATCAGGTGTTTTGGATGAGAAAAATAAGGTAGAGCACATGCTGGGTTGGGATGCAGGCTCTGGTAGAAAGGAGTATGTTGCACCCACAAACTATGATAAAGATGTTTCTCTTAACCAAATTCCTTATCTGGCTAGTAGACGATCGGTATGTGGTAGATTTATCTAATTGTTGACTTCTTAACGTTTGGTTGTCTTTCCACGACAAGTGGATAAAAATTGGCTATGTAAATACTTTAGGTTTCTGGGGACTTATCAGCTGCATCTCTTGAGCGTTACTCAATGGCTTCTCCTGAAAGCGGTAGTAGAGGTAATGGCTGGATATGGGTTTATCAAATATCTTGATCACTTTATGTATTCTTCTATTTGCATGTGTTTCTTTTGGTTTGACTTTTGATGTAAACATTGTAATTTTTACAGCTAATACCAGAATGACAGATTCAACAAAGGATTCTGGCCCATTAGGTTTTGGCAATGTAGCCTGGAAAGAGAGGATTGATGGTTGGAAGATGAAGCCAGAAAAGAGTGCTGCTCCAATGAGTGTTAGTCATGCACCATCTGAAGGCAGGGGTGGTGCAGATTTTGATGCTAGCACTGACGTGCTTATGGATGATTCTTTGCTGTAAGTGCCTCAATAATGCTCCCTTTGCACAGACCATCTTGGTATAATTTCTTGATTTTGGAATTCGGATTAAATTGTTTCATTTCAAATTGTATGATGAGGCTAATGTGTTGATGGTTACCTTTTTTTTTTTTTTTTTCTCATATGACCAGCTTGGATAGATCATGCATTTTGACATCATCTGTATATGAGCTATTTAAGTCTCTTCTTTAGTTTTCTCTTCATCCTAAATTTGACCCATTCCTGAGTTCCTCTCTCAGCTGTAATGTATTACTATGAACAAAGATTGCATTCATTTAGTTAAGTCATGGTACCACCTTGGCCTACTTGCATGGTTAGGAGCAGATATTTCATTCTTGATTGTCTTTGTCATGGTATGGCATATTTCATTATTGTCCATGTTGGAATTCAGAGTGTTCAAAGTTTACCAGCATAGAAGGTTCTATGAGTCCAAAGCTTGATGAATCAGTTTGTCATTTAAAGATATAAAGTGCATTGAATGTTATATTAGTTGCCCTATACTATAAGGGCATAACATCTTTTATATATTAAGAAGCTATGATTGTAACTAGGATGCTATTATCTCAATTTCTTTTGGAAAAAATAAAAAGTAGGTGAAGTATGTTTTCTGAATCTGTTTGTTGTATGTTCATTTAATTCCAATTTGTACCCTCATTATATCTGAATGTAATATTGATGTGATACAGAAATGATGAAACACGTCAGCCCCTCTCGAGGAAGGTTTCTATTCCTTCCTCCAGGATTAATCCCTATAGAATGGTCATAATGTTGCGGCTTGTTATTCTCTGCATTTTCTTACACTACCGAATAACAAATCCAGTGAGGGATGCCTACCCTTTGTGGCTATTGTCTGTTATATGCGAGATATGGTTTGCAATATCATGGATACTGGATCAATTTCCTAAATGGCTCCCTGTGAACCGGGAGACATATCTTGACAGACTGTCTCTTAGGTATTTTCCTTGGCCTGCTACCATTGTCATTATATTCCTTAAATCCTGAAAAGATCTAATTTTACACTTTTTGACACCTCACAGATATGAGAAAGAAGGAGAGCCATCTCAACTGGCTGCTGTTGACATTTTTGTTAGTACAGTTGACCCTTTAAAGGAGCCTCCACTTGTCACTGCCAATACAGTCCTATCTATTCTTGCAGTTGACTATCCAGTCGACAAAGTTTCTTGCTATGTTTCAGATGATGGAGCTGCAATGTTGACATTTGAAGCATTGTCTGAAACGTCTGAATTTGCAAGAAACTGGGTACCCTTCTGCAAGAAATATAGCATTGAACCACGAGCTCCAGAGTGGTACTTTGCACAGAAGATTGACTACCTAAAAGATAAAGTTCATCCATCATTTGTTAAAGATCGCAGAGCAATGAAGGTAGGGATTCTACAGTCTATGCAGTAATTTTACTTAAATGCTTTAGGTTGTGATTTGCATATTATGTACCTAAATGCAAATTATTCCATTGTAGAGAGAGTATGAAGAATTTAAAGTTCGTATCAATGGGCTGGTAGCAAAGGCACAGAAGGTTCCAGATGAAGGATGGTCAATGCAAGATGGTACACCTTGGCCTGGAAATAATACCAGAGATCATCCAGGGATGATCCAGGTTTGTCAATCTTAAGTTAAATTAGTATCCTTTCATATTTAGTGGTGCTTTTGAAGACAACAAAAAATACATGGGAGAAGCTCACAAAAAGTCAAAGATCTCACAATGCTCGTGTACCAGTTGTGTGCTAAAATGACAATGCTGGTCCATGCTTCTCAATGTCCTAGTCCATTTTCCTTTTAAAAGTCAAGAAGTTTTACTCATTAGTAATCTTCTGCTGCTTAGTCTCTGAGTCCGTATGTGCTGTCTGTCTATAACCTTAATAATCTACTTGCTGGCGGTGATTTTTGTTGCAGCATATACTGGTTCATTCATCTCTACTTTTTGTTGATGCTGGCCTTTGCTCAAGATTTTTGTTACATTTCAATTTGCAGGTTTTCTTGGGCAATAGTGGTGGACTTGACAGTGAGGGCAATGAACTCCCACGTCTAGTGTATGTTTCTCGTGAAAAGCGTCCTGGTTTTCAGCATCACAAAAAGGCTGGTGCTATGAATGCACTTGTAAGTAGTTAGTTCATGAATCTTGGAGCCCTTTGTCTAGAATCTAGACAGTTGTTAAACCCAGTTATATATGGTCTCTTGTACAGGTGCGTGTTTCAGCAGTTCTTACCAATGGTCCTTTCTTGTTAAATCTTGATTGTGACCATTACATAAACAATAGCAAGGCTTTGAGAGAAGCTATGTGTTTCCTAATGGATCCTAATCTTGGAAGATCAGTTTGTTATGTCCAGTTTCCCCAGAGATTTGATGGGATCGATAAAAATGATCGATATGCCAATCGTAACACAGTGTTCTTTGATGTAAGTTAACAGATACTCTTGGGAATATATTTATCCTCCATGTACCAAGTCCACCTAGTTCATTTATTACTCTGTTAGTCTCATATGTACTTATCAAACACCTAAAGAAAAATACTTATCAAAGTTCTTTTGTGAAATTTTATGCTGTGTTAGATAAATTTAAGAGGACTGGATGGCATCCAAGGCCCTGTGTATGTGGGTACAGGGTGTGTTTTCAACAGAACAGCCTTATATGGCTATGAGCCTCCTCTTAAGCCCAAGCATCAAAAACCAGGAGTGTTTTCTTCATGCTTTGGTGGATCCAAAAAGAAGAGTTCTAAATCAAGTAGAAAGGACTCCAAGAAAAAATCAAGCAAAAATATTGACCCTACTGTGCCAGTATTCAACTTGGAAGATATAGAAGAAGGGGTAGAAGGTAATCTCTCTCTCTCTCTCTCTCTCTCTCTCTCTCTCTCTCTCTCTCTCTCTCTCTAATGCTGGATGCATCCATTAGCAATTACACTTGGAATTTATTCAACCTTATTTTTGTTTTTCTGCTGGGGGATTGTTTCACTAGTTTTCACACTTCTATCAAGCTTTCTTTTAACCTAGGTGCTAGTTTTTGGCGGGTATTCCAGCTGGTTTACTCCTACTCCCCAGCGTCCCTCTCCCCAACCTCCACAAGCCTAGTAAAACAAAAGGTGATGGAAAAGGGAGTGAAAACAATGGGAAAAGGCGATGAATGGATGAACTTTAATTTTCCTGATGAATATTGCTAAAGAAGATCATCTGCATAATATGAATAGGAAATGACACTACAAGAATTGTAGCAGCTGCTTTTCCTTTTAGAAAAGCTGATTTTTTTTTAATTTATTTTGTTATAGGTGCTGGATTTGATGATGAGAAGTCACTGCTCATGTCACAAATGACACTCGAAAAAAGGTTTGGTCAATCAGCTGTATTTGTTGCTTCAACACTTATGGAAAATGGCGGTGTTCCTGAATCTGCCACTCCAGAGTCTCTCCTCAAAGAAGCTATTCATGTCATTAGCTGTGGATACGAGGATAAGACAGACTGGGGAAGTGAGGTATGTGAACGATATTTCTCTTTAATGCCCAATGTTATGCTCTGCTCTTTGAATGCTTCATCTTGGAAATAAGCAAGTGAACCTGCCAAAACTAAGAACCAATGTGTCCCATCTCTGACCAATTGAAACAAAAGAAGCTAGGGAAAGAAAAATGCAATTGGCTTTTCCAAGGATATTAGCAATTCCTAACAAAATCTTCTGATATTTCTTTGTGCAGATAGGGTGGATATATGGTTCCGTTACAGAGGATATCCTTACAGGATTCAAGATGCATGCTCGAGGTTGGAAATCAATCTACTGCATGCCATTTCGCCCTGCCTTTAAAGGATCTGCTCCTATTAACCTTTCTGATCGTTTGAATCAAGTCCTTCGGTGGGCTCTAGGTTCAGTTGAAATTCTTTTTAGTCGCCACTGCCCCGTATGGTATGGTTATGGTGGAAGGCTAAAATGGCTTGAGAGATTTGCTTATGTTAACACCACCATTTATCCAGTCACAGCCATTCCTCTTCTTATCTATTGTACATTGCCAGCTGTCTGTCTTCTTACAGGAAAGTTCATTATCCCACAGGTAAATACAGTTGCACTTTGTCATTGCAAAGCATCATTATCCTTCTAGGTTTCTGCAAAGACATTGCTTAACATGCAGTATAAAATTTTTTCACTGAACATCACTTGTACATTGCCTTATGCATTGTGTACCAAACAAGTGTCTAGGATAGTAGAGAGAAATTTTTTAATATCTAGAATGCCAGCTGAACATAAATGCTTGATCTTTGCCACTGCAGATCAGTAATCTCGCAAGTATCTGGTTCATATCTCTCTTTCTTTCCATCTTTGCTACTGGTATTTTAGAAATGAGATGGAGTGGCGTTGGAATTGATGAGTGGTGGAGAAATGAACAATTCTGGGTTATTGGAGGTGTGTCTGCTCATCTATTTGCTGTTTTCCAAGGCCTGCTGAAAGTCCTTGCCGGCATAGATACCAATTTTACTGTCACTTCAAAGGCATCTGATGATGAAGGGGACTCTGCTGAGCTCTACATGTTCAAATGGACTACTCTACTTATCCCTCCAACAACTCTCCTTATAATCAACATTGTTGGAGTGGTTGCTGGTGTCTCTTATGCTATTAACAGTGGCTACCAATCTTGGGGTCCCCTCTTTGGCAAGCTATTCTTTGCTTTCTGGGTGATTATTCATCTTTATCCCTTCCTCAAGGGTCTTATGGGCCGCCAAAACCGAACACCTACTATTGTTGTTGTATGGTCAGTTCTTCTTGCTTCGATTTTCTCACTGCTCTGGGTTCGAATTGATCCTTTTATGACGCGGGTGACTGGTCCAGATGTTGAGCAGTGTGGAATCAACTGCTAGAAAAAATAAGGGTGGGAATGAAAGCAATAAGATCATAAAATGCCGGAATAAAAGTTCCAATCTTTTCTCCAGGAAACCTCAATTGGAAAAATCAATCTCGAAGGTACCTACGCCTAGCTTTGTGAAGACCTTTGCCAAGGTCTTAGGTATTTCATAACAATCCTATGTTAGTTGCCACATATTATTCTGCTTAAGCTGTTCAATTTGTATCTCCTCATGCAAATGTTCTTTAAACATTACTCGGTTAGTTTGTTAAATTGATTCATAAGTTATCAGTCTCCAAGTTACTGGCTTCTGTAAGAGATCAAGCTCATCTTCCCCCTAATTATGTATTGTTTTTGTTGTACAAGAAAGATTCTTTGTTTAACAGCTCCTTCCCTGTGTATTATATTGAAGTTTCACATTTATTCTGGTCCTTTTCCTTGTCAACAGTATAAAGCATAATGTATCTGCATAAGTGGGGAGGATTATCTAAACATTGCATTGGGGACCCTCAGAAAGTATTTTATCAAGTTCATTTATCTGACTGTTAAAACATGTGTCTGTATTATAGTGCTGGGACAAATTGGTAGCAGAAGTTTCAGGTTCCTAGTGGCTTTGTGAGTAGTTCTTGTTATCAGATGTGGATGATGGTGAAACCCCCTTTTCAACGATGATAAGTTTCATTTCTATCGATTAAGTGAATTGCTGAGTACTTGTACAATGTTGCCTGTAGATAATGATATGCATGGTATCTATCTAATCTTTTATAGATATACTATATTGGGAATACCAATTGATCAAAAACCTTAAAACTGATGAGAAGAATGTGAACATCAAAGCATGCTTCATTCACTCATGGAAATACATGAACACTGAGGATAAGAACAATTTAATCAGGATTAACATGATTATAGTTTATGATGAGGTATCATATCTTAACTCAAAAATTTTGTTTATCATAAAATACATAAATATCCAACTTAATCGAATCTATGTGTTTTATAGAAAAATAGTATTCATACAACGGCTAAGAAAGGACAATTTGAGGAATTTAAAAATTTCTTTAGCTAGCAAAATATTTATATCTCTAGTGGATTAATAAAAATTATCCAAAATCTGCAAGCTTAGTTATTATATATCGAAATAAACTGAACAACAGTCTTAAACTTCTGTAAATTTTTGTTCACTTTACTGCTTTTACCCTTTAATTTGTCAAATGAGTCTTAGACCTTTCTCTTTCATTCCATTTAAGTTCATTTTTTTAACCAAATTCAATTGTTCTGTTAAAATACACACACACGCATATATATTTAACTAAACAAAATATGTTCTAAAAAAATTCAAATTTCATTCAAACAAAGTACTCAAATAAAGTTATATCACTCATTTGATGAACTAAAAAATTAACAAAAGTACATTAAAAAATTTATGACTAATTTTTGACTGACCCCTTTTAACGATATATATTTCTTTGGTTCTTTTAACCGACTCCTTTTGCTATGGGCGAATGAGTTAGGCAGCTTTTGAACTAGTGAGGAGCTAGTTTGGATTTCGAGCCTTGCCAACGACTCACGGGTCATTCAACTGAATTCGGGTTAGGTTAGGCCTTGGTTTTTAAGTCTTCCATGGATGCGGAATAGAGCTCTCACAATAATCATTTAACCTTGTCTTTTTTTTTTTTTTTTGTATGGAAATGTTTTTATAACTTTAGCATTTCTATCTTAGGATAAAGTGTACGGAAATACAAACTTTTGTTTTATATTTTAACTTAAAGGCATCAAGTATGTTGCACTATCATCAATAAACATGGAATCGCATGCCAGACCAAATAAAGTAATGGTTGATGACTTCCTTTTGTTTTCCTTTGTGAAAAAAAAAAACAAAGCTGCAACGGTTATGATAAAATAAAAAAATAAAAAAAGAAGTTTCATTTAAGTTCAATGAGTAGGTAGCTTACAAAAGTTTCAGCCTTTCGAAAAGCAACGGTCACCTTGTTTTAAAAGTTTCCTTTTTTTTCTCTGCGCCCCCCCCCCACCAATGATTTGATAGCCCTTTTTACCATGGTGTCGCGCGGTCGGTGCCTAGTAGGAAAATTATCTTGGTGTGGAGCCAACACAGGCACGTAAGGCGACATTATGATAATCTTTAATTATATATATTTGTATTTCACTGCATTCTTGATAGTGTTAATGTATCAAAGTATTACGACTGTATAACGAAAGATTACGATACAGTGAAACATAACAAAATTTTTATGAATATACATATCTCCCCTACGGGGGAGGTTTGCCTTCTTGTAACATTTCAGTATTTAAAAGTAGTGGCAAATCGGAGATGGTCTGTATTTTGTGCAGCAAATCACGCTTGTTGTACCCACTAGCTCGCAATTGTGACGATTACAGTGACGATTGTTCTGCTACATCAAACAGTTCGCAATTAAGATCACCATTGTTAACAGTGACGATGGTTTTGCTACGCACACCAAAAGTTTGTTACAATCTTGTAATCCCTCAATCTCTACATATATATATATATATATATGTATATAGCTAAAGCAATGTGTACAATATTCCTAGAGCTTGTTCAGCCATGCAGGGTAGATATAAAAGTAATCTCGAAAACTTGCTATGGTGCCTTGGACCGTGGTCCATGTATGACCAATTCACTTCTTTGCCTCCTCTGTTGCTGGCTTTGGCCCTTCAGCAGGGGGCGCAGCAGGGACCCCACCATCAATGCAGCTCCTGCACTTCCTTTCTACCCAACCTTCTATATCATGCTCCCCATTTCTGCCAAAATGCTGACCACCACACAGCCTGGCAACAATTCCTGCAATAACACCTAGTATGGTGATCACAGCCAGTACAACCACAAGGGTTTCAATTGATCGATGTGTATACCGGCTTGGATCCACCAGTGTTGCCGGTGTTTGGACTACTGGTTGCAACTGGTCGCTCACCCTTGCCACTGCTTCTAAAGCTCCCATGACTGGAAACGTGACCATCAGCTTTCAAAGTTAGTGCGTTATTCTGGCAGTTTATAATGGAATAATGTGTGTGTGTGTGTGTGTGTGTGTGTGAAAAAGAGAGAACCAAAAACAGATCTTTCTTTAGGCAAAAGTTTTGAAAGATACAGAAAATGATGAAAAAGGTTGTTTGCCAGTGAAAAGGGCGAGGAAGTATAATGGGGAGAAAACTACAGCAGAAGAATGGTGGGAGATGAGATTGGTGCCAACAGTAGTGGATGGATAGGCACTAACAAGGAAACCTTGCTGAGCTACAGTATCAAGAATTTGGGAATATGAGAGTGAAATGGTAGACTAGAAAGGAAATGGAGTTAGAAACAGAGGACAGGAGTTGGGAAGTGAGAAAAACAAGACACCAGAGAAGAGAGGCCCTGGATGTGAAATTTGCGAGATAACAAATTGATACCGTGGAGTAGACACAGTGCGGAGAGGATGTGACAAACGTTTCAAAGATGGGAGAAAATCAAATGGGTACTAGCATGAATGGATTACATCTCCTCTATATCCACTTTTGGTATCCGGGTCATACTTTGTGGGCACTGTATTTTCTCCTGTAGCTACTTTTACTGCTTTGGATTTCTACTTTAAGTTGGTGTGGTTTTTGAGGCATAAAAACATGGTTGAAGGCCAAAAAAAAAAAACCTAATTAATTAGGTTTTCTTTCTGATTCTGCCCAACACAGTCTGAGGTTAACACCTCACTAACATGTCAGCTCTGCACCCACCTTGCATTTCTCCGCAAAAAAATCTTCCTAATTTGTCCACATTGACATCACGTGTCAATGTTTCATATGTGAACCCCAACCCCATGAATTGACTGTGATTTTTTTCTCTCTGCTGTTTTGTTTTGTTTTGTTTTTAATTAATTCGTAGTTATTTGCTATTATATCATGTGTCTTGGGAATGGGAGACGGTAGGAGTCAAAAGTTTCAACGTGTAGTTTCATAGGTTCAAAATCACCCTGATGACCAACTTATAATGACCCTTTACAGGGGAGCAGCCCTGACCTGCCTGCATAGACAGCATTGTGCAATACGGATAGGACAACGTGACTCAGTTTCAAGAGACAGAGGCATTTATCATGTTTTCTACAGAAACATTGAGGAAAGTAACATAACGCCTGTGTAATTTTTACGCATTGAATGGACTTTGGAATTCTTTCCAAGCTCACTTGAATGGATGAAAAGTTGTGCAGAGGCTGTCTCGTCTGAATCTTCTCACAGGTAATTTCTTTCATTGTGTTTGATTTCATTAATTTATGGGTCTGTGGTAAAAGAAATTATAATTGATGTGAGAACTCGGAGGCTGTTCTGTGTGGTTTTTATGCACCTGAAGGACGTTGAAATCCTCACAAACTCCTTGGATAAATGAAAAGTTGTGTAAGGGGGAATTAAGCGTGAAAAAAATAAAAAATAAAAATAAAAATATCAACTTGAATGAGATTTTTTTAATAAATAATATATTTATAATTAATATTTTTTTAATAAAAAAAATAGTAGGTGATTCAATAATAGCTACCAATTTCAAAGTTGGTCAAATTGAATGAGATTATTTTGTGGAGCTAAGGAGTTGGAGGTAACTTTTAGAACGTTTCCAGGTCTAAGTACATACTACTCAATTCTCAAATTATCGAAGAAGAAGAATTTATTTGGGCCTTATAAACAGTAAATTCGTGATAAGTGTGATCAGAACCTATCTTTGTTCACTGTAGTATCTTCGACTTGACAAAAAAATACTGAGAGCCCGTATCGATGCGTATCAAAGAATGTGAGAGAATGTCCCGAATATATAATATTTAACTCTCACATTATAAAAAAAAAAAGAGTTTTCGGGTTTTTTAACGAAAAGGTAATCACCTGTGACATAATGATCTTTTAGCGTAAGGTGACCTGTGCAAATTGCTCACTCTCTCTCTCTCTCACACACACACACGCGCTATTAGCTCAAATGCTGTTGACTTTGGGCCACAGGCCAGAGGCAATCAAAGCTCCAAGCGCTTTAATCCTGATGTATTCCAATCAATTCCACTAGTTATTTTCTTTTCCTATTTAAGGCCTAGCGCCACCTTTCTTTTTTGACCAAAACAAAAAGGAAAAAGAAAAGCCCCGGAAAAGCATATTAGAAGGGCATTTTGTAGTTGGGTCTCACGGGAATGGTCGGATGGATATGTTAAAAAGGGCCTTCGTGTGTGTGTGTGTGTGTGTGTGTGTGTGTGTGTGTGTGTGTGTGTGTGTGTGTGTGTGTGTGTGTGTGTGTGTGTGTGTGTGTGTGTGTGTGTGTGTGTGTGTGTGTGTGTGTGGGACACAACCTTTTTTTTTTTTTTTTGGCCTTTTTTTTTTTTATTAAGGCGATCATATTATTTCGTACAGGGTTTTGACACAACTTGCATATCTTTTTTGACGTACAAGTAATGAGTAGTATACTGCAGCAGCTTATAGGTTAATTGTTGAATTTGAATAATTTTTTTTTTAATTTAAATTTAATGTTAGCAAATTTTAAAATGTAATATTAATAAATGTAAAATTTATTATTATAGTTTTAACATATATGAATGATAATAAAAAAAAATTAAAGTAGGGAACGACTTTTCCCGAAGCTTCTTAATTAAATTAAATTAAATTAATTGCAATTTTCCTCCGAAACAAACATTCAAACAGCAAACAACGAAAGGATAAAAAGAAAAAAAAGAAAGAAAAAAAAAAGGGAAAATATAAAAAATCTGGTAGGCCGACGACTCCTCCGCCCGCGAACTTTACAATTCCACGCGGAGTTTCTTGTCTTTCTATATACGCGGAATCTTACAATCCCCTGTTTTCTAGCTTTAATAACCATAGAAAGAGAGAGAGAGAGAGAGACAATAAAACCCCCATTTGCAGAACAATGGGAACGCCGGAATTCCCAGATCTTGGAAAGCATTGCACCGTCGACGATTGCAAGCAGATCGATTTCTTGCCTTTCACTTGCGATCGCTGCCGCCTGGTAAATTTCATATTTATGCATGAACTGCCTCAAAGATTGGATTTTTTTTTTATATATAATTTTCTGGTGGGTTTTATTGTTATTAAGATTGGATTTAGATCTTTGATGGGAATTTAGAAAGACCCCAGAAGTTTGTGTTGTTGGGCATTGAATTGGATTAATGTGGCTAAGTGTTAATGGTTGGCCATTTAAGCTTCTCTCTCTCTCTCTTTTTTTTTTTATTAACTTCTCCTGATAGAACAATGTAGGTTGTCACGAGGTGATTGTAATTGAAAAGGGCCTTATAAATCTGTAATGTCTGTAATAAGTTCCGACATGATTAGATTACCGCATTAATCTGACAAATGAAGGCTTTAAAATCTGTACTGTCTTAAATCAGTTCAATAAGGAATTCTGCTTTAGATTCTATGTTCCTTCAAGTAGTTTATTGAAGATACAAACAAGAAAACGTGTTTCAAAGCACTTCAAGTCGTTAGAGTTTCCACAATTCCAAGTTTTAGGAAGCTTCTGATTTCTTTTTAAAATCTGCCTTATCCCTCACTTTGCATGCAACAACAACAATAACAAAGCCTTAATCCCAAATTTAATTGGGTCAACTACATAAATCTTTTCTCTCATTCTATTTCATCATGAATTGAATTTGACATACGATGAAATTGTTATAAATCTTTTCTACTTAAAGATTCCCAAGTCAACTCAAGTCATACTCTCTCTCTCCTCTTACCATCCACCTGGATTGATAGGCAAAACATGATGCCTAATGTTCATCTTTTCTGCTTTGTTGTTCTCATGCACTATGATGATTCATCACTGTGCTAGCTATCAGATATTTCACATGCTCAAGTTTTCATTTAAATTAATTATGCCAAATTTGTTACAGGTATTTTGTTTAGAACACCGAAGCTATGTTAAACATAAATGCCCAAAAGCTGATAGAAACGATGTCACTGTTGTCATTTGTCCTCTATGTGCCAAAGGAGTGCGTTTGAATCCTGATGAAGACCCAAATATCTCTTGGGAAACACATGTTAATACTGAATGTGACCCCTCAAATTATGAGAAGGTTACAAAGAAGAGAAAATGCCCTGTCCCTGGCTGTAGGGAGGTCCTTACATTCTCAAACACAGTAAAGTGCAGGGACTGCAGCATAGACCACTGCTTGAAGCACCGGTTTGGGCCTGACCACAATTGTATAGGACCAAAGAAGCCTGACATAGGCTTTCCATTTATAGGTCTTTTAAGTGGGGGTAAGAAGGAGGATTCAAAACTCAAACGTGCTCCATCCATGTGTTCATCCAAATGGGCATCTAGCTTTCTTAGTGCAGCTTCAACTGTTCGAGCATCAGCTGAAGCAGGAATGTCAAAATTGAGCAGTGAGATTAGCCAAGCTTGGCAGAATACAAGGAATGGAGTGGGGCCTAGTAGTAGCCAGGGAAGTGGTGGAAGTGGGCCAGAGGAGTGCCCACAATGTGGCAAAAGGTTTCCCTCGGTTACAACTCTAGTGGAACATGTGCAGAAGGTTCATGAAAAGAATGGGAACCAATCTCGTGTCTTGAGTTTGCCTGTAGAATTGTGCCCCAAATGCAGTAAAGGCTTTCGTGATCCTGTGGCCCTTGTGGAGCATGTTGAGAGAGATCACAGAGGCTCTTCAAAAGCTTAGAAGATTCTGCCCATCAAAATCTTAAAGTTTTCTCCTTTGTAGTAGTTAATGTATTCCTTTTATAGGCTGTTTTCAATGATTTAAGGCAGCAAAAATCCAGATACAATGGAACATGCAATTTTTAGGCTTTTAAGATTCAATCTCTCGAACAAAGGGTTGGGCGGTGTCTTTATTTTGTCAATCATCAAAGAAACTTTGTTCTCTTTTTTTTCAGCCAAAATTTGCACGCTTTGTGCCTTAATTTGGGCATTGTTGGTGGGATGGAAGCTGAAACCATGTGAAGGCTGGAGATTCGTTGTAGTGCGTGGGGCAGGAGTTGGTGGCATCTAACAGATCCTACCCTCCTCTTTGAATTGTAAGTTATCTGAAATTTACAAGATATATTTGCACCTCCTTGTAACTTGAAACAAAATAGTTGCTGAGTGATGGAGTTTTGGGGCATAATTGGTGCCCAATTTAAAATCCTAATTTAGCAGGATCTAATCCAGTTTCCCTAATTTGGGTATGGTTAGAGTTGGTTGTTCCCTATTCATTTAGTCTAATCACAAATGATGATGCTTCTGTTAGTTGGCTGTGAAGTCTGCTTTAAGCTAAAGGATGCTTGATTCTGCTTTGATTATCCAAACAAAAAGGATTGAAGCTGAAGGCAGTACATGAGGGACTGTTTCCACGAGGAAAGAGGAGGGCAGCATTCAAACGTGGGACCCAAATCTTTAAAAAAATAATAAAAAATGAAACGCTTCCCTCCAAATAAGCATATGACTGTCCTTTCCTATTCCATGGTTTGAAATGGCAACTCTTCAAAAACCAACAAATTGTAGTTTCATTTCCCTTCCTCTTTACCTTTTCCTCTTCCTCTTTACCTTTTCCTCTTCCCACACGCAAAAACAAGGTGTGTAGAGCCCATTGCAAACTAAAAGTTGAAACTACTCAATGGGTCCAAACTGGCAAGTATTATTCCCCCCCCACCCCACCTCACCTCTTCCCCAACAAGGTGAACAAACCTGCCTCATAGAAAGATTCACTTGAAGTTTCATTTATAACACTTAGCCTCTTGCCTTTTCCACAAGGAAATGCGCTCTCAATTTAGAATGCAGGATAACCAAACAAAATGGCGTTAAAAAAATTAGAAAAAAAAAAAAGTAGAGGGCTTCCCTTGCGAGACCAAGTCAACTAACGAGGACGAGTCGTTTTTGTACTTGCATGGTATGAGCAATCTGAAAGCTGAACGAGGCAAAAATGTCGGTTATTAACATTAAAACAAATATACTTTTTTTTTTGGTAAAATAAAAAAAATGTTAATAGCTAATTTATTGAAGAGCAATATTCTTTTGGAAGAGAACATTCATTGAGTTTGGTGTGTGAAAATTAGCTTAAAATACAACTGAACCGCAAAAAAAAAAAAAAAAAAAGAAATAAAGGAAGAGAGTGACGAGACAAGAGGACGATGTCGTTGGTGACAGTTAATTAACGTTAAAAAATGGAACCCCAGTTGTCCATGTGCATCGGGCCCCACCTACGATACCGTTTCTTGGATATTAAAATAATTAAGAAAAATTAACGTAAACGTGTCATTCCGCCGGTTCTCATCATACAAATTTGTAGACATTAGGTGGGAGGGAGAAATTGACATTAAATTCTAGCGGTTTTCGGACAATGCCGGAAATCCGGTGGGTTGTTTCCACGATGGCCAAGAGCGATTTTGCAGTCAGCCCTCGTTGGATCTGATCACAAAAGGTAAAAACTTTAATTCCCCCTTTTGTTTTTGCGTTTCACAATGATCAAATTATCATAAATTCGCAATCTTTATGTACATGTGTGTGCGCGCGCGCGCGTGCGTGTGTGTGGAACTGGCAACCCCACATTGTTTGATGGGTATCGGATTTTGACTTTGTTTTTTGGTTGGTTTTGAATTGTTGATCACAGGCCGGTCATTCAATTTTGAAGGCCTTTACCCATTTGAGTTTTTTTTTTATTCTTTCTTTCCCTCCTTGGCCCCCAAGTTTCGATTTCCTTCTTGGCGTGGAAGGGAGGGAAAGAAAGGAACAGAGGTTTTGAGGCTAAATTATTTTGTTGGGAATCGTGCTAAACCGTCTGTTCAACTATGAGCGCAGTCTCCGGTGTGATTTCGAGGCAAGTCTTGCCTGCATGTGGCAGCCTTTGTTTCTTTTGCCCTTCTATGAGGGCAAGGTCTAGACAGCCTGTCAAGAGGTACAAGAAGCTCATTGCCGATGTCTTCCCTCGGAATCAGGTTGGTAATCCTTGTTTTTTTTTGGTTTTTTAATCTTTTGGCCTAATTGTTCCTTTTTGGCAAACCTCAGCTCGGTTGAAGTTAAAATAGTCTCATGGGTTGTTGCTCATTTTATCATCATTTTTTTTTTAATTTATGTTAACTGTTTTGATGCTGATAAATATACTTAAGCCTTTGTTGTTGATGCAAGCATATTGCTGATTCATTTAGTATGGTCACACCAATGTTTATTTTCTAAACATGTTCTCTGCTGCATTAGTCCACTGATCAAGGTTAAAGTGTGTTACTTTTATCATCTTATATAGTTGTTTATGCTAGTGACACGGGTTCATTTAGCTTATTTTTGTGATGGGTATTAAAACCAGTGAATGCTATTCTGTTATCAGGTGCATGTTCTGTTCTGATGTCATCTATATATTGATCTAATGTAGTGTTGTATTTCGGTTTGCAAATTGTCAGTTAATCTCCTTTAGCATTTTGAACCCCACCAGTTTATTTTAATTAGGATGCACTTGCTAATCAATCTCAAATCTTGAGGTTTATTAGCCTTTCACTTTGTAAATTATTTTGTAAAAGTTGCTCCCTCATTCTTGTTGATTTTCAGCCTGTCTTATGTCTGCTTCATAAATTCCATTTTTGAGGAACTTAAGCTTTGCTTCTATAGCGTAGATTATTCTGAGTTCACACCTTTGGTTTAGACTTACCCTTTTCTACCAGTTATTTTGCAATTAAAACTACTTGTTTATTCCACTCATGTCAAGCTACTTTTTTACATGGAGTTAGATGCAATAACACTTGTGCTTTTGGCTCTTGCTAAGAAGCATGTAATCTAAGACCTTTTTCCACCAGGCAAAAAATTTGATCTTTTTATGTCTTTTTTTCTGACTCTTGTATGTACACTCCATGGCAGGAGGAAGGACCAAATGATGGGAAAATTGGAAAACTTTGTGAATATGCTGCTAAAAATCCTTTGCGCATTCCAAAGGTACACTTTCTGGCACAAAACATATAATAGGCACGCACATGCATGCACACAAAGAAGGCACCATGTTAGGATTTCATTTTTCCTGTGTACCTCATTCTGACGGGACCCTGTAAGTAAATAGTCGTTTCTCTTGTGTAGGCACTCCTTTTGTCCGGAGACAAGTGGGCATTAAAATTGTTGTCCATTGTTTATTGCTTTGTATATTAATAGATCACTTCTTTTGTGGTTTTCTTTTTCTTTGATGTGCCTACTTCATGTGTTGCTCCATTATTTCTCAGTACCTGTCAATTTTGCTTCAATTTCATTGCTTTTAGAGGAGCTTCATTATTGACTGCAGATAATATAAAATTCATTTTCCTCCAGTCTCTCCAACTGTATGTCTTTTTTTTTTTTTTTTTTATTTCCATTTTAAAGCGATGCACTTAGTTCTTCTTCTCCAGCATACAATGCAGCAAGTAAATCTAATAAAATCTTTTGGTCTGCATGTGAGGCTTATATTTGCCACTACATGCAACTTCTCATGCCAATTTATGCCGGCTTAAATTGACTGGAAAACTGAAGCTAGAAGTGGTATTAAATATTCCACTATTGTATTATGCAATTCTTTGCTTGTTGATAATGCTATCATTGTGATTATCTCCATTCATACGGTGATTGTAGTTTTCCAGTGTCCAAAGCACACAAATTATGAGTCAAAGGTTTACAAATAATTAATAATTCTTGTTCAATTAATGAAAGATGCAAATTTGGTGATCAGATCGCAAATTCTCTCGAGCAAAGGTGTTACAAAGAACTTAGAAATGAGAACTTCCAATCTGCAAAAATTGTTATGTGCATTTACAGGAAATTGCTCAGCACTTGCAAGGAGCAAATGTGAGTGCATCCTTCTTCCCTTTTTAATTTTTTCCTAATGCATGATATGTCCCATATTTGCATTTCCGACATCTCATAATTTTTTGATTTCCTGATGACAGCATTAGATTATTAACCCTTTTATCTCTCTCTTCGCTTCTCAAACCCCTCCCATCAAAAAAAAAAAAAAAACTCCACATGCAAAAACTCGTTAGGTGTACTAGCTATTGGGATCTAATGGCTTTCATGGCAGTTAATATAGCCCCCTCTTACACCAGCAAACCTCAGTGGGCACATCACTTTTATGCTCAATTATAGGAATATTTGTGTGTTCGAAGTATATGGCATTACTTCAGCACTGTTTGTGCTCAAAGCATTACCAGGAAATTACCATTACACCACCTTCTCTAATACTTCTAAGTTTGCTGATGCAACTATTCTGGTTAACAGAGGGTTGACTCTGAAAAGAACATAAGAAGGTTTGTGGCATGAGGACCAAGTACAGAACAACTTTTCTAGTATCTCCATTTCATTCAGTAATTAAATATTATATCATAGAAGGGAATTCTAGTTCAAAGTTTGCAATCCATTAAAAATATGCAACCAAGATTAAGGTGCTCAATCAATTGTTTTTTTTTATTAACCCCATAATCTTGGAAACATAGTTAACGTATCAATCTTAATTTTGCATGATGTAGTCATGTTTGAAATCTCTGCCGACTTTATTGATGTTGTCCAAGGTTCTGCATACCTACCTATAGTTCTGGTGTCAAACTTTAGTGTAAAAAATTCCAGTGCACAAGACTGAAGTGTTCTGGGTTCCACTTAGGGTCAAATGTCAAATTCAGCTGCCTTCTCACCCCATTCATTGAGGTGTTTCACGAACTTGAACTCATGTTCTCCAGATCCCAGTGGAGTTGCATTCCTGTCATGCAAAGGCTTGCCCTCTAAAATCAGTGGAAGAAAAATAGAAAAAATAAAAGACTTAAAAACCTAAGAGCCAAGGACTTATGAGCCATCTATGATCTGGATTATGTTGATGTTGAAGTTTCTAGTCATTAATGCTGTAATCAAAACAGAGGAAAACAATTCCTGACTTATAGTTCTAATATATATATATATATTTTTCATTTTGATAAATTATAGTTTAGCCCATATTTCATGGTCTCAGTAGCTAGGACAGGGATTTTTGTCTCTTTTTATTTTTTTTCTCTTCAATGAGTTAAAATTATGTAATCTCTACCGGGTGAACCCACTTCTGATTTCACACGTCTCTATTTTTATGGTTTTGGACTCATTTCACAGGCCTCTGTTTGCCAGTAGCTTACTGAGCATTATGCACACTCTATTGGATCAAATGAGGCAGGATGAAATACGAGTGATAGGATGTCAAACCCTTTTTGAATTTGCAAATAATCAGGTTGGTGTGATTGGTAAGCTCAAAAATTTCCAGCACCAAGAGTAACTTGCAGTTTAGCTTACAGGGAAGAATATCAAACTCATTTAATTAAGCTGGATTTTGCAGAAGGATGGAACTTTCATATTTAACTTAGAAGGCTTTATCCCAAAACTTTGTCAGTTAGCTCAAGAAGTGGGAGAAGATGAAAGGACACAGAGTCTTCGTTCAGCTGGGCTGCAAGCACTTTCTTCAATGGTATTGTCATTATTCCTCTTCTAAATCTGGAACTTGTTTTTTCTGTTTTCAAAATTTTGTAGCTGAATTTAATGAGTCAGTGATATCAATCAAGTTGTGTCCTTTAAATTTAATGCTAATACTGACTAGTAGCACCATCAAATGTAGTATTTGTCTCATTTTCTAGATCTAGATGCACCTCAACCGAATGCTTTGCAAATATGTTGTTCTTTCAATTGTTAATGTGATCTTGGAAAAAAAAAAAATGCATCTTTCTTCCTTATTCCTTGGTCTACCACACTTTATGGCAATAATGTTGGTGCTATTGTTTTGGAATTTAAACACACATTTGGCAGCAGCTGTGTATCAAGGACACACTCATTTTCTTCATTGAAGTGATAATTTGTATGAAGATGGAACATTTTAAGCAACCTGAGAGTATGCACAGCTGACTTCATGGGTTTGATATTTTTTTTTTTGGTGGACTGAGATAGTGGTGGTTTGAAATGGTATGATATGGGCAAAGATGCTATCCTAGCTATATCAAAATGAGGTAATCAACCCAGAGGATCCATTTTGGACAAAGCGACCCAATGATATAAAAAAGGATAGGTTATCAATCTACTCCTAGTTGACCCAGTGAAACCTGGTCAAGGAGTTTGCAAGGGGAATTTTGCACATTGAGAATTCCATACACTGGCGCTCTTGTCACTGTGACCAGCTTAGGGGGCATTTATCTGTTTTCAGGGTACTCTTGTAATATAATATGAACACTTGTAGGGGCAATTTCTCCATCTTTTAACTGCATGTTCCTCTATAAGCTTTAGAGGCTGGCAAATTATGATTATCCTATAAATTTGCATCTTCTTCATTTGATAACTAGACAAATTGTTTGACTATTTAAAACTATGTCTTGCATGAATTTAACTGGCTGCCTGTCATTACTCATTTGCTGTCTTAATAACATCCTCAAATCCAAATATGAGATGCTATCTGATTTGAGTTTAGATTGCAATATCTTTTTGGAGCCAGACAAACGATATTCTGTAGTTTATGAAACTTTAGGTCTCAGGTGATCACTTTGAGCTGGGGTTTATCCCTTACATTATGGTTGACGTTGACACACAAAGGGTTGACTGCAGTGTTATTTAGTCCTGTGAGTTTTGAACTTGCTGAGTTTCTGTTCTTCAGAATTCCTCTAGGGTAAAAAATCAACAACCTTCCAAACTCTTTAGACTAAAATGCTCGTTTGGATGATTGCCTTAGTTGTGTAAAGCCATATGCCCTTTGTCATCTTTTGCTGATTATGCACTCTGGTTTTGTATTAATGTTTAACTCGAAAATGTTCTTGGACATTGTGTTTCACATAAATTTGAACTTCTTGGAATGGTTATAAGAAAAGGTGTCTTCTGGCAACTGATGTTATATTTTACCATATATCATATTATTTATTTTTCTTTTTGCTGTGTAGGTCTGGTTCATGGGTCAACACTCTCATATTTCGGTGGAATTTGATAATGTGAGCAGACTTCAGCAAATTCAAGTTTACTTGCTTGTCTTGTAATCTGAGGCATCATAAGCTTCAATTTTTTCTTAATATTGCCACAACTCTTCATTACTGTTATCATTACTAATTTTGATTAATAACTAATATGATGTGTTTAGAGCAAAATGTGACCTGAACATCAAAAAAATTTGGAACTGAGAGAAGCATGATAACTGAAGGAGCTCATATCCCTGGGTGCTTGCAATGTGGGCCAAAGGAATTGATATTTGTACAGAATTCTATCAGAGTTGCCATAGCAGAGATTATTTTAGCAAGAACACAATCATATCTTCTGTTTCCCTATTAATTTCATCACATCATAAATATCTTGAGCCATAAAAGAAATCGATTTGTGGAGAATGCTATTTAAAGTGATCTCATTCATGGTTGCCTCTACAGCAGATAATTTAAGAGAAAATTTTTACTAGAAATATTCTCTTGCATGATTTATTTATTTGTCATCTCCTTCACTCTTGCAGCAATGAGATAAATGCTATCATCTTAATACTTTTCATATCATGGCACAGATTGTTTCAGTTGTCTTGGAAAATTATGGAGGTTCAAAGAAAATTATGGATGATGTTGCCACTGAGAAGCAAGGCCCACAAAGCCGCTGGGTGCAAGAGGTGCTCAAAACTGAAGGCCACATTACTCCTCCAGAGGTCCATCCAAGGATTCCTTCTTGGGAGATGATTGTGAATGAAAAAGGCAAAGTAAATGTGAAAATGTAATCTGGGAGAAAATCTCTCTAAAAAAATATTTCATTTTAATCTTATGCTGTTTGTTAACTTTCTGATGTTTTTTATTATTTGTTTGGTCAGAGAAGATGCCCAGAACCCTTACTTTTGGTCCAGGGCTTGCTTGCATAATGTGACCAAGCTGGGGAAGGAGGCTACAACCATCCGGCGCATTCTTGAATCTTTGTTCCAGTACTTCGACAATGGAAATCTGTGGTCTCCTGAGCATGGTCTTGCCTTCCCAGTCTTAAAGGATATGCAATTTTTAATGGATAATTCTGGTATTTTCCTAATTCATTTGCCAATGCTATTTGTTCCCACAAATTTGGCTGTGGTTTGGCAATGAACTAGTCCCTAACAATTTGTTATTTGCTTTATGTTATAAGGACAAAATACACATGTTTTGCTATCTATACTGATTAAGCATCTTGATCACAAGCATGTCCTGAAAGAACCGGACATGCAGCTCAACATTCTTGAGGTTACCACTTGCCTTGCTCGACATGCAAAGGCCGAATCATCTGTAGCTATAGTTGGTGCTGTAAGTGATGTCATGAGGCTTTTAAGGAAGAGTGTTCATTGCTCACTTGGTGATGAAAATCTGGGTTCCAAAATAAGAGAATGGAACAAAAAGTTCAGGGAAGCAGTGGATAAGTGCCTTGTGGAGTTATCAAATAAGGTCAAGTGCATCTTCATTGTTCGAACTTTAACTATAATTCTCATGTTTCAGTCTTATTAAACCCAGTTTAAACTATTTTTGTAGTGTCTTGTATGTAGTTTTAAATGTTTTGCTATTGTGATAAATTTCTGCTGGATTTCATTGAGATAGGAAACTTGCTGCTGCTTTTGAGCAGGTTGGTGATTCAGGCCCAGTTCTTGACATTATGGCTGTGATGTTGGAGAACATCTCAAATGTCACAGTTATTTCCAGAACCACCGTTGCAGCTATTTTTCGTACTGCTCAAATTATAGCCTCAATACCAAACTTGTCATATCGAAACAAGGCAATGCAGAATGACACCTTTTTTGTACGTAAGCATTGGCTGGTATCATGATGGTGGCTTATTGTAACAAGTGTCTTCTACTTTCAGGCATTCCCTGAGGCTTTATTTCACCAGATACTCCCAGCTATGGTCCATCCTGACCATGAAACACGAGTTGGAGCTCACCGCATCTTTTCTGTTGTTCTCGTGCCATCTTCAGTTTTCCCTTGTCCATCCTTAGCTAGTCTTGAATCAAAGAAAGGTGTTGATCTTCTGCGGACCCTCTCAAGAACTGTCTCTGTCTTTTCATCTTCAGCTGCTTTGTTTGAGAAGCTAAGGAATGGGAATACTTCCAGTATAGAAAATGCAAATCAAGCAAACAGCGAGAATATTGCTCCTGAGGTTGGAAAAACCAGTAATGGGATCTTTAATAGATCGAAGTCATCTTATGGCCAAGTCTACAGTACAAATTCAACAGCAGATGGAAACAGCATGAGGAATTTACATAAGGAAACAGTATGTTCTGGCAATGTAATTACCATCTCAAATTTCTTATAGATACCCTTCTTCTGCAAGCATTTTTTAGTTGCCGATTTGCTCAGGATCAGGTGTGTTACTGAAATTCCAAGAGTTTATGTCTGGGATTGTGATTCACTTTGGTGCCCAGCCATTTTGGTGTCATCCCAATCGGACTCTATCTAGCTCATCTGACAGAATTGTCTAGCTATCCCTGGAAACAGCTTAGCCTGCCTGCAAACAATATTTTATTCAGAGATGTGTGTGTATATTTCTAAAGGTTATCAATTATTTTAGATGAGGCTTCTTGGTGTGGAGTGTAGTAGATTCTTGTTGGATACATCTAAATGTCTCTTACCTTTGAAACTAGATGTCTAAATTTAGGTCAATTCAGGCCTTGGGAGCTTTATAGTAGACAGTCTATGAGCATCAACTGACATATATTTAGCTAAAGGGGGACTAATATATATGTATATTTTTTGGTGTGGGATATAAATGTATATTAGGCAGAAGTGATTCAAGTGTCACAAATTTCTCCCACTAGCAATGAATTACCATATATTGTATGTTATGAATATTCAACTCTCAGTTGATTGCTAAAAATTGGTCCACCTTAGTCCTCCATCGATTTATAGAACTTCTTGTGCTTATTGATGCAGGGGTCTAGTTCTCTAAGACTGAGCAGCCGCCAGATTAGTCTCTTGCTTTCATCAATTTGGGCACAGTCCATCTCCCCTGCAAATAGACCTGAAAACTATGAAGCAATTGCTCATACATTCAGCCTGGTATTGCTGTTCTCTCGGGACAAGGTAATTAATTCCTAGATTGATGTTGGTTGATGGTAGCCTCTCAGAATAGGATGTTGAAAACACCTTTTGAACCTATTGTGATTGCACTTTGTTATTTTGCTGATCAAGGTCTAAGCTTCTCATCTTGACAACAGGCATCTGAAAGTTGTTGGCAAAATATTCATTCTGAGTTATAAAGTAATTTATATGCTGGAATTTCTTTTCCCTTTTCGTTTAAGACGTCCTTGATTTTTATTTACAACCAAACATATGGTCCATCTTCTGTGGCAGCTGCTGATGCATCAGAATCTTCGTTGTGATGGGGTTTTCATGGAATTCAACTTAATAACTAGCCATGAAGTTTTAGTTTTTTTTTTAATCTCTCGGTCAGAGTGATGCATACTTGGGTTTACCTGGTGCTTATATTGTTGCTGATGAGCATATATTCCACTTTTTCTTCAAAGATTGCACTGAATTTTGGTTAGCTCCATTTTTCTTTTTCATGTTATCCCCTCCTCTTTTATTGGGTTAATGTTTTCACCCTGTTCTCATTTTCTTTCGCAGAATTCCAGTCATGAAGCTTTAATACAAAGTTTTCAGCTTGGTCTTTCATTGAGAAACTTGGCTGTTAATGAAGGAGGTGAAGTCCTGAAATTTTTACTCTCCTCAACATCCTACGGATCTTACTGTACTTGATTAATCTCAAAATATTTTCTTCTTCTAAATTTCATGTTCCTCTGCTAGTTTCCATTTCCATAATTTCACGATGCTGCAATGACAACAATAAAGTCTTAATCTCAAATTTAATTAAGGTCAACCACATGAATTTTTTCTTGTCATTTTGTTCTGTTATGAACTAAGTTTTGTGTGAGATTTAGGTGCTCTAAATCCTTCCTAACCAAAGATTCCCCAAGTCAACCTAGGTTGTCTTTTCCCTCTTCTCTCACCATCCACCTGAATTGGTTTTCCCTCTTAACTGTAGCATTTGTAGGTCTACGTTCTACATGTCCAAACCAACACAAGTGCTACTTGATCAACTTATCTCTAATTAGTGTTACACCTACTTTGCTATGAATATCCCCATTTTTTTATTCAATCCTTCCTAGAGAGTGGCCACAAATCCATCTAAGAATTTTTCATCTTTGCTACACTCATTTTTGGACATGTTTTTTGATCACTCACTACCATACAACATTGTTTGGCTTAATTGCTGTTTGATGGAATAAATATGTGAACATGTTGGCTTAATCTCAGTTTGAGAGAATGACTGTGTTTTCCTTGGTTGATTTATCATACCAAAATGTTAATAAACCTTTTTGTGGTAATTTCAGCTACTTTGCTTGGACAGCTTTAAGAAACCTAAATAATGAAAAGTATCAGATTGGTTTTCAAATTAATTTTATGCACAAAAATGTCTGCTTGATTAGATAGATAATATGGTTGGGTATTGGAAGAAACTAGAGGATTACTAATCACATAAATGTTGGCCTTCTGAATACCTGGTTAGGATGTCACTAGCTTCTATTTCATCTACTTTCTCATTTTAATTTTTTGATGTACTTACTCATCAACAAGTGGGGAATTAATTGCAGGGACACTCCCACCTTCACGTTGCAGATCCTTGTTTACCTTGGCAACTTCAATGATTCTCTTTTCCTCAAAAGCATATAATATTGTTCGACTTGTTTATTGTACCAAGGCAGTGCTCATGGAAAGAATGGTGTGTGGACTATGGCCATTCCAATTTTACCCACTGTTCGTGTTCTTTACCTTTTAAGCACAAATAGAGAAGATGTGTTTACTATATGGACTATCCTTCTAGCTTTGAAAACAAAGAATTGTCATCAGTTTCTTCTCTTTTAAGTTTGTTTCTGACACTATCTGTTTTTGGATTAGGTGGATCCATTTTTGCGCTTGGTTGACGATTGCAAGTTGCAGGCAGTTAATACAGCTGATTACCCCACAAATATTTATGGATCTAAAGAGGATGAAAATAAGGCTTTAAAAACTCTTTCAGAAATAGATATCACAGGAGACCACAGCAGGGAATCTTTTGTGACTGAGATTGTGAAGAGCTTGCAGAATTTGTCAAATGTAAGCTTTAATAAATTCTTATCGTATTTTGGACTGTTTAACAATTTACTTGAATGGGTTACACCTTTTCCGCAGTCTGAGCTCTCCAATGCACGAGAACAGCTCCTCAGGGAATTCTCACCTGATGACATCTGCTTCTTTGAAGCCCAGTTGTTTACAGATACCCCAAACAAAATAAATCAGGTTGACTCAAAAGATGATTCCCAGAGAGAGGTAACTGCTTGCGTTGGTTCTGTTTTTTGAATTTGTGCTAGCTTCTAGCATTCCCCTGAATCTGCAATGGGGAAGTCTTTCAAACCGGGATGCCCTTTTAATTTGTGCCTGGACATGCATTGTGTTTTGGTTTTTTTATTGTGCAGGGTGCTCCAATATTCACAATTGATGATGAAGGCTTCCCAGACTCATATGAAAGCCATGACAAACAGGACATGGAGTTGGTTGTCCAAAGCCCTGACCTGATGAGTGTCAATCAACTTATAGAAACTGTATGTTAGCTAATATCAAGCCCTTTTTCCAAGTGTTGTCATTAGGCGGGGCGTGGGGAGGTGTCTGTTTCATCTAGTAGGGAAAATACAAGGGGTATCCCCATATGAAATAAAACATCTTATGGACATGCCTATTTATTCTTGTTTGAGGGCCTTGATGACTTAGTGCTAGAGGCCTAAGTTTGGAACTGATCTTCTAACTGCCACACACTAAATTATGCAATTAACCAGTTAAGAAAAAGAATATAAAGCAAAATTGCTAATAGCATGTGTTATGTGCCAGGTATTGGAGATAGGGCATCGAATTGGGAGATTATCTGTAAGTGCACCTGATGTGCCATACAAGGAAATGGCTCTTCATTGTGAGACCCTTCAAATGGGAAAGCAGAAGAAGATGTCTCTTTTGACGAGTACTCAAATGGGCCAGGAGAATCTGATTGGCTACTCTGTACAGAATTTTAGTTATGAAGATGAGAAGGTGATTTCTGATTGATTCCAATGTGGGCTTTCCATTTTATAAGAATTTATTCACATATCATGCATTCAGGCTTGTAGTTTTCAGTCTGCTGGCATTTATGGTCAGCTTAAAAGAATCCATTCTCATGCCTTCACCTAACTAAACTGATATTGCAGGCTGGCAATCCTTTCCTTGACCAAAACTCTTCTGCAAACACACAAAGACAACTCATTGCCCCTGTTCCAATGCAGTGTGTAACAGGGTCACAACACAATCCTAACATCTTCAAGCTACCTGCATCAAACCCATACGATAGCTTTCTAAAAGCTGCTGGTTGTTGATCTCAAGCAAGTATGAGAAACACTCTTCTTCAATAGCTGGCCAGGAAAGCACAGTAATCACGCTTGAGTAATTTTTCAAAGCTGGAGGGCACAAGCACCATATTTTAACTGTAAAAGGCATCTCTTATGTCCTGCAAGAAGAGTTAGAGAAGAGAACAAGAAGGGGCTTTGTTAAACTTCACCATAATTCTTTCATTCTTTTAACTTGTTATTTCATCTCTGCTTCATTTTCCACGATGATTATTAGAGTGAAGGCGTGCTGACTGTTTTCTCCTGGCCCGGGGCATCCCCAAAGATTATGGCAATACCCCGAGAGTTTTCGGTTTCGGGTTTCCTGAAGAATGGTATCCCAGTTCATAGTTCTTTTCCATGGTTGGTTCCATCACTGGTTGACGGATGTATATGTAAAACATCAGCAGTTATACTGTACTATATATTTCAGTTCTCCTGCATATTGGACATATAAGTTGTGTTGGGTTTTGCCCTTTATGTTTGTCAATGTTGGTAATGCATTAGCATCATGTATTGTGCATAGATGGCATGAGATATGCGAGCCTTTCAAATTAGTTCATTATTTTTATGTCCAGGTTCTTCCTATATTTTCAGTTTTTTAAAAAAAATAAAAAGAACGTACTATTACCTAATAGAAATTCAATTATCTTCAAGCAGAAAAAAGGAAAAAAAAAAGAGAGAGAGAGAGAGAGAGAAACAGTTGTTTGGATGACAAACAGCTGCTTGACTTTCAACATTTTTAAGGAGGCATGTCTTTTATTTATTTATTTATTTATATCTAATTAAACCATGCAAAAATGTCAAATAAATTATTAAAAATTAAAATATCATTAAAAAAATAAACTTATAATAAAATGAAAACACTCTGAGGTGAAATTTTTTATTAATAATTTTTTTAAAAAAAATTACTTTAATAAAAATTGCATTTTTTAATAAGCCAGACAAATTTTGGGTAATATTTATTGGTTTAGACTAGAAGATAAAATCATGGAAGAAACGACATCGTTCTAAATGGCTTCCCCATATTTAAAGCGGCATCGTTTTACAAAAATAAACGAAGTCGTGCCAGAGCTTTGTTTTCTAATTTCTACGGAGAGACAAATTAAAAAAGAGCTCTCCTTAGAAGTTTCAAGAAAAGAAGAAACCATTTCTGTTTGGTCGCCAATCGCCGCCGCCGCCGCCGCCGCCGTTGATTCCAAATCCCACTTTCTTCCTTTTCCGGTGACTATTCTCTCTCTCTCTCTCTCTCTCCCTCTATCTCTCTCTCAGAGTTTAATTTATATTGTGTGCTTTCATATATGTGGTTACGATACGATTGGCTATTTCTGTTTCCTTACGTTTCAACTCCGGTGTTTGGCCCCTTTTGGTGTTTTTTTTTTTGTCTGAGTGATTTGTGAGCTAGAAACAATGAGGTTGTTCCATACTGATTGCACGATTGTAGAGACCAGAAGGGCCGGTGCCGCCCGATCCTTTTGGGGCTTTTCAGAGTTATTTATTTATTTTTTTTTTCATGTGTGATTTGTTTATGGGTTTTTTTTTTTGGGGGGGGGGGGGGGGGGGGGGGGGGGGGGGGTGGGGGCTTGTTTGTTATTGCTTTGAATTGGTTTGGAATGTCTCAGATATCGTTTTCTTTGTTAATAGCTCGTCTGGCGAAAACAAAATTCCCATCGTCAAGTTAGTTTTACTGTAGAAGTACATTATACAGAATTATCATTAGCGAAGGTGCAATGTGATCTTTTGAAGTGTTAATAATACTTTTCACACGGAAGTGTGACCTCATTTTTGCAGCTTCGCCATGTCAACCAAATATATAATTCCGGCAGTGTTTGGGTCATTTGCAGTTGCCTATGTGTGTGACAAAATTATTTCTGACAGTAAGATATTTGGAGGTAAGTAAATGTAGCTGTCCCTTTGTTTTCTCGAAAAGAAAAATGGAAAAAAAAAAAGGTTTAGTCTTGAGGCCTGGTGCCCTTGTTTAGCACATAATGATACTATTTGATGCCACCAATGATAATATTTGAAATCAGGAACTACTCCGCACACTGTTTCTGGCAAGGATTGGTGGGAGGAGACTGACAAGAAACTTCAGGCATGGCCTCGCACTGCTGGCCCACCAGTGGTGATGAATCCCATCAGCCGCCAGAACTTCATTGTCAAGGCTCGTGACTAATAATCCAACATTAAATTGTTATCTGTTGGTTTCAGTTTGTTGTTTTGCTGATAACTTGGTCGATAATGTGGGCATATCCACACTTAGCTGAAATGTTAACAGCCTTCGTCCCTTTTTTCTTTGTTTTTTGTTTGCATACTTTAAAGCCTAGCAATGATGTTGTCATTGTTAAATTTGAATAAAGTCTGTTAAATATTTTATCAGCATTCCTTGTTTCTTTTATCTTGTGATTAATGTGTGATTCTAGAGTATGACTAGGGCAGTCACAAAATAGTTTGCCATGATTTCTGCATCCATGACCATTCTGGTCTGCTTGATTCTATCTGCAGATTTCTCGTTTATCATGCATTCAGTAGCCTTTTCTTTTGTTGCAATCAATTATGTTTAACTTGGTTGGAGATTGTGATCCATTTCGAGCTTTTTGGTTTTTACTTTTTTGATCCAAAGAAAGAGACTAGCAAGAAGCAAAAATTTAGTCATGATGTTCATAATAGTTTGAACATAGCCTCATCTGGGATAATTAGCATACAAGAAGATTTCATTGACGTGGGGTCTCCCAAAATAGCTAGAAGCTCAATAAAATCATCTCCCATGTTCCTGCCGAAAGTAGGTTAAACAACCCAAAAACGAGTGCCTGCCACAGCACAGGGGAAGTTTCCTACAAAATTATTTTTGGGTTAATATTATAAAAAGAGAAAGTTGTATGCAAATCCATAGGTAAATCCTTAATCGTTTCCCCTCTTTACCATGACTACATAATTTTCTTGTAAATTATGGCCAGGTATATTAGGAGTTATTTCAATTTAATCTGTATAGCTTTTACCTTTGGTATTTTTGGGTTGACAAATTTCCACTCTACCAGGTCTAACACGAGAGAAATGCAAACCGAGATTTTCGGGCAAGTAGAAAAGACTCCCAATACTGTTACATGAATGGTAAATGCATGAATGTGACGTGCCAAAAAGTCAGCAGTTACTGATGGAATAGGAAACAAAGCAACTTTGACACACACACTACCACTAAATAACTACCCCCAAGTCAAACTGGTGCTTGCTGTTGTCAATTAAGAATTTCTAGTTATCTGCCGAGCTGTTAGTCTGCTCTTATCACAAAACCATTTGCCCTAGACTTGGTCTGCAGAGGATGTGGTAACTTGCTTTTGTATGTTTAATCGTTTAAACAGATTGTTCAAGGTGGGGCTTTGTAGAGAATCCTGATAACTTGGTTTGGTATGTTTGACGATTCGAACTTCTTTTGGCAGATGGTTTAAATAGCTGAGCATCATCACACGTTCCTTTTTGACCCGTGTACTTTTCTCAAAACCATTTGCCCGTGGAACTGCAAGTCAGATTTACAGGGCTTTGGATTGTTCAAGCTAAGAGCTTACAATATATTGAAGCAAAGTGAAATTTCGGATGAGTAGGAATTATAATCGATTGATTAGTTATGTTTCTGACAGACATTAAAACCAAGAGTTGCAAATGCATGCCAAACATACATCAGAAGAGACTCGTCGTACTCTTTGTGATCAAGCATCCTCTCACTGACCCACAACCTGTCCCACTTCTAATTTAAATAGCTTGCAACCTGCCATTTGCTCATAAACATCCAAGAATATGGGAGCTCGACAGATTTGAGCCTGAATCAACACATGCGGGCTTCTTTCTCCTCTGCACGAGTATTTGCAATTGACTTAACTTTTACAGACAAAGGTCACCATTATGATGAGGATATCCGCTCGCCATAGTCCTGTATAGCATATAACACCGGCAAGAAAATTTTGCTCAGTTCTGTTTTATTTCGTGAAGCATTTCCACTACCTTCTTCATTTTCAGGCGTTTGGCTGGTGTGCTGTCGGTGCAGAGTAGTGCCACCTTAAGAGCTGCCAGCATTTCTCTCCTCCAAACAAAGGAAACCGTGCTAAGTCTTGCATCAAGTATTTGCTCTGGAGTCTCTCCCCTTGCAGGAGCACCATGAACCCACTTCACCAAATCCACCCCTTCACCAAACTCTTCATCAACTGGAAGTCTAGTGGTTAAAATTTCAAGCAATACTACTCCATAGCTATAAACATTTCCTGGTGCGGTAACTTGCATTGTGAATGCATATTCTGGATGCACATACCAAAAATAGAATAAGCACATAAGAAGAAGGAATTGCAATTAAGACTATAAAATTTGAGATCATATGCTTGAGATTCACATACGCAACTGCATCAAACAGTTAGGGATGCAAATAATAAGAATAATAACATGCAATTTCCTTTCAGTTTGTCTATAATAAATTTTGATTGTTGTGGTTTTTTAGTTTTCACTAATCAGTAACCTTCAGGCTCATATGTCCATGTTATAGTTAATGTATTTCGGCGACTAAAAGTAAAATTAGAAATATAAAAAAAGAAACGGTGAAGAAAAGCACTCAAACCAATCGACATTGTGAACTTACTGAATGGTACTGGGTTCTAAGCATAAAGTACAAAACAACATACCGGGGGGTATATAGCCAAAGGAGCCTGCAACTGCACTGATACTTGCAGTACCTTTGCATGGATCTAAGAGCTTCGATATCTCAATCTCTCCAACTAAGGGCCTGAAGTCAGCATCTAAAAGAACATTACCAGAAGAAATGTCAAGGTGGATAATTGCTACACTATGAAGAAAAGCCAATCCTTCTGCTATTCCTGTGGCAATGGATAGCCTCCTGGGCCAGTCAGGTTGATACCCAGGTTGCTGGCTAGACTCATGGAGAAGCTGAGCCAATGTCCCATTGGGTACAAAATGATGCAGCAAAAGAGCAACATCTTCATAAATGGCAAATCCAATTGGTCGAACTAGATTATCATGACACAGTTTGCTTAGTCGTTCAAGCTCTCTAATCATCTTGCTCTGGTGATGAATAATAGTTCTGTCCATAGATTTTAGTCTTCTTACTGATAATACCATCCCAGAAGGCATAACTGCCTTGTAAACTGTGCTGAAAGTTCCATTGCTGAGCTTATTTGACTCCTTCAGAGTTGCCCTAACAGCAGCATCAAGATCTATTGCTTGTCTGAGATTTTCAATGAATACATTGCCCGCTATTATTGTTGGCTGGTCGTTGGCTACATTGTCAGCTATTCCTTCAGTTTTGGCTCCTTTTTCCTGTCTCTCCCTCATCATAAACAGCAAAACAACTACAGTTACAGAGATAAAAACTGCCAAGCCTGAACCAATAACAGCAAGTATGATCCTGAAAGAAACTTTGTGATGATAGTTCTCATGACCAATGGCATAAGAACTTCTGCATGGTAAACTCAATGGCTCTCCGCAGAGCCCTTTATTACCCAAAAAGCTTGAACCAGGGCTATTCTGGAAAGGTACAAAAGTAGGTATTGGGCCACCAAGCAGATTATTTGAGAAATTAACCTCTATCAAGCTCAACATGCCCTTGAATAAAGGTGGTATAGTGCCCGAAAGACGATTGTTAGAGACATCCAAAGAAACCAGCTTGTCAAGTTTTCCTAAATCAGGGGGCAGCGGACCATGAAGATGATTGAAGCTCAAATTTAAGGCTATTTGTAAGTTCCTGATGCGGCCAATCTCTGGAGGGATACTTCCAGTCAAATAGTTACTACCCAGCTGCAATTGAAGCAGTTTTGTGCAGTTCCCAATCTCCCGTGGTATCTCTCCTTTTATCAAGTTTTGATCCAAGAGCAGGTACTGCAATCTTGAGATGTTGCAAATTCCATTTGGTATAGTGCCATTGAATCTGTTGTTGCTAAGATCCAACTTGTTGAGACTCTTGCATCCAAGAATGGATAAGGAGATATCCCCAAACAGGCTGTTGCCAGAAAGAATCAATTCTTGAAGGTTCACAAGCTGTCTGAACTCAACAGGGATAGCACCAGTTAACCCATTTGAGGCCAAGTTCAGGAGAGTGAGATTAGAGCAACGAGCAAAGTCTGCAACAACCTCACCAGAAAGCTGGTTATTGTCTGCTTCAAAATAGGTGAGGCTTCTAATCTCTCCGACTGCCTTAGGAATGACCCCAATGAGACCATTATTCCCAATCCGGATACTAGAAAGGCCTCGGCAGTTCCCCACTGATTCAGGAAGTTCACCGCTTAATCTATTCTGTGTCAGAACTAAAACTTCCAACTTCCCAGCAGCAAAAATGCTGTTCGGTATCGGCCCTTCAAGTTTGTTCGAATGGAGGTTCAACAACTTCAGCTCAGAAAACAAACCTAGATTTTCAGGTATTTCACCTCGTAATTCATTCTCATAGGCAGTAAAGACTCTCAAATTAGTCAAATTACCCATCCAAGAAGGAATAGAGCCATTCAGCCTATTAGTAGAAACTTGAAATTCCTCCAACTTCTCTAGACCCCGAAGCTCAACAGGTATCTGCCCTACAAGCATGTTATTCGAAAGATTCACTGATCTAAGATTTCCAAGACTACCCAACTCCCCTGGAAGAGCACCACCAAACTTATTTAAAGACAAGTCAAGAACTTCGAGTTGAGACAGATTGCCAAAAGCTGGAGGAATTGTACCATGAAAATTATTGCTAGAAAGATCAAGCTGCTTCAATGCTTTCAGCTGAGAGATTAGAGTAACATTACCTTGAAGGTCAAGCCTTGAAAGATCGAGTCTTTCAACCATCAAATGATTCAACTCACAGCGAATGCCAGTCCAATTACAGTAATGTGTGGCATTGGAACCCCATCCAGGAACTCCAAGCTCTCTGTTAATGGCTAAAATTGTAGCTTCATCATCCAATTTAGCAGTCACATCATCTAGCTGGAAGGATTTTGATAGAAGCTCAACCATCAAAAGATACAATAAGAACAAAAATTTCATTTTGTAGGTCGATCGTATATGTTTTCTAGGCTGCCAACAACTCAAATTTGCCACCGTTCAGACTAGAGAACAGGAACAGTTGTCATAATCGCACTTCTCTTCGATGCTTCCAACCTCAATGGAGAAAAATAGAATTTGAAGTGAAAACCAGATTAAGAGTGTGAATCACCAAAACAAAGCCCGGAAATACAGGCCCCAGATCACTACACAATATTTCAGGGGAAATCCCATTAATTGTTTATTGGAAACAAACCAATGCAGAATTCACAAGCCTAAAGAAAGAAAAAGTGAGAACATCAAAGAAAAGTTGAGCAAAAACCAAAAACAAGAGTTGAAGAAAAAACAAATAGAGGCAAGCGAAAAAGGGGCTGCATTATAGAAACATAGGCTGCATATATTCCCATCTTTGTTCAATATCACAGAATCAAACAACAAGAAAATAGTTCAAGAGGAGAGGCTTTAGGCGAGTGAAAGAGAGGGGAAGAAATAAAAGGCGAACAAAGTTACTATGTTTTCTTGGCTGGTACAGGTGGTCTGATAGAGAGAGAGAGAGAGAGAGATGGGAGACAGGTATGAAAAGACAGGAGGAAAGGAATTGTTGTTCATGCTCCCTCTAACGTTAAGGCTTTTCACGAGAAGTGGGCAGTGATAAGTGAATGAAAGCTCCACAAAATCTCTCTCTACTGACACCAACTCTGCAAAGCATCTTTGGTTTTGTTAGTCTAAAGTCCCAAGGACATCCATTACATTAATTAATGTCCAAAAGTTAAAAATTTTTCCATAATGGCCCCACTTCGTTGCAACTTTCATGATGATCATGATGGGTAAAATTTGGAGGCTGTTCAAGTCTATAAATCGTTCTTTGATAACATAACACCCCCGCCCCCACCACCACCACCAAAAAAAAAAAAAAAAAAAAAAACCAGTAATTTTCTTTTAGAAAGTTCACTATTTGACATATAAGTTTCTGTGTTCTTTTTTTCTTTCTTTCCTTCTTTTTTTCTTCCAGCACTAACTATGGCATTTCTGTATAGAATTAGACTGGTCTAATTCAACTCGCTGTCCAGCGTAATTGGTTAACCCAAGTGAAAGCGATGCATTGTTATGTTGCTCTCAACGCATGTATGACTCAGGGATTGCATATTTTTGGTTGTCACTTCTAAATCTTTCTATATGTCAAAATAATAATAAAAAATAAAAATAAACAATGTCAAGTACACTGACGGATACATAAATTATTCCCAGCGGGACCATGTTTACGTATGTTCACAAAAGTAAGTGTATATATATTCAAAAAGGTAATTTTACTTCTCCTCAAAGTAAGAAAATAATTGTCTTAAATTTTTAATATTTTTATTAAAAATATTTTATGGAGATTTATTGTTTTGAGATTTTACTTGGTCTTTACAATTCGAGTAGTGTTGGAACTTCTTTTTCTTAAGTTAATTTGTCTAGCATTTGAAAGGAACATTAAAAGAATACCCACTTGTTTAATATTGTAAAATTTTATTTTTGAGATATTAATTTATATTCATATTCAATATTTTATAGGTTTTCAACATTATTATTTCTTTCATATTTTCTATTATAATATAAAAGAAGAGAATTTTTTTTTCTTGTCTATTATTATTACATGAGAAGAAACAAATCTGTCAACTCAAACACCTATTACTAGGATTCCCTCTACTGCTTCCCTAGTTTTCCTTTTTTTTTTTAAAAAAAAAAAAGTACCATGTTAGTCTTTTATTTATTTATTTAAATTCATAATACATTAAAATTTTTAATGAATATACAAAATATTTAATTGTATAACTTTTTTTTTTTTTCATAGCAGCTAATTGGATAATTTAACTTTATTATAATTGAAGTTTGAAAGCTTTATAAGTAAATAAGTTAATGTATATCAAAGGTAGATGAGACCCTTATTGCCAATATTTATATACATTTCATAAGCAATATTTGCAATGTGAAATACTTGCACATTTTGCAATAGGGATAAGGAATTTGTCATTATGCTTGCGGAGACTTTCCAATTTGAATTTTATTAAATAATCTCAATTGCATGAGTGACTATGCTTTTTTTTTTTTTTTTTTGCTGCAAAACAAAAATAAATATAGATTGTAGAATTTTCAATTTACCAACTTTTCTGAATTTTGCATCAGCTATATATAAACAAAGATTGTTGTGGAGAAATGAGGACTGCTGGCCGCAGTGTCATTGTCATATTTTTATCGATTACAACCCTAAGCAAAACTAATAATTTTTATTATTTTAAGGTTTTACCCACCAGAATATTAATATCCCAGTCATGAAATGTATGATGTAATTAATAATACAAAAATCTTACGCATAATTAACCGTTGGGGTATATAATTGTATCTAATAATAAATAAATAAATAACCACAAGACATTCCGTTGTTCATCACCTTTTTACTGTTAAAAAAAAAAAGAAAGATGAGCCATCTAGATATGGGCGGCTGGCTAGGCACCACGTCCATGTGTACTGCCAATATTATTTGTACGGTAAAACTTAAATTTTACCTCCTGAAAAGTACACACTTTGTCCTGTAATTGTTACTTTAACCCACCAAATGGCCCCTCCCCCCAAAAATAGAATTTAATTAATCAAAAAATTAAGAAATTATAACCACCCAAGAAATGTGTTTTGTGATTGCCTTGCACGCTGCACCAAGCTATGGTTGTGATTGTGCCGGCAACATCGAGTCGCTAAACCTGCTCTTTTTAGACCCTTTTTCAGAATGCCAATGATGTCTCAACTTTCTAAGTAATGCAAAACTCCAAACAAAAAATAAATTTTTTTTTAAAAAAAAAACCCTAAAATATATCTCCTTTGGATGCAGGAAGATGGAATGCTAAACTTCTATTAATTATTTGCCCTGTTAAAATGATTCTAATTAAACTTCAAATGCTGCGTTGCACTTTGTTTTTTCCACCATCATAAAATAAACCATTTGGACACTAACCAAACACACAACTCCCAATAATTGACCAAAATTCTTCGTTTCAAACGCTAATCTTTGTTGTTTCCTCGGCGAATTATCGCATAACTCTCCTCCCACTCCTTGAATTTGAAAAACGATACCCCAAAAAATTGAATTATTTTATTATGGTTTAGTGGGAACCTTTTACTAAAGCCCAAGGTTTGTGGCATCCCCCAGACAAGTAAGGACAAGATATGGCTGTGTGACGATGATTAAGGTTTATTTTATTTTATTTTGGAGCTATAGCATTGATTAAGTTGACATACGCACCATATCATATATCATATGATATATATATACATGCATAATAAAGAAAATATGAAGAATGTTGGAATTACAATTCTTACACTCCTTATTCAAGAAAATTAATGTCTATACGGCCTTTATGTTAAAAAAAAAAAAAAAAAAAGAGCAAGATAGCATTCATTATACACTATGCTTTGCCACCTTTTTTTTTTTTTTTTTTTTGGTTGGCTCATGAATCATGACCATCTATGTTGAATGCATTGAACAGTGAGACGTTCTTATGATATTATTCAGTGTCAAAACAAGACCAAGTTGGTGTCTGATAAACTTTCATTACAAGATTACTCTATGCGACTAATGGCAAACGTAATGTGATTAATTACAGTTAATTGAGGGAAGCCACAGATTAAGGCAAACAATTATGCATGAATCGAGGGTCTTGGTGTTTCGTGGAATACAGTGACATTGATATGTACAGTGTGCGATCCCATGGTTGCGCCATTTTGTCTCTCACTTTATAGGTTCTAATTATTTTTTATTTTTCTTTTTAGCCAGAGTTATATCACCTAACAAAGCATGCTTACTTCAATCATCCCTTTGTGGGTCCCTTTAGGCAGCAATGGACTAAGTCAATCATTTTTTTAATTTGCAATGAGTAATGGAAAATTCCCCTTTTTTTTTTTTTTAATTGGATTTCCAAATGGATACTATTACTAAATTCTCGATCTGTAATAATGATAAATAAAAGTATTTTGCGATTAAAAAGAAAAAGACATTTTCAATGCGGGTGTTAGCCCGTTTAGGCAAAGATGCTGTCTAAAAATTATAGGCCACAGGCAATTCAATAGGAGTCATGATGGCATCATTAATGGAGACATAATATTGAATGTAGAGAAAAAAGAGAAAAAAGTTGCTCGGAAGGTGGGATCCTCAACCATGCTAAAATGTGCAAAGAACTGAAAAGCTCGACCAATTAATCCAGAAAAAAATGAACTGTCCATGGCCTGTTGCCCTGGGGGTCCTTTGCATTTTAGACTGTATAGAGTGTGATATCTGATGGACAGGCAGATGCTTGGAACCCTTCAAATCCACAAGATTATTACACTAATTGACAACATGTTCGTGCCAAAAAATTGGATGTCAATATCATGCTGAGACAATTATTTTAACGAGTATGAGAAAACATGGGTCCTCCTACTTGCTGATATTCTGCCGCCAAGTCCTAAATAGTTGGTTCAATTAACGAAAAACTTCATTAATGTTACTGTAATTGTAGCAGCAATATATATCCTATTGATTGTACGAAGAAGAATCAAATATATATATATATATATGTAGATCCAACCAATCCCACCTTCCCCCGTCCTCGACCTTTTTCACTTTCCTGAAGACAAGACTCCACTCATCTACACCATCTACCAATGGCATGTGCATAAGTGAATGTGATGGTCCCGGGGAGGGGGGGGTGTGGGTCTGCAACTTTTAGTCATGGTCATACCAGCAAAAAGAAAGAAAGAAGAAAAAAAAAAAACAAAAGAAAGGAAGGAACAGGAAAAGCAAACAAGATTTCACTGTGGTATCTCCATTGATTAAAGATTGGGCTCTCTTTGGTAGACATGCATCATGAGACTTGTATCATGGATTGTCTCACCTGCTCTAAGCATCCAGGGTCCCCCACAACCTCCCACGGTCCCACCCTATTCTCCTTTCTTTCCTTCCCTTGTGTATTAACCCTTTTATTTCCTTTATCTAGACTTTATGTTTTTCACAATAAATGACACACTTGACTGGAGGAGCGGACATTTTTATTGTTACTGAACTGCAATGATATTAGGTCATGTTTGTGGCCTAATGGGCCGAACAATCCGCTCTACCCGCTCCTTTGTGGGTCATTTCATTTGGTATGACATAGCACTGAAATGAGTAAGCAGTTGAAGCAATGTTTAGTGGACTTTGAAGTTGGCACCTAAGGACAGAGTCAAATACTGAGGGGTCCTTAATTTCTTACTCCAAATCTCAGAATTATGGCCATACATACAAATTTTATCGTTAGTTGTCAAAGGGAAAATTCTTTGTTATCTTATGTTAAGATCACCACACTGATGATCCTGTTGTTATAAAAAAAAAAAAGTTGGACCATTTTGTGTGCAACTATTAGCAAATGGATTATCGTCTATTAAAAGGGATGAGCACAACGGGCTTTTCAAACCCACTTCTTGCAAAATTAAAAAATAAAATAAAATCTCAAAGCATTAGCTCATAATTTTTTATTACTGATATCTTACTTTACAACTCCATTTCTTAACAACGTGGGACATTAACTTCTACTGAAACTTGCAACTTCAATGCAAGATCAACTTAGTTAACAGTACTACGAGTCTAAAAATTTAAGGTTTACTTGTTTTCCTAATCCGGACACCCATCGGAATTCCCATTTTGTAGCAATGAGGAGCACAGGTGGCTCAAGCAACTGGATTTGGAAAGTCGTGCTGTTGAGGATACTAGCCAGTAAAGCTTAAGATTCCGATGGCTACAAGCAAATTCATTGTCCAATAGGTCATTGTCACCAAATTGAGTTACACTCGCGGGGCATGCTGGAAAATCCTTCATTCTAAATGCATTTTCGTTGTCAGGGAAGATCTGATTCTCAGGAATGAGCGGATAATCTGTGCCATCAAAATTGAGTTGTAGTCATGGGGCACGCAGGAAAATAGTCCATTGCAAATGCCTTTTCGTTGTCAAGCAAGATCTGATTCTCGGGAATGAGCGGATACTCTGTCCAAGGAAAGCATGGACGTGTTGAACCGCGAGTGGAGCTGAAGATCAGTCTTGTGTTGCAACAACCCAAATGACATCCATTGTTTGGTCCAATATTATTGCAGGGCGTGATAAAGCTGTCACTGTCAATGGAAGGAGGAAGCGAACCATTGCAGAGTGGACTGCCTTGATGTAACCTATGCTGGGGACTGGATTTTCAGGGTTCTCATAGTCCACAGGTTTTTTATGTTTGGTATTTTCCTTCACATTCTCATACATCCTGCGGAAAAACAAGAACAGTGCCGCACAGTCCATCTACGAGTATACAACGATGACATAAAAAAGACACACATCCCACATACAAACTGGGAATTCTGTAGATGACAATCTATTCTGCTGCATTTTAAATTTACCATAAAGTATAAGAATGTGACTTCCGGATACAGGACATACAAGTGTACTTCAATGTATTATATACCTTGTGTCTACGGATCCAAGAACAACTTTTCATGGAGGTAATTGGAGGCAAATTTTATGAGCGGGGCAAAAAAGACAAATGGCAAAATGCCGTCAGGCTGAACATTAGTTTGCAATGTTAAGCTACAAATATGCATAATTCCAGGGAGGGTCAGGGTTGCATCCATCATTATTAAGGGTATTATGCACGATAAATGCTGAGGTAGTCTATAACATTGTTTTTGGAAGAGGAAAAAAGAAGAGGGAGAGAAGAATAAGAGAAAAATGAACTGTAATTGTTTTTAGGAGATGTTTTCGGGAAGAGGAAATGGAGTGAAGAAAATTAATTTTCTTTTTTTGGTCCACCAAATTTATTATTCTTATAATTGGAAGAAAATTTATTAATTTTTTTACTTGTATTAAACAAACCAATTTACCAATATTAACTCTTTTCATTAACACTTATCAATTTTACTATAAAAGTAAAATTATAATTATAATGAATATTATTCTCTTTTCTTTCACTTTTCACCTTTTTTTTTAAAAAAAAACAAAAAATTTGTCAATTTTCCTTCCTTATATTCCCTTTTTTCAAACCCAAGTGAGATAAAAAAAGACTTTTTTTTCTAATTTTTTTCTCTCTATTTTTCACTTCTTTTTTTTTATTATTCAAATAAAAAGTCACCTATTATCATAATTGATATTTATATATGATGTTAAAAAAAAAGTGCAATGAAAAGTCTCGCATAAGATAAAATTAAAAAGAAAAAGAAAAAAAAAGTATAATGTAAAAATTATTATCCCTACCTGTTTTGTCTTTTTTTTTTTTAATTCGTAATTTTTAAATTGTTGAACATTATTAAACATATTTATTTATTATAATTAATGAAAATTTTAGTATTGTTAAAATTATTTTATTTTTTTCAACTTTAAAATAATAAATTATTTTTTAAAAAATTTTGAATGGAAAAATATTTTAAATTCATGAAATGCGCGCCAAAGCACATGAATGCTAATTCAGCTTTAAAGAAATAAGTGTATGACTTCAAAAATAAAAAAATAAAAAAGTTGCTTTTTTAGCGGTTCAACAGCCTGGAGACTATATAAACGCAAACACAAACACAAACACAAAACACAAACAGCTTACACAGCACGCGTCTCTTTACACTGTGTCCCTTGGATCTTGCCTGCCTTGGCTATAGTTGTCTTTCTTTCTTGTTCTTTTCTCCTGGAAAAGATCGTTGATTGGCCTCGCGTTTCGGATTTCTCTCAGGTTTGCTTCTATAATCGTACGCGCGTCTCTGCAAATCTTTGTTTTGGTTAGGGTTTCCCTTTCGATTTGATGGGCTTCCGGAAAGAAATTATCTTCTTCGTTACGAAGATGACGATGACGATCGATTCAGCTTTGTGGATTTTTAGGTTTTCAATTTTAGATTTATATTTTGAATTCTTAGGATGTGGAAATCGCCGGCGATTATTGGGTTTTGTGTCAAGGCAAGCGATTGAGAAATTAGGGTTCATGGTTTTTTAGGGTTCTTTTTGTTGATCTGGTGAAGTTTCTTTTTTGTTACGCGATTGGAAAATTGGAAATCGGATATTATTAAGGGATTTACTTTATGCCGTTTGGTTATGTAATTCTCGGCGGACTCTGACCCTGCTTAGCATTTTCCGGTCCGATCATGTGGTAAGGGAGCGTTAGAGGAAGCTGATTGGGCCAGAAATTGTGGGTTTTGGTTGTTATCAGATTGTTTATCCTGGTTTGTTCATTTTGTGCTCTGTTTCTGTCTTTATAGTATGGATGTTAAGACTGTGAGGATTCGGGAACAACTTGGAGGAGCACCTGAAAATATCAGCACTGTCTGCTTTTTCTGGAAAGTGGGAAAATGCAATAGAAATCCCTGTAGGTTCATGCACACAGAATTGCGGGCTCCTAATGTTTACTGCAGAAACCCAAAGCAATCCCGTTCTAAAATTGAGGACTATTCGAGGAAAAGCTTGGGTTATAGTTCCAAGGACGGGGTGAAGAAGAAGCCACACCATGGGTCACAGAGGTCATTGGCTGTGACATCTCGAAGTAGTGAGTCTGAAGTTAAAAGAACTTGGAAGAGCTTCCATTGTCATATCGAGGAGCTACCGAGGAAGCGCCCTGCTGCTGAGCACTTGTCAGTTTCAACTAGTGGAGGCACTGTCATCGAGGACGGAAGGCCTCAAGACACTATCAATTGTGTCACCATGGACCTGCAAAGGAAGCAGCTAAGCCCTTCAAAGGTGCTTGTTTTGAGTACTGGAGATGGAGCCTCTGAAGTTAGCTGTGCTCAGAAGATCATTAGTCCTGAAAGTGAGGCAATGGGTGAGAAGAAGATAAGCCTGCATAACAAGTGTCCTGGTTACACTTCTGAAAATTCATTGATTTTGACTGCTGAGAGTGCTGCACCTGAAGATAAAACCTTTCAGTGAGTTCAGAAAATGCTAGTGAGCATACCCTGACAACTTCATTGGTCCTTGCTAATGGGGATTGGTTTTTTAATCTTGCAAAACTTGCTGGGCATAAGCAGGTGATCTAACTTGTTCCTTCCACTTTCTATTTTGTTTGCAAGAAAAGATTATAAATGTAGTCTTCTGTGATTGGATCTATAAAACATTTTTCTTTTATTTGGAGCCTGTGCAGACAATGTGTTGTATTCAATGCCTTCCTATATAAAACGACATAAAATGGCTATTGCAACAGTAATTGAACTGACATATTCATTTTCTTTTGTTCATGCATCTGGGATATTTTGTGTCATCTCTATGTCACTAATGGATTATGCTCTTGCTGTTAAAGTTTTATGTATTCCTTTAAAGCTTATACTTAAAAAGATGGTTTTGCTTCAAGCCTTCAACCTTTAATGGGCTTCTGATCAGAAGATGTATGTTATATATGTATGATCAGTCAGATTTTATTGAAGAAGTTTTTGGTCACAGGCTGTCTCAGGGATTGTACTTCCTTTTGGATCTGACAAGCTTTACTCTAGCAGCAGTGATGGAACTGTAAGAGTCTGGGATTGTCATACTGGTCAGTCAACAAGGATGATTAATCTTGGCGAAGAAGTTTACTCTTTGATTACTGAGGGCCCATGGGTGTTTGTTGGCATTCCAAATCTGGTTAAGGTTAGTTTATATTAGATTTGATTTCTTTCCTCTAGATTTGGTTATTGCTAGTTCTGAGTTCAGCTTATATTTGGTTGTTCTTTTTACAGGCATGGAACATTGAGACAGAAGTTGATTTCAGTCTTAGTGGACCTGTTGGGTGTGTTTATGCCATGGTTGTGGCTATTGAAATTGACATGCTCTTTGCGGGGGCACAGGTAATGAGTTTTGAATCATTTTCCTTTGCAATTTCAGTAGCAATTTAGGGAACCATGTTCTTTATTATTAACATTAATTCAACAGTGAATCTTGTAAGCCTGTACATTTGGCGCTCTCTTTAGTATGGAAGGGTAATTTAATGCCCTAGGGGAAGCTTCTATGCTGGATGTTTTGAAATTGAAGTGTGTTTCGGCTTATATGTGCATGTTTAATTGTTTAGCTACTTTGAGGGAAATAGCTATGATCTTATAATTACCTAATGCATTTTCCTCTCTTTTATATCTTTCTAGGATGGTGTTATTTCTGCATGGAAAGGCAGACATGGGGACCCAAATCCTTTCCAAATGGCAGCATCTCTAAAAGGCCAAAAAGGGGCTGTGTTATGTTTAGCCGTTGAATCTAAGAGGCTTTGTTCAGGTTCCATGGATGGTACAATAAGGGTAAGGAATAATATAAAGGATTTCCCTGATTTTTTGTTTTTATTTATTCCATTTCCATTGACTTAGAGTTCTTGATCCATTAAAACGTGGTCTTCACATTATATGGTGATTGATTTGATCTTTTATGAGTCTCATAACTAAAGGCACCAGAATCATATGATCTTTTCACTTGTATCAGGTTTGGGACCTTGACAGTTTACAGTGTATTCGTATGCTTAACGGGCATACAGATGCTGTGATGTCTGTAAGATTCTGGAATCAGTATATGTTCTCTTGTTCGTTGGACCAAACAATAAAAGTTTGGGTTAATACTGAAGAGGGCAATATGGAAGTGACTTATACACATGAAGAGAAGCACGTAAGTAGATGATCTCCTGCCCATTTTATTGGTATTCAAAATTAGGGCCCTCCATTTTTTGCACTTGTCGGATTTTCTGTGATTTAAAGGGGTGTTTGTAGCATAAAAGTTATGGGAATGGGAATGAAAGGATCCAATTCATTTTGTTTGTAAAGGGTTAGTTGTGTTCTCATTCCCCACTTTATGGGAATCATTACGCCATTTTAGATATAGTCAATCATTCTTATAATTTCTCTATTTCCCTCCCATGTTCCCTACCCTTCCCTCCCTACTAATTATTGTGCACATAATGTTGCTTGGCATAGGGTGCTCTTGCTCTCTGTTTAATAAAAGATTCTGAAGGGAAGCCAGTTTTGTTGTGCTCTTGTAACAACAATGTTGTCTGCCTATATGAACTGCTGACGTAAGTACCACTGCATACTTATTTGGAGGTGTTTGCCTATGGAATACAAGCCTTCTAATGGCACCTTATTTTATTTTCATCCTCATTTTGGCTCAGATTCGGTGAAAGAGGCAAGATATTTTCAAAGCAAGAAGTTAGAACAATGCAAGTAGGTCCTTCACTGGGGATGGAACCGGTTTGGTAAGCGTGTGGAAATTGGCAGAATCAGCGGGGCCTTCACAGGTAGCATAAATTCTATTTGCTGCCTTGTGCTTGGCCAATGGGTACAAAGGGGGCTGGAAGCTGCCTTTTAATTCTTCAAGGGTACTTATTGCACAACAATATTACACAGGCCTCTTAATGGCGTGTGGGGTTCTTAATTGCAGAACTTCTGTATTGTTTATTACTGAAATCATATTTGAATACCTTGTTTATCTACAAATTCAAGGAATCGATTTACTTTTTCGGTCGTGTAGATGCTCAATTACTCGAATTTTTTCATTGATTGGGTCAACATCAATTTCAAGGAGGCTAAAACTGAAAAAAAAAAAAAAAAAAAAACTATTAACTCTTTTAGTTGAACCAAAATAATTCAGTAACTACATCTTCAACCTGTTTCAATGTTCGGAACGAATTTAAAAACTAGGGTTTACCATTAGTCTTCTTTAAAAGTTTGGGCCGGGGCTTCATGGGCTTCAAGAAATGGGCCTGCAATCTCACTGCCTCTCTCAAAACCCCAATCAATTTATCTTCAATCTCCGGCCCATTTGGTTCAAGTGCTCCAAGCCACCGAGCCACGGCCTCCATGGTACTCACGCAACCGCCGCACGGCTCCTTTCTCAAAACCAACGCCGAGTCGTAAATGCTCCCGCCTTCCACGCCCTTATCGAACCCATCCAAACAAACCCTCGTGGCGAATTTACTCAAATACGCCTCGCTCGCAGTTACCATCTCCCTTGCGTGCTTCCAGGTGGCGTCAAAGACTATCAGAACCGCAGGGGCATTGTCGGCATTTCGCGGAGGGAATTGCTCGCAATTCTTGAGCTGTGAGAGGGTAACTGCGGGCGAGGAAGGGGAGGGAGGGAAGAGGTAGAACGTGGAGGGAGGTGATCGGTCGTAATTGTGGTCGAGGATGTTCGGTGTGAGGCGGCGGGTGACGATAGAGGCGGAGTTGAGGAGGGATTTGATGAGGAAAGGCGTAGTGTTGAGCTTGTGGCGGTACTCGTGCGGGTGTTGGATTATGACAACTTGTGTAGTCGTTGGAATCGGCGGCGTCGGGATTACGTGGCAGAGGCAGACCGGAAGCGGCCGATCGCAGCTTCCACAGATTGAGCGGCGGCGCTGCTGCTGCTGTTGCCGCGGCGGTGACCCATCAACAGATTCCGATTCCATTTATCAACTCGATTATCGCTGCAGATTTGTAAGCTAGACACGAATATTTATAGGGAGACCTTAGATTGCAACGATGTCGTTTAAAGAAGACATGAGTTGTTCTTTCCTTGTATTACCTAACCTGCTATGTTAAACTGGATGGGCCTTTGGGCCCAATTGAATAGGCCTAAAATTATTGGGCTTTCGAAAGTCTTTGTGCTATTTACAGCCCATAACTTTCGGTTAAAAATAAAAATACAAGAAGTAGAAGGTTTTTATCGGCTGTAGTCAGCCGAAGAGAGACTGAGCGAGAGAGCTTACCCTCTAGTAAAGCTCTCTGTTTTTCTGACTCTGCCTCTGTCTCTCTCTCTCGCGTTTGTGGGTTCGGTGTAAATCAGGAAGTAGTAAAGAAAATGTAAGTTTATTGCTTTGTCGTGCAATATTTTAAATGCTCTGGAAAGTTTGCAACTTTGACTTGAAATCAGTAGCTGCTACGCAAGTATCTCGCTCTGCTTCGTGTTAAACGCTCTGTCATTCAACCAATATGTTTGAACTCTTAGAATCCGTTTATATGATATGGGTATTCACAAGTTTTTTCTTTTAAAAAAAAAAACATTCTTTTGTTTTGAATGAAGGGGTTGGTCTAATTAGGTGCTTGTTCTGTTTGTCTATGTGAAGATCTTGGAATTTAATTAATTTGGTGAATGTGCTTGTGCATCAAAATCATCCTTCTTTTTGTTTGTTCATGATGTCAAAGTGAAAGGCAAAAGGCAGTGAGGATGGGGTTGCCAACTGGCTCTGGGGATTTGTCATCAGAGATGGAGGTGGATGCTTTCAGGCGACTTTTCCCACTTCAATTTTATGAGAAACATCTCTCCCAATCTATTCGCCCTGATGGCAGGCCACTCGGAAAAGCTAGAGATACTACTTTAGCACTTGGTTGCCTCCTAACCTTGTTTTTATATCTCAAGTTTACAAATTCTCAATTTTGATTTAGCTAATTTGATGCATGGTCTCCTATGTTTTGCTGAATAATAATCTGAATTTGAATTTGTAGGGGCTGTTGCAACTGCTAATGGGTCAGCATTGGCAAAGATAGGTTCAACTGTTAGTGCCTTCTCTACTCTTCTCTCACTTTGATATCAGGTCATGTCATATATGTTTAATGAATTTAATTCAAGTAGTTGTGAATTGTTGTTCCATAGACCATGTTGGCTGCCATTAAAATGGAAGTCATGACCCCTTCTGCAGAGTCACCAGATGAGGGCTGTATAGGTTGGTTAACTTGGATTGTGTATATCATTTTGTTTTGTTGACCTTGTTTCTTCTCTCCTATAAGAGTATGGATTTTCAATGCGTTAATCTTGTTATTGTCAGATATTGATTTCCACATGCCTCCAATTTGTTCTCCAATTGTTAGGCCTGGTAGGCCAGCTGAGGCAGCTCCTGTTCTGTCAAAGCAGTTGTCTGATACCATATCAAGGCAAGTGAAGCTTCTCTCTGGTAAATTATTGGTCTTCATTCTCTCCCTTCCTTTATGTATTGATGCTATGATTTGGTTTGGTTCAATTCAATTGTTCCATCACAAATTCTACTGGATTTGTTTTTGCCTGCTTATAGATAATTTTCCAATTTATCTTCATAGCATACCAGTGCATATACATTTGCAAATACTCCAATTTAGGGCACACCAACTTAAAGGTGATTTGGTGGCTTACTTTTTGGACTGTATTTAGGGGGTTATTGTTTATTGGATTTCTTTGGAAAAGTCTTTTAGCTTTATGGGAGAGAAGTATGAACTGGTGGATGACAATAAAAGGTGAATTACAAAGAAATAGGTAAAAGGCCATTTAGCAAGTTATGGACCCTTTCAGGTGGAAGTATTGAGAAGAAGTATAAAAGTGGTCCCATGTTTCAAGCATCGTTGCCTCATGTGGCTACTCCAAGAACTCAAATTAGCCAGCTTTTCTTTTATTATTATTATTTTTTGGTGGATTCATCACTAGACTAGCCACCAAAACTTTTACTTGTCTTGTTATCATGCTTTTGACTCTTCTCCAATGTCCTCCAGTAAGTGTGAAAGCTGCTAAAGTGGCAGTTTATCGGCAATGTAACTCATGGATTTGCACCATTATTGGTGGAATACTTTATGGATAAGGTCTGGGATAGGTCCATGGTCCAGAAATGTGACTGCTGGTAGGGAATAATTGTAAATTGTGATGAGTGATGTCTTCATCTACCGCATTGGTTGGTTTATTCAGGATTGGCTGAAGAACTGCACTTCCATGAATCAAGCAACTCCTGTTTATTATCTGATGTTTCCTGAACTTCCTGCTTGACTAACAAGAGTGTAAATATTTTTTCTACAATGTGAGTGCACTGAACTAGTTGCTAGCATAGGTGATCCAATCCCTATTGGCTAGACTGCCTTCTGAGTTTGCTAAACAGTTGCTATTAGCATTAAGACATGGATTGCCCTTTGTTCTTCAGTCAGTTATGTCCTTCCCTCTTCAGTGCATTCATTGCCTGACTCATGTGTCATATCATCTGATTATATGCTTTATCTCAGTTCTGGCATGATTGATCTGAAAGAACTATCCTTGGTCCATGGAAAAGCAGCATGGATGGCATACTTGGTAAGGAATAATGGTTTTTAAAAATTTCCTTTTCCTATTTATGCTTAAAATTGAAATCAAGCCCATGCACATCTTTCCTCGTTTTTGCTTTCTCTTTCTCTTTTTCAGTTGGATGTAAACTATGTGTTAATTTGGGTCTTTCCTTATTTATATTTTATACTTATGAGCAACCTGGACAACTTGCAAATGCCTGTCTTTTGTTGGATGACAGACTGATTAATGATATATTTGCTGCAGGACATATATTGTTTGGATGCTGATGGTGCACTATTTGATGCTGCCTTACTTTCAGCAGTTGCTGCCTTCTCTCACTGTAAGATTACATCTAAACTCCTTCATTGCTTCACCCTCTGTGAATGAAATACAGATACACTGACTTCTCATACGTATAAGAAACCACTAGACAGTAAATCCTTTGCAAACCTAACAAAAGATAAACATTGAGTTCTTAGAAGTGCTGATACTCAACTCTCTCAAGTTTCTCTAGCTATTAGCAATGTCCTGATTCTTCCATTAGGCAGTGTAGGCTATTGATTTTGTTTGCTGCTGCTTTCAACTGATATGTACTTTAATCTCTGCCTCTCCCTTCCTGTCTATCTTCTATTTTATTTTCGTTTCTCTCTCTCTCTTTTTTTTCTCGGATTTAGGCTTTGTGCTGAGCCTGGAGTTTTGGTCCTTTTATCTGTAACTTCTTTATTTGTTAATATCCTGCAGTGCAGATACCTGTAGTTTCCTTAAATGATGATGGGAAAATAGTCATTTTGTCAGAGGAAGATGAGGAACAGCCAGTCAACAAAGAAAAGAGAAAGCTCAGACTAAACACCATACCATTTTCATTAACTTGCATACTTTACAAAAACTACATCTTAGCAGATCCCACTTCAGAGGAAGAGTCTATCATGGAAACTTTTTTAACAGTGGTTTTGGATTCATCTTCCAGACTTGTTTCTTTTTACAAGCCAGGTGGATCAGTTCTTGCCTATACTTCAGCAGTCCAGGTTAGATTGTCCTTCCAAAGGGCATATATTCCTTTGCTCAAAACACTGATTCAGTTACATGCTGGGTTATAGTCTGAAAATTTAAATTTGAACCATCATAAATAAGGTCACATGCACTGTTATCATGTTAGATCCATTGCTGCTGTTCAAGAACTGATTTTAGGAATGCGGCAAAAATGCTAGGAATCAAGTGCATTCCAGGAGCTCGAAATATTTTTGAAACTTCAAATATTTGCAATGGCTTCTAATGCTGGATGGTTCCAAGAATTTCAGTCCTTTACAAAATTGATATTTCATTTGGTAGATATTGTATACACTTAACATCCCAACAGCAGATAGCCAAGGAGAGGGCATGTGGAACATAAAGCATATAAACACTTTTTTTAATGAGCTTTTATGATGCATTCTTATTATCGATGTTGTTGATACTTCTGTAATGATCTGCATGGCCTTGTTGAGACATTCATATTTTTCTTAAATCATCGAGGAGCAAGCTGATAAGGCTTTGCTATGGTTGCAGGATTGTGTTGCGTTAACGGGACAAAGAGTGAGTGAACTTCGGGAGATACTAGACGAGGCTGTTTCCGGCATGGAAGTTGACTAGGAGTAATATGCATGACTCAAGGGAAATGCCAATTACGTAATCTTTCTTTTAATCACACATTTGTTGTTCTATACTATTGCTGTTGAAGAGACCAATGACTGTAGAAACGCGGGAGTATTGGTGGTGGATTTTTGTTGCACAATGGAAGGAACATCCCGTTGCTCTTGCTTCAATCCCTTTGGAAATTGATCGGCATTTTTCCTCAATTTTATCCTATATTTTTGGTGTGACGCCTTTCGACTTGCTGATCAATCAAATCGATGATGAGCGTTGCTTGGGATAACAGCTAAACTAAATAAAGACTATGTGCAAATAAACACTAATTTCATTTCCCATGTACCTTGAAAAGTAAAAAACACACCACGTTGGATTCTTTTACAGCATTACATCTGTGAAAAGCATGCAATTCAAGGGTGAGAAGGGTTCCTGGTTTACTACTGTAAAAATCCTGTGGGCCTCCTCGGACTGTTCTTTGCGATCATGTTATCTTCAATCGTCTCTGTATTGACCAATCAAGAAAAAGGTTTTAAAAGGAGAGCAAAAGGACAGCAGTTCACTACTCAAAGAACTAGAATGCGTGGTCTCACTCAGTGCTGAGGAAAAACCCAAAAAAAAAAAAATCAAATCCTTTTCATGGAGAGACAAACCCAAATCGAAGAATCTATTGCAAGACAGAAAATGCCCAACCCCCCCCCCCTCTCACTTGCAGTGTACTTCAAATAAAAATCTGTGTCACTCTGTATCATAACCCACGTTCCACCTCACTCACATGTTATGGCACTTTTGGGAAATCCAGCTCGACCAATCAGATTTCAAGAAACTCCATCAAGGAAACCCAAAAAGATAGATTACACTGCATATCCCTTCACTTTCTCTCTCCAAAAAGCCAGAAATGAAACTGAACCTCAAAAACACACACTGCCATCATAATTCCTTGACTCCCATTTTTCCACGTGTCCTTTCTTGCTACCACTGACCACAATAACCAAATGTTACAATTCTCAAAAGTGTCATCCTCCCTCCCCTCTCTGTGTTCCCGCAAAGAAATATAAAGCACAACGTTTGGCCTTTCAATAAGAAAGAGAAGGAAGGAGAAGAAGAAGCACTGAACTAGAACCCCAAAAGAACCCATAGAAGAGAGCAGAAAAAAATTCATACGTTTTTCTTGAAAGTCTCTGTTTTTTCTTTTCAAGTGAGAAAAAGAAGAGAGGAGAAGCAGAGGGTCCCGTTTTTGAGTTGCTGCATAGAATTACAAGAACTGCATGGCTTCTCTGGTGTCTTCTCCATTCGCTCTAAAATCCTCAAAACCAGTAGAACTCTCTCAACTATCTCAAAAACACTACTTTCTCCACTCATTTCTCCCCAAGAGAACCAACCAATCCAGCTCTAAAGCCTCCTTGAAAGTAAAATGTACTGCAATTGGCAATGGCCTTTTCACACAGACAACACCAGAAGTCCGCCGGATAGTGCCTGAAAAGAGGCAGAATCTTCCCACTGTCAAAATTGTCTATGTCGTTCTTGAAGCCCAGTACCAGTCTTCACTCACTGCTGCAGTTCAATCTCTCAACAGAAACTCCAATTTTGCCTTATTTGAAGTTGTTGGTTACTTGGTAGAGGAACTTCGCGATGAATCAACTTACAAAACTTTCTGCAATGACCTTGAAGATGCAAATATCTTCATTGGATCATTGATTTTTGTCGAGGAGCTTGCACTAAAGGTCAAAGCTGCTGTGGAGAAAGAGAGGGATAGGCTTGATGCAGTTTTGGTGTTCCCTTCAATGCCCGAGGTAATGAGGCTAAACAAATTGGGCTCCTTTAGTATGTCACAGCTTGGCCAATCCAAGAGTCCATTCTTCCAGTTATTCAAGAGAAAGAAGCAAGGTGCTGGTTTCGCTGAAAGCATGTTGAAGTTAGTGAGGACTCTGCCTAAGGTTCTCAAATATTTGCCCAGTGATAAGGCTCAAGATGCTAGGCTTTATATCTTGAGCTTGCAATTTTGGCTTGGTGGGTCACCTGAGAACCTGCGGAACTTCTTGAAAATGATATCCGGCTCTTATGTTCCCGCATTGAGAGGGCAAAAGATCGAGTACTCTGATCCAGTTTTGTATTTGGACAGTGGAATTTGGCACCCTCTGGCTCCTTGTATGTACGATGATGTGAAGGAGTATTTGAATTGGTATGGAACTAGAAGGGATGCTAATGAGAAGCTTAAAGGGCCTAATGCTCCAGTTATTGGGTTGGTTTTGCAAAGGAGTCATATTGTGACTGGTGATGAGAGTCATTATGTGGCTGTGATCATGGAGTTGGAGGCAAGAGGTGCTAAAGTGATCCCCATCTTTGCCGGTGGGCTTGACTTTTCTGGGCCAGTTGAGAGGTTTTTGATCGATCCAGTCTCTAAAAAGCCAATTGTGAATTCAGCGGTATCATTGACTGGCTTTGCTCTTGTTGGTGGACCAGCAAGGCAGGACCATCCTAGAGCTATAGAAGCACTGAGAAAGCTCGACGTGCCTTACATTGTTGCTTTGCCTTTGGTGTTTCAAACAACCGAGGAGTGGTTAAATAGTACTCTGGGGCTGCACCCGATTCAGGTAGCTTTGCAGGTTGCTCTTCCTGAGCTGGATGGTGGCATGGAACCCATTGTTTTTGCCGGCCGGGATCCAAGAACAGGCAAGTTTATCTTCCATTTTTAGCTTGTCTTGTAATCGTCCATTACTTGTATAATTTTTACACCATTAGATCAGCTGTTGGATTTACTTTAGAGAGGTAAAAATCACTTATTTTATATCATTCTAAAAATCGGTTCAAGAAGTTGAAGCTTCTTTTCCTGCCAATTAAGTGTGTTTCTAGTGCTTTCTATTATGCATGTGCATATGATTGTATATTCATTGAGGATGGATCTGAATTTAGGGAAGTCACATGCCCTCCACAAGAGGGTAGAGCAGCTCTGCACCAGGGCAATCAGGTGGGCTGAGCTGAAAAGAAAATCAAAGGTATTTGCCTTTATTCTGTTCACCTTATTGAGTTTCAGATGCTGTATATATTACATTTTCTTTTAGAGGTTGGAGGAGTCTCTAATATATTATTTCCAGTTAATAAGATAAATAATGCTAGCTTATAGTTTATAAAGTTTGGTAAGCTTCTCTCATATGATGTGAAATATAAATTTATTCGTAGGCAAAGATAACCAAAACTATTAAACTTTGACTCACGTTTACATCTACTAGTGGAATTTAGGCGTTGACACTGATATTTTGTTATTAGGTGCAACAACTTTTATTATTGTTCACTTGTTTTAATTGCCAGTCAATGCTGGTTAATGACAGAGTTGTAGAGACAAGAATAGTGCTATCAAAAGACATGACCTATATTATTTGTTAAATCTGCTGTAAGTGATTCAAAAATTCCAATTGGATGCTGATAGAAATAAAAAGGATGATAAAGTGCGCCGGTGCATCTTGTCAGAGTTCAGTGGAAATATAGATGTATAAGGTGTAATGACAGACTTTCCTTCTCATTAACATTTCTGAGAAAATTTTGTGGTCAATTTTCATTTAGAAAAATCAACCTACAATCTATTTCATTCCCTAATCATTTCATCCAGTAAAAGTATGCCCAATTTAGGAGTTTGAATTTAGCTTATGAACATGTCATGACATGCATATGAATGAATGCAGGCTGAGAAGAAGTTATCAATCACAGTCTTCAGTTTTCCTCCAGACAAAGGGAATGTAGGGACAGCAGCCTACCTTAATGTCTTCTCCTCCATCTTCTCAGTTCTGAAAGATCTCAAGCGAGATGGCTACAATGTTGAAGGACTTCCAGAGACTTCAGAAGCTTTAATTGAAGACATACTTCATGACAAAGAAGCTCAATTCAGTAGCCCAAACCTGAACGTCGCTTACAAAATGGGTATTCGAGAATACCAACAGCTAACTCCGTATGCCACTGCACTAGAAGAAAACTGGGGAAAACCTCCTGGCAACTTGAATTCTGACGGAGAGAATCTATTAGTATATGGAAAACAGTATGGAAATGTCTTCATTGGTGTCCAGCCCACTTTTGGCTATGAGGGTGATCCAATGCGTTTATTATTCTCCAAATCAGCAAGCCCACATCATGGATTTGCAGCTTATTACTCCTTTGTTGAGAAGATTTTCAAAGCTGATGCAATTCTTCACTTTGGCACCCATGGTTCACTTGAATTCATGCCAGGAAAGCAGGTGGGGATGAGTGATGTTTGTTATCCTGACAGTCTCATCGGAAATATTCCCAATGTTTACTACTATGCAGCAAATAATCCATCTGAAGCAACCATAGCAAAACGTCGTAGCTATGCAAATACGATCAGTTATTTGACCCCTCCTGCTGAAAATGCTGGCCTTTACAAGGGCCTCAAGCAGTTAAGTGAACTCATCTCCTCATACCAGTCACTTAAGGATACAGGCCGTGGGGCTCAGATAGTGAGCTCCATAATTAGTACAGCAAAGCAATGCAATCTTGACAAGGATGTTAAACTTCCTGATGAGGGTGAGCAGATCTCTGCAAAAGAGCGAGACCTTGTGGTTGGAAAAGTATACTCCAAGATTATGGAGATTGAGTCACGACTCTTGCCATGTGGGCTCCATGTCATTGGCGAGCCTCCATCTGCCATGGAAGCAGTTGCGACTTTAGTAAATATTGCTGCATTGGATCGTCCAGAAGATGGGATTTCTTGTCTTCCAGCTATATTAGCTGAGAGTGTTGGACGAGACATTGAGGAAGTTTATAGGGGAAGTGACAAGGGAATATTGAAGGATGTAGAGCTTCTTCGGCAAATAACTGAGGCATCGCGTGGTGCCATCTCTGCCTTTGTGGAGCAAACAACTAATAAAAAAGGTCAAGTTGTAGATGTGGCGGATAAGCTTAGCTTGATCCTTGGTTTTGGGATCAATGAACCATGGATTCAATACTTATCAAACACAAAGTTTTATAGGGCAGAGAGAGATAAGCTTAGAACATTGTTCAGATTTCTAGGGGAGTGTCTGAAACTGGTGGTTGCTGACAATGAGTTGGGGAGTTTGAAACAAGCCTTGGAGGGCAAATATGTAGAGCCAGGGCCTGGTGGTGACCCAATCAGAAACCCAAAGGTGTTGCCAACGGGAAAGAACATTCATGCATTGGATCCACAAGCTATTCCCACTACAGCAGCAATGCAAAGTGCAAAAATTGTGGTTGACAGATTGATTGAGAGGCAGAATGCTGACAATGGTGGAAAGTATCCTGAGACAATTGCACTTGTATTGTGGGGAACTGACAACATAAAGACCTATGGTGAGTCACTTGCTCAGGTCCTGTGGATGATTGGAGTCAAGCCGGTTGCTGATACCTTCGGCAGGGTTAACCGGGTGGAACCAGTAAGCCTTGAAGAGCTTGGAAGACCTAGGATTGATGTAGTTGTCAACTGCTCAGGGGTTTTCAGAGACCTCTTTATCAATCAGGTGGAGAGTTTTTCATATTATCAAGAAAATCAGTTTGTAATTTTCCATGCATATACCCTGCTCTCCACTTTCCCTGATTACTCATTAAATTTTCTTCAACTTTAACAGATGAACCTACTTGACCGGGCAGTGAAGATGGTAGCTGAGTTAGATGAGCCAGCTGACCAAAACTATGTCAGGAAGCATGCTCTGGAACAAGCTGAAGCCCTTGGAATTGGCATCCGGGAAGCTTCAACACGAGTATTTTCCAATGCTTCAGGGTCCTACTCCTCTAATGTAAACCTTGCAGTGGAGAATTCATCATGGAATGATGAGAAGCAGCTGCAAGACATGTACTTGAGCCGGAAGTCCTTTGCCTTTGATTGCGATGCTCCTGGTGCAGGCATGCTGGAGAAGAGAAAAGTTTTTGAGATGGTTCTGAGCACAGCAGATGCCACTTTCCAGAATCTTGATTCCTCAGAAATCTCGCTGACAGATGTGAGCCACTACTTTGACTCGGATCCAACAAACCTGGTTCAGAACTTAAGGAAGGATGGCAAGAAGCCTAGTGCATACATTGCAGACACAACAACGGCTAATGCTCAGGTTAGAAATTCAAAACTCCTAGAATGAAGTCCTCCAATGTTAATTCAATCACTCGTAGTCCTGAAACAAAATATTTAGAATCATTCCCAACCGATGGTTTCAGAATAATCAAATTACTTTCTGTACTGAACAATTTTACATTTGTTCCCAACAGGTGCGGACGCTTTCTGAGACTGTGCGGCTTGACTCACGAACCAAACTGCTAAACCCCAAGTGGTATGAAGGAATGCTGTCTACTGGATATGAGGGAGTTCGCGAGATTGAGAAGCGACTTACAAATACTGTTGGATGGAGTGCAACTTCAGGGCAAGTTGACAATTGGGTCTATGAGGAGGCTAATTCAACTTTCATTGAAGATGAGGAGATGCTAAATAGACTGATGAGCACTAACCCGAATTCGTTTAGGAAGTTGGTGCAGACCTTCTTAGAGGCCAATGGACGTGGGTATTGGGAAACTTCGCAGGAGAACATTGAGAGGTTGAGGCAGTTATATTCAGAGGTTGAAGACAAGATTGAAGGAATTGATCGATAGACTGGTAACAAAAGAAAGAAAAAAAAGAGTTAACAATGTAGATTCATCTGAGCTCTCTCTCAATTGTCTGAATGGAAGTAACATAATGGAAACATTTAGCAAGTAAAGTTTTGTTTCCAAGACTTCTGCTTTGATCCAATCCTCCTTTCAAAGAGATTTGCCTCTTGTGAATACAGTCTGGCTACTAAATGCTACCCATCAACAAAGGTTCATGTCAGCCAAAACAAGGAACATCCACCTTGAAATGTTACATACAACAAATGAACAAGGAAATGCACTTTTACACCAAATTTCTCATATTCTTGAGCCAGAGGAAAATTTATATTTTTTTTTTCCTTTTATTTAGGAGGGAATCCCTGTTTGTAAATGAATCACACAGGATAATTCATATTTTGACGTTTAATTTAATAACAAAGAACACGTTTTGTTAAATTTCTATATTAAAAAAATGAATAATTATAAAAATATTATTAGTAGTAGTATAAATTAATTAAAATATTATTAATATATCAAAAAAATTAAATTAAAAGTTAAAACTTAAATATATCTCTTAAAATTCTAAAATATAACTATTGTTACTAAAATTATCCGAGTGATATACAAACGAAACAACACTACCTCAATCAAACAAAATTGTCAAGGGAATAAACTTGGGTTGACAGATTGTAATATTTTAATTATTATATTTTTTTTTAAAAAAAAAAAAATCTCCTTCACCACTGTAGAAGATAAAGGGCAGCCACCTCACATAAGCCTCTCATAGGCTTGCAAGAGTAGAGGCTATGTACATTAAGAAAAAAAAAAAAAAAAAACCGAAATCATTGCCCTTATGGGTGAGACTATCAGTCCGAACATAAATTCAGTTGCCATGTAAAAATGACTGCAATTTTTAAGGGCCAAGCTTTTTACCCACACAAACTGGACTCTCCAGATGACAGCATGTACAAGAAGTCTGTACTGTTTATCACCTTTGCTTAGTTTCAGACTCAATATGACACTAAGCGTTATATTTATATGTAAATATATATTTTTAAAATTAAAAATTATTTATTTTTTATTTATATAATAAATTTTCTATAAATTTAAAATATTAAAATGTCTTATAATTATAAAAATTTTATCAATACATAAGATCTTGCTAATTATTTTTTTTATAATTTTAAATTTTTTAAAATAAGAAAAAACAAAAAAGAAAAGATAAACTGCTCCAAAGTCTTCCTTCTTTTGTTTTCTTAAATAGGAAAGAAAAATCTTTAAATCAATTTAATTTGGCTGATTATTTATCCAAATTTAATTAATTAAAAAAGTAAATATATCTTAAACTAAATTCAGAGAGAGAAAAAATATTTCAAATTTCTTTTTTCGAAAAAAAAAAAGTCAATATTTGAGCATCTTTTTATTTTTTTTTTAAATAAAAATATTAAAATTTCGACGTCAATACATAAAATAGATTTTCTTTTCTAAAATATGAATTGAACTAATAATTATCTTTTATATAGGTTTTGTTCATAATAATTTTTGAAATTAAAAAAGTAAACAAGAAATTAGAATGCCAAATACGTTTTTTTTTTTCAGATTTATTCATAAAGAAAACTTATTATTGTTGATACTTGATTGCTATTGCTAATTAATATTATTGATAAATAAAATTAAATTATAGTGTTTAATTAAATTGGTGTTATCTATTATTATTAAAAACGTAAATTGATTATTTAAGAGGCTTAGAGCTATTTTTACTAAGAGCTTCTTTTTTTTTTTTTTTTTTTGTGCTTTCGAAAAATTGCAATAAAACTAAAAAGGGGCGTCTCTCCACAATGATTATCCTAATCCAGTTTTCGGTCATAAGCGTCTGTGGTGCGGTTGCTCGCGTGGTATGTATTAGTTACATGGCATTAGAAGAGATTCTAAAGTGATAGCTCCGAGCAGCTGTGACGATTAGAGCATGAATTGACTCAGAATGTGATTGGTTTGTTCTCTAATAAGTGTGACCGAACAATCGCTGTTAATAAACTTATATAACAATTTTTTTTTAAAAAAAAAATCGAGTTTAAAACTAACAAACAGTTAAAATTTGAAAGCAGAGGCAAAGGCTGTTGGAGGGAAACTGGAGAGAGAAATCAGAAATGGCGGAAAAGGATTTCAGTGTGGAAGAATTGGATGTGATGTTCGATGCTGCTGTAAAAAGAGGACTTTTACAAACTCAAGACTCTTCGGAGGAGGAGGAGGAGGAGGAGGAGGAGGATAGCGAAGGTATTGATTACTGTTGTCCTTCTGTATTTTCTTGCCTTTGATTATTGAGAAAATTACGGTTTCCTGATACGTTTCGGTCATAGTGTTTGTTTGCTTTTCTATGTCCTTTGTTAAAGTTCTTCTTTAACTACTTTCCTTTCATAGTTTCTTGCCTCTAATTATTGAGAAGATTATGGCCAACGGTGTCCTGACACTCTCCGCCCGTAGTAGTTTGCTTCCTGATTCATTTGCTTCGTGTTGTAGATTGCAGTGTTTATTAGATTTATTTTTCGATTCCTCTCGTCAATGCTACCTTGGATTAATGCTAATATTATGGTCTACGATTCCTTTTCAGTGGTTGTTTTGTTTTATCGCGTCTTGGTTATTTAATTGGGCGTGATTGACATATTCTACTTTTTGTAGAATATCGGAATAATATTAATTACCTTAATTATGTTTGGGCAATTTTCGTTTTTATGTGGTTTGTCAAGTAAATGTTACCTTTTTGTTTGAGGATACAGTAATAGGTAATGTTATTTCACTAATTCATAATTGTTGTGTTATACCTCCCTCCTACAGTGGAAAAAATCACGCATCTGGTCAAAGAGGTTGTACAGGGAGAACCCAATGGTTGGGAGAAATTATTCGACCTGCTCACTGGTGAACCAGAGTTCTCCGTTGAAGGTTTCAACAACTTACTTTCGTTGGTCCTTGACGCTCTGTCTCATCCCCGAGAAATCACCTATATGGCTTTAGACACTTTGAACTTACTTCTTGGACTGTCTCCGGAATTGTTTCAACCCTCTCCACAGCAACTTGACAAAATGGTTCCTATACTCTCCAAGGAAATTTTGGAATGTGGAGTTGGATGGGACGATTTTACTAAGAAGAACTCTAGTCTATCATGTTTCAGTACTGTGCTAAACAAATTCGAGTGCTTGGCTGCACTAAGAGTCACAGTAACTCATTTGTTTGCTAAGCTGTCTGTTCAGTTCGAGTTATATAATTGGATGCATTCGTGGCTTAGCTCCCTCATAGAAACGAATTGTGTAGATGATAAGAATTCTTCGGCTGCAAGAGAGAATATAACAGAAGCTCCCCTGCTGTTTTATATGAGCATGTTAGCTGCTTTGAATTTGAATGGAAGTATTGATTCTCAGATGGAAATCACGGCTGCCTATCAGTTAAGTTTCAATAGGGTGAATGGAAGCATTTACAAGAAAAAAATTTGGGTGAACACTTCTTAACTTCGTCAAAAGGATATTGGTTGGAAGTGTTGTTTTGCCATCGCTTCATTGTAAGGGTCCAAAGATAGGAGCAGAATTGGCTGTTCTTTTAATTCCAAAGGGTGAACGTGAGGATTTGGAGTATTTTTTGCTGAAAAATTTAGAGCTGGATGATTTTGAGAGGAACAATGGGATGCTTTTGATAATTCAAGTAGTCATTGGTGCGTCGAAATTTGGAAGGAAAGGAATTCGGAAGGGGTTTATAAACGAGTTGTTTCCCACTGTGTTTGAAAGATTGAAGACCCACAAATTGGCAACAACTATTATTCACCAAATGATGTTACTCCAACCAATTTGTGTTAAAGAAAACCAATCACAAAGGCTTATGATGTGCGAGCTAGCCAAGTGCATTCAAAGGAGTATTGAGACTCCTGCTCCTGCTGTCACTATCACAACTGAGATGAAAGAATGCAATGACGGAATGCGATTTATCCTGGCTGAACTGATAAAGGCTGAAGAGAAATCTGGAGACAGTGATCCAATATTGTTGGAGGAGATGAAAAAGCTGGCCCTGTGATACTCCAGTACTAGGTTCTATATCAGGTATCCCACATCCACAACTCATCTTTTTAACCTAATAATTGCAGCATTCTGTCGCTTTCAATGGTCCCCCAGACACTTTCCCAGTGACTCAAAATAGCTTTTGCCACAGAATGATCTTTCATCTAATTCACATGATTTCTTCCATACTAAATGCAAAATTTGGACTTGCTTGTGTTTGACTTCTTCAGTTAGTAATTAAGATAATGTGTTAAAGGAATTATAAACTCTAATTTCATCGTGATGGTGTATTCTCCAGGATTTGTATTGTGATGTTCGATTCTTGTCCTTTATGACTACATCATCATTACATGGGAAAGCATCTGAAGGCTGATCTATATGACATTGGTTTAATTTTGTCTCCATTATATCAAAAGGATATCAAAATGGTGAAATGTGCAGAGCCCACGAAGTTACTAAGTTATACACAAAATGGTAGCACATATGAATGCTTATACATTTCGTCTTCCCTTTCCAAACTTTGGTTGATTGTTGACCTGACCTTACATTTCATATCTTTTTGGAAGTTTACAGTTCATCTTCAATTCATCCTTTTCAATTCCCTTGTGATTTGCTTGTCTTTTTAATCAAACCAAACAATGCACTCAAAGGGAAATTCTTCCTTGTTCCCCCTCCTCTTTTTGTAATTTTATCTTGCACTTGTGCTCACTATATATTTACTCATCATATTTCTTTGGGATACGTAGACTTGGTACTTTTTTCTTGTGCCTATATTATGTAAAATACCTGTCCATGGCTTTCATTGTGATGCTCGATCCTTATTCGATGTTGTTATTGAAGAAGTAACTGTTAAAAGGCTAATATATTGACACGTGGTTTCACATTAGCCCAACCATGGACGCCACAATAAGTGAAGTCCATGAAGTCACCTCATATGAGCCATCCATCATTTAGTACATAACTTGGTCCAGATTGTTTATACACCAAACAACGATTGCTTACACATTTCCTTTTGCCCTTCGTAGTTTTGATTGATTGCTGTCCTCACCTTATTTTTCATATTGTTTTGCTATTTTACGATTCATCCATCGTCATTGCATCTTTTGCAATCACCTTCTGATTTGCTTGCCTTTCAAATCACGGCAAACAGTGTAATCCAAGGGCGTATCTCCTCTGTTCCCCTGCCCTTTTTAAACTTAATATTGCAATCGTTGTTCACTATGTTTACTCATTTCGTGCTATATTTTTTATAGCATACGTAGAATTATTAGAGGTAGTTATAAATGCCTCCAATTACACTGATCAAATGTTATGATTCTTTATTCCATACAGAATTCTTGAATGGTTTTGCTTTTGCTTTATACATATTTTTGTAAACTTACGAGAGTCAGTCTGTATTCTATTTTAGTTTCTTCATTCTATCACTGTTTTCCATCAAACAAGCGATTCTCTATTACTGCTTTGAGGTCTTGCATAAGCTGACAGGAATAGCACGATCCTATCGAACCTGTGCTGTTGTAGGCGTTAGAACACCGTATGTTTGAGATGACAAGTTGCTAAAAGTTTGTACTATGGTCGATTCAGGTTGCTGTTAAAACAAGAATTTCATGAAGTTTACTAAATATCTTCGTGTACCCATCTGCCTTTTTTTGTTCTTAGAAAGGATTATACCCTCCTTGCTGTCCACAATTCCATTACTAGCAACAATCATAACTTGAAATATTACACCAATACATATATATATATATATATATATATATATATCATTATATTTATAAGTATCACTTAATTATTCGAATATAAAGTAATAACGAAAAAAATATATTAAATAATTAATCAAAATAACACTTTAAATGGTTAATTTATATTCTATTAAGTTATTATTATTATTTCAGTCATTTTTATGTTGTTTTATATGATGCATGGTTCATTCATCGCAAATGTGTATCCTCTAACCAACAAAGCAAATAACAGATGAAATATGACAGCGCGACATGCCATACGAAGCATCTGAGTGCACTTGTTAAGTCACAGCACAGGAACACACGTGTATTTATGATAACCACGATTTTTTTTCTTTCCTTTTTTTTTTTTGGCCGTTTCGTATGATATCTTTTGTAAACGAAGGGTTATCTACGATTGCGATGTTGAATGAATTGAAGGGTAGGTTTGTTAGATCTTGGTAATGACTATAAGTTCGTGTTGAATAAAAGGTCATTATCGGTGTTAACTTTCCTCTTTCGCCTGTTGCAATCCAATTAATGGGACGGGCGGTTATTGATTTTTTTTTTTTTTCTGCTTGTTGGGTACATATTGAACACGCGGAATCCATTTTAGGAGTGTAGAAAAAAATAAAAATGCTTTCTTGCACACCAAAAGGCAAGCTATTGGACGAGGCGATGGTTGGGTTGGAGTTGGTGATTGCTTGCTAATGTAAATGGAACCTTTTCCAATATTATATTGACTATTTTTCGCCCCTCCTCCATTAATTTAAGTAACCCATTTTAGATCTTCAATTTTTAAAAAAAAAAAATTATTTAAGGAAAAAAAATCCATTCATTGGGTGTATCCTGTGAAGGTATGGGTTTATGATTATTACCAATTTTTATTGCTACGAATCATTATTATTGAATTTTTTATTTTTTATTTTTTTAAAAAAAGAGTAAGAAAATCAATGATTCAAACTTGAATACCCTAGCCAAATAAATAAATATTGCAATATGGAATAGTTAAAAAAATTAAATTTTCATTAATTATTGAGATTTTGATTCTAAAAAATAAAAGAAAAGTTTTAAAGCAATGTTAAAGAGTCTTACTAAACAATAGAGGTGGTTGAATGAGACACACGCAGACCAGACCGAGCGGGCGGCTAATAATCAAACGCATATTCCTAAAGCTAGAAGCGGTCTGGTTGGCAGTTTTGAACCATCCAAAGTGTGCACGAAAGCCAGTCTTTGGGCACAACTTCTCTTTATGTCCCTCTACTTCTGATAAATTAGATATGAACCCTAAAGTTGTTCATTTCATTTATTTTCACCGAGTAAAACTAATCAATTAAGGATGAATGCAAGATGCTATTTCTCCTTTCTTCTTTTTTGCTTTTAAGTGATAATTGACAAGCTCACAATAATCATGTATTATTTAAGTTAAAAGAAAGAACAAGAATATTCATTTGTGACATTTGAGATAATTGGTACATGCATTTATGCAATACTCATACTTGCAATAAGGTGTTTATTTGAAGTAAGAATTACAACCGTTCCATCATGCAAGAAAAATAAAATTTTATTTTTATACTCTAATTTAATTATTTTATAATAGATAATTAAATATTAAATAATATAATTAATTATAAAATTTTTATTAAATTATCAGATTTAAAAGAAAAAATTATAATGAAACTAACTCTAAGTAAATTTTGTGTTATTCTTCGTGAAAATAATATAGATGATTTTTAATTTAAAATATTAAATGGCACTAGTGAGCATTAGATTGGTTTTATGAAGAAAAATAAAAGAGCAACACATAAAGTTTAGGTGGTTTGAATCAGCAACATAAGGAAAGATGTGCAAAAAGTCCATTAATAGAGGGGCCAATTGGAATATAACTTCACCCAAGGACATATAAATAAAAGAAGAATCTAAGAAGAAAGCAAAAGGAAAGTCAAAGCCTAAGATATGGGAGAGAATATGGTGTTCCTTTATAAGCATCCTCTCCCAACATGAACTTTCACATCTCACAGCTTCTTTACAATCTTCTTTCTTCTCTATTGCTCCATCTCTCTCTCTCTCTCTCTCTGTATATATATATATATATATATATCTGTTTTCTCTCTCTTATTTATTTCCACTTTCAGGGGTCATTCAAGAAGAAGAAAGAGAGAGAGAGAGAGAGAGAGAGAGAGCTTTCTAATACAAGCAAGCAGGGACATCAGAGATGGGGAAGTACGTGGAATTGTTGGATGCAGGGATGAGAATGGCCGGAAGGTTTTATTCTCATTGCCCACAAACGGCTCGCATGTACTACCACCCTCCACCTAACCCTGAGGACCACCATCACGACCTCCATCACCACGGCCACGACGGCAGCGGCAGCGGGAGTCACGACTCGATTCGGCTACCCAGTTGTGCTTCCAAGACCGCTGTAGGCTTTGATACTAGAGATTTGATGTTTTACTCTGCTGTCTGAACAAAAAGAAAAACACACGCGCGCGCGCGTACATATGTATATGAAATACCCAAAGCCAAAAACATTTTTGACTGTTGTTTGATACTAATGATTCACTTATTGGAGGGTTCCAAAGCAATTCAAAATTGTTGTATTGGATTTTTTTTATTAGTTTTTTTACATGCAATTAATTGAATTGAATTGCATACACATGAGATGTTTTGCTTTTTGTTTTTTTTTTGGGGGGGGGTAAATAAGAATTAGCCATCGTCTCATCGAGCTTTTTGTCAATTTAAAAAATAATTGTCCTAACAAAAAAAAAAAAAACATTCAAGAAGAAAGTAACATTAATATATATTATAATATTATTTTATTAACTATATGTAATCGTGCTCCCACGAGCTATAACCTTTACCGATTTTGAGGAAATTAAATAACCTTTAGAAGATAATCAACCTATTAAATTATTCACTAAATAAATTTCGTCGGTTACAATTTGAAATTAATAGTTTAAATGCTCAAAACATGAGGTCATTTTATTCTTAAAATGAGAAGAAGAAGAAGAAGAAGAAGAAGAAGAAGAAGAAGAAGAAGAAGAAGAAGAAGAAGCCCAATCCAATTCTTGTAGTCTCGATTCCTTACGGTAAATCCTGAAGTTTAACGTCCATGCACAACATTTTTACTATGTGGGGGGCCAAGACTTTGTCAATTGGTAGGCCCAAAGAGGATGCCAAAAGAGTATTTAAATGCACAAGACTGCAATTTTATAGACCAACTACCTAACTAATTACCGACTCTTTGCAAAAAAGAAGAGGCAGAAATTTAAATCTTATTATTTATTTACTTTTGTTTTTATAATTTTACGTGTTTAACGTGGGACTGACTTAGACTTTGTTGTCCCCTTTGGACAGTTAGGCATTTTGCCCTGCCCTTGTCCTACTCCTACGACGGATTTTTGTTAAGAATATTCTTCAAAACGGCCAGGGATTTTATAATGGGACGGCCGACTATTCCCACTGACATTTTCTTCTTCCACACTCTCAAAAAATCAATGAATATGTTTTTTTTTTCTTTTCTTTCTTTTTTAAGATTTGTCCGCAAGTGTGGATTGTTTTTCTTGTTGGGTACAACCGAAAAACGTGGAATTTGATTCTAGGAATATATATATATATATATATATATATAAATGGAGCCATGACACTGGAACTTTCTGAATATTATATTGTTTATTCTTCCACCCCACCTTCTATTATTTATATATTTTTAAAAATATCAATTATTATATTTATAAATTATATATATTATTTTATAAATAAATCGTATCTTTTCAGTTATTTTTATTTTAATTTCAGTATTAATAAATTTAAAATTCAGTGTAAATGTTTTTTTTTTCTGTTATATATAAATATTTTGTATTTTAAAGGATAATTATAAGTTAAAAAAAAAATGAGGAACTTCGAGTAACTTCGGGGGTTTCCTATATTATTTATGTTGGCAGGAGGAACATTCACGATGATGAACTACTGGAGAGGCTTAGCAAAAATGAGCCAAAAATTTAAGAAACCCAATTCAGCTCTTTTTTTTTTTTATTTTTTTTTTATTTTTTTTTTAAAAAAAAACATTCAGATGGGTACCAAATTTTTATCGCTGAGAAATATCATTGGCCCTTTATATATATTATTTTATTTTATTTTTTGGTGCTTTTGGAAAGGGTAGGAAGATCAGTGATTCAAACCTGGCTCTAATAAGAGTCTCCTGAGATGTTTCAAAAGGATACATCTAATCATCTAGGGTGAAAATTGAAAATTTCCAATCTAGAGGCTCGAATTTTAAATTCTATCATTTTTAATGATGTTGGGAGAAAAAAAATATTGATACAATTGGAGACAGCCAAGAATATATGCCAATGAATCGTTTATTTGGTCAGTTGTCAACTTGGGGAGACCTCCTGTTACTCCAACTAGGGAAAAAAAAAAAAAAGGTTTTTTTTTAAAATTATTATTTATTTTTCCTGATGTAAAAAGAAAAAAAAAGAGAGAAAAAGAAAAAGAAAAAAGAAAGTCGTAAAGCAATGTACTAGTAAAAAAAGAGAGGTGGTCCAAGTGATAGCCAGCCAGAGCAGACCGAGCAGGCGGCTGATAGTCAAACGCGTATTGCTAAAGCTAGACGCGGTCTCGTTGGCACATATGAACCACGGAAAGTGTGCCCGAAAGAGGTAACGACGCCAGTCTGCCTTTCGGCGCACCTTCTTCTTCCTTTTTCTTTATGTCCCTATACTTCTAATACTTTCTATATCAGACCCTGAAGTTGATCATTTCACCAAATAAAACGAATCAAATAGGGTTGCATGCAAGACGTCCACAAACCAAAGGTAGTTTCCCACGGGCTTGTGACAGGGGAAGTGAGGGAATCAGTTACCCCACCCATCTTCCACACTCACAATTATGAGATTTTTGTGATTTTTTCGGTTTTCATATAGCAACAAATCTACTAGTAATATTTTTCTCTTTTTTTTTTCTTTTAGTAATTAAAGAACACTTATGTATTATCTATATTAAAAAAAATAAAGATATTCTTACATGATATATGAGATAATTTTAATGCTTAGATATGACATACATATATTTCATTTAAAATAGGAATTATCCTCTAACATGCAAGTAAAAAAGAATTATCATTTTTATGTTTGAATTAAATATTTAATAATAGATAATTTTTTATTAAATGATATAATATATATAATATAAATTAATATTTTTTTATATTGCATTTAATTTTTTGTATCAACTCATAAAATATTACTTACATAAATTATTTCTCTATTACGAGGTTATTTTTTTATTTTTTCTGTCTAGCATGTAATTTTTTGTTTGAACTCACAAATAGAAGTGCTCGTAGATATATCAATTGTAAAACTTTTGTTACTTTATCAAATGAAAAAAATTGTAATGAAGCTAGTTCTAAATATCTTTAGTGTCATTCCTTGTAAAAATAGTTCCATGAGAGTTATGCTATAGAGATTAAATGATATCAATGAGTATTAGATTGTTGTTATTGTCAAAAAAACAAAAGAAAGAAAGAAAGAAAGAAAAGGACAACATATAATAGGTAACTTGAATCAACAACCTAAGGACAGATGTGCAAAACATCCATTAGTAGAGGGTTGCAATAGCAATAAAACTTCACACTAAGGGCATATAATTAAACGAGGACCTAGTAAGATAGGAAGACGAGGAAAGTCAAAATCCCAAGATGTGGCAGAGATTCTATTCCTATATAATCATCCTCCCCCCAACATTAGCCTTCCCACATCTCACAACTTCTATGCCTTTATCTCTCTCTCTCTCTCTCTCTCTCTCTCTCTTATTTCCACTTTCAGGGTCATTCAAGAAGAAGACGGAGAGAGAGAGAGAGAGCTTTCTAATACAAGCAAGCAGGGACATCGGAGATGGGGAAGTACGTGGAATTGTTGGATGCAGGGATGAGAATGGCAGGAAGGTTTTATACTCATTGCCCACAAACGGCTCGCATGTATTACCACCCTCCACCTAACCCGGAGGACCACCATCACCACGGCCATGACGGCAGCGGCAGTGGGAGTCACGACTCGATCCGGCTAACCAGTTGTGCTTCCAAGGCCGCTGTAGGCTTTGATACTAGAGATTTGATATTTTACTCTGCTGTCTGAAAAAAAATAAAATTAAAAAAAAAACATATATACGAACGAAATACCCAAAGCAAAGAAAAGAAAATAAAAGCATTTTTGACCGTAGTTTGATACTAATGATTCATTTTTTTTTTGGAGGGATCCAAAGCAATATAAAATTGTTGTATTAGAATTTTTTTTTTTTTTGCATGCAATTAATTGAATTGCATATATATGAAATGTTTTTTTTTTTTTTTTGGTAAATGCAAATTAGCCATAGTCTCATCGAGCTTTTTGTTAACTTTTAACAATAAAAAAAAAAAAATCACTGGTCAAATTTCAAATTGTTCCAGCGCAGCATTCATGGAACCTCTCGCTTACTTTCATATAATAAGTGACTATTTGTAGGAGAATTTTCCCAAAAATAGAAATTGGCAGCTTCCCTGATCATGTATGTTAGTTCCTTTTGTCAATATAAATATTTATATATATATATATATATATATATATTACCAATTCTTGTGGTTTCTAGGTGTCTTGGGACTGTTGGTATAGCATATAAATAATCAATTTTGAGGCATTTTCAGCAACTGTTCTGAAAATAGAGAAAATTTTATCGAGAAATTTTTTATTATTATATTTTAATATTTAATTTAATTTAATTGTTAGCTTTTCCTTGCGTGGACGCAGTAATATTAGACCTAGCTCCCGAACCTTCGACCCGGTGGTGGTCATTGTGTTAACAATTAAGCTTTCAGGTTCATGCCACGTGTGTTGATGCGGACGCACCAAATTCAAATTACGCGAGCCATAGGGCATCTCAATTGTTAAAGGTCTACCACTCTTTTAGATTAGGTTCGTGTCACTTTGCACGCAATCATAGAAAGAAGGATGCTTTCTGGACCGCACAAAAATAAAAAATAAAAAATAAAATAAATAAAGCTTTTAGGAAAAGAGAAAGAGAGATACGTGACAAGCTCTTTTGAATATTTTCACACTTGTGTAGACATGATGTTGAGTAAGAAAGACCCATTTAAAAGGTACACAAAAATTATTTTTTTTTTAACAAAATATTTATATTTAATTTAAGTTATGGTATTTATGACTTTATTATGTATTTTCTTAATTTTTTTAATTTTTATAATATTATTTAATATAATATCAAATTTTCGTTTTATTTTCACTTAAAACATGTAAACAAAATAAAAAAGAAAAAGAAATTGGAAATATTAAATTTTCACTTTGATAAAACATAAAAGATCTGATCATTTTAATTTTAATTTTTTTTTTTTTATGTTTATAAGGTTCAAAATACATGTTTGGCTGAACATTGTGTCATGAGTAGAAAAGTTCAATTATTAAGGAAGTAAGTACCCAAAAAAAAGAAAAAAAAAAAAAAAAAGAGGGACTTATTATTATAATATACATAGGATACGCCATTCATTGAATTAACATTTTCATGCATAAGAAGTTTTGCAGCATTATTTGAAAAATCCAAAAATTATCTTTTTAATATGTAAGGAAGCAAACGATAAATAGTTGTTAATTATCACTGGAAAAGTCAGAAGGCTGAAATTTCCCTTCTGTTTCTTTCCTTTTTCTTACTAAAATTCCTCAAATATCAAGTACTCATTGGGCCACAACTCAAACCTCTAAATAGTGTTTTTTAGTTATTCTTAATTAATTTCCCATCTTCTCCCTTCTTAGATATAACTCGATTAAAATTTATTCATTTGGAATGCATAATGTTTTGAATGGGTAGTGTTCCCGGACTCCATAGGAATGTTCAAAAGCTATTGGACCACGTAACCAAAAAAAATATTAAACTCAAAGCAAGCTCTCATTTGTTATCTTGGGTTCATGGGGAAGACGAAACAGACTGTGGGCAAGTGAAGCATACACTCTAATTTAGTTGAATTCCATGTCTTTTTAATTTGACAAATTGGAACATTCGAAGTTGAAGATAAAATTTTTTAGTATCCATGATGAGTTGTAAACATTTAATTTCAACCAATAATTTTTAATATATTTAATTAATTGAATTTATTTATTATTTTTTTTTTTATCATCGGTAGAGACTTTGATTATACTTCGATCTACAATTGCTCACTAATAGGATTTGAGTGAATCTTCATAAAAATAGAATAGAATAAGTATTAATTTATTCTAAAAAATATGGTAAATAGTAATGAATTGACCAGAATTTTTTTTTTTAATGAAGAAATTAATTTTATTAACACATTTATATAAGAAACAAACTTGAATAGTAATTTCATTTTTTATTATTACAACTACAACAAAAACATATAAGCTTTAATCTCAAATTTGATTGTAATCGTCTTTATCAACTTTTTCTTTTTATTTTCCGTCGTTCTATTCTGTTATACACTAAATAAAATTAGAAAAACAAAAAGGTTCTCTCTGTTTTTTTTTTCTCTTCCTCCAAAAAACATCTTAACCAATAATGACCTGAAACTTGATATGAGTTGACGTTAAGTTTCATCTAATAACAAGTTACCACTCAAAAAACATAAGAAAGTTATTTAATCAATAAACTTTTAAAAGATAAGGATATAATAGTAATAAAGCTTCATAAACCATCGCACCTGCACGTACAGTAGAAATATATTCTAGTCATCTTAATGCATTTTTACTGGAAGCATAATAAGCCAGAAAAACAAATTCAAAGGGTACATTATACAGACAGATTCAATCTTGGAACCGGAGGAGGCCACCTGAAAACAGTGGCAAAAGGAATCAAAATGTTATTGGTTTTAGCGCCACGAAGAAGGCATGTCTCCAGTACTTAAACAATCACTTTGAATAATGACTGCTTTGCAGCATGACTCTTTCGCCACCAACCTGTCGTTTCTAAGGGCATACTTAAATTGCACTCCCAATTCTCAATATAAGTAGTCTTGGCAAGCTTCCATTGGCAATCCTTACAACTTCATGTGACCAAAGCCTCCTTTGAATGAACCATAAAGAGGCTGTGATCTCCTGAAACAGAATATGTCCCCAATTTGAACTGAGTTGGCTGGAACCGGTTCATTTTTATCCGATGTGTAGTCAGATGAATGTGGCCTCCCATAGACACGCACGGATAACGACCTCTTCTTTGGTGCACCAAATTTTACATATTCATCAAAGAAATTTATCAATTCCTTTTGTGTAAGCCGCCTTAATGCTGCCACCTGTTTTCAAGCCATTCAACAACGAAAAAGAAACAAAGAAAAAGAACAATTTACTAGATGTAAGTATAGATGATTGACTGACAGGTTTGTTCTAATAGCATACATTCCATATAAGCATTTTAGTTACCATGATAGACTGAAGTGAAGCATAGAGAATTGGTCTCTTTCATTCCCTTTTCTCCCATCCAAGCACACCAATTATAAATACTCCAAGAAATTGGTAGAAAGATTTAAAAAAAAAAATTGTCATACCTCACATTCTCTCCGATCAAACTTGAGAGTTCCATCAGTAATCTCTCGCCAGTAGAATCCTGATTCTTCCCTTAAATTCTTGTGCTTTTCAAGCTTCAAATCAATCAGTGCGTTAACTTTACTCTGCATCATACCCAGTAAGCAGCAGTCATCTTACTGTGCGTTGCGAAGCCCTTTAAAGTGCAAATATACAATAGCAAACAGTTCACAAGAATGAACCGCCCCTAAAATGGTTCATTTGCAAGCATGATTCTCATATCAACAAGATGCATAGTCCAGAGATATTATTTATGCTAAGCATATAAATCAGTGGATAAGAGAAGTAACGGGGTGATCATATCTTACTATAAAAAACACTGAAGAAAACCATAAAATAAAATAAAGAGGCTTTCATCTTGAGAGACTAGATTGTGTTCACAAGACAGTAAAATCATACCATGTCAATCCAATAGCCTGGACAAAAAATTGAACGTAATATCAACTAAGAATAACTAACAGTTCCTGTCCAAAGTTTGCCAACAATTTATGCTTCCAAGTTACCGGAAAAAGCCCAAATATCCAGGACACAATAGTCTCACAAATCTTACAAGCTCTGACCAAGCTGCAAATGTACTGCAATTGCAGACAACTCAAAGGATTGAAACTGACTAATTCATCTCTACTCTAACCTGATAAATGAAAACATTCAGTTTGCTTAAATCATTGGCTTCCAATTCCCATGCAACCACACGTATGTAAAGATTGACATACAAATACACAACATGCACTTGACAACCATACCAAAAAGCCCCACCTATAACTCCACACTTTAAATCATCCACTACACAACATGCCTTTCACTACCCATACCACCAGCTCCACCTACACTTCCATACAAAGTGCTGCCATAACATGTGGTATTTCATAGCTTATGCATGTACATGCATCTGTACAACATTAGACACATACTGAAATAATGCTAGAGAAAAGATCAAACAAGTTCAGGGGGTTTGACAGTCTTATGTTAGTGGTCAATAACGTACTGAGGCAACAGACACTCCTTCAGAGATGCTTAAGGAATAAGTTAGGAGACCATTCAGTTGAACTGAATACTGTTTATTCTCATATGCAGTAAGAGTGTTTGAAGGTCAAGTAGATCACTATTCTTATACAAGAACCTATTAGAGGTCATATCAACCACATTGGGAATTGGATAGTTTCACCAAAAATCAGAGGTGAGCCATCAAGAATCTTTTTACTGTTTTTCTTTTTTTTTCTCCTGTTTAAGGTTAATGATGGAAAAATACTTCGATTTTCAGATCATGCATTTTTAAACCTCAAAGAAGCCTATTTGTATCTGCTGCCACAAGTTAAGCATCAGGAACAAGTTTCAGCAGCAAGCTATGATGTGCAGGGCTACCAGAAGTTACAAATGCAGTGTCTCCCTCTTCATAAATAGTGAGTTAAGTTTCAAGGATAGATTTCCTATGCAATATTGCAACCTTCCACCCAACTTTGGGTGGTCACGAAAGGCAAAAATAAGTCCAAAATTGTTCTTTCCTAGTGTGTGTACAAATATTTGAGTGAGCTATCTAGTCATCCTGCTCAAGTTGTGTATGTAAGGCCAAAAGCTAAAAACGTGCTACATAGAATAACTCACCCATGGCTGAACAATCATCTCACCTTAAATTCTTCATCAGTCATCTCATAGAGTTTAACTTCAAACATCTTGAGAAATGACTCAACTCTAGAATCAATATGTCCAGGACCCTGTTAATATTACAAAGATCAGATGAGAGAGTTTAAGATGACTCTACAAGGCAACAGGTAAAAAGAGATTCTGCATACCTTCAATGAAGATTGAATAATAAATTGTAGCCCACGAACACCAGAATCATTCCTACCAAAAATAAAAATTAAAAAAGAAGAAGAAAGACAGCAAGGTTAACAGAAATTACACCAAGTTGGATGAAAACATTAGGTGGCCAAAAAGAGTTACCTCTGCAAGAGCACAGCAATATAACCAAGCTGCTCAACTGATCTAAGTTGGTGGAAAGCTGCTTGCTTTGCAATCAAAGCAAAAAGCTGAAGTTTCGCATTCATCATAAAATCATCACGATGGACCTAGCAAATTTAATTACATAATTTGTCAAAACAGCACCAAAGATATGCCTTGAAATAATCCATCCAAAGCAATCAACGCACCTCAGAAAAAGGTCATATAAATGTACAATATCAAAGATCAAGCATCTAAAAGCAACTAGCATATTCAATCTTCATGTGTAGTAATCCAATAGTTTATGATGTTTCCTTGATAGGTATCATCCAAACAGGACCTCAAGAGTCCAAGCAAGTCTGAGTTATAGCTCTAACTTCTAATAGAGAAACTACCCCTTTGAAGATTCAACTACAAAAATTACAATTCTACATTCTTATGCCAAATCCATTTAGTAGCTTTTAGTTTGAGTTATCCTAGCATTTCTGCTTTCAGCTCACTATATATATGGGGATTGTGTGTGTGTGGACATGAGGCATAATGGTGCATTGTTAATAGGGCAATTTGAAACCCTGTGAATATGAGGACTAAAAGAAAGATTCAACTTAAGAGTAACTAAAAAATGATTTAATGTGAAACCCTGTTAATAGGATTTGTTCCATTACAATTAAGAGCTACAGAAGCTTAGAGGATGTTGGAGTTTGTCTGATAGGTAAATCTGAGAAGACTTCCAGATGAGTAAACATAATTTAAAAATGAGTAAACATAATTTAAAAATTTAACAAATTGGACAACATCTAAATTGGTTTGTAACATTAAACTGCATGGAGAACAACACTGAAACAAAAAAGGGTGTCCCAGTGCATGGGCTTCCACATTATGGGATCTAGGGCAGAATCAAATGAACACAGTCTTACCCATGTTTTTATAGAGAGGCTGAAACAGGCGAGACAAATTAAACAACAATAGAAGCAGCTATTGAAAATCAGGAAGACCATTTCTTGTACAACATGCAATCACCTGAATATAATGCACAAGAGCAGAATTCTCATCACTAGGATTTAAGCCTTCAATGGGATAGAAGTAATTCTTGCCCCTTTCAAGCTTGATGACTCTATTAGTCAAATGCTGTGATGACAATAAAGGTTGGCATATAGGGTTTTGACCCTTATACAACAGTGTTTCCGTATGCTCAATCATTAACTCTGCCTCACTCTGCTCAATGTTACCTGAAATGAAATAAAAACAAAATAGTATGCATGTTCAAGAAAACGATTGTTACATAGGACATGTTAAGACAACAGGACCTGCAACATAGCACTCTATGAAGGTTCTAGAGAGCATCATTGGAGTAAATTTAGAAAGATCTTCAGCGTCAAGATGATGAAGTACTTCAAGTTTTTCAATCCGGGGCCATGCTTGGTCTTGTAGTAGTAAAGAGCAGTAATACATAGCTTGCTGATAGGGTTGCTGAAACTTGAAATTTTCATACTCCTTTGTCACCATTTCCTAGAAAAAAAAACCAAAGAGTGTCAATAAATCATTCAACACCAAATTGATTATTTTCAATGATTTTGTGATCTAATTACGCAGTCCACAAGCACATGACAATCAAAAATCAGTCATGAATAAGAAAGATGGAAATTCATAGATCTTTTTTTCAGGAGCAAGGAACTCAAAACAGAAACCTGCAAGCATCCATTGCAAGAACAAGACATAGCTCCCACCACTTCAATTGTAATCAGAAGGGTGTTTTCAGTGACTCCCAATGGCAATATAGCCATATTTGGCGTAAAGTAACGATATAACATTCAAGAATACACATCACTAATTATTACCTTGATCACTCTGAACCTGTCTGGCTTCACTTTAAAATTTGCAATTTTCTCCAGAACAGTTTCCAACAAGACCCTCAGTTTGTCATTATAACCAACCAGAGTCACCTAAAGAGAAAAACAGCAGAAGAGAGGATGAAAGTGTGCATGGATAAATGGATCAAACCACCAAGATGACCCACCCCAGGTGCCCAAAAAAAAAAAAAAAAACAAACAAACAAAGAGAAAAAGATAAGGCGAATGGTTGCAAAAGAGCAGAAGTGCAAGCAAATAACAGCTGATGATAAATCCTAGACTAGGCCAGGTTAGATTGCAATTCCTGAACACAACACTATCAAGCCAATTCCCCTGTGGTATCAACCAAAGAGAAGAAAAAAAACAGAGAGAGAGAGAAGAAAGTTTGGAGGATAGAAGAGATTCATCCATCTTTTTCCAGTTTGAATATAGTCTTGGAACATATGAAAACAAAAAAAAAAACCTAAACTTTGCACATTCAAGTCCCAAACCCTTTTCTTTTGAAGGTTCAATAGGTACCCCAGCATCCCTTCCAAAGAATGCAATACAGTGTTAGTAATAAAATGCAAAATCCCAAGGATCTCACCCAACTAGTTTCCAAATTTAGGTTATTGGAAATTAATGTCCAATCGACCTATTTCCTTAGGGTAATTCATGTAGAGGGACAACTTTCTTACAAGGAACAAATGAAGGAAACAAAAAGGAAGCTGAGTCAAGAGAGTGTTAGTTTTTGCAAAGGTAACATATTTATTTGCTTAATCCGAGGAATATAGAGGTCGAAAGCTTCAATAAGTACAAATTAACATATTTATTTGCTTAATCCCAGGAATATAGAGGTCAAAAGCTTTAATAAGTACAAATTCAACACACTGTGCTCTCAAATTTCACTTGAGTATCTCTTCTTCCCCAAAAAAGAAAACACTGCTCAGATAATTTCCAATTGAGTGAGTGTGAACGAAACAAGATTCTACACATACCTCTACCAAGCTGATGAACATGTGTTGGCTTAACACAATAAAGTTTTTGACTGAACAGAAGACTCTCCAATTTGCAGGAACTTTATTACTACCATATGTAATTAAATTAGACATTACTTCAACACACTTTGCTTCATTCAACTTTGACCAAATTCTAAACGCTTGGCAAGTGGGAGAGAGCATTTAAATCATCTTTACATTAGTTTCATCACACTCATAATGGTTTCTATTGGTACTTGTTTGAATACATGCTGTCAACTCTTGTTCATAGCAAAGTTGCTAGCAGTGCAGATATAAAAAACTTAAGGCAGTTCAGAGCGACAATTCTAAAGTAAACAAGAAGCAGAGATTGTCCCTCCTTAAATATCTTGACATGAATCCCAGAGAAAAATAAGGAACTTGTCTTACTTTGTCGGCCAAAAGAAAATTGGGCAGAAAATAAAAGATAATGTGATGATGCAATTCTGTATCTACTTCTCACACATGTGCATACCATGATTAGATTCTCGTTTTGTGTGTATGCATATCTCTTGGATTCCATTTTATCTAATTTCTTACTTTAACAATTCACTATCACTAGGAGATACAATAAATTTAGAGTTGATTTTGAACCAAGTACAATTGCACAAAAATAGTTCCCTAAGATTTTGATAGACTCAGTTTCAACTTTCTTGAGACCAACCTTGAGCAACCAAACCATAAATAAATATAGTCATTTCCAAGACAATGTCACTCATTGGTATGCCAAGACAACCATACAACCACATCACAAGAATAATAAAAATTCAAACAGCAGGTACCTGAAAGCCACCATCTGTGCCGTTTATGCTGTAATATAGACCAGCAACCTGCGCATAATACGCTGAAACAGAATAAAATTACATTAAAGAGAAACAAATGGCCTCCAAAGAAGTTAACTGAAAAAATTTGTACCATCACACAACTGGTGGTGCTTTCCATCAAAGAAAAACAATAGGCTGTTAGAAAAACAATAAAGACAGGGAACAATTGTGCAAATAGACAATGATATGAAATTTTCTTCCACTTAAAAAACCCAGTTTGCTCCATCTTACCATATTCATTCAAGTAATCCATTAACAACTGTGTAAAAATATCAGTAAGAACTTCAGCCTCGGGAGAGCTGCTGGAGTGGGGGCAGTTGAAATTTATCTTTACTAATGCCTTCGGCACACAGAACATTGTATCAGGCTTGTACCATAATGATGAATACAATGACTTCCTCAAAAGAATTGGAAACTTGACCTGCTTCAGAGGTTAATTGTGTCAGCCTTAACTTATGTTAGGTACAAATATCTGAATTCAGACAGACACCAAACCTTTTCTTGTGCATTCTTTAAAGATAAGTCAGTGGGAATGAAGATATTATGTGCTGGAAGATGCAGTTTTTCATTAGGAGCAGAAAGAACCCATTCCTGCAATAGGGACCCAAAGAAAACAAGCACCGAATCATTGGGCTTAGTCTGATTAAGAAACAAAATTTGCTTGGTTATAAGAACAGGAGCAAGAACACAGAAAAACAATCATGCATGCTAACGCCAGTTCTCTATATTATCAATGCATTGGAAAAAAATATTTGAGGAAGTAATCAATCACAAACCTCAATCAAAGAGCCTGTGATTCTCTCAAAGCTATATGCAGTTCCATACCATGGCTCAACCATGTCAGTTTGTCCTTCAAAATTCTTGGACTCCCAAAAAATTCTGAAACAGAAAGCCCATCAGAAGATATACAATGCTCAACCATATCAGTGAAAAATTCATTGATGTGAATAGATGATAATTTTCTTTACCAAACAGACTGGCACAAATCAATGCAATACTGAACATGTAATTTCCTGGATGAGAAGGTCCTCCCAGCATGTTATTGGTAATCTAAACTATTTATGTCAAAAACCACAAATACATAGAAACTAAAAGCTCAGATTTGCCCATATTTTGTCCTTCCTAAAAGTACTGCTCCAAACACATTTCTAGATTCTACCCATGTAGGTGTACTTTGGTACAATGTAGCAGATTGTTCACAAAACAAAAAACAACCACAACATTTTTTTCAATTGTTCGAGGATTGTGATTGCATATGTGACAAAAGTTAGAATCTACTGGTTTTGGAACCAGACATTCCACAAATTAGCATCTTTAGATTGTGATTTCTTATAAGTCAAAACCGAGAAAGTTTTTGTTTCATTTCAACATGTCAGAGCAAAAGCATCTAAAGCACAGCCACAAAGTGACCATGAGAGAAAACAGTGGACCAGTGGGAAGCCAGAAGCAGAAACAATATTGATTAATTTAAAGTCCTGACACATCCCAATGTTAACCCAATGCCACATGGGGGTAATATATGTTTGGTTTTGAACTCATCCCAAACTCAGATATGAATATGCAAGTGTGTCTGTGGCAATAATTTCATGTGCCAAACAAAATGATTGATATACCAGCAGTAGGATTTACAACCATGGAAGTGAAAAAATTAAGGAGCAACTTGGGAGTTAGCATCAATAAGGGATAGATGCCCAGAGCAAAGGAAATAGTTACAATAATTGGAACATTTACAATTCTTTGTTTCTTCATTTCACAAGTGATCACTTCTTATTTTGCTAATAAACTCACCGCACATTGTTTGGAGAAAGCTGATCCAGTATCACTTTGATTACATTTGGACTAAAATTACAAGGCAAGGATGATCCCACCAGCCAATCTTTTGGAGGATAAACCTGGAACCAAAAGATTTAGAAATAGAGAAAAATCATCCATAGCGATATCAAAGTTCATTACTCCTGGACCACAAGCTGAAATACGTGAAACAATAACAAAGCATGCCCGTACACCTAAAACCCTCAAACATATCCTAAAAATTATTTACAGAAATAAGGAATTTATAGCTTTACATACAAAAAATAAGAATTATAAAACCACAATATAAGCAATTCAAGGAATGATACAATTACTGATATTAGGTCCCAGTGTTTTCCTAAATAGCTAAGACAGAGAGAAGGACAAAACTTAGTACAAGAAAATATTTTAATCTTCTAACAATGTCTGTTAGAGTAAAGCCATCAAATTAAAAAATGCATCCAGCTTACACTGCTACACTGCACAGGATTAAGCTTATGTGAAATTGTCTTACTCTTTATGGTGTGGCATTATATTGAACATATATACATCACTGTCTTTACAACAGGTGTATTCATCAAATTAAAAACTCAACCCTCTCATTGAGCCTGTAGTAAAACATGTCTAAAATGGTTATGCCTTTCACAAACTTGACATGAAAGGAAAAACTAGCATGGCTTTTAGGGATACTAGTTTCTCCAAGGCATCTCCAAATACAGCAGTGGCACTTCTCTTAAATACAACTATCATCTAAGCGCAATTTTCACACAATTTGTTCCAGATGAAACACTTGGATGTTTATAGGACATAAAACAAAAATCAATTAAAGGAATAAACTCTCATGCACAGCTGCAAGCTTCAACAAAATCCCCAAAACAGTATCAGAAAAAAAAAACAAAAAACCCAGACACTTACATGCATGTTAGATGCTAATTTGACCACATAATCAATTGCAGGCATTTTGTCCTGATGATGGAATAATGTCTCACACACAGCTGCAAGCTTCAACAAAAAGACAAAGATGTTAAGAAAATTAGGAAAACAAAACTAAAATATGCAAAGAAATTTAACAAGACTGATTGGCATCATATAGCAAGAACATCGGGCACTTTGACTTCCAAGAGTTCACACACACAGACATGATCTTCATACTGCTTGTGTGCTTCTATGTACCTTGTGGATACGTAATTTGGTTAACAAAGAAGATTCTAACTAAGAAAGAAATCATAAGTTTGAACACAGGGCATCCTTCTCAAAAGAAACCAAGAATGAAAGGTGAATACTAAAGTTAGGCTCTCAATCCCATGATATGGACACCACCATAAGTTTCTTCATTCCCAGTGGTCAACAACACCATGACTCTGTGTTTACAGTAAACTCCCATACCTCATCAAATATCCATTTACAAACACCAGATTGTTGCAACAGCTGAATATATTTGAATATCAACCCTATGATGTCTTGCATGTGCTCTGCAATCCAGTGAAAAAGTATTAGATGTCCAGAAAATCAATATGCATGGTTACCTGACAGATTTGCTAGCAAACAGAACCTTAACTAGAATCTATGAGGCTTATAAACAAGTCAAGTAAAATTGAAGTTGGAAAAAGAATACAAAACTAACCATGACCGGCATCAGTAAGCTCAATTACTACTTTAAAAAATGAAAACTCCTTTGTCCCATCACTTTCACCAGCAGACAAGCCAGTAGCCCATCCTGCAATTTTGCCAAGATAACCAAATCATATTTCCAGGCCAAATTTTTTTTATGCAAAACAGAATTTATTTTTTTATATGATGGAAAAAAGCATGCAAAAGATCCAACATGATGCTCTATAATTTTAATCTCAATTTATCCCCAACCTGGCAAAGTGGATATATGCAGATCAGAGGGACAGAAAAACATTTATTCTCATTTTACTCTAACAGGAATCATATCCTTCATTCGGATCTGTATAAACTTTCTTTCCTCACATACTTTCTGGCCAGTTGCAAATTAAAGTCCCATCAGCTGGAAAGCCAGATAACGTGTCAAAACTCTAGAACATTCTAAATCTCTTGGCCATTCAGGCAGAAATTTCAAAAAGGGAATTCTAGGAAAGTTAATTCGAATAATAGGGAGCCTCCGATCGGGGGACCCAGCCCAGTCCTTGTTAATATTTAGAGAAAAGGTAACTTGCAGTTAAACACATGGGTTAACTTCTCATACACCATCTGCAGTTTTCTAATGAGGATAAAACCAACATTGGACACAAAGAAATAAGAGAAAAAGGACAATGGAGGTTCTCCTAGGTTCCAGCAAGAGATCTCTCTAAAAGTGCACTTAGATGGTGGATTAGAGAGGGACGTTCTGTAACTGGTGATTAAATCTCCAATTCTTCTTCTTCTTCTTCTTTTTTTTCTTAATCCTTTTGGGAATTTCATTAGGCAAAGAGCAATTTTCCTGAGATTCTCTCGAACAGAGACAGAGAAAAAAATGGTAACTAGAAATACCATTGGAATGTCTAAAGTCTATGGAGGCCACCCATAAAGAACACTGTTTTGAATACATTAAAGTAGAGAAAGGCAACAAGATGTTATAGGATGTTCTTCCTTTTTTTTACCAATTTCTTTTACACATAATTAAACCAAATTTCAGAGTCATTTTGGATCAAGAGTTGTTCAAGATGAGAAAACCAGATAGACAAAAAAAAACTATCAAAAGTTCAACCCAGGAGTTCCGGTAAAAGGCTCAAATATTATCAACAGAATGGAGCTTGAAATTTTAGAGGCTTCAGCTTCATAGGATTGCCAATCCACTTATATCAGAAGGTGAATCTTACAAAACACTTGAATCAAAAAATCGGGTCTCCCTAATCATGCATGCTTGACACTGCCAGTGACTCCAACATCACGAGAATGATAAGGAAAAACACAGGGATGCATGCATCTACAGCTATCCATGCATACTTGCATGTGTGTGTGTGTGTGTGTGTGTGTGAGTGTGAGAGAGGGAGAGAGATACAGAAGCAAATTAACAATGCACAAAACCCACCCAAATTTTTCAGGACATAAAACAAAGATCCTTCGCTTTCGTGACCAATAAGATGACCAAGATACTTGCATGGTCCTTCCTTGTAATGAAGAATGCCTGGAGTTATTGGCCATACAATTCTCAATTTGTGCCCTTGTTTTATTGGGACAGCTCTAACAAGTATCTGAAGCAAATGAAACATAGAATAGAGGAAATATAGGATATTATTCCCCAAATATATCTGTGAACCAAAAATTTTCAAAAAGGGCAACATCAAATGCATAAACAATTGAAGTCCATGGCTACCTGTAAATGCTCTGACGTGCAAGGCTGACCAGGAAATGAGAAACATCTCTTTTCTTTGTTTTGGATTTCATGGAACTTGCCTTCTACAAGGCTTTGAATTTTATCAAGACCTTCTGTAGATTTCCAAACAAAATTTTGTTATATTTTTTCAAAAAATACATAACTAAAACATAACTAGAGAAGAGAAGCACATCTAATAACCTTTTTCATAAATCACCAGATGCATAAGGTTGGCTGAATAATTTTCTTGGTAGAATTTAATAAGCTCGTGTCTGACATCCAGCCCTTTTGCTTTTGGTTTAACTTCCAAAGTATCCCAATTACCTATGACAGATATTACAATTTCTAAGGACAAGAAAATTGATTTTCTCACTTATTATAGTGACAAATCACGCACAATTGTGTGCAAGCCACTCATATATATTCTAAAATCAGCAATCATCTCTATAACATAAACGTAACAAACAGATGAATGAACCTAACATTTCCCAGAATAAAAGGCAGTTTGGGTTGTGAAATTAAAATAATAGGATGAAAAAGATCCAAGTGTGCGATTTCAATGATAACCAGATACATAAAGCTGCCAGCAAATTCAGGTTGCAAACACATTGTAAAGGCATAATATATGATTCATATCCTGAGCCTCACCTAACAGCTTAAACTTTTAGGTGGAATGGTTTCCTGACATGGCATCAGAGCCTTCATGACCAAGATATCTGAAATTGAATCCCACTACCCTCACATTTGATAGTAAATTAATTATGAATTTTTGTTTGTTCAAGCTTCCAGCCAAAGTGTGCTGGGATTTCAAGTGAGGGGGCATCATAAAATATAATATATAATTCATTTCCTCAACTTCACTTAACAATTTAAGCTTTTAAGTAGAATAGTTTCTTGACACACATATCCTTCCACCATAAGCTAAACACTTGCCATTTGCATCATGTTTAAAACAATTTCACAAGCAACATTAAAATCCATATAACAAAAAAAAGATAATATTCATGCATCTGCAGATGACACACAACACATGTTATCAATTGATATGAATATTCACATCTAATTTAGAGATGTACATATCTAAAGGCAGCTGACCTGTGCTGAATTTATGATATGGGTGCTCTTTATCACTTATATGTTTCTGAAGCTGCAAATATTAACAAATTCACAAAGAAAAATGGAGTTGAGAATCATCAAACATAGAAAAGTATGTACTACTGATGCTTGGTAATCACCAATATGTTTGCACAGAAGAAAACATGGCAGGAAAGTGCATAGAATGTTACTTATTGTTGTAACCTAGCCTTCCAAAGTTTTTTTTTTTTATAAAAAAAAAAAAACAAACAGCAAGAGAGAGAGAGATTTAAGCATCAACACATCCTGTGGGATCTTGATATAAATTCCTTATCCTGTAAAACTTTGGACAAAAATGAAAAAAGAAAATCTCATTTACTTGTGTGTATTAGAGTGGGTTTAATGGGCCTCACAAATCTACAGATGCAATAAAGAAGACTGTAAATATCACAGGATTTAGGATAAAACAAAAGGCAACCAAAAAAATGCCAAAATCAAGAGACAAAATGGCCCTATATAGCGTTGTCATCCTCAACTAAACAAAATGGATACAGCAGCATCACCAAAACTAGACATTGACGACTTCAGGTGAAAAGGAGTCAGTATGTCTTTGGATTATGTAAAATAACCAAGTATATTTTGTTCCCTAAAAAAATGAGATAGCCTATGTCCAACATATCTTTAACAACCACATCAGCCTGGAACAATGCTTAAGAAAGGTTCTTTCTTCCAACACCAGAAAAGGAAATTTATTGAAACCACAGGAGAAATGAAAAACTCCAGTGAGAGGCAAGAAATATACAAGAAAAATGAAAGCCTAATAAATGAATAAGTAAAAGATCTAATAGAGCAATGCGTGCAGAAATGTCAAAAGCCCCCTCAACATTGGAAAAAGACCCCTGATTGACATCCAGATGCATATCTCTTACATATAATTCCTATATTCCACTTTCTGTTTTGTCTCTCTCCAACACATAAGAATCAATCACGTTTCATCAAGAATTGTCAACCAATTCCTCATCCATATTTGAGACAACCGGAATATATTAAGGTAATAGGTACCATTATAAACTAAAAAAACATATTTTAGACTGTACAATACATGCAGGTCACACTCCTCACAAGTATTACATAAGGTTAAACAGCAAGAGCAGTATCTGATACCTGGTTCATTCTCCAAACATCAGACAACAAATTTTTCTGGTTCTCTGTATGTGAAAGAAAGATGTAGGAATGAGTAGATATCAATGAGGATCAATAACTAAAATGATTGACTGAAACAAAGAAGCTTAAAATGGTGAAAATGAAGAAAATCGGAGAGAAAGAGAGACAGAGACAGAGACAGAGCAAAAGAGAAAGAAGATGAAGAACAGATCCTAACAGAACAGCTCACCAGAATCAACCGCTTTGATTTCCCTTGTTGTCGCATCGGCTGACATCAATGGTTTGATAAAAAACTGAGCAAATCTGAGGTTAGAATCACAAAGAAACAAAGTTAGAAACATCTATGAGACCATATATGTAAATAGCAAGACAACATAAAGAAGGAAGTATCATTTACCTGTCCAAAGCATCTTCAAAACAATCAGCATTGACATCAAAATAAAAATTTGTGTGCTCGGAAGATGTAAATGCATTCATGCTACCTCCGTGCTACGCATCAGGATGACCAAAATGAGTGAGAAAAGATGTATTATTGCATAGATGCAAACATAATAAATATGGAAAAATAGGCATTATTGCATGTTTAGTTGTCATGAAGAAAATCACAGCCGCTTCATTTTAGATTCATGGCATCTAAGGGTTAAATTTTTGGACCTGATACATTTTCTACAGAACATATATATATATATAGCCCTTAGACCTTTGGTAAATGTGTTGATGTATGATATATGTGAAGATGACAAACACAGGCCAACAGTCAAATAGTTGCCGATTTGTCTAGCATTCTTTTGCTTTCATGTCATACATCGAAACTGGCATAAATTCAATTGTGTCTGAACAAATAACACCCTGGAATTAAGAATATAGCGTGAAATGACTTTGCCACATTATCTAGGCAGCACAAATTAATTAATACTTCGTGATCATACCACAAGCAGCATAAGAACAGAACAATACAAAGGTGCAAGCAATTTGGTGCACAATCAAATCAAGTAATGCACTAAGCATTATACAATAAAAGTGGATAGACCATATTATCCCTTTGAAAGTGTGACGGCAAGTACCTCTGTGATGTACTTTGAGTAACTATCCTCCACTGGATATTTCTCACTGGCAAAAAACAACATGTGCTCTGAAATACAAATACCAAAGAAGAAATCATTGCAGCAACAGAAACACATTAACAGAACCCACAGCTTTCTTCCAAACAAAACCAAGCAATGATGAAGTAACTGCATCATTGACGCCCAGCAATCCATTCTAATTAATTGCATATCCATGAAGTAACTGTTCTCATGCATTCACCGAAAACAACAAAGATGTCAAGAAATCTCAAGTCCTGCCCAAAAGGCTAAGCCGCATGGTAAAGCCCATAGGCATTGTATTTAAGCTACATAGGAATTACTGCTCTTAAGACACGATAGTCCTAAAGTACTACCCGTCATAAATGAACCCGAACTCAATAATGGGCCGAACAGATACTAGGCCCCATTAGCACGAAGCAGAGGCAAATTGAATCAAACAATGCCTGGACTAAAACTGAATTAAAGCATAAATGATTCCTGATAATATTGACAGTAGCAAACCCGCAATAATCCAGTATATACAGTTAGAGTAAAAACAAAATACTAATCCAATAAATAAACTTTGTCCATATAACACAACAACAAAAAAAAAAACATATATATATATATATAACAAATAAGCACACATAAATGCGTAAGTAAATCACACTCGTATGTAAAGAGAGAGGAATGACCAAGAAAATGGGCAAGGCCTTCAAGGCTGTCCGGGTCGCTGAAAGAGCCGACGCTGACATTCATAGAAGCAGCACACTGAAATCCAAGTGACAAAGATTCTTTATTTAACAAGAATTACAAACATAAAAAACGCACAGAATCTTTATTTAAGAAGAAGATGATGATGATGATGATGAAGAAGAAGAAGCAGGAGAGAGAGAGAGAGAGAGAGAGAGAGAAGAAATTGCCTTATCGGTATCAGGATCGCTAACGAGGAGGACCTCGAGGGAGTTGTGGAGGACGATCCTTCTGTACTCTCTCTTGTCGTTTCGCGGCTTCACTATCTCCCACTCTTCTTTCTCAACCGCCATCTTCCTTTCCTTTCCTTTCTTTTTTCCTTCGGTCACCACAGGAAGAGAGTTGCTTGGCTTAGCCGGTGGAGACTTTGTTTTTTCGGCTGATTAAATAGAGTCACTCCACAAACATTTATAACAAATAATAATAATTATTATTATTATTATTTAAATGATAGGTAAGTTTCTAATTTGGGCCTATTGGACATTTAGGCCCATCTTGAAAAGGGTCCAAAAATCAAAGTTGTTCCCGATATGACAAGCAGGATCCAGTGTCTCTGATTTTGCATGCGTCAAACTCAAAAGGAAGCCCAAAACTTAAGCTAGGTTTTAATTAAAACCCAAAAATATAAAAACAAAACAAAAGTTATGCTGCTATTGTATCCAACTGAGCCGGGCTCGATTCCTTGCTTGCACGTGACAAGAATAAAGGAAGAAATCACAAGAAAGAAAATGTACATTAAACTATTGCACGTGACAGATGATATAAAAAAAAATAGAGTCGAATAGGAATATAATAAATTTAGACAACAAAATAATATATATATTTATTTATTTATTAATTTATTACGAAATTAAGTATTGGATTCAAACTGGAAAGGAAGAAAAATAATAGGAGGAAGGAGGCACAAGAGCAAGTGCAGACGAGAGAATTCACTCAATCTGAATGCCAAACGACTGATAAATCGTACTTTTCAATATTCCTATATGTCGTTCACAGTACTTTTCGCCATGCATGCCACTAAAAACCTTCGTTACAAGGAATGTGTTCTTGATGGAAAATAAATAACTAAATAAGGAAATTAAATTAAATGAAAGGAAATTAAACTTTGTTTTCAATTTAGGAAGCAATCTACTTTGTTAACTAAAGTTGAATTTTTTTTTTTTTTTTAGTCAGTGTTAAAAATGTATAACGTATTAGTGTTCTGACAAAAGCATAGACTGAGATTCATCATCTGCATACCTCGGCAAAATCCTCGAGGGCCAGCTGGCCAGCATAAGAGCTAGCACGTGAACCAGAAACCGAACATAATCCAGCACAAGTCACTTTCGCTCCCCTGGCTTCAAGTTATCTGATAAACTCATCACCTGCAAGAAGGTAGAGCAAGAGGATTGTTTTCTATTTTATTTATTAATTTTTTTATACATATAAAAGAAGAAATTTTAAAACTTAAAAATTGCATATTTCATCTATTTCAAGCCATGAACTTATATAATAAACTAATTAAAGTTGCAAGAAATCGGGATAAGAAGGAATTTTTAAACCTAGTTCTCTTTATAGGTCTAAATTTTTATTTTAATTTTTTTCATTGATCGGTGAGAGCATTTACCTGATCTCGAGTTAGTCGCCTCCATCGACGAACTATTAAATTTTATTTTTGTTTTATTTTTTTAATTTCACATGAGTCATGTATATGTGTGCTATCTACCAAACATTCTTTAGAAAAAAAAAAACAGAGAGAGAGAGAGAGAGAGAGAGAGAGAGGAGAGAAATTATAATTTCTTGTATTTTTCACCTAAAAAATTTATCCCGATGCTTTTTTTTTTTTACATCAAATTATATTAACATATAAAAATACCTATATAATTATATTATGACAATAGGTAAATTGGTATTTAATGCAAATAAAGAATACAAAAATTCATAAATAATAAACTCTTAAATTCATATCACTAAGTTCATATGATAGGTTATATCTTGTTTAATTAAAATGTTTATAAACTGAATAAATTTTTTAGATAAAAAAATAAATAAAATTTAATTTTAAATTTTATTATAAATATCATAAAATATTGACAAAAGTTACTCCTATAATTACAGTTCATAAATTACTTTTAACGATCAATGAAGCCTTGCCCACGTCTTACTGTTGACTCTAAAGATCAATTATCACTCTTATTACAACCAATCCAACCTCATAAATGCCAGTAACTCTAACCGTTTTGGAGAATATGCATCTCACTTTTTCATAATTGTCGCGCAACAACGACCAAATTATATTTCATGGATGGTAACTTAAACCAGATTACAAATTCTATTAACTAAACATGCACCAGAGCAACGAAGAAACAGATGAACGGCTGATTCCAACCCCACAAAGCAAAGTGAGTTGGTGATATCGCTATTAAGGTTCCTAATGTGTGATGTTATCTAATTCTCTGTATTGGGAAAAAAAAATCTAATTCTATGTAGAGAAAAAAAAAAAAAGAGGTTACGTAGATATAATTTGATAAATATATAATAAATACAAAAAAAATACAAATCAATCGTAAATGTATCTTAATATAAATTATTTGATGGTTGAATTTATAAGAGAATAAAAAAAAATAAATGAGCTATTTGATACCATTAGACTAACAACAACATGTCCACGTAAAAAGTAATAATATGCATTTGGGGTCAGTGAAATAGTTGTCTTTCTTCTAAAATTGAAAAGTGAATGCCGCAATTCATGTTCACTGCTAGTAGACGAGCTGTTGAAGTATCCAAGAGAATTTGTTGTCACCAATTCTTTTTTTTTTTTTTTTCTTTTTTAACCCATTAAAATTGAATTGAACTGGACCACGAGACATTTGATGTTAGAGATAACTTGAGTATGTGCCACGAAAGCTACAGTTCATCGTTAGACTGTTGATTATCTTAGATGTTAGAAAACCTCAAGATGAGGGAAGACAAAAGTTAGTTGGTTTGTCTATTTGTGCAACGCTACCAGAGGAAGGGAGTTAACGTGAATTATTTCTTCAGTGTACAATGATAGGGACAGGTACAGATAGGTATTTTAATATATAAAGTTATTAAACATTGATAGGGTTAATTACATCAAAAACCTATTATTGTTGTTCAAAACCGATTTCCATTTTCTGGTGACATAAGAGGAAAACAAATTCCCCCAAAGTTTGGTTTACTAAAATTCTATTATTATTGTTAAAAATTTTATGTTGACCTCCAGTTTTCCTTTCCTCGTACATCCTTAGTTTATCACGAAATCAAATTTAAAAAATAAAATAATATAAAATAGTGATATATATATATATTTTATTTTATTTTTTTGGTTCAGAGATCTGGTTGGATGTGTTGATTTGGCCCCAACGGCCTCTCAGAAGAGCTCGTTTGGCTAAGCTGGAAGACACGGTTAGATCTCGTTGGGTTACCGTTGGAGTGTCCAACGGGTGGCCAAGCCGAAGCAACAATATAGAATGAAAACGCCCGCAGAGCTTCACTCGGAGCAAAGCACGGACGGTGGGCGATGGACCCAATAAAATAAAATGAAATAAAATAAAAACTAAATAAATAAAAAGACACAACAGGACAGCAACAGCAATAACAATACAACTTTGGGACAAAGCGAGTTGGAAGAAAGAGAAGCGAATCCCGCGGAGAGCAATAATTTTATTTTTTAAAAAAAAAAAATGTTTTTGGCCCCTCTCAAAGTTCTGTAATATCATCATCGTATTGCCAGACAAGTGCCGCTACCTAGTTGCCTGCCTCTTCTTTCTCTCCCATACTCTTAAAGATTTAAACTTTCTTTTCTTCTTGTTATTTTTGTCACTCTCTTTTTGTTTTGGCTTCTCGTTCTCTCTGCTCTCTCTCTCTCTATTGTCTACTTTCCAAGCCAAATCATCGTCGTCGTCATCAGCAGTAGGGGGTCACAGCGACGTAGATTTTTCCGAGTACGTGTGTACATATTTGTGTTATTGATGGTTGCAGTTGTGTTCCTGATGATGATCTTGATTGTGGCAATTCTGTTAGATCTCTTTCAGTTTTGTGTTCTTTGTCGTTTTTAATGATCCGGGTATCTAATGGTCTTCTTTTTTTCGTTGGTGGGTCTTCGGGATCTGAGCTTTGATCTGACTTTAAATTGAGAATTTATTTTGTGGACGACACAGCTGATTTAATGTTCTCTTTTTGTATGATATGATTTATAAGTGAACCTTACGGCATTATGATGTTTTTCGCAACGACAATTTTCCGAATTCTTGATCGCATGTTGATTGCTTGCGATCAAAATCATTTGAACGTTGAGCCATTAAGGGTTGATCGAAAATTTTTCTGGATTTTTCATCACATCATTATTGCTTTTGATCACTTGGGTAGATCATAGGAGGTTAGTACTTGGGAATGATTCACATTGAAAGCTCTTGGTGGTTCCTCGTTAGATGGTGGAAAGCGTGCCTCGGTAGAATATTGATTAAACTTGCTGAGAATTCTCTTGAGAAGGTAGTTTGAAGGACGTTGGTTTGGATTTGGGGCAAGCTGTTTAATGAGTGTATTCATATTGACTTACAGCTACTGCATGGCTGTGGGATCACAGCATGCTGTCCATGTCCTTCGCACAGAAATCTGGCAACATGTGAACGAGGTGATTCTGCATATATGACGAAGAACTCCTTTTTGCCCACAGCTGAAATGATTATGTGTGAGAGAAAATTTATCAGTATTGCTATTATTAGAATGCTGTGCAAGAAGCTCATACTGGGGTTCAGACACCTCTTCAATCCTTTTACGTTTAGCTGTTCAGATAGATTGGATGGCTGTTGTGCACAAACAATAGTTCTCTATGCAGGCTCCCACACCATCAGAAACTTGTCTTTAGATTCCTTACTGCATATATGAAAAAGTATAGTTCCGCAAACAGGCAGATTCATTCAAGAATGAAGGAGTACTTTCATATGTGTGATGAGGTTATCAAGAGAGTACATGGGCCAATATTCAGATTTATAATCTTATTTTTTCATTCTGGCTCTAAATCAGATAAGTGGTCACCATTACTGAAAGGAAATGGAAATGTAGCTTTGGCATGTTGAGTTTATGAACCTCTTAAAGGTTTTTGTGCATCAGGAAAATGGCATTGGGAAAGAATGATCTCTTATTTCCATTCCTGTGTAAAATCTTGTTTTTTTATTTCTTCCATTCGCTTCATTCTGAGCTAAACATTTTACCTAATTGTAATATGGAGAATATGAGAAATTTTATGTGCAGCCGATGGAATTCTAATCCAAAGTTAAATCTATTTTTTATGCATTCAATACTTGAAAATGTTTTAGTTTCTGAGATAACCCTGTAGACTACACTGTAGTCTTTGATTGCATTTAGCTATCATAATTATAGGGTTGACTCTGGCCTTGGACTCTTTTGCAATATGCAGATAGCAGATAGCTGGAGTTTTCCTCTGTTTCTCTTTGAGACCTGTAAGGAATATTTCAGGCAATGTCTGCCTCTACCAAAGCCTTGGATCCTGCATTTCAGGGAGCGGGTCAGAGACCGTATCCTTTTCCCAAGGCTCAACTTCACATAAGAAATTCTTGATGTTGTAAACGTTCTTGTCATAGACTTTTATGTTTTTGTTCTGTTTATAAGCGTACAAATTGCCATTTTGTGTCCTAAAAATCCTTCAAGTTTGGTATGTGCTCACTGTTTCCACTTGAAGGCTGTTAAACTTAACATTCAACAGGGGGACTGAAATTTGGCGAATTGAGAATTTTCGGCCGGTTCCACTGTCAAAACCTGAATATGGGAAATTCTACATGGGTGATTGTTATGTTGTCTTGCAGGTGTGAACAATCGGCATTCCCCCCCCTTCAGTCTCTTTTTTGTGTATATTTTCTTAATTAATGTTTACATGAATGATGAAACTCAGAATAAACTTGATATATTTTGTGTATTATCTCTGCAAAGAGTCTGGTGTATATTCTTTTGGGGCCTTTGTGCAGTGAGCTCATTATCTTTCTGAGAGTAGGATATCAGCTGCCTAGCTAAGGCATTATTCTGAAGTCTAGATGCTCTATGTTGATCATTCTTTGGCATTACTGAATGGTGTCATTTTCTTCTTTATTTATTTGTTATCATTATGCTGATTTTGCTGTGAACTATCTTTACTTCTAGCATTGTTAGCAATTTGTTCCAACTAAGAAACAAAATGTGTAGCATTGGGTGACTATTTATAGCCCTAGTCCTATTTGTTTCTTGCCTTTTTATTTTGTTCTGAGTTGAGGGCAGGATCAAAATTGTGTAATAGAAGTGGAGTTTGTATATCTAATTAAATGTGCAAAATAAGGGATCTTTATTTTCATTTGTTCTCATCTGCCTTATTAATCTGTAGACATACCCTGGCAAGGGAGGTGCATATTTATTTGATATACACTTCTGGATTGGAAGAGATTCAAGTCAGGTATGTTTTACAGCAGATTTTTCTTTCATGACCTTTCCTGCTATCTTTTCTTCACATTGTGTTAAGAATCAGATTCTAGCTTCACATTGTATGACAAACCATAGGATGAAGCTGGAACAGCAGCTATCAAAACTGTAGAACTTGATGCAGTACTCGGAGGGCGTGCTGTGCAGCACAGAGAACTTCAAGGCTATGAATCTGACAAATTTTTGTCCTACTTCAAACCCTGTATCATACCATTAGAGGGTGGTGTTGCTTCTGGATTTAAAAAACCTGATGAAGAAGGGTTTGAAACAAGGTTGTATGTCTGTAAAGGAAAACGGATTGTCAGAATGAAGCAAGTAATGGATAAGGATTCTTTTATTATGAAGTTCATGAAACCAAAGATCAAGGGATTGAATTGTAGGATAATGGTACTGCATTTTCTTGTGCAGGTTCCTTTTGCTCGGTCATCATTGAATCATGATGATGTGTTTATATTGGATACCGAGAAAAAAATCTATCAGTTCAATGCAGCAAATTCCAATATCCAGGAAAGAGCCAAGGCTTTGGAAGTGATTCAGTTTTTGAAGGAAAAGTATCATGGGGGGACATGCGACATTGCCATTGTTGGTAAGTACTTATGTATTTATGATCTTGTGAAACTCTTTTTGCCCGTCCAGGAATTTGCAACAGGCTAATTTTGCCTGTCCATTCACTTTCATTGTTGTTGTCGATAATTCTATGTCTGTTACTGTGCCAGATGATGGGAAGTTGGATACTGAGTCAGATTCGGGTGAATTTTGGGTCCTTTTTGGTGGTTTTGCTCCAATTGGCAAAAAGGTTATTGGTGAAGATGATGTTGTTCCAGAGAGTACTCCTGCTAAACTTTATAGGTACTTGTGTTCTGTTGTTAAATGAAAATTTTGAGACTATAAGGTTAATATTAATATGAATGTCAGGCCCATTTCTTTATGTGCATTGATGTGGGAAGGATTCTTTCTCTGGGGGAAACATGAGTTGTTTAAATCATATTCTTTTATACCTTTTAATTATAAATCCTGGTCACATTTAGTATATTAATGGAGTGAATTTTATTCATTTACGACATTTCTAGATGTCTGTGTGTAAGACTGGAGGCTTGAGGTTTAATGAATAATTTTTTCATTACTGTTTTTGGGCCCATGAAAATATCTTGGCTGATCTTTAAAAAGCTTTCTTACTGCATTTGAAATGGCTTGTATTCTTGTAGAAATGAACTGTTTGGGTAAAGAAAAAAACCCCTTTTTTCTGAAGGGGGTTGTCCGGTATCTGGCATACTGTAGATTTTAGTATTATATTGATATTTAATTTTCATTTTAATTTCAAATTCCTTTAATCTCTTGCCATGTAGAAATGTTTCATCAACTTATTGCTGCACCACACCTTTGTTCATTAGTATATGGTGCTTATAGTAATTACTGCTTGCTGTAGCATCACCCATGGTGACCTGAAGATTGTGGAAGGTGAACTGTCCAAAAGCATATTAGAAAACAACAAATGCTATCTTATGGATTGTGGCGCTGAGGTATTTCTTTGGGTTGGCCGTGTAACACAGGTAGAGGAGAGAAAAGCTGCCAGCCAGGCTGCTGAGGTATGAGCATACTAATGTAGCATATTTTTGTTGCTTCTAATGAAAAAAATGTGGAATTTCATGTTCAAACTATTTCTACAGGAATTTGTTGCTAGCCAAAATAGGCCAAAATCTACTCGTATTACTCGGCTTATTCAAGGTTATGAGACATATTCATTCAAGTTGAACTTTGATTCTTGGCCTGCTGGGGCTTCAGCTCCTGGTGCTGAAGAGGGAAGAGGAAAGGTAGCAGGTAATGATAACTTGCTGATTGTTCTGCCAAACTAGAATATTTCTAGTATTTTGGCTAACATAATTCACTCTGTTTTTTCATATAATGATAGCTTTACTGAAACAACAAGGTGTTGGTGCCAAGGGTGTGATGAAAAGTGTTCCTTTAAATGAAGAAATCCCACCGTTGCTTGAAGGAGGGGGAAAGATAGAGGTACATCTGTTAGTTTTCTCCCATTGATTGCTTTTGGCACCATTTCATACTTAGGCTTGTGATGTTGATGTATTTATGTTGAATATTGTTTGTTTCCCAGGTATGGTGCCTCAATGGTAGTGCCAAGACTCCATTGTCCAAGGAGGAAATTGGTAAATTTTATAGCGGAGATTGCTACATTATACTTTACACCTATCACTCGGGTGATAGAAAAGAAGATTACCTTCTGTGCTGCTGGTTTGGAAAGGATAGCATAGAGGTAATCTATATTTTTTCATGCTTACAAGGAAGGTAATAAGAGAACCTTTAAATTGTAATGATGTGGACCATGATTAGTATAATAGATAGCCACATTCACACTAAGCTGCATGGTTAACAGTTAAGCACAGGGACATATGCTGATGTATTTAGGAAGGGCCACAGGAATTGTCAATATCTTCTGATTACCATCTTCTTGCCTGAGATGTTGAACAAAGGCTTTTTGAGTTTGGATATGACTGATAATACTATTTTCCACTTAATGTTTTGTGGATTGCCATTGTGTTCGTAACTGAGCTTAAACTATTGTATATTTGCCACTTCAATCTTTTTTTAATCGTCAGGTTTGCCAGTCAAGGTTAGGGCTTTGTACGTTCTTTACTTATTACCTAAATTGGCATAGCTTTTTCTTTCCCTCATTGTATATTAGTACTGCTGGACCAGAATCCCTAAATGAACTGTTTTCATCTTTTTCATGTGATAAGCCAAGCTTCATTTATCTGGTTAGTATATTGAATAATTGCTTAGCCAATCAAATCAAACACAATCTACAATTTGATTGCTATACATTACAGATTGTGTAACTGTTTACATCACAATTTCCAAGTCTCCTTTATCTTGATGAGTTATGAGCATAGAAACCTTTTCTGCAACATCATCTCATGATATGTCTTTCTGAATCTAATTTTGTTGATTGCAATGACAAGCATGTCTTGTTCATGTGGTACCTGTTACCATAATATATCCTAAAAGAGCTTTTTTTTCTGCTATACACAGTTGAAGGTGCTTTTCTTGTCCTGTTCTTAAGATATAGAAGAGAAAACTGTCATTATATTTAGAATGTTTTTGTTTTTCATTACTAGGTGACTTTTTGTTGTTTTAATTTGTAATTTCATACTCATCCAATTCAGGATGACCAGAATATGGCTGCTCGATTGGCTAATACAATGTTCAACTCGCTAAAGGGCAGGCCTATTCAGGTGTTATATCATTTAGATTCAACTTCTGAAATTTCACATCTAGACTTGCATTTAATATGTTGTTCTTGCAGGGTCGTATTTTCCAAGGTAAGGAGCCTTCACAATTCATTGCTCTTTTTCATCCTATGGTAGTCCTAAAGGTATATTCTGAAATCATCTGAATAATTGGCATTATAAATTCTCAATTATACATACAAGGTGTGTGGTTAACTATTTCATTCAATCACATCAGGGTGGTTTGAGCTCTGGTTACAAAAAATATGTGGCTGAGAAAGGATTGCCAGATGAAACTTACACTTTGGACAGAGTTGCACTTTTCAGAATTTCTGGAGCTTCAGTTCATAACAATAAAATTATGCAAGTTGATCCGGTATGTAATCATTGTGTTCTTTCTCTTTCTACTCAGTGACTTCACTGATTTTTAAGGATGTGGGGAAGATAAATGGCCTTTATGATCTTCTGTAACTTCATGTTTATGGATGCAGCATGTGTAGTTTAAGAAAATCTGGTCTTTATCCTTGTCAAAAATTCAAACCTTTTCCTGTTTCTTTATAATTAAATGATGTTAATATAACATCAAACTTCTATTTTGTTGTTTATTAGTTTTCTCTAATGATTACAAGGGTAAATGGTACGTTTCTTATGAAAAGTATTACCTAGAACCCAACAACTATCATTGAGAAGTCATATGGCTTGAATTTACATTACTTTTTAGGTAAGGAATCAAAAATATTGATTAACTCGAATTTTTGCAATTGCACTTCTCCTATATAATGTAACTAGCTTATTATTTGGTGGTATATAGCCACAGTTAGCCATTGAGAGCAATGGAGCTTCTGTTGGACACTTTAATGATGATAACTCAAGAGAATGAGCTAGAATATTAGATGAACAGATCTAAGATAAATAGTGTCAAAGGCATTTGGGATGTGGTTGGAAATGTTAAAGCTTGGTGATGAGAAGGCGAAGTGTTGATAAATTAACATCACTGTTTGTGGCTGCAAGAAATTAAAGCTTGTCAACATGCATCTGGTGGGTAAAGCACTAAGGAAAAGGGAAAAATAAAGAGTTTGCTCCTACAAAACACTGTAGGCATTCTAGGTCCTTTGTTACTATCAGTCGGTGAACTACTGAAAAAATGAGATATAGTTTCCTATGCACTATGAGGCTCTAGATTTAACTGAGATACTAGATAAAAAATTTAATGCAGCAAGCTCCTGCTTAGAATTCGGCAGTAAGTTATAAGATTGAGATTCCATATTAAGATGCACTGAACATTGAATTAAGAATCATTATTACCTTAATTGTATGGCTCCACTGATCAAACTAAGCAAGCATTGCATCTACTGAAGATTGAATGAGCATCCGCTTAAGCAGCTTTCCAAGCTAAATTGGAAAAGCTCTCCAAATTTTCTGTAGCCATACCACAGGTCTTGGCAATCTTTATTCTCAGGGATTTTAATTGTTTTGTTGCTTTCAATGGAAATCCTTTATGATTCCAGAGACTAGTTGTAGTGGTATTAGTGGCCACAGAATTTCTCCTTTTGTAATTAGGAGAAGCCAAAGATGGCAACAATTTGAGCATGTTGGATAAAGTCTGCCAACATGCCATTCTTGTGATCAAGCATGATGTGGTCCTTTATATCTGCCTAGAGACTTGAGTTGACACAAAATGAAAAATGGTTTAGCACAGTTTCATGCGAAGGTAGCCTCTCAAATCTAGCATATTGAGGGACTATGATTTCTTTAGTTGACTGAACAAGGTTTTCTGCCCAGTACTTTTTGTTGGAAAGGAAACAATCTTCTTTGTGTGGTGTTAATTAGTAATTACTTGACATATATTCAAGTGATTCTTGGTGGACACTTCCATGACAGCAATAGGCTGCATTCCTTATTCATTTTGTTTTTCTTATAAAACTGTATTTCTATTTGGTTTTGTGACTCAAGACTCACAAATGGGACGCACTGTATTTAGAAAAGAGTTACTTTGCAAAAACATGACAAGCAGATACTTACCAATCTACGAGTTGTTCTTCATTAGGTGGCATCGTCATTGAATTCTACAGAGTGTTTCCTTCTGCAATCTGGGTCATCTGTTTTCATCTGGCATGGGAATCAGAGCACCTTTGAGCAGCAGCAATTAGCTGCTAAAGTTGCTGAATTTTTGAAGGTAGTCTTATTGCTGCTACGGTAGTTGATCACATTTGTTGAATTTGTGTTAACACAAATTTTGTCTTGCAAGAAGATGCGTTGTTTTTAATAAATAAGATGTATTAACACAAATTTGGTTGAGTATCAACCAAGTAATATGTCTACATGCAAGATGATTTTTTATTTGATTCTTATTCTCCAACTTCAAGGGAGGGATTGTTTCATATATGCTGCATATTGAAGAGTTTTACATCTCTAGGTAAGAGATATTGTGCATGTAGTTGAATTTTAATTTTTAACATCTCAGTGATAATGTTTATGTAGAGTCTTGGTCATTATAGATGAATCTTCAAACACATACAAGTTTTGTACAGGGTGATGTGCTTTCTTCCATTGACTGTAGTGTCTTTTTGCTTACTAATTCAGCCAGGAGTTGCATTGAAACACGCTAAGGAAGGAACTGAAAGCTCATCTTTCTGGTTTCCACTAGGAGGGAAGCAGAGTTACACCAGCGTAAAAATGTCTCTAGAAATTGTCAGAGATCCCCACCTCTTTGCATTCTTTTTCAACAAAGGTGTCATTGGTTATTCCAGAGTGCAGTTTCCAATTTAACTATTATTTTTTCTGCTAATGCAACATCATTTAGATCGTATGTGCTTGATAGAATCTAACTGACCTTTTAACGACCAATTTACCGCCATGTGGATGCAGGAAAATTTCAGGTGAGTTCCAGACTTTGGATGTGATTGAACAGACTTCCCATAGAAATTCTTATCTGTTTTCTGTATATGTTGAGCAGGTCGAGGAAGTCTACAACTATTCTCAGGATGACTTGCTGACTGAGGATATCTTGATCCTAGACACTCATGCTGAAGTATTTGTTTGGGTTGGAAATTCTGTAGACATCAAAGAGAAGCAGAATGCTTTTGACATTGGTCAGGTACTGCTTAAACATCCTGCCTTTCATCAGATTTATTATGTCATAATGTGCTTATTCTATTTTTTCTTTTCAGAGATACATAGAGGTGGCTGCATCCCTGGATGGTTTGTCTCCAAATATTCCACTGTACAAAGTGACTGAAGGAAATGAGCCGGCGTTCTTCACTACATACTTTTCATGGGATCCCACAAAAGCCAGTGTATGTGCAGCATTAGCCTTTTTCTATTTACAGATATATTGCTACGTTTGAGTGTGGTTGCAGGGATAGAGACCAGGGGATGATGAAGTAAAATTAAGGAACATGACTCTCCTAGAGCAGGATGGTAGTGCAGGGACTAAGAGCATGCCATGCTTCAATAACAAAAGTAGAGAATTGACTATGAAGAAAATGAATGGAATAGATTAGAATCATTGACTAGTATGTTATCTATTATTATAAAAACCTAGAAGAATACCATTTTGTAAAAATTTTAAAATACTTATTATACAAAGTACTGCTAATATGGTTGTCTGAATCAGATGGCTGACTTCTGGTTCAATGCTTGTCTTGTATGAATATGTCTCATTCTTTGTTTTTAATACACATTGTGAGAGCATGTCTGGTTCCTTTGAAAATTTTCACCTAAAAATGGTGATGAGTGCTGTGGATGACCAAATTCAGGATTATTGTGTAACTTGTTGAAAACTTTGCAATGCTTGATCCCCCCACAAACTCTATTATTCTTCTCTGTTGTTGACAATTTACTTTTGAAGTATCATCTATTCAAGGGCTTGTGTTTTGTGGGTATCTTAAGCAGTTTCGTCCATGAATTGTAGGTTCAGGGAAACTCATTCCAAAAGAAGCTAGCATTGCTTCTTGGTGTGGGACACCATGCTGTGGAGGTAATTGCTTGGTTTGTTTGTATGTCTTGATATGATCTGCTTGGTCATGCGTCAATTGATGTTATATTATATGTATAGATGTATATATACTATATTTCAGAACATGTCTTTTTGAACAATTGTGATATTGCATTTACACTATGTGACAGGAGGGGTCAAATGGAAATCAAGGAGGACCAACACAAAGGGCTTCGGCATTAGCTGCCTTATCCTCTGCATTTAACCCATCTCAAGAGAAGACCCACCTGGTAATTGCTCAATGCAACTGACTTGGAACAATAACACCTTTAACTTTTTGTGTTTGTTTGACTATTAAGTCCTTTCATTTGTTCTTTCAATTTTTGCTGCATCTATGATTCACTCAGTCTGTTTCATGTGTTTTTTTTCAGTAGTTCTGTTATGCTCCGTTCTGATGCTGTCTTATGGTTGAAGTGGCCTATTTTTTAATTTTTAATCTCTATGTTGTCTAATGTAACCACAACAATGAAAGTCAAGAAAAGATACATTACTGAGTTTAGCCTTGTCATTTGTATTTTTTTTTTTCTGCTGCTTATAAGTCTGTGGCATCCATAAGGTTTGCTAAGATTTTCCTTCTTAGTGTTTGTTTGAATTCACCTGAATATGCGTGTGGTCTATTCATTTTTTTACTGTTCTCTTTCAGTGGGCAAAACAACATCGACTGCCCCATTCTTTCACTTTTAAAAATTTGGAATGGTGTTTATGTTCTCATATACACTTGGGATTGTACAGTTTAAGAACCTGAATAAAAAAAAAAATGGTCCTCAAATGAGTGCAAAAAAACATGTCACATCTAGTGCTAATAAACATCTATGAACTAACCTCTATCCCATCCTTTCCTTTCCTTTTTTTGTATTTTTTTTTCCCTTCTTCTGAAGAAAAACATTATTTTAATGCTGCCATGTCTTTATGGAGTATCAGTTGCAAGGATCATAATTCTATAGTTGTCATTCATGACTGCTTTCTGTATGTTATCTGCATTTTGACTAATAGATTTGCTCAAGTTCTCTGGCCCATGTGTGTTTTTTTTTCTTTGGTTTGCATATTGCTATATGTTGAATGTGTGTCCTGTTATCAAGTTTTCATAGCTGATACTTTGTGTATATGTGTGTTATGGTTATGGTTTCTTTAAGAATGAACTAGTTTGCTAATGGTTTGGATGTGGTATAATCTTATTACAGTCCCCAGATAAGTCCAATGGGCCAAGTCAAGGGGGATCAACACAGAGGGCATCAGCTTTGGCTGCCTTGTCCTCTGCATTTAACTCATCTTCTGGAACAAAGACACCTACAAGGCCATTTGGAATGAGTCAGGGATCACAAAGAGCTGCAGCTGTAGCCGCTCTATCTTCAGTTCTTACTGCTGAAAAGAAGCAAATGCCTGATGGTTCTCCTTCTGACAGTCCTCCTTCAGAACCATATCTTCCAGGTAAGAATGCAACATATTTTCTGTTTGGGATGATTGTACATTAGGTATGAAGAATTGCTATTGCTTTCCATAAATACCTGGCAGTGTCATTCAATTGGACTTTGACCTCATTCTTCCATTTATGCATCCAAAATTCTGGTAAGTGAAAATGTTGGTGCATTTGCAGCTGAAGGAAAAAGTGAAACTTCTGAGGTAGAAGGTTCTGGAAAAGTTGCTGAAGTCAAGGAAACGGAAGAAGTTGCATCTGTATCTGAAAGCGTTGGGGAGGAATCAGAACCAAAGCAAGCTTCTGAGCAGAATGAGAATGGCAGTGGAAACAGTCAGAGTACATTCAGCTATGATCAATTAAAGGCTCATTCTGACAATCCTGTTACTGGAATTGATTTTAAACGGAGAGAGGTTTGTTCCATTGTGCATCTTTTTGATATACGTAATTAATTTTTATGATTGTTATTCTATCTTATTTTCCATGTCAATTTACAGGCCTATCTTTCAGAAGAGGAATTTCAGACTGCATTTGGAATGAAAAAAGAAATATTTTATAAATTGCCAAGATGGAAGCAGGATATGCAGAAGAAGAAACTTGACCTATTCTAGCGAGATAAGATTAATTGAAAGGAATGATCTTTGCTTTTCTTTGGTCCCCTAAATTATTATTCCTCAACCAATGTGACCTTCACGGTCGAAAAATTGCAGTTGCAAATGCACACCATCTCTGGCTTGCTTTGTCATGGCTTTTCAACAATTGCACTTCATGAATGTAGGCATGACTAGTATAAAAAAAAAATGTTTGTAATCATGCCTGAAGTGTGAGTTTTGCCCTTGTTTCTCCCCTTTTTTTTAATAATTTTCTTTTACCTTTGAATCACCCCCTGACTTTTGTAATGATATCATATTGTAGTTTTTGCAGGCAGTTGACAGGTCCAATTCTTTTATTTGGTGTGCGTGTATCCCGTTTGTGGTTATTTGACCTTTTCTCAGCTTTATTATCTGTTGAGGAAATGGGGGGTTTCATATGTATTGCATTTGTACAAGATTTCAGGAATGAAAATCTGTTTTTTTGGAGTAACATTTTTCCCATAAACAGAAGTATAGCATCAGTACAAAGGAGTTCATGTGGGACTCTCTTTATTTAACTATTCATAAGAAATAAATATTCTACTCATTATTTGTGGGCAATGCATTTGTATAGTCTTGGCCGAAAAGCTCGTTGCATCAACAGAGGATGATGAATTCTAAAATTACCCATTGTTGTGATTGAACTTATTTTACAGTGGAAATGAATTTGTGGAGGGAAAAGGTGTGTACTGCTGATGTCTCCTGGTGTTTAAAGCTCTACCATGCAAAGTGAATTAACCATGGAGTCCTGCAATTTCAGCCTGGGGTTCTTGGGTTTGAAGAAAAAAAACCTTTACCATCTTCACTTAATTTTCAGAACTTGAACGTGTAACAACATGTCATCATTTTTGTTCTTAAAAAATAGTTTAGGATGAACAGCGAGTTAAGCTGTTAGCACTGCATGTGTATTTTTCGATGTGGATTTAAAGTTATGGTGGGTTTTTTTTTATCGGCTTACAGTGAGCATTTTAATAAATACGACCATTGAGGTAATTATTTATATTTCTATTCCACAAATTTAAACTGTCAAGGACATGACCTATTTAGAGTCATGGTTCTGTTCATGTTTTCTGCCGGCTTTTGCTACTTTTAAGGTGGTTGCAATTCATATGCTTGCATTATTAAAGTAGGTAAGCATTTGATTTCTACTTACATAATAGAAACGTTGGTGGCTGAACTTCTGTTTAAGCTTTTAAGGACATTTCTACTTCTCCGGAACCACAATATATTGTAGTAAATTTCTGTTCAATTCTTCTCTCTCTCTCTCTCTCTCTCTCTCTCTGTTTTTTTTTGGGGGTGGGGTCTTACTCTACCTGTTTCGATCATTACAATATACTAATAACATGATTTAGAAGATTAATTAAATAGATTAAGCCAAATCCTCTACATGATCTGCCGTCTCAAGATTTTGTTTGTGCTTCACCCACAGCTGCTATTTCCTCTCCACACACACACACACACACAAATGATTAATATCAGATTGCCTGAAACGGTGGTTGGGGGTGAGCTTTCCACGAATAAAACATGTCCTTAATGAATTAGATTCCACTGTCCTCTATAGATTATGAATCAAGGCCCTAGATCAACGTCAACTGGGGTCACCCAAGCACAATTCAATCAACCATAGGACCATTGGTTGTCTCATGGGAATAACGCCAGGACACGTGGCGTTGCAACATCATTTGTGTCGGTGCGTTGGACTTTTTATATATATATATATATATTGGGGATTGAAAGAGCACTTTGCTGGTGATAAGCATCCAAGGGCCAAAATTTGAACCCATTGTAATGATAATCCAAGTCAATTCAGACACTCCAATTATCGGCCGGGGGGGGGGGGGAATTTCTAATTTTGATCTAACAACCGTTTGATTTTTTATATATTAATTTATATATAAAAAAAATCGTATAATTGGTTCATATATTATTTTTTTTTTCTCTTAACTAGTTGCATGCCTAACTAGTGCTAATACCTATTGCACCCCTTCTCAGTTGTTTATGACTTTATGGCCTTAGTTTCAAAAATAAAAAAAAGAACTGAACAATGTTTTGTCTTGGAATATGAATGAGGGACCTTAATTTGTCAATTTAACTACAAAAAAAAAAAAAGGAACAAGAATGTTAGACATGCACATATCTTTCTTTGATGGATATTTCTCAAAAAAAAAAAAAAACACACACACACACACACACGAGCTTAATAGTACATCTAGATTTTGCATTAAAAACGCCAAGGCCTCCAAGCATTCTGCTTGCGGTACCCATTATTAGCCTCAAACATATTAACACCCTCTTCTCTAATTCAGCTGGATTAAAAAAAAAAAAAAAAGACTTCTTAATTAAATATTGTGCACAAATGTGTGTATTACATGCACTCTCGAAATTTTCAACACATTGGGACACGAAACACCACATAGTTGGATTAGCCATTATATATATTTTTTATATATTTGTTTTGGTTCGATGTTTTTTTTACCATTAGTTCATAAATGGGTCGAATGATATAACTTACAATGGAACTTGAATTTACGAGTTAAAAAAAAAAAAAAAAACAACACACACACACACACACACACACACACACACAAAGGACACGGAAATCCGTACATGCCAAAGTGAAGGTGAACAACTGGATTGGGGCATCATAATTCAATTCAATAGTCAATGCAAGGGCATGGACGCTCCATGGAAACACGATTAGCTTCAGTCTGTGACCCTGATTTGATCAAAGGATTTGCACGTTCTCTCTTAACCGAATAACAGCTCACTGTTCCCTGGAATGCGGGCCTAGACCTTGCAAGTGTATTGAATGAGAAGTTTTTAACGTGCCAGCCATTGAAAATGAGAAAAAAGATTCGGGGGTTTGAAGGAAGGGTTGGGGGGGACCCACACTTGTCCTTGAAAAAGTTTCAGCTCCCCCATTGCATTAAGTGCCTCTGAAAATGCATCACAATCTTCTACCTTTTTTCCCTTTTAGCCAATAGGCCAGTCGTTTTTTGGTCCATTGCTTGCATGCAATGCGGGTGGTTTAGAAACCTTTTGGCGTACAAAATTTTCATTTCAATTCTTATTTATTTATTTTAATTTTGTGTAACAACTTTTTTTCTTTATTACCCTTTTTTTTTATTGTTATTTTTTTTTAATTGAGTGCCAGGCGAAAGAACTGGTAAAAAGTGAAAGAACCGGTAAAAGGTTAAAGAAGGCCTAAATACCACGTTTTAATGCTTTTTTGTGCTTCCAAAAGCAGAAAAAAAAAAAAAAGAAGAAGAAGAAGAAGAAGAAATTGAGAAACTATTGCAAGACATAAGGCGGAGAAGAATATCACATGCACATGGAGAATTCAATCAATATGCTCACATCTTTCTAAGCTTAGTTGCCTCACATAGTCACATTCTCCCCACCACTCTCTCTGACTTAACTTTCTTTCCTTCTTGCCTCATAAAGAAGCACCCAAATCAAAGCTCTCTGGCTCAGCCTTTGCTCTCACAGTTTCACACGCCCCCATTTAAAAAATGGGTCATTTTTTGTAGGGAACATTAGCGTGCAAAGTGATGATACACAATTATACTATCGTTGACCATATGCATACCTCCCCAAAGATCTGTTGAAAATGATTGTGGTGAAAAATAAATCATATGGTCAGATTAGACAAATTGAATGATCATTTTATAAATCCGAGCATAATTACTCTCGGAATACTTTTGGCCACTTCGATGTCACATGTGAATGGTGAGCCTCTATATTTAGAAACAAAAAAAATCCCATTTTGTCCAAAATTGTGAATGGATTGGCAATGAGCTGTAATTTAATGATATTGGAATAATTATATATATATATATATATATATATATATATTTTTAGGATGGAAGGCCTGCAATTCAAGTATAAATAATAATCAATTAGTCAAAAAAAAGGCAACAGAATTTTGAATGGATTCAGACAAACGATTTGATATCATATACAAGTAAATGCAAGAGATAATTGAGGAAAGATACAACAACTATAGAAACAAAAAGAAAACTCACATCTCATCTCTCTCTCTCTCTCTTATTGATCATTCTCTATTGCCCTAATTAATGATTTGCTAGCTAGCTGTGACAAATGACTGACAATCCCTATAAACAGATGAACCATCCTCACGTGAACATATTTGCTTCATAATAATTGAGTTAAGAAGATCGTGATTACTATTACCACGTTGGATTATCTTGTGATGATTCCAAAAAGACGAGTTTGACCCGGAGAGTGAACTCGCGTCCGGGATGGACTCGGACGGGGTGATCAAATTAATGCCTTTCAGAACATGCCTGCCGCTGCTGACGAGTTGACTCAGGATCCCTGACTCGGTAACCGGACTCTTCTTTTTGTGTTGAATGGTGACTCGGACAATTTCGGTTAACATTGCATTGGATAGTCTCCGAATGCCCCGAGCTCCGCCCATTAAGAAGACCGGGTTAGCTTGGGAATGGGACTGGGCCTTCTCTGCATTTCGTCTGCTGTTTTTGCTTCTTTCTTGCCTTGATGGTATGTAAACTGTCTCGGGACTCCGATTCCTGACTCGGCCGAGTGGATCGCCAAGTAAGGCCGAGTTTTTCGCGTCCACTAGCATTACGTGCTTAAAATTTCTCCTGACGCGACCCAGCAGCATTGGATAACAAGCCCATCTTCTCAAACTCACTGGCACTTGTTCCAAAAATCCAGCAAGCGAGTTCTCCGGGTCAAGTTCACTCGCTTCAAAACCCACCACCGATCCGTAACTCAAGCGAGTCAACTCGGCTTCAGTTTCTCCCGAGTCGTTGGAGCCGTTAACTCGTATTCTCTTACCCCACAATGGCTCTGCAATTACCTGCCTCCCATGCTTCAAATTGAACTGGGTCGCATCAAACCTACTCGCCGCCGCTGAGTGTTGATTCGTCCTGTTCTCGAATGCCTTGTAGCGAAGAACGAGTTTCGAGAACGAGTCGTTCTCTTCTCCAATCAAAGCGTCAAATCTTGAAGCGAATGAGGAAGAACCAAAGATGAACACAACGTCGGCTCTTACACTCAGGCCCGACCTATGCAAGACTCTCAAGAACAACCTGAAATCGTCTTCACTGGTATCTTCCACGACATGGCCGACCACAAGATCGCTCATAGCCCTAGTGCCACGCCTGTACAGCCTGCCCATTCCCTGTAGAGCAGGAGATGAGAGCAACTGATCGTTTCTTGTTCTGCCATTGTTTCTGGGTTGGTATTTGTTCCTCCAAACAGTTGTAAAGAAAGAAAACTGGGTCTTGGTTTTGAGCTCGGCGGGAGGCTTTTCTGGGAGCAATCTGCGCGGGGTCTTAATAAGACTGTTGGAGTTGGGGACTGTGGTTTCGAAGGTGGAGAGGGTGAAGAGGAGGAGGGAGAATAAGAGTAAAAGAACACAAATTGATATGGTTGATTGAGTTTTAGAGATGATGGGGTTATTGGAATTGGTTCTTTTTATAGTTCTCGTAGCATTATTATTATTATTATCACTATTCCGGCCTGAAGAAGATGATAATTGCGAGGAAGAAAGGGGATTGGCTTTATCTACAATGGCGGCGGCGCCGCCGGCGGTTTTGGCGGTGGTGGTAGAGGAGGAGGAGTTGTCTTGTGGGAGGAGGACCAGCAGAAAGACCATGCCCCAGTTTTCACGGTTGTTGATGCCAGTTTTGGCCTTCAACTTTGCTGTGATGCCCATCTCTATATCTCTCCGCCGCTCTCTATCTCTCTCTGGCTCAGCGATCTACTCGCGACTTGTGCGGCACTAATAACTTCGGTGGATTCACTTTCAATTTACACACAACGCACCCGCTCGCCTCAGACTATTATACTAGAAGTTAGTCCCTTTTTTAATAATAAAAAAATAAAAAAATAATAATCTCTTTGAAAACTGCTACTAATTATATATTTATATTTATTAAATAAATAACTACTTTATTAAATCACCACCATTCCCTCGTTAAACACCCATTTTTTTTCATTAATCTTTTTTTAGAAATATATAATTTATAAAGATAAACTACAATCCCATCAAATCGTTCAAAAAATCTACCAAGTAACAGCAAAACGAAGGTTGGCATTTTTATATATAAAAAAAAATAACATTGAATATTATGAAAATATTTTTAAATTTATCATAAAAATATTATTTTATTAAAATATGTACTTTTTTATTAATCAAATACTAAAAATATTATCAATGTTGATAAAAATAATACTTTATTTTATTTTATTTTATTTTCATAATATTTAAAATTACTTAATAAAAAAATCACTTGCCATTTTACCGAGAGAGAGAAAGAGATGGGATTTACAGGTTTATTCATTTAATCAGTAAAACTGTTATTGTATTAACTTTTTTAACCATCTCTTCTTTCTTCCGGAGTTATTTCTGTGCATTTAAAGCAACCAGGCAACGACATGATATGACTTGAGAGTTGAAGAACAGGGTACTTTGAAGGGGACTGGCAGATGGACATGGAATGAGATGGCGGGCCTGGGGTGGCCCGTAGGTTTCATACTTTAAAAAGAAAAAAAGAAATATATATATACACACAATCTATAAATAAATAAATAAAATGAGAAATATAAATATATGTAACAAAAATTAAATATATATTATATGATATCTATTTGTACATTATATCTTATTTAATTACAAAATTATTATTATTTTTAAAGCATATACATCGAGACATGTTTAAAAGGTCTAACTTGTGTGAGGGACTTACTTCTCGGTTAATTTTCCCCGGCATTTGTAAAATTCATCTAACTATATGGCTAATGAAATAATATTCTAGGTTAAAACCAAGTACTTTTCACTCTCATGTTAAAAATATTTAGAATTTTTTAAAAAATATCAATAAATAAAGACTAAAAATTAAGAGAAGAATATCTTCTTACAACGTTAAAAAAAAAAAAAAAATCCTTGAATGAGATTTGAAAAAGACCTATTTTGAGTAAACTACAATTGAATTTTGCTATGATTTTCAAAAGCTACAATTTTAAATGTTTTAAGAAATTAATATTTAATTTTGCATTCTTCCTTCTATCCTCCCCTAGCGTTTGTGGCCCATGGTGCCCTGCAAAGGCACAAACTGCTCACAAACTACTCATTTTTTCTCCCACTATTTTGTATTTCTTTTTCTATTTTATCCTTTTATTCCTTTTTCTCTACCCATTTCCTTCTATACTTTGTCTTTCTCTTTTTTGATCTTATCTTCTTCTCTCTCCTCTTTTTTTTTTTTTTTAGTATGTTAGTATTAATTAGAGACTGATTCAGTGGATTTGTATTCAAGATAATATTGCATAAAATATATAATAATTAATATATTAATATTAATGTTAAATTTATTATTATGAGTTTTTGTTTGTACAGGTACATTCACCAAAAAAAAAAAACAGGGTAATTCCCAGTCTATTAAGATTCCCATAACATATATATGGATTCTAAAGAGTTAAAACATATTGGTAGAATGAAAGAGTGTTTAACACCAGGCGGACAGGGTTTAGGGTTGCATAGCAGCTACTGATTTCAAGTCAAAGTTGCAAACTTTCCAGATCGATTAAAATATTGCACAAAAAAAGAAACAAGTTTACATTTTCTTTGCTGCTTACTGATTTAGACAGAGCTCGAGAAAGTGAGAAAAATGAAAATCACAGGTTTTACTCTACAGAGAAAGGTCTCGCTCAGTCTTTCCAGGCTCAGTGGAATAGGCCCAAAAGGCCCAACCAGTTTAGTATAGCAAGTTCCATTGTCCAAATACCGCAGGTTTTAGCCATTGCCAGGCAACCCAGGCCAGGCTAGGAGGTTTGTGGTTTGAACGATTTGCACTCTACGCAGGATGTTGCTCATTGTTGACGGTAGAAATGCGAGGTGTTTTACCCCGATTTACAGCTAGCATAACAATTCAATATTCCAAAGTTATGACTAAAAGTGGACTCCATGGTTACTTTACAAGGCTTGCAAAATGGGGTCCAGGCAACTCATCCTGAGAGGCAGGATTATTTCATAACCGCCATAATCTCCTCAGAAGGAATTGGGTTGTTTCCTGTTCGCGTGTTTACAGGGAGGGGAATTAAGTGGCAAATGGTTTGGCTGTTTTTGCACGTTCTCTTCTGTTGGGTACTCGTATTTTGTCAAAGCCACCACCTGGTTTTAGAACTCTGCTGGAACAAGACGCGCTAGGGGTACAATGGCCCCCGCTTGAGACCCCTTAGCTTAAAAAAAAAAAGGCAAAAAAGACCATAAGTTTTTCTATTTTAACGTGTCTTCTTATGGTCCCTCTATAGGCCATATTTACTAAACTCGGCTCAGAAATTGATGCAAGCGAAAGGCTGAGTCAGTGGGTTATTACTTTAACCAATGAGTCAATAGTTGATTTAGTCGGGTTTATGTTTAGAGTAATTGCTTCCTTTTATAAACGATAACAAGTTTTTTTTTTTTCTTCTCTCTCTTGTAACTTAAGTAATTACTCGTTTCATTTGAAGATCACAACAAAAAATTAATGGAAAAACAAGATAAACTAATTATTATATTTATTTACATAGACATTTCATCACAATCATACTCTTTCAATTACGAGGAAAAGTGAATTCAAAAATAAACTTCATAGATATAGATTAAAAATAATTTTAATAAAACATAATTATCTAAACTACTTTACATTATAAAATTCAAATTTCAAATCTAAAAAGTCTTAAATTTACAAATAATTTATTATAATACAAGAAACCAAATTATTTTATATTAGTCGTAATGCTAATATATTTCTAAACACCTCTAATAACATCTCAACAATGCAAAAGGATCATACCTTAATTGTGAAACAATTAGTCCTTTAGAATTTTTTCATCACTATTAATGAATTTTATATACTTGAAACTATGGCAAAATCATACCTCTTCAATTCACAATTATATATACATAAGTGGGATAACAAAATCACAAAACTTTTATTTGTTATTCAATTAACAATAAACTATGTTAGAATAGTATTTACACTACAATCTAGCTATAGGACATCTTTACCAAAATTCAAAAAAAAAAAAACAAAAAAGAAAAAAGAACCTACTAATGATACATCTATAATTGACATAACCATGTGCATATAAGGATGCCTCCCTTCTGATTTGTCTTCAACTTGAGCTAGTTTTTGGTTACTTTTATTTTATTATCATATACCCCTCCACAATGGACAACTTTAAGTTTAATAAAAGTCTAGGCAATTGTAAGTGCTTCCAGTATCAATAAGTATTTCCGATTGTTTTTGATCAACGAACCTCAGTAGTTTGATTGTGCTATGGCCGCGACCACTTGTAATGGCATTGATCGAGATTTCGCGAGAATTCTCTTACAGTGACTCCACCAAGTGCTGCTTATCCGTTGTCATGCCCTTTAATCGAGTGGAGTTGCTTCTTTTGGCACTAATGTCTATATGTATATTTTTTTTTTTTCCCACAACAGTGGCAATCTCCTGCTCGTTAGACTTCCTCCCACAATCTCCGTTGCGGTTTAACCATCACCATTTTTAAAGCATTCGCAGTCGGCTAAATTGTTGCTTGGATAGCCGAGCTCTAATGAGCGATGGGTTTCATTAATCTGTTCCTTTCTGTCACCGCCTCTGCCCTACTTCTTGCAAAACTACAACCTAGTAAACCTCCCCCAGTTTCACGGGTTTCATTATTTTCACAATTGGTCGAATCTCATCGCCCAAATCATTGAGAAAACAAAGAAGGACTCCTCTAGCAATGGATTGCTTGTCAAGAGCGAAGAATGGAGTTCTGCAAACTGCTCCTCATAGTCTTGTACCATGTTCATCTGCCTTATTAGCTCATACATCTCCTCAATCGTGTCCATAATTGAAGGGTCTCTAAAACAACGACACACAAGTCCATTGGGAATACGATTATGGGTTTTGCTAAGATCCACCCCTAGAACCACACATCCGTTTTGCCATCGAGATACATTGTAATGGTCTCCAGTTTGGATTCATCTGTGATAGTGTACGTGCGAAAGAAGCAATCGCACTTGCGAAACCACTCACGTGGGTCATCTCCTTCAAGTCGCTGAAGTTTTAGTTTCCATGGTTTTGGGGCTAGAGTAGTGCTACGATGAGTAGTTTGGGTGTCCTTAAAAACTCCTCTCATTGAAATCCAAAGCGTTAAATTCGTCGTGACAGCAAAATACTCAGAGTAGAGCCCTTGTCCTTAGACCGGGTCACTAGTATCATCTCCAAACTCTGCTTCAATGACATTTGTGTTTGAGAATGGAATCTATCCTGCAAATTGCTTGAGGGTTGCTGGGGTTTTCAAACGAAAGCTATCCACATGTAAGGGAAGTGCCTCTAGCGTAGACAACTTCTCTAGCACCTCTTGAACTTGCTGGTCATCCTTATTCACTTATTCTTCCATCGTCTCGAGCCGAGTGTTTTCTGCCATCTTCGTTCCCCTTTTTCTTGGCCACAGTGGAGCAGATCTAGTCATCGAATCGATGCTTTGATACCAATCCAATAACCTGACAGAAGATAACGGAGAGGAGAGTATTAAAAACAGAGCAAAACAGAGGAGTAGAGCAAGAGAGAGTAAAAGTTATAAGAGAGAGAGAGAGAGAAAAAAAAAATGGGTCGTAATTGGATCAATTTGTTTAAGAGATTGGGAGAGAGAAGCACCGACACTGTCATTTATTTGGACAAAAGAGAGACCCGACCAATTCGTCGGGTTAACGTTCCGACCAATGGGGCCAGACTTTACAAAACTGCGGTAAATCATGTTCGTTGGTTGACAACAACGTCGGCTTTGAACTCTACTGCTTGGTTCAATGAATGAGGGAACGTTCACCCATTCTCATGCATTATTTAAAATATCCCTACTCTCCATTGTTTCCCCGCCACGTCTCTAAATTCGCTACGGACGAAGCGCGTACACGCCACGATTATAATGCAAAAAATTATGTGGACATTGAAGCATGTGCAAGTTGGAGCGAACAATGAACCTAACACAAGCAGAAAGTGTCTACGTCTATATTTATTTAAATCATTCATTCTTCTCCGCCTGTCCCTTCAGTCTCTCCCGACCCAAACGAAGTAGGTGAGAGAGGAAGCTCGGACTTATCCGATTTTTAGGGTTTCTCACAAAGCTAACTCCGATCCCGAAACCCTAGACCTCGGATCAGGTAAATTTTGTCTTCTTTTCTTTTAATTAGACATCAATAAGTGCTCTGCCTTGGAAAAAACAAAAAACAAAAGAAAGAAAGATCAGTTAGTTATGCGTGGTTTTTGTGTTTCTTTTAGCTTTTGTCAGGCAAGTTTGAATCTTTCTCTTGGTATTCCAATTGGGTATTGCTTTATATGTTTGCTCCTTAGCTTCTTTTTTATTTGTTCCGCCTTTCATTTCTTAATTGTGGAGTTTGGTGCGTAGAATAGTCATCAGATTGGGTGGTAGACTGTTAGGTCTAGATTTTAATTATGGATAGTTATTTATCTGATCAGCAGCTAGATTGAATGTGTCTAATAAAGAAAGTAAGAATTATTGAAAACATTTAGGGTGTCTCTGCTCGATTGATAGCTTTCTTTTTTAGATGTAATGATAACGGGCATCTCTGCTCGATCAAACTAGTTTTGTGAAGTCGGTGTCGAAATTTGATGATAGTTTACCTGGTTCAATACTCACCATCACTACTCGAACTGAATCAGAAGAAAGGATCTATAGTTGAAAGCAGTCCAAAGCATGCAGTTATGACACATGACTAAACCGTAATAACCTTCTGAAATGAAGATTGGAAGGAAAAGCAGGGTTACTGACCTTTTAAAACAATCCTGGCTAAGCTACCCATTAAAACTGAACAGAGGAGGGGAAGGAAAAGCAGTGTTAGTCACCGTTCAAAACAACCAAGCTATTTTGTTGTTTTGAACATCGTAAATTTTCTAGATGCTGATCTTTTTTTTTTTTTCTCCAGTTTTGTCGTGTTTATGTCATATTTTGCTAAATTGTTGCACAATTATCTGTTTTTGTCCTCAAGGATTACATTTTAAGCACTTAGGTACTTTCTGCCCGTTTCTGAATTCTAGATCCCTTGGAGGTTTATTATGCTTCTTTTCTCAAGTCCATGGGTAGTCTTTCTGGCTATTTATTCAATAGTTTGTATGTGTTGTCTGGTATATGAAAAAATGAGGTGCTGCAATCCAGACATAATCAATGGATTGTAGAAGCGTGAGATCATTTAACTGTGTTTTGGTTTAAGGTTGTTTGCATGTTCCTGTTCCACTAAGCAGTGCCAATTTGTTGAAAAGTTCTGTTATTGGATAAACATATAATGCAAATGCATGTCACCTTTGGTGCAAACTTAATGCACTTTTTTCCCTTTTGCATTATTTTAATATTTCTTATTACACTGGATTAAAATCTCATGATAGCCAATCTGTATCAGCTCTAGTATGTATGGTATCCTTCTAATCTAAAATTCAGGAAATGAAAAAAGAAAAAAAGAACTGGAATACATCACTATATAGGGTTTTCTTCCTTTTATGCATTGAAGTAAACACAAAAAAAATTATATGCAAATAATTAAAACAAGGCAAAAGCTTGGCGAATTTCTTCGACATTAGCTTCTCTCTCAAGAAGTTCATTCTTCTCAAATCAACACATCCTCATATATGAACTTTGCTGCCTCTTGAAAGGCTATGCTTGCCTGTCTTCTCTTGCTTTCCATTTTTTGTAGCAGTCTGTGGACTGTCATCTGTTCATTGTTCCCTGCTGATTGTTGAGTTAATCTTTTCAGGTCGTCTGAGCATACTAGTTGTAGGCTTCCTCAATCATCTAAGTTTCATGTCTGAGCTCGACGTCCAGATTCCTACTACTTTTGGTGAGCAAATTTTTTTTTTTAACATAGCTTATAATTACCATCATGATTTCCCATGTTTACTGAAACTGTGCATTTAATAGAGCCACTATTAAAAAGATATTTCAGCCCTCCTTTCTCTCCTCTCTCTTCCCTTCCCCTCCCCTGTCCCACCTTCTCACCACTGAGGAGGATAAAAGAGTAGGGGATTTTTCTTTTCATTGTTTACATAATTAGTTTCTCTCATGCATGGATGCATACTTCAAATTAGCATATGTCGTGCTAATTTTGTGTCTGGTGCTAGATCCTTTTGCTGAAGCAAATGCCGAGGACTCGGGTGCTGGGACAAAAGATTATGTTCACATTCGGATACAGCAACGAAATGGTAGGAAGAGCTTGACAACTGTTCAGGGGTTGAAAAAAGAATTCAGCTACAATAAAATACTGAAGGACCTCAAGAAGGAGTTCTGCTGCAATGGTACAGTGGTACAGGATCCTGAACTAGGACAGGTGGGTGCCTGAACTCCTACACAATAAGCTGAATTCACTTTATTTCTTTGTCACTTACTTATGAGAATGTTTGCATAGGTTATCCAACTTCAGGGGGATCAGCGGAAAAATGTCTCTGCCTTCCTTGTTCAGGTAAATTTTGTCTGTGTACAGCCCAGCGGTGCTGTTGTTTTTGGGTGAAATATGCAATGGAAGGTGGGTTAGGTGTCACTTACTGATTCTCATGTTGTGCTTTTTAACAGGCTGCCATTGTGAAGAAGGAAAATATCAAAATCCATGGTTTTTAGCTCTGGCGGCTTCTAAGCTGTGCATTTCTCTCCTTTGCTGATGAAGATGTGTGAACCTTAAAAAATATTCACTGTTATATTTTCACCGGGCTTGTTTGAAAACAGTTATGCGTGTGGTTTCTGTTGTTCCCTTTCGCCTGTTTCTGTAATCCAGATGACAATGGCTTATATAATGGTTTGCTCACCATCTTTCTCGAACGGTTTTGCGTTTGACATGGAATTGTTGTGAATCTATTTCTGGTCCAAGTTTTATTATGACAATCAGCAATTCATGTAGATGGGAGTCATCTGTGCTTGCAAATGAGCGTGACTGTGTGTGATGAATGGTTGGTGGGCTTGATTCAACACTACTCTCCTGGCTAGTTGATCAATCTTGCCTGTTTAGCCTTGAACTTGGGTGTAATTTGCCCTGCTGTCTTTGTACATATCAATGTTAGGCGCTAAAACTGTTGCATCTTTGGCATGGCATTGGGTGGTGGCGACGACGACGACACAGTCTAGGACTTAACCTACTGTGTTAACGAGTTCAGAGAGATTGTTTTGGAGGGGCTTTCAGTCAGTTTTTATTTTTATTTTTATTTTTATTTTGTGTGTTTAATCATAGAAATAAACAGTCGGTGGTTAGCCTGTTAGATATTAGAAGGGGACAAGGTGGGATGATCGGGGCTGCGAAACATCTCTAAAGTTCACTTTTTTCGCTGGAGATTCAAGTAAGGTGAGCGTTTGACTTACTAATTTATTCGAAGGTGTTTTTTTTTTTAATAAAAAAAATATAACAAACGAAAAATTAAGTGGTGCAATATTAATATATTTCATGGGTTCAAAGTAATGAAAGGCAATATTTAATTATATCGTAAGATTGATTGCTAATTAGTTTTATACCAATAATTACCTTAAGCCAAGAAAATTAATACCAGAAAAGACATATATATATATATATATATATATATATATATATTTATTTTTATTTTTTATAAGACCGTTGATTGCCATTAAATAATTGAGTTGAGTTGAATTTCAATTAATTAGGTTGGATATTTGATTCAGATCTATGAAAATAATATTGTCATAAATTAGAGAGAGAAAAAAAAACTGATGTAAAGATGTAACCGAAATAAAAATTTGATTAATGAAACAACCAGTTAATTAGAATTTAATTTGAAATAGAAAAGAGCTCTTCTAATTCAATTTTATTCGATTAATGTGATAAATTTTATTTTACTTATATATATATATATATATATATTGATTTATATAGATATATAGAATTAAAATAAGTATTTAATAATTCGTTTTAAAAATTTCCATCCGGTTCTTTCTACGATTCGCAACTCTCGCTGAATCTCATCCTCTCTCTCTCTCTCTCTCTCAAAAGATGGGTCAGGGACCATCGGGCGGTCCGAACCGGCAACCGGGAGATCGAAGAGGTGATCGAGGCGACAAGAAGGAAAAGAAATTCGAGCCCGCGGCGCCACCGGCCCGCGTCGGTCGAAAACAACGGAAGCAGAAAGGGCCGGAAGCAGCTGCCCGGCTGCCGACGGTGACGCCATTGACGAAGTGCAAGCTGAGGCTCTTGAAATTGGAGCGGATTAAAGACTACTTGTTAATGGAGGAGGAGTTCGTGGCGAACCAGGAGAGGCTAAAGCCTCAGGAGGAGAAGGCTGAGGAGGACCGATCGAAGGTCGACGACTTGAGGGGCTCTCCGATGAGCGTCGGTAACTTGGAGGAGCTGATCGACGAGAACCACGCTATCGTTTCGTCGTCGGTTGGGCCCGAGTACTATGTTGGGATATTGTCTTTTGTTGACAAGGACCAGCTCGAGCCTGGTTGTGCTATTTTGATGCATAATAAGGTACCACTGGCTACTAGGTATTTTCAATATTTGCTCATTATTATTGTTCTGATTGGTGATTTTGTGTGTGTGTGTGTGTGTGTGTGTGTGTGTGTTTGTTCCATTTGTTCAGTATACAGAGAATCTTTTGTCTGTCTCTTATACACATCTAGATGTGTATAAGAGACAGGTGTGTGTGTGTGTGTGTGTGTGTGTGTGTTTGTTCCATTTGTTCAGTATACAGAGAATCTTTTGTAGCTTTGAGATGATGCTTTTGTTTATGTGATTTGATTGAGAAGTATGATTATTTGATTAAGCAGTTTTGGGAGAAAAACTGAGAGTCTTGATATTTTTTGTCATTTTGTATTCATTATGAATGCATCCCAATCAGTTGAGTTGTATAATTTGAGCAATTTGATGTGGACGTAGATTGTGAGTAGTTAAGTTTGTGTGCGGTTAAATAACATCATAGCCTAGGTTTTGACTTCTGATGGGTTTGTGGACTAATGCATTGCATGCCTTGCCTATTTGAGAGTTATTCACTGCAATATGGATTTTCGGTGAATTATGGACTGCATTAAACCAGAGTGTTGGCCCTTCATCCTTTGTTGCATGCAGTACTTCATCTGTAAACCGTTACAAAATTCACAAGAATCACAAAATATAGGATTGAGGCACTAAGTTTCTTTTTCTGTGTTGTTATTATTGACAGGTGCAATCTAGCTTATTGCCATTATGGTCAGTCTTGCATTAGTTTTACATTTTGTTTTGAAGGAAGCATATTCAAATTTGTTGCTTTTAATAATTTTCATGTTATGAACCTTAGTTCTTATTTTATCTTTGAGAAAAGGGGAAAACCTGTTAATGAGACATGCTTTGTTGTATGTTGTCAGGTTTTATCGGTTGTTGGGATTCTTCAGGATGAAGTTGATCCAATGGTTTCTGTGATGAAGGTTGAGAAAGCCCCACTTGAATCCTATGCTGATATAGGTGGTTTAGATGCCCAAATACAGGAAATTAAAGAAGCAGTTGAACTTCCTCTGACACATCCAGAACTGTATGAAGATATAGGCATAAAGCCTCCTAAAGGGGTCATATTGTATGGAGAACCTGGTACTGGCAAGACCTTGCTTGCAAAGGTGTGTATTTTAGGTATCTTTCTTGATACACAGTTCCCTTTATATGTTCTCTTTGATCATTGTTGAATCAGTTCTCTTTGTGTGGCCCTCTCTTTGCTCAAAAGGATTACTTTTTACCTGGAGAAAGTGTCTTTCTCTTGTTGTGTTGTGTTTTTTGTTCATTTTGTCATCTTGTTCTGGCATTCAATGTATATTTGATTTTTAGGTAATGGGCCTGTATTTCACCTATGTGCAAACCTCAACAAGATGTCCTAAATTACTTTTTTAAAGGCTTTGCCCATCTATTGTTATTGTATGACTTTGCATTTATTTGGAAGTGTCCTTTTAGTTTGAAGTAGAGGGTACTCTACACCAATAACATCTATTACCAGTGAGATCTCTACACCAAGATCAATATGTATTTTCTGCTTGCAATTGAATTCCTTGTTCTTGATGCTCTTGTACATAATTACATTTGTGTAACTTGAATTAGAAAGGGAAATAACGTATTTGTTTTAATTGGTATTAGATTTGTGTTGGCTTAGTAGAAATTGATTTCTTCACTTAAATAATACTTAGTCACTAAACTTCACTATCTTTAACCAGGCAGTTGCAAATTCGACATCAGCAACTTTCTTGCGTGTTGTTGGTAGTGAATTAATTCAGAAATACTTGGGAGATGGTCCAAAATTAGTGAGAGAACTTTTCAGAGTTGCTGATGATATGTCTCCATCAATTGTCTTCATTGATGAAATTGATGCAGTGGGTACAAAAAGGTAATTAGTTGAAAATTTATGGTTACATGCACATGCTCACAAGGAGAGAGGGAATTAATTAAGCTTAACTAATAAGTTCTGGGATTTTTTCTGACACTATATGCCTTAATAGGTATGATGCCCACTCAGGTGGTGAGCGTGAAATTCAGAGAACTATGTTGGAATTGTTGAACCAGTTGGATGGCTTTGATTCAAGAGGAGACGTCAAAGTGATTTTGGCAACCAATCGAATTGAAAGTCTTGATCCAGCTTTGCTTCGACCTGGTAGAATAGATAGAAAGATTGAATTTCCTCTGCCTGATATCAAAACCAGGAGACGTATTTTCCAGGTGTGCTTTACCCTTTACTGCTGGATTAAAATCTCTTCCACTAATAATTTCCATTCCTTGGCGATTATCAAACTTTTGGGCTTGATCTGTATGATAAAGTAATATCATAAATGTTGATGGCAGATACACACATCCAGGATGACATTAGCTGATGATGTCAATTTAGAAGAATTTGTCATGACCAAGGATGAGTTCTCTGGAGCAGATATAAAGGCAATATGCACCGAAGCTGGTTTGCTTGCTTTACGAGAGCGGCGCATGAAGGTGGGCTTTTTTTTTTTTTTGGTTTTTGGCTTTTTCTTTCAATTGTTTACGAGACTTTAGAGAGGATATTTGATTAATCTATTTAAATTGTTGATTAATGTCTGCCTTTTTGCATATGAGTAATTTAGTAGACTTGGATTAGGTTCATGCATATTGTTCTATGTGGAAAAGGACTTGGATATGCTAGGTCATGTTTTACAGGGAGTTTGTCCGCCCCTGTTAGGCCATTCTAAGAATAGATGCAGATTTCAAATAGTTCGACCCCAATCTGACGCTAAAGCAAGGAATCAACTGTTGGTTTTCAGAATGAAAAACATGAATAAATTTGTAAAGAGTAATTGCTGGAATTTTAAAAGAACTCAACAACAGTGAATGAGGAAATGAAACCATTTGTGGTGAAGGAAAGTGTCTAGAGACATGATTGAAGAAATGAAGTTGAAATGGCTTAATCTTCATTGATTCATATGCTCCATTATATAGGAGTTTTACAAGGATAAAGACAAAATAAAAATGTTTACAGGAGGCATGGTTCACAATGCTTAAGATATAAGTAAAAATACTCAAGGAAGCAAACTATCGCTGCAAAAAAAGAAAAGAAAAAAAGAAAAGTGAAGACAGCAACATCTAACTGCTCCCACTAATGGAGCATATGAATCTTAAACTAACTTGCTTCTTGGTTGAATTGTAAAGACTAAGTTCAAGTTTTTACAGCAAAGTGGCAGTTCTAACATCAACTATTAACTATATCCTAAAATACTATTTACTTTACTATGTCCTCTCTCCATTCTCCCTTGTTTCTTGCTTGTTTTGGTTGGAAACTTGATAGTCTAGGTTTAATCTGTACAAAAAATCTGTTTTTTGTATGGTAATTTTCTAAGTTATTTGTAGAAGTTGTGTTTTATCTATATCTATAAACCTGTACGCAGCTTTCTTGACTTAATATCATATGTTTCTACAGGTGACACATGTCGATTTCAAGAAAGCTAAGGAAAAAGTGATGTTCAAAAAGAAGGAAGGTGTACCAGAAGGTCTTTATATGTGAAAATGATTGTTCTTGTGGGATGAAGTTAGCCTGCCGTCTTATCATAATCTTAGCATATTCTTTTTGATATTGAATGTTAGCAAGGATAAGTAATGATGCTTCTTTCGGTCTTGGCACACCGTGAATTTCATTCTGAATTAGTTGAGATCATATGACAAAAAGTATCCTGGTTTTTAGTATTTTATCTGGAGCATTTGCATTTTGAAATGGCCTGCTTTCACCTTCTTGCTTGCCTGGATTCTGGTGATTTAAATGAACTAGATTATGGATTTTGAAACTGAAAGAATCATGTGGGTGTGTGTGATGTGTCTACTCATAAGAGAGATAAGCTTAATGTTTTGTTTAAATTTAAGGTGGGGTGTGAAAAAAAGTTCTAAGAGAGAGATACGCGCCGAGCAAAATGTAACATTTGGAGGATAATACGATGGATGAGACTGAGGTAAACTGCAAGATTGATTGATTTCATCAAGGGTGCCGATCTCTCATTATTCGGTGGTTACACCAAGTGCTTTAATTTTAATTTTATTGTTTTTTTTTTTTTGGTCATTGAATAGTATTTTGAATCCTAAATTATAAAATAAAAATAATTTTTATTATTTTTATAACTCTCGGATCTTATTTTTCATTAAAGGTTTTTGATATAAAAGTTTAAGCTAATGGTTGAAGTGTTTATTTTTAGTAGATTTTTATTTAATTTTTACTGATTAGTAACAAAAATTAGTTGTATCAATAATTAGTTAGTAGTAATCATTTCAACCTCGCAAACAAATACGGAAGTCTATTATCTTCATAATTGCTTTCGGAATATATTGTTTAGGATTGGATACCAAAGAAATAAAAATAAAATGAAATTCACCTTTTTAGCATAGATTTAGCAGTTGATGTATAAAGCAAGTATCACCATTTTAGCGCCGTTGCTTCACTGACGATACTTGCTTTTATCTGAGTCCACTTTGGGACAATTTGTAGTAAACGCGGTTAAGAGATTGATGCGGTTCTTTTTGACAGGTTCAATGGAGAGGCAAGTTGTAGAAGTATTTATAGTGATTGTATTACGATGGAGCCTGACAGACAGAGTTGGGGTGGATATAAAGACACCGAGCAATGCACTAGAAAGAATATAGGCACCGTAATGAGAACCGACCAAATTGAAGTGGAGAAGGAGGAGAAAGCTGAAAAGAAAGATAGGCTTAATGTGACAAACTATCTCATACACACAAGATTTGTTATATATGATTTGATTGGTATACTACTTCTTTAAGATTTGTTCTCAGCAGCCACAAATGTAAAAAAAGAATTATCTACTCAGCTCAATACGCTCTTTATGAAAAGAGCATTGGACAGTTTCAATAATTAAAGAAAAACCAATCAACAAATGAGCAGCCCGGTGCCCTTTGAAGCAAAACAGGGACTAAAAAGAAGGGTGGGGGGGGGGGGGGGCAGGATTGAGGAAGGTGGAGAGCCAACAGCATGGGCTCAGGGGCAACAGGTCCTGTAGTGGTCGAACCTCTAATTTGGTGGAGCATAAGTTAGTTTTTGAAAAAGCTTAAGTTGGTCGAGGCCTCAAGCATTGATTGATTTGGTCTCACGTCGGTTGGTGGATTTTGAAGTCTTGTGAGCTGGTGAAACCGCAGTGTGGTCTTCGTTTCTCTTGGGGTCTGCGAACAAATCAAAGAAGCAGGAAATTAGGACCAGGAAGAAAGATAGTCCAGAAAATGACAGTATAGATGGACACGTAGTTGAGCATGTAAGATTGTTTTTCTGAGTCCCCTTTAAGCAAACAAATTGAAAAATTTCCCTCCTTTGTAAATATTGCTTGGCATAGTACAACGTAGCAATCATTTGTGCAAGACGACTCTAATTTTGTAATTTTTCCTACCATCTTCTAATATACCATGTTTTCTAAATGCCCATTTGATTGATGATTGAGAATCGAAATCTGTAGTTTATGATCCATTTGAGCTAACTCAACTATGCTTGAAGGCTTGGGAGGATGAGGGATTGAATCCCATCACCTCCTCATGAACTTGCACATCATGTAAGATTTGGATGCAAACCTTTGCAGTGCTGAAGGACCTGGAAAAATCTCCCTCTCCCCACCAAGGGTGGTCCCCTCCAGAATTGCTCCTCATTTTGTGCCTCCAATTCAAATCCTATGCTGTTTCTTGTCCCAAATAATCTCAAGCAAATCATTAAGCAGAGACACACAAGAATTCCTTTGGCTGGTCAACTTGAATAAATGATTAGAACACTGCAGTTCTAGCACAAGACGATACCAGCAGGTGCTCCATTTTGGAACCACACTCTTGCCAATGATTCAGGTCATCCGAATGAACTACTTTAGATTGTAGAACTCCATGGATTTGCACATTTGTCTCATATATGGATTCCATTTGGCAATGTGATCCACCTTCGGCAAAGAATTCTTGAACCAAGCCATTGATTTCAACAAATGAGCAGCCAGGTTGCTTCTGCATCTTTTGCCGATCCATCGACTTCCTCACTCTCTTCACATTATCCCACATTGAAGCTGCAGCATAGACATTGGACAATAAGACACATTCCTCGGATCTTCTTGGCTTGAGTTCTGCAATTTTGTGCATTGCAAGCTCTGCTAATTCTATATTTCTATGACTCCTGCAAGCAAAAAGCAGTGATCGCCATATAACCACATCAGGTTGAATGGGCATTGCCCTAATGAACTTTTCAGCATCAACTAGTAAATTAGCACGACCAAGAAGATCAACCATGCACCCATAGTGTTCAATTTGTGGGCTGATATGATAAATTTGACACATAGTTTTGAACCAATGAAAGCCCTTCTCTACAAAACCACCATGGCTACAAGCAGACAATACACCAAGGAATGTGACGTCATTTGGTCTAACATCAGTCAACAATTCCATCTGCTCAAACAGGGCCAATGCTTCGCCAGAGTTGCCATTCATAGCAAGGCCTGAAATCATTGCTGTCCACGAGTAAACATCTCTGTTGACAAGCTCATTGAAAATTTGGAGAGCCTTTTCAATATCTCCACACTTTGTATACATGTTTATCAAAGCATTGTTCACAGAAAGGTTCATGTCGATGCTGTTCCTCTCACAATAGCTATGCAACCACCTCCCTAGGCCTAGTGTACCCATATGCCCGCACGCAGAAATAACACAAGCAACCAACGTTGCATCTGCTATGACATCACCAAGTTGCATCTCTCTAAATAACTCGGTTGCTTCTTTGAACATATCCAACCGGGCATAACCCACAATCATAGAAGTCCAACACACTAAATTTCTGTCAGGAATTTCAACAAATATTTCTCTAGCATCTTCCATCTGTCCGCATTTTGCATACATATCAATCAAAGAAGAGCCTAAAAAGACATCTAAAGAAAACCCATTCCGCATGACCAACCCATGAACTTTTTTACCTAAATCGACAAGCCCCAGTCTCCCAGAAGCCGTGAGGATACTAATCAAAGTAACCTCATCAAACTTCAAACAATCATCCCCAATCAATTCTCCAAACAACAGCAATGCATTTTCATATCGTTCACACCTCAAATACCCAGAGATCATACTATTCCAAGAAACCACATCTCTGACAAAACCTGGAATCATATCAAAAACCCCACGTGCCAATTCAACAACCCCACAAGCAGAATACATCGAAACCAAAGCATTCTGCACAAAAACATCAAGCTCAAGTCCCAATTTAAGGCTCAGACAATGCAATTCTCGACCTTTATCAAGCAACAAGAGACGGCTGCAGGCCTTGAAAACAAACGGGAAAGTGTAGTTATCGGGAAAGACCCCATCGCGAAGCATGGAATTGTAGAGAGTGATGGATTCCAAGGGGGTGGAGCTCTGAGAGTAGGCTTTGAACATGAAATTGTAAGCAAACACATTTGGGGATTGAATGTGGAAGAAAAGGGAGCGAGAAAATGAGAATTCGTGGGAACGTTGGAGAGAGCACAAAAGGAGATTGCTTGACACAGACGGGTCCTTGAAGAGACCGGAAGCAATGGCGTGAGACAGAAGCTGGTTGAAGTGGGTTCGGCGTTTGATGTTTTGCAAAAGCAACTTGAAATTGTCGGGGCTTGCAATTGCGAGGTTTGGAAGAGCAAGAGGCCGAGTTGTTACAGCTCTGAGACTTCGAGTTTTCAGAGTGGCTGCTGCAAGTCTTCTGCTCATTTCATCTCCCATTTGTTTTGGGCGGCAAACATGTCCGCTCAACTTAGCTATAATATGTTTTTTTTTTTGTTTTTTAAGGTAATTACGAATAATTTGGTACGTGTTTTGTAATAAAGATAAAATTTAAAATATTAAGTGTAAATATTTATTTATTTAAGTTTACTTCTCGATTGGACTAGTTTTATAAACCCTAAATAGCTAAAACCCTCCCTGCTTCCAGGGGCACGACCTTCCATCAGTGCTTCCGCTGGCCTACTCCAGAGAAAGAAACAATCTTTTTTTGACCTCATCAAACTCTCTACCATTGTTCTCGGAAGAGACGGCATTGACACGGTCTACCCGAGAAGAAAAGCGTGAAACATGAAGCCGAAAGCTCAACAAAAAGAAACGGAACCTCGACCACAAAGTGAAGCCTCTCTCAATTATGACGCCGACATTTGCCAACAACTCATGTCCCGCTACTCCGCCTCCACGGCCCCGCAGCACCGCCACCTCCTCGCCACCGCCGCTGCCATCCGCTCCATCCTCTCCGCCGAGTCCCTCCCACTTACCCCGCCTGCTTATTTCGCCGCTGCCATTGACAATCTTTCCGACTCCCAAACCCTGGATTCCACCGCAATTGCGGCGCTCCTGTCTTTTGTTTCCGTCGTGGTGCCTTTGATTCCTGAGAAGGGGATTAAGGAGGACAGGGCGAGTGAGGCGGTGGGAGTGCTGGTTGGAGTTGTGGAGGAGAGAGATGGTTTGGGAGGGGCCACTGTGAGTGGTGCTGTGAAATGCTTGGGGATTTTGATTGTAGGGTTTTGTGATTTGGATGATTGGGCTTCCGTAAAGCCCGGGTTTGAATCATTGCTTAAATTCGCAGTTGATAAGCGGCCCAAGGTACCTTCTTTCCAATTTTCAATAAATGCATTGATTCATCACTAATGGTGTATCCACTCTCTGTTGTGGCTTAATTTATGTTCGTATATGTTGCTAGTGATCAATCTTTGACTGGCGATGTATCAAATTTTATTTTGGCTGTTGGAAAATGGATTTTTGTTTTATCTTTTGTAGCTACCCTTTTTGAGTTCTTGCTCTATCTCTGTTTGCCAAACAATCTGGTGCATATTTCTGTTATTTGACGAGGAAATGTATCAAGGTGATGATAATGATCCGATAATTAATTTTTTTTTTCATGTCAGGTGCGGAGAAGTGCGCAAGATTGTCTTGAGAAGGTGTTTGGGCCTTTCTGTTCTTCTGTGGCTGTCAAGGAGGCAAGTAAATTGGTGCTTTCATTGGTCAGGAGTTACATGCCAATGGCACTTAATGTCTCACGAACTGCAGATGTTTCTAAAGATGAGACATTATCAAAACCTGAACATCTTGAGGTCATCCATATGCTAAATCTGCTGAAGCCTATTGCTCCCTTTCTCTCCGACAAAGTTAGTTCAAAAGTTCTGTCAGAACTGCACAAACTTTTGTCTCAACATTTCTCACCAATCACAGGGCATGTCCTAAGCTGTATTGAAGCATTTTTTGACAGTGAAAGGAATGAAGCCATAGGTACACAGTCAGAGAACATAATAGACTCTCTTGCTTTGTATGTATCTGTGGGAAAGAAGAATCCTATCGATACTGTTATATCTGCTGCAAAGTTGTTAACAAAAGCTTTAGATGATCTTTCAGCTGGAGGATCAAATTCATCAACGAAAATTCTTCCAAAAGTTGTCAGTTCTTTGGCAGGTGCTGTTCCTCACTTAGCTTTTAGATTTATGCACTATTTACATAGAGTCTAAACCTGCTTTCATAGTGCTAATATTCATCTGCATTTATTATCGTTGTAATCTTGTTGATTGTGCACCTTCAGGCCTTCTGACTAATGTTGGCTTATACTGACGTAGGTCTTTTGATTTGTGAGTCTAGCGTTGCATCACAGTTGTCAGATATCATGAAGCAAGTGATCAAGAAATTTGTAAACCGTAAAATGCTCTTTATTGATGAAAACCAATCACTTGAATCTGTGAGTCAAGAAAGTGAGGAAGCTGATGCAATAAGATCAGTTTGTGCTATCCTTGAGAAATGTTTGAGCTCATGTAATGGAGTTTTGAATGAGTCTCTATGTGGAGCCATATCTATTTTATTCCAGGAGCTTGGTAGGTATACTCTGCATCTACCACGAATATTATTTTTTTTTTTTGAGTTTTGCATGTCAACATTTTTGTTTTTAGTTTTTTGGTAATATGTAAATTTATTTTATTTCAGCTTGAATAGAATGTAACTGAGGTTATTTTGAGAATTTTGTGAATATTCAGCTTTGGTTTGGACTAGGGACTTGCATTAGTCAGCAATTGATTTTTGGTTTAGTATCTGTAGGCAACCATATCCGAGCACAATCTGGGGGATAATGTTAAGCTTGCAAGCTCTTCACAGTTATATCATCCTTGAGCATATGATATTTCTTATTATTTTACAACATTTACCCATGGTGGTTTTAATACTTTGGTTTAAGAATTTAGAAACATTTATGGATGTTAGTACCTTGTAGTTGTTTGTTCACACATACTGTCAATTTGGTAATTAGTAAAAGAAATGTGTTTTACATTATTTTGTTATTTATTTGCAGGACAAATCTCTTTTATCTTCATGAACAGTATTGTGCTTAAGCTTGCTGACTTGATGAATCATGCTGGTCAGGATAACCCAGATACACATCATGTAAGTTTTTGTCGTTGCAATCATAATGTTCATTAGATCGGATCTGTAGAGAGGATTGACATCCAAATTTTGTATCTACCATCTTATGCTTTATAATATATCCTTTTGTGGTAACTCATTATTAGACAGTTTGATTCCAAAACCTGTGTCATATCTGCTTGTTTGATTTGCCATTGTTGATGTATTTCTAATGCAGTATTTCTTCCACAATGGTCACTAGGCATAAGCTGGGTTATTGTCTGCTGAGGAGATTGATGCCCTTTTTATTAATGCTTACAGGTTGAGAAGTGCCTTGGATCTGCAGTAGTTGCCATGGGTCCACAGAGGATACTTGAGCTCATACCTATCTCCATTAATGCTGATGATTTCACTTGCTCAAATACCTGGCTGGTACCAATCCTGAAAAATCATGTTGTGGGAGCATCATTAGAATATTATATGGACTTTATTGTGCCTCTTGCAAAATCCTTTCAGCGAGCACATAAAAAAGGTATATATTCAAACTGAGTGAACATCATTTGGAAATCTATTGCTGTTAATTGATGCATGCACTATCTGTTCAAAGTGAGTGTTTTGCAAAAGTCCAATATAGTAAATTGGACGCTGTCATTGGAAGTGTGTGCTTCAAATCTGCATGTTCTTTTATTGAATCACCAGGCATTTCACTTATACTAAACGACATGTTACAAGCTGACTAATTGTGTGATTAGGAGTTTTTCTGTCTTAAAGTACATGTTTGTGTATTGAGCAGTTTTTTTATGTGCATGTTTGGGCACCATTTTTTAAATAACTGAGATAATCATATAACAATGAAAAGTACTTGAGCAGTATCAACACCATCTTGGATTTGAACTTTTGTGTTATATGTGCTTGTTAAAGTCATTTGATTGGTAACTTACTCCGGAGTTCTTGTATTAATTCTGTTAAACTGTAGCTGAATTGTCATTTCATGTTCTGCTTAATTTCTTTCATACTGTAATAACAGAAATGCTGTGGGCTGAGGAATATCAGTTTCTACACTTCCTTTTGGTTATTTTTAATGGTTTTTATTTTGCAATAATTGTTATGGCATGAAGTTGACATATTCCTTGAATTTATGATTTTCATTTGTTCCATTTCTTTCTCCTTACCCTTTCGTCCAGTTAAAAAATCAGTAATTGGTCAAGATCTGCAGGCTCATGCTCAAGGTCTGTGGGGCCTGCTTCCTGCCTTTTGTCAATATCCTGTTGATACTCACAAAAAATTTGGATCTTTGGCTGATCTTCTGATTAAATTTCTGAAAAAGGACTCTTTCATGCATCAACACATTGCTTTTGCCTTACAGGTAATACTTATTCTTTTATTGACAATTTGTCTTTTTTCTTTTGCATTGGACAATTATTTCTTGCTTCTTCTTATGAGTATTCATGGTTTTTTTTTTTGTTATGTTTACTTATCTAAGTTCATCCTCATTTAGGTACTTGTGAATCAAAATAAGAATGCACTTCTACCTGGCAAAAAAACTGGTGAATTTAATACAAGTGCACAAAAGGATCAGGCTTTGGAGTTCAGAGGCATACCCTGTTATTCAAATAAAACTGCAAAGAAAAACATCAGAGCTTTGGGATCATGTTCCACAGAGTTGCTTCAGGCTCTAGTGGACTTATTTGTTGATTCACTTGCTGATAAGCGTGTATATATGAAGGTATTGCATATGCTTTCTATTTCCAGAGTGATTGATTAATGATGTTAATTTGTTGCTTTTGATGTTGCTAAATCTTTACTTTTTACTCCTCTGTCGTTATGTACTTGATCCCTTTAATCCAGTAGGAAATTATTTGGGTCTCCTTTCTACCTGGTCATGATCATGATTTTTCTCTTTCCTTAATGGGTTTAGCAATCCTTCTACCCATGTTTCTTTTCTTTATATGGTAGGATTGAACTTCGCCTAGTCTCTGTCTGGCATGACAAATGTGTGAATCTAGTATGTTGTATTTTGCTCATAAGCATTTGTTCTCTGGATGAGACCTGTCAATCCATTTTACTGATTGGCCTTTGATTGGGTTGGCTTTGCTTTATGACCTCACATGGCTGTTACTGCCTAGTGGTTCAAGTCCTTTTTTTTATGTATTGTTGCTGCTGTCTTTGAGGAGCCAGAGCATAGTTTTGCTGTTTTTCTTTTTGTACACCATAGATATCTGACAAGTAACTAGGTGAAATAGCCTTGTCGCCTCTGCTTTGAGGTGGACTATGCAGTCTATTATGCTGCTTTTGCTCTAATGAAATCTTCTTGTTACTGCTTTTAGTATGGAATCCAGAGCATAATGGTTTGGCTTTCTTATTATATCACTACCTGACTCAAGCATAATATTTTCTGTATTTAAAGTTTGAGATGAATTGACACTTGTAACGGTGCTCATGTCCATTTGTCATTGAAATCATATGTTTATCTGTTTATTTACTGTTATTCCTACTGCCTATACTGATACTGTTGTTCTTGTTTTATTATTATTGTGAGTAAATAATTGGGGCCAATGACTAGCAAATATGCATTTCTATTATTGTAATTTCATAGGAAATAACACTGAAATGTGATATGTTCTATGATTCCATTTTCTCAGGATGCCATTGGATGCTTAGCTTCTGTTACTGATTCCGCCATCACCAAAAACATTTTTGTGTCACTGCTTCAGAGGTTTCAGGTTGTGAATTCCAAAGGTGAATTTGAAAAGAAAATACAAGATGATGAAACGATTGGTGAAGAACAAGGCAATCTAAGTGCTACAGAGAAAGATGTTCACGGGTAAATAGGATATTTCTTTCCTGCATCAAACTGGCCCTTTTAGCCCAAATGAAAAGGATTGAGAACAACTAAAAAGAGTAAATAAGTAAGAAAAGAGAATGATTGATGCTACATTATTTGTTTATCTATATCCAAAAAAAAAAGAAACAGAGAGAGAATTATGTTTCTTGTTGGGCCTTTCCTTGCTTCCTATAAGTAGTTTGAACTGTATGCTTGGTAAGTACCCAATTAGTTTTTTATACAATCCTGAAAGATTAAATGGCCACTAATTCAACAAATTGGTAGGCCAACATGGGCCAAAATCCCTGAATCTGGTTTGACAATGGTGTCCTAATTGAGGCCTTATAAACAAGCCAAATTCTCATTTCTTATTTCAACATGGAATGTTAAAATGGGTGGGCCAACATGGACCAAGGTGTTCATTTTTTTATTATTATTGAGTCTATTGGAGTGTTCGGAAGCAAGCCAAGTCATTTCAATTTGTATATTTTTTTATCATCTCTTCTGTTCTTTTATGTATTCTCTACTAGCATGGCAACTTACTTATGATTGAATACACTATTATTGTTGTATGCTGTTCTTTGATGCTTCCCTCTCAAAGAATGGTAAATGTCAGCTAAATCTATCAATAAATTTGCACAAGAATGTGTTGGGTGTGGTAGATGAACATTGTTGCTTGACTAGGATAATTTCAAATGGGTTCCTTGAATTTATAGTAATAATGATGAGGTTATGCACTATGCAGGTGTGCATTAATGAGTCTGGCATCAGCCCTTGTTGAAGGAGCTGGGGAAGATCTTGTTGAACTGATATATGACTTCATTGTGAACAGCTTGCAGGTGGTTTTGTTTACCTAAGAGCATGCTGCGACTGATTTTTCTATTGTTTTTCTTCATTTTCAAACTTTTGCATAGAATTAATGTAGTTTGAATTATGGGTGAATAAATGTAGGCAAACCGTGTGACTGGTCAGTGTGAAGCATACTACACTTTGAACAAAGTTTTAGAGGTCTGTATTGGCATCTTCTTGTGCTTAAAATATTGTCTACAAGAAATATTTTTTTTAGGAGCCAAGTCTCTGTTATCATTCAGGAACATAACTGGTTTCATTCTTCTCGGCTCACGGAGCTGATTGACTTGTTACTTGGCCTGGAACCTTCTACTGATATTTCATCTGTCAGACATCGATTTGCTTGCTTCCACACTCTCATGGTTCATATGTTAGAGGTAAGATCTTCTCTTCTGTACTTTTTTTCAGATATAATTTTTTGCTGATCTATTTTGATCTGTCACCTTTATTCTGTCCCCCATATTTTCTAGTAGCAATCGTTCCATCCATCTTCCAAGAATGAAGAAGTGGGAAACAATTTATATTTCTCAAGTTTTAGATAAAAGCAGATAAAGAGCAAAAGAAGAGAGGGGAAGAAAGAATTGTGGAACTGTCGAGATATAAATTAATATCAAATTACAATACATTGATTTTCCACCGAATAAAATGATTTAACATGATTTAAGATTTCTTTCCCTTTTTTTCATCTGTAAAAGGTAATAATTTGTATTTTGTTGAAGCACAAACGGAAATGGGGGCACCCATGTGCAATGGATGTTACCAAAGCAGAAAAGATGGATATCTGTGTCAATAAGTGAAAAGCCCCCATAGGAAATTGCATAGTCAGTGTATAAATCTCATCCTGATAATAGCCAAAAACCTGGGAAGTTTACACTATCCTGATTAAAGATGTGATCACCTTTGAAAGCCCTTGAATTTCTTCTCACCAATTTGTTGACATGATTGGCAATCATCATGAGTGAGCCTTCTTGCCAGTCGCTTCAGGGAGATGTTCCTTAGTTTTTCTTCTTCTTTAGTTTTGGGAGCGAGACAGAATTTAAATCAACTGTTTATTACCACATTGAGATCAACTAATTCTTGTTGTAGTCTGACAACTAGAATTTAAATCAACTGTTTATAACCATATTGAGATTTTCTTTTTCTCGTTTGTGTATTTTCTTTAGAATATCCTTCTGTGTAGAAAGTGTTCATCTCTATCCCGCAGGCAGAGTAATGACTTTGTTCTTTGAGATAATATCTGCTGCCTTCTTGTAAATGGATATGAGGCATCTTCTTATCAAAATGAAATAGAATTTAAATCAAACTTAAAACTATATGGAAGTCAGAGCAAACTATTTATTTCTTTTCTGTGCAGATGAGCCTAGAGGAGAAAGATACAAAGGCATTCCTTATTCTCAATGAAATCATAGTCACCTTAAAGGATGTAAGTGATGTAGAATTTTCCTATCTATACTGGTAGCTTTTATTTCTAAATTATAATTATAGATTACAATTTATTTGGCTTGAGGTTCTCTGTGTGTGTACAAGTGCACATGCATGTGCTGCTTGGTATTTGTTTCTAAGAGCATGTCAAGACAACTTTACACATTTTGATGAAGATCTTGATTTATTTTTGCTTTGATATATCTATTGATTAATTGTGTCTCAAGCATCTAAAGAAGAAATCTCATGTGTCTCACAGCTGTCTTTTTTTTTTCATTCCTTTCTTTTTAATTTAAACTTTTGGTTTCATATTGTGAATTTGAAAGTATAATTAGAATAAAACAAGAAAGTAAACAGTCCAACCTGATTTATGTCCATCAAATTAGATGATTTTTAGCTGCCCCTGTGTGTATGTGTTTGTGAGGGGGAGAGAGAGAGACAGAGAGTATTCTTGGGTTGTTTCTGCTGCCCTTGTAAGGAGAAGTAGAAGTCTATAACAACTTTGGGACAATTGTAAGATGAAGATTAATGTATCCTCTCTATACTAAGATAACAAGACTTGCCAAGGTAAAACTCTTCAACAATGTTGAAGGCCAGCTAAAGTACCCAATCAACAAATCCAGAAGTATGCCTTAGGTTTTCCCATAAGGATTACTGGGACTGGTCTTGCCCTTCTTTCCTTATCAAACATCTTGCAAAGTTTAAGTTAAAGCTTCCAAGTTGCATATCTTAATCCATTGTTGGAAAGAAACACAAAACAGCTAATTGCTGATGGAGGAACTAACAGAAAACCATTAGAAGATGGCATCTTACCCTTATGTCACAAATATTCCAAAGAATATGCATGTCCAATTTTCAATATTTCAATATGTACTTCAAATTCAACCTTATTTGTGAACTCAAAGACACAGGCCTGATGCTCTAATAATATGCTTTATCCTTTATGTAGGCAAATGATGAAGCTAGAAAAGTGGCCTACGATACATTGCTTATGATAAGTTCCTCACTGAAGGACTCATCACATGTCAATGCAGGTGGATCTTATAACAAATTGATCAGCATGGTTAGTGCAATTCCAATTCTGCAATTTGTACCATAGCTTGTGTAATTTTTGCTCCTTTTTCTTTCTTAGTTTGGACAAACGTGAATCCATTTCTAGCTTTGTTTGAATTCTTCTTTTCTTGATTACTTACCCTCTGTGGTCCGATTTCATCATGTGCCGTGGTTTATTACTATATGCAACAAATTAGTGAGGAAGAGGGACTAATCTGTTTTGGTGCAACTAGCCCCCTATTGTTAAGCATCATAAGGAATTGCCGACCTAAAGTGATTTTTAGGTTTTTAAAGCCGATATGATCAAATTTCTTGGCATTTAAAGCAGATCTGTCGTAGTTTCATGTGTTGTTAATGGCCATGTTGACGGGGCATGTTTGCCAAAGAATCTCTTAAGTGCTCATTCCATGTCCTTGATTTTATAGGAGTCCACTTCTGTGATGGAACTGTGGTCACTGTTATGGCACTACTAGTGATCACCACATTTGCTTTCTAATGACCTTGACAATGTGCAGATAATGGGCTATCTTTCTGGTTCATCTCCACATATAAAGAGTGCAGCTGTGTCTGCACTGTCTGTTTTTGTACACAGTGATGCAGAAGTTTGTCTCAAAATACCAGATGTTGTTCCCTCTGTTTTGTCATTGCTACAAGGCAAAGCTGTAGAAGTCATAAAAGTAAGTTTTTACTTGACCAATTTTAGAATGTTACCTTTTTTGTCAACTTTCAGCATCAATGATCAGATTGTTTTGATGTCAACCAGGCTGCTTTGGGTTTTGCAAAAGTACTAGTATCTTGCTTGCCAGCTGAAGACCTCCAGAATGTTTTGTCTGAAGTAGTTAGTGGAGTTCTCCCATGGTCATCTGTCTCTAGACATCACTTCCGAGAAAAGGTATCATGCTTATGCTGTTTTGTTATATTTGTGTGTGAAGTATTATAAATATGGTATATCTTTTCATTTATTCATGATTTGGCAAAGAGCTTCAAATGCGGGCATGTTTATTTGACTACAGGTGACAATTATATTAGAGATTATCACACGGAAGTGTGGTTCTGCTGCAGTGGAAGCAGCTGCACCAGAGAAATATAAGCGCTTTGTCAAGACTGTTTTCCAGGTCTTTCTTTCTCTCTTTGAGTGTTGCCTAATTTGAGTAATTCTTGGGGCATTAACAGGTTTCTTAGGACTATGTGATGTGACCTGGAGTCTGGGACCAATAGTTTTTGGCCTTCTATGTGGGGTCTGCTCGTGGGTGGGTCATGATGTGATACATGTCAATTGTAAAGTGTGCAAAGTCGTTAACAAAAGATTTTAGTAAAATGTAGTATACTTAGCCAAAGGTCGTCCCAATGCACGATGCTCCTAGCCTCTCACTTTGTGGGGTTTGGGAAAGTGTTAGAAGTGTGAAGTCTTACCCTTGTTATGTGGCTGTACTGTGCAGAATCGTCGTCATAAGTCAACTTCCAAGGATGCTGTTGCAACTAATAGAGAAACATCACTTGAAGATTCTTCTATCAAGAGGTCTGATGAATTCTTTTCATCTTTTCTTTTTTCTTTCTGATATTCTTCTTATACACTTCTAGGTATTAGGATTACACTTCTCTCTGTGATTGGGTAGCTCACTCATTTTTCTGTTACATGAATTTTACATTCACCCCTATTCTTTTTTTTTTTCTAAGAAAAAAGGTTGTCACTTTTTAACTACCGTTGACCCCGTGTCTTTTTAGGCCAGAGAAGCAAAAGCACAATGCTTTGGGTTCTTTCCCTAATGGACAAGGTTCCGTGCACCACAGAAAGAGAAAGAGGGGGATTTACGAGGGCCCTCCTGAGTTGAGGGCTCCTCGTACAACTAATGGAGACAGGAGTGGACCTCAAGATGCTAAAAGAGTTCAGAACTCTAAACGCAAAATGCTAGTGAAGGTTCCCCGGAGAGAAAAAGGGGAGAAAACTCCCAACAATGAGTCAAATGATTGGAAAACGGGTGTGGAGCATAAAAGCATGAGGAAGAAACGGAAAGAGGCATTCCAGATACCTGGTACTACTTCCAAACATCACAGACACAGAAAACTTGGGAAGCAGACAACTCACAACTAGAGTGGCCATCATTTTGTCTGATTCTCTTTCCAAATTTTTTACAGGCACAAAAATTGTGAAGAAACAGAGATTCAGAGTTCGTTGATGCAGATGGATGGAGAATTGCAGTGGCTTCTACAGCACTGACAGTGAACTCAGTGACTGCTTCTTTGCACTGCTATTTCCCATTGCAAAGGAAGCTGCTTTTGTTGTTCAAGAACAAGATACAATCAAGGGCCGTCCACTTCTCAGAGCTCTGGACAGGAGAGAGTTCCAAAGTTGGCCGCATTGTTGTAATTTATTCTCTGAGAAAGTAAGAGAGTAGACGTTGGTTTCTCCCAATTTTGATGTTAACAATTGGTTCCTAGGATGGACAGAAGGCAGAATGAAGTCTAAAATATTTTTAACTTGAAATTGTCTGGCTTCTCTTGACGTTATGTTAATGCCATCACACAGGAATTTGATTTAGTGGTGATTATATGCAATGCCAAGCGCAAACTTACCCTAAATAAGTACAAAAATTTTGTAAACACCATTCTCTGTAAACTTGTCAGCCATATTTAACTTGTCTGAACTTGACCCTCTATCTTCCCCAGTATCTGAAAGCACTATCTTCCGCTGGACTTTGGTTCATGAAAGAAAGAGCAATATTTTTTTGTTAGCCTGTCATGTACGAGTTGAGCCTTTCTTTTTCGGGCTTTTTGGAATTTTCAAGCCCAAGCAATCTTACAAGAGGACCGGACTAGCTTCACGTCAGGCTTTTTCGGGCTTATGTACTTGTAACACAAAATTGCAAGGTTACAGGTGTTTAAAAATAAAATAAATAATAATAATATAATATATATATATATATATATATATTAAGAAACTGAATATAATTAAAATTCAAGACAGTCGAACGAATTGATGTAATTTATTTTGTCCGGTCACATTTTTCAGTTTTAGAAAACTAATAGAATCGAATTGAATTTTTATTTTATATATTTCTATATTCTAACAATATTAAAATTATTATAAATATAACTATTAATAATAAATAAATTTTAATAAAGTATAATTATATCTTAAATAATCATTTACTCATCAATATATAATGACAATCATAAAATTTCTTTTTGACAAATACATCAAAAATTATTTTATATTTAAATTAGGATTTCCATTTTTCAATTAACTAAAATGGAATTGAAATTTTTTATTAACTAAAATTTGTTAATGCTGTTTTCAATTTTATGGTTTGATTCAATTATAGGAATCATGAACACAAAGAGAGACTCCAACATAGCTTAAGCAATTAAACATTTAATTTTTTTATTTTTTTATTCTTCACAGAGAGAGAGAGAGAGAGAGAGAAAGGGGGTGGGGTAAACATAAAAGACAACAAAACTATATCGAGGTCAAGTGCAAAAATTAGGACAACAGGCATAGATCGAATTCTTTTTTTCACAACCAACTTAACCCAACGGATTAAAACTAGATGATTATGATACGTTTACTTGCTGAGTTTCATCACACAATAATTGCTTTGTTTTGTCTAAAGTTTCAATTCCCGGAGCAACCACCATGATTTGATGTCCACTGTCTCCCACAGCCGTAACAAAACTCAAACCCACACCTGCATCTCACAAACATAAATAAATCTTCAGGAGAAAATTATAAGGCGTTGCTGGATACATCCAATTAGCACATTGACATTTGAAGGATCTTAGTTCAACATTCAACAGGCACATTGCAAATGACCAGTGGATCATTTAGCCTTAAACCTCAAAGTGCCCATTTTCAAGTTTAAGCTTATGCAAAACGCTATTAATTTTTTAATTGATATGTTATTCATATTGATAAACTGTTATCAACAAATCGCACAAAATGAATCTAAGTATGTAATTGCATATATAGTTACAGTACAATAAGAGGCATAGATACACTCACTTATGCATCTCAGACAAGTTAAGACCTCACATTCCAGCAGCAGCGAAATGCAAGAGAAAGAGCAATTAGAAAGCACAATTAAATTATTATTGTGGAACCAACGGCCTCAAGATGATACAAAAGTTACCATTACAAAAGATCAAAGTCCCACTTAATTTTTTTATCTTTTTCTTTTTTGGGCTCTTTCACACCTAATACTAACACTTAGTTCTAATTTACTCCTTAAGAGTAGTGAAATTATTATATATATATATACCCCAAGACTTAAAAAGAGGAGGCCAAAGGGAAGAAAAGAAAGGAAAAAAAAAAATCACCGACCTGCAAACAATGTGAGGACAACCTTCAGTACGTTCAACGTAGAATTGACACTGGGGACACCTACTCCATTTTTCGTCTCTGGCAAGCTTAATCAGCATTATGTCTTCTCTGCCTCTCTCGTCCTCGTTGAGTCTCTGGAACTCCTCGCATCCAACTCCTGCGTGCCATGGCACTTTGCACCGCGCACAAAACAACCTATGACAGAACGGACACTCCGATTCTCTAACGACATTGCCATTATCTTCTATTCCTACATCACAATCACAATCAGCATTGTCGTAGACCAACATGGCCGAACAGTCCTCGAACGGACAGTAAAACCTCAGCCATTTCGAGCTGATCACCTCCTGGCAGAGCAAGTCCTCCCACAGATCGACCACTGGTTTCGGCAGGACGGGTCTGCAAGCGTCCAGTTCCAGCACGGCCTTGCAATCTATTCCCGGGCACGTAACGACGGTGATGCTACCGCTTCCCTGGATCTTAGTAGCCGCGTGCTTACTTATGCAGTCAGAGCAAAAGGAGTGAAAGCATGATTGTATTTTGAACATTTGATCATTCTCCTTCTTTTCCGCGCAAATCTCACAGAAGGGTTGCGAGGATTCCACAGTTTCCGTTCCTTTGAAGAGCTCCTCCAATCCCATATCTGATGTTGACCCAGTTGTGTTAGTCATCACCTTTGATGGTGGCGATGAGGACATCGAAGCCTCCGAGGAGTTAACGATTGCAGAACCGATCAAAACCTCTTGGAGCTGCAAAAATTGAGAGCATTTGCCATCTGAAACTGGAAAAATGGCAGTCTCGGTCTCCTCTTCCTCTTCTTCCTCCTCTGCCGCTTCAGATAGAACAGAGTCAAAATCAGAAGTGAAGGGTGCCTGAGTTGCCATCTATGATTAGTATTTTACCAACTCTCAATTTCAACCTGCCAGTGCATTTATAGACAGATGGATAGACAATGAGAACAAAGAAATGAACAGTTAATATTTCCCCTTGGGCATCGGAAGTTGGAGGTGACTTCGCCTAGAAGGTGTCAACTCTCATTGGGACAACTTCTCCTGTAAGGCTGTGCCGCTCCAGCTGGCGGGGCTTTTCTCTTTTATGAGTTGAACTTGGACGTTCTCCTCCTCTGTACGGAATTGTATTCCATTTTTCCATGTTGATTGCCTTTAATATGATTTTGCAATTATATATATATATATATATATAGAGAGAGAGAGAGAGAGAGAGAGAGAGAGTGGCACAAATCTCATTTATTAGTTCCAAATTAAAGAGC